>OY288267.1:33831750-36231750 GCA_958450335.1 Hibiscus tridactylites | reverse complement strand
ATCAAGGGAAACCATTAGAGAAGCTTCGAGCTCGATTTTGGGGATTTTGGAGGCTTGAGATCGGTGTTTCGGCTTCCGTTTGGGTTCCATCAGTGAGTGGAAATGTTTTGAAACTTGATTTGATTTCGAAAAGGGTTCTTGGGGGTTTGGGTGGAGCCTAGAGGGCTAACCTAAACCCAAGTGTAAGTTTGCTAAATTTTACCTTGATTGTTAAGTGTTGGTGTATGAACAATTGTTGTCATATTGTGTCAATTGTGGATTGCCTTTACTTTCGTTTGATGTTGTTGTGTAGTCATTGTTGGTGTCGAGCCTCACATGATGGTTGTCGTAACTAAGGTGATGTGTAGTCCCATCGATAGTGACTAGTAGAAGAGTACGTTGATGTGTATTCCCATCGGAAAACTACTAGTCGAAACGGTGATGTGTAGTCCCACCGTGTTTTGGTTATGCATGTGCATACCATGTATTTGTGTTGATTGTGTCTCCTTTCGTATATTTAAGTGGTTTACTATTCAATTAAGAAATGTGTTTTGAAAACTGCATTGTTGATGAGTTTTAGAGCTTCGCTCACTAAGCTTTCAAGCTTACGCTCTCCTTTTTCCAACATGCAGATCGTTAGAGTTTCGGGAGGCAAGTGGGAAAGGGAGGAGCTTTTCGGAGTTCTCGAGTAGCTCAAGTATGGTTTAAGTTTTTGTAATAATGCCTAGACAATGGGGGTATTAGACTTGTATGGAGTTGGTGTTCAAACTCCTTAGTTTGGCTTGTTGATCTTCTAGCATGTTTGGATTGATGATGCTATGTTGGATCATGGTTGCTATAGTCTTTAGCTCTTTTGTTGGATTATAAACCATGATGTTGAGATGTTGCGTGTTGTTTGAAAGCATGTAACCTTGCTTCTTGAATGTTTAAGTGTTTCGCTTCAAAAGGCTTGTGACCCTTGTTATGCATGTATTTGGTGGATGCTTGTTTCTTTACATGTTTGGCCTTGGGTATGTATTCATTGAAATGGATGGTTTGAATGTATGTTAAATGTTAGAGCATGCTTGAAGTAGGAGAAATGCCTCTAGAATTGTGTATGCATGTTGTATCTTGACTTCTTGTGGTTTGAGGCATATTGAGAACCTTGGGAGATGCTTAAAACTGTTTTTAGAGAGTCACAGACTGCAGGCGTTTTGAAACACGTGAGGTGGTTTCAGAACGAGTATGGTTCTAGGGATACCCGTATCGGAACACGTTTCGGTACGGTTTGATACTGTGAGCCACTATTCCGATACGCGTACCGAAACAGTTTTACTACTGTGAAGGGCTGTTCCGGAACGTGTTTCAGAACGCCTAGGCAAAATGGACCCCTGTACCGAAACGAGGTGGACCGTATCGGTACGGCTGGTCTGGCTTTTAAAACTGGGGCCCGTGTATCGAAACGGGCAAGCCTGTTTCGAAACTCAAGCCTATAATTTGGGCCTTTGGCATCTTTAAAGGTCCTCAAGTATTAGGCTTGGGTTCTGGTTGTGGTATGCTTTCTTGTGAGCCTTGTTGTAGTCGTTTATGTATGGTTTTAGTTACGTATGCAAGAAACTGGACTAACTTAATACTTGGTAAATTTAAATTAACTTACGCCTGTTTGAATGTTCTTCTTCGTCTTTTCCGCTGTCGTTTCTCACTTAGGATTAAATGATTCATTTAGACAAGATAATCGAAGAATAATTTCCTAGGGTTGCTAATTGAGGTGAGGCCTTAATGGGTTTCACTTCGGTTTTCTCCGTGTAACCTACTCAGACTGGTCAGTCATCCAAACCGGGACGAGGGTGTTACATTTGGTGGTATCAGAGCCTCGGTTACGAGGTCTCCCGGGAAAGGTAAGTCAGGTAAGTTAGTTTGAATGGTTGCTTGCTATTGCACGGTGTATGAAAGCATGCTTTAATGGCCTTGTTGTTGGTTAAGAGTTAGTCAAATGTTCCCATTGTTAGGTGTTGTTATCGAAAAAATGGTTTTTGGTTTAACGAGCTTGAGAACTTGGGTCCTTGCGCTTTGCTAACCCAATGCTTCCTTTTTTGTGTGATGTGTTGTTTGTTTTAGATTTCATCCCATCATGGTGAGACCGAAGGGCGGCCTAGAGTGGGTGACCAGGCACCCGGGGGTGAGCCTCTTATTCCTCCTACTTCCGATGGTAATGGAGTAGGTGGCGAAGGTAATGTGCCTCAGGCTGGTGCGCAAGTCGGAGGTGATGGTAATGGGCCTCAGGCCGGTGCCAATGTTGGAGGTGTTGGAGCTCAGACGGGCCAGGGTCCAGCGGGCATAGACATAACCCATTTGATTCAGACCCTAGCCGGAGCCTTTCAGACAGCTTTGGCCGGTATGCAAGTTGCAGCACCACCTCAGGGTGCGGGGACATGATTACCCCTAGAGAGGCTTCGTAGCTTGGGAGGAGTTGAGTTCCGTGGGTTGACTCCCGAGGGTTCAGAGGTGTGGCTTGAGAGTACTACACACATCTTGGGTCAGACAGAGTGCTCAGACGCCCATAAATTGGGTTGCATTGTCTCCTTGCTTCAGAGGGACACATATAATTGGTGGACCACTGTTACTTCGGGTATGGCCGAAGCGGATATTACGTGGGAGTTCTTCAGAAATGCATTTAAGAGAAAGTACCTTGGAGTTCGGTATTTGGATGAGAAGAAGAGGGAATTTATTGCCTTGGTTCAGGGTAACAGGACTGTGTCCGAGTACGAGGTTCAATTTGTGATATTGAGCCAGTATGCACCTGAGTTGGTTCCCAGTGAGAAGGAACGGTGTGAGCGCTTCCGGTATGGGTTGACTACAGATGTGAAGACCTACATGCTTGCCTTTGACTACACCAAGTTTGATGTCTTGGTCTCTATGGCCAAGGATATTGAGCAGAACTTCAGCTCCAGTGCTTGTGCTAGTAGGTCCAATTCCGGGAAGAGACACGCGGATTGGGATGGAGATCATGCCAAGAGGCATAGGGATAGGAGGTATCAGCCTGATTCGAGACATAGGGGTGGTAACTATGGACGGGGCCACCAGGGCCAAGGAGCTATTGTGCACACTCCGGAGTGCACTAGATGCGGAAGACGCCACTAGGGCGAGTGTATAGGTATCTATGGGGCGTGTTGGAACTGTAGCTCCCGAGACCATTTGAGGTGTAACTGTCCACACCTGGCTAGGAGCGAACCGGCTCCAGCTAGGGGGTTTGAGCATCAGAGAGGCTGTGGGCGCGATCGTGGTAACTTTCAGCCGAGGAACGAGGGTCAGAGAAACTTAGCTCATGTAGTGGCAGTTCAGCCCGGGGGTGGAGGACCGGCTAGGTTGTATGCACAGCGAGAGGTTGGGAATGACACGGATGTCATTGCAGGTAATTTCTCGTTACAGTCTTTAAGTTTTCTTTCTTTGATAGATTCAGGGTCGACACATTTGTATATTTTGGGTGAACACACAAGGTCTTTAGGGTTACTGTGTGAGTGGTTAGAGGTAGGTGTAGATGTTACTAGCTCTTTCGGTGATACAGTGGTAGTTAGGAAGATGTATATGAGGTGTCCCTTGATGGTTCAAGGCCACGTGTTTCCGGTGGATATGATGGAGTTACTGTTCTATGGCTTTGATGTGATTTTGGCATGGATTGGCTCGTAGAGCATAGAGCTAGGGTTGACTTTTAGACCAAGAGAGTCTCCTTGAAGCTTACAGATGACTTTGAGGTTGTGGTAGTTGGCGAGAACGTTAGGTTCTTGTCCAATGTTGTTTCTGCTTTGGAAGCTCAGAAGTTGTTGAATTCGGGTTGTCATGCTTATTTGGCTTATGTGATGAATCCGAATATGAGTGAGGTTAAACCGCAAGACATCAGGACAGTGTGTGATTTTCCGAGTGTTTTTCCGAAAGAGTTGCCGGGTTTGCCTCCAGATAGAGAAGTTGAATTTGCTATTGAGACGTATTCCGATTTTGCACCAGTGTCTATTGCTCCGTATAGAATGACACTGAAAGGGTTGAAAGAGTTGAAGACACATCTTCAATAGTTGTCTGATAGAGGTTTCATTAGGCCTAGTATTTTTCCGTGGGGTGCTCTGGTCCTGTTTGTGAAAAAGAAGGACGGTAGTATGAGGATGTGTATAGATTATATGTAGTTGAACAAGGTGACAGTGAAGAACAAGTACCCTTTGCCTAGAATATATGACTTGCTTGATCAGTTGAGAGGTACTTTAGTGTTTTCGAAGATTGATTTGAGGTCCAGATACTATCAGTTGAAGGTGAAAGATGTGGACATCCCGAAGACAACTTTTCGTACACGATATGGGCACTATGAGTTCTTGGTAATGCCTTTCGGGTTGACTAACACTCCAGTAGCTTTCATTGATATGATGAACCGAGTGTTCCACGAGTTCTTAGACAGGTTTGTGGTAGTGTTCATAGATGACATCTTAGTGTACTCTAGGACTGAGGAATAGCATGACAAGCATTTGCGGTTAGTGCTTCAGACTTTGCTTGAGAATCAGTTGTATGCCAAGTTAAGAAAATGTGAGTTGGTCACGTGATCTCGGCTAAGGAGATTAGTGTGGATCCTAAGAAGATAGAAGCCATAGTGAGTTGGAAACAACCAAAGTCAGTGATAGAAATCCGTAGTTTCCTAGGTTTGGCGGGATATTATCGAAGATTTGTTGAGGTATTTTCAAGGATAGCGGCTCCGTTGACTAAGTTGCTTTAGAAGAATGTCCCATATGAGTGGTCAGATGCAAGACAACAAGCATTTGAGAAGTTGAAGAAAGCTTTGACCGAAGCTCCTATTTTGATTCAGCCTGAACCGGGAAGATAGATTGTGATTTACAGTGATGCATCATATGTAGGTTTAGGTTGTGTGCTCATGCAAGAAGGTAAGGTGGTAGCTTATGCTTCAAGACAGTTGAAAGTTCACGAGAAGAACTATCCCACCCATGATATAGAGTTAGCCGGAGTAGTATTTGCTTTGAAGATTTGGAGACACCACCTTTATGGTGAGAAGTGCACCATATATACCGACCACAAGAGTTTGAAGTACTTGATGTCTCAGAGGGAGTTGAACCTTAGGCAACGTAGGTGGTTAGAGCTTCTTAAGGACTATGACCTTACGATAGAGTATCATCCGGGTAAGGCAAACGTAGTGGCCAATGCTTTGAGTAGAAAAGTGGCAATTGAGTTGCCAGCTATGTTTGCGAGATTGAGTGTGTCCAAGGATGGTGGTTTGATAGCCGAGCTTCAAGTTAAGCCTTTGTTAGTTCAGTTGATTCAAGAGAAGCAGTTGCGAGACGAGTCTTTGGCACCTCACGTGCAAGATATAGCCGAGGATAGGCCTACCGATTTTCTCTTTGGTGAGAATGGGATACTATGTTTCAAGGATAGGATAGTGGTTCCGGAAGATGCCGAGTTGAGACGTACGATCTTGAACGAAGCTCATAACAGTCCTTTTGCTATGCATCCGGGTAGTACGAAGATGTATCGTGGGTTAAAGGAAGAGTACTTTTGGGTTGGGTTGAAGAAGGATGTGGCCAAGTTTGTGAGTAAGTGTATGGTATGTTAGAGAGTCAAAGTCGAGCATCAGTTTCCTTCAGGGTTTCTAAAGCCGTTGAAGATCCTGGAATGGAAGTGGGAACGTATCACCATGGACTTTGTGTCGGGTTTACCGTTGACTCCTTCGAAGAAGAATTTAGTGTGGGTGATAGTCGATAGATTTACTAAGTGTGCTCACTTCATACCCGTTCATACTACCTATACCTTAGATAAGTTGGTTGATCTGTACATCATGGAGATAGTGAGGTTGCATGGGGTGCCGAAATTGATTGTGTGAGACCGAGATCCGAGGTTTACAGCTAGATTTTGGGAGTGTTTGCATCGTGCCTTGGGTACTTGGTTGAACTTCAGCACTTCGTATCATCCGCAGTCAGATGGTCAGTCCGAAAGAGTGATTCAGGTGTTGGAGGACATGTTGAGGTGTTGTATCATCGATTTTTAGGGGTCTTAGGAGAAACATCTACCATTAGTAGAGTTTGCATACAACAACAGTTATAAGGCTAGTATTCAGATGGCACCGTATGAAGCTCTGTATGGTAGAAAGTGTAGGACTCCGATTTGTTAGGTCGAAGCCGGACAGAAGCTTGTACCGATGCCCGGTCTACTTAAGGGCACTACCGAGAAGGTGAAACTGATTTATGATCGCTTGAAGGCAGCTTCAGACCGACAGAAGTCGTATGCCGACTTAAAGAGAAAAGAGATAGAGTATGATGTGGGTGAAAAGGTGTTTTTGAAAGTCTCACCTTGGAAGAAGGTGATGAGGTTTGGTAGGAAGGGTAAGTTGAGTCCGAGATTCATTGGACCTTATGAGGTAGTTGAGAGGATTGGTCTTGTTGCATATAGATTGAGACTCCCGATTGAGTTAGAGAAGATCTACGATGTATTCCATATATCGATGCTCTGCAAGTATAGATCGGATCCGTCTCACGTAATGCCAGTGGCAGAGATTGAGTTGAACCCCGACTTGTCCTATGACGAAGAATCGGTTGAGATTCTTGCTACAGACAAGAAAGTGTTGCGTGGAAAGTCTATCGAGTTAGTCAAGGTTTTGTGGAGACACCGAGGTGTGGAGGAGGCTACTTGGGAGAGAAAGGAGGACATGGAAAAATAGTTTTCGTACCTCTTTCCGTCATGTAATTTCGAGGACGAAATTCCTTAAGTAGAGGAGAGTTGTAACGCCCCGAGTTTAGGGGTCGGATGTTACGCGGGTAAATTGGGTTCGAGTCGTGGGCTTGTTTTAAATTAAAATAGACTTTGGTTTTATTTTAAAAGGGTTGAATTTCATTAATGGAAATTTGGTAATTTTTAAAGTAAAAAGAAATGTGTGAAACCAAAATTGATTTTGATATAACATACAAACTTAAGGACTAATTTGCAAAACAATATATTTTTAAGTATTCTTTAGAGTCTCACAATTGACAAGTATTTTAAACAAAATAATATCTTAAGACAAGTTCTTAAATATATGAAAAATTTTCTAAGTCTTTTCCTATGTTTTTCAAGCCACACTATGCAAAAACGCCCAGGCGTATCGATACCCTTAGGCGTATTGATACCCTCTTTTGCTACTGGAATTTTGATTTTCAAGCCAAAGTATACAAAAATGCCCAGGCGTATCGATACCCTTATGCGTATCGATACGGGCTTTTTCCACTGGAATTTTAATGGACTCACCGTACCGATACGCTTTGCAACTGT
This sequence comes from Hibiscus tridactylites, assembly GCA_958450335.1. Lineage (NCBI taxonomy): Eukaryota > Viridiplantae > Streptophyta > Magnoliopsida > Malvales > Malvaceae > Hibiscus > Hibiscus tridactylites. Next base: position 36,224,502 of record OY288267.1, on the reverse strand, counting down.
ATCGATACAACATTCATCTGGGCAACTCTTTCAATGAATCCGTATCGATACGCTTTGCAACCATATCGATACGATAAGCATATCTTTGAAAAATCTTAGCATTTAATTTTTCGACTATTACTTGTCAGTTGGTTGGTTTCCCGATTTTTAAAAGACCGTTATACCGTACCGATACGCTTGGTATGCATATCGATACGCCTTTTATGAAAACCAAACTTGGGATTCCAGTGAGTAAACACCGTATCGATACGGCTCTCCATATCGTTACGCCCCTTAAAACCGTACCGGTACGCCTTCTATGCGTATCGATACGCTCTGTTTTCAGACACAACGGCTCTTTCCTCTTTGATGCAGGTATCGATACGCCCTCTTCGAGTACCGATACGGTATGCTGCAGAGCTGCATTTATTGCGGGAAAATGCTCCCAATGGCTCTATTGATGATCCCAACTACCCAAACGGCTAGAATTCAATGCAAGGGTATAAAAACAAGCTTCATTTGACCAAGCAACAACTATTGAACCTAAAAGTAACATCAAAGCAAAAATCCAAACCCTAGTGCTCTTCATAGTCAAATTCGTGTACCTAACTCTAGTGATTTTATTGTTATCTTGTTTTGTGAGTTTGGGGTGTTTGAAATTGTATTTGGGTAAACATTTATCCTTTGAGAGGAATTGTTTGAGTTTACCAAATCCATCTCTTTGCAAAAGTGAGTGGATTAAGCTTTGTATAGAAAGCTTAATCAATTTGTAAGGTTACCTCCTCATCCAAGAAAAGGGGAAGAATTCAAGTAGTAAATTGGGTGAAAATCCTTAGTGGGAACTAAGGTAGTGGATGTAGAGTTCATTTGGAGAACTTGAACCACTCTAACCACTTGTGTTACTTTTTATTTTTCACTCATACCTCCTACCAAATTTTTAATTGCCAATTCACCCCCTCTTGGCCATTTGCAATTGTGTGATCAACTCAACAATTGGTATCAGAGCTACACTCATTGGAAGGATTACAACCCTCTTGAGTCAATTCTAGGAGATTTTGATCAACAACTAGTCTAGCAATGGCATCCACCTCCAATTCCAACCTCTATGAGTCCCAATCTACCACCAAGCCATCATTCTTCAATGGGATAACTACCCATATTGGAAGAATAGGATGAGGCTCTTCATCAAGTCTACCGATTACATGGTGTGGGATGTGGTTGAAGAAGGTTCATACAATTCCCATGAAGAAAGATAGTCAAGCAAGACTTGTCCCAAAGGTGAAAGCCGAGATGACGGAAGATGAATGAAGAAGGATGCAAGTGAATGATAAAGCTCTCCATGTCATATTTTGTGCACTTGGTCCGGATATCTACTCCAAGGTGTCTTCGATCGAAAATGCCAAGGAGGTTTGGGACACCCTCGAGACAACATATGAGGGAACTAGTGATGTCAAGGAAACAAAAATTGGGCTACTCAATCTAAGCTACGAAAATTTCAAGATGGATCCCGATGAGAGTGTTTCCAAGATGTTTGATCGATTCTCGGTCATTGTCAATGGATTGAAGGGTTTCGGTGAAATCATCCCCAAAGACAAACTAGTGAGGAAATTGTTGTACTCTCTTCCGGAGTCATGGGATAGCAAGAGAACGACTATTATTGAAGCTCGAGATTTGAAGACTCTCAAGCTTGATGCTCTTGTTGGATCTCTACTCACCCATGAGATCATGAGGAAGGGAAGAGAAAAAGAAAAGAAAATGGTTGAGAAGAAGGATGTTGAGAAGAAGAAGGTTGGAATCGCTCTTAAATCTTCATATCATGAAAGCGATTCAAGTGAAGATGAATATGAGGAGATGTCCATGTTGGCCAAACGATTCACTCGCTTCATGAAGTCCAATCGTGGGAGAAAGTTCATTAGAAAAGTGGACTTCAAGAGCAAGAGTAAGGAAGAGGAGAAGGACCAAATCACTTGCTATGAATGCAAAAAGCCCGGCCATATCCGTTCCGAATGTCCTCAATTGAAGAGGAAGAGCTTTGGGAAGAAGAATAAGCTCAAAGCTCAAGTAGCAACTTGGAGTGACGATGAGTCATCCGAGGAAGAGGAGGGAGTGGCCAATCTTTGTCTCATGGCCATTGATGATGAACCAAAGGTAAATTCTAACTTATATAATTTTGATTTTACTTTTGATGAGCTTCAAGATGCTTATGATGAATTGCAAGAGGTTTACGATGAGTTAGTAGGAAAATATAAAGAATCCATTTTGAGAAACAAGAAAACCATTTCTGATTTGAAAAATCAAAATGAAACATTTTCAAAAACTAACTCCTAATTGGAAAAGAAAGTTTTATTTTTAGTAAATCTTTCAAATGATCTTAAAACGAAAAATGTTGAACTTGAAAAACTTCTTTCCGATTTTCAAGATTATCACACAAAGGAAGTGGATAATCTTAAAACATCAATTGCTATTGGGAAAAACAATTTTGAAAAAGGAAACTCTTCTAAATCCCAATATGTAAAAAGAAAACCTTTTATTCCTAAACAAAGAAATTTTCATAAGCAATCTAGAGGTCTAACGGTTAGGAGTGTTTGGGTTCCTAAGGAACTCATTATTTCTAATAATATGAATGCTATTGCTTCTTGGATTCCTAAGGGAACCAAAATTTTGAAGGCTAACACACATGGACCCAAAATGATTTGGGTACAAAAAATCAAGGCCTAATTTCTTTGTTTGTAGGGGAGCATTGCTACAAGGTCAAAGCTTCAAGCCAAAACTCATGGTACCTTGATAGTGGATGCTCAAGACACATGACCGATGACAAGAGTAGATTCGTGTAACTAAAGCCAAAGAGTGGTGGAGTGGTAACTTTCGGTGACAACTCCAAAGGCCACATTGAAGGAATAGGCTCCATTGGTAATCACTCTTCTATTTTCATTGAAAATGTTTTGTATGTCAACGGTCTTAAACATAATCTATTGAGCATTAGTCAATTATATGATAAGGGTTTTAATGTTTTATTTGATAAAAGTGGTTGCAAAATTGTGAACATTAAAACAAATCAACTAATGCTCATAGGACATAGAATAGGAAATATTTACATGGTGCATTTAGATGACATCCATTCATCCCATACATGCTTAGTTGCACATGATGAACATGACTCATGGATTTGGCATAGAAAATTAGGACATGCTAGCATGAGTGTCTTAGAGAAATTAATTTCCCTTAATCTAGTTAGAGTTTTACCCAAACTTAAATTTTCTAATGATAAAATTTGTGATGCATGTTCAAAGGGTAAACAACATAGAACTTCATTTAAATCCATTAATGATGTCTCTACTAGTAGATGTTTACAATTGATTCATATGGATCTTTTTAGGCCTATTAGAACAATGAGCTTGGGTGGTAAATCATATGCTTTTGTGCTTGTAGATGACTTTTCTAGGTTTACTTGGGTTATATTCTGAAGTACAAAAGATGAGGCTTTAGAAAAATTCATCACATTTTCTAAAATAACTCAAAATGATCTTGAACTTAAAATTTCTCACATTAGAAGTGATCATGGAACCGAATTTCAAAATCAAGGTTTTGATGAGTTCTTAAATGAAAATGGGATTAGCCACAATTTTTCCGCACCTCGCACTCCTCAACAAAATGGGGTAGTTGAGAGGAAAAATCGAACTTTAGAAGAAATTGCTAGAACCATGCTTTGCGAAAATAATTTACCTAAATATTTTTGGGTAGAAGCCACAAATACCGCTTGCTACATTATAAATCAAGTAATGATTAGGCCAATTTTGAAGAAAACACCTTATGAGATTTTAAAATCTAAGAAGCCTAACATTAGCTATTTTCACCCATTTGGTTGCAAGTGTTTTGTTTTGAATAATGGTAAAGAAAACTTAGGTAAATTTGATGCTAAAAGTGATGAAGCTATTTTCTTAGGGTATTCTTTAAACTCTAAAGCCTATCGTGTATTTAATAAAAGAACTCTAGTGGTTGAAGAGTCTATACATGTTGTTTTCGATGATAACCTCCTTCCGAGGAAGGAATCTTGTGATGATGATGATGTAGGAATCTTTGATGCCATTGATGGAGGACAAACGTCAAAGGTGGATGAGGTTCCAACTAAAGATGAGGATACACAAGATCCACCTTTTGAAGCCTTGAAGGACTTGGCTCTTGAGGAAAAGGAGGTGTCTTACCCAAGGGAGTTTAACTATGTCAAAGGTGGTGAAATCTTGGGTGATCCATCCAAGGGGGTAACTACTAGATCCTCTCTCAAATTAATGAACCATGTTGCCTTTCTTTCATGCATTGAGCCTAAAAATATTAAAAAAGCTTTAAAAGATGATTTTTGGATTTTGGCCATGCAAGAGGAATTAAATCAATTTGAGAGAAGTAAAGTTTGGACATTAATTGAAAGGCCTAGTAATCAATCTACTATAGGAACTAAATGGGTATTTAGGAATAAATTAGATGAAAGTGGTAATATAGTGAGAAACAAGGCTAGGCTTGTTGCTCAAGGCTATACCCAAGAAGAGGGAATTGATTTTGATGAGACATATGCACCCGTAGCTAAGATGGAAGCCATTAGGATGCTTTTAGCATTTGCATGTTATAATGATTTCAAGCTTTTTCAAATGGATGTGAAAAGTGTCTTTTTAAATGGTTTTATAAATGAAGAAGTGTATGTTGAACAACCATCGGGTTTTGAGGATTCAAAATTTCCAAACCATGTGTTTAAACTAACAAATGCTCTTTATGGTTTAAAACAAGCTCCTAGAGCTTGGTATGAGAGACTTTCAAATTTCTTAATTGAAAAGGGTTTTGAAAAAGGAAAGGTGGACACTACACTCTTCATAAAAAGATATAACAATGACATCTTAGTAGTACAAATCTATGTTGATGATATCATTTTTGGTTCTACTAATGAGTGTTATTGTAAAGAATTTTCTAAGCTAATGCAATGTGAGTTCGAGATGAGCATGATGGGGGAGCTCTCATTCTTTTTGGGACTCCAAATCAAACAAAGGAAAGATGGCACCTTCATAAATCAAGCTAAGTACGTGAATGATATGCTCAAAAAGTTCGGCTTGGAGAATGCAAAACCTCAAGCCACACCAATGAGCTCTTCCATAAAGCTTGACAAAGATGAATGAGGTAAGTGTGTTGATTCTAAGCTTTATAGATCCATGATAGGTTCTTTGCTTTACCTTACCGCAAGTAGACCAGATATTATGTTTAGTGTTTGCTTGTGTGCTAGGTTTCAAGCTAGTCCTAGAGAATCACACTTAGTTGCCATTAAGAGAATTTTTAGATACCTTAGAGACACACCTACCTTAGGTCTTTGGTATCCTTAAGATTCCTCCTTTAGCCTTCATGCTTATTCGGATGCGGATTATGGGGGATGTAAGATAGATAAGAAAAGTACTTTCGGGACATGTCAATTCTTAGGTAGTATGCTCGTATCTTGGTTCTCTAAGAAACAAAATAGCGTAGCCTTATCTACCACTGAAGCGGAGTACATACCCTTAGGAAGTTGTTGTGCTCAAGTCCTTTGGATGAAGCAACAACTCTTAGATTATGGTGTTGAAATAGAAATCATACCCCATTAGGTGTGACAACACTAGTGCCATTTGTCTCACTAAGAATCCCATCCAACACTCTAGAACTAAACACATAGAAATTAGACATCATTTCATTAGAGATCATGTGTTGAAAAATGATGTTGTTATAGAGTATGTTGACACCTTGAACCAATTAGCGGATATATTCACAAAGCCTTTAGATAAAAAGCGCTTTTGGACCCTTAGGAGAGAGTTATGTTTAACTAGCCTTTCTTGACCCCTTTTAGGTCCCAAAATGTCAAAATTTTGCTTGAAATTGTTTGTGATTCATGCTTGTGTTAATTTTGTTCTTTTTGCTTCTATGCATGTTGCTAGGGGGAGTATGCATTAAGTTTAGCCATTAAAACTTGTTCATAGGACATGTACATGCATTTAGGGACATTTCAAGTTAGATTTTTGCACTTTAATCTGTCAAAAATGCCTAATCTGGTAAAGGGGTATCGATACGGCTGAAGCGTATCGATACGGCTGAAGCGTATCGATACGGGTTCATAACTGGGAAACTTTGAAGCTGAACGAGTATCGATACGACCCCGCGTATCGATATGGTTAAAGTCAAGGGAAATAGTCAAAGCCAAGGCGTATCGATACGGTCCCGCGTATCGATACGATAGTAATGACGAATAAAAAATTAGGGTTTAAGGGTATCGGTACGCGTGTTTAGCGTATCGATACGGCCTCGACGGAGAGGCTATTTAGGGCTGCAATTGTTAAAAAGCTTTAAAAACAAAAACCCCTCTTTTCGCTCCAAAACCCTAGCAGCAATACCCTATAAAAACCCCCTCAATCCTTCAAATTTTACCATCAATCTTAAAAATTCTTTGAGGGTTTTTAATCTCCACATCAAGGCTAAGCTTTGTCAACAAATCTTGTGCATTCACATCACCTCATTCATCCAATCTAAGATTCAAGGTATAAAACTCTTCTTTTTTTTATTTTCTTTGATTTTCGTTTGATATTTATAATTGTTTCAATTTATTTTTTGTACAAAACATGTTTTTTATGGGTTTCAACTTTTTCATAAAAAATTTTCCAAAAGTCAAAATTTTTCATTCGAATATATTTTCTATTCGATTTTTTTTAATTTTATTTTTTTGAATTGTAAATGTCTTTTTAAAATTAAATTTATTTTTACAATTACCTTGAATTATTAGAATTTATTAGATTGAATATGATGTTAATTGCATACATATTCGAATCGTTTTTGATATGTTTTCAGGGTTATGGCACCATCGAAAAAGAGAACTAAGCGTCATCGTTCTACTTATGATCCTAATGAGGATGTCGAGGGTAATCCTACACCTAACCTTCCTTATATTATCCAATTAAGTTTTCTAGATGATGACGATATAGAACAATACAAACTCTTTCAAGGTATGAATCTTAGGGAAGAACGTGTTGTGTCAATCCCATTCTTAAGTTCTGCCCGTTTTAAATTCCAATACCTATCTTTGATTAAGCAATGGATGTTTTTACCTTTTTTTAGCATTGCTCCTATCCTATATAGGAATCTAGTCACCGTATTCTTTTCTAATGCCGTATGTGTTCATGATGAAGCTAGGGAGAATGTCATTGCTATTGAATCTTCTGTTATGGGCAAAACCTTTCACATTGATCAAAATTTTTTATGTAATGTCTTTGGTTTTGAAGATATTGGTATTGATGATGAGAAATCTTTGGGTATGGGTCCTTTAGGCTCAACAAAAGTTTTAAATGCTCATGACGGTATCCTTCATCTTCTTGTCTCTTGGTTTTTTCGTCCTTCGGGAGGGAAATTTTCAACTATTCGTCAAACATATGATTTTTGGCTTAGGTGTTTTAGAGAAGGTCAACGTCCAAATCTGTGTCAAATTATGTTTGCTGACCTTGACTATTTAGTCCAACACCGTCACACCAAACAAGTCACATCCTTTTACTACTCAACGACTTTGAGTTATCTCTTTCATTCCCTTGGCATTGATTGTTCCCATGATTATCCCGAAACCCTTGGCCTACCCATAGATGAGCATTCTCTAGCTCGTTCCGGTTTCTTGTATGTTGATAATGAATGGGTTCGTAACACCCAAGATCCTCTACAAGATGCTCTGGTCGATGCTTCTCGTGCTTCTTCGAGCTCTCACCGTGCTCCGTTTGATTCCTCTTCCATGGGCACTCTTATGACTTTCCTAAATGAGAAGTTCACTTCTGCGGAAGCTGGGTTTAACGCGATGGACACTAGATTCACATCTTTGGAAGATCGCGTCAAAGGTATAGAGAAGAAAATGGAAACCATGGCTACTCGCCAAAACTCCATGGATATCTCTCTTACCGCCTTCCATGGTGCTTGGCTCAATCACAACCGAAGGAATCAATCCTCTCAAGATGATAATGAAGAATAGGACAAGAACGATGATGATGAAGAGGGGGACGAGTAGTTTATGCATATCATCTTATAGCATTTAGTCTTTTATATTCTGTTATTGCACTCTTGTTTTTAGGATCTAAGTCTATGCATATTATCTATGTTTTAGGTTTTTAAAGTTTGGATTATGATGTTTGCTTTCAAGTTTATGCATTTGAACTATTATGTTTATTTTGAAGTTTATGCATTTGAACTCTTATGATTGCTTTAAGTTTAATAAATTATTGTTGCTATTATGTTGCTATTATCCTTGTATTTATATTTGATCTAACAAAAAGGGGAGAAGGATCATAGAGTCTTTTAGAGTCAATTTTTATTTTTGAAAATCTATCTTAAATTAAGGGGGAGAAAGCTTTTCAAAGTTTCAAAAACTTAAAAATTTATTTGTGGTTTTGTTATATCAAAAAGGGGAAGATTGTGAAACCAAAATTGATTTTGATATAACATACAAACTTAAGGACTAATTTGCAAAATAATAAATTTTTAAGTATTCTTTAGAGTCTCACGATTGACAAGTATTTTAAACAAAATAATATCTTAAGACAAGTTCTTAAATATATGAAAAATTTTCTAAGTCTTTTCCTATGTTTTTCAAGCCACACTATGCAAAAACGCCTAGGCGTATCGATACCCTTAGGCATATCGATACCCTCTTTTGCTACTGGAATTTTGATTTTCAAGCCAAAGTATACAAAAATGCCCAGGCGTATCGATACCCTTATGCGTATCGATACGGGCTTTTGCCATTGGAATTTTAATGGACTCACCGTACCGATACGCTTTGCAACCATATCGATACGACATTCATCTAGGCAACTCTTTCAATGAATCCGTACTGATACGCTTTGCAACCGTATCGATACGATAAGCATATCTTTGAAAAATCTTAGTATTTAATTTTTCGACCGTTACTTGTCAGTTGGTTGGTTTCCCGATTTTTAAAAGACCGTTATACCGTACCGATACGCTTGGTATGCGTATCGATACACCTTTTATGAAAACCAATCTTGGGATTCCAGTGAGTAAACACCGTATCGATACAGCTCTCCGTATCGATACACCCCTTAAAACCGTACCGGTACGCCTTCTATGCGTGTCGATACGCTCTGTTTTCAGACACAACGGCTCTTTCCTCTTTGATGTAGGTATCGATACGCCCTCTTCGAGTACCGATACGGTATGCTGCAGAGCTACATTTATTGCGAGAAAAATGCTCCCAACGGCTCTGTTGATGATCCCAACTACCCAAACGGCTAGAATTCAATGCAAGGGTATAAAAACAAGCTTCAATTGACCAAGCAACAACTATTGAACCTACAAGTAACATCAAAGAAAAAATACAAACCCTAGTGCTCTTCATAGTCAAATTCTTGTACCCAACTCTAGTGATTTTATTGTTATCTTGTTTTGTGAGTTTGGGGTGTTTGAAATTGTATTTGGGTAAACATTTATCCTTTGAGAGGAATTGTTTGAGTTTACCAAATCCATCTATTTGTAAAAGTGAGTGGATTAAGCTTTGGGTAGAAAGCTTAATCAATTTGCAAGGTTACCTCCTCGTCCAAGAAAAGGGGAAGAATTCAAGTAGTGAATCGGGTGAAAATCCTTAGTGGGAACTAAGGTAGTGGATGTAGAGTTCATTTGGAGAACTTGAACCACTCTAACCACTTGTGTCACTTTTTATTTTTCACTCATACCTCATACCAAATTTTTAATTGCCAATTCACCCCCTCTTTGCCATTTGCAATTGTGTGATCAACTCAACAAAATGAGATGAGAAAAAGAAGACTTTTGAAACATTTTCACCATCTTCTTCCTTCAACCCCTTTTTCACGTCAAAAACCTCCTCAAACCCCTTGTCAATATTCCATCAAATCCCTCCACCACCTCAAGTGCTTTCAATAAGGTGAGACCATTTTTGACTTCTCCTCTCTATTCCGAACACATTCATGGTTTTAGTTTTTGGAAAACACCATTGTTGAGATTTTCTAGTTTTCAAAGTTTTGAAGAAAATGATGAAACTTTAATGGATTATCAGTTTGTTTTTGATATGTAGAGTTAAGATATGATCTAATCTTTCCCTAAGGTACATTATAACTTAAAATGGTGGGTTTTTATCAAAAATCCCGAAATGGGTTTTCATGGGTATTTTAAAAGGGTGAAAATGTGAGTTTTTGAAGTAGTTTAGTGTTGGAGAGTGGGGCTGATGTTATAGAAATGTTAGAGAGTTGTTTTGAAGGTGTTTAATGGTGTTTTGAGTGTTGGAATCATTGGTTTTCTGCTAGTTTGTTGGGGAGTACGAAAATGGGAATATTTGTTGGTAGCTTTGGCTTGAAATTGTTGAGAAATGGGTTATGGTTGAAATCTGAGTAGTGACAGTGTTTTGTGATGATTTGGTTGAGTAATGTAATGTTTTCGATTGGTTAGAATCAAGGGAAACCATTGGAGAAGCTTCGAGCTCGATTCCGGGGAATTTGAAGGCTTGAGATCGGTGTTTCGGCTTCCGTTTGGGTTCCATCGGTGAGTGGAAATGTTTTAAAACTTGATTTGATTTCGAAAAGGGTTCTTGGGGGTTTGGGTGGAGCCTAGAGGGCTAACCTAAACCCAAGTGTAAGTTTGCTAAATTTTACCTTGATTGTTAAATGTTGGTGTATGAACAATTGTTGTGATATTGTGTCAATTGTGGATTGCCTTTACTTCCGTTTGATGTTGTTGTGTAGTCATTGTTGGTGTCGAGCCTCACGTGATGGTTGTCGTAACTACGGTGATGTGTAGTCCCACCGATAGTGACTAGTAGAAGAGTACGTTGATGTGTATTCCCATCGGAAAACTACTAGTCGAAACGGTGATGTGTAGTCCCACCGTGTTTTGGTTATGCATGTGCATACCATGTATTTGTGTTGATTGTGTCTCCTTTCGTATATTTAAATGGTTTACTATTCAATTAAGAAATGTGTTTTGAAAACTGCATTGTTGATGAGTTTTAGAGCTTCGCTCACTAAGCTTTCAAGCTTACGCTCTCCTTTTTCCAACATGCAGATCGTTAGAGTTTCGGAAGGCAAGTGGGAAAGGGAGGAGCTTTTCGGAGTTCTTGAGTAGCTCAAGTATGGTTTAAGTTTTTGTAATAATGCCTAGATAATGGGGGTATTAGACTTGTATGGAGTTGGTGTTCAAACTCCTTAGTTTGGCTTGTTGATCTTTTAGCATGTTTTGATTGATGATGCTATGTTGGATCATGGTTGCTATAGTCTTTACCTCTTTTGTTGGATTATAAATCATGATGTTGAGATGTTGCGTGTTGTTTGAAAGCATGTAACCTTGCTTCTTGAATGTTTAAGTGTTTCGCTTCAAAAGGCTTGTGACCCTTGTTATGCATGTATTTGGTGGATGCTTGTTTCTTTACATGTTTGGCCTTGGGTATGTATTCATTGAAATGGATGGGTTTGAATGTATGTTAAATGTTTGAGCATGCTTGAAGTAGGAGAAATGCCTCTAGAGTTGTGTATGCATGTTGTATCTTGACTTCTTGTGGTTTGAGGCATATTGGGAACCTTGGGAGATGCTTAAAACTGTTTTTAGAGAGTCACAGACTGTGGACGTTTTGAAACGGGTGTGGTTCCAAGGATACCCGTATCGGAACGCATTTGGTACGGTTTGATACTGTGAGCCCCTGTTCCGATACGCGTACCGAAACAGTTTTGTTATTGTGAAGGCCTTTTCCGGAACGTGTTTTAGAACGCCTAGGCGAAATGGACCCCTGTATCGAAACGAGGTGGACCGTATCGGTACGACTGGTCTGGCTTTTAAAATTGGGGCCCGTGTATCGAAACGGGCAAGCCTGTTTCGAAACACAGGCCTTTAATTTGGGCCTTTGGCATCTTTAAAGGTCCTCAAGTGTTGGGCTTGGGTTCTGGTTGTGGTATGCTTTCTTGTGAGCCTTGTTGTAGTCGTTTATGTATGGTTTTAGTTACGTTTGCAATAAACCGGAATAACTTAATACTTGGTAAATTTAGATTAACTTACGCCTGTTTGAATGTTCTCCTTCGTCTTTTCCGCTGTCGTTTCTCACTTAGGATTAAATGATTCATTTAGACAAGATAATCGAAGAAGAATTTCCTAGGGTTGCTAACCGAGGCGGGGCCTTAACGAGTTTCACTTCAGTTTTCCCCGTGTAACCTACTCGGACTGGTCAGTCGTCCATACCAGGACGAGGGGGTTACAAATAAAGCTTTAATTGTGTGTCTTCATTGAGCCCAAAACTGATCAGCTTTAAGGGGGTGTTAAAGTAGCTCTTTAAGTGGTGTTTAAATGGCACTTGAATGCCTTGCTTCCTTACTGAAACTAATCAGCCTTCAAGTGATGTAAAGGCTCCCTTGAATGCCTTGAAACTAAACAACCTTCTTCATGTGATAGTAAAGGCTCCCTTGAATGCATTGTCATCCTTAAGGAATATGATCACCCGTTTTATCCAAACTTAATTCCTTAACGGAAAATACATTAACAACTTATTAGAAAACAACTTGTTTATTAATATGAAAGTAAATGATGAACATGTTTAAATGAACTAGTTTAATTAATGGAACCAATTAAAGGGAATAAACTAGTTTAATTAATTGAACTAGCACACTAAATAAACTCATAAGCATAAGTGAACTATAATCCTTAAATGATCTACCATGCTTAATTGAACTATTAATGAACTATCATGCCTAATTGAATTAAACAAGCTTTAAATGAATGACATGCTTATTTATTCATATGTAAATGCTGAAATTAAAACATAAGTAAAACTCATGCATGAGTAAGAGACTGCATTGTTTCAACAAAGTTGGCGTTTCATCCTTCAAATTCCAGCATTGACTAAACAAGTTTCTCGTGGTTTCTTGGAACTTCTTAGCCTTAGCACGAGTCATAGGGCCACTAGGAAATTCCTCCAGGTCCTTGTTGGTTGTGATCACATCAGGGAGAAATTTCAAAAACAATTTTCAAGGGGTTTCGTTATATCAAAAAGGGGGATATGGTTGAGTTATTGATTCTGATATAACTTAAATGAAAATTGTTTTTAAACTTACACTAATTTACAAAAATATTTTAAAAGTCCATTAACTTGAAAAATATGTTTAAAATGGTTTTAAATGGTTTTTGACATGTTTAAATACTTTCAAAATAGCCAAAGTGTCAAAAAGAGGCTTTGAATACCGATACAGTCTTCCTCGTATAGATACCCGACATATCGTACCTATACGATCGCTCGTATACCGATACGCCCTTTAAATCCCCAAGTTTCCAAATTTCCAGTAGCAAACTTCTGTACCGATATAGGCTTGGTCGTACCTGTACGAGAGGCACCGTACCGATACTCATGTATCGCGTACCGGTACCCAATGTTATAAATATCCAACGGCTCTTTCTTCTTTGAGACATGTACCGATACCGAAGTTCGTGTATCAATATTGGTACACCCAAAAGTGCATTTAATGTTGAAAATAAAGTCCTCAACGGCTAGTAACGACCACAAACTCATTATAGGGTTTAAAAGCAAGCTTCAAGCAACCATGAAACACTAAGAAATATCTTTGCCAACATTCATATAAAGAGAAAGAGATTTTTGTACTTAAAGTCTATTTTTTTCATTAGACAACACTTGTTGAGCTTAATTGTCAATATTGCTCAAGTGTTTAGGTTTTGGGTGAGTGCTTAAATTGTAAACATATCAGTCTTGTGAGGTTTTCCTTGTTTGCTTAATTTGTATTCACTTGAGAGAGTATGTGTCTCAAAGCTTTGGGGTATAAACTTTGAGGACTAAAAGTTATCTCCTTAAGTGTTTAAAAAGGAAAGACAAATTAGTGAATTTGTAGAAAATCCTTAGTGTGGAAGCCAAGGTATTGAAGGTAGACTTAGTTGAGAAGTCAAACCACTATAAATTATTGTGCAAATTTTTAATTTCCTTTTACTTCTACCAATTTCACTCAATGGCCAATTCACTTCCTCTTGGCGAGTTAAGTTGATCGTTCGAGCCCAACATAATTATGTCCTAATTTTTTTTGCACTCAATTAAGTTCCTAGACCAATAAATTAAATTAGTTAAGTCCTTTGAACAATATTGACTGTTGAATATAACGATTGTTTTTTATCAGTTTGTGCAGCGTGTCGTGTCATAAATTTTTAATTTTTTTATTTTATTTAAAAATTTCTTTAAAATTCCTAAAAATCTAAAATATAAAAGCATTTTTAAAAAAATCTGTAAATCTCACCTGATAGAACTGTAGTTTATCATGTGACAGTAATATCTAAAAAATATCAAGATTTAATGGTAAAAAATAATAGCAAAGCTAATTGATTTACTTTAACGGTTTGAGGGCTTAATTAGTTTTAAAGAAATTCAAAGACTTAATTTACATCTTTTAAAGAAAAATACAAAAACTTATTGCACCTTAAACTAAAATACATAAGTACCAAGTTACAACGGGAAGACAAGTTAAATTACCAAATATGTATATTTAACCTAGAAAGAAAGATGATGATGAACATCATTAGGGTTTCTAATCAATATATTTGGGCTTGGGCTTAAGGCTGGAGCCTATAACTAATTAATGTTTTGGGAATTGCAGTTTTAATAAATAAAAAGGAAAAACCTTGACATATTAAGTTTTTTTATTTATAAAATGAATATTAAAGTTTATTGTCATGGGAAATTTGCAACAACAAAAAATTATATTGTCATGTGTCTCATTAAAATGCCTTAAACTTAGTCGGAAGATAAAAATACACATGATAATAATTATAATAAGTTACGTAGAAACAACATATTGTAGTAGATTATCGTGTAGCGAAGGAATAACAGAAGCAGCAGGTTTATAAAACAGTAACCTTGACATATTAAGCAATTTGGTGCAGTTCAAAAGTTTTATTTTAGTATTTAACAAATTAATAATTACTTATATTTGAGTTTCAAAAAGATTTTAACTTCTTTATTTGATAAAATTATTCAAAAATCAGTACCAATATTAAATGTTTCATTTGGCTGTAAAAAATATTTGAAATAAAGAGAAACTTCTATAAGAAAAAATTGTTATCATGCAGTCGTATTTGTATCATATTTCGTGTCGCGTTCGTTCCATCAAATATAACGGATTGGTTAAGGTTTTAATAGAGAAAAAATTTACCAAAGAAAAGCAAAATGAAAAATTTTATTAGAATTGACTAAATCAATGAAATACTGAATTATTCAATGAACATCATAAATACATTTCATCTTCATGATTTTCCATCAATTCTTCCCACTTTTCTTAGTCTTAGTAATAGCAATGTGCAGCCCTTTTTTTCTCTACCGACCACTCAGGACCACAAGGACGAATGTATAATTTTATGTTATAGGATAAGCTTATAAAATTTTAGGGATGAAGTACTTATAAAATTTTTTAGGGGCGAAAATAGATTTTCAATAAAAAAAAACATAGAAAAATTTTAAATCATATACGAATTTTAAATTTTCAGGGGCAACCGCTCCCCCAATCCCACTCGGTCCATCCATGCAAGACCATCATCATCATCATCTCTTTCGAGCCGGCCAAACCACCACCATTTCTCAACTCATCTCACTCAACGAGTACTGCTGCCTGCCCATTGACCATATCAGTTTTGCATATGGCTTTGGGCACAAATTAGAATATTTTTGGGCCACCGTGAGTCGGCGAACCCTAATGGACAGTGATGTCTCGGCCTTCCGACAGCGGATTCGGAATCAGGGTTGTTGGCCTGTGGTGGTGAGCAGCACACGAATGTTATTGATTTGGGGACCAATGTTCAAAGTTTGGTAGCTACATGTCCCTTTTGCAATAACATCAGTGCCTTGCTCAAGGACTAACTAATATGATAGTTGTATTACGTTTCCTTTCTGGTCCAATCTCAACATTTGACCATTGAAAGAATACTTCGGTTCTACTTTGACATTTTTTAGAGGGTTTTTAACTGGTCCATTGATTGTCGACATGCCGTTTTTTATTTGAATCTAAAAATTAATGGCGAATCTAGACTTCGTATCAAGTAGGTTTTAAAAAGTCAAAATCAAAGTTAAATGAACAAAAATTTTGCAATGTACAAATACAAAACTATAAATACATTTAAATTTATTAAATAACCTAATAATAATAATAATAATAATAATAATAATAATAATAATAACAATAATAATAATCATAATAATAATAATCATCATCTAAAAATTAACTTTTTTTTTCGATAGCCGTCATACTCATCTACAGGTTTCATTTTCTGAAAGTTAACTTTATATTGTTTTGGGTTTATCTTAAAACTTTCCAATTACTTTTGTCTTATATCTCAAATAAGTACTTAAACTATACCATTTTTTCATTTAAGTATCTAAAGTATTTTTTAGTCAAAATAAATATTTAAGGTATATTTTTTGTCAAAATAGGTACCTAAAGTATCTTTCGTCAAAGTAGGTACCTAAATTATATTTTTTTGTCAAAAATAGGTACTTAATGTACTTTTTAATCAATGTTACATGTCAACTTTTAAGAATCTGGATGGAAATATATATATATACCTACATACACTTTAGGTACCTATTTTGACCAAAAAAATATACTTTAGGTATCTCCGTAACTAAACGACCCACCACCATCTTTTACTCCACTTTTGTAGATATCCTTTTTTATATTTATTTGTGTTTGACCTTTTAAGTTTCATCTAGTGAATTAAGTGAGTTTAAATATATTTAATTCCTCACTCTCCCTTAAAAAAACTTGTTTTTACAAGGATTTCTTACTAAACACAACTTAAATCTGCTCTTGTCGATTTTTTTTAATTTAAACCTGATCTAATTGGATTTGACCATTAAAAGTCCACAACTTGAACCTGAAGTGTCCTGAATTAACCCAAAATGACTTGAACTTAATTTAAGTATATTTAAAAAACATTATTTAAAAAATTATGGTCATGTTTGGTAATTAGCGGATAGTTGATAACTGATTGCATTAGCTGATTTGACTAACAGATTGTATCACTTGATTGTATAAAAGTATTTGGTAAAATTAACTGATAGTTGACAGCATTATCTATAAAAGAGCCCTGAAGTGTTTGGTATATATATTAATTTATTATTTATATAATTATTTTAATATAATTTAATTAATAAATAAATTTAAATACATATAAACTTGTGATAATAAAAAGAAAAAATAAATAGCATTAGCTTATCAATAGGGTGAGAAAATATTTAATTTAGGTTATTTGGAGATTTTTGATAACTGTTAAGGGTAAAAGAGTCTTTATAACTTTAATATCAAACCTCTAATCTCAAAAAGCTCTTATTAGGAGCTTTTTCAAAATCAGCGGTTTCCCCCCAATCTGCTCTTTCAATCCGTTGTTTACTAAACAACAATATTAACAGATTTGACTAGTCAAACCTCTAATTATGACTCAAATCTCTAATTTTTCCAAACCGCTCTTTACCAAACATGGCCTATATAATCAAGATACATTGTAAAAGAAAATTATTATTTTTTAAAATAGTTTTAAGGTGATTAATTGATTATAATGTAGTATATGTTCATTTTTTTTAATTTTTTAATAAGTCACAGACCTTACAATCAAACATACTCAAACTCAAATCTCTTAAGATAAATATTACTAATTTTTTTCACTAAAACTACTCATTCGTTCATAAAACTATTCGCTTTTTAATTAGCATGCGCTTCTAATTGCCTTTATTAATAACATTTTCAGCCTAATTTCAATTTTTTGTACTTGTTTTTTTTTTCTCTCTCTTGAAACTGTTTCTTTTTCACTTGGTTGTCGGCTCATTTCCTAAAGTAGAAACAAATGATTAGGTTGTCAGTTACCGGAACCATGCATTAGAATAATATTTGCTAGTTGTGTAGGAACATGTATCACATCAGTACAACACACGCGCGCGGTTTAGAGAGTTGGCAAGGCTGTTTTCCTTTTATTCTATTTTGTGTAAACTACATAAATAGTCACCAAAGTTTTAGAGTATTTTTATTTTGATCATTGAACTTTTAATTCTTTTTTATTATTGTCACTCTCATTAATAGCCGATAAAAAATACTAACACGACACGACACATTAACTTTCCTTCTTTTTTGGGTGGTATTCAGTAAGTTTGATTTCAGGTTCAAGTGTCATCGTAAACAAATAGTGTTGGTTAAGTTTGAAATTTTTGCAAAAGTAGACGACATTGAACCATGGCCAATAGCTATTAGAGGTGTGTATTTCGAATATTTTATTCAAAAGTTTGGATATTCAAAAATTTTAGATCATATTTTTAGATCGAATATTTGAATTTATGACTTAATTTAAGTATTTTTTAATAAAAAATACTTTGATACAAAAGCTTGTGTAACACAAGCCTTTCAATTTTAAGGTTTATGGTTTTAGGTTGATGTTTAGGGGTTTAGTATGTAGGGTGTAGAATTTAAGGTTTATGGTTAAAATTTAGAGGTTAGGGTTTAAGGTTTAGGTTTTAGTGTGCTAGGGTTTGAGATTTAGATTTTAAATTTTAAAAAAGGGTGGTGTAATTTTTTTACACGGCTTGTGTATTAAAATATAACCCTTTTTTAATTTGGCGGTCCTATCAAATATAATGATCAACAAATTATTGAATATAGCAAGATTTGTATCTATAAAAATTTCAAATTTTCATATATTACAAGTAAAAAAATCGAATATAACAAGATTCATATCTATAAAAAAAAGTTTAAAATTTTCAGATTCTGATATTCGTTCCGAATGTGAAATAACTATCTGTATCCGATTTGAAATTTTTAGATATCCGAAAAATAAAAATCGCATTGGATATCTAAAATTTTAGATCAGATCGGCCGGGTCGGTTTTTTTTACACACCCCTAATAGCAACTCAAAAAGCCCAGTGCACGTGTGTATACACGAGCCACACACGTGTAAAGAATATATATATTTTTAAGACCTTTTAAATTGACCAAAATACCTTTCACTTTTCATTATATTACTAAATTAAAATTAAAAAAAATATGTTTTTAAAAATTAATACTTAATAAATAATAGAGTAAACAATATCATTGGTCACTAAACTATTTTTTTTATGTTTTGATCATTAAATTATTATTTTTGATAAAATCGTCATTAATGTTATTTTTTCCCATTTTAACATTTTACCAATAGAATGATATCTAATTAACTCGTGACACTAACTTAATTGGAGATAAAAATGAGAAAAATATATATTTAGCTATTTTTTAAAATTCATGATCTTATTTGATGCTTACTTAGTTTTTATTTTATTTAAGGGTAAACTAACGCAATGACCATTATACTATGATAAATGTATTAAAATGATCACATTTAAAAAATCAACTCAATTGACCACCCAAACTATTGAAATTGGATCAATGTGACCACCAGCCGTTAATGGGTTAACGGAAGGTGACGCGGCAGTTAAAAAATTAAAGGTATAATTACACATTCTTTCAATTTAGTCTTAATTTTAAACTAATAAAATAAATTAATTTATTATATCAAATATAAATAATTAAATTCCTCCAATAAGGTGTTGACACGTGTCACCACCTATTTAGAAGAGAAAAACAAATTTCAGCATACATGCTATTAAAGGGATTCGAACCCAAACATTGTAAAAGCAAAGGCAATAGGTTAACCACTGTACTGAGAACAATATTGTACTATGAAACACCAACTTTAATGTATGTCTTATTGTTTTCTACTAGTTATAAAACCTTGCATTTCTTTCTCCATTCTCATTTCATTTTCCTACAAACCAAACAAAATGGCCAATCAAATTTGTAATCTCCCCCCCCCCCCCCCCCCCCCCAAACCTGCTCATCTTAACCCTAATTTCTCTCCTTAGCATCAACAAATCTTTCCATGAAACTGGTGCACAAGAAACATGCATGTCCCTAATCGAATCAACCTGCAGAAAAATAGAGTACCCTGAAGAATGTATCTCAGCTTTGGAATCAGACCCTTGCAGCTTCAATGCAAACTTAACTGGCCTAACCAGGATTGCTGTACAGAAATCAGAATCTAAACTTGTCGATACCTTGAACACGGTCAACAGTTTCGTGTTGAACCCGGCGGATTATATGACATGGGGTTCCTTTTTTTTTTGGGTTAGCCACTGCACTAAGACATATATTAAAGTTGGTGTTTTGTAACACAATATTGTTCTTAGTGCAGTGGTTAACCAACTGTCTTTGCTTTTACAATGCTTGGGTTTGAATGCCCTTAGTAGCATGTATGCTAAAATTTGTTTTTCTCCTCTAGATAGGTGTTGACACGTGTCACCACTTAATTAATTTATTTTATTAGTTTAAAATTAGGACTAAATTGAAAGAATGTGTAAATAGTAAAGACCAAATGTGTAATTATACCTTTAATTTTTTAACTGCTACGTCACCTTCTGTTAGCCCATTAACGGCTGGTGGTCACATTGATCCAATTTCAATAGTTTGGGTGGTCAATTGAGTCAATTTTTTTAATGTGGTCATTTTAATACATTTACTATAGTATGATGGTCATTGGGTTAGTTTACCCATTTTATTTTAAAGTATACTAATAATGTCTCAACCACACTGCTTAGGAGTTAGGCCTTTGATTAAGCCGTAAAGCCGGCTGGTCTTTTATTGGGTTGGGGCCGGAAGGGAATCAGCCCTCCACTATTGAGCCCGTAAAAGCTCACTCGGAATACTTTAAATTGTGTTGAAGTAAGTATGGAAATAAAATAAAAATCTCGATCGAGCATTAATTCAATTAGTATCGTTGTTACCGTAAAAGCTCACCGTAATTTATACTTTCATTAAAGACTTCAGAAAAAAAAAAATAAAGGTTGAAATATGTTTTAAGTTTTTGCACTTTTTGTACATTTGAAATTTTATTCGTCTAATTTTCGAATTCTAAAATTTAAGTTCCACTACAAGGAAAAGCACTTTTAGTGACAATAAAAATGTCACTAAAAATATTAAATTTAAACACTAAAATATATAGTAAAAAATTTTCATGTCATCACCCGTCGTCACTAATAACTCCGTCACTATTATATTAGTGACAATTGTACCAAAAATTGTCACAATTGTAAATTTTTTGTGACCGTCTTTTTGACACTAATAACTCTATCTTTCGTGATGATTTTTTTTCGACATTGCGAAAAAATGTTGTGATAGAAAAGTTTGTCACAATTGTTATCTTTTGTTACAAAATATTTGACACTACAATCAATAGAAATTGTGATAAATTTGTTGGACACTAAAAATATATTTTATGACTAATAATGTTGCCACAATAACTATTTTTTCGTGACCAAATGTTTGACACAATAGTCATTAGCAATTGTGATACTTGTACTTGCCACAGAAAATATATTTTGTGACAAAGAATTTTTGTGAGCAAGTATTGGACACTATAAGCATTAACATTAGTGATAAATTAAATAGTCACAATAACTCTTTGAACCAATTTATTTGATACTAAAAAATAAAGTTGACAAAAAAAGTCGTCATAATAACTATTTTTTGTGATGAATATATTGTCTCTAAATGTATTTTCAATAGTTATAGAAAAATTGTCACATATGTAATTTTATTGGAGATAAATGTCTCATTGTTGGTTATATACGAGTTGTTTAGACTTATCCCGTCACTAATCAATTAATATTTTTTACGTCTAAAAATTTTAAATTATTAAAAACACCATTCATGAATAAAAATATAATTGCATAAAAGTGTTATCATTTCTTTATTTTTCTCAATACAAATGAATAATTATAATACTTTAAAGTGAATAAGTAAACTAAATTGTAATTAATATTAAACCATAATAAATAACATCAAAAATAAATTCTAAAAAATCAAATAGTTCATAACATATATTCTAATATTAAGATATCAAAATATCTAAATAGAAGTCTAAGTCAAATACTCCACAACAAAGTTCACTCTTCAACATTTCCTTACAAAATATAGACAATGAAAGAACGAATAAGTTAATTAGTATACAAAATTAATTATGTCATTTGAGATAAAACTAGTTAAAAATAAAATTTCTTTCATTAATTTGATTGAAATGCATTAAACAACACATTTATCAAATAGAAATAAACTAATCAATAATTAACACACAAAAAAAAACAGTCAATGAGAGAACAAGGTAAATTCTCAAAAATAATCTAACAACAAAAACAATATTAATGGTATGAAAAATATACAAAACAAGAGTTGAAAACACCATTAACATTCTAAATAGCTATAATAACATAATCAGTTTGATGCAATAAATATAAAATAAAAGCATATAAACATGAAAAAAACAATCAAATAATCATCATTCTAAATAGTTATGAAAACACAATCAACTTATTTTTTTAAAAAATAAAATAAGTTTAAAATCATACATAATAGTAAAACACGATGATAAATCCATGAATGATATTTTGTAAAACTAAAAGACATAAAAAAGAAAGAAAAATACCTTACCAAAAATGACATCGTCAATTCTTTGAAAGAGACGAAAATAGAAATAAAAGTTAGAGAGAATGAAAGAAGCTAAAATAGAATAATTAATAGTTTGGGATAGTTGGTGGTGAAGTGAATGTTTATGGTGATTGTAGTGGAAATCAAGTATTTTAAAAAACATAAAACACCTTTTAATTTTTACTTATTATTTTAAAATTATTTTATACTATTTTTAGCACTTTTTATGATAAGTAACTCTTTAAGATAGAAAATGATATTTATTTATAAAATTTTTAATTATGTATTTTTTTAAACAATTTTACTATTCACAATCCTCTAAATTAGATACTCGGAAATTCAAATTACAATTTTTAATAATAATAATAATTATGTATATAGTTTAATTAACTAAAAACAAAAAAGATTATTGTTTTCCCTACAACATTATTGTAGAGTTTATTTTTTGTGTGTACGAGATATAAGTTAGAATTTGGGAAAGTGCTTCTTAAAATAAGGGCCCGAAATTTTGTGTTAAGCTAGAGGATCAAAATAAATTAAAAATGAGTTTAGAAACATATATTATGTACTGAAAATGCTTATTTTTTTTATAAATTTTTTAAAATGGTTAAATTAAAAAAAATAGAATTTTTAACATGGAACACTATCTTATAATTAATGTAAAATATAATAACTTCTCGAAATTGGTTATGGATTTTAAAAAAATTAAAATTTAGTGTTTGATATGGATTTAGAGAATTCAAAATTTAGAGTTGATTGTAGATTTTAATATATTTTTTTGGTTGCCCTCCGGTCTCCAGGGCTTAGCCCTGACTAATCCGGACCGACCCGCGTCGCACACCGTAGATTTTAATATTTTACATAAACAAGAATATTTATTATGATATAAAATAACTTGAAAATTGTTAGTAAATTATTGGTTAGCTATGTAATATTTATTTTTCTATACATTTGATTATTATTGGTTACAACATGTCTACCAATTGCATGATGAAGCAAGTAAATTGGTCAACAAACAACTACTTAATTTAGCTTGTAGACTTGATAAACGAGTTTTTTGCTACACAAACTATCTTAATTTAATTACGATAAATTTACTTCTATTAATGATGATGATTGAACATACACTATTTAAAGTTTATTTCTAAGTCTCAATATTATATTTTTCTTTCATATTTTTTTACTTTATTTATTAAATGAAAATTTTAATTTGAAGTATTTTATTCTATATTTTTTATTCTAATAAAATTAGATTTTGTACATTGTCACCAATTCTTTATTAATATTTTGATGAGTTTAAAATAATTGTATTACTTATTAATATTTTTCGTAAAAAATAATATTGTAATAAAATCTATTTTAATGGTTACAAAAACAAGTTTATATATCTAGAAGTTTTAATGGTTACAAAAACAAGTTTATTATTGTGAGAAAACTAATTCGGAATTAATTTAAAATGTTTAATAGTGGCAAAAAAGTTGTCACAGAAAGTGAAATTTTAAGTGACAAATAATTTTTTTGACACAATAATTTAAAATACTAGTGATAGCTTTGTATGTTGTCACTATTATTGTATTCCCACCAAAATACAAGTTGACGCCAATATGTATACTTTATCAGTGACGAAGTTTTAGTTACAAACAAAATCTTGGCACAAATATTCATTGTAGTGACAATTTAATTGTGAAAAGAAATATAATAATCACAAATATTGTTATATCAGTGACAAAATATCGATATGTCACAATTACTTATATCAATACTGTCACAAAAATATTTTGTCACAAAAAACATAGCATTTGTGACAAAATAATTCAAAGTCACAATTTTCACTAAAAAATACAATTATTATAGTGTCCAATTGTTAAGTCGTTGCATTCTTCCAATTGTAACTACTGTAAAAGTATAATATTATTTTGACAAAATGTTTAATATGATATCAGTATCTGTGAGATAACTAAAATGATATATATATATATATATATATAGATAGATAGATAGTTTGATAAAATATTTAATGTAGTATTTGTATTTTTAAAATGACTAATGTGATGCATGTACTTTCATAGAATATCAAATATGACACTTTAAACTATTATTTTATATATTATTATAGTACATGTAAAATTTTATTGGCTGTTTTTATATTTAATTACTAACAATGTTAAAACGACCGTCATAATAATTCACAAAATGATAGTCCATGATAATAATGTTTTGACAAATTTTAGGTATACTTTGAATATTTAAAAATAATAGGTACAACATCGGATATTTTATCAAAGTGAAGATGCTATATTGGACATTTTGTTAAATAATAGATACTATATTGGACATTTAAAAAAGTACAAGTGTCAAATGTGATGTTATTCTTGTAATTTACTTTAAATTGTTAAAATAAAAGAAAAAAATTGGATGGGTACTGGGAGCACTATTAGGTATGGGCACGGGTCGGATCGAAATTTTGGCTGACTAGAACCTCACCCGAAAATAATTATTTTAAACTCGATCTGACCTAATTTTATTCTCTAAAAAACTCGACCCGACCCTGTGATATCCGTATTTTGTTCGAGTTTATTTCTACTACATTAATTCGCTATAAATAAAGCTAAAATAAATAAATATATGAATATAAATCCAATAATAATAATAATAAGTCCATAAAATGTTCATTTCAGCCCAATGCTTAAAACCCGAAAGCTCAAATACAAGCCTGATTACATTTAAACGCATTTACAGTTTTATAGGCCATTTTCCACCGAAATTATGCCACGTGACACACATGTATTGGCTGAAACAGAATGTCATAAATATTGTTTTCTTTGAGTCTTAGCTAGCACCAACTAATATCCAACTAGCATGACATCATCTACATGACGTGGCAAGTCAACCACCTATATAAAGGAGAGAGAAAAATTGTCACTTTAATTAATAACCATAATAAAAAAGAAATTATTACTATATTAAAATAATAAAAAAGGAGAGAGAGAAGTTACCCTCGAGAATTCAATCGATCATTGGAAATGGAAGAGCCGTTAAAAATTTAAACCGACGCTTGTAAGCTTGAACGTCGTCAGAGTGGATGGCCGAAATTACAACTCCATTGTTGTACACATTGTAAGACTCTGGTCATCGGAGGTGACGATGTACAGTAATGTAAGGAGGAAGTGAATCGAGAAAGATGGTGGCTAGGGTTTGTATTAGAGAACGAAAGGAAAAAGGGAAAAAGAAAAGAATTTTAGCCAAACAGAAAAGATAAAGAAATTATTCTTTACAAAACAAAGTTCAATCCAATCCAATTACAAAAGGCCCATTACACTTGATATTTATAGCCCAACGTTCATGTCTAACAAACAATGACCCACACTAACAAATAATGACCCACATTATTAACAACCAACTAATTTCAACATCATCGGTTTGTTAGTTGAGCTGAGTATACCCTATACTCTATTATCCTTCCGGTTTTCTGTCTTCTTGAAGTTTTCTCTGACCTCCTTATCTTGAGCACAAGAGTGAACACCGAGTTTGGAACGCATAGATTCAAATATGGTAGGAGGTAAGGGCTTCGTCAAAATATCAGCCACCTGTTTTGTGGAAGGAACAAAGTTTACTAGCAGCTGATTAGCAAGGACCTTTTCTCTGACAAAATGAATATCAATCTCAACATGCTTGACGCGAGCATGGTGTGTAGGATTTGCTGCCATGAAAACAGCTGAAGTGTTATCACACCACACAGTCGGTTGTCGAATTAGATGCACACCAATTTCATGCAGCTACTGCTCAAGCCAAACTATTTCAGAGACAAAATTTGCAATACTCTGATATTCAGCCTCAGAGGATGAACAAGATACTACACTTTGCTTTTTCGAGGACCAAGCAACTGGGTTAGCTCCAAGGTATATACAATAACCAGCAGCAGAGCGTATGTCTTCAACAGAGGCTGCCCAATCAGCATCAGAATAGCAAACCAAGTCAAAACTACCAGATGATTTATATGTAAGCCCAAAGTCAGTTGTACCCTTGAGATATCTAAGAACACGCTTGACTGCCCGCCAGTGAGTATCAGTGGGACAGTTCATATACTGACTAACTTTATTGACAACAAAAGCAATATCGGGCCTTGTTAAGCATACATACTAAAGATCACCAACTATGCTTCGATAAAGATGAATGTCAGAAAAACGGAGCCCATCACCAACATATAACTTTGGGGAGACAATCATGGGTGTAGGAGTCATATTGCAATCGTGCATGTTAGCCTTTTCTAGGAGATCAGAAACATACTTATTCTAATTCAGAGTCAAGCCACCAGGAAAAGACTGGACCTCCATGCCAAGAAAAAAACTTAAGATCTCCCAAATCCTTAAGCTTAAACTCAGCTTCAATATGCCGCACAACCATAGCAACTGCGGCTTCTTTATTCCCATTAATGACTATATCATCTACATAAACCATCAACAACAACCTATCACCTGTTGAATCGATCTTGATGAATAGGGAGGAGTCAGCTTTTGACGTGACAAAATGCATCTTATCAACAAGAAACTTCTTGAGAGTTGTATACCAGGCCCTAGGAGCCTGCTTAAGACCATATAAAGCCTTCTTCATTTGACACACAAGTTCCTCACCATTTGGCCCTTGTTGAACAAAGCCTGGCGGTAGACTCATGTAGATTTCTTCCTCAAGCTCACCATTGAGGAAGGCATTGTTGATATCAATCTGCCTAATGACCCAATTCTCAATAACTGCAGTAGCCAAAATAATGTGTATAGTAGCAACACGCACAACAGGACTAAACGTCTCTCTAAAGTCACCTCCAATAGTCTGACTGTAGCCTTTGGCAATGAGCCTAGATTTGAACCTGTCCACATCGCCATTAGGCTTGCACTTGACTTTAAATAACCACTTGCACCCAACAGGCCGACGAGAAGATGGTAAGGGCTACAAATCCCAAGTACCATTGCGCAGCAAGGCATTGAACTCATCAAATACATCTCTCCAGGTAGGGTGTTGTAAAGCCTCAAAGACAGTTGCTGGTTCAGATATTGAGCCCTCGAGAAGAAAGGCTTTTGGTTTAAAAATACTAGCTTTCCCTCGTGTCACCATGGAATGTGAATTAACCACAACAGACCTTGGAACCATTGTGGATGCAGAAACAATGAAGGATGAAGATGGATTGATGGGAATAGCATGAGTAGTGGAAGATGGAGGTGAATGATGTATTGGAGATGACTAATGAGCAGTGGAAGATGGAGGAGACAATTGATGAGCAGTGGAAGATGAAGGAGACAATTGATGAGCAGTGGAAGATGGAGGTAAATGTTGAGTTGAAGATGCATGTTGTAATGGAAAGTCAGCAAGTGTGTGAGGTATATGAGAAAAAGGTAAAACAACTGTGGGTGAAACTGAAGTAACAAGATTAGGGGACAAAGGAACATGTGAGGTTGAGAGCTTGACAATAGGAGAAGGTAAGGGTTGACTCAGAGTAGTAGAAGATTGAAGTAAAAGGTCAAATTGAGTCTGACTAGGTACATGAGGTAAAACCGAGACCCCAACACAATCAGAGGCAGGAGGACAACTAGAGAATAGTTCAAAATCCATCTCAGTGACACACTGACCAGACTCAAACACATTAGATTTTTTTGACTTTGTAGAGAAAGGAAACACACCCTCATCAAATTTCACATGTCTAGAAATATACACACGCCCACACGGAGATAAACACCTATAACCCTTATGCATAGAAGAGTAGCCAAGAAACACACAAGACACAAACCTAAATTACAATTTATGTGTATTATAAGGACGCAACAAAGGGAAGCACATGCAACCAAAAGTACGCAAAAAAGAGTAATCATGTTGTCTTTTAAACAGAAATTCATAAGGAGAGACATTACCTGAAAGCACAGGAGTAGGTAACCGATTGATGAGGAAGATGGCATCATTCCAGAACTTCAATGGCATAGCAGCCTAAGCCAGCATAGTTAATCCAACTTCTATAATTTGATGATGCCTCCTCTCAACCAGACCATTTTGCTCAGATGTGTGGGGACAGGACATTCTGCGAGCAATATCTTGAGTCTTGAGATATGGCTGAAGAGCTATAAACTCTCCACCCCCATCAGTCTATAGGGTTTTGAGCTTAGCCCCCAGCTGCCTTTCTGCTGCAAGATGAAATTGAACAAAAACATCCTTAACTTGAGATTTAAATTTTAAGAAATAAATCTAAGTAAAACGAGAGTAGGCACCTGTAAAGGCTACATAGTATTTAAAACCATTTGAAAAAACAGGGGCAGGACCCCATACATCAGCAGCAACAAGATCCAAGGGATTGGAGTAAATAATGTCAGAATTAGAGAAAGGCAGTTTATGAGACTTGCCCAAATGACATGTAGAACAAAGAAAATCAGTAGAGTTTATTTTATTAGAATCAACAGAAATATTACAGTAGGATAAAGCCCTAAGAAAAACTTTTAAAGAAGGGTGACCAAGTCTGTTATGCCACACCTCTACAGGCATAGACTTATTAACAACCAAATGACAAGACGAATTAGATGAAGAAGAAACATCAGAAACACTAGTAGCAGGTATATTAGAGACACAAGCAGCAACCTTATTCAAATGCCCTGAAACAGGTAAACCAGAACCATTACACTTGATGTCCAGCTTGTATAACCCCCCATTTTCAGAGCCAGTAAGCAATACTTGTCTGGTCTTCAAGTCTCTTACCAAGTAGTGGCTAGGATAGAATTCAAGGCATACTTGATTATCCTGTGTAAACTTAGACACAGATAATAAGTTCTTTGTAATGGAAGGAACAAATAATAAATTCTGCAAACAAAAAGTCTTAGAATCACTCAAAAAAGAAGATTGACTAGAACATTGGATAGGCAAAGCTTGCCCATTGCCAACTTGAAAACTACCTGTACTAGGGTAAACAACAATAGTCTGAAGATTATTGAGATCATTGGTGAGATGGTGTGTGGCACCAGATTCTAGAAACCAAGTGTTGTCATCTGTGACCTCTGTTGTGGCCAAATGAACTTGAGGATTAAACTGAACTGAAGAGGATGGATACTAAGACTGTGCATGGACAAACACATGAGAAGAATGCACAACTTTCTCAGGGGCAGAAGAAAGATTGTGTACAACTTGAGAAGACTGAACATGAACAGAAGAAGGGACAGACAACATAGCATTGCGAACAACATGAGAAGGAGTAGATAGCACAAACCTAGATGTTGTCAGAACAGAGGATTGAACATGAATAGGAGAGTAACCTGTCCCAGATGTTTGAGGTAAAACAGAACTGGTAGAAGTGTAACACAAAGGACCATCGAGAACATTTGAAGGACGTAGAGTGGTAATATTAGCATGGGAGGGAACATAAGGTCTAGGTGCAAAGCAAGGTTTGGAATCAATATATCTTGGATGCATATCAAACTTATAGTAACACATATCAGCCAGATGGCCAAGCTTGCCACAAATTTGGCACTGAGGTCTATTATTAAAATTTCTGCCTCTACCTCTCCCTCTACCATAACCATAACCAAACTGATCATTTTGTGTAACAGAAAATTGAGCTGAAGCAAAATCAGAGGTATACTGAGGGACCTGATTAATAGTAGAAAAAGCATGAGAAGTATACTGAGAGGGCATGGTATTCAAGGTATGTTGTGAAGATGCAGGAGATGAAGTTTGAATAGCAGTTGAAAGGGAAGGTGTGGTGGATGTCTGGGGAACATGACTAACAGAGTGTTGAGTTACAAGATGAGCATAGGCATTAGCAGAATTAGAGTACCGAGTTACAAGGTGAGCAGAGGCATTAACAGGGTTACTAACAGTACTCATCAAATTTGCTTGTCTAACATCAGCAAGCAAAACAGTACTAACAAAGGTTAAATCAGAAGCAAATGGACTAGCATCAATGACGGTTATAAAAGTATCATATTCTGAGGCAAACCATTTAGAACATCAGTGACATGCTCATGTTCTGAAATCTTCTCCCCACAGTTAGCCAGATTGTCACAGATAGACTTGGTTTTCATTAGAAACTCATGCATACTTAAGTCTCCTTTCTTTTGATTATGAAGCATACGTCTATAGGACATTGGTCTAGAAGTTGTCTTGCTGCTATACATCCTATGTAAAGTGTTCCAAATGTGAGAAGCAGTACTTAAACTAATTAGATTAGGCAAAACATTTTCACTAACAATAGACAATAACCATGTGGCCAAAGCACCATCTTGTTCCTCAAAGACTTCAAAGTCAGGATTAATACACACAGTTCCATTAATAGTGATGTACTTAACTGGTGGTTCCACATTAGAATCAATGAATATAAGTAAACAATGTGTTTAAATAGTGAGATTGACTTGTTGATGCCAGAGGAGGTAATTGTGATCATCTAAGGTCACATTGATCTTTTTTGTAGAAAACAACTTAGTCACAACAACATTTCCAGAATTAGTTGTATTTCCAGAACACACATTATTCGTACTAGAACGAGGATTACCAGTAGTATCATTACTAGGTCCATTCCCAATAGGTAAATCAGATGCATTATCAGGAGTAGATTAGGCAGGATTATCAGAAGCAATTATATCATCTTCAACCAAATCACACAACAAATTTGATGAAGAAAAGAACAATCCTCAAGACAAAAACATGCAGATAATACACAGAAGACCAAGCTAGAAAACAGGATGAGACAAATCAAGCAACAGATAGATGAGATAGACCAGATAAACAAATCTTCACACAAACAAATAAGGTTGAACCAGGAGCTACCAATATAACCATAATAGAGATAGGTCAAGAACAGGAAGAGCAAACGACAATTCAGAATCAATCAAGAAGATAACTGAGTAGAAACGATCTCACCATAGCAAACTGTGAAGCACCGCAAGCATCAATCGAAAAAGCGTTGGCAGAGATTAAGAAGATGAATCGGAAATCCAAATGTCGATCAAAGCTCTTGTATCACACGTTTGTCAGAAAGAAAAACTCAGGAGTGCATCGACAGAGAGAGAGAGAGCACAGATTGACAAGGCAGGACCGTGATTTCGATTTCACGAACACATCAACAAATGGGAACGCAGGGGTTCAAAATGGGATCACCACATGATAATCGACAACTATACCGGAAATATCAGAGGCTCTGATACCATGTAAGAATCCGGTCATCGAAGGTGACGGTGTACAATAATGTAAGGAGGAAGTGAATCGAGAAAGATGGTGGCTAGGGTTTGTATTAGAGAACGAAAGGAAAAAGGGAAAAAGAAAAGAATTTTAGCCAAACAGAAAAGATAAAGAGATTATTCTTTACAAAACAAAGTTCAATCCAATCCAATTACAAAAGGCCCATTACACTTGATATTTATAGCCCAACATTCATGCCTAACAAACAATGACCCACACTAACAAATAATGGCCCACATTACTAACAACCCAACTAATTTCAACATCATCGGTTTGTAAGTTGAGCTTAGTGTACTCTATACTGCATTACACATGTATTCCTCTTTTGCTTTAATTCTTGCAAAAAAAACAATGAAATGCATCGGTTCATTTTTTAAAGAAAAAAGCAGAAATAAAAATTGACTGAAAAAAATAAATCAAATAAAAATGTTACGATGATCGAGAGTATTTTTAGATGATGTTGGAGCTGAAAATGGGTTCAGGATTGGGTAAATTTAGGTTTTAATTGGGGAAGAAGGGTGATTCTATTGAATCGAGCTTAGATTTAGGTTTGAAAGAAGAAAAGTTTTTGGAATTTTAGGGTTTCACGACGATAAGAGAAAGATGAACGGCGATCGAGGTTTTAAGCGATGGTCGAAAAAATGATTACAGCGAAAGGGAATGTGGCCAGAGCTGGGAGTCACTGCGGTGAGCGGCCGGAGTTCTTGGTGTTCATCGTGTTCTTGATGAACACCATATAAACACCAAGAAAAATCGTGACTTTGATCCATTTTGTGGGTTATTTTTGGGCAATGTGGTGTTTATAGAGAGAGACAGAGAGGATTTGAGTGAGTTGAGGCTAGAGAGAGGGTAAAATGAAAAATGAAAGAAAGATGGACAAATTTCGGGTCTAGGAGGCTTATATAAATTGACTTGCGCATTGACCTGAACCCGAGTTAGGATCTGCGCGTTTTTACATGGGTTGGGTCAAGATCCACGCCATTCTCTCTGGTTTTTTTGTAATTTGGGCCTTTAGTTTTATTAAAATTTAACTTGATCCTAAATGCTTTGGCTTCATGTTTTATTTTATTCAATTTTATCCTTTTTCTTTTCAATTTCATTTTTAATTGTTTAATTTAATGCAATTTAATTTATATCATTGTTTAATTAAAGCATGTAGCCTAGAAGCATTTGACTGAATCATTAGATTAAACTTAATCATAATGATTTCATAAGCATTATTTTAGGAGATTTGAGAGTTCAAATTTGAATGGTGTTCAAAAGTAAATGGATATTATTCAACATAAATTCTTAAATTGAATAAATAATGTTTATTAGAACATAAAATATTTCATTGGACTTAGATAAATATTTTAAAGCCTTATATAATATTAATTACTTTAAATATTTAGAATAAGTATTTGTATGTGAGTATTACTTATGATTTTGGAATTCAATTAGGGATGATATCCTAAAGCAATTAGATATTGTTCTACATGAATTTTAAAATAAAATAATATTTTTTAATAAATATGGGAAAAACTATAATAGGCCTCATTATAATCTTCTTAAGCATAGATGGGGGAAAGAGTACCTATTGTAACTGTCATAGAAAGATGCTACGAGATAACACCCGAAAAAAAATTACATTGACATAGACCAAACTAGCGAAAATAATCATGTAAAATACCTAACACCTCATCAGGAAGGTACAGAAAAAGACACCGTTCAAAGCTATCCATAAAAAATAATCTCGTCATTGCATCTGCTACTCGGTTTTCTTCCCTAAAGACATGTCGAAACTCAACCCTCCATTGGCGTTGCAACAAAGAACGAATAGGACCAAGTAAAGAGGAGTGAATAACCATTCTCCCAGAATCTGTCAAAGCACGAATAACATCAAGACTATCCGATTCCACCACCACGTCTCTTAAATCTAACTGTATGGCACACTGTAAACCCTCAAAATAGTCCAGAACTCATCCTCCAAAGCTGTGCATTTACCAATATACTTGGAGAAACCGACAATCCACACCCCGTTCGAGTTTCAAAGAACGCCTCTACATGAGGCTACTCCATCAGTCGCTCTCCTCACCCATCAATGTTCAGATTCATAGAGCCAGTGCTTGAAGGACATCAAACAACTTGGTGCGCTCGCGGCTCATCTGCTGTCGAGTGTGATTGTGCAATCGTGTGCAGGGCTTGGCTTAACTCATCCTTTAGTCTCCTACTACATCCAGAACATTATCATGTTTTTTATTATCCAGGTCAAACACTTTCTTGTTGTGAAAAATCCATAGATTTCACAAAATCGCGCCAAAAATATTGTCCTAATCAGATTCAGAAGCTGAAATAAAATAATATTTGTAGACTTAAAAACTCATGAATTAATTAGAGCACTCTTAGGTTATCAATTAAAATGAATCCCATAATTAATTGCATTCATAGAAAACCTTTTAGAAGCAAAATATATTTTAGGAATATAAAAGGACGATCCCTTGATCGTATAAGGGTGTTTTTCATTTTATATTCGAAATAAAAATACATTTTATCCAAAAAAGAATATTTTCATTTTAAATATAAACATAATTAATAATGAATGATCAAATTAAGTTCGAGTTATTATCTTAAAATGTCAAAATGCAACACAGAATTAAAATGTATCGATTTTGGGCATTTATGAGGTGCAAACCCTTCCCCACACGTAACGAAATTATGAACCCCAATTTTAAAATCTCTAATTATTTTGTTTCCTGATCTACCAAGTGGCCGGTGGCAACTCCATTTTTCTAAAAAAATCAAATTAAAAGGCAAACCCCTAATTCAAAATAAACCATCCAAGTTATTTTAAAAAAATGGTTTCGATAGACCCAACCCGAAAGTTATACACCTCAACCCGACTCGACCCGATCCAAACTATATAAAAAATTCAATTTTAGGGACTTAATTGTAAAAAAATTAATTAATTTTAGGAATCTAATTGTAAAAAATCAATTTTAAAGACCTAATTATAAAAAAATATATAAAGAGGGACATTTTTATAAAATATTCCTAAAAATATAGAGAAAATTGCACAATTAGTCCCCAGTCAGGTCGGGTCAGATTTTTTCACCCTAAACCCGACCCGACCTCATCCTTAATAAAAACCCGACCCGACCCAAACCTGGTTTTTTTCATAAAAAAAACTCGACCCAATCAGGTCGGGTCAGAACACGTTGGGTCTGTGTGAAATGCCCATCCCTAGGCACTTGACCCTCAGGGGTTCCAATGCTGACGCTTCAAATGCAGGCTCGTCTATGTGGGTGTAATTACTAATTTTGTCTGGACTTTAAACTCATTCTAGTTTATGTCAATGTTGGGCTTAATAACATGGGCTTTTTGTTATTATTAAAAATATATATATATATATATACTATTAAAAAGAAAAACCAAAATATTATTATACTATTACTAGTATTATAATTATGTTATTATTAAGTTACAAAACCTCTCAACATTATATTGTTATAGTACTAATATTATTATTATATCATAAATTGTTATGTTATTATTACTATTATATATTGTATCATTATAATCATATTATATATTATCTTTGTTTATTATTATTTCTTCTTCTTCTTCTTCTTCTTCTTCTTCTTCTTCTTCTTCTTCTTCTTCTTCTTCTTCTTCTTCTTCTTCTTCTTCTTCTTCTTCTTCTTTGCAATATATTTTCTATTATTATTATTATTATTATAAGGCAAAGGAATATAAATAAATAAGTAATGAATAAATAAACAAAGGAGCCCATTTTTATTATTTACAGTCCATTTACAATCTAAAAAAATAACATATACGACCCATTTGGGACCATATCTAAATAAACAAAAACCTTAATTCAGTCTCCTTATTCGCAGCCAGCTTGTAGTCATTGGATCAAGCCGCGATCGTGCGGTCCAGATCGCATCAAGGAAAAAAACCCTAAGTGCCTCGTACTTTGTTGTGTGACGCACCCGTTTCCAACTTTCAGATCGCACATCATCCAAGGGCCGAGATTGCGTCGCACGAGCTTATGATCGTTAGATCAAGAGGTGATCTAACGGTCCCAGATGATCGAAAGAAACTTCCAGAGCCCACGCCCCCACGCGTGACGATTCAGCGTCCGACGCGCGACCTCTCGATTCACCCAAGCGCGTCCCGACCACGTCTGACCCTTCGCCTGCCATGATCACGCGTCTGCGCTCTCCAGCCGTGCCTCCCTCTCGTTTTGGCAAGGCCGACATACAAAGGACAACGATTCAGCCATTAGGTTACCAGAAGTAGAGATGCGAACAAAAGTTAAGACCAAAGTCAACTAATAAATTAATAAAACCAAAAACCAAAAAAACAAAAGAAAAGCAAAAAAAAAACAGCAGGCATGTACTTTTTGTCTACCTTTGTAACTCGGATATAAGAACCGAAAATGAACCATTGTAACCCATTGGGGGAATTTAGAGAAAAAAGCAATACAAAGCAAAGAGTTTGAGGTATTTTTTTCTCGGTTTGCATGCATCGAAAAACAAAAAAGGGATCGAAAAGGAAAGGAAACTTTACCTTCGACGTTTGTTGATCCGACTGTTTCGCCTCGTTTTTCTCCTGCTAACAAGCCGTTCAACCATCATCGGGCTTGGTATGGTGAGGTAATAAAACGGGTAACGAGAACGATGGTTCGTGAATAGGTTTTTGTTCGGTTAGGGTTTCGTTTTGGGTTTCAAAAAGGGTATTTTCCTTCGATTTTACGCTCGCATTGAAGAGTTGCCAGAAAATCTTTGTTTTAAGAGTTTCTTAGAAGCAAAAAAGGTATTTTCTCCTTGTTTTTGGGTTACTGACGCCGGTTTAGGGCTGGCGATGTTGGAAAGGCAAAGGTTTTTGGGGTTCGATTGAGTTTTCTCTCTGTCTCTCTAGGGTTTTAGCCAATTTGGCTAAAAGAGGAAAATGAAACTCATTTCAGTGGTTTTATAACGTCTCAACGTTTTAAAATAGGGTTATTTCCCCTTTAGCCCTTCTGTGTTACCGAAACTTCACCCGTGGCAATTTCATTTTTCAAAATCCTGTCCCTAGTCCCATAGTTCTAAATCGCTTTTTAATTTCGCCCCTGACCATTTGAATCACTTTTAGGTGGATAAATCCCATATTAAACCCTCAAAATTTTTTTTGTTTGATTTTGTCCCTTAATCAGTGGTAAATTTCTTAGTTAGCCATGCGGTTCATGCATGTTTAAATTTCAGTCCTTTATTGTTTATATTCATGTTTTGATGTAAATATGCCTTAAATATGGTTACATCATGTTATTGCATAGTTTTTATGTGGTAATATTGCATGTAGCATAATTTTGTATGGTTGTATATGTGTTATGTAGTTTTAGGTAGTCATATATATTATAAAATTCTTTTTCACATAACTATGTATATGTGCATATTATTTGATTTTGTTCATATATATATATATATATATATATATATATATATATTATAAAGCTTTTTCCATAACTATACCATGTATATGTGATTTAAGTTTGTTTTATGAAATAATATATATATATGTATGTATATTATAAATTTTTTTAACTATATCTACACATACACTATTTAACTTTGGTTTACGTAATTACACACATATATATATATATATTATAGTGTTCTTTAGGTAATTATATATATATATATATATATTGCTTAGATCTTCTATGTAATAATATATATGTATATTACAAGGTTTTTACCTAATTATATTTATATATATGTATTATTTTATTTTACATGTTTTACATATGTAATATTATTATATGCTAATGCCATTTGCTATTATTAAATGTTTATATGTAGATATACATGTATGTAATTATTCTATTCGTGTTGGCCTTTTATTTTTGTTAGCATTTGTTTAGGTTTGTTCATATATTTAAATGCCACGTTCATTTATTGCATGATTTCCTTTGTTTAGTACTTGAAGTCTTGATATCCTCGTGGGAGCGTCATCTCGAACATTTGTGTGTCGTCTTCTTTGGTATCGTAGGTCACAAGTTAGGTTGTAAAATTTGTATGATCATCCATCCATGCATTTTAGGGGTTTTAAATTAAACTAATTCGAAATTATATTTTTCTTGTTAAATGTGATTCGAACCCTTATGTACCATGTTTTGGGCACGACGAGGGTGCTAACCCTTCCTCGCGTGTAACTAACTCTCGAGCCCATTTTTTAGAAAGAATATCTAGTTTTTGTTTTCGTGGTGTCCAGTCTACCTCTTTTAAAATGATCGGTGGAGAATCCATTTTTATTTCTTAAAAAATAAAAAATAGTTATTTTCATTTTAAAAACAACAAAAAAAAACTTTTTCAAGAAAAAGGGCCAATTTTCAATTTCAAAAAGGAATTCGTACACACACTGCCTTCTTACCTATACAATTTTAAATTAGTCGCATCAGCATTGCGACTTCGCTGGGGACAAAATTTTTGTTTTCAAAAACAAAAAATAGAGAGCCAAGCCTCAGTTTGGGTTCAATTCACATTCCTAAGAAAAAATTAACTTCGACTTAATTTAATTTTTAATCTCTAACTTTGTTTGTTTACCGCTTTATTTTGCACGATGTTTGATTTAAATTGTCATCGTACATTAATTCTAAGCACCTTTAAGTGGAAGTGGTCAATATATTTCGCGGGGTCGACGCCCCCGTATGGGATTGTGATCCACTTTCAGGATTCGATTCTTATATTTTGTGGGACCTACGTCCTCGTATGGTATAAGGACTCGAATCCTCTCGAATCTATGTCCTATTATCTTAGTAGGTAATAACGACAGTTCTGATACCCTTAGTACTCTAGAAACAAATCGCATATAGCGACCTATTGGAGCCAACCCTTTAGAGCCATGCCGAAATGTTGTCCGTTTAGCGATAACCTTTTTAGGTCTTGTTTGATCTGTTTATGTCTTTGTTTGCTTTATGAATGTCATCTGTGTGCTGTTAGTGGTACTGTTTTATTACTTTATTTACCATTCAATGTCTAATTAATTTATTTTGCTATATCACTGCACTAACTTGGTTTTTTCCGGTGTTTGTTCTTTTTCTTTCATTTATTTTTCCACATTCATTTGCGCATACCACATCATAACATATTGTTGATTCAAGAATGGTCCAATTTAAAGGGCATTTGAGATAGAAGGGAAGTCTGTGATGCCAAGAGCAATAATGCTACAGTATCGAGTTAGGCCGATGAAGACCAACCGTGGAGAGAGAGAAAGTTGACAAAGGGGCACGTGTCAGAGACATAGATGGCGTATCTTGGATATGAGGGTGGACCCTCATTGAAGCCAGCGTTTGAAATCTCACACTTAACCCCTCTAAAATTTTGGAAATATAAATTTGGCCCCCCAATTTTTTGAAAAAAATTATTCTTGTATCTCAAAGTTTTCAAATGATTTCAATTGAACCCTTTTTCTTAAGGTGGGGGGGGGCTTAACAAGTTTCTCTCTTTTCTTTCCTTTTCAAAGTTTCTAGGTGAACCCCTACGCCTTATGACAATTTTAAATTTAATTCTTCAAAATCATCGAAAATTTTAATTTGAGCCTTCAAAATTCTCAAAAAGGCACCGTTGAAATAAATTGTCGAGATCCGTCTTTAAAAGAGAGCTTCGTCTTCACGGGCTAACAATCTTCACAAAATCTGTCAGACGCGTAGGTTGCACTGTCGTGAGCCTCTCGAGCGGTAGAAGAAGAAGAACGATGATGTTATCCCCCATTCCAAAAACGACGAAGCCAAGATGTCAAGATAAGAAACCGACGATTATCTGTAATTCATTATTTTGGCTTCTTGCAATCAGACATTTTCCTCGTTGAACGAATGTCTTTCTAAGGATTGTTCGTGAATCAACACCTTTATTTGTACTCATCATAATTAATGTTTGTTTTGTGCACTTATAACATAATTATTCATGACATTAAAATTGTTAAATTTTTTTAATCATACATTAGTTACATCATACTTAATTGCTAATTGGGCAATTAATTTTTTTTCCATAATGCATTAATTACATCATGCTCATTGCTTATTGAGAAGAAGCTTCTAACTCCGATTCAGTTCAAACCAAATGATCCTCCCTATCTCGAAGGCTATTATGTCAATGCCGTATGTGACTACCATGTGGGAAGCACGGGCCACACCATGGAGAATTCTGGGGCACTGGAAAATAAGGTGCATGCTCTGATCGAGAACGGTCTTTTGACGTTCTTAAAAGAAAGAATGAGGCCATGACTTTTGGGATATGCTAATACCCGGTCTTCTTTAGGAGTTTGTGTGTTTAAGTTTCTTGCATGTTGCATTCTCTCTCGAAGTAATGCATAGAACAAACAATGTTACTATTTTCCCGAAGATAGCAATGATTTTTTAAGGGCACTTGTTATGTTTACGAATTTTCTTTCTAATAAAAATGCATTTTGCTTAACATACAATGACCTTGAAATCATATATATGAATATCCCTCCTTACTGTTGCGTGCAAAAGTGATGTGCAAATTGCATGCAAGTATACACGGTGCCAAATTATAGTATTTAAGATATCGTCTCCACATGGATTGTGACAACCTTTCGATGTTCACTTTTCTGCACAAGTAAAAATAAAAACACAAATATTAGGAGTTGATTTGATTAAATATAAAACTAAAGCAAATAAAGTAAATTGAGAAATCAGAGTGAGAGAATGGGCCGATATTAGATACTTTCAACAGACGCCCACGACTATGCCTCGGCAGGCGCCTGCCTCGTCAGAGTCCAAGTGACTGCCTGGGCAGTTAAGTGATGATTCAAGGTTCAACAGGGCTCCCTTCTATGACTTCCTCTTCTCTCGAAGCTTGAAGTACTATTGGCGAACACATCTTGGATGATACCTCCCGGTGTGAATCTAAGGGTGAACACCAACCGATTATGAAACCTCTCTTAGCCGCTGAACTTTTAAACTTATCCCTAAGGCGAAGTAGCTTTACCCTATGGTTGGATAAAATCATGTTTACTCGTTTCGTGAGTTCAACTCTCCCGATATTGAACAAATATATTGCTTCCCTCTTCTCTCCCGAAAAAGATTGCAACAATGAAGAACCAAGAGTAAACAAACCTTAAATTTTATTGCAAAAACTAAAACCTAAACAAATACAAGCAAACTCTCACAACTACTACACAACCAACCCTTAGCCCTAGGGAAGGATTAGAACATGATGGGGGTATATGACACTAGGGTTTCGACAAGAAGGAGTTCTCTCTAATCTCAATTGTGTTCTCTCCTTCAAGTCGATTACATATATATAGGGGA
This sequence comes from Hibiscus tridactylites, assembly GCA_958450335.1. Taxonomy (NCBI): domain Eukaryota; kingdom Viridiplantae; phylum Streptophyta; class Magnoliopsida; order Malvales; family Malvaceae; genus Hibiscus; species Hibiscus tridactylites. Next base: position 36,183,494 of record OY288267.1, on the reverse strand, counting down.
TGAGCCTAGGCCTAAGTTGGTTTAGGGTAGGAATACTAGTTAGAATATAATTACAACTCATTAAAAGATCATTAAATCTTCCTAGATTCTCGTTTGACTTTTTCCAATTTGAATTTGACCAGGCTTTTCTTTGTCTACTGGGCTCTAATGCACGTGCAAGTGGTCCAACAGCTTCCTTCATCAGTTTCTAGCTTCTCCTTTTCTACCCTTTCTGCTTCCTCGGTGGCATTTACCTGGGCGGGTACCTGTGCACAGAAAGAAAACGCACCCGAGAAATATCTTTTAGATAAAATCAATTAAGTTCATCAAATAAGGCAGAATATCTGATCTATACAGTTTTTTGTATGTTTTCTTAATAAATGCAACTAAACTATACTTAAGAACAACAATAATTGAGCTAAACTAGGGCATAAATATAGGACTTTTGCACACTTAACACACCCTCAAACTCGAACTATTTCTTGTCCTCAAGTAATGCAATCTAATAATAACATGTGAAAACTTAAAATCATATGTAAACTTCATCGAGAAAGTATCTTGAGCAACCTTTACATACCGTGTAGATTTACGCCTAATTAGCAACCTTTTGAATGACAATATACTTACTCGGAACCAAACTATGTATCTCGTGAGTGTGTGTTCCTTGTGATAAGCATGATTTTTCGGCTTCTAAGTAAACTTTCGACAAGCCCCTTAATTTCCTTAGGTTTTCCTATAGTTTCTTTTGCAATTAAACCACTAGCGCCGGTGATAGGCATCTCTAATGATTTCATCATTTTTTTCTCTAGAGCAAGTTTCGAGCACCTCTAGCTTATTCTAGAGCAAGTATCAGGCACCTCTAGCTTATTCTAGAGCTAGTTTCAGGCACCTCTAGGACGTTTCTTTTTTTTCTTTTTTATTAAACTTCAAGTTCTACCCAAGTTTACTAGGTGAAATACCTAAGTTTCTTAGAAGTCCTAAAATCAAACTTGTCACAAAGAGTGTTTTCTTTTAAGTTCAAACTATAGTAGGATTCTAAGTTAATCTAAAGTCATGCTAAGGTTGCTGCCTAGGCGGGCCATCTGCCGTAGCGGGTAAGAGGTACTCAAGATTTTCCTCAAACTAAGAATTCATTAGACTTTAAATAAAGGCATGTTACATTAGATCCTAACCTAAATGCAACTAAACCAAAAAAAAAACAGAAAAATAAAAGAAAAAAGTTAGAGTACTAATTCCCCCCAAACTCGAGAGGAGAATTATCCTCAATGCATGCCTACATACACAAAATTTTAGCATAGAATAGATTAAAAAATAGAAGGGAAGAGAAGCTTAGATTGGTTGTGACTCAGATGAGCTGTCGTCGTCGGCTATGATTACTCTCTTCCGAGCTGCCATTTTGAAGCGTTTGACCGCCTTCGACGGTTGTTGGCTGGAAGGTGGATTGGGTTGTGCTTTTTGCATGACTTCTCGTTCGCCGCCTTCTTTGCTGTATGGGCAGACTTATGTGGCAGAGTGTGTTCTCTTGGCACCTAGGGAGAAGGACGGTTTAAGCTTCCTTGTGACGAATCGAATTGTGTCTTGCCATACCGAATCGTCTGATAAGAAGTGGTTAAGGTAGGTTGAATCGGATGGTCCTGGTGCGTCGGCTGCTGCCCGTGACGTCTGCCCTTGTTCTCTGATTGGGGCTGTAGCCGTATCTCCACAGTTGTCAGAGATGGAGAGGACTTTAGTGGTCGTGGCTGCTCGAGAGGCTTGAGGCTCGCTTGAGATGGGGGCAGTCAGAGTTGCGGAGGCTACCAGATGTGTTGCCGAGGCTGAGGGTGTGGCAATTGTGTCTAGTGCTGTCGAGGCAAATACCTCGGCAGAGAACACTCGAAAGTGGGTCGCTGGGAACTTTTCCTTGATGGTGGTAACGGTGGAACTTTTGAAGTCCCGGATGTAGGCCATAAACTTCAACTAGCGTTTTTCCATTTTGTCCAGTTAGGCTGCCAAGCCGCATATGATAGTTGCTGGGGCGGGTTGCTAGAATTGTTGATGACTGCCCATCTCCGATGCCGGGGTATAGTTTTCCAGGGTGGCAGATGTGATATCCATTTTCTGTAGGATGATGTTTCTTGTCCATCCGGTTCTTTCCGGTGTCACGGTGTCGGTTGGGGCGGCCCCAACATGTGCATTCTCACACAATGTCGTGATGAGGCTGGGGAAGTAGAGTTGCCCCTTCATTTTTTGCCCACTCATAAATTTCGTTAGCAATAATCGAACCCACATTTATATACCTTTTGTTGATGATGAAGTGGATGAGTGCTAATCTTGGCTTGTCGACGGTGGAGTTGTGGGTCATGGGAAGCAACCGTCTTTTCACGAACGTGTTCTATAATTTTGCCCCGGGTAGCAAGTTCCGCCGATTGACGGTGACTCTATTTCTGCCCTCGTTCAAAACCGTCCTCGGTATGTAAAGCTCTTCCTTCATTGCCTCGTAGCTATCCGTCATGAGAGAGGCAAGGAACTCCGCGTGTTGATCTTCGTGAATGTGGAGGCCGTAGTAGAGGTTGATCTTGTCTTCGTCGATTAGCACTAGCCGCCCGCTAAAGTTCACTGTCGGCACTTCCTTTGTCGGCCCATGGGCATAATACTTGCGTACCATTATTTGATTTTCTGGCCTTGGTTGCTGGGCAAAGATCTGCCACTTTTGGTGCGCGATCTTTGAGTAGATGAACTGCTCGAGCCCAAAATTCCTCTTCCCCGTCTCGTAATAAAATCCTTGCTCTTCCCACACCGATCTTTCTTTGAATTTCTCGTTGTGGCGGGCTTTAATCTCTGGTGTGGCGAAGAGGTTGAGAGATTATTCGAAATTTGCCTAGGGGTAGTGCGGCGGCGGGGGGTTCTTGCCATTCTTGTTATTGGGTTTTAGGGTTTTTGTGTTAAGAGGGCTGTGAGAGTTTTAGAATCTGTGGAAAAGGAAATAAATCTGAAAGCAAAGAAAATCTGTGAAACAATATGCAAGAGAGAGTAAACAAGAGTGAATAGTAAAAAAAATGAGGGGTTTAAATAGGAAAGAGAGGGTGCTGACGTTTCATCTGCCGAGGTAGCCGTTGCTCGGGCATAGAGCCATTGGAACGGAACAGGCGTCTGTGAACGGCTAGTCTACAACGGCTAGTTCTGGCGGGAAGCAACGTCTGTCTGCCGCGGTAGACTTGGCGGGTGGGTTGGATCGGTTGATGGATTTGGGCTTTCTTCTTCTCCCTTCTCTTGGGCCATTGTCTCTCCTAAAAAAATTGAAATAAAAATTATTAGAGAATAAACAAATATTGAAATTAAATCTATTTCCTAATAAGTGAAAAATGCAAGAAATTAAAATCTAAATCCTAAAACATAAAAATAAAATAAAAGAAAATTTAAGTTATGTTAGGAATGCATATGGATGCATTTCCCAGTATAACCACTTCCTGGGTTGCTGCAACATCTGCTTCACCCTCTGCCAGGGTGGGTCTTTGTGTTTCTCTTGATCATTAGCATTGTCAGGTTGCCCGCCCCGGCGGCTATGACTCGAGTGTTCTAGCTTTATGCTGGGGTTGGTGTCTTTTGAGGCATGAATGTCCCGACATTCTTCTTTGTTGTCAGCTTTTTTCAGAGATTGCAAGACATTCAGTTTAATTTTCTGGTTATCCACCCTCATAGTAAGTTCTCAACTCTCCACATCTATTAGAGTTTTGCTCGTAGCTAGAAATGGTCTTCCCAGGATGATGGGTGCTTTGTCGTCTGCCTCACAGTCCAGAATTAAGAAATCAGCTGGAAAAATAAGATTGTCCACTCTTACTAGGATGTCTTCAATTTTTCCTTCTGGTTGCACAAAAGAGTGATCAGCTAACTGGAGCATGACGGTGGTGGGTTTAGCTTTTCCAATTCCCAGCTTTTCAAACACCGACTTGGGCATTACATTGATGCTTGCCCCAAGGTCACATAAGGCTTTCCTATCGTAATGGTTCCCAATAGCACATGGAATGAGGAAACTGCCTGGGTCTTTCTACTTAGGTGGTGTTTTGTTGTGCAGCATGGCCATACATTCTTCTATCATGGCGATTGTTTCAAATTCCCTGATTCTTCTTCGTTTGGAAACCATGTCTTTCAGAAATTTGGCATAGTTAGGCATTTGTTGTATGGCTTCCACCATGGGTATGTTGATATGCACTTGTTTGAGAATATCCAGAAACTTTTTGAACTGGTGGTCCTGCTTCTGGTGTTTCAACTGCTGTGGGACAGGTGGGTGTGCATGTACCTCACGTTTCTCGGCAACATTAATGGGGTCTACCGTGGCAGAGTGTTCTGGGTCTGCCACGGTGGGCTTACTTGCTTCTGTATGAGCAACTGATTTGATGGCCTTGCACTGCTCGTAAGTGGGTTTCCTCGCGACTTCAGTGTCTCTAGGCAATCCTCCCATAAGTCTGGTGTTCAGGACTTGTGCAAATTTGTCCCACTTGAGTCTCTAGTGACTTTAAAGTTGCCTCATGATTTTGCATTCTCATCTCGGTCATGTCCGTGAAAGCTTCAGTTTTCTTAACAAATAAATCCATGTTGGACATATAGGTACCTATCTGAGTCATGAAGGCATTCAGAGTCTGCTCTAAAGCACTGGGTGCTGCCTATTGCTGCTGCGCCAGTTGCTACCGCGGCATAGCCTGCTATAATCCTTACGATTGATTTGTCTGATTAGCTGGATTCAAAGCATTGTTAGGGTTACTCCACGAGAAATTAGGGTGCCTCTTCCAGCCAAGATTATAGTTGTTCGATGTAGGGTTGTTATTCCTATTGAAATTCCCCACAAAGCAGCTGGTTTTAGTTCCCTTTCGGCACTCAGATTAGTCATGGTCTCCCCCACACTGGTCGCAAGAGGCATCAATGGATTTGACTTGTTGGGTATTGTTCTGCCGTTGAATAGCTTCTACCATCTTTGTCAATTGAGCGACTTGTGCTACGAGTGCATCTGATGTTCCTAGCTCGTTTGCAGTGGCCTGCCTCCTTATGCCACCTCGGCGGGCATTATTGAATTGGTAGTCATTTTTGGGCATCATGTTCAATATTTGAATAACTTCGGCGGGCTCCTTATCGAGTAATGTACCATTGGCAGAGGAATCCATCATCATCCTTGTTGGTGTGTTTACACCATTTTAGAATATGGATACTAGTGTCTATTTTGGAAATCCATAGGAGGGGCATTTATTCAACAACTTTCAGTATCTCTCCCATGCCTCATACATCGGTTCATCATCTGCATGTCAGAAAGTAGTGATGTCAGTCCGCAATTTATTAGTCAAATTGATAGGATTAAATTGAGCTAAGAAATCTCGGCATAGTTCTATCCAAGATTCAATGGACTCCGGCGGTAGGCTATTGAACCAAGTTTTTGCCCTATCCCTCAATGAATAGGGAAATAGTCTAAGTCAAAGCACGTCAGGGTGGACTCCATGGATCTTAAAGGATTTGCAGATATCCAGGAAGGATTTCATATGCTGGCGAGCATCTTCAGTGGCGGATCCTCCAAACTGTCCAAGTGTATTTAGCATGTTGAACATGACTGGTTTGAGTTCGAAGTGGCCCGCTTTTATTTCTGGATCAATCACGCTAGAGTTTAGCCTTCTGAGATCCTCTTCCAAGTAATCACGAACTAGCCGCCAAGCGGCAGGAGGTTGCCTACCATTGCCCGCCACGACATTGTCGATTGGAGGCGGTAGGTTCTGGTTGTTTTCTAGATCACCCATGGCTTCTCTGTTTGCTTGTCTAAGTCTGCGTGCAGTATGTTCAAGCTCTGGATCATATTCTAGCAAAGGTGATTTTTTATTCGCTCTGGTCATACACCAAAGAAAACCAGGGGGTTAAACAGAAAACTAAAAATAAAAAGTTGTACGCCAATCCCCAACAACGACGCCAAAAACTTGTTGCGTGCAAATGTGATGCGCAAATTACATACAAGTATACACGGTGCCAAGTTATAGTATTTAAGATATCATCTCCACAAGGATTGTGACAACCTTTTGGAGTTCACTTTTTTGCACAAGTAAAAATAAAAACACAAATATTAGGAGTTAGTTTGATTAAAGCTAAAACTAAAACAAATAAAGTAAATTGAGAAATTAGAGTGAGAGAATGAGTCGATATTGGATGCTTCGTAGTGTGGAGATTGAATGCACTATCTCAGCATAGTTTTGCATATCAACTTAACAAATTTCAACAGCCGCCCACGACTATGCCTCGACAGGCGCCCACCTTAGTAGAGACCAAGTGACTGCCTGGGCAGTTAAGCGATGATTCAAGGTTCGACAGGGCTCCCTTCTATGACTTCCTCTTCTCTCGAAGCTTGAAGTACTATTGGTGAACACGTCTTGGATGATACCTCCCGGCGTGAATCTAAGGGTGAACACCAACCGATTATGGAACCTCTCTTAGCCCCTAAACTTCTAAACTTATCCGTAAGCCGAAGTAGCTTTACCTTATGGTAGGATAAAACCGTGTTTACTCGTTTCGTGAGTTCAACTCTCCTGATATTGAACAAATGGATTGCTGCCCTCTTCTCTCCCGATAAAGATTGCAACAATGAAGAACCAAGAGTAAACAAACCTTGAATTTTATTGCAAAAACTGAAACCTAAACAAATACAAGCAAACTCTCACAACTACTACACAACCAACCCTTAGCCCTAGGGAAGGATTAGAACATGATGAGGGTAGAAGGCACTAGGGTTTCGACCAAGAGTAAACAAACCTTCAAATCGATTACATATATATAGGGGAGGAGCCTAGGCTTAAGTCGGTTTAGGGTAGGAATACTAGTTAGAATATAATTACAGCTCATTAAAAGATCATTAAATCTTCCTAGATTCTTGTTTGACCTTTTCCAAATTGACTTTGACCAGGCTTTCTTTGTCTATTGGGCTCCAATGCACGTGCAAGTGGTCTCTAAAAATCATGCTTAATGAGCTCTTTCAGTCGCATACCACTTTGCATTTTCCACTCTTTCTCGAGTTGCTGCCTCGGCGACACACTGTTGACTGCCTCGGCAGAGGTGTGGACTGGTGTGCAGGGGTTGGCACAGCTCTACATTCTGGGCTTCTCCTCCTTGTCAGTTCTCGAACAGCTCTCTAGATGGTCCAACAACTTCCTCCATCAGTTTCCAGCTTCTCTTCTTCTTCCTTTTTGCTGCCTCGGCGACATCTGCTTGGGCGGGCACCTGCGCATAAAAAGAAAACGCACATGAGCAGTATCTTTTAGATAAAATCAATTAAGTTCATCAAATAAGGCATAATATCTAATCTATGCAGTTTTGTGTATGTTTTCCTAAGAAATGCAACTAAACTATACTTAAGAACAAAAATAATTGAGCTAATCTAGAGCATACATATAGGACTTTTGCACACTTAACACTTACCTCTGTAGGTCCTCAGATATCACATGCATAATGTGCCATTGATTCTAGTGAAAGGAATCAATCGAATGTTGTGATAACGATGAAGTGTGATGTCCCGCTCCATCCGCTCTGGTCGGTAAAATGAGAGAGGCAAGATTACTATTCCTTCGATGATGTTCAATGATAAGGGAATCTCCTAGGAAAGACCAAATAGAGTTGCTTGAATGTGCCTAAAGAAAAGAGAAAAAAAGTGGACTGTTTCAAAATAAAACAAAATGATTTTAACTTCAGAGCCTGGTAATAAGCATTAACCAAAAAGCACTCCAATGTTCGAAACCTGGTAATAGGCATTTTTGGATACGATTGTGGAATTCTTTGGGCACTCCGCTGAAGCTGAAAACTCTTTGCTTCATGAGTGATGGTAATATTTTCAAAATCGTGACTATGCCAAGTAACTCGGGGTATTGTTGTATGCTCCATCATTATCCTTGAGACAAGATTGTGACGAGTTGAATTCCCCTAGGAAAAAGAAATGAATGAACAAATTGAATAAGTACTGGAGATGAATCCTTGAGGACAATGACACAATATTAATTGTAATTAGAAGCACACACTTACATTTAAAATTCTTATAGGGACATTTTCCATTCCATGGGCTAAACAAAAGTCGGATGTTTAAACATACATATGAAGAAACATGATGAGAACTAGAAGGAATAGTAATTGAGCCAATCAAGAAAATACCATAATCATGAGGATGAACCGAACGATTTGGAAAGAGTTTCACAACTTCACATATCGCCACAACATTCAAAGTCTCCCTAGACTTAAGCTGATCATCAGAAAGTAGAATCTAAGACGCTCTTGCATTTGATATCCAGTGCATCCTATTATATTTTTCTTTCAATTAGAATTTTGATTTCAAGGTTTTTTATGTTAATCTAAAAAAGCATTCTTCATTAAAATGATAACCCGCAAATTGGTACTTTTTTAAACCAAGAAATTTCTCATTATTACTTCGAAGATAAATGCATCAGCAAGGCCCAAAGTTTGAGGGGCACTACGTAAGGTGGAATGACAAAGAGTCCTTGAGGTTAAATTGCCATGATGGGTCACCATTGTCTGTGGAGGAACTAAGGTTTTCACATAAAAAAAGTTCGAACCAAAATAGATGAAAGATAGCACAAGGCTAGAGAGAGTTTGGATAAAGATTTCGATTACCACCAAGGTCACTAGACTCGGAGAACGATCAACACAAGTTAGGAGGCTAGTTTTGTCAAGACACGAGATTGATGAGTGGTTGTAGTCCTAAGATGATGACCACCGACCCTAGAGAAGGGACACGAGCTAAATCCATGCATCTTTGCATTCTCATGAACACACGCATTTTTGCATCATGAAATATGCTAACTCATATCATCGTAGCATTTTCTTTAAACATGCATTTGAAGATTGGTAAAAGAATGGATCTACAGCTTCACGAGAGGAGAAACAGATCTCACAAGAATCAAGAGTCCTTTGACTTGCATAATTAGGATTTCCAAAGGCCTTCCAACCCCCGGTTTTAATCTTCCTTAAAGATGTTTTTCTTAAAACTCAAATTTCTCAATTTTATCCTTCCAAAAGGATGTTTTTCTTAAAACTCAATTTCTCAATTTCATCCTTCCCAAAAGGATGTTTTTCGTAAAACTCAAATTTCTCAATTTCATCCTTCCCAAAGGATGTTTTTCTTAAAATTAAAAATTCCTCAATTTTATCCTTTTAAAAGGATGTTTTCCTCAAAACCAAAATTTCTCAATCCAATCCTTCCAAAAGGATGTTTTCCTCAAAAACCAAATTTCTCAATTCAATTCGTCCGAAAGTATGTTTTCCTTAAAACCCAAAATTTCTCAATTCCATCCCACTGTTAGGGCATTTTCTTAAAAACTTGAGTGTCCCGGTTCCAAAACCTAAAGACCCGCAAATTCAAGACTTTGGAGCGAAGGAGGCAGATACCCATATCTCAAGATTTTAGAGCAAAGGAAGTAGATACTCAAAGCTCAAGGATTTCATGTGAAGGATTTCAAATTCGACACGTCAGCTTTTCAGAGCGAATGAGGCAGATACTCAAAGCTCAAGGATTTCAGGTGAAGCCTTTCAAGTTCACCACTCAAGGATTTCTGGTGAAGCCTTTCAAGTTCACCGCTCAAGGATTTTGGGTGAAGCCTTTCATGTTCACCGCTAAAGGATTTCAGATGAAGCCTTTCATGTTCGCCGATCAAGGATTCTAGGTGAATCCTTTCATGTTTTCCGCTCAAGGATTTCAGGTGAAGCCTATCATGTTTGCCGCTCAAGGATTCCAAGTGAAGCCTTTCATGTTCGTCGCTCAAGGATTTCGGGTGAAGCCTTTCATGTTCGCCGCTCAAGGATTTCATGTGAAGCCTTTCATGTTCACCACTCAAGGATTCCAGGTGAAGCTTTTCATGTTCGCCGCTCAAGGATTCCAGATGAAGCCTTTCATGTTCGCCGCTCAAGGATCTCAAGTGAAGCCTTTCATGTTCGCCGCTTAGAGATTTCAGGTGAAGCCTTTCAAGTTCATCGTTCAAAGATTCCAGGTGAAGCCTTTCAAGTTCATCGTTCAAAGATTCCAGGTGAAGCCTTTCAAGTTCACCGCTTAAGGCAAATGATTTCATACCGGCGCCATTCAGTTTGTTCTCGCCGCTTCGGTAAAGCAAGCTACATGGATTTGCTCGTTGCCACTTCGGGGACTAAATCGTCCGACAGAGAAGTAGGATAAAATTAGTGCTTATGGTCTTTGCTTATTTCTTGTTTTATAAGTAATAAGCAAAGATGGGCATCTGTAATCACTAATTTTATCCGAGATTTAACCTCATTCTAGTTTAAGTCAATGTTGGGCTTAATAACATGAGTTTTTTGTTATTATTAGAAAAAGAAAAAAGAAAAAAGAAAAAAGAGAAAAAAAGAAAAAAGATATATATATATATACTATTAAAAAAACCCAAAACATTATTATACTATTACTAGTATTATCATTATGTTATTATTAAGTTACAAAACCTCTAAACATTATATTGTTATAGTACTAATATTATTATTATATCATAAATTGTTATGTTATTATTACTATTATATATTGTATCATTATAATCATATTATATATTATCCTTGTTTATTATTATTATTATTATTATTATTATTATTATTATTATTATTATTATTATTATTATTATTATTATTATTATTACTACTCAGTACTATTATTTGCAATATATTTATTATTGTTATTATTATTATTATTATAATAAGGCAAAGCAATATAAATAAATAAGTAATGAATAAATAAACAAAGGAGCTCAGTTTTATTATTTACAGTCCATTTATAATCTAAAAAAACATGTACGACCCGTTTGGGACCATATCTAAAGAAACAAAAACCCTAATTCAGTCTCCTTATGTCCAGCCAGCTTGTAGTCATTGGATCAAGCCACGATCGTGCGGTCCAGATCACATCAAGGAAAAAACCCTAAGTGCCTCGTACTTTGTTGTGCACCGGACCCGTTTCCAACCATCAGATCGCGCACCATCCAAGGGTCGAGATTTCGTCGCACGAGCTTACGACCGTTAGATCGAGAGGCGATCTAACGGTCCCAGATGATCGAAAGAAACTTCCAGAGGCCATGCCCCCACGCGCGACGATTCAGCGTCCGACGCCCGACCTCTCGATTCACCCACGGAAGTGTCCCGACCGCGTCTGACCCTTCACCTTCCACGATCATGCGTCTGCGCTCTCCAGCCATGCCTCCTTCTCGTTTCGGCAAGGCCGACATGCAAAGGACGACGATGCAACCATCAGATTACTAGAAGTAGAGATGCAAACAAAAGTTAGGAACAAAGTCAACTAATAAATTGAAAAATCCAGAAACAAAAAAAAAACAAAACAAGAGCCGAAAAAACAACAGGCATGTACTTTTTGTTTACCTTTGTAACTGGGATATAAGAACCGAAAATGAACCATTGTAACCCATTGGGAGGAATTCAGAAGAAAAAAAATACAAAGCAAAGAGTTTGAGGTACTTTTTTTTCTCGGTTTGCATGCATCAAAAAAAAGGATCGAAAAGGAAAGGAAACTTTACCTTCCCCGTTTGTTGATCCGGCTGTTTCTCCGCCTTCATCGAGCTTGGTATGGTGAGGTAATAAAACGGGTAACGTGAACGATGGTTTGCAAATAGGTTTTCGTTCGGTTAAGGTTTCGTTTTGGGTTTCAAAAAGGGTATTTTCCTTCGATTTCACGCTCGCATCGAAGGGTTGCCGAAAAATCTCTGTTTTAAGGGTTTCTTAGAAGCAAAAAAGGTTTTTCCTCCTCATTTTTGCGTTACCGACGCCGGTTTAGGGCCGATGGCGTCGGGAAGGAAAAGGTTTTTGGGGTTTGATTGGATTTTCTCTCTATCTCTCTAGGGTTTCGGCCGATTTGGCTAAAATAAGGAAATGAAACACATTTAAGTGGTTTTTTAACGTCTCAACATTTTAAAATAGGGTTATTTCCCCTTTAGCCATTCCATGTTACCGAAACTTCACTCGTGGCCATTTCGTTTTTCAAAATCTCGTCCCTAGTCCCCGTAGTTCTAAATCACTTTTTTTTTAATTTCGCCCCTGACCATTTGAATCACATTTAGGTGGATAAATCCCATATTAAACCATCAAAATTTTGTTTTCTGTTCGATTTTGTCCCTTAATCAGTGGTAAAATTTCTTAGTTAGCCCTGCGGTTCATGCATATTTAAATTTCAGTCATTTATTGTTTATATTCATGTTTTGTTGTTAATATGCCTTAAATATGGTTACATCGTGTTATTGCATAGTTTTTATGTGGTAATACTGCATGTAGCATAATTTTGTATGGACTTGTATATGTGTTATGTAGTTTTAGGTAGTCATATATATTATAAAATTCTTTTTCACATAACTAGGTATATGTACATATTATTTGGTTTCGTTCCTATGTAAATATATATATATATATATATATATATATTACAAAGCTTTTTCCATATAATTATACCCATGTATATGTGATTTAAGTTTGTTTTATGAAATAATATATATATATATATATATATATGTATATTATAAAGTTTTTTTTAACTATATCTACACATACACTATTTAGCTTTGCTTTACGTAATTACATATATATATATATATATATATATATATATATATGTGTGTGTGTGTGTGTGTGTTCTTTAGGTAATTATATATTTACATATATTGCTAAGATTTTCTATGTAATAATATATATGTATATTACATGGTTTTTACCTAATTATATATATATGTATTACATTATTTTACATATTTTACATATGTAATATTATTATATGCTAATTCCATTTGGTATTATTAAATGTTTATATGTAGATATACATGTATGTAATTATTCTATTCGTGTTGGCCTTTTATTTTTGTTAGCATTTGTTTACGTTTGTTCATATATTTAAATGCCATGTTCATTTATTGCATGATTTCCTTTGTTTAGTACTAGAGGTCTCTATATCCTCGTGGGAGCGTCATCCCGAACATCCTAGTGAGGTGATCCCAACAAGCTCGATTAACAAACCATCAACAGGTGTTCATGGCGCAATCCATCGACAAACCGCCATTCTTTAACGAGACAAACTACTCTTATTTGAAGAATAGGATGATATACTTTATAAGAGCCAAAGGCTACCATCTTTAGGACATTGTGATTGATGGTGCGTTCGTGCCACAACGAAGCAAGGAGGAATGGATTGCGGATGAGAGCCAAAGACTACCATCTTTGGGACATTGTGATTGATGGTGCGTTCGTGCCACAACGAAGCAATGTGGAATGGGGTACGGATGATCACAAGAAGGTGGAGCTTAATTGCAAGGCTTTGCACATTCTTTTTTGTGCTTTACGCCCGAAGGTATATGCAAAAGTTTCTTCTTGTGGGATTGTCAAGGAGGTTTGGGACAAACTTGAAGTATTCCATGAAGGTACAAATGAGGTGAAGGAAACAAAGATTGCTCTACTCAACCTCAACTATGAAAACTTCAAGATGAGTCTGGAAGAAGACATCAAGAGCATGTTTGACCGGTTCTCCACAATCGTCAACGAACTCAAAGGATTTGAAGAGGAGATTCCAAAAGACAAGCTCGTTCGAAAGTTAATTTATTCACTTTCTGAATCACCGGAGTCCAAAAAGACGGTTATTGTAGAAGCAAAGAACTTGAAGGAGCTTAAGCTTGACGAGCTCATTGGATCTTTGCTCACCCATGAGTTGATGTCTCTACCCTTGAGAAGAGAGAAGGAGAAGAAGATCAAAGAGCAAGGCATTGGTGTGAATGTCATTGGTCTTCCATCCTTCATATGCCAACATGTAGACTCGAGTGAGGAGGAAAGTGAAGGTGAAGAGATGACTCATATCTTCAGGGAATTCGCCCGATTCATGAAGAACAATATGGACAAATCCAAACATGAAACAAAGAAGAAGATGAATGATCCCCAAAAGAACCTTGAATGCAAGGAAACGAGGCACACCAAATACGATTACCATCGCTTCAACAAAAAGGGATCATCTTTAAAGAAAACATATGTGGCAACTTGGAGTGATGAAGACTCCACCGATAATGAAGTAGCCCACCTATGCTTGATGACCCTTCAAGCGAGTGAGGTAACTTCTAATTCATCTACTTCTACTTCATATTCTTTGATGGATTACAAGATGTCTATGATGATTTGGTTTAGAGTTTAAAAATCACATTTTGAAAAAACAAGAAATTGGTTTCAAATTTGAAAATTCAAAATAATTTGATTTCTAAAACCAAAGATGAACTTGAAGCAAAACTCAATGGGTTTGAGCAAAAGAATTTCAATTTACAAATTTTGCTTCAAAGTTTAGAAAAAGATCATCAAAGAGAGGTGTGATGGATTCCTAAGGGGACTAAACTTTGTGCTACTAATGCTTATAGATCCAAAGCAATTTGGATACCAAAAATTACTTGATTGTCTTGTTCTAGGTGTGATGGAGCATTGATCTACATAGTGATGAAATTGAGGGGGATCTCTTGTCACACAAAGAAGATCACTTGAAGAAGGAAGGCTTTACATCCTCCCTTTGGTTCAAGTGGTAAAATTCTAGTTGATTTTTTTTGTTTTTAAATTCAATTTATTTTATTTCAACTAGATAATCATATATTTGTTAGACTAATATTTGCTTGATGCTTTGAGTAAGGGAGAACCAATTTTTAAACAAAAATATTATTTTTGTCAAATCTTTTTAACTCTCCATTGTTAGAGACTTAAAAATTTTCAAACTTTTGTTTGAACCATTTTTTGATATAATAAAAAATGGGGAGAATGTTTTGAAAAATTGAATTTTCAAATGAATAAGGGGGAGTGTAGACTCTGTAGAAGATGTGTAAAGTGAATGTTGGCAAAAGGGGCAAATTATATGTATTGGGCAAGTATAAAACAATGCCAAAAGTCTTTTACGTGCAAGTATACACGTTATGCAAGTAATATAGTGGATAAGTTGAGTATCGATCCCACATAGATTGCGTTGGAGTTGATTGCTTGCTAATTACTTGTCTTTTAAAAAGATATTTTGATGTGGAGTGGTTTTGAAAATGAAAAGATAATGAGAATGTGAAAAGTAAAATTAAACATTGGCGAGGAAGCTGTCTTAGCAAATGACGAGCGTTGGCAAGGAGTGCCTGGTTTTCACGTTGTTCATGCCATGCCAGCCCTTAACAAATATGGTCTTGGCAATGTTTGCCAAGCAGATTCAAAAGTAGCAATGCCTTTGTCGATAGCATTGCCCTAAATTAATCATAAAAAAACCCCTATATGTTTATAGTGAATGTTTTTTCATAAATCAATTCGATTAAGTATTAATCATTACTCCTAAGGGGTAGATTTCACTCCCAAAGCAAGTTCATCTACTTGAACATCTTCTCTCGAAGCATCTTTTCTCGAAGCATATCACCTCAATATCTAGCATTTGATCATCGCCACCCAAGTCAGTTATGATATTGGGTTGCAATAGGCTAACTTTGCCAGTCATTGCTTGGAATAGTATTTTAAAAAGGGAGCGCCAATTGTCGCTTGGCAGCACACTTAAAAATGGTAAACACGCCAGATAGGAAAAAACAATGCCGAGTGCCGAGGCAATGTCGATTTAGTAAAAACTAAACAAAAACATAGCGTTCAAATGCAACCACCCCTCACCAACTATGAAATTAGTTCATGGTGATGGTATCAACCAAAAAACCATTATCGTTTTTAACATCCATCATCATTAAAACTAAGTAAAAATAAAAAAAAAACAACAAAGAGGATGGGCTAGAAGAGGGTCTCTCGATGCAGCTCTTCACAGCCAGGATCTTGGTCGAATGTTGAACCTTATCTTCATTCACTCCCATCCCTTGTTCGCCCTAAAATTTTTCTTTGATTGGGTTTAAAAAGGACTCCATAGATAGCCTAGGATTAGCTTGGATTTGAATTTGAACGTGTAGGGATAAGGAAGTTAACCATCTAATCCAACGTTTGAATACTAGTGTTGATCAGATTAGGGCTGACATCATCATGCCATTGCTCTTCTGGCATCGCAGCTTGGTATGGTACTGTCAACCGCGCTTGGCACTGCTTGTCTGCTATTTTTTAGAGGTTGATCCAATCCCTATTTTCTCGCAGCTTGATCTGGTCCTATTATTTTGGGGTCAACAGCTTCTTGGCCTGGCAATGAATGCTCTTCTCTGCCAACCAGTGCTTGGCATTAAAGGTCCTTCTATGCTAATGGCTACTCGGCATCCTCATTCGTGTTGTCTCCTTCATGGGCTAATATGCTCCTGCTCTGCCAGCTGATGTGCCATCAGCTATGCCAATCTACAAAGAGGTGCCAAAAACAACCCTTCACACTGGCATAACAATGAATCCTCACTCTTTATGCAATGCATGATTTTGCGACCTAAATGCAACTAAATGTACTTAAAAGACAAGGAAGAGCATGTGAAATAAGCATATAAATCAGTACTTTTGAAGCGTCAACATGGAGCTTTTAACTCTTTTGAATCTATATTCTCTTATTCAAAATTTATTTTACTAAGGAGGAGAATCTCAAATACAATTTTTTAAGTTGGTTTTATTCTATCAAAAAGGGGGAGATTGTTAGGATATTTGTTTTGGCATAATAATTGAAAAATAGTTTTGGACTAAATAGAAAAGATTTCAAAAATGATTTTAAGTCCAAACAACTTGAAAATATGTCTGAGGAGTTTTCAAAAGGTTTTGGTAAGGTTTGAAATGTTTTAAAGTATCCAAACCAAAGATTTTAGCTTGACTGTACCGATACGGTATACCCCGTATCGATACACCTTAAGGGTTTTAGCTACAAGTTTTGTTTTTTTTTCTAAAACCCATACCGATACAAGCATTAGCCGTATCGATACAGAGAGGGGGGTTGTTTCGATACACTATGTAGCGTTTCGATACGCCAGCTTTAAATGCCCAATGGCTATTCGAAAGACAATGCATGATTTTGTAATGCATGATTTTGCGACCTGAATGCAACTAAATGTACTCAAAATACAAGGAAGAGCATGTTGATATAAGCATATAAATCAGTTCTTTTGGAGCGTCAACACTCCCCCACACCTATCTCATTGCTTGTCCTCAAATAAAGAAAAATAAAATCAAAACGATGAAAATGATACCTCGACAAAGTTTTGGTTGGCATGTCAACAGAAGCTGGCAAGTAAAAGTTGGCATAGGTTTGTCCCTAGTTATCTCAGTGCGATAATGCCAAACCGATAGTAATTCAAGTGCAGTAATATAAATCTAGTCTAAGGTCATGAAGAGTGCATGATGTGCGGGTAATATGCATCAAATATCCTTTCACTCCCTTAGCCAATTTTACTTCCTAAACACATATTATTTTTATTTTTTTCTGCCAAAGGTATGCAATTTTTTATTGTTGGCACTAGATTAGGGCAGCGCCATGCACTGTTTGACGTGAGATATAAGAGGGAGCATACCACAAATACCCACGTTAGTCTAGATTACATCAGTTACTAACCTATTACACTCATACCTTAAGTCATGTTGGCTTGAGAACTAAGAGAGAGCAAACCACGAAGCCCCAAATTAATATTTTTTCCTACTCAGAGGAGTGTTCTAAAGTTCTTCAGCATTTGGCACACATTGGTGCACTATCCTTTTTACCTTGGCGTTTTTTATTTTAGAATCCGAGCATAGTTTCAAACAGTCTAAGTTTGCTAGGGAACTAGATACATATCACGTGTTAAGTGTAAATTCATTTCCCTAAACTAGAGATCAATTGCCAAGAAATCTTGACATACTATCATGCTGGCATACGTATCTAAAGATTTTAAATTTCCTCATCGGACAGATGCTTAGGTCAAATTAAACTTGCCTAAAAAATGTTAACATGTTTCAAAAATCAGCCGAGACAAAATTTTCTTTTTCATTTTTAGTGGTTCAGTTATGCATGGCACTAATCCTAATATAACCTATATGGCATGAAAACAGAATGCAATACAACAAATAAACATGAATGGCATGGCATAAATGTGAGGAAATGCGCACCCCCAAACCCAAGATGTGCATTGTCCTCAATGCATGAAACAACACATATATTTAACAAAAACAGAAAAAATAAAAAAGAATGAACATGTGAATGCAAATGAAATGCAAAGAGTTAGGAAGAAGAAGACTCCCCTTTAGAAGAGACTCCTCATTGGGCGGCACAGGCTTAAGCTGCTAACTTGGCTCAGGTCTTTCTCTAGGATAAGCTTCCACGATCAAAAGAGCCATACTCTTCTTTCTATTCCACCCTTGGGTGGCCGTGGAGGCAATGGTGTCTTTCATAACTTTCATCAACTCAGATGAAGTTGGTGTAGCAGCAAACTCGATATGGGTAGTAGGTTTCTTCTCACTTTCATCATCAGATTCTTGTGGTGTAGCAGACTTGGCAGTTTCATCTTTTACAGGGGAAATAGGTTCTGTGGCAGTGGACTGTACTGGACTAGGCACTGGGCTAGCTGGCATTGCACTGTCATCGAAAAAGATCTCCTCTAGGAAGGATGGCATGACTCCTGAAGAAAGGCTCGCCAAGGTCTCTTTGATGGCAACGTCTCTAGCGCGCTCGTATAGCCAGAGCTTCCTCCTCAACCTCTTTAATTTTCGAAGAATTATCTCCTACTGGTGATACATCTGGGCAAGCAATGTCGTCGTCTCCGTTGGCATTGAGGTTGTTGGCTTTGCCTTTGGTTCCTTGGCCTTCGGTGTTGGCGTGGCAGCCTTGCCCTTACCCTTGTCCGTGTCCTTCACAGTAATGCCACTGAGGTTCCTCCAACCAGCTGACGTAATTGTATAGCCTTTCACCTCGAGGGCAATGTCTTCCTCTATCGTGGGCACATTGTATCGCAGAAAAATATTACAAATTAGAAGGGGTAAGAACAAACCTCCAGTTGGCTTGAGGGCACACTTGTATATCTCATCGATTATAATTCGGTCAACATTAATTTTTCGGCCCGTCACAATAGAATGCAACAAAATCAGCCGATTCTCCGAAATAGTCTCATTGTGGGTCATCGGCATCAAACTTGCCTTGAGAAAATGGTTCCAGTCCTTTGGAGGATACGATCCACTCCGTGCCTGATTCACACAAATCTTCCAAAAGCATCTTACATTTGGCAGCGGTCATGTTAGCACCAAACGCGACATGCTCATCCTTCACATCCAACTTGAGCAGTATATTGATACACCTTTCATCAAATCGCACACATTCTCCTCTAATCATCAAAAATGGGTTTGCTTTAGTAGTTAAATATGCATAAACTTCACGAACAAGATTTGGAAATATCTCACCCTTTTGTTGGAAAAACGTCTTCCACTTGTGTTTGGTGTAGATATCCATGAACTCAGAGGGGAAAACCTGATTTTCTCGGGCTCGAGGCTGGAGTTTCTCTTGAAGCAAAGTGATCTTCATACTTCTTTTGGATCTCATCATTGAAAAAGGTCTTGAAGGGTTTAGATGAAGAAGCCATGGAAGGGGTTGAAAAGAAAAGAAACAAAAGCTTGAGTTTCTTGGGTGGAACGATAGAGAGAATGAACCGATCAGGTAAAGAAGATGAAGAGAAAAAGAAAAGGAAAGAAAAATGAAGGGGTTGAAATAAGGAAAGGTTGAGTGTTAGGGTAAAAGTAATTATGACCGATTTAAAGAGGGTAATAATGAAAGGTGGCATTTTTTGGGAGAGAAAAAAAG
The DNA here is from genome assembly GCA_958450335.1 of Hibiscus tridactylites. Lineage (NCBI taxonomy): Eukaryota > Viridiplantae > Streptophyta > Magnoliopsida > Malvales > Malvaceae > Hibiscus > Hibiscus tridactylites. Next base: position 36,163,810 of record OY288267.1, on the reverse strand, counting down.
GGATGATGTGATAGTTTATGAAAAGGATAAGTGATAAAGATAGAATTTAGAGTGATAAGATATGGAGTGATAAGGTAATTAAATTGAATTTAGAATCACCTTAATTTTGGGCGGCTAGAGTTTGATATAGTTATTTTCTCTCTCTCTCATGGTGTAAACTAAATCAAGCTAGGGTAATTTCTTTTCCCCAAGTTACTCCCGCCGCATGCCAAGCTCAGCTGCTGGCACCACTTCTAGGCGCAACATCATTCAATCCTGCCACTCGTTGAAAATTAATATAACTGTATGGCATCAAATCTGCATCCACTCAAATGAAACATTTCAATCCAGCAAAAGAAAATCTAAAAATAAAGGCTAAAAGAAAAAAACTAATAAAAAATTCTGAATCCTAAAAACAAAGAAAAACAACTAACCTAATATTTAAAAAGTTTCAAACCTACCGATGGTGTCATGATATTTCTGCCAAGAGAACAGTCTCTTTGGCATTTCTCTACTGTCCCTCAAAATAGTGCTTTAAAGACTGGCCATTTACCTTAAAAATTTCTCTGGTTTTCAATTCCTTGATGTCCACAACACAATGGGCATAGGGTTGTACTACTTCAAAAGGGCCCAACCATCTTGACTTAAGCTTGCCTGGAAACAATTTAAGCCGTGAGTTAAAAAGAAGAACAAGTTGACCTACCTTCAAATGTATTGGCAGTATTTTCTTGTCATGCCAACGTTTGGTTCTTTCCTTATATAGCTTGGAATTCTCAAAGGTGAGTGCTCAGAATTCTTCCAACTCATTGAGGTTTAGTATCCTTTTTTCTCCTGCTGCGGCCCATGCCATGTCAAGTGTTCTGATTGCCCAATAGGCTTTATGTTCAAGCTCTACTGGCAGATTGCATGGTTTACCATATACAAGTTTGAAAGGTGAAGTGCCCAATAGAGTTTTAAAGGCAGTTCTATAGGCCCACAAAGCCTCATCTAGTCTCAAAGATCAATCCTTTCTTGAAGGATTCACAATCTTTTATAGGATATTCTTGATATTCTTGTTGGAAATCTCGGCTTGCCATTTGTCTGTGGATGATAGGCCGTGGCTATCCTTTGTTGTATCTCATACCTGCACAAAGCTTTAGAAATTAGACTGCATTTAAAACGGGTGCCCTCATCATGAATGATCACTCGAGGAGCACCAAAACGGGTAAAGATATGCTTGTGCAAAAACTTGGCAATGGCCTTGGCATCATTTGTTGGCAGGGCAATATCCTCTACCCACTTGGAAACATAATCGACTGCCACACGGATATATATATATATATATATATATATATAAATTTCCAAAAGATGGGGAAATGGACCCATAAAGTCTATCCCCCAAACATCGAATAAATCCACTAGCATGATGTTCTGAAGCAGAAGTTGATGTCTGCTAGAGATATTTCCAGTCCGTTGGCATGGATCACATGCCTTGGTGTAGTCACGAGCATCCTTATACAGTATATGCCAATAAAAACCTGACTGCAACACCTTGGCAGTAGTCTTTAGTCCAGAAAAGTATCCACCATATGACGCGGCATGGCATGATTTCAAAATAGCATGTTGCTCATCCTTTGGCACACAACGGCATATCACTTGATCGACACATTGCTCAAATAGGAAAGGCTCATCCCAATAGTACTGCCAAACATAACGCAAAAACGCTTCCTAGCATTATAGTCCAAATCTGGTTGCATGACATTGCTCACCAAATAATTGACGATGTCGGCATACCATGGCACGACATCCACTACGAGTAAATACTCGTCTGGGAACTCATCTCTGATAGCTTTAACCATGTCATCTTCAAGATTATGCTCTAGTCGTGATAGGTGGTAAACTACTAAGTTTTCACTACCTTTCTTGTCACATATCTTGAGACCAAATTCTTGTAGTAGGAGCATCCATCGGATCAATCTCGGTTTGGCATCCTTTTTTGCCAAAAGGTATTTCAGTGCTGGGTGATTTGTAAAAACAACAACTTTATTACATATCAAATAAGATCTAAATTTATCAAACGTGTATACAACTGCAAGAAATTCTTTCTCAGTTGTAGTGTAATTAAGTTGTGCTTCATTAAATGTTCGGCTGGCATAGTATATGGCGTGAAAAACTCTGCCACGTCGCTGTCCAAGAACTGTTTCGATGGCATAGTCGCTAGCATCGTACATGAGCTCAAAGGGTTCATTCCAGTCTAGTGCCACGACTATATGGACATTAACCAGGTTCTCCTTATGGTCCTAAAACACTCTCAAATAAGAATCATCAAATGCAAAAGTGGCATATATTTCTAATAACAATCATAAAGGTTTAGAAATTTTAGAAAAGTCCCTAATGAATCGTTGATAAAAACCTGCATGTCCTAAAAAACTTCTTACACCTTTAACACTTATGGGAGGTGGTAACTGCTTGATTACTTCAACTTTTGCTGGATTAACCTCTAGTCCATTATTGGTCACCCTGTGCCCGAGAACAATGCCCTATTTCACCATGAAGTGGCATTTTTTCCACTTCAAGACTAGATTAGTCTCAATGCATCTCCTCAAAACTTGCTCCAAGATCAAAATGAATCCTCAAATGTGTTACCAAACACTGAGAAATCGTCCATAAACAATTCCATGTTGTGCTCGATCAAATCAGAAAAATAGACATCATAAATCGTTGAAACATTGTCGACGCATTGCACAAATCGAATGCAATCCTTCTGAAGGAAAATGTCCCATATGGACAGGTGAATGTGGTCTTTTCTTGGTTGTTGGGGGCTACTGCAATCTGATTATAACCTGAATAACCTTCTAATAAATAATAGAAAGCTTTACCTTCCAGTTTGGCTAACACCTGATCGATGAAAGGCAAAGGGAAGTGGTCCTTCCTCGTGACGTTATTTAGCCTCCTATAATCCATGCACACTCTCTATTCTGTGATTGTTCTGGAGGGGATCAACTCATCCTTTCTATTATGGACAACAATCATGCCATTCTTCTTTGGCACGCATTGCACTGGGCTAACCTAAGAGCTATCAGATATGGGATAGATTATTCCAGCATCAAGCCATTTGATAATCTCTTTTTTTACAACTTTTTTCATGCTCGAGTTCAGCCTCCTTTGACCTTCAATGGTCTTGCCATGATATTCCTCCAAAATAATCTTGTGCATGCAAATGGTTGGGCTTATACCTCATATATCTGCCAAGCTTTAGCCCAACGCTTGCTTATAGGTCTTTAATATTGCCAACAATCTTGCCCCTCGATGATTAGTGAGATCAAGTGTTCTGGCATTGGCTTAAACTCCAACTCTAGTGGTTCCTTGATTGATTGTTTCAGTTTCTTTATCTCTCTACCAGCCAACTAGAGTGGCTCAAAGTAACTCACATCTCAACCTCCAAGGTTGGTTCCTCAGGTTCCTCAAACAGTTCGGTTATGTCGTCAAGTATGTTGGCATCAAATTCTGCATCCTAGCACAAATGTGCCATGTCCAAAGTATAAATGGCCTCCATCATCTCCCCGGCTTGACATTCATCTGATTCATATGCACATTTCAAATCTTGAAACACATTAAAAATAACTTGTTGGTCATTCATTCGCATGGTTAGTTCCCCTTTATGAACATCAATAAGCGCCCTACCCGTGGCAAGGAATGGCCTACCCAAAATACTTGGCACATTAGTGTCGGCTTCATAATCCAAAATGATAAAATCAGCTAGAAATATAAATTTTTCTACCTTTACCAACGCATCCTCAATCTTACCCTTGGGATGTGCATAGGATCGGTCTACCAACTGGAGTGTCATTGTGGTAGGTCTTTCTTCTATGCCAAGCTTCTTGAAAACAGATAGTGGCATCAAATTGATGTTGGCTCCTAAATCACACAATGCCTTACCCATGAATTTATTGTCAATTATACAAGGGATAATAAAACTCCTTGGATCTTTAAGCTTTAATGGCAATCGATTCAAGATCATGGCGCTGCAATCTTGTGTGAGGACAACAGTCTCGAACTCTCCCAACTTCCTCTTTTTGGACAAGGTGTCCTTCATGATTTTTACATAGTTAGAAATTTTCTCAAGGGCCTCTACCAATGGAATGTTAATTTGCAATTGCTTAAGCACTTTCAAGAAGCACTTAAATTGCTGGTTTTTCTTGTGCTTTTGAAGTTTGGCCGAAAATGGTGGCGGTGAATACACATATGCTGGCATTGTCGGCTTTGTCGAGGCAGTACTGGCATCCACTTTGGCATCAGTATGCTTTTTGGTCTCAGTATGCTTGTCATCATTGTTAACATCATTGTTGGCATTGGAATTGGCATCCTGTTGAGCACTGAAATTGGCATGAGTGTTGGCATCATTGTGGGCATCACCACTGGCATCATCTGCTTTGGCTTTCTCCTTCTTTGATTCCCTAAGCTCATCTACTGGCACTGGTTTTCCAACTTGGCAGTCGATCAACTACTTGACAGCTGTTTCTGCCTCACAATGTTTACCACTTCGAAGGGTTATGGCCTTACACTGCTAATTACCTTTTTACCAAGCATCTTCAATGTCACTTGGCAAAGCTCCTTGTGGACAATTGTTGAGTGCATTCGCAAGTTGTCCCATCTAGATATCCAAATTCCCTATTGAAGCTGCCAGACTATGAACTGTGACATTATTCTACTTTGTGTTCTATGTAAGATTGCCTCATTGATTGAGATTTTTCCCTTGCTGGAAATTATTTTGAACTCTCTGTGGCATATCAATTTGACAGTGTGATGGCTTGACATTCTGGTTTTGCCTCTGGGCATTCTAGCATTGTGCATTGTACTAGTTTCCCCCTTGATTTCCCCAAGCTAAGTTACGGTGTTGCCTCCAACCTGCATTATAAGAGTTAGAGTTAGGATTATAATAACGTTTAGAATTACAAATGAAATTTATCGACGCAGGATTGGTAGGGCATTCATCTACATGGTGGTTCTCTCTATAGATAGTGCAAAATGGTTCTAATGCTTTAACTGCTTGAGACTTGTTGCTTTTTTGTAAAGTTCTCACCATGCTGGTGAGGTTGGAAATCTCGGCATGGATGGACGTTAGCTCATCCAACTATAGTTTCCCACTGGCTTTGGTTCCAGTCCCAAGTCTAGCAACAAGATATTCAAAATCATTGATGGCTATCCTTTCAAGGATGCCAATGACTTTTGTATTATAACGCCCCGATTTTGGGCTTAGGTGTTTTGGTGTATCGGGTTGGGTCGGTGGAACCGGTGTTGGTAGTTCGAACCATTTAGAAGGTGGTTTAGGGAAATCAAGGTTCGGGATAGGATAAAAATTCCTAAAATCCTCTAAATGATGTATGAGAGGTTGGTCAAATCAATTTTACAAAAGGGGTTTTTCAAAGGTGTACATTTTGGGTAGTGACCAAAATGTAAAGATTTAAAAGTTGGAAAATTTGTTTTTCAAGAAGAGTCAAAATCTTAGAATCTTTAGGGAGATACTTTGCAATTATGCCTTTTCCCTAATTTGGCATGTGTTTAAATGTATATTAAATAATTAAAAGGTTTTATATAATTAATTAAAGAAAGTTAATCAGTTAATGAAATTTTTGACGAGCTTTTCATTTCTCACTTTCACTTCAGCCAAACACACTCCCTTTTCTCTCAATTTTCCAGAAATCCTTTTCTCTCAAATCCTCTTTTGATTCCTATCTTTTCTTTATTGATTTCATCCATTTTCCTTCAAGTTTCTTCAAGCAAATCTTGCCAAATTAGAGGAGAAGCAAGGATTGGAGGTAATTTTTGTGCTATCCCTCTAATCTAAGTTCCTTAATGAAATTCCAAAGATATTTGACTCTTTAATACTGTTTTGATTGACGTTTTGTTGTTAGATTGATATACTCTTGGAATCTTGTTTGAAAAATAGATTTTAAGGTGATTTTCGGAGTTTGATTTAAATGGCTGGTTTGAGATTGTTTCTAAATGAGTTTTGAAAGGTTTTTGGTGTTGAAGTGGAGTCTTAATCATATAGATCCCGAAATCCTTGAGATCCTTAGTTTTTGAAGTGTTTTGGGTGAGTTTTTGAGGTGTTCTTGAGGAATTTGAGTTGCTGGAGGTATACGAATGGTTTTAGGTTGATTTTGGTTGTTGATCATTAATGCCTAAAATGCTTTGGATTAGTTGGGTAATGGCTGGGCTGAAGTTAGATGTCTATCGATTGAGTTTTCGGTTGTTTCAGATGGGTGTTTTGGTGCTTTAGAGCAGAGCTGTGGGTTTTCTTGTGAGTGCTGGTGTTTTGGATGCATTTTGATGCATTGAACCTCTGTTTTGGTGTGTTAAAAACATGAGATAATATTTTGGAAGCAAACGAAGTATTTTTGGAGGCTTCAAAAGATCAGTAGTCATGTCGGCAAGCATGGTTTCGCGAGTCAGTAAGTGGAATTTGGTTTTCCAGCGTGGAAATGTTTTAGAAAAGGTTTTGGGAACTTAATAAGAGCTTGAAACGCTTTATTAAGTTCGGAAGTAAGTAAATCAAAATTTCTCCCTCGGTTGTGCTAGTTTTGATCCTTTGGTTGCACTTGATTTTACTTGCATTAACCTATTGTTTTAAAGCATGTTTTTGAGAATATAAATTGTGTATGATGAGGCCATGTGGTTTAAGGATGCACTAGGTAAGTGGTCGTTGTATGCATGTGTTGATGAATGAGGTTTTAAGCATGGTTTGATGCTTGTTGATGGCTTATCATGAATGCTTTGTAAAAACAGTGAGTTATGCACGAGGTATGTGTTATATTGGCAAGTGATGTTGAATAAAATGTTTTATAAATAAAATCGGATATAGTTAGCCGGCTATAGGATTGAGTGCACTATAAACAAGTCGCCTTGGATGTTGAGGGGTTGTGATTGTACCGAATACTCCATCCAAGTACCCTAACGATTGAGGATTGTTTAAGGTTGCAACAGTTGAGGGTAGCTCCCGGGTGCGAACCTTGTGTTTGTCCCGTCTCTCGTTAGTGGATTATACATCTACCGATGAGTGGTGTTGAGGGGTTGTAATTGTACCGAATACTCCACCACGGGTGTCACAATGATGGAGGGTCGCTCTTGTGTGTGAGCCTTGTAATACCAGTAGAGTGTATGAAGGGTGTGAAACAACCCTTGGTAATCCGTGTATCCGATATATGTTTTGAGATTGTTGTTTATCACCTGTGAGCTAATATAATGAAAATGGGGTATTGTGAAAATGTTGTTAATACACATTGTAAAGGATGCGTGTTTGGCTTAAGCTTAGCATAATGGTGTTTATGCTTGAAAGGCTTGGAAAATGAGTAGCAATGGTTTAATTGTTGTTTTTGATTGGATCGTGTTGCATGGTGTTTACTACAATGATTTTGATGTTAAAGTGCATGGTTTGTTAAGAAAGGCGTAAGGGTTTTGGAAAGAGTGAAAAACAGTTTTGTGCATTGATGATGTTTGTGGTTTTGAGCAACGTACACTAAACTTGTATGCTAATGCTCTCCTTGTTTATCAATGCAAATAATTAGGCTTTTGGAGGCAGAATCTTCGAGGAATCACACCAAGACATTTTGCTAAAAGTATATCGTGCTTTTGAACTAGTGTAATAAAGGCAACGGGGGTGTCCAATGCAATGAATATTGTTGATTTGTTAATTTCTGGTTTCGTGCAAGTTTGTGATGCATATTTGGTATTGTAAATGGCCTCTAAACTTGGTTTGTGCTTGAATTGGGACTTATGGTCTTTTGGTTTCTTTTAACTCTGAGGACGCATGCCTCTTGAAATTGGAAGTGATGATGATGATGTTTTGACGATTTCCTTGTCTTGTACTTTTGAGTATTGATGTCTTCTTGAGTGCAAGTATGTCTAATGATGTATTGGAATGGTCTAAATTGGTCATTGTGGTTCAAAATCTGCATTTTGGGCTTTTGCAGTCTGAAGTGTATCGATACACCTTAGAGTGTATCGATAAGACCTCCTTGATTATGAGGGGCGTACCGGTACACGGAGTCGTATCGATACCCTCTTTAGTCACTAGAGGAGGGCGTACTAATACAGTACCTCAACGTACCGATACGGTCTGGTGATGCAAAGCCTTGGATGTCTGACCGTTGAGGGCGTATCGATATCCTCCCTAAGGGTACTGATACGCTGGTCGTTAATTTGGTTAAACCTCACTTTTGAATGTTTTGTTTTCTTACGATTTGATCCATGTTTGCCTTGCATGCAATTAGATGAGTACTAAATGTCATTTTGAGCTGAGATTTCACCGTTAAGCATGTAACGAACTTAATTAAAGGTTGGTAACTTGAACTTGGCAAAAGTCCTTATAATTTACCAAATTTATGAAATGGTCCCTAAACCTTATTTGGCTATAATTAATTGGCGATTGTGTTGATGTTTTATCCGCTGCTTGTGTACGTACACTTAGGAACCTAAGATGCTTCTAGAAATGATAAAAAGAAAAAAAAAGGTCGTTTATTTAGGTAATGTAGAACTAAGTGTTTTGATATAATAATTGAAAAATGTTTTGGACAAATTTGAAAAGAAATTAAAACATGTCTTTAAGTCCAAACAACTTCAAAATATGTTTGAGGTATTTAAAAAAGTTTTTGGTAAAGTTTTTAATGCTTTAAAGTTGTCAAAAATGGATTTTCAGCAAGCCCCTATCGATACGGTGTACTCCGTGTGACTCTGCCAAAATCCATACCGATATAGGCTTGCTCGTATCGATACGGAGAAGGATCGTATCGATACGCCCTTTAAGCGTACTGATACCCTCTTTAACAAACCCCAACGGCTATTTCCCAACAGTCTTTTAAATTGCAAACCGTACCGTTATGCTCTCAAGTGTATCGATACGCATAGGCTGACAAAGAGCCCAACGGCTAGTTCTGAAGAAGGGCGTACCGATACGCCTCCACGTGTACCGATACGGTAGGCTGCAGAACTACATTTATAGTGGGAAATAAAGTCTCCAACGGCTCCAATTCAACCCTAACGGCTAGTAACGACTACAAACTCATTAAGGAGTATAAAAGGGACCTCCAAACATCAAGGAAAGACTAATGCTTCAATTGTTACAACATTATGATGAGAAATTGTGTCTAGAGCTTTAATTGTCAATTTCTTATATAGACAAACACTAGTGAGCCAAAATTGTTATATTTTCTCAAGTGTTTTAGGATTGGGTGAGAGCTTAATTGTGCAAACAAATACCAATTAGAGGGATTTGAGTTTGCTTATTTTTTATCTCTTTGTAAAGAGGGTTTGATCAAGCTTTGGGTAGAAAGCTTGATCGGTTTTTTAAGGGTTTCCTCCTAAGCCTAGAAAAGGGGACGAATTAATAGTGGATTTATTGGAAATCCTTAGTGGGGAGCTAAGGTATTGGATGTAGACCTTGGTTAGAAGGTTGAACCACTATAAATCATCTTGTCATTTTCTTTTTAGCTTCCACACCTCTATCACCCAAAAATCCAATCTTCTCCGAACTTGGCAAACACATCGGTTGAAGGAATCGAGCACCATAAAACCCAACAATTGGTATCATAGCAAGGCTCAATTGAAGAGGATTAACATCCTATTGAGATGATCCAGCAAGCTCGATCAACATCTCAATCAACCGGCTCAATGACACAATCAATCGACAAGCCTCTTTTCTTCGACAGGACCAATTATGCTTATTGGAAGACGAGAATGATGTTCTTTGTCAAATCCAAAGACTATAAGCTTTAGGATATCATAGAAGATGGCACGTTCGTACCACAAGGAAGCAAGGCGAGTGGAGTGCTGACGATCGTAAGAAGATGGAGCTAAATTGCAAGGCTTTGCACTTCACCTTTTGTGCACTTAGCCTCAACATATACGAGAAGATGTCTTCTTGCGGGAGTGTCAATGAAGTTTGGGACAAGCTCGAAGTTACATACGAGGGGACAAACGAAGTAAAGGAGACCAAGATCGGCCTCCTCAACTTAGAGTATGAGAACTTCAAGATGGATCCGGAAGAGGACATTAAGAAGATGTTCGATAGGTTCTCTACCATCACCAATGGACTCAAAGGCTATGGAGAAGCCATCCCGGAAGAGAAGCTTGTCCGAAAGCTCATCTACTCCCTTCCCGAGTCATAGGACTCAAAAAGGACCGCCATCATTGAAGCCAAGAATCTCAAGACTTTGAAGCTTGATGAGCTCATGGGGTCACTTCTCACTCACCAAATAATGAAGAAAAACAAAGAAGAGGAGAAGAAGAAGGAAGGTATTAAAGCTATATGGGAGAATAAGCTCAAAAGGCTTGACATCAACACAAATGTCATTGCTCTCAAATCCTCCACATGCCATCATGTAGATTCTAGTGAAGAAAAGGATAAAGAAGAAGAGATAGTTCATCTCTTTAAGAAGTGTGCCCCTTTCATGAAGAAAGCCTTGAAAGAGCTTGAACGAGAATCCATGAAGAAGAAGAGGGCAAGAACTTCAAGCCATAAGAAGAAGGCACATATGGCTACTTGCAGTGATGAAGACTCCACCGACGATGAACAATCCAATCTTTGCCTTATGACCATCGAAGAAGATTCAAGGGTAACTTCTAATTCATCTACTTCATGTTCATATTCATTTGATGAATTACAAGATGCCTATGATTATTTGGTTTTAGAATTTAAAAATCACATTTTGAAAAACAAGAAAGTGATTTCAAATTTGAAAATTCAAAATGACTTGATTTCTAAAACCAAAATTGAACTTGAAGCAAAACTCGAAGAGTTTGAACAAAAATGTTTCGATTTACAAAATTTGCTTCATAAATTTCAAGAAGAAAAACGATTTGATTTCCAAAGAGCTTGAAAAGAAAAATAATGTTGGAAAATCAAACTTTTATGTAAGACAATCTAGTGCACATATATTTGTAAATGGTAAATTTTTTAGAAGTATTTGGGTCCCAAAAGGACTAAGTACTTCAACTAAAAGGATGAAATTGAAAATGGATTCCTAAGCGGACTAAATTTTGTGCTACTAATGTCTATGGATCCAAAGCAATTTAGATACCAAAAATTACTTGATTGGCTTATGATAGGTAATGTCTATGGATCCAAAGCAATTTGGATACCAAAATTTACTTGATTGTATTATGATAGGTGTGATAGAGATTGATCAACAAGTCAAATATTGAGGGGGAACTCCATGCACACAAGGAAGAACACTTGAAGAAGGAAGGCTTCACATCCTCCCTTGGATTCAAGTGTTGGTAAAATCTAGTTGTTTTTGTTTGTTTAATTTGTTTTTATTTCTTTTAATTCAACTAGATTATCATGTGTTCGACTAACATCTTTTGATGATGCTTTGAGTAAGGGGATGCACTTTTAAAACCAAACATTTTAATAATTTCAAAATGTAAACCTTCATTGTTATTTTGAGCTTAAAAGTGTTTTAAATTCTTTTTTATATAACAAAAAGGGGGAGACATGGTTTGAAAAATTGAATTTTCAAATGAATAAGGGGGAGCTTTAATTGATTATGAATCTTAATTTTCTTATTCAAAATTTATTTCAAAAAAAGGGGAGAAATCCCAAACAATTTTTCAAGTTGGTTTTATTATATCAAAAAGGGGGAGATTGTAGAACTAAGTGTTTTGAGATAATAATTGAAAAATGTTTTGGACAAATTTGAAAAGAATTTAAAACATGTCTTTAAGTCCAAATAACTTGAAAATATGTTTGAGGTGTTTAAAAAAGTTTTTGGCAAAGTTTTTTATGCTTTAAAGTTGTCAAAATTGGATTTTCAACAAGCCCGTACCGATACGGTGTACCCCGTATCGATACCTTTTAACCCAAGATATGATTCTGCCAAAACCCGTACCGATACAGGCTTGCACGTATCGATAGGGAGAAGGATCGTATCGATACGCCCTTTAAGCGTACCAATACCATCTTTAACAAACCTCAACGGCTATTTCTCAATGGTCTTTTAAATTACAGACCGTATCGATACACTCTCAAGCGTATCGATACACATAAGCTGACAAAGAGCCCAACGGCTAGTTCTGAAGAAGAGCGTACCAATACGCCTCCACATGTACCGATATGGTAGGCTGCATAACTACATTTATGGTGGGAAATAAAGTCTCCAACGGCTCCAATTCAACCCTAACGGCTAGTAACGACTACAAACTCATTAAGGAGTATAAAAGGGATCTCCAAGCATCAAGGAAAGACTAATGCTTCAATTATTACAACATTATGATGAGAAATTGTGTCTAGAGCTTTAATTGTCAATTTGTTGTATAGACAAACACTAGTGAGCCAAAATTGTTATATTTGCTCAAGTGTTTTAGGATTGGGTGAGAGCTTAATTGTGCAAACAAATACCTATTAGAGGGATTTAAGTTTTCTTATTTTTTCTCTCTTTGTAAAGAGGGTTTGATCAAGCTTTAGGTAGAAAGCTTGATCGATTTTGTAAGGGTTTCCTCCTAAGCCTAGAAAAGGGGACGAATCAATAGTGGATTGATTGGAAATCATTAGTGAGGAGCTAAGGTAGTGGATGTAGACCTTGGTTAGAAGGTTGAACCACTATAAATCATCTTGTCATTTTCTTTTTAGCTTCCACACCTCTATCACCCAAAAATCCAATCTTCTCCAAACTTGGCAAACACATCGGTTAAAGGAATCGAGCACCATAAAACCCAACAGGTAAACTTTCTTAGTTTACTTCAATATTTTCCGTGTGATCCATTCGGTTCGGTCTATCGGCCAGGCCAGGTCGAGGGGGTTACATTTGGTGGTAACAGAGCCAGGTTACGAAAGGTTGGGATGACGGTAAGTTGTGGTAAGTGATTTGTGATGTGGATATGTATTTGGTGATATTTGCCTTGTTTGATGAATGTATAAGTATGCTTATGTTAAATGTATGATAGTGATGCTATACATGATGAATGCATATGGATGTGAACTGTCCTACAATGATGTTTGGGTTGAATCTTGATGCTTGAGTCATATGATGGTCGAAGTATGCATGTAGTATGCTTTATCCTATGTTGGGGGGAAATTGGGATGCCCATTGCCTTATTACCTAGTGTAATAAATTTAAAAACAAGTAAAAATTTAAAAACAATCAAATTCGTTGTAATCCCTGGCAACGATGCAAAAACTTGTAGACTTTGTAGAAGATGTGTAAAGTGAATGCAGGAAAAGGGGGCAAATTATATGTATTGGGAAAGTATAAAACAATGCCAAGAGTCTTTTACGTGCAAGTATACACGGTCTTCAAGTAATACAACGGCTAAGCTGAGTGTTAATCCCACAGAGATTGCGTTGGAGTTGATTTCCTGCTAATTACTTGTCTTTTAAAAAGATGTTTTGATGTGGAGTAGTTTTGAAAATGAAAATATAATGAGAATGCGAAAAGTAAATTTAAACGTTGGCAAGGAAGCTGTCTTAGCAAATGACGAGCGTGGGCAAGGAGTGACTAGTTTTCACGATGTTCATGTCATGACAGCCCTTAACAAAACATGTCTTGGCATTGTTTGCCGAGCAGATTCAAAAGTAGCAATGTCTCTGTTGATAGCATTGCCCTAAATTAATCGTGGAAAAACCCTTATATGTCTATAGTGAATGTTTTTTCATAAATCAATTCGATTAAATATCAATCTTTACTTTTGAGGGGTAGATTTCACTCTCGAAGTAAGTTCATCTACTTGAACATCTTCTCTCGAAGAATCTCACCTCAGTATCTAGCATCTGTTCGTCGCCATCCAAGTCAGTTATGAGATTGAGTTGCAATAGGCTAACTTTGCCAACCGTCGCTTGGCATAGTATTTTAAAAAAGGAGTGCCAACTGTCGCTTAGCAGCACACTTAAAAATAGTAAACATGTCATATAGGAAAAACAATGTCGATGTAGTGTTGATTTATTAAAAACTAAACAAAAACATAGCCTTCAAACGCAACCAACCCTCACCAACTATGAAATTAGTTCATGGTGAGAGTATCAACCAAAAAACCATTATCATTTTTAACATTCATCATCATTAAAACTAAGTAAAAATAAAATAATAAAAAATAGGATGGGCTAGAAGAGGGTCTCTCGATACAACTCTTCACAGCCAGGCTCTTGGTCAAATGTTGAACCTTATCTCTAATCAATATCCTTCCTTGTTTGCCCTAAAATTTTGCATTGATCGGGTTTAAATAGGACTCCATGGATAGCCTAGGATTAGCTTGGATTTGAATTTGAACGTGCAGGGATAAGAAAGGTGATCATCTTATCCAGCGTTTGAATCCTAAGGTTGATCAGATTAGGGCTGTCGTCATCTTTCCATTGCTCTTCTGACATCGCAGCTCGGCATGGTACTGTCAACCGTGCTTGGCACTGCTTGTCCGCTATTTTTCAGAGATTAATCCAATCCCTATTTTCTCGCAACCTGATCTAGTCCTATTTTTTGGGTTCAACATCTTCTTGGCATGGCATCGAATGCTCTTCTCTGCCAACCGGTGCATGGCATTAAAGGTCATTCTGTGCCAACGGCTACTCGACATCCTCCTTGGCGTTGTCTCCTTCCTAGGTTAATTTGATCATGCTCTGCTAGTTGTTGTGCCATCAGCTATGCCAATCTACAAAAAGGTGCCAAAAACAACTCTTCACACTGGCATAACAATGAATCCTTACTTTTTATGCAATGCATGATTTTGCACCTAAATGCAACTAAATGTACTTAAAAGACAAGAAAGAACATGTGAAATAAGCATATAAATTAGTACTTTTCGAGCATCAACAGGGAGCTTTTAACTTTTTTGAATCTATAGTCTCTTATTCAAAATTTATTTTACTAAGGGAGAGAATCTCAAACACAATTTTTCAAGTTGGTTTTATTCTATCAAAAAGGGGGAGATTGTTAGGATATTTGTTTTGATATAATAATTGAAAATTAGTTTTGGACTAAATTGAAAAGATTTCAAAAATGATTTTAAGTCCAAACAACTTGAAAATATGTTTGATGAGTTTTCAAAAGGTTTTGGTAAGGTTTGAAATGTTTTAAAGTAGTCAAACCAAAGATTTCAGCTTGATCGTACCGATACGGTATACCTCGTATCGATACACCTTAAAGGCTTTAGCTACAGGTTTTGTTTCTGCCGAAACTCGTACCGATACAGGCATTAGCCGTATCGATAAGGGGAGGGGTTCGTTTCGATACGCCCAGCTTTAAATTCCCAACGGCTATTCGGAAACCCCCAACGGCTAGTTCCCTGCAGCATTAACAAACACTCGTACCGATACGGTACAATGGTGTACCGATACGCGTTTCATTGGCACCAAGGCATATCGAAACAACATTGATGCAACAGACTCAACGACTAGTTCTGAAGAAGGGCGTACCGATAAGGCTACTCGCGTATCGATATGGACAGCTCCATAACTATATTTATTGCGGGAAATAAAGGTCCCAACGGCTCCAATTCAATCCCAACGATCTTCAACGACTACAAAATCTATTAGGAGTATAAAAAGAGACCTTCAAGCTATTGGAGTATGCCCAAAGACCAATCATGAGATGGTTGTAAAAGACATACTTATTTTATCTTATTTATTAATATAAAGCCATTTTTATTATTTTAGTCTTATTCTATGCATTTATGTGAAACAAGTATTTTAATTTTGATATAACTAAAAACCTAAGGACTAAATTGAAAAAGTCAAAACGAATTTTAAGTCCTCAAAATATCCCCATATAGTTTTAATATTATGCCCAAGTTAAAAACAAGCCTTTCACATATTTTTTCTAAGTGTTTCAAACAAGAAACAGTGATTTTTAAGCACCCGTTCCGAAACGGCCATCAGGCGTTTCGAAACGTTTTCATCACTGTCGACCATCGTTCCGAAACGCGTATCGAAACACTTTAACTCGTTTCGAAACGGTAGCACTCGTTTCGAAACTGTTCTTCATATTTGTTTTAAAAAGGCTTCAACGGTTCAAAAATAAGCTATATTTTTAAATATAAAAGGGGTGTTTCGAAACGGATCAAGGTCGTTCCGAAACGACCCTTGACAGTTGTAATTTCGTTTCGAAATGGATCCAAATCGTTTCGAAACAGGGCTTAAGATAAATTCAAAATTATGACCGTTATAAGTTTTTAACTGGTTTTTTTGAAAGTAGTTAAGGCGTTTCGAAACGGGCTAAGACCGTTCCGAAACGACCCTTGATAGTGGCAAAATCGTTTCGAAACGGCCCTAAGGCGTTTCGAAACGGGCTCTTAAATGCACCCCAACGGCTCTTTCTATTTTAGTCCGTTCCGAAACAGGTTCCCCGTATTCCGAAACGGGTTGGTGCAGACAACATTAATGGTGGCAAGAGAGGGTTCCAACGGCTCCATTTATGTTCCCAACCACCCAAACGGCTAGAAATGAATGAGAAGGTATAAAAGGGACATCCAAAAGCATCAGCAACAACTATTGATCCTAAAGCAAACATCCAAACATCAAATTCAAGCAATTGAGCAAAAATCCCACTTTGTGTAAAATCCCAATTTGTGTTCTTCATTCATACTTTGTAAAATTGGGTTGAGTGCTTGTATTGGGGCTATCATTTGTATTGAGAGATACCTTATTAGCCTACAAATTTCTTTGTTCTCTTGTGTGAGGGTTGGGTTGATTTTTGGGTAGAAAAATCAACCGAAATTGTAAAGGGTTGCCTCCTTGTCCTAGAAAAGGGGAAGATCAATTTAGTGAAATTGTTGCAAATCCTTAGTGAGACTAAGGTAGTGGATGTAGAGTTCATTTGGAACTTGAACCACTCTAAATCCCTTGTTCATCATTTTTAATTTGCCAATTTCCCACTACAATCCTTTAAATTTCCAATTCACCCCCCCTCTTGGTAAATATCGATCTTTCGATCCACTCAACAATTGGTATCAGAGCTTAACTCTTTGAGGATTAACAACCACAAGAGGAGATCCTTGGAAGAGTGTGATCATCAAAATATCAAGAGATGGCTTCAACCTCCGGTTCCGGCATGTACGAGTCACAATCAACCACCAAGCCTCCTTTCTTCAATGGTGACAATTATTCTTTTTGGAAGAATAAAATGAGGCTATTCATCAAGTCAAGTGATTATCTTGTGTGAGATGTCATTGAGGATGGGCCATACATTCCATTGAAGCAAGATGGTGAAGGCAAGATGGTGTTGAAGAAGAAAGCCGAAATGAGTGAAGAGGAGAGGAAGAAGATTCAAGTCAACGATAAAGCTCTCCACATGCTTTTTTGTGCTTTCGGTCCGGACATCTACTCAAAGGTCTCATCCATTGAAAGTGCCAAAGAAGTGTGGGACACACTTGAGACCACTTATGAAGGCACCAATGATGTCAAAGAAACTAAGATTGGACTTCTCAATCTTAGTTATGAAAACTTCAAGATGGAGCCCGATGAGACGGTGTCAAAGATGTTTGATCGATTCTCCACAATTGTCAACGGTCTAAAGGGTTATGGAGAGATCATACCGGAAGACAAGCTTGTCCGGAAGCTACTCTATTCACTTCCCGAAGCTTGGGATGGGAAGAGAACCGCTATCATCGAAGCAAAGAACTTGAAGACATTAAAGCTTGATGAGCTTGTGGGTTCTCTCCTTACTCATGAGATCATGAAGCAAGGAAGGGAAGATGAGAAGAAGAAAGAAGAAAAAAGGGTAGAGAAGCTTGAGGTTGAGAAGAAGAAGAAGATGGGAATAGCTCTCAAGGCTAAAGCTTCACAACATGATGAGAGCTCATCTTGTGAGGAGGATGAACTTGAAGAATTGGCTATGATAGCCAAACGATTCTCACGCTTCATGAGGTCCAACCGGAGAAGAAAAATCCAAAGAAAGATGGACTTCAAAGGAAAGAACAAAGAAGAAGGAAAGGATCCCATCATTTGCTATGAGTGCAAACAATCCGGCCACATCCGTTCGGAGTGCCCTCAACTCAAGAAGAAGGGCTTTGAGAAGAAGAAAAGACTCAAAGCCAAGCTTGCTACTTGGAGTGATGAGGAGTCATCGAAGGATGACGAACAAGAAGTGGCTAATCTTTGTCTCATGGCACTTGAGGAAGATTCCTCCTTGGTAACCTCTAACTCATCTACTTTAGATTTTTCATATGAAGAGTTAAATGATGCATATGATGAGTTACAAGAGGTATATGATGAATTAGTTGAGAAGTTTAAAGAGTCGGTCATTAAAAACAAGAAAATCATTTTAGAACTAAATGAGAAAAATGACTCACTCACTCAAGCTAATTCTAAATTTGAGAAAAAGATTTTAGGATTAAAAGATGAACTTAAATTCTTTCAAGATGAAAATGTTGATCTTAATAATCTTTTGTCTCAATGCAGTAGTGAACACCAAAAGGTGTTAGGTGAGCTAAATGAGCTCAAAAAGTCCTTAAAAATGTTGGTAGTGTCAAGCATGAAGTAGGAGAATCCTCTAGAACACACCAACCTAAGGAAAGGACTAATTACTACAAACAAGGTAGCTACCCTAGACATAGTAGAGCTAAAAGAATTAGAAGTGTATGGGTTCCTAAGGAACTTGTAAAATCTAATAATATTATTGCTATGTCATCTTGGATTCCTAAGGGAACCAAGGTTTTGGGAGCTAACACTCATGGACCCAAAATGATTTGGGTACCAAAAACCAAGGTTTAATATCTTTGTTTGTAGGGTGAGCATTGCTTCAAGGCCAAAGCACAAAGTCAAAACTCATGGTACCTTGATAGTGGATGCTCGAGGCACATGACCGGAGACAAGAGTCGATTCATGGATTTAAAGCCAAAAAGTGGAGGAGTAGTAACATTCGGTGACAACTCCAAAGGCCACATTAAAGGTATTGGCTCCATAGGTAATCACTCTACCATTCTTATTGAAAATGTCTTATATGTCGATGGTCTTAAACATAATTTATTGAGCATAAGTCAATTATGTGATAAAGGATTTAATGCTTTATTTGATAAAAATGGTTGCAAAATTGTAGACATTAAATCTAATAATATTATGCTCATAGGTCATCGCATAGGAAACATATACATGGTGCATTTAGATGACATACATACATCTCATGCATGCTTAGTTGCTCAAAATGAAAATGATGCATGGTTGTGGCATAGGAAGCTAGGACATGCTAGCATTAGTGTTTTGGAAAAACTAGTCTCTCTAAATCTAGTTAGAGGTTTGCCCAAAATAAAATTTTCAAATGATAAAATTTGTGATGCATGCTCAAAGGGTAAACAACATAGGTCTTCCTTTAAATCCATTAATGATGTTTCTACTAGTAGATGCTTACAATTAATTCACATGGATTTATTTAGGCCAATTAGGACTATGAGCTTGGGTGGTAAATCGTATGCTTTTGTGCTAGTTGATGACTTTTCTAGATTTACTTGGGTTCTCTTTTTAAGTACTAAAGATGAGGCTTTGGAAAAATTCATCACATTTTCAAAATTAACCCAAAATGATCTTGAGCTTAAAATTTCTCATATTAGGAGTGATCATGGAACCGAGTTTCAAAATTTAGGGTTTGAAGAATTTTAAATGAAAATGGTATTAGCCATAATTTTTCGGCTCCTCGAACTCCTCAACAAAATGGGGTAGTTGAGAGGAAAAATAGAACTTTACAAGAAATGGCTAGAACTATGCTTTGTGAAAATAATTTACCTAAATATTTTTGGGCGGAAGCCACAAACACCGCTTGTTATATTGTAAATCGAGTTATGATTAGGCCAATTTTAAAGAAAACACCTTATGAGATTTTAAAATCTAAAAAGCCTAACATTAGCTATTTTCACCCTTTTGGGTGCAAGTGTTTTGTTTTAAATAATGGAAAAGGCAACTTAGGTAAATTTGATGCAAAAAGTGATGAAGCCATTTTTATAGGTTACTCTTTAACCTCTAAAGCCTATCGAGTATTTAACAAAAGAACTTTAGTAGTAGAAGAATCTATTCATGTTGTATTCGATGATAACCTCCTTCCTAGGAAGGATTCTTGTGATGATGATGATGTAGGAATCATAAATGCCTTTGATGGAGGTCAAACTTCAAAGGAGGATGAGATTCAAACAAAAGTAGAAGACACACAAGAACCACCTCTTGAAGCCTTGAAGGACTTGGCTATTGAGGAAAAGGAAGTGAGCTACCCAAGGGAGTTGAACTATGTCAAAGATGGTGAAATCTTGGGTGATCCATCCAAGGGGGTAACCACTCGTTCTTCTCTTAAATTAATGAACCATGTTGCATTTATCTCATGCATAGAGCCTAAAAATATAAAAGAAGCTTTGAAAGATGATTTTTGGATTATGGCTATGCAAGAAGAGTTAAATCAATTTGAGAGAAGTAATGTATGGACATTAGTTGATAGGCCTAGTAATCAATCTACAATAGGAACTAAATGGGTCTTTAGGAACAAACTAGATGAGAGTGGTAACATTGTGAGAAATAAAGCTAGACTTGTAGCACAAGGTTACACTCAAGAAGAGGGAATAGATTTTGATGAAACCTATGCACCTGTAGCTAGGATGGAAGCCATTAGGATGTTGCTTGCATATGCATGTTATCATAATTTCAAGCTTTTTCAAATGGATGTTAAAAGCGCATTTTTAAATGGTTTTATAAATGAAGAAGTGTATGTGGAACAACCACCGGGTTTTGAAGATTCAAAATTTCCAAATCATGTTTTCAAACTTACCAAAGCTCTTTATGGTTTAAAACAAGCTCCTAGAGCTTGGTATGAAAGGCTCTCAAATTTTTTGATTGAAAAAGGATTTGAAAAAGGTAAGGTGGACACTACACTTTTCATAAAAATGTATAAAAATGACATCTTAGTAGTTCAAATTTATGTTGATGATATTATTTTTGGTTCTACTAATGAATGTCATTGTCAAGAGTTTGCTAAGCTAATGCAAGGTGAATTTGAGATGAGCATGATGAGGGAGCTCTCATTCTTTTTGGGACTCCAAATCAAGCAAAAGAAGGATGGCACCTTCATCAACCAAGCAAAATACATAAAGGATATGCTCAAGAAGTTTGGCTTGGAGAATGCAAAGCCTCAAGCCACTCCTATGAGCTCATCTACAAAGCTTGACAAAGATGAAGGAGGTAAGTGTGTTGACTCTAAGCTTTATCGTTCTATGATTGGATCTTTGCTTTACCTTACCGCAAGTAGACCGGATATCTTGTTTAGTGTTTGCTTGTGTGCTAGGTTTCAAGCTAGTCCTAGAGAGTCTCACCTTATAGCCGTTAAGAGAATCTTTAGATACCTTAGAGACACTCCTTGTTTAGGCCTTTGGTATCCTAGAGACTCTACCTTCAACCTACATGCTTACTCGGATGCGAATTATGAGGGTTGCAAAATTGATAGGAAAAGTACTTCGGGAACTTGCCAATTCTTAGGTAGTATGCTCATATCTTGGTTCTCTAAGAAACAAAATAGTGTAGCCTTATCTACCACCGAAGCCGAGTACATATCCTTAGAGAGTTGTTGTGCTCAAGTCCTTTGGATGAAGCAACAACTCTTAGATTATGGTATTAAAGTTGGAACCATACCCCTAAAATGTGACAACACTAGTGCAATATGCTTAACTAAAAATCTCATCCAACACTCTAGAACCAAACATATAGAAATAAGGCATCATTTCATTAGAGATCATGTCCTTAAGGAAGATGTGGTTATAGAGTATGTAGACACCTTGAATCAATTAGCGGACATTTTTACAAAACCCTTAGATAAAGAGCGTTTTTGGTCCCTTAGGAGAGAGTTAGGTCTAGCTAGCCTATCTTGATCTTTTAAGACCTATTTTGTGCTTAAATATGCTTGATCTTGTGAAATGCCATGTTGATGTGTTTAAACTCCTAATTTTATCCATGCTTATAGTTAGGGGGAGTATGTTTATGCTTAAATATGTTTTGCCTGCTCATTCATGACATTCATGCATGTTAGGCCTCTTAAAATTTCATTTTTCTGCATTTTTAGAGCCTCATTTGCACTTCCAGGCCCATGTGTATCGAAACGGGTGAACCTGTTTCGATACGGATACCTTAAATCCAGCTCTGAGAGAAGGGCGTTTCGAAACGCCTCCGAGGCGTTCCGAAACGATTTTGAGTCTGCCAAGGGGTGTATCGGAACGCGTTCCGATACGAGTCAAAGGGAGTTTCGATACAGTCAACACCGTATCGAAACGAACTGTTCATGGTTTTACAATGGTCAAAACCCTAGCCGCCCGTTCCGAAACGGTCTTGACCGTTCCGAAACGGCATCGCGGAATGCTTTATTTAGGGCTTTTAATGACACAAATTCACTTTTTATCAAACTCTAAAACCCTAAACCGCCTCCCTCTCTATAAATACCCTCTCAAACTCTTTGATTTTCACAAAATTGTGAGGGGTTTTACTCTACAACTCAAGTCTAAGCAAGTTTCATCAATCTTGTGCAAGGATTTTTCTCAAATCATCCAAAATCCCAAACTAAGGTAATTTTTCTACTTTTTTTTTTCTTTCAATTTATGTTCGAATCTTAGGTTAGAAAATTTTATTTTTGTATAATTTATATGTTTTTGTTGTGGGTTTTCAAAATCTTGTAAAATTTTTTTCAAATCTCAAACTTTTTGATTCGAATATAAAATTTTTCAATCGTATTTTTTTAAAACTGTTTTTTATTTTAATTTTGTTTTCAAAAACCTAAGTGGGATTTATTATTGGATTGATTTTAAATATCAATGCATACACTTATTTTTAAACCACTTGCTTAATGTTTTTAGATGGCGGATCAATCTAACAAAAAGCGCAAGGCCGTTCAATCCGGTGATTCGAGCATTCGTCCGAATATCACTATGCTTTTTCAGAAATCTCTTAAAAATCCGGACGCGCGTGCTCGCTTTGCTTATGTCAAGGATTTCGCGGTTCGTAAGGAATGTGTCATTGATCTTGAGTTCCTCAATTCCGAGCGATTCCTTTTTCGTTATCTCCATCGTTTGGATGAGTGGAATCTAATGGATTTCTTGAGCCTTCCGGATATTTGCTACAAAAACATGGTACTCCTCTTTTACTCAAATGCTCGTTTTCTTTATGATGAGACCAAAACCGAAATCATAGGAATTGAATCATCCTTATTAGGCGGAAAGTTTGTTGTTAATGTTGCACTTTTAGAGTCTGCTCTTAAGCTTAAGGATGAGGGTCTTGAGGATGAACGCCACTTTGGCTCTTTCACCGGTAAGGCACTTTATTTGGATGTGCACGATCGAGTACTTCACTTGATGGTTTCTTGGTTTATTCGTCCCTCCGGAGGCAAATACTCTCATATCCGTCACACTGATCATTTTTGGCTAGAGTGTTTCCGTAAGGGTGAGCGCCCAAATGTGCCTAAGATTATTTTTGCCGAGATTGTCAATAATATCAAGCTTATTGACACGAATGAGTTAAAGTCTTTTACTTATGGCATTGTCTTGAGCGCCCTATTTCTTCATCTTGAAATTGATTGTACCTACGACTCTCCGATCCCTCGCAAGACCAAGATTGGTGAATCATCCCTTCGAAAGTTCGGGTTCCAATATGTGAATGGTGTTTGGGAAAGAGTTGATAGAGAAGCGGATCCTGCTCCCGTTGCTCCTCCACCGCAAGTTCTAGTTGCAAACAATGACGCCCTCATAGCTTTTCTTACCGAGCGGTTCAATGCCTTGGACACTCGGATGAATGCTTTGGACACTAGCATTGCTTCGGGCTTTGAGACTATGGGCAATCGGTTGAAGAATGTCGAGGATCGTCTTCTTTCTCTTGAGACTTCTCATTCCAACTTGGACCTCTCCTTCTCCACTCTTTATGGGCAATGGACGAAGTTTCACCGTTCTCAAGCCAAGAGCGATGATGATACTTCGGATGTTGAGGACGAGGCTTAGGATATTTATATCATATCATATCATATTATCTATGCATTTTAGGATTAAGGTTGCATCTTTATGTTTTCTCATGTTTTAGGAACCTATGCTATTTGGCTTTTTTCTTTGGGATTTTATGTTTGAACTTAATGTTTGAATTATGTTTTGGATATTTTGATTATGAATTTATAATATGGTTGCTTATTATTGCTTATTGGTACTAATCATTTATCTTCTCTATGAGCTTTTATTGTTCTTTTTGATCTAACAAAAATGGGGAGAATAAATTTAAGAGCCACACTTTTAACTAAAATTCGTTTTTAAAATCTTAAAAGGTTTTTAAAGGTTTACAACTTGGATTTCAAATCAAAAATTTATTTTAACTTTAAAAACCTATCTTAAATTAAGGGGGAGTTAGAATATTTTCAAAACTTTCAAAATTCCCAAAAATTCTAACTTTGGTTTTGTTATATCAAAAATGGGGAGATTGTGAAACAAGTATTTTAATTTTGATATAACTAAAAACCTAAGGACTAAATTGAAAAAGTCAAAACGAATTTTAAGTCCTCAAAATATCCCCATATAGTTTTAATATTATGCCCAAGTTAAAAACAAGCCTTTCACATATTTTTTCTAAGTGTTTCAAACAAGAAACAGTGATTTTTAAGCACTCGTTCCGAAACGGCCATCAGGCGCTTCGAAACGTTTTCATCACTGTCGACCATCGTTCCGAAACGCGTATCGAAACACTTTAACTCGTTTCGAAATGGTAGCACTCGTTTCGAAACTGTTCTTCATATTTGTTTTAAAAAGGCTTCAACGGTTCAAAAATAAGCTATATTTTTAAATATAAAAGGGGTGTTTCGAAACGGATCAAGGCCGTTCCGAAACGACCCTTGACAGTTGTAATTTCATTTCGAAACGGATCCAAATCGTTTCGAAACAGGGCTTAAGATAAATTCAAAATTATGACCGTTATAAGTTTTTAACTGATTTTTTGAAAGTAGTTAAAGCGTTTCGAAACGGGCTAAGACCGTTCCGAAACGACCCTTGACAGTGGCAAAATCGTTCCGAAACGGCCCTAAGGCGTTTCGAAACGGGCTCTTAAATGCACCCCAACGGCTCTTTCTATTTTAGTCCGTTCCGAAACAGGTTCCCCGTGTTCCGAAACGGGTTGGTGCAGACAGCATTAATGGTGGCAAGAGAGGGTTCCAACGGCTCCATTTATGTTCCCAACCACCCAAACGGCTAGAAATGAATGAGAAGGTATAAAAGGGACATCCAAAAGCATCAGCAACAACTATTGATCCTAAAGCAAACATCCAAACATCAAATTCAAGCAATTGAGCAAAAATCCCACTTTGTGTAAAATCCCAATTTGTGTTCTTCATTCATACTTTGTAAAATTGGGTTGAGTGCTTGTATTGGGGCTATCATTTGTATTGAGAGATACCTTATTAGCCTACAAATTTCTTTGTTCTCTTGTGTGAGGGTTGGGTTGATTTTTGGGTAGAAAAATCAACCGAAATTGTAAAGGGTTGCCTCCTTGTCCTAGAAAAGGGGAAGATTAATTTAGTGAAATTGTTGCAAATCCTTAGTGAGACTAAGGTAGTGGATGTAGAGTTCATTTGGAACTTGAACCACTCTAAATCCCTTGTTCATCATTTTTAATTTGCCAATTTCCACTACAATCCTTTAAATTTCCAATTCACCCCCCTCTTGGTAAATATCGATCTTTCGATCCACTCAACAATTTATAAATAAACTGAATTTTAATAAAGTCCTTATAATAATATAGTTATTCTTGAATGTCCTTAGTCAAGTATTATTGTGGGCATGGACAACAATAATATATTAAGAGTAATATGTAGTTGATTGATGACAAAGCGTTGTCATTGACATGGAGACGTCAAAATCAATACATAAGTATGTGTTAGAGAACGACATATTGGACTGGCCCGCCATGAGCATGCTTTTTGGATTATTATGTGACAATCACGACATGAATCATGGTGATAACTACATGTATGATCCTCAGACTTGAGATCATCATCATTTCAACATGTGAGTGACATATTTTGATATGGTCAAACGTGTGTCGTAACTGACTACAGTATAAAGACTGACATTGGATATGTCACAATCTATGTAGCGAAATATGGTTGATCAAGATAGGATTTGTCCCTCCTACATAATAGGAGTAATATCTCAGGCCACTTGATTGAGTGAGCCTAGAAAATGCATGTTCGTGCTCGAATAAATTGATATGAGATATCATAGTTATTCGTTTATAATAGTCTACTCAAGATATCAAGAAATATTAGATGGACTATACAAGTGTGACTAATCCATGACTTGTGTCCGATCTAGATATGAGGACAAAATGATGTAATACATAAAAGAAGTTAATCACGGAAAAAGGTAAAGTCGAACCACGACTTCATGTAACTTAGGTAGCAATGATGTATTGCTAGATGTCACTCATTGCTTGTAATATTAGAATTGTTCTAAATATTACTGGTAACATTTCATGAACCTACAAGGGTCACACCCTATGATTGAAACGAACAAATATTGACTAAATAGCATGTGTACAAACTTGTTGTACACATAATAATTATTAAAACGAAATTATTATAATTATAGTAATTATAGATAATTTCGTTTATATATATATATATATATATTAATACTAGATAATTATTGTAATTATCATATACTATTAAAATATATAAATCTCTAAAGAAACCTCATTAAAGTAGAATCAGATTCTACATATTTAATTATATTCGGTTAAATATATTGTATATTTAATGAATCCGAATTAAAATAGAATCAGATTTTACATATTTTAATTATATTCGGTTAAGTATATTGTATATTTAATGAATCTGAATTTAATTAGAATTAGGTTTTTAAATGCTATATAAAGGCATAAGGTCTAACAGCCAAGATATGTCTTTCGAAAAACCTCCCTAACAGTAGAAAAGAGAAAATATTGTTCGTTTCGTTCGAGTAGACTACGTAGAGTTCGAAATGTGATTGTGATGACTCGGACTCAATTTGGATTTTTCTATACTCCCTATGGATTTCCAAGTTTATTAAGATAACGTTGCATCCTTTTCACCCCGAATTCGCTCTTCGTACATAGATCTCTGGAAGTAATCACCTGATAATTTTTTCGCTGCGCCATAGGGTATACCAGCATTTCTCAACACAAGCATCTATGAGAGACTAATGATCAACATGTCAACAACATTATGATCGAAATCATGTCTTAGTGCTAAATTGTCCATTCTTGCATAGACAAACACTTGTGTGCTCAAATTGTCAATGTATGCTCAAGTGTTCTAGGATTTGGGTGAGTGCTTTAGTGTGCAAACATCAACCTTTAGAGAGAGATTTCTGCTTGCTAAGTTTTATCTTGTTTGAGAAAGTTCTCAAAGCTCGGTTTGTGAGCTTTTAATGCTAGGCTTGGATTATAAGTCTAGGTTGTAAAAGGTTGCCTCCTAAGCCTAGAAAAGGAAAAAAATTCTTAGTGAATTGGTGAAATCGTTGGTGAGGAGCTAAGGTAGTGGATGTAGGCTTTGGTTATAAAGCCGAACCACTCTAAATCATTGTTCATATTTTTCTATCTTTTTGCTTCCACCACAAACATCCAAATTATCACTTTTCCACCACTTGGTAAACAATTTGGTTGTATTTATCGGGCTCCACAATTTATTATTAGGGTCCATTTTTTTCAATGCTTGTTATTCGGGGTCTACTATTAAAATTTAATTTTTTTAATAGTTATTATTAGGTGTCTATTTTTTTAACACTTGTTATTAGGAACCTAATTTTTTAATATTTGTTATTAGGTCTACTCTTAAAATTTAATTTTTTCAATATTTGTTATTATGAGTCCTTTTTTGTAATATTTGTTATTAGGAGCTCAGTTTTTTTCTAATACTTGTTATTAGGGGTCTACTCTTAAGATGCAAATTTTTAATATATGTTATTAGGGATCTAATATTTTTTCCAATACTTGTTATTAGGGTCCAATTTTTTTTAATATTTGTTATTAGGTACATACTATTAAAATTTAATATATTTTCAATACTTGTTATTAGATCCCCGGTTTTTTTCTAATACTTGTTATTAGGGGACTATTCTTAAAATTTATTTTTTCAATACTTGTTAGTAGGGCCCTAATTTTTAAGTTCGCCCTTAAGCCACCAAAATCTTAGAAACAAACATGTTCAAATGGAGAAAGTTGGGTTGAAAAAGTCGTCTCTATCTATAATGAACTTCTACATTATTCGATCGGAATTATTTGATAAATTGGTCGAATATATATAATAATTAATATGACCAATTAGCCATGCAACAGCTTTAAACATTCCCTCTCACTCGTTATTTGCATGAATCAGAAGGAGCCTATAGCCGACTGCATGCTTTTCTCTACCCCCAATCGCATTGTGTTTGCATCCATCTCACAAACCAATGCCTCTCTCTGTCTGGTGCAATCCCGAAATATATTCGAGAAAGGTACATGACTGGGTCTGGATGGGGTTGACAAAGATCCTCTGCATGTGGTCCGGGAACCAGAGAGGTGGTAGAGCTATAGTGCCTTCACAGTGATTCCTATGTATAAAGTATATATATATATGTTTGCCCACGTTCCTTTTAGTGAAACAGTGGGAATGGGGTTTTAGTTTGCTTTTGTTTTAGCCCTTCTCTCATTTATCGTTCGACTAATCTGAATCGAGTTTTGCAGATATCTAAATAGGAACGACTCTTCTAGTTCTAACTCTCAACTCCCTAACTATACTTAGAGGATCTAGCATTTTATCTTACTAGACCAGTTGATTGTTGCCCATGGGATTTCACTTTTCATTGGTCTCAAAAGGGAAAAATTATATCATAAGTCTTTCCTACCACGTCATTCATAGGACCAATCAATAAAATACATTCATTTCATTAATTTTTTCCATCTCATCTTTTTACCAAGTGAATCTTCACTTATATTTACAATAAATTAAATTTTAAAAACAAATTCTATTTACTTGATAAAAAAATGAGATATAATTTATTGGTTGACCTCATAAGTAACATGGTGGAAAAGACTCAATATACAATTTCTCCTCAAAAGTAGAGGGGGAGGGGAGGGTTTTGGTCTACAAAATATAAAACCTTAGAGTTGTACCTTTTGGGTTTTAGATGTTATCCTCCTGACCTCCTCGGTCCTTTTTAGAGTACAGCGGGGGCGTCTTCCTTTTAGCATCGTTGTCCTTAAATATGTCCTCGGGAATTCATGTGAATTAATTGTCACCGATGCACCCCAAGCCAAACCTACTGTTAAGTTTTACCAAGTACGAGTGAAATTAGTATGTATTTTTTCGATATTTTTATTTATACTCTATTATTAAAAAAATAAGATTTAAAATTTATAATTAAAGTTTAAGGTTATAGTTTAAAATTAAGATTTAAAAAATTAGATGTATTTTTATGTCTTATCGTAATTTTATGTATTAGAACATCACGAGCATATTTTTTTTTGTAAAAAGTAAAATAAAATTCACTGCAACTACTTCTATGTTTTTCACAGTTTAATCCAACACTTGTTGTAATGGATTCAATAACTTTTATTTAAACGGGACTACTTAGGTCATGGCTTGTCCCATACCAAAAAATACCCTCTATTTTATATGATTTATAAGTTGAGTTTTGGGTAAATAAAAAAAATGATTTAATATAAAATTTTGGTTTATTTTTTAAGCCTTAAATTAACTCAAAAAATAACATTTAAATAAAATAAAATGTAAAAAAATGAAAATGAGGTTGTTTATATTTTCATTACATTTTACAAATAATGTATAATTATTTTTAATAAAAATAATTTATGCGTACATTTTGCTGCTAACTAATTAAATATATTTTTAAAAAATTAAATTCTTAGAATGTAGTTGGAGTTTTACCCAAAAAATACAAACAACAAAACAAAACAAAATTAAAAATTTTAAAAATATTTTTTAGTAAAAACATATAGTTCATATACAATGCCTTTAAAATATTAAAAGAGGATAATAAATATAATATATAGTTTTGATTATTTTAATTGAAACTTGCGTGAAATTTTAATATTTAAATAAATAAATTTAAATTTATATTGGCTATGTTTGGTAAAGAGAGGTTTGAGCCAAAATTAGAGGTTTGACCGGTTAAATCTGCTAATTTGAATGTTTGGTAAAGAGCAGATTGAAATAGCGGATTGGGGTGAAATCTCTAATTTTGAAAAAGCTGCTAATATGAGCTTTTTGAAATTAGAAGTTTTAACATAGAGTTATAAAAACCATTTTACCCTTAACAATTATCAAAAATCTCCAAATAACCTAAATTTAACAATTTTTATTTTAATTCTTCAACTCACGTATTTACATTGTGACATTTGTAAACTAATAATTTTTGTTTTTTTTTCTCTTTTTATTCTCACACGTTTATATTTTTATTTAAATTTAATAATTAAACTGTATTATAAATTATATAAATAATAAATTAATATATAGATCCTTCAAATATGATTAGTAATGTTACATTAAAAATTATTTTTCATAATCTAATTAATATTAATAGATACAAAATATCGATAACTAATAAACTATTTAAATAAGTATTGAATATAATCATGTCTTTATATGTCATTTTGCTTGTTTAAATAATCTATCAGCTATCAGTTAATTTTACCAAACACTTTTATACAATCATCTAATACAATTCGCTAGTCAAATCAGCTAATGCAATAAGCTATCAGTTAATGTAATCCGCTATCAGCTATCTGCTAATTGCCAAACAAAGCCATTATAAATTTAAGTTAATAAAAATGTTAAAAATTAATAAATAATATACCGATAGGGGTTGGTCTAAGTGGTAAGTATCTTGATTTCGCTTAGGAATGAAACCCTAGAAAGTAGAAGGGCAACAAAAAAAAATAACGAATAATATTGATCAGCAAATTAATCTAAAGGGTTGAATTTTTCCTTCAAAGGTTTAGGGTTTTCAGCACCCTAAGCTTAAAATTAGTTGCAGAAGAAAAGTAAAGGAAATTAAACTATTTTTTAGTACTTGTTTTTTATCAAAGAAAAGGAGAATGCATTCAACGAGAAAAGGAACAAGGACATCACAAACAAATTCCCCGAGCTGCCACATACGACAAATCAAAAACCACCATCCACAGAGGAGGGGAGGGAACATCCGAAAAGGAGAACAAACATAACAACGAAGCAAAAGAACATTAAACTTAGGCAACAGGGAAGGAAACATAACAAGAGTTCCCCAGCAAAGAACCGGTCGACGATTCGAATAGGCGACACCTCTGCAAGAGCTCCATCCGAAGGCATGTTCCCTATTTTAAAAAAAATAACGTCTTGTCATCAAAGGTGCTATTTGAATCAGACTGTGTTAAAAGTAGTTAGTTAATTTGTTGTAAATATTGTTACAATTAGTTAGTTTGTTACTGAAGCTATTACATGTGTATATATAAGACAAATGTAAATTGAATTATAATCAATGAATGAGAATATTCATTTCAACATGGTATCAGTTTCAGGCTGTTTTTGGGTTTTTAGTTTCTGAGCCCATTTCTTTCTTTCTTTTTGGGTCATCGTTCTGGATACCCAATTTTTTTCCAAAATTCGTTTTCCCCAAATTTTCTGATTCTCTGTTAGGGTTCCTTTCGCTTTTGTTTTTTTCCTGGTTCTATGCCTCCCGTTGGCGTTACTCCTCCGGTGACTGGCTCCTTCACTGTCGATTACAACCACTCGCTCTATTTGCACCCTTCTGATGCCCCTGATGTTGTTCTTGTCTCTCAGCCGTTGACTGGCATCGAGAATTACTCCGTCTGGAGCCGTTCCGTTCGCATCGCTTTTCTTGCGAAAAACAAGATTGGTTTTCTTGATGGTTCTTGCAAGAAGACTGACTTTGTTGCGAATCTTCAGCATCTCTGGGATCGTTGTAATGCTATCACTCTTTCATGGATTCTCAATGTTGTGAGCTCCGATCTTTCGGCCGGTATTGCCTTTGCCTCCAGCACGGCTCTTGTGTGGGAAGACCTGAAGGAACGTTTCCACAAAATTGATGGTTCTCGCATCTTCTTCCTGCACCGAGAAATCACTATGTTCGCTCAAGGTGATTTGTCTATCTCTGCTTACTTTACTCGCCTCAAGTTGCTCTGGGATGAGTACTCCGCCTTGGTTCCTTTCACTCCTTGTGATTGTGAACAATCTCAGGCGAATTTGTCGATTCTCACTCAGCAGAGACTGTTTCAATTTCTTAATGGTTTGAATGAAACCTATGCTGTTGTTTGAAGTCAGTTGTTGTTAATGCAACCCTTGCCTACCGTCAACCGGGCTTACTCGATGCTTATTCAAGAAGAGTCTCAACGCCTTCATCTCTCTGGCGTCTCTTCTCTCTCAGATATTACTGGTGTTTCTGCTATGTTCTCTAACACTGCTGGTGCTCCTTCTTCGGTGCGGCGTCGTTTCTCCGGCACTTGTTCTCACTGTGGTGTTAAGGGTCACAAGAGGGATAGCTGCTATCGGCTTATTGGCTTCCCAGCTGATTTTAAGTTTGGTAAGAAGAAAGGTGTTCCTGCTGCGTTGACTGTTCAATCGGATCCTTCTCCTATTTCCTCACCATCCCCTATTGCTTCCGAGGTTGCTTCTCTGTCGTCTCCTCCGGTATTCACTCAGGAGCAGTACAACCAGCTGCTTAGTCTTCTCAATAAGCATGTTTTTAGTGATTCAACTGTGAATTTGGCAGGTAATGATTCTTGTTGCATACCTACTTCTGGTTCTATTTCTTGGATATTAGATACTGGTGCGACTGACCATATATTGTCTGATTTCAATTGTTTGATTGATCCTATTCCTTGTCTGTCCAATTCACGGTTTGTTCATCTTCCTCGTGGTCAAATTGTTCCTATTACTCACTGTGGTTATGTGTCTTTGTCTTCTAGTCATACTCTTAAGGATGTTTTGTTTGTTCCTCACTTTAAACATAATTTGCTTTCTATTTCGAAGCTTACTCATGATCTTCATTGTACTGTTCTGTTTTATCTTGATTTCTGCCTACTGCAGGATCTCTCAACTGGTCAGACAGTGGGGATTGGTAAACGTGTTGGTGGTCTTTATTTTTTCACCACTTTCACAATTGTTTATGGCTTTCCTGGTAATTTGCCTTTTACTCATTGTATGTCTTCTGCTTCTGTTGCAAATGTTAATAATAATTCTTTTCTTTGGCATTCTCACTTTGGACATGCTCATCTTTCAGTTTTAAATAGATTGCATGTGTTTAATTCTGAAAAAATTCATTCCGATAGCCTTCCACATTGCTATGTTTGTCCTAAAGCTAAACAAACTAGGTTGTCATTTCCTATTAGTTCTTCTAGATCTGCTAATTGCTTTGATCTCATTCACATTGATTTATGGGGACCATATAGGATTTCTACTCATTCTGGTCATAGATTTTTCTTGACTATAGTTGATGACAAATCTAGGATGACATGGGTTTACTTGTTGAGGTTAAAGTTTGATGCTCTTTTGTCTCTTAAAGCCTTCTTTGCTATGGTTCAAACTCAATTCCAGTCAATTATTAAGGTTGTTCGTAGTGATAATGGTACTGAATTTTTCAGTTCTGAATGTTCTTCCTTTTTTGCTTCTTTGGGTGTTATTCACCAAAGTTCTTGTGTCTATACGCCTCAGCAAAATGGTGTAGCTGAGCGTAAGCATAGGCATTTGTTAGAGGTTGCTAGAGCCTTAAGATTTCAATCCAATGTTCCCTTAAAGTTTTAGGGTGAGTGTGTGCTTACTGCTTGTTATATAATCAATCGTTTACCTTCTGTTTCTCTTGACTGGAAGTCTCCTTATGAATTGCTCTATCTTAAGTCTCCTTCTTTTTCTCATTTTTGAGTTTTTGGTTGCTTGTGTTATGCAACTAATCCTGCTGTCACAGATAAATTTTCTTTTCGTGTCATTTCTTCTGGTTTTTTTTGTTATTCTTCCACAAAAAGGGTTATCTTTTGTTTGGTCTTACTAATAAAACCTTTTTTATTAGTAGAGCTGTTAGGTTTCATGAAGATATATTCCCCTTTACTTTTCCTGTTTCTTCTTCTTCTGTTTTTTTCCCTTCCTCTACTTCAGATTCTTTTTCTGATTTTCTCATCCTTAAGTCTTCTACTTCTTCTGATGCTTCCATACCACCTCATGTTATTCCTAATTCTTCTACTGATGCATCCTCAACAAGTATTCCCACTAATCCTGTTGTTCCTATGAGATCTTCTAGAGTTTCTAAATCTCCTGGTTGGCTTCAAAACTTTCAGTGTCCTTATGTTCCTTCTTCCTCTCTTGTTACCTATTCTCATTTACCATCTTTCACTCAATCTTTTCTTTCTTCTATTTCTTCTTCTTCTGAGCCTACTTCTTATTCTGAGGCTTTAAAAAATCCTCTTTGGGTCAAGGCTATGGAAGAAGAACTTCAAGCTTTGCAATCTAATAATACTTGGTCAGTTGTGCCTTTACCTTGTAACAAGATTCCCATTGGCTGCAAATAGGTCTATAGAATTAAATATAAGGCAAATGGTGAGGTTGAAAGATACAAGGCTCGGCTTGTAGCTAAGGGTTACAACCAGCAAGAAGGAATTGACTATGGTGATACTTTTTCACCAATTGTCAAGATGGTGACAGTTAGGACTGTTCTTGCTATTGCTTCCATTTTTCAGTGGCCTATTTGGCAAATGGATGTATATAATGTGTTTCTTCAAGGTCGTTTGGATGAAGAAGTTTACATGCAGCTTCCTCAAGGACTTTGTAGTCAGGGGGAGGGTTTGGTTTGTCGACTACAAAGGTCATTGTATGGTTTGAAGCATGCTTCAAGGCAGTGGAATATCATACTTACTGAGGCTTTGATTTCTGCTGGGTTCATTCAAAGTAAGCATGATTATTCCTTGTTTACTAAAACGCAAGGAAATGATAGAGTGATCTTGTTGATTTATGTGGATGATCTTCTTATAACTGGAAGTAATGAGACCTTGATTGAGGAGTTAAAGTCTAGTCTTCATCAAAATTTCAAGATGAAAGACCTTGGTGAATTAAAATACTTTCTTGGCATTGAAGTATTGAGATCAAAACAAGGAATTGTTCTCAATCAACGCAAATATGCATTGGAATTGATTAGTGATACTGGTTTAGAGAGTGCAAAACCAGCCCTAACTCCTCTTGAACAGAATTTTAAGTTGACAACTGCAGAATATGATGAAGGGATTCAACAGAGTACTCAAGATAGTTTGCTGGAAGACAAGTCTAGTTTTTAGAGATTAATTGGAAGGTTAATCTACTTGACACATACAAGGCCAGACATTACATACTCCGTACATCATCTTAGTCAATTTATGCACCAGCCTAAACAATCTCATATGGATGCAGCTTTGAGGATAGTAAAGTATGTCAAGAAAGAACCAGACAGAGGTTTATTTTTTCCTTCAAATTCAGATTGTCAGATTCAAGCATTCTGCGATGCAGACTGGGCATCTTGTCCAATGTCCAGAAAATCAATTACTGGTTTCTGTATTAAAATTGGAGAAGCTTTAGTTTCTTGGAAGTCAAAGAAACAGAATACCATAGCAAGATCTTTAGCAGAAGTTGAATATCGAAGTATGGCGATGACAACAGCAGAGTTAATTTGGTTGAGAAGCCTTCTTCAAGAGTTGGGGTTAACAGAAATGAAGCCTATCAGATTGTACTGTGATAACAAGGCAGCCTTTCAAATTGCAGCAAATTCGGTGTATCATGAACGTACAAAGCACATTGAAGTCGACTGTCATTTTGTGCAAGAAAAGATCAAGGAAGGGTTAATGAAGACAGAACATGTGGCTTCAGCAAATCAAGTTGCAGACATAATGACTAAAGCACTTGGTTTACAACAGCATGAACATCTTGTTTCCAAGTTGGGAGTTAAAAACATTTTTAACCCTCCAACTTGAAGGGGAGTGTTAAAAGTAGTTAGTTAATTTGTTGTAAATATTGTTACAATTAGTTAGTTTGTTAGTAAAGCTATTACATGTGTATATATAAGACAAATGTAAATTGAATTATAATCAATGAATGAGAATATTCATTTCAACAGACTGGAAACAAAAGAAACATCAGGGGAGAAGACAATATACATCGAGTAGGTCTCAACCCTTAACACAGAAGCAAACGAAGGTGGTGAACACCGTCATTGAGCAAACAGGGGCACAACAACACAAAACTGAGGCAAAACAAGCAACCCAAAAACAATGAAACAAAAGTGGAATGGCGGCTTGCGAGTTGGCCGAGCGATAGCCAAAAGCCGCGGCGATGGGTGACAGAAAAAAGGAGAGGCACCGAAAAAGGGGGAGGAGCCGGTCGGGATTGACTCCAAAGAGGGGGCTCAGACATCACTCTTAGACCCTTGAAAACTCCTATCCCCGAAAGCGTCGATCTCCCTAGCCACTACCAAAGTTCTGTGGGGAGCACCATGAACCGTCAAAAAACCTGATCTTCATCGAACGGTCATCGGGAACCACCATCAACATCCATGGGGGGTGAACAAAGGCTCATCTCTGAAGACAGGAAATTTGAGAGTTTAGGGGTGGCAAAGGCCGACCAAAACCTGGTGACGCCGGAGCCATCCCACCGGCAGCACCTCACGTTAGACAGAAGAGCAGGGCAGGAGGAGAAAACCAGGGCTACCTGCAGAGGGAAGAATAACCTACAAAAATGAAGCCGCACGTCAAGGATTTTTTGTTGTAGCAGGAAGCACGAATTTACAGTTTCTTACCCTAGCGCGTGTAGCGCGTTAACTTTTTCACGACTACCTATTTTTAGTACTTATTATTAGGAGTCTGCTCTTAAAAATTTAATTCTTCCAATATTTATAAAAATGATCCATTTTTTTTATAATATGTGTTATTAGAGGCCCAATTTTTTAACACTTATTATTAGGGGTCTAGTTTTTCAATATCTGTTATTAGATGTTCATTTTTTTCAATACTTGCTATTAGAGCCTCAATTCTTTTTAACACTTGTTATGTAACCCCCTAAACCCGCCTATGTGTTTCCACGGATCCTAGGACGTCACATTAGGGTCACCGGAGCGACCAACGTTAAAATTTCAAATAAACAAATTGCTAAATCATTTGAGATCATAAATCAAGTTTTGAATTAAAATACAATTTCAAAAAAACATTCAGACAATGAAACAAAATCATGATACAAGTTATCAATACAAGTTTCGGACTCGAATATAAATCAAAATATGACATACATGTCCCCTAATTATACAGATACCATACTCCGCGAGCAAGCCGGAGAAACTCTTACACCAACGTTGATGGCTGCAACATGTCGATATTTCAACATGTGATGGTAAAAACAACGTGAGCTTCGAAAAGCTCAGTAATACATACTACCAAGGGATGCTAAAAACACAAGCAAGTATGTGGCAAGCTTAACACTGCCATGAATAAATTGGGCAACGGTAAGCTCAAATTGCGATTCGATATTTTAGTGGAGCATTATACTTGAAGGTAACAGGGTTGTTCTTTATTTGATCACCCGGACCTTGAGAGGTGAGTGTAAGGCCGGAGATTCAAAGAGATTCAGATTTCAGAAGTTGAATCAAGGAGTTCAGAGCGGTTCATTAAGCGTGAATTGTAGTTTTACTGAGTTTTCAACTTTGATACATTCATTTAGTAGGGTATGTTTCAAAAGATGTCAGAAAGATTTATTAATTTACTTAACTACCCCCAACCGAACTCCAAAATGCAATTCCCCTTAACTGCATAAAGAAGGTCTTACCCTAGGTCTGAGGCGTAGGAGCCAAGGGAATGCCTTAGGTTCAGAAAGACTTACCCTAGGCCCGTCAGACGTAGGAGCTTACCTAAGGGAATGCCTTAGGTCCAGAAAGACTTACCCTAGGCCTGTCAGGCGTAGGAGCTTACCTAAGGGAATGCCTTAGGTCCAGAAAGACTTACCCTAGGCCCACTGGGCGTAGGAGCTTAGGTCTAGAAGGACTTACCAGCGTTGAGCCTATAGATCTTCATTCATATC
Source organism: Hibiscus tridactylites (assembly GCA_958450335.1). Classification (NCBI taxonomy): domain Eukaryota; kingdom Viridiplantae; phylum Streptophyta; class Magnoliopsida; order Malvales; family Malvaceae; genus Hibiscus; species Hibiscus tridactylites. Next base: position 36,125,837 of record OY288267.1, on the reverse strand, counting down.
CCAGATAATATACCCCGGATGATTTCAGTTTATATTCAGAAGACAATATTACAGAAAATAGATATCAGATCTATTTTTATACCAGAAGACAGATGTTAAACTTATTTTATTATTAATCCGTATTCAATGTCATATATTATATATATTTTTATATAAGAAGACATATATCAGATTTTATTTTTGAATCAAAAGACGGATATCATATATATTTCTGTATCAGAAGAAAAAAGCCAAGAGTTGAGCTTTCATTACGGGTAACATAGTCATACTTTTAATGCAAAGCAGATAATCTTAGTTTAAAGCAGAGTGTATTCACGAACAAAGGGTACACACTTTATGGTTCAATATATTTCTCAAAGATACTTGATAATTATCAGAAAGGGAGCATAGAACGTCTAACAATTTTGAACTAATTTGAAAACGAGGTCCCTAGGCGAGGGAGCTCGGTACTAATAGCTTAAACCAACATTCAGAAGTTGACACATTGAGATAATTGAGATTTCAGATGTATCTAGAGTGATCCAATCAATTAAGCTTACAAGGGCACTTTGGTCATTACGACCTTTAGGGGTAATTTAGTAATTAGACTATCAGGTAAAAGCAGTGATGTACGGAGTTCAGAAGTTCTAGTTACTTATCAGGTTTCTGAGTCCCTTTGAACTGATCGAATCTAACCATCATTTCAGTGTTTATTATTTAGCCGGCTCGGTACCCTTAAGTACTCACTTCATAAAACTGACTACCTTGTATAACAAAAGCTCTTTTTCACTAAGCAACCATTGAACGTACAACGGGGAAAATCGAACATGTATTTAATTGGTATTCTTCAAGTATTCGAACATGTGTAATGCATCTGAACTCGATTTGTAACATCGAATACACGCGAAGAACAGACTGTTTTTACCATTGACTTAAGTACTTCCTCCAAATAACTCTAACATGATTTTATATGGTATTCTTCCAACATCACAATAGTTCCCGAAACGACTAACCAACATGGGTCGTGTATTACCACTTTCAGAGCCATTATCTTCATTTTTCTTTATTGATATTTCTCATTTAAAGTATTAGAGGTATTTTCAGTCACCTCGATGTCCGAAGGTGTTTCAATTATTCGGAGCCTTTCGGCTCTTCCGACTATTTATTCATTTCAGATATCGGAATTATATCCATCATTTCAGATAATTTGACAATTAACACCCCAGGATATTTTAGTCTTCTGGTCATTGCGTTCATCCCGATCAACTCAGCCTAAACGATGTTTTCAATCCTCTTTGGTCATGTCAAATATCTGGTATCTTACGCCACTATGATTAGTTCGGATATACGAATATTTTTCCAAAAATTATCTTCAGGGATTTATTCAAAATCTTAGAAAATCCGTTTACCTTACAAAACCGAAGATTTAAGTCTTAATACTAGAACATTCCAAGAAATTCTGAAATTTTTAGATGAATCGGTTGTTTTACCAGGTCCATTTTATGTTTCTATGTTACTTTCATTGCCATGGTTATTTAGTCCTTTTTAAACATTTAGGGCATTTTCGTAATTTTATACCAGAATATTTGACGTTGAATCCTTCTAACTCTATTAATCGGGTTTCAAGATTAACAACTTTATTAATCACCTACTGAACTCAATCCTTTTGGTCTACTAAAACTTCTCTTCCAAATAACTCGGTCTTATTCAGATTGTCATCCTTTTGTTTCGTAAGCGAGTTGACTTAGTAGAGTTGGAAGTACACATAATAAAAAACATACATACTTTAACCGAATACCAACAGGTTTCATAAAGCATGCAAGAGGTAGAAATGTATTATCTCAATTTTGGGCTATATCGGTTGACCTTTGAAACGACATTCGAACACTCCCGATTTTGAATATGACATCCTTTATCTCAGGAATGCGAAGATGCACGGATACCATCAATTAAACAAAAATCCTTAATCAATCCTTTATTTGCATTGCCTTAAAATTGAATCATGAAACACATAAACATGATTGGGTTTCAAGGTCATATTCGGAGGCTATCGGGTTGGAATTTATGAAACAGACTTCAAAAACAGACTCGAGACGTCAAAAAACATTAAATAAGGCTTTTCAGAAAATTTGACTTTTTGGTGAAAGTCAACAGTCAACTAGTCAATAGTCAACTGAGTTGACTTGGACGGGTCGACTCATTAAGTTGACTCGGTCAACGGGTCGGGTTAACGGGTCGGTTCAAATTGGGTCAAAATAATTTGGGTCAGTTACAGGGTCGAGTCAGATACGAATGGGGTTAGATATGGGTTTTGGGTCTGGGCCAGTTCAAATGGCTTAATGGGTCGGACCGGTTTATCAATTGGACCGGTTTGGTCTGGGGTGGTTCAAACAGGTTTGGTTCGGTGGGTTCAGACCGGGTTTTTACCTCTGGGTTTTTAGATCGTCGGTCGATCAATGAAGAAAGTCGCTGGAGACGTCCAAGGAGCTCGAATCTGCCAGATTTCAAAAGCAAATTAGACCATGACTTCAACTAACCAACAAGAATAGCCTATATATGCCGGAAACTCACCTGAAAAAGACCCAAAAGGTCAAACCTCGTCGAAAAAGACGAAGCTCCGACAAAGCCCTTAACAGAGTCAGGTGAACGATCGATTTATTAGGTTTTGTTCAACACATCGTGAGGAGCTGGGATTTGGAGTTTGATTCTCGAACGGACGTTGAGGGTGGCAGGAAACGGCGGAAAACATGAGGGCGACGCTTAGGCTCCCCAACGAACATTCAAACACGCTCCCACGACAAACGACCAAGGAACACCGCGAGTGGTTGATGGCCTTGTGTTCACTGCATGATGACGAGCACGCCGGTGACGGTGGTGACACTTACAGAAGTGCGAGGGGCGAGATCGGAGATGTGGCGGGACTTGGGGAGTTAAAAGGGTTTGGGGAAAAGACTCATGATATTTTCTTAGATCTAAAACATTAATGACAAGCTAGGGGTTGGTTAGGTTTATTTAATTTTGGTATACCCACTTAACACAACTTAAATAAAAGATGGTAGAAACAAGGATTAAAAGACGGCTTAGCTCAGCTAGTTAAGGCCTTTGGTTTATATGCCCAAGGTTAGAGGTTCAACACCCCATGGCAGCACATATATCATTTTCATTACATTTTTTAACATGCCAAAACTCAGGGTGTTAAAACTCTAACGCCCTGGTTTGGGGCCTAGATGTTTTAGACATCGGACCGAACCAGTCGAGAACGGTTCGAATCGCGTAAGGTGATTTAAGGAAATCAAAGATCGGGATAGGATAAAAATGTGGTAGAAATTGCTAAAATCCTCTAAAAATATGTTTAAGGGGTTGGTCAAATCAATTTTACAAAAAGAGTTTCGGAAATGGGACATTTCGAGTAGTGACCAAATTGTAAAGTTTTAAAACTGTGGAAATATGATTTTTAAAGAAAAAGCCAACTTTTTAGAATCTTTAAGGGGCTTTATAGCAATTTAACCTTTCCTTAATATGACATGTGTTTTAAATGGATTTTAATTAAATGACTTTAATTGGTTTTATTTTAATTAATTAAAGGGTAAACTACTGCAGGGGTCACTTACGTTTAGCGTCTGTACAGAGTTAGTCACCACTTTTGAAAAGTGCATATTAGTAGTCCTCTACGTTTTCGATGTGTAAATACTTGGTCACTCCGACGTTAACTCCGTTAGTCTTCTAACGGATTGCTGATGTGGCGAAATTAAAATAAGGATAAATTACTGCAATAGCCATTAAAATTTATTTCATGTACATTTTTTCTCCTCAATTTAAAAAAGTAAACATTATAGTCACTAATAAAAATGTTTCTTTATAATTTCACCCTTAAATTTTTAAAAATTCATTTTTCAATCCTAAAACTTTACAATCAATTAACACAATAATATTATAAATGCTTAGATGAAAAATAGGTGCCCAAAGTATACCCTTTGAAACTTAGGTGCCCAAATTTAATTTTTTCGAGTCAAGTCGAGTTATTGGAATTTCTATTTTATAATTCAAACTTTATTTTGAATTTTTGAGTCGAGTTTATGAAATTATGAGTCGAGTATTTTCACATCAAACCTAAAAATTTAATTTTTTTCAAGTCAAGTCGAGTTATTGGAATTTCTATTTTATAATTCAAACTTTATTTTGAATTTTTGAGTCGAGTTTATGAAATTATGAGTTGAGTATTTTCACATCAAACCAAAAAATTTATTTTTTTCGAGTCAAGTCGAGTTATTGGAATTTCTATTTTATAATTCAAACTTTATTTTGAATTTTTGAGTCGAGTTTATGAAATTATGAGTCGAGTATTTTCACATCAAACCTAAAAATTTAATTTTTTCGAGTCAAGTCGAGTTATTGGAATTTCTATTTTATAATTCAAACTTTATTTTGAATTTTTGAGTCGAGTTTATGAAATTATGAATCGAGTATTTTCACATCAAACCAAAAAATTCAATTTTTTCGAGTCAAGTCGAGTTATTAGAATTTCTATTTTATAATTCAAACTTTATTTTGAATTTTTGAGTCGAGTTTATGAAATTATGAGTCGAGTATTTTCACATCAAACCAAAAAATTTAATTTTTTCGAGTCAAGTCGAGTTATTGGAATTTCTATTTTATAATTCAAACTTTATTTTGAATTTTTGAGTCGAGTTTATGAAATAATGAGTCGAGTGTTTTCACATCAAACCAAAAAATTTAATTTTTTCGAGTCAAGTCAAGTTATTGGAATTTCTATTTTATAATTCAAACTTTATTTTGAATTTTTGAGTCGAGTTTATGAAATTATGAGTCGAGTAATTTCACATCAAACCTAAAAATTTAATTTTTTCGAGTCAAGTCGAGTTATTGAAATTTCTATTTTATAATTCAAACTTTATTTTGAATTTTTTAGTCGAGTTTATGAAATTATGAGTCGAGTATTTTCACATCAAACCTAAAAATTTAATTTTTGAATAAAGTTTGAATTATAAAATAGAAATTCCAATAACTCGAATTTTTTAGTAGTTAGTGGACTAAATTTTTAAGTTTGAGTTATTAAATAGGAGCAATTTGGGAACCTAAGTTTCAAAGGGTATACTTTGGGCACCTATTTTCATCTAAGCATTTATAATATTATTGTGTTAATTGATTGTAAAGTTTTAGGATTGAAAAATGAATTTTTAAAAATTTAAGGGTGAAATTATAAAGAAACATTTTTATTAGTGACTATAATGTTTACTTTTTTAAATTGAGGAGAAAAATGTACATGAGATAAATTTTAATGGCTATTGCAGTAATTTATCCTTATTTTAATTTCGCCACATCAGCAATCTGTTAGGGGACTAACGGAGTTAACGTCGGAGTGACCAAGTATTTACACATCGAAAACGTAGAGGACTACTAATAGGCACTTTTCAAAAGTGGTGACTAACTCTGTACAGACGCTAAACGTAAGTGACCCCTGCAGTAGTTTACCCTTAATTAAAATGGGTAGTTGATGTTTACGTAACTACCATTTTCTCTTCATTTTTAGCCAAACATTATTTTCATTCCTTTCTCTCCAGAATTCCTTCCTCTCAAACACTTTCCTAACATCCCCTAATCAATTTTCAAGAAATCCTTTCAAGTCCTTCAAGATTTTGCTAAAGAAAACTTTCCATTCATTGAGGAAAGCAAGGATTGGAGGTAAATCTTGTTCTCATCCTCTAATCAAAGTTTTTTATTGAAATTCCCAAGATCTTTGGCTTCTAATTAATGTTTTTGGTTGAGATTTCATTATAGTGTTGATTGGAGATCAAAATCTTGTAAAAACATGGTTGGAATCTTAATTTTCGGACTTGTTTTGTTAAGCTCTGTTATGGATTGATTTTAATTGAGTTTTAAGAGGGTTAATATGTTGAAATGAAGTTTTGATAACATAGATCCCAAAATCCTTAAGATCCTTGAGTTTCTTGTTAGTTTTAAGTGAGTTTTTGAGGTGAAATGGTGGAATCTTGCTTGCTGGAGGTATAAGGTTGGATTAGGTTGTTTGTTAGATGTATTTTAATGTTTATAATGGTCTGGAAGTGATGTGTGTTGGCTGGGCTTGGTTTAAGAAGCAATCAATTGAGTTTCCGGTTGTTTCGGATGGGTAAATTGGTGTAGTTTGGGTGAGCAACGAGTTTGTGAATTGTTGCTGGTGTTGAAATGCATTTAGATCTCTTTTTTGATGATGTGAAAACAGGGGATCTTGATCCGGGAGCAAACGAGGCGTTGTTGAAGGCTCCAAAAGAGTAATTTTCGTGTCGGCGAGTAAGGCTTCGCGTATCGGTGAGTGGAAATAGATTTCCAGCTTTGTAACGCTTTGAGCGTGGTCTTGAGAGCTTAGTGTAAGTTTGAAACACTTTGCTAAGCTCAAGAGTAAGTGGTTCGAAAGTCTCTCTCGGAAATGTGCTATGTTTGACGGAAATGCACTTGAGTTAAATGTGAATTTGATTATTGTTTTAAAGCATGTTTTAAGCATGAATGTTGCTGGATTTTAATGCCATTATGTTAAGGATGCACTAGGTAAGTGATCCTTGGTTTTCATGTGATAAATGCATATGATGTTAAGCATGTTATGCTTGTGGAAATGGCATTGTGTTTATGCTTGTAAAACAGTGGATTAATAAGGTTAAATGATTATATTGGCAAGTGATGGAAATGGTTTTGGTTGTGTTAATCGGATACAATTAGTCGGCTATAGGATTGGGTGCACCGTGAATAAAGTCGCCTTGGATGTCGAGAGGTTGTGATTGTACCGTATACTACATCCAAGTACCCTAACGATTGAGGTTAAGATCACAACAGTGGATGTTAATTTCGTGTGTGGATCTTGTGTTATGTGTCCCGTGCTCTCGTTAGTGGAATTATACAACTACCGATGAGTGGTGTTGAGGGGTTGTGATTGTACCGTTATACTCCACCACGGGTGTCACAACGATGGAGGGTTGCTCTCGTGTGTGAGCCTTGTGTGGACCGGTAGTGTGTATGAAGCGTGTGGGACAACGCTTGTAATCCGCGTATTTGATTGTGTCTTGAGTTGGTTTTGTTATGGTTTGAGAAATGATCACTTGTAAGCCAATATAATGTTGTGAATAATGGACTAAGCATGAGATGCTTGTGATTTATGCTAGAATGCATGTGATGCTTGATAAAGCATGAGCAAAGGTTTATTTGTTGTTCTTAAGTGATGCATTTGAGCATGTATTCTAAAAAGTGCATTGATGCCATGAGAGGGCATGTTTTATGTAAAAGCGTGTGTTGAAAAATGATGATTTACCAATTGTGTAGAATGCAATGATGAATGTTGTTTAGCGACTCCTCACTAAGCTATAGGCTTACGCTCATTTGTTTTATCAATGCAGAGAATTGAGCATTTTAAGGTAGCCCAAAAGCAAGGGGATTCCAAAAGCTTTGATTAAGCGATGTATGTGGTTCACCTTTAGTGTAATAAGTGGCAATGGGCGGGATTTCTACTTCTTGGATTTGTTGGTGATGTTTGTTGTTTTAAGCATGTTTAGTTTCTGATTGTGGACTTGTAATTGGCCTCTAAATGGCTCCTTGGTTTGCTTATGGTGTTTTACCTTTTCTATAGCTTAGTATCTAAGCATGCTTGGATAGCTAAAATGTCATCATGGTATGAAGTGGTTGATGAGTATGATTTGTTGTTTGATGGTGTTTATAAGTCTATTAGATAGATTATAACTTGTATGCATGATTAGAGCTTATTCGGATGTGTTTTAGTATGTTTAAATGATGTTGGAGTGAGCCATTCTGGTATGTGTATCGATACAGGGGGAAGTGTATCGATACACTAAGGCAAAATTGAGACATTTCAGTATAGGGGTATCAGTACGGATTGCCCGCGTATCGATACGCCCAAGCCAAGTTTGAAGGTCGTACTGATACGTGGGGAAGCGTTTTGATACGCTCTTCCCTTCATTTGCTATTGTCTTCTCGCGTATCGATATAGGCTCAAGTGTATCGATACGGGTAGTTAAAATTCGGTTAAAAGTATCTTGGTAAATCTTGAATTGTTACATTTTGGTTCTTGAATGATATTTGACTAATTGGATGAGTTTGGATGTTCGTTTTGAACTGAAATTTGGCATGATGGCATATTACATGACTAATTGAGAGTTGGTAACTTTAAAATCTGAAAAGTCCTTGTATTTTCGGTAATTTACAAAATGGTCCCTAAAAGTCATAAGTATGCAATTGAACCCCTAATTGAACTTCGATCACTGTACTATTTCTTTCTTTTGGTTCTGCTAAACACATAGGTTAATAAAGTGCATCTAGAAAGGTTAAAAAGAAAAAAAGGTCGTTAATCAAGGTTAACTTTCAGGTTGACTTTGGTTTTCCCCGTGTAACCTTCGTAGTTCGAGTCGGGCGTCGAGGCCGGACTAAGGTGGTTACAACAACTCTCTCCCCTTAAAAGAAATTTCGTCCTCAAAATTTACCTGAGCCAGAGAGAAGCTGTTCTTTCATCCCTTCATGTACTAAAACAATTTCACCAGAGTATCCTTGTTTTCTCGGGATTCTCATATGATCACTAATCAATGTGATAGTGTTCTCAGTCACCCGAATTGTCCTTGGGCCCAAAGTCATCCCATTATACATCTTAGAACAACCTATCAGAATACAATATTTGAATCCATATAGAACTTACGAAGTCAAACGAACATTGGTTTCGTAATTGTTATTATAACGGCCTCAGCCATGGGTCAAAATCTTCCCAACTACCACCGAAGTCAACCTTACACACCTGAAGTATCTTCTCTATAATCTTAATCATTCTACTAGGTTGAATATAAAATTACAGAAGAAAAGCGGTACCTAAAATACAGACGGGTACTTAAGGCCTCCACTAGGGTCTTTCAGAATCAGGATGTAACACCAAATTTCAGTCAACGATGATATAACAATACACCATACCACATTTTCATATAAGAGGTCTTTCTTCAAGTCGAAGCATAACCAAGGTTTTATACAGATATCACTTACCTTCAACGAAATTTTCAGAAAATTGATTCCTTCGTATATTACAGAGTCACCATAGAACTTACACTTTCACCATATTCACAAACACCATTCTTTTAAATTAATACTATTTTTATCAAACTTCCATCAGGATATATCGAACATAATCATCTTCACCGAATAACATTACATGAAATCTTATATTTGTTACCTCACATGATCAAACATTTATTCTCAATATATTTTGATTCTTCAATTTCACCTGCATGTACCATCTTAGATTCTTTATCCAGATTCTAATCCATCAATTTAATCCAAAACACGGATGAACTATATAGACATTTCTTGCTAGTACAAATCGATCTATATAAGGCAGAATGCTTAGATTCACTTAATTCAGAAGAAGGGATTTGACATCGGAGCCTCGGCTTAGAGGAGTACGGTTATGCTAAGGGCATGCACTGACCGGACACCCTAGGATATTTCAGTCTCCTGGTCATTGCGTTCATCCCGATCAACTCAGCCTAATCGATTTTCAATCCTCTTTGGTCATGTCAATCAATATGGTATCTTACGCCACTTTGATTAGTTCAGATACACGAATATTTTTCCAAAAATTATCTTTAGGGATTTATTCAAAATCTTAGAAAATCCAAGTACCTTACAAAACCGAAGATTTAAGTCTTGATACTAGAACGTTCCAAGAAATTCCTAAATTATTAGATGAATCGGTTGTTTTACTAGATCCATTGTATGTTTCTATGTTACTTTCATTGCCATGGTTATTTTAGTCCTTTTTAAACATTTAGGGCATTTTCGCAATTTTATACCGGAATATTGGACGTTGAATCCTTCTAACTCTATTAATCGGGTTTCAAGATTAACTACCTTATTAATCACCTACTGAACTTAATCTGTTTGGTCTACTAAACTTCTCTTCCAAATAACTCGGTCTTATTCATATTGTCATCCTTTTGTTTCGTAAGCGAGTTGACTTAGAAAAGTTGGAAGTACACATAATCAAAAACATACATACTTTAACCGAATACCAACATGTTTCATAAAGCATGCAAGAGGTTGAAATGTATTACCTCAATTCCGGGCTATATCGGTTGACCTTTGAAACGACATTCGAACACTCTCGATTTTGAATAGGACATCCTTTATCGCAGGAATGCGAAGATGCACGGATACCTTCAATTAAACAAAAATCCTTAATCAATCCCTTATTCACATTGCCTTAAAATTGAATTATGAAACACCTAAACATGATTGGGTTTCAAGGTCAGATTCGGAGGTTTTCGGGTTCAAATTTCATGAAACAGACTTCAAAAACGGACTCGGGACATCGAAAAACATAGAGTAAGGCTTTTCGGAAAATTTGACTATTTGGTCAAAGTCAACAGTCAACGCTGACGTCATCATCGGTCAACGCTGACATCATCAGTCAACCGAGTTGACTCAGACGGGTCGACTCACTGAATTGACTCGGTCAACGGGTCGGGTTCGGGTTAACGGGTCGGTTCGAGTCAGGTTAAAATAATTCGGGTTGGTTACAGGTTTGGGTCAGATACGGGTTTTCAGGTATGGGCCAGTTTAGATGGCTTAATGGGTCGCTCTGATTTATTAATTGGACTGGTTCGATCTGGGTGGTTCAAACCGGTTTGGTCCGGTGGGTTCAGACCAGGATTTTACCTTTGGGTTTTCAGATCGTCGGCCGATCAACAAAGAAAGTCGCTGGAGACGCCCAGGGAGCTCAAATCTACCGGATTTCAGAAGCAAATTAGACCATGACTTCAACTAACAAACAAGAACAACCTATATAAGCCGGAAACTCACCTGAAAAAAACCCAAAAGGTCAAACCTCGTTGGAAAAGATGAAGCTCTGACGAAGCCCTTAACAGAGTTGGATGAACGATCGGTTTACTGAGTTTTGTTCAACACGGTGTGGGGAGCTGGGATTTGGAGTCCGATTCTCGAACGGACGTCGAGGGTGGTCGAAAATGGCAGAAAACATGAGGGCGACGCTTAGGCTCCCCGACGAACATTCAAACGCGCTCCCACAGCAAACGACAATGCAACACCGCGAGTGGCTGATAGCCCTGTGTTCGCTGCACGACGACGAGCACGCCGGTGGCGGCGGTGACACTTACGGCGGTGCGGTGGGTGAGATCAGAGATGTGGTCAGACTTGTGGAGTTGAAAGGGTTTGGGGAAAAGACTCTCCATATTTTCTTAGATTTGAAACATTAATGACAAGCTAGGGGTTGGTTAGGTTTATTTAATTTTGGTATACCAACTTAACATAACTTAAATAATAGCTGGTGGAAATAAGGACTAAAAGATAGCTTAGCTCAATTGGTTAAGGCCTTTGGTTTACATGCCCAAGGTTAGAGGTTTAACACCCCATGGCAGTATATATATCATTTTCATTACATTTTTTAACATGCCAAAACTCAGGGTGTTACTGTAACCCCCTCGTCCCGGTCTGGCCGGATGACCGGTCCGAGTGAGCTACACGGGGAAAACCGAGTGAAAACCCCTAAGGATTCCCCCTCGGTTAGCAACCCTATCTTTTCTTTTCCTTTTAAATCTTGTCTAAATGGATCTTAAACCCTAAGTGGTCATACAGTGGAACAACACATACGAATCAATCGAACGAACTCAAACAATCATATTACAGCCCAATTTTTAAACTTAACTGCAGGTGGTATCGATACACCTAAGGGGTGTATCGATACCCCTTGACCAGGTCAACTGGTCAAAGTCAATCCGTGGAGACCGTATCGATACACCCTATGAGTGTATCGATACCCTTCCCAACTATTGACTTTCCATGCTCAACGCTAAGGGGACCGTATCGATACGCATGAAGGCCCGTACCGATACCGAACTGGACAGTAACTCCAGTGGCCAAAATAGTATCGGTACGCCCCCTCGCGTATCGAAACACGGGGCCTGAAACATGAAGGCCGTATCGATACGGGACCAACCATATCGATACCCCTGCTACGAAAACACAGATTTGAGCTGATTTAAGGCACCAAGTGGCCCTCAAATCTCTCTCAAGCCTCAACCAACACACTAACATGTATCCTATATCAAACCAAGAGTTTAGGCATGCTTAAACTTACAATTAAAGGCACATTTCACACAAGACGTTGGTTCAATCATACATGCAACAAAAGCTTTCAAGCAATAACATTCTAACAAAAGGCATGTCAATCATTCAAGGTCATACAAGGAACTCAAACCTTTAAGGCACATAACAAGCATAGAGAGGTTTACATCCACATCAAGGCAACCTAACATAGATAGACATACTAACACACACAATGTGTAACATAGCAAGTCATGCTTACAAACCATGGTCAACACAACATCAAAACACATATAAATGAGTCATACAAGCTCATACACAACCCCCCGCCACATTACTAGCTATTACAAAATTACCACCGTACTTGAGTCACAAACTTGGGAGCCCTCCTTGCCTTGCCTCGAGCTAACACCACACTAATGATCTGCATTGTTGAACATTGAGAGCGTAAGCTATAAGCTTAGTGAGGGTGCTCTAAAACGAAAAACAACAACAATGCAGGGTCCAAGCATGTTAATCCTAGTCTTACATACATCAAGTATAGGCATAAAATCAAGTAGACCTAGCTAGTCTTTCAAGTGGCATATATGGTCTCTCAATCCTATCAAGCTCAAACATCAATATCAATCTCATGTAGCAACACATATAACACAACCATATATCACCATCGTATATCACAATACATAAACAAGTTTAATTGGCCACTTTAATTACCCCGATTGTGCGGATATAAACCTTAACAACACTTTACCTCGGTGGGATTTCACTCATCACCGGACCTTGCATGTGCGAGATTCCACTCATCGCCACATGCCCTACGGATGGGATTCCACTCATCATCCCGTAGAAATATATAAAATGCTTCCGGTGGAATGTTACATCACCGTACTCCTCCTTGATAACTTAACGCCATCAAGGCCACGTATGTTTTGACTCAATTTGTGTGCACACTATCCTAATGATCGATCATTTACAACCGGTAATTATTTTAGTGCCAATTATCATAACCACATCATATATATATCATTAACCACATTCATGCTCACTCTCATAGATGCATAACAAGATAACCTTGCACCCATCAACCACAATCATAATAGCATAGTTAAACAAGCATAAGTGCATTCATGGATATCAATGGTTAAATCAACAACTTGAATTAACTATGAGTGGCCTACCAAGCACACTTCACACACACTCCCACTACCATACTCGAACCAAACTTAAAACAAGTTGAAACCACTCACCGCCCTTCCTTAGCAATTCGAACCAATCCTCCTACGAGCCCATTCGGTCCCAAAGCCTCTTCCACGTTTCCTCTTGCTTCTAGTCAAACAAAACACATACGTTACTTCCCAATTCAATGCTAATTCAACCATCAACCTACTTTGCAAATCACAACCCAATTTCCTCAAATTCCCAAACCACATAACATCTCAAAAACCCAATTTTCGGACTCCAACAACCATTGGCTGAAATACCCATTTCCAAGCACCCAAATGACCTCCTAAACATCCCAAATCACCCTCCTAACATAGGTAGACCATCAGCCCTTCAATTTCAACATTAAACCCACCAAAAACCCAAATTTTCACACTCTAAAATTTGCCCTAAGGACCCACTACGAATTTTCATCCAAAATCAACCAAATTAATATATGTTGTGTATTTCATTATGATTAAACATAACACCAATACAATTTATCAAAACAAATTCAAAACCCCCCATTAAAACCCAAATTTCAATATTAACCCTAATTCCCAAAACTCAATATTTTTGAAATCTAAGACAATAGATAAGTAGAGGATAGAGAGGAGGTTAAGGAAATATATTTACCTCTTAATTTGGTGTTGAAATCGATTAGTAAAAGCAATGGAATAGTAACTAGGGTTTTAGGAGAGTTTGAAAATGGGGGAGAGGGTTTTGAAATTGGGAAAGGGAAAAATGAGAAGGAAGATGACAACTTTTCCCTAAAAGTTGTCTTGCTTTATTTAAGATGTAGGTAAATCACAACATTGGTCCCTCCCCCTTTATTAAGATTCAAATAGGTCATTATTCAAAGTTGGTTTATTTTAATTAGATTTTATTTGACTCGAACAATAACCATGCTAACTCCTAGGCCCAAGACACGGAGACACTTTCAAGAACACCTTCTCACCCACTAAGAACTCAACTTCCTTCCTCTTCAAATCGGCATAGGACTTCTGCCTATCCGAAGCAGCCTTCAAGCGATCACAAATCAATTTTACCTTGTCGGTTGTCCCCTTGAGCAAATCTGGCATAGGTAACAATTTCTGTCCTACCTCGGCCCAACATATTGGAGTTCTACACTTCCGGCCATACAAGGCCTCATACGGAGCCATCTGAATGCTCGACTGAAAACTGTTATTGTACGCAAACTTCACTAGAGGCAAATGCTTCTCCCAAGTACCCTGAAAGTCTATGATACAACATCGCAGCATATCCTCTAAGATCTGAATAACCCTCTCTGACTGACCATCTGACTGAGGATGATAAGATGTGCTGAAGTTCAAATGGGTACCCAAAGCTGTATGCAAACACTCCCAAAATCTAGAAGTAAACCGCGGATCTCTATCTGACACAATGGACTTCGGCACACCATGTAGCCTCACAATCTCATCGATGTACAAATCGGCCAACCTATCTAAGGGGTAAGCAGTGTTGACTGCCAAGAAGTGAGCACACTTCGTAAATCGATCCACTATCACCCAAACTGAGTTCTTCTTCGTAGGAGTCAAAGGCAAACCCGAAACAAAATCCATGGTGATGTTCTCCCACTTCCATTCCAGAATTTTCAACGGCTGTAACAAACCTGAGGGAACCTGATGTTCCGCCTTCACTCTCTGACACACTAAGCACTTACTCACAAAGTCGGCTACATCTCTCTTCAAGCCAACCCAGAAATACTCATTCTTCAAATCACGGTACATCTTCGTACTTCCAGGATGCATAGCAAACGGACTGCTGTGGGCTTCAGTCAAGATCGTGCATCTCAAATCACTGTCTTCTGGCACAACTATTCTGTCTTTGAAACACAAAACACCATCAGTGCTGAAACTATAGTATGAAGATCTACCTTCGGCTATATCTTGCACGTGAGGTGCCAAAGATCTATCTAAGAGCTGTTTCTCTTGAATCATCTGACCTAGAGTAGGTCTAACCTGAAGTTCGGCTACCAAGCAACCATCTCCAGACAAACTCAATCTAGCAAACATAGCTCTCAAGTCTACGGCCACCTTCCAACTCAAGGCATCGGCCACTACATTGGCCTTACCCGGATGGTACTCAATCGTGAGATCATAGTCCTTCAGCAACTCTAACCATCTACGCTGTCTGAGATTCAAATCTCGCTGAGTCATAATGTACTTCAAACTCTTGTGGTCGGTGTATACTGTGCATTTCTCACCATACAAATAATGCCTCCAAATCTTCAAAGCAAACACAACTGCAACTAACTCTATGTCATGGGTCGGATAGTTGCGCTCATGAGTCTTCAATTGTCTTGAGGCATAAGCCACTACTTTTCGGTCTTGCATAAGAACACATCCTAGCCCTACATACGAAGCATCACTATAAATCATATAGTCCTTCCCGGACTCAGGCTGAATCAAAATCGGAGCTTGGGTCAAAGCTTCTTTCAATTTCTCAAAGGCTCTCTGTCTTGCATCTGTCCACTCAAACTGAACACTCTTCTGAAGTAACTGTGTCAATGGAGCAGCTAACTTAGAGAAGCCCTCTACAAACCCCCTATAGTATCCAGCTAAGCCTAGGAAGCTACGTACCTCTGTCACAGACTTCGGTTGCTTCCACTCAACAATGGCTTCAATCTTCTTCGGATCAACTCTAATGCCTTCAGCTGATACTACATGTCCTAAGAAGACTACCTCACGAATCCAGAATTCACACTTGCTGAGCTTCGCATATAACTGATGATCTAACAAAGTCTTCAAAACAAGTCTCAAGTGTCGGTCATGGTCTTCTTCAGTTCGCGAGTACACCAAAATGTCATCTATAAATACAACCACAAAATGATCTAGATACTGATGAAAAATCCTATTCATCATGTCCATGAAAGCTGTCGGTGCATTAGTCAACCCAAATGGCATGACTAAAAACTCATAGTGACCGTATCTAGTCCTAAAGGCCGTCTTCGATACATCAACCTCTCTTACCTTTAGCTGGTAGTAACCTGATCTCAAATCAATCTTCGAAAAGACAGATGCTCCTCTCAACTGATCAAACAAGTCATCGATTCTAGACAACGGATATTTGTTCTTCACTGTCAACTGATTTAATTGTCTATAATCTATGCACATTCTCATACTTCCCTCTTTCTTCTTCACAAACAACACTGGTGCACCCCAAGGTGAAGAACTAGGTCGAATAAAACCTCTATCTGTCAATTCTTGCAACTGAGTCTTCAACTCTTTCAATTCTTTTGGTGCCATACGATACGGAGCAATCGAAACAGGAGCTGAATCAGAATAAGTCTCAATGCTGAACTCTACCTCTCTGTCCGGTGGTAACCCTGGCAGTTCTTCCGGAAACACACTAGGAAAATCACATATTGTACGGATGTCCTGAGGTCTAACCTCACTCATGTTAGGGTTCATCACATATGCTAGGTATGCTTCACACCCCAACTCTACTAATCTCTTAGCCTCTAACACTGAAACCACATTGGACAAGAACTTCACGTTCTCGCCTACCACTACAATCTCATAATCATCCGTGAGCTTCAAAGAAATCCGCTTATTTTCAAAATCTATCCTAGCTCTATGCTCCGTGGGCCAATCCATACCCAGAATCACATCAAAACCATAGAAGGGTAGTTCCATCATATCCACTAGAAATACATGCCCCTGAACCATCAACGGACACCTTCGGTACATCTTCCTAACTACTACCGTGTCCCCAAAGGAACTAGTAACACTAACTCCTACCTCTAACAACTCACAAGGCAAATTCAAAGACCGTGCATGCTCACTCAATATGTAGGAATGCGTAGACCCAGAGTCAATCAAAGAAAGCAAACCCAAAGACTGTATCGAGAAGTTACCTGCGATCACATCAGTGTCATGCTGATCTCCCCGCTGAGCATAAACTCTGGCCTGACCTCCGCCCTTTGGCTGAACTGCAACTACATGTGCTATGTTCCTCTGACCATCATTCCTCAGCTGGAAGTTTCCTCTACCGCGCCCGCGGCCTCTCTGAAAGTCATTGGCTCGTGCAGGAGCCTGAGCTGGTGCCTGTCCCATCTGATGTGGACAGTCACGCCTAATGTGGTCTCTAGCACCACAACTCCAATAAGAATGATAATTCCCCCAACACTCACCGATATGGTTCCTCCCGCAAGTAGCACATGTGGGCAACTTCCCACCAGCTCTCTGACCCTGATGGCCCCTACCGTAGTTACCGCCACCACACCTATGATCATACTGATGCATGTTGTCCTGATGCCTCTTGGCATCACCTCTATCAAAGTTGCTGGACCTCTTACCCGAACTAGATCCACCTGACCGCCTGGTCAAACTCAAACTGTGCTCTAAGTCCTTGGCCCTCGCGACCAAGATATCAAAATCAGTGTAGTCTGAAGCTAGAGTATAAGTCTTGATTAATTCATTCAGCCCATATCGGAAGCGGTTACAACGCTCCACCTTAGTAGGTACAAGCTCAGGTGCATACTGACTCAATCTGACGAACCGAATCTCATAATCAGTCACGGACATACTCCCCTGAAGCAATGCCATAAACTCCCTCTTCCTCTCATCAAGGTATCACGGACCCAAATACTTCTTCCGGAAAGCTGTCTCAAAGAACTCCCAAGTAATCTCGGTCTCGTCCATCCCCGAAGTAACGGTGACCCATCAGGTGTAGGCATCACCCTGAAGCAGAGACTCAACACATCCCAACTTGCGCTCACCAGTACACCCCATCTGAGCAAGAATACGAACGGTCTTCTCAAACCACAACTCTGACCTCTCCGGAGTAGCACCTCTAAACTCTTCGGCCCCAAGGCCCCAAAGTCTCTCTAATGGCAATCTGGTGCCCTCACCCTGATGATGAGCTGCCTGACCCCCGGCTACTGCAGCCTGAAATGCTCCGGCTATTGCCTGAACCAACGAAGCTAAGTCTATCCCGGCCGGTCCTTGGCCACCTTGGCCTCCTTGTGGTCCCACTCCTTCGGGCCCGGCCTCGCCTCCCACTCCAGGTGGAGGAGGAGGTGGTGGTGGAGGTGGTGGAGGAGCTCCAACTCCGACCACTGGCTCTCCCACTTGACCCTCAACTCTCACAACTGGCTCAACTCTCGGTGCCTCTGCCTGTGGTTCCGGTCGAACCATCCTAGGCCTCCCACGTGGTCTCATGGTTCAACTAGCAAGGTAAAACTACAACAAGAAACAGATAAGGATTATGTTAGTCAAAGCAAGGGTCCAATAGTGCTCAAGTACTCCTTTTTCCCAAAAATCTCTTTTAAATTAAGTAGTAGTAGCAATGGGCACACACTCACACCAGACACGACAATCATGCTCCAAAACATCATACGGACAGTCAATTATTCAAGAATTCATGGCAAGACATGCATCGGGCAACACAATCATTTAACACATTAAGCTTACCTCACTTACCTGCCCGAGGTCTCGGTAACCTCAGGCTCTGATACCAACAAATGTAACCCCCTCGTCCCGGTCTGGCCGGATGACCGGTCCGAGTGAGCTACACGGGGAAAACCGAGTGAAAACCCCTAAGGATTCCCCCTCGGTTAGCAACCCTATCTTTTCTTTTCTTTTTAAATCTTGTCTAAATGGATATTAAACCCTAAGTGGTCATACAGTGGAACAACACATACGAATCAATCGAACGAACTCAAACAATCATATTACAGCCCAATTTTTAAGCTTAACTGCAGGTGGTATCGATACACCGATACCCCTTGACCAGGTCAACTGGTCAAAGTCAATCCGTGGAGACCGTATCGATACACCCTATGAGTGTATCGATACCCTCCCCAACTATTGACTTCCCATGGTCAACGCTAAGGGGACCGTATCGATACGCATGAAGGCCCGTACCGATATCAAACTGGACAGTAACTCCATTGGCCAAAATAGTATCGGTACGCCCCCTCGCGTATCAAAACACGGGGCCTGAAACATGAAGGCCGTATCGATACGGGACCAACTGTATCGATACCCCTGCTACGAAAACACAGATTTGAGCTGATTTAAGGCACCAAGTGGCCCTCAAATCCCTCTCAAGCCTCAACCAACACACTAACATGTATCCTATATCAAACCAAGAGTTTAGGCATGCTTAAACTTACAATTAAAGGCACATTTCACACAAGACGTTGGTTCAATCATACATGCAACAAAAGCTTTCAAGCAATAACATTCTAACAAAAGGCATGTCAATCATTCAAGGTCATACAAGGAACTCAAACCTTTAAGGCACAAAACAAGCATAGAGAGGTTTACATCCACATCAAGGCAACCTAACATAGATAGACATACTAACACACACAATGTGTAACATAGCAAGTCATGCTTACAAACCATGGTCAACACAACATCAAAACACATATAAATGAGTCATACAAGCTCATACACAACCCCCCGCCACATTGCTAGCTATTACAAAATTACCACCGTACTTGAGTCACAAACTTGGGAGCCCTCCTTGCCTTGCCTCGAGCTAACACCACACTAATGATCTGCATTGTTGAACATTGAGAGCGTAAGCTATAAGATTAGTGAGGGTGCTCTAAAACGAAAAACAACAACAATGCAGGGTCCAAGCATGTTAATCCTAGTCTTACATACATCAAGTATAGGCATAAAATCAAGTAGACCTAGCTAGTCTTTCAAGTGGCATATATGGTCTCTCAATCCTATCAAGCTCAAACATCAATATCAATCTCATGTAGCAACACATATAACACAGCCATATATCACCATCGTATATCACAATACATAAACAAGTTTAATTGGCCACTTTAATTACCCCGATTGTGCGGATATAAACCTTAACAACACTTTACCTCGGTGGGATTTCACTCATCACCGGACCTTGCATGTGCGGGATTCCACTCATCGCCACATGCCCTACGGATGGGATTCCACTCATCATCCCGTAGAAATATATAAAATGCTTCCGGTGGAATGTTACATCACCGTACTCCTCCTTGATGACTTAACGCCATCAAGGCCACGTACGTTTTGACTCAATTTGTGTGCACGCTATCCTAATGATCGATCATTTACAACCGGTAATTATTTTAGTGCCAATTATCATAACCACATCATATATGTATCATTAACCACATTCATGCTCACTCTCATAGATGCATAACAAGATAACCTTGCACCCATCAACCACAATCATAATAGCATAGTTAAACAAGCATAAGTGCATTCATGGATATCAATGGTTAAATCAACAACTTGAATTAACTATGAGTGGCCTACCAAGCACACTTCACACACACTCCCACTACCATACTCGAACCAAACTTAAAACAAGTTGAAACCACTCACCGCCCTTCCTTAGCAATTCGAACCAATCCTCCTACGAGCCCATTCGGTCCCAAAGCCTCTTCCACGTTTCCTCTTGCTTCTAGTCAAACAAAACACATACGTTACTTCCCAATTCAATGCTAATTCAACCATCAACCTACTTTGCAAATCACAACCCAATTTCCTCAAATTCCCAAACCACATAACATCTCAAAAACCTAATTTTCGGACTCCAACAACCATTGGCTGAAATACCCATTTCCAAGCACCCAAATGACCTCCTAAACATCCCAAATCACCCTCCTAACATAGGTAGACCATCAGCCCTTCAATTTCAACATTAAACCCACCAAAAACCCAAATTTTCACACTCTAAAATTTGCCCTAAGGACCCACTACGAATTTTCATCCAAAATCAACCAAATTAATATATGTTGTGTATTTCATTATGATTAAACATAACACCAATACAATTTATCAAAACAAATTCAAAAACCCCATTAAAACCCAAATTTCAATATGAACCCTAATTCCCAAAACTCAATATTTTTGAAATCTAAGACAATAGATAAGTAGAGGATAGAGAGGAGGTTAAGGAAATATATTTACCTCTTAATTTGGTGTTGAAATCGATTAGTAAAAGCAATGGAATAGTAACTAGGGTTTTAGGAGAGTTTGAAAATGGGGGAGAGGGTTTTGAAATTGGGAAAGGGAAAAATGAGAAGGAAGATGACAACTTTTCCCTAAAAGTTGTCTTGCTTTATTTAAGATGTGGGTAAATCACAACATTGGTCCCTCCCCCTTTATTAAGATTCAAATAGGTCATTATTCAAAGTTGGTTTATTTTAATTAGATTTTATTTGACTCGAACAATAACCCGGCTAACTCCTAGGCCCAAGACACGGGTGTTACAGTTACATGTTATTAGGGCCCATTTTTTCAATATTTATTATTGGGGGTCTACTATTAAAATTTATTTTTCTCAATATTTATTATTAGGGGTCCAATTTTTTTCAATACTTGTTATTAGTGGCTAATTTTTTCTAACATTTGTTTTTAGGGACATGCTTTTAATTTTTATTTTTTTTCAAAACTTGTTATTAGAGACTCAATTGTTTTTTAATACTTGTTATTTGGGATATACTCTTAAAATTTAATATTAGGGGTCTGGTTTTTTTTACAATATTTGTTATCTTAGGGGTCTACTCCTAAAATTCAATTTTTTAAATATTTTTATTAAGGGTCCAATTTATTTTCTAATACTTGTTCATAGAGCCTAAGTTTTTCCAACATTTATTATTAAGGACATACTCTCTTAAAATTTAATTTTCTAATACTTGTTATTAGGGACTATTTTTTTGCTAATACTTATTATTAGAAGCATACTTTTAAAATTTAATTTTTTTTCTAATACTTATTAATAGGAGGCTATTTTTTAAATTCGTCCTAGGGCCATCAATTAAATCTTTATACTAAAAAATTAAATAAATTAAGCATTTGAACTAAAAATTAAATCAATTAATTAATTTAACCAATTTTTACCTTTAAGTTTTAACAATTTAAGGTTACCTCTTCCAGGTTAGCCTTTCCAGATTTTATTCCAGGTTAGCCTTTTATAATTAGATATTTGTCTTAACTTTTAAATATTTATATTTGACCTTCAACTTGTGTTCCTGACTCTGTCTATAAAAAACACAATAGTGAACTATAATTATCACAAAAAGTTCAGTGTCATCAACATCAAGTTTTGCAAAAGGTCCAGACCCAATAAGTGATTTTAGTGGAAGGATAAAAAATTTCTGTCCCTTTTTTGTGCTTCTATTTGTGCCCCAACAGTAAAAAATATTACAAAATTAAATTATAAGTCATAACCCTAAATTACAAATCCTAAACCCTACACCTTATACCCTAAAAATACACACTGCCCTAAATTCCCTAAACACTAACTATAACCCCTAACATAAAGCCTTAAACCTTAAACCTAATTTTGAGCATGAAGGCATAAGTAGGAGCATCAAAAAGGGGCTGGGGATTTCCATCCCCTAGTGAAAAAGCGGTCGATGTTCATCCTAGGTGATCTTGTTCAAATCACTTTGTCTGCAAAGTATATGTGCATTGTCTAAGGTTAATAATATATATGAACAGATATTATCTTGTAATCATCATAAGACTATTCAAAAATAGTTTGCAAAAGGTCCATCAAATGGATTAGTCTAAACAAAATCCGCCTGTTGAATATTAGATTAAGAACAATGATCACAAACCATTTATGTTTTAATACTAGAATGGTGACGACTAGATAGGAAACAATTGTAAAAGACAGAAACGACAATAAACACTAAGATTTAAGGTAAACTATCCCAATGACCACCATACTGTGTTAAATGTATTAAAATGACCATATTAAAAAAATCGACTCAATTAAACCACCAAACTATTTAAATGGTATCAATGTGACCACCAGCCGTTAGAGGTTAACAGAAGGGTGTTGTGACAGTTAAAAAAATAAAGATATAATTACACATTTGGTCCTTATTACTTATACACTCTATCAATTTAGTCCTAATTTTAATTTAATAAAATAAATTAATTATTTAATTATTTGGTGACATGTGTCACCACATTATTAGAGGACTTTAATTATTTAATTAGTATATGTATTAATCTTTGCAAAAATGGAAGTGGGCATTGTGCAATGTCAAGTTTGATGATGGAATTTAGCATTCTTGCTCAGAGAACATGTGGTTACCATTCCAATTGTTGGAAAGTTTCGAATGGCCATTGTTAATATCAGAACCTGTTCTAGGTTAAAACAATTTCTGATCCATATGCCATCCTAATACAACCAGTCTTTACATCCAGAACAAATTGACACGAAGTGAGCATTTATTTTGGTCAATAAATTTGCATTTCTGTTTTTCTTCAAGTGTTCATGGAGTGTGGGTTTAGAACCTTTGGCAAAAGATATATTACCAATATTTTCAAGGAAATTCATTATCTAATCATAAACAACCGAAGTGATAAAAAAAACAAAGTATAGGGAAATAAAGAGAAGATGTTGGGAAAACAACATAAGCAATCAACCACGAAACCGCATGCTACATCAGCTATATGCAATAAGATAAGAAAAATACTCCTATGCATCAACTTAAAAATGCATATAATAGAACTTGAGAAAATTTACTTACCTCGATAAGTTCCTGTTATGTTCCATGCATGAAATGGACCCAATTCGCTTTCATCTTTTCTAACAAATAACCACTGCAGGATACATCAAGAATTTTAATAAATTTATTGCACCCAAAATTGAGAGCACAAGGGGTGAAAAACACAAGGAAAATGCAAACAACAGCAGAAGACCCAATCTACTGTTTTCTTAATAGTTTGCATCAGACAATCAACAAAATCTTTATCGAACAAATGTGGGATATAGCTAAAGTAAACAAATCTTTGAAAAAAGAGGGGCTTTAGCACAAGGGGCTTTATTAAATTAAAATTAGGACTAAATTAATAGAGTGTATAAGTAATAAGGACTAAATGTGTAATTATACCTTTATTTTTTTAACTGTCACATCACCCTTCCGTTAACCTTTAACGGCCGGTAGTCACATTGATACCATTTAAATAGTTTGGTGGTTTAATTGAGTCGATTTTTTTAATGTGGTCATTTTAATACATTTAAAATAGTATGGTGGTCATTGGGTTAGTTTACCCTAAGATTTATATGAAAAACTCAAAAAAGAATAAATACAGGCAAAGGAGGAAAATTTTCACTATGCCAAACAGAGATAATATAACTAAATAATTTCAATAGGAATAAATTACTTAGTTACAAAAAGAAACATACATAACAAAAAATTCTACTCAAACTGAGTCTACTACACTTCAACAAATATCCAAAGGATAATTCCATGTCTTCCCCTAAGATTAGTCTCGAGAGAGAGAGTTAAATCTGAATTCTGAAATGCAAACGAGTGGTGGGCAGTTTATGCAGTCTCTTCTGCTTAAAACCTATTGCTTTGAGAGGGTAGCTACCTAGGGTTAGCCTCACTTTGTGTTTTGTTTAACTGCCTGTCTTTTGAACCTGATAATACTGTTTTTATCAATCCAACACCCTTTCAATCTTGTAATAATAAATCTTTGCAATCTCAAACACCTGAAACTCTTGATTTATTAAATAATATTTATGTTAATCTGTTTGTTTTTCAAGACACTGCGTGCATTAAATTGTGTCTGCAGGATAGCTCGTTAGCTGTTGAGGCTCTCTAGTTCAGTTGCTAGGGTTTGTTGCGTTGTTACTTTTGAAACTAAGGCATTATTAAGTAAGCAGTATACTATTTAATGGAAAGAAACGAAGCCCTTATTAATTGAAATGGGAAGAACAAGTGTACTACTTTTTTAACTTTGAGTTCTATAGGGACTGTAGTACGATTTCCCATATCTAAAAACATACCGGATTTTACTGCTGTAAAAAATGGTGTTCAGGATTTCCCAGATCTCTTGCTCAATATAAAGATTTCCCGGATCTCATTGGATTTTCATTTAGGATTAGTTTATGCAACCTCAAGAACCAAAGCTTTTTTTATAATAAAATGTGTGTATATATAGTTAAGGAAAATGACATTTTTTAAAATCCTAAACTCTACACATTAAATCCGAATAAAAAAAATTTTAATCCTTTTTTAGTGCCTTATGTATGCCTAATATTAAAAAAATTGAGTTTATCGTTTAGGGTTTATAGTTTAAGGTGTATAATATAGTTTTTATGGTTTAGAATTTATTGTCTATGATATAAGGTTAAACTTTAGCGTTTAGTTTTTTAGTGTTGTGGCATACATAGAGTACTAAAAAAGGTAAAAAAAAATTCATCAAATAATAAACCCTGAATAAAGCATAACATTCTAATAGTCACGGTTGCAGTCTTGTAGAGTCTAATTATTTGTTACATAAACTCAATAAAATCTAAATTCTAGAATCATACTTATTCAAATGTCATATGTTATAAATTTTAAACTCTAAATCTTAAACACATATGACAACCTAATAGGCAGAGTCACGAAGTCCGAATTTTGCCTAATGTGTATAATCCCCCCTTAAATTACATGTTAAAGTAACCCATTTCATCATCATTATAAATAAATACATTGGATGAAAATGCTACTTATAGCAAGTTTATTCATCATTCTAATTGGGCTTAATTATATACTAGTTACAATAGATTCTGCATTAGTCTGTTTTAAATTTACTATTTTTGGTAATTATTTCATACACTAGTCGGGAAATAAAGGTCATGTTTGACAATTAGCAGATAGCTGATAGTTGACAGCGGATTACATTAGTTAACAACTGATTTGACTAGCGTATTGTATAAAAGTGTTTGGTAAAATTAACTGATAGATGATAGTTGTTTGATTATTTAAACAAACAAAATGTCATATAAAGATATGATTATATTCGATACTTGTTTGAATAATTTATTAGTTATCAATATTTTGTATATTAATTAGATTATAAAAAATATTTTTTAATATAACATTACTAAGCATATTTGAAGGATCTATATATTAATTTATAATTTATATAATTATTTTTAAAACAACTTAATTAATTATTAAATTTAAATACAAATATAAATGTGTGAGAATAAAAAATATTAGTTTAAAAATGTCGCAATGTAAAATTATGAAGGTGAAAATTTTAAATTGAAAATTGTTAAATTTAAGTTATTTAGAAATTTTTGATAATTATTAAAGGTAAAAGGGTCTTTATAACTGAGTTAAGTCGAAACCTCTCATTTCAAAAAGCTCTTATTAGTAACTTTTTTAAAATTAGAGGTTTCACCCCAATCCGCTATTCACCAAACAATTAAATTAGCGGTTTTGACAGGTCAAACCTCTAATATTAGCTCAAACCTCTAATTTTGGCTCAAACCGCTCTTTACCAACCAGAGCCAAAATTTTCACAAGCGTTTTAGCTTTGAGGTTTAATGGTTAGATTTTAGGGTTTAGAGTGTAGGGGTTAGGTTTAGTAGTTTAGAATTTATGGGTTGTAGTTATAATTTAGGGTTTATAGGTTAAAACTTAAACCCCTAACCATGATACCTAAACCCTAAACACTAAGTTCTAACTACAACCCTTAAATTCTAAACCACTAAGCTCTAAACAGTAAATTATAACCCTAAAACTAAGACGCTTATGAAAACTTTTTGTTTCATATCACGAGTATCGAATATAAATTCATTTCTTACTTGGGGGTTATTTGTATTTGGTTGAATGTTTGAATTGATCCCTAAAGTATACAGTTTTTTCTCACTTTAGTCCTCTAAGATTTTCTTGGCCGAAGTATCTTCTCTATTCTTTCTCGTTTAAGAAAATCGACTAAATCGTTTGGAGGTGATACTTTAAGTCTTGATTTGTACCAAGAAATTTCATAACTGCATCTTACAGTAATGAAGAAAATGTAATGGTTTATGAATTTAAGCAAAGGTAGGGAATTCAACAACCGAGGAAATTCAGTGCTGAATACCAGACATTTTCTTCACAGATTTGATTGTTTCTGGTCAGGAAACTCTCAGCAAATAAAAAGGGTTTAATTAAATGAAGTGTTTTCTCTCTAGGTCATTACCCGTATAGTGCTAACATGTCCCAAAAATCAAAACAATCTCAAATAAAGAGGGCCAGCCAGCCCCACTCCACCAGGTCGGATCATGAGTGCAACAAGGAAAAGAAGACAAATATGTGGGAAACATTGCATAACAAGGGATTATAAATAGGAAAGATTCAATTGCCATGCAAGAAAAGAAAATTCCAAATGCAAAAGGGGGGGTTTGAAACTTTCTGTTCATATCTAACTTGTCCCACCTCCCCAGCTTTAGTCCCCATTTCTTACAGTTTGGCTTGGGGACAGAACACAACACAACACAGCCAAACTAGCTGAGAGTGTCCAAAGCTACAAAAAGCTGCCCCAATCCCTGTACATAAACCAAAAACCTTTCCTTCTCTCCTTCCTTGCATGTCCCCATTTGTCAGTTTGTTATGTCTCTCTCTTTCTTTCTTTCTCTGGGTAGCGTGTCAAGGCAGTTAATATACTTCATAAACACAATCAATGTTTTTTGAAAGTGGAAGAAAACAAGATAAAACAATCTTTAGAAGCTAGAACCATGAATTTAAATAGCGGTTAGCAACCGCAATAGCGCAGTTATAATATAACAATTGTGGTACAGTTGTAAAACCGTGATACTCACAACCGCTATGTCTATAATGACTGTAATAGCATTCGTATTCTCAATCCCCAGCTAGAACCCTTCGTGAAATCGATTTATCGTTGAAGGGTTCTCTAAACGCTGCTGTGTCCCTCCTGCATAGCTCCTATCCTGGTTGTTGCTCAGTGATACGTTTCTTCCGCCGTGACTTGGGCTCGGTCCGAGGCCGTGCCCGACAGGAGCCCCGATGCAGGTGTAGTTAGAGTCTTGTGGACCGAGGATATGTCCTACATAGTAATCATTAATGGGGTAGGAGCTGAGGCGTGACGGTGATGGATGTAAATATGGTTGCGGTGGCGGCATGAGCGTTGATGAAGAACCGGGGAACATTATTGGCGGATAAACTGATCTAAATGGCAATGATGGATCATAACTCGGATGGCAACTGCAAATTGCATGAACATGTTTGGTCAGTGTTTGTTTTTTTTTTTTTGTTGATCGAAATGTTTGGTCAGTGTTTTTGAAGATATAAACAGTGAAATGAATGTTGAAGTGCACACAGCATACCCTAGATGCCCTTGGGTGGCCAAGTTATCGTTATTGAAAACCAGCTGGCGAGCTCGGTTCAGTGTCTCTGTCTCCCTTTCTGACTCACCAAACAACAAACGCAGATCAAATTAAATCAAAACTGAGTCATCCAACACGGAAAACCAGCCAAGAAATTCAGCAAAAAAAAACGAAAACCAACTCAGTTTTCATCAAGATTGACATGACCACGCTGCATTATAACAACCTCTGACGCTTCCCTAAGTGTGTGTAGTAAAAAAAAAACAAAAAAGTGGAAGAAAATAAACAAGTGAAATGACTTGCCTTGGCGATGGCGGTTCATGTGTCCCCCGAGAGCTTGAGATTTGCAGAACTTTAGGGAACAAAACCTACATTCATAGACCTTCCCACACTCATCTTTTCCATCCTTGTCGCCGCTTTTCTTTTTCCGAGAGCCTGTTTTCAGACACCAATTAAAGCAACTTCGATGAGACCATTCTTGGCCCTAAACGGGCTAAACCCTTACCCTAATCTTACCCCAATCGTGTAATAAAGAAGCTAGGCTACCCTACAAAGAGAGGTGAAGAGAAATCTGAATATACCGGAGGAGGAGGAGCCTTCCTCAAAGACAACTTTACCACCCCTTGCATAATCGTCCGGCAAGTTGTTGAGGTCTAAGGGGTTTCTCTCAGGTCTCCTGCAAATTACAAAAACGAACAAGTGTCACAGTTAGGTATTCAAATAACGGTCCGCTAACGGCACCGTCTAAAGCCGTTATTATGGAAAATAGGGGTCTGCAATGATCACAATAACATTTGTTATGTCAGCAACTACGATAAAACATTGTGATCGAAGACGTGACCACAATCGCAATTTAAATCTCTTGGTGACAATTATAAGTGAAAGAGACAAAAGGTAGAGGTTGAAGAAGAGGGGGGGAGACCTACATTGTACCGACAGAGAAAGACAGGAAAATATGAGGTGAACAATACTTGAGATTGAAGATAACTAAAGCTTGGTAAGATTACAAGACTTCAGTTCGAGACTGCACAATGTAGAGGGGGGAGGGGGGCTAGTTTGAGTGAAGATGTGGAGAAAAAGGGGGAGTCTTTTGAGTTTTGAAAGTTCTCATAAATTGAAAGAACATCAAGGGGGAGAGTGGGGTCTCGTGACTTTGAAAAAAAGTAAGACAAGTGATTTGGTTTGGTATTCAGACAAGTGAAGAGCTAGAGGCTATAAAGAGGGTCTATTCTCCGTTGCCCTAAAAACTAGTTTCATGAAACAATGATGGGGTCTAAAATAGTTAGAGAGATTACTAACAGGATTTACCATAAAAAGGATATTGTAAGTGAAACAACCCCATGTCTTAAAAAGAGCATTAGATTTACAAGAAATGTTTGGGGAGATGGTTTCAAAGCAATCCCTAGAATTAAGCTGGGATGTACTCATGAGTCATAATTTGTAGAAGTGGGCGTATGCATGCTAAAAGATGAGACATCATTGTACCCTGAGCTTTGCCATGGAACATGGAACTGTAACTATCAGGATCTCATTATCAGGGTTTTAGCGATCTAAGTAGGGATATAGACTGAACCCCAGAAATAAAAGTCTTGTTTTATTCTTTGGAACTTCTCTCTCCTTGTTTGATTCTGCTCTTTTTAGTTCACTATAAAATCTTTAACTTATTGTGTTTTCTTTTCTTTTTCTTATTAATAATTGAATCAATCTTTTCCGGTGTAATTTTTTTTCTCATTTTAATGGTGTGACTACAAGAATCGAAAAAGATTAATACTTCGAGAGGTGAAGAAAAAAAACCTAGCCGTTAGATTTTTTCTCTATTTTTTTTATTGTATCGATCCCGATGGTGGACTTAGTGTCAAATTTTTTATTTACCATTTTTTTATTTTGTCTCAAATAATAATGTTTTTGTTTTGAATTTCTTCTTTTCGTACATATTTTTGCATTTGTTCGTCCATCTTGTGACACTATTTTTATCTATTTTTATAGTAGTATGAAATTCGTGTAGCGTCATTACGACGTACCAACTAATCATGGAAGGTCGATGGTCTAATATAGTTAAATATTCTTTTGTGGTTGTTTGTCGATACAATCAGAAATCAGAATTGTTAACGAAACGATTTATGAGATTGATTTTCTCGATCTCCATTCATATATCAATATAGGGTCTAGTTGAAAAGGAAATTTTCATACTGAGTTTTCTACGACATATAAAAGAAAGATTCAAATTTTTTTTCATTACATGTATTAAGAGTTTTTTTTTTTTTTGATGAATTTGGCCCCTAAAATTCTTTTTATAGTTTGGACGTGTTGTATTTGCTATATATTTTATTTTTAATGAAATCCAGTTTTATTGCTTTTGTTCAAAAATACATAGGAAAGAGAAGTATATATAAATCAGAAAATTAAGAAGAAAAGAAGTGTTTGAATTAACAGAAATCGTAGGTTACTTTTTATTGTTCATATCTATGTTCAAACACTAAAAAAATAAATTTAAGGGCTAATATTAAGATTTAGAGTTAGAGTGTAAGGTGTTGGGGTTTATTTTTTAAGATTTAGAATTATGTTTTTTAGTGTTAAAGGCATAAATAGAGACACCAAACAAGGGCATATGACTTTTACTCATTTGAATTTAATTGATGTTATTTCATAGTTATAAATAATCGAAGTATTTGGATTTAATTTCAAATTTCTTGATTTTCATTCTAATTTTTTTTATAATCATCTATATTTAATTTATGAGTTATATTTTGGTACATAAGCTATGTAAAAAAATTTACACAACTCTTCTTCAAAAATTTAAAACTTAAATCTCAAACCTTAAACCATAAGCCATAATCTCTAAATTCTAACCACAAACCTTAAATTCTACACCATACACACTAAACTTCTAAACACTAAACCATAACCTAAAACCCTAAAATTAAAAGACTTGTGTAAACTTTATTAAAATTACACAAGCTTGTGTATCAAAGTATTTTCCTTAATTTAGTAGTTGATTAATTCAGATTGAATATTGTAATGTTTATTATAAGACGACATTTCCAACTCAATTTATCACAAGGTCAGAATCCGAACCATTAACCTTACTTAAAGGATTAGTGCCTCATCCCACTTGACCAACCGTTAAATCATTTAATTTTGTTTGATTCAATTTTAGTTAAATAATTTTTGTTTTGATTTTCCTTGATTGATATTTTTCATATTAATATCCACATATGAAATTATGGTAACTTCTGCTAAAGAAAACTACCATATTCATGTAACATATATAAATTATTATAAAAAATGCAAGGATATTCAATTCCATTATATACTTCTTATAGAAATATATATACTTCTTATTTATACCATATAAAGAAATTTAATATTTTTTATATTTTAGATGGTAATATTTTAGATGATTTTAACCCTAAAAACAATATTAAAGATTTTAAATCTAACGTAAATAACACAAAACATGCTATCTACTCAAAAAAGAGAAATTATTAGATAGACTCAGCTCACCACGTCATTTATGATCTTAACCAATAATAAAAGCATGATTCCCTTTACACTTGACAATGCCCACATATAATAAAAGAATAATAATTTGATATAATAAAAACATTTTTCCTTTTTTCAATAAGATTAAGAAGCTTCCATTTTATTTATTTATTTATTTATTATTTTTAAATATCAACAGAAAATATGAGAATTTCTAAATCTAATTTGTAAAATTAAAATTTCCAACTAATAATATATATCAAACATTCATCCTTAAATTTAAGGAGGCTTATGGTAGTATTTTCCCTATTTATAAAAAAAATTCATCCTTAAAAAAAATACCAATTCTTCTATTCCAAAAAAAATAATCTTAAATTTTCATCCGTATAGAAATAGGTCAAATTATGTCATCAATTCCTATATTATAATTAAGTCGTATATTTAGTTTTTATATTTTAATTTAATCAATTTTAGTTCATGTACTTTTAAGTTTTTTATATTTCAGTCGTAACCTAAACAATACAAGGACAATGCGACTAATTTACAGGGACTCAAAATAATCGAATTGAAGAACAATAACTAGATTTATAACTTATTTTATGGTGCACTAATTAATAGCATAATTGTACTTAACAAACTTAGTAGTTACTAATTGGGCCAGTAGTAAAATTTCAAAAACTATAAACAATCAAATTAAAGTATAAAGACTAAATTTAAAACTTACATATAATACAGGGAGTAATAGAGAAAAAGACCATAGAAATATTAAGAACAGTCTAGTTGTTTTCGGACAAACTTAAAAGTAGAAGAAAGGTGGAAGCAAAGTGGAAATGGAAGAAGGGAAGATGAAGAAGAAAGTGATGGTGGCAATAGACGAGAGCGAGTGCAGCCACTACGCTCTCCGGTGGGCTCTCGACAACCTCGGCGACACCATCTCCGCTTCTCAGCTTTTCATCTTCAACGCGCAGCCTCTGCCCGGTTTTGCATACCTTTCTGCTTCCACCTACGCTGCTCCTCGTATGTTTCTTTTCTCTTTTCTCAGCTTCGTATTGATCAGGAAAAGTTAATAATATTTGATGAGCCACAGCTGCGGATTTGATCACCGCTGTGCAAGAAAACCAGAAGAAGCTGGCTTTAGCTTTGTTGGAGAAAGCTAAGGAGATCTGCGTCAATCATGGGGTATATATATAATTACAGTAATTGGTTTGTTTCTTTCAGCAATGATTCTTACTTTGTTTAACACAGATTTTCATATCTCTTTATAATTCAATTCTAATCTAGCAGTTAGAGAGCCTCAATCGGATGCTCCTAAACATATATGTACTCATAAGTCATATCATCAACCAAAGGGGCTATCAGGATTTATGAACATGTAAAATACTAAAATCTGAGCCTAGGACCATGTTAGGGTTTAACGGGGTCGTAATATTAAATTTTAAAATTATAATGACTTATTAAGTATTTATACACAAAATTTAGGGGACAATGCTTAATTTTTCTAATATTTAAACTTATAGGGACCTAAATTGTTATCATACCAAAATATTTGAGGGCATGAGCCTATTCTTCTTTAGTTCAGCTCCTATTTGATTAAATATTTAATAAATCTTTATATTTTTTTTAATTTAAATACTTATTTTCTAGAGACCAATTATTATTAGACCAAAATTTATCAAGTATTTAAAATTTATAATAGGGGCCTAGGCTCTTTTGAGTCTCAAGGGTGACCACACTCGTGTTTAACACGTATTATTATATCTTGCATTCACATTCAAGTTCAACAAACTGCTCATCTTTGTTCTCTTAAATTTCTTTAGCTCATGGGTTCTCTCATCCTAGTTTGTTTCATTCACAATACCAAAATTCGAACTCTGAATGTTGTTTAAGATAATTAGCACCCACATACAAATCTTTAGGAAAAGTTTTGGTTTGGTCCTGCTGCAGGTTGAAGCAGAGACAATGACAGAAGTTGGGGACCCAAAAGACAAAATATGTGAAGCCGTGGAAAAGCTCAACATTGAGTTGCTTATAGTGGGAAGCAATGGTCGAGGAGCAATACAGAGGTGAGTCCAAACTGTGATTGAAATTTGAACAACCTTAACTTGGTTTGGTTTCTTGTAGTTTAAAGGCTGAAAAAATGTACAAAATTGTGTTGGAAACAGGGCTTTTCTTGGAAGTGTCAGTAATCACTGTGTCCACAATGCTAAGTGCCCTGTTCTTGTGGTTAGGAAACCGGCTTGAAACAATTAGGGTACTGTTTGTTAAGTGAAAAGGTTTGTGTTTCCTATGTATTTTGTTCGATATGTTTTAGGATTTAAGTAAATAAATGGATTTGTTTGTACCCAAATAAATACAAGTTACCAGATAGATTATTATTGAATTTGAGTCTCGTTTAAACACTTTTTAATAAATAAACTATTATCCGAAAATTAAAAATTTCCACGAATGTCTTAATTTTAGGGTTTAGGGTCTTAGTTGATGGGTAGAATTTATGGGCTTAGGTGTATGGGTTTAGAATTTAGGGTTTATAAATTAAAACCTAAATCATAACCATATTACCCTAAAAAAATCTCAACCTCTAAACCCTAAATTATAAACATAAACCCCAAATTTTAACCATCATCCTTAAATTCTAAACCTCTAACCTTACACCCTAAAATAAGACACTGAATCTTAAAACTAAGGCTTATAGGATATAAATCCTTAATAAATATTGTTAGTGTACAATAAAAGAGTGATTTATGGTAGTCGTAGACGTTCACTCCTACTGATATAGGTAGAGAACTGCGACTGATGACCGTTTGAAATCCAATCATGATGGATCATTTTGAAAGAAAATATGTGTTCTCATGGAGGCCAATGGAGATTGATGGATATTTGCAGTTCTATATGGTGATGGGTGGTGATTTTAGTGAATCCCATCAACGTGTATTTATTTTACATAATAAATATAAAATAATTTTGTTTAAATTTAAAATTTTAAGACTAAAATAAACAAAAACACCATCATATTAAAAAGGCTTAAAGGGATGAGTTTTTGTTTATGTTTCTTTCGATGGTGAAAACCGAGAAAGAACACAAAGGTAATATCTTCTTTTTTCCCTATTGGAACTAACTATGATCTCAATGTGAAGCATAGGAAAACAAACCCAGATCAGGTTCTATGGTGTAAACTAAGAGGGAAAATCATCGATGAGTTTTTCAAGAGAAATGCTAAGAACAATTGGCAAGATTTTACAAAAAATAAGCTAAAATCAGTAGCTTTGCTTACTGCTAAGAAGAATTTGTGTGCCTTTTTTTCAGATCATTTATCTCAAGATTAACTGTGGGTTTAGGGACTAAAGTTGGAGAAGAAGGTGTTCGGGACTAAAATGAACAAAAAAAATAAAATTTGGCATACTTAATGTACAATTCTCCTCTTTTATTTAAGTTAGTTTATTTTTTTAATAAAATGACACATGGCACGTTATAATTGGCTCATGAATTTTTTTAACGGCTTCTAACAAAAGGGGCTAAACTGGGTAACGATTTTTAGATAAGGGGGCACAACGTCCCAAAAAATACTTTAGGGGCCTGTTCGGGAAAAAGTGTATAGTTTAAGGGGCAAATGGGCCTTTAAGTCTATTAAAAATATTAGACTAAATTATAAAAATTAGAAAGAAATTGGGATCAATTTTCGGGTTAAATAAAGATGTTTAGGACTAAATTGAACAAAAATATCATCATATTCGAAATATTGAACTAAGTTAAAAAATTAGAAAGAAACTGAGGTTAATTTCGTGTTAGATAAAGATTTTTAGGACTAAATTGAACTAAAATATAATTATATTTAAAATATTTGATAAAATTATAAAGAAATAGTGATCAATTTTGGGTTAAATATAGATTTTTAAGACTAAATTGAACAAAAATATAATTATATTTAAAATATTGGACAAAGCTATAAAATTATAAGGTAACATGGATCAATTTTGTGTTAAATATACATTTTGAGGATTAAATTGAAAAAAATATTATCATATTAAAAATATTTGACTAATTTATAAAAATAGGGTCAACTTCAAGTTAAATAAAGATTTTTATGACTAAATTGAACAAAAACAAAAATTTTACAAACTTAGCTTGCAATTTATCTTTTTTATTAAAGTTGATTTGTTTGTTTATTACTAACACATGACACATTCTGATTGGTCCATAAAATTTATTTTAGTGAGAGTTAAGGGCCAGCTTGATAAAAGGTGTATACTTTAGGGGACAACGGTGCCATTAAGCCAAATTAAAAATCTATTTTTATTCTACCAAAATTAAAAATCATGAGTTTCACAATTGAGCTTTGAAATTAGATCTGGTGGTAGGCATAGAGTTCGTACTAAAACTTGACCAAAATCACCCAACAATGTAAAATTTGCTTAACAGTAATATTTCAGGTAACTACGGTTAGCTAAAAGGGAACAAGAGCTGTTTGCAGTTGTGAGAGTAGCTGCAACTCCACCGGGTAAATTTCTAATTCCGATGACATTGTTTTAGATGTCAAATAGCACATCATTGGGCATATAATGGAAAGAAATTTGGGGATTGCAGTTTGCATGTATGAAAACCACACCCCTTTCTTTTGCTTACAGAACAACTCCCCTTCTTTCCTTTTTTTCTGCCAAAAACCCGAAAACCTCTGCCCGTCCCGTGCAAGGCAGCAATGAAAACAATATGCACAATAGACAAAGTAAAAGTTCTGCCTTTCAGCAACAATTAACATCATTGAAAAAAAGAGGCTAATCTCTTCCATCTATAGGGATGAAAATGAAAGAAAAAAAATGGGATTTAGAGTACTGCAATAAATTTGATTTTCTACAAGTCTTGTACGTAAGTGGGAGCTCTTGAGGTATTTACATACATACCTAAATTAACACGAGACCAGATCCCTTAAACGTTTGAGGTCGAGCAGTAGGTATTTGCCGACTCAACCTTGATTACCCTGGTATTGTATGAACCACAATAACCACACTTGTGATACATCCAGTGAAATGCTGCAGTTCCCTTCTTATCGCAGTCATTGCACAATATGTCCTGGATTAACAACACCAGCGTGTCGGTATTCCTAAAAATGCAAGAGCTTGCAAAAATAAACTTAAAATGTCATGCAGGGTGCATGGCTTACCTGACATCGATTCCTGTATTCTTCTGGAAGCTGCTCGGAAGCCAAAAGGGCATCAAGCATGCCAAAGTAAACCTGAAAAACTTGAGAATTAGTGGAATGTCTCAAGTAGATATAGAAGCCTCTTGGCACATGTTCTGTCAGGTTAACAGTGCTATGAAAAGTGATGCTGGGTGATGAATGAAACGAGCCACCAACTAACAGCCATTTAATATGTGTCGGGAACCTAATTGATGATTATGTTTCTGAGGTATAAATCCCAAAATTAAACATGAAGTTTAATTCAATGTGCTATGAAGGATGTTCATGATACAAATTCAAGATAAATTTGTGATGCTAAACAGTTAGGGTTTACAGGACATTTAAGTTGAACTTTAAGGAAGAAAGGGTACAATTTATAAATTATGCAAGCAAATAAAAATTGCCTGAACCTGAAACAAAAAAAAAAATCAACCTGCCTAGCCCCTAAAACAGTTTTATATGCAATCATAACTTAAAATGGTAGTATGCATTTAAAATTAATTTTCTTACCGCCATATCTCCCATTGATTTGCTACAAATTGGGCAGATGTAGTGACTGCATGCATATGCCTGCCAAAACAAAGTACGCGAAGAATTTATTATTAAGCACTCTACAACATTGCTCCCACTACATCAAAGATAAGACTGATGTGTTGAATCAGAAAAAAAATAGCTGGACATGATAAAGTAAGGAATACTGAGCAGACCTGAAAACATGCCGAATGCATGAAATGACCGCATGGAAGTGCTCTTACGCTTTCACTTGATGTGAACAAAAAATCACAGCAGATAGGACAGTTTATTTCTAGACCTTTTTCTCGGCACTTGTGATCCACCAACTTCTTGGACAAACAGCAATTACACACCATACAATGAAAGAAATCATCACCAAGTCCCTTTCCAACACGACATAAATTGCAGAATGGGCAATGATAGACAGTCCTGAAATAAATGGAAGAGACATGCAAGATGAATATTTATAGAACAGCAACAGAAGTCAACGGCTTTTGTTACAAAACTATCAAAAGTTTCAAGACTGAAAATAAGAAACAGTTTACAGAATTCTCACTAGAATTCATTTTCTAAAAATAGCTCAGTCTTTCTACAGACAATGGGACCAAGACAAAGTTAGAAATTCTACCAAATAAACAACGAAACGAGCAAATCAGGTAGTTCTCCATTCTTTTGGGAGATTTCTTTAGTGCTCTAGATGATCAAGAGACAACAGACTCATTAACAAATTTCAAAATTACTCAATATTTCTAGTAATCTTCACAATAATATTGAACTCTTTAGACCTAATATTAACAAAGTTAGAAACAAAGAATCCTAAAGAGATTGATAGCACCTTTCATCATCAAAAAATTTGCAGATGCTGCAGTAGTACTTTGCCATTGAGAGCTGGCCACATGAAGGTGTCATGCAAACTGGTCCAACAGGCTGGATTTTCAGGCAACTCATGCACATCATTTCAGTTGTAGCCTTCCTGCAATTAAATAAAACAAAAATTAAGCTTATAGAAGTTGGTCCAAAACCATGAAAGCAAGAATGGGAGAATATTACCTATCCATTGAATGGTCACTGACTTTATCATGACAAAACCTACATGTATATAATTTTCCACAGCAAGCAGCACGGAGTTTACAATTTCTTTTGTAATGTTCACATCCAAATTCCTGTTTCTCTGCATCTCTGAAAGATGGAGAGCATCCGTGTATGTCTTCTTCATTTGAGCCTTCTATTGCTGAGGTTTGAGGAGACTTCTGCTGTGCAGCTATCCAGCGACTGGCATAACCAACAAATTTATTAGAATGAAGCAAAGATACAAACACACAGACATGCATAGGGCTCATAAGATTGTATTATACGAGGACTAAACCTGGTCATAAGATTTTGAATAAGATACGCTTTTCTCCTTGGATCAAGAGTTGAATCCCGAGAAACTTTTCTAATCTCAGCTTCAAGCTCATTCTGATTCATTCGAAAGATATCCTTCCACCCGGGTTTAAAATTGAGATCACTATGATCAAGACTCTCATGTACATCAGTGCCTTAAAAAGAAATTTTCAATTTCGTTAGGAAGAGATCATATCTGAAAATCCTTAAATTCAGATATCAAGAAATTTGAAGAACCAACAGCGTGAAACTTCAGTAGCCCAGCAACCAAAAGAGAATAAAAAGATAAATAAAATAAGATAAAGCATGGACAGAAGGCATTAAACAAACCAAGAGAAATGCAACTCCCAGATGTTGATGTAGGTGAAGATGCGGCGTTTCCTTCCCACCATTCATTAAGCCACTCACTGAACATTGTGTTCTTGGTTGCCTGTTTCCATGTGTCCATCATTTTATTCTGCTCTTCTTGAGTAAGGGCAGAAGTTACCCATGGCAACATTGACTGGAGCACCTCTGCACCTGTAGTACCAATAATTCGACCAACAATCTTGTCTTGCTCCTCCACAGAAAAATGTCTGTCAAACAACGGCCAAAGCTCAAGTTCTTCTCGGAACACATGTTGATCCAGTGTTACTCTAATGGATTTACACATGCCATGAAGCTCTGTGGCTTTCTCAATGTACTTTTGCATTGTATCATTTTGCTCAGAAGAATCATAGTTAATTTCATCGCTATTGTTAAAGCATTCACAAAGTTTTGTAAGCTCAGAAAGTGCAGATGAAATATCTTCAAAAAGCCTTTCTTCCTGCTTGTGATCAAGAGTATAAGAGTGGCTCACGTTATGAAGAGTCTCCTTAGATTCTAGAGCTGGAAATACTATATCATCTTCAGCATTACTGTGAGCTCTATATAAACCCCACAACAAGCGAAATCTGCCAGTGAACTGCCTAAGGAAAGTCTCATTGCAATCATTGAGCTTTCCAGATTCAATATCCAAATATTCCAAATCTTTACGGATGGCTTTATGAAATTTGAATATGTTATCAATTGGCCGTAAGCTTCCAACATCGCTAGAGCTAATATCTGTTTCCCAGTTAAAAAGACTGGAGTTCAGGGAGGGAGCAGAAGGAATAAAGGATAATGACCGCAAAGATTTTGCTGCAGGCAAAGAACTCATGCCCAGCTTACTGCTATTCACTCCTAAAGCTGGGACACAACAAGACTGATCACTACAAGATAATTTATGGCTATTTATTATTCCTGCCAACTGAAAAGAATCCGCGTCTTCCGATAAAAATAAATTTCCACGCTTTAGTGGCCTTCTATTATCATCTGCCTGAACACAATTTGGCCTTTCCTCGGTCGAACTCGAACAGATAGAGGTGCATGCACAGCATGGTTGGTCAATATCCTTCTGGGCTCTAGTGAGTATTCTTGCAGGACAACCACCAAATGCACCAGAAGACAGACAAACATCTGCAGAGCGACCTTTGCACACCCAACCAGAAAATAATGTAACCAATGCAGAGTTTGATGGTGGAGCTGTTCATGTAATCTGAAAGTTAGAAACAGACAAAAGGGAAAACAAAACCTAAAGCACTCAGTCGATGACAATCAAACCTGCCAAATACATATTCTGAAGGAAAGACCTAGCTTCTTCTTCACTTAACGATCCCACCAACCAGGGCAAGACACGTTCGATTAATTTCAAGGGCATCACACATAAGCTCTGATAAAGAAGTTCCCTCTGTCTTTGAGGGCTGAAGTGCTTCCGAGCAAGTGGAAGTACCTACAACAAGAGCAGTACAGCATACCTTAAGGACAGCACTAGGGGGCAAAAGAGGTGAGAAACAAGGTTTCAAGTGATATGTTCTGGTAAACTTGCAGACAATTTGATACAACCATCATACAAATGTCAAGAAATACAGAAGCATGTAACGTAATTATACAAAGCAGAGACAGAAACTCATCAAATTGAAAAAATAAAATGCGTGCCTGTACTTCTTCACTATGGAAATGCTTCTGTATACTATCCATTATTTGATCAGCCTGTGCGCATAAATTTGCATAGAATTCAGCAGAAGATGAGTCAGCTCCCGCACTTTGAATATTCTCGATAAGGCGCCTAAGATTGTTAAATTGAATTTCTTCTTCTGCATGCTCCTGAATAAAAGATAGTTCTGCATCTACAGCAGGGAATATAACTCTATCCTCAGCAATACTGCAGCAAGAGAGAAGATAAGTTAATTTCATAACAGGTATATATTATGTAACCAGCCATAAAGGCAGATAATAAGTTGCCCTGATACTTTGATTTTTATTTCTGTATCGCACACCAGATCATAAAATTGAAGTTTTTAGCCACCTACAATAAACTCTGGCTTCAAAAGAACAAGCAAGATAGAAAGTGTCAGCTATGAAATAATAACAACCCTAATCAGAGATGATTACAATTTTGGTATGCCTCTTTCAAACATAAAGACGGCATTGACAATAACATTTTTATTAGAATTTATCTCTTAAAAGTGAGAACACAGAGAAAATCCACACCTGTGAAAGATGCATACTTCAGCAATGAACTGCAGCCTGTCGTTGAAACCAGATAAATCAGAAAAATCACCAGAAAGTTGTATTTTCTTAGCAGACTCAGCTATATCATTCAGTTCTCGCTTAATAGCATTATGCCAAAGCATAATTTCATCTATAGGACAGGAGAGAGTAGAATCCTTAGGTAAAGAACTTAGGTCCGTATATTTTCTTTTACAACTTTTGGAAGATTCACAAGCACAGTGGCCACTTTCAGTTGGACTTGGTAAGACACTAGGCCCAGAAGCTTCGCTTTGAGCCTCTTCTTTGCAATTTTTACATTTCTCAGCTGTCTTAACACCTTCCATCCAGGTGAAAATAACCTTCACAACAGAACTAAAAATGTAAGATTTGATTCTAAAAGGAACTTTTAAGTTCTGGAAAATTATTTCATAATAATATCCTATATAACCTATAAGTGTTGTCACCTGATGAAGAAGTTTCTCTCTTGGAATTATCTTGCTCAAGCACTTGCGCATATCTCGATGTTCATCAGATGATATAGAGGAGGAAAGCCATGGAAGAAACTCCACCATCATATTAACAGGTATGCTACAAAGAAATTGCCATACCAGTGATGCCTGCTCTTCGAATGTAAACTTCTCAATAAGCAAGGGAAATACCTGCCAAATTCAAAGCAATTATGTGATACTAGAAGAAAATTTTAAAATGGAATGCATCATGACTAGTGTCAATCAAGATAATCATCTCAGCAATGTATACAGTATATCGCGACCTCATCCACCTCCAAAATACAGTAGAAGAGCTGCTATCACACATCAAGAACATAACAACCAAAATCTGGTCTAATGTTTCATATGCAGCATTTGCCTCAAATATCTAACCGACCTGCTCCTCTTCCTTGGACATATGCTGAGTAATTGATGTCTGAAGGGCTCCAGTGCAAGAAGCTAATTCACGCCGACAACTTTCTTCATTCTGCATGTCTGAATTCAGCAATGCAAACAACTGATCGAACAGCACACTTTCACCCTCATGTTCAAGTGAATATGTTGGAGCCACATTCTTCACACGATTATCAAGAGCCGGAAAGATAACCTACACATAAGATAGCTTTAAACTCAGTAATCAGTCCCAAATATCAGACAAATGTAAGGTGATGATGCAACCAACAAGAATAAGGAAAAATCGACGAATTTCTCACGTCTTTTGAGCCATCAAGGTAGAGAAGGCTACTACAGCGAGCTTTACAGAAATTAGTCCATATCTAAATATAGTGACACATTCAAGTTCTATAATCAATCGAATTCTTTCCCTTTAACAATAAACTTTCAAACACGATAAAAACATCACAAAATCTACGAATTTAGTAACAATTTCGGAAAAGATAATTTCGACGAAGAAATTCAGAATTTTCCGAAAATAGTAAAGAGCAAAAACAAATACAACACTCGTCGATTCAAAGGAAGGCGCAAAATAAAGCCAAAACTAATGTTAAAAAGATAGAAAGAACAATGAGGAAAACGACAACGATGAACCTCATCTTCGGCGTGGCAATGGTGCTTATATATAGCACGAAGAAAATGATATCTCTCCAACAAAGAAGAAAGATCAGCGTCGTGGTGGTTGGTGGCA
Source organism: Hibiscus tridactylites (assembly GCA_958450335.1). Lineage (NCBI taxonomy): Eukaryota > Viridiplantae > Streptophyta > Magnoliopsida > Malvales > Malvaceae > Hibiscus > Hibiscus tridactylites. The sequence continues at coordinate 36,082,702 of OY288267.1, read as the reverse complement.
AAAGTCATGGCGGCTCGCTGGAGGCCGTCTAGCTCAGCCTTGATGGCCTTGTGGAAGAACAGGAAGATGAGAATGGGAGATTTAGAGGCTAAATTCTTCAAGCAAGATTTGGACGGTGTGGATGGATCGATTGGATTCAAAGGACCTGCCATTATCGCTACGCCTCCTCCTCCTCCTCCTCCACCGGCTTCTAAGCTCGAAAATGGAGTCGACATCATAGAGAAAGCAACTTTGACGTGGCTTCCGATTCAGATTTCCAAAATCCCCTAAATCTTTTGCCTGTTCAAACAATTTGGAGATTTTTCATTTCACAGCTTTCTTTCTCCTATTTTCTGTGTTTGTGGCAAACAATGTGTTTCTTTCCTCACTTTTTTCCTTTTATCTTTTCGTAATTTCACCTTTTCTTTGTTTTCTTCTCTTGTTAGCGAGAAGAATGTGTTTTAATGAATGCGGTAGATAAAATAGGATCCGTATTATAATTTCAAAATAAAATAATATTTTAAATTCAAATATTGTGTATATTAAAAAAATATTAATAAAGTTCTTTATTTAGAAATTTAATTTTTATAATAATCTATATTTAATTAATTAATTTAAACCAAATATTATAATGACCCATTATAATAATATTTTCATTTAAAAGTACCAACTATAGTTCTATTCAAAAAAGTACTACTACAACTAAGCTCATATTTGTTTTTAATGATGTAGTGACTTTATTATTTATGGCTTAAACGAAAAATTAGCCTTTAAATTGTCTTTTTTTAGTTAAAGAGTACATAGAATTTATTTTACTTTTTGTTTTTAATACCTAAACTACCTTTTGGGTCTAATTAGCCAAAATATTATTTTAATTTAAATAACAGTCGAACATAAAGTGACTATAAATGAAAATTTAAGTATTAATTTTGATAAAAATAATTTAAACAGTAAAAATTATAATTTAAGAACTGATTTTTTATTTAAGCATAAAAAGGTTAAAAGAAAGTTATTTGTGAGTGAATAAACGGAAAGGAGGGAAGTGGGCAGATCTTATGGTGGAGAAAGAAGGGGGGAAGGCAAAGTGTTGGACACGTGTGGAGAGCACGTGAGAGCGTTTTCAAGACAAAGTTTGGTTTTATCCCAACGTCCACGTAAGCATCCACTCGGCGTTTGATACGGATGGGGAAGTACTCCACGGCGATTCCAGATCAAAGTGACAGTCGTCAAGGGTATAATTGCCTTTTCAAAGACTTTATATATTATTATATTTTAAATTATATTTTATTTTTTTAATTAGAAAAAGAATAATTGATGACCCTGACAGGTTCAGCGGAAGAGATAAGACACCGTATGACGCAAGTTAGGTCAAGTGTGTTGTTGTTGGTAGGGTTTGGGAATTGCCAGGTACTCGGTTTTTCGGGTACCGGGTACTCGCATATATAGGGATGGGCACAGCACCCAGATCCGACGAGTTTCGACCCGACCCGGTCCGATCGGGTCGGGTATTTTTATGAAAAAATCGAGTTCGGGTCGGGTTTTTGGATGAAAAAATTCGACTCGACCCAAGACTAATAGTGTAATTTTCTCTTAAATTTTTTAGAGATATTTGTAATAATACCCCATCTTTATATATTTTTTTATAATTAGGTCCTTAAAATTAATTTTTTTATTTACATATTAGTCCTTAAAATTATTATTTTTTATAATTATGCCTCTTAAATTTATTTTTTTACAATTAGGTCCCTAAAATTAATTTTTTTTCTATAAGTCAGGTCGGGTCGGGGTCCGGTTTAGAATATTTATTTTCGAGTCGGGGTCGGGTTTAGAATATTTATTTTCGGGTCGGGTCAGGTTTTTTAAAAAATTAGATCGGGTCGGGGTCGGTTTTAGGATAATTAGTTTCGGGTTGGGTTTGGGTGGGCCAAAAACCCGACCCGACCCGTGCCCATCCCTACGCATATATTTTTTAATTCTAATTTTTTTAAAAAAATTACATATTAAACACAAAAATATTTTTAAAAAATTTTAAACTTAAAATTATATAATACAAACATAAAAAAGTTTATGGATTTAAATTTACTTTTAGAGTAAAAATATTAAAAAACTTAAAATAAAAATATAATTGAAAATATAAAATATATATATTAAATATTATCGGATCGGGTATTCGGTAACTTAAAATTTTCGACCCGTGTCCCGAAAAAATTATCGGGACGAGTACCCGGCCCGATCGGATAATTTTTTTTTTGAAGAATTACCCTAGTTGTTGGATATCAATATTTAATCCCTCGAAATCAATTTCATACAATTGACTAATGATTCCATTTATTTGTTTAAAGAGTTAACTGTAACACGTGCCCGACCCCAAATTATTAATTTTATTTTAAATTAATCTTTGTATTTATAAATATTTTAATTCCATCCTCAAGCTATACTCTTATTTTAAATTTCTCTTTAAACTTTTGAATGTTTCAATTTCATATTCAAGTTATCATTTATACCACATCATATTATTACATAATTCACATCAATGTTTACATGACAATTAAAATTTTTTGTTATTGTTTGTTAACATAGAATATGATTAGCATGTACTGATAATTTAAAGATGAAATTACAACACTCAATAATCTAGGGAACAATTTAGAATGAGAGTCATGATTTGAGGATGAAATTGAAACGTTCTGAAATTTGAAAGACTAATTTAAGATGAAGTTCATAGATTGAAAATAAAATTAGAATGTTCAGAAGTTTACATCCTAATTTAAAATAAAAGTCATAATTTAGGACATGTGGTTCAATTATCTTTTTTTTTAATGAAGGAGATCCATACCATAGCCAACTCCAGGAGAAATTATTTCATGCACCCTTCCCACCACGTCACCCAGGGACAGATCTATGTACATTGTGGGAGGGGCAATTGCCCCTCCCAAATTTTATAGGTTAATTATATTTTAGGCCTTCATAATTTTGAAACCATTGCAATTAAGTTCCTTTTATTCCTTGCCTTTCTCAAAATTTTTATGGTTTATTATTTTTAGGGCCATGTAATCTAAAATTAATAAAATATAACTTTGACCCCCTCTTTTCATGGTTTAATTACATTTTAAGACCTTTTAATTTTAAAAATTGTAAAATTAAACTTAAACTCCTTTAATTTTTACGATTTAATTACTTTTTAAGACCATATTATTTTAAAATTAATCTGTCTGCCCTCTCGTAGTTTAATCATGGCTCCGTCTCCGTCTCTGACGTCACCCATGGTACCTACCAATTAAAAAGTCATGTCACCTTTTTTCCCACACCATTTATACATGTGGAGTTTAATTTCCAAATCATTGGTTCCAAAAAAAACATATTAAAAATAAAAAAGACATTAAAATTAAAAACACTTCGCGTCAATTTTTAGGGTTCTTTTTTAACCCCTTTTCTCCTCCAACGTCATCCTTACTTACGACAAGATTTCTGAAAATTTACCAGTGAAAAATTCTTTATGCATACATGCCGGAACTTAGACGATTAGGCAAAAAAACAACAAGTTCTTCACCAAAAACGGCCAGTTCTTAATTAGTTTATTATTACTCGTTAAAAATTTTTGTTTTTCTTGTTCGCGACGATTCTTGTTAGTTTTAATTTTTTTAACTAGTTTTGTGTTTGATTGATGAGAAACTATTGATAAAATTGCTTGTTGAGCGAGAAGCATGGTAGTATTTATGAGTTTTGCTTAATTATGAAGTTTTGTTTTGCTATTTAAGTATCTCTATTCTGTGTTTGAATCCAATTAATCGAATGTAGTTTTAGTTATGTGTTACAAGTAGAAGAAACATTTCTAAAAAATTTCATTCTGCTGGGTTTTTTCTTGGTTATAATAATTCTTGTTAGTTTTAATTTTTTTAACTAGTTTTGTGTTTGATTGATGAGAAATTATTGAAAAAATTGTTTGCCAAACGAGAAGCATGTTAGTATTTATGAGTTTTGCTTAATTGTGAAGTTTTATTTTATTGTTTAAGTATCTCTATTTTATCGTTTGAGTTCTATGAATTGAATAAAAAAATTAATGAAATTTGTTCGTGAATTTTTCTACATGCGATTTTCTTTCAGAGTTGTATAATATTTCTCCATTGGATACAAAAGTAACTATATCATGTTGTTATTTTTATTTTAATCTTATTCACACAACAAGATAATGGTTTTTTTTAGTTTCACGAGTCGAAAGATATAATTGAAAGTTTGGTTGATGAGTACAAAGCTTGTGAATCACTAGATTATTCTAAATGTCTCGAAAATATTGGATCCAAACTTGATTGTGTGTGAAATAAGTAAAGCCTCAAGTATGTAATCTTCTAAGGTAAAGCTATGTTATTGTCCTTATATCCATTGGTTCCTTCATGTGTCTCTTTGTACCATAAAAATTTTTGCTAGTATTTTTATCAAAATTATGAATATCACTTGTTTAGTTTGATACTTGTTTCTTCACCTAATATACTTCGGAGAGAATATTGTAATATATATATATATATATATATATATATATATATATATATATATATATATATATATATATTTCAACATTTGATTTGTTTTTGTTGTTAATAGAAGAAAATAAACAGTGGTTTCCAGTTTTTGGATTATAGCATCATGGTTTGTAATTTGATTTGTTTTTCATTGGATTTGTGAGGTGAGATGATGTGTGGTTTTGGTTAAAGTTTTGACCTAACAAGTTAATTTTACAGAATGGAGGTAAACACATATTAGATTTTACCTCGTTTGAGGTAGATGGTTTCGTGTTTATGTTGTATTTTGAGGACATGTGTTTGAGTGATTTTTTCGAGTTTAAATTTTTTATAATGTTATGTTAAATACAATTTTATTAATATATAATAATTTTTGATTTGAGAAATAAATTGTGGAAGCAGAATGGATTTAATTTAACTTGTTTTAAGATTAATTTTATATATTAATTGATAGCCAAGTTGTTTCATTGTCATGAACTTCATCTAGAATTTATTGACTTTGATTTTTACCAATTTTCAGGGTGCTTATCCTTTTTCGTTGTTGATGTTTTGACAACTTTTAAAATATGATTCTTGGTATTGCACTTGGTATAGCTCGTGAGATAGCATTTTACTCTCTCTAACAATGGTTCACGTTGAAAACCACAAAATACACCATTGGATGCTAATTTTAAAAATTACTTATCTAATTAGAAAAGATCAAATTTCAAAGTTGTTTAAGTCGGGGCTTGTAAAGTTAGACCCGAAATTATGAAAGTGAGAAGAGTTTCTCTTAATCATAAGAGGCTATTTTTATTGTTCTCTTATTAAATACAAATAATTTGTCTTTCACTTATATCATGTTTGAAGGCGATGCTTTGAAAAATATAATAAAGAAGAAAATCATTTATGTGACAAATTTCGTCGTGTGAATGTAGAACCCAATAATGAAAGATAAATATGTAATTTATAAGTAACAAAAATAAGTATAATTTTATAATTATCAAGAGATCCATCCAGCCATTAAAGAAAAAATATGTAAATAATTTAAAATAGGCAACTAACCAAAATCGTTATACAAATTATAACATATAATAAGATAACAATATTTTATTGCAAACAATGTTTGTAGTTATGAGACGTAAAGCAAACAATAAAACGCGATAACTCATATAATCTGTAAAATTAACTTCACCAATAATGCTTGTTTTTGACCTTCAAAAGACAAATCAAAGTGTGTCATGAAACATAATATTAATAAATAAAAAATGCATTTATTTACAATGAATTAATATAAATATGAAATAAACCTATGATTAAAGGTTGGAATTTGGATGTCTTGATTCCTATAATCAATTCATCAAAATAATTCGTTAATAAAAATAAAATGTAAAAATTCTAATAAGAAAATATGAATTTACTTGAAAATCAAATGTAATTTTATAAGGTATTGTTAACTCAAATATCAACTATATGAGTAGAAAAACAAAACCAAAAATTATTTAAAAATAAATACCTGATAAAAGTTTGGAGTTGTATCAATCCTTTGTTGCATATTATAAGGTAAATTCGAAGCACTTAAATACCAACTGTTATTTGGAGCCTATAATAAATAAATAAAATAAATTATTTATGACATTTAAGAATATGCAAATGTAAAATAAATATTACTAGTTATTACCGTATTGAAGTATTGCACTGTATTTGGGTAAGGATGTGCAAAGATATTATTTGGAGGTATCATCATTGAATGAGTAACCTGTAATGCAAAAAAAGTACCATATAATAATGTGTACAATAAAATTTACTTCTATACAATATACAACTGATTGATCTTATACTTACAAAATTCTCATAATTTTGAGTAGAACCAAAGTGTGCATTTGATTGTAGTTCGATTGTTGGTTTTTTTTCTATATAGAATGTAACATTTATCAAAATAAATATAATTGAAAAAATAATTGTATAAAAATGTAACTTTATGATAAAATTACTTACTAGGCTCAGGTAACTTAGATGCTTTTGGCTTTTTTTTCAAGGTGACCTTTCAGTCTAGCATTAGATACTCCTTTTGGCCTAATACATGGTGGATTCAAAATCGGCGAACTATTTTCACAACCTTTTACAGTGATATCATCATAACCTGATATTTCTTAAATTATCGACCTCCTCACATTTTTTACATTCAAAAATAAATAAAAAACAATGATCACTTAGATAAGAAAGCATAAAGCATTAAAAAATTCTTCATTGAGTGGATAACTTACTAGATCGAACTACTCTTGAGTTTGTTTCATTCTCTTTGAGCTCATGATTCTAGGAAGACACATAACTTTACCAATTCTTTCTCAACTTCTGTATCTTCATACAGAATCTTTTGGCAAAGTTGTCTTGTCTTTTTATTTTTGACTCTTTGTAATCAATTCATAAGCGAACCGAATCATCCGATTACGAAAAACAATTTCAGCCTTTGCATTATGCTTAGACCTGGTAAACTTAACCCGTGACCCAAATCGAGACCCGATTTTGACCCGAACATAATGATCCGAAGTTGACCCGAAACCCGAAATAAACTGAACCAAACCAAATTTTTTTGTTTAACTGAATGGACCCGAACCGAAAGCTGAACCGAATATCGACCCGATTTTAACCCGAAAATTAAGGTAAAATAAATGGATAATTTATTTTTAATATTATCTATTTTTAACAATATAATAAATAATAAAATGAAGTATGTTTTATTATCTTTTTGTACTATACCATGGAAGAGAGCGTTGCTCTTGTCAAAGTTGTGGTATAATAACATTTTATGTCATTTTGGCTAAAAATTAAATCTTAGAAAAATATCATTATATTAAATTAATAGACTAAATTACAAAGATTAGTTAATTTTGACTAAAAGTAAATTTCTAGAGACTAAATATCACTACGGGGAGGAGATTTTTATATTCAAAGTCTAAACCTGGGGATACTTGTGACTAAATTAAATTAAACTAAAACTTAAAGTTGAATATTAGTACTAAAATGTAACATTTTAAATGCAACATGACCTAAAAAGTAATAAATCTCTAGCTTAAAAAATTGGTAGCTTATTTCCCTCCAAAATTTTGTCTTTTCCTTCTTTATTTTTACCAATTGTCTTTTTCTCTTTTTTTCAATTTAGCTTAAAAAAATGGTAGCTTATTTTCCTCCAAAATTTTGTCTTTTCCCTCTCTATTTTTACCAATTGTCTTTCTCTTTTTCTTTTTCTTAATTTAATTGAGTTTCAATTTAGATTAATTTAATTCAAATTTCACATTTAGTTTTAGAATTATTTTAATTATGTCCGTGATTTATACCTCTAGATTTTAGTTAACTCAATTACATCCTAAGTTTAATAAATTAATTCATTTGAGACATTATTATTATTATTATTATTATTATTATTATTATTATTATTATTATTATTATTATTATTATTATTATTATTATTATTATTATTATTATTATTATTACGTATAATAAACTTTGATTTAAATATTTAATCAAATTTAAATGCATAGATTAACAAGTTGAATCAGAATTAATCTCATGCACCAATAACTCTAAACTAAACCATAAATACTAAACATCAAACCCTAAACCCAACTCAAACCAAGTTGACCCGAAAATTCAAATGTTGACCTGACCCAAAATTGACCCGATTTTGACCCGAACTGAAAGCGACCGATCCGATATTGACACGACCCGAAAACAACTAATCTGATTTTAAACCTGATCCAATACCCGAATCGGATCCGACTCATCACAGACCTGAATTAGACCCGAACCAGACCCGAATCTAAACCGATTCTGGATAGACCCGAAATGACTTGAATCGAACGACCCGATTGCCACCTCTAATTATGCTCTTGTAAGGACTCTGAAACATTACCACCATGCATGTTTTTCGTTGCATCTTAGTCCATCTCTGTAAGATATATCGTTTGGAAGTTTCCTTAACGTTTTTAACACTAAGAATCCGTAAAGCATGAGAGCAAAGATAGCCACAAAAATTAAACTTCTTGCAAGTACACTAAATTTCCATGGTAGTTGTGTTAAATTGGACTGCTCGAACTCTTGAACTATTTTCATCCACCATAACTTCAAAAGTGTAATTTTTTTTATTTTGTGCAACTTCCCTCCAAGTCAATGGAATACTATCAAGAAATTCTTTCTCAAACCGTTTATATATTTAATGAGTATAAATTTTCGATGCATGAGTCAAAATACCAGAACCTTTAATTGTGCACGTAATTGAGCCATTTTTGCAGTGAAAATCTTTCTCAGCTTCGAAAGAACGCCATCTTGCCACTAAATTATCAAATTCAAAGATGAATTCAGTAAGAGAAGTAGTGGCTTTAAAAATACCGTGCAAAACATTATTTGTAACCTCGGCCCTTTGAGAAGATTTAATCTGAGAAGAAAATATATCAACACTAAAAGCAGTACTCTACTTTTTACGGCACTTATATAAACCTTTCAGCCATGAATGGTCCTGAATATTATGGTCATTTATCATTTTCCCCCAAGTTTCCTCAAATTCCAATTTAGATTCACAATGTTGCATACACTTATAGAATAGGCCATGAAAATCAACATTTGCATTGAGACTACCAAGATGTGAAGGGGCGTTCTTAGAAATATGCCATAAGCACAACCTGTGACATGAATCATGAAACACTTCTTCGATTGCTTTTCTAATTACATGATCCTGATCTGTCTTGATTTCCCATAGATTGCAAAAAAATAAACTTGAACAACCATACAAAAGAAACAATAATCTCATCTAATAAAAAAGCACAGCCAAACATTATAGTCTGTCGATGATGATTAATCCCTACAAACGGAGCATATATCAAATTATACTTATTGGTGCGATAAGTTGTATCAAAAATCACGATGTCTCCAAAGCAGTCATAATCAATTCTTGATCTAACATCTCTCCAAAAGAAGTTTGTAAGTCGATTTTCTTGATCCACTTAAATTGTTTAGAAAAACATTGGGTCTTCACTTACTTTGACCTTGAAATGGTTAAGTAAACTTTGACCATCTCCAACTTCAATCATCATCATCTTTTGTTTATTAACGTGATTATAACAATCCCGTCTTGTAAACCCAACATTTTCAATACCCCTACTTCTTTTGACATATAAGAGTAAACATCTTTGGGACGAATACTAGCATTAACCATTGAATCGATGACATTAGATTTAGTTGTAACACCCGGGTTTAGGGGATCAGGTGTTAAGTGAGTAAATTGGGTTCGGGTCTTTGGGCTTGGTTTTGAATTTAAGAGACCGTGTATTTTCATTAAGGGTAAAATGGGGTTTTTCTAATAAGAGAAATAAAAGAAGTAAAATAGTGTTATGAAACTATCACATTCTTCCTCTTGAAACAAAACTCACGACACTAAAACTCCTCCCCAACCCAAACACTGTTCCATCATCTTCCTCAACGATTTCAAGAGTTTTTATCAAGGTAATAATGTTTTTGACTTCTCCTCTTCATCATTAACATTTTCATGGTTTTAGATTTTCATAAACTCAAATTTTGAATTGTTATAAGTGTTCAAATTTTAGATCAAAGGTGGAAACTTTGTTGGTTTTTCGTTGAGTTTTTGATTTGTAAAGTTTATATATGTTATAGTCTTGCTTTTAAGTTTAACATATGTTAAAATGGTGAAATTTTAATGAAATTCAGAAATGGGTATTTGTGGGTGAGTTTAGAGGTGGAAATCTTGAGTTTTTGAGGTAGTTATGTGAGGGAAAGTTGGGCTGATGGTATGGTTATACTTGGGGGCTGTTTTGAACATGTTTAGCGATGATTGGATGATGAAATTGATGGGTAGCTGCTGGGTTGTGTTCAAGTCCGAAAATGAAGAGTTTGGGTTAGTTCTTGGCTTGGAAATGTAGTGAAATTGTCTTAAGTTGTAATTTGATTTGTGGTAGTGACTTTGTGGATGTTTTGATGTGTAATGCATTGTTTTTGGTTGATTAGAAGCAAGGGAAACCGTTGGAGAAGCTTCGGGCTCAATTCCAGGGGACTTGGAGGCTTGATCGACATTCTCGACTTGTATTGGGGGTGTTTGGTGAGTGGACTGTTTTCAATAGTTTTAAATTTGTTCAAAGTATGTTATTGGGGTTCTAGATTGTTCTTGGTAGGCCAATCTAATGTGGGGTTAAGTTGGTAGCTTAATCCCTTATTCAACTTTATGTATTTCTTGCTAAATGTGTATAAATGTGGTCTTGTGTGATAAGTGTCCGATTGTGTGTGTTACGATATATTTATGTTGCATGATGGTGATTTGTATGTTGTATTGCCTGATTTGTGAAATCATTATGAGTACTCGCTTAGTATGTTGGCACTAGTTATGTTACCGGATATAAATGATCGATCATTAGGATGAGTGTGCACACGGTAAAAGTCAAATTCGCGCGTGGCCTTGGTGATGTGAAGTCACCAATGTGGAGTACGGTGAAGTAACATTCCACCGGAAAGTATATATGTGTGATGATGAGTGGAATCCCATCCGTAAAAGAAAACGGTGATGAATGAAATCCCACCGGAAGGTAATATTATTGTTATTGAGTACGTTGGGCGAAAATCCCAACGGAAGCTATCTGCATATCCGAGTAAGTTATATAGTTGCTAATATACCTTGTTTATGTGTGGTTGATGTGGTAAGATGTTCTGTTACATCTATGCTAAGCATAACATGAGGTAAGATACCATGTTCATGCATTCTTGTAGTGGTTGGCTATGTTGTTATGTTGGTGTTAATGCATGCCTTGTTGATGATTTATGGATACTATGCTTTGGACCCTCCATTGTTGATATTTGTTTTTGAGCTCCCTCATTAATCTTTCAAGCTTACGCTCTCATTTCTGACAATGCAGATCATTAGTGTGGAAGTTAGCAAGGAGCAAGGAAGGGGTACCCAAGAGCGTGTTTTGCTGCTCAAGTATGGTTTTTTCTTGAATAATGTAATAGTTGTCAATGGAGATGCTAAGTGTTGTAGGAGCGTATGTTAGACTCCTATGTTGGCTTTCATGTTGTTGAATGTTCATGTTTTTGTGTTGAAGGGATGTAAACCTTGTTTTATGTGATGCTCAAGTTGCTACATGTTTCTTATAGCTAAATATACTCGTTATGCATGCTTGTATGTTTAATCATACTCAGTTGTAGGATGTGTTGCCCCTAGATTGTTTGTATGATTGTTGCTTTGTGATCTTTGATGTTTTGGGGCAAGTTTGGGGGCGTTTTGGGATGCTAAAACCTATTTTCAGGCCACTCTGTGTGCACGCATTTCGAAACGCTCGAAGTGGTTTCGGAACGGTCGTAGCTCCAGGGATACTCGTATCGGAATGGGGGTGGTGTCGTTTCGATTCGGTTTGACACTGTGAGCCCCCGTTTCGGAACCAATTCTGATACGTTTTGTCATTGTAGACCCCCCGTTTCAGAACAAGGTGGGCCGTTTTGGAACGGCTTGGTCTTGCTTTTAAACTAGAGCCCGCGTTTCGGAACAGGCAAGCCTATTTCGAAACGCGTGCATGTAAATTGGCTAACTGGTATCTTCAAAGGTTCTTGGACATTACGTTTTAGTCCCAAATGCTTGTTGCTTCGTACGTATGAAATTGAACTAACAAGTTACTTGGTAAATTTAAGTTGCCATATATTCTGCTTGGATTGTTTCGTTATCGTCTTCCGCTGCCGCCTTCGCACATAGGATTAAATGTGATATTTAGACAAGACAATTAAATGAAAATTTAGGGTTGCTAATCGGAGTGAGGTTTTAGTGGGTTTTGCCCCGATTTTCCCCGTGTAACCCGTTTTGATCGGCCTGTCGGCTAGACCGGGACGAGGGGGTTACATTTGTTGGTATCAGAGCCTGAGGTTTCCGCGACCTCGGGAAGGTAAGTAAGGTAAGTTTGAAGTGTTATGTTGCAATATCTCAGTGTATGTCGTGCGATGAATTCTTTTGCTATGTATGCTTGTTGTTCGCTTGCTTGCATGGTGTTTGAAAGCATGTGTTAGTATGGTTGTTGTGTTGAGGTGTAGTTGTTGAGTTCCCATTGCTACTATTACCTTATCGGAAAAGATTTTAAGTAAATGAATACTTGAGCACCTTGGACCCTTGTCTTTGCTAACTCAATCCTTGTGTGTTTATTTTGTTTGTAGTTGATATATTGCTTGACGTAAGATGAGACCTAGAGGCAGGCCTAGGGTGGTTCATCTGGAACCACATGTTGCAGCTCCTGAAGTTAAGCCGGTTGTAGGGGCGGAGGCTCCTCCACCACCTCCTTCCCCTCCTTCTCAAGAGGGAGGTGAGGCGAGGGCTGAGGGCGTAGGACCCCAGGTTGGCCAAGGTCCGACCGGTATAGATCTGGCTCCGTTTGTAACCCCCTCGTCCCTGTCCGGATGCTTGACCGGTCCGAGTGGGCCACACGGGGAAAACCAAAGCGAAACCTGTTAAGGTTCCTCCTCGGTTAACGACCCAGAAAATTTCTTTTTGATTTAATATTTTCTAAAGGCTCATTTGAATCCTATGTGATCAAACAGCGGAATAAAATGCAGAAGACAAACATTCGAACCCAAAACAACATTTAAACAGCCCAATTTTAATCCATTAAGCAGGCCGTTTCGAAACACCCTTGAGACGTATCGAAACGCCTTGACCTGGTCAACGGTTCTAAGCCTACACGAAGAGGCCGTATCGGAACAGAGGTCAACCGTTCCGAAACACCCTCCACGATCAACTTCTCGTGGTCAACGAGATTTTGACCGTTTCGAAACCCTTAGACCCGTTTCGAAACACTTTTATCTCGTCATTTTCTCAGAATTCCAGTAGCCAAAACGTTCCGATACCCGTTTCGGAACAGGGGTTTCACAGGCTAGACCGTATCGAAACGCGTTCCGATACGGGGTCCCTGAAGCCTTACCCGTTCCGAAACGGCCCAGCTCGTTTCGAAACGCGGACTATCTGCAACCTTCGAAAACCAGACTTAGGCATTTCTCAACTGTTCTAAGGGCCCTAAACGACCCCAAACAACACTCAACATAAACATACATGATCTAGAGGCATTGATCCTAAGACGAGCATGCTCAAACACCCAAAACATACAAAGAAACATCCAATCAAGGCATTACCAAAGGCATACTTTAACATAGTCATCACATAGGCAATTTAAGGTAAGCAATTGCCACCAAGGTTCACAAGCATGGGCATATATCTCAAAAACCAAGTTAACATATACATACGAGGAGTCTAACATGCTCATAAACAACAACAACAACATATTCCAAAAAGCATCATAACACGACACCTATCCCATTGCTTTACTATTACAATCTTTACATTTAAATATCACACTTGAGCTAACCGTAAGCATCACTTGGAGGCCTTTCCTTGCCCTTGCCACCCACAAGCTACTGATCTGCATTGTCGAACAAAAAGGAGCGTAAGCATAAAAGCTTAGTGAGGGTAAGCTCATAAAACAAACTCGACAATGCAGGGTCCAAGCACGAGCTTACAACCAAGGTATAATGCATGATCTTACCTTAGATCCACATAAGCCAATCTACACATGATGCATGAACATATATTCAATATCATGCCATGCCCAACATGTTTAAATCCACAACATATGTAATCACACATATTAAACCATGTTAGCAACCCATCCCAAATCACATTGGCTCACAAATAATCACATATTGGCGACATAAACCACAATACGTATTGGCACCTAGCTATGACTCGAATACGCGGATAACCGTTGGAACTCACATCCAACAACACAACCATTACCTGACGGTGGGATTACACTCATCACCGTTCACGCGGAGGGGATTCCACTCATCCTCACGCCCCATTTCACGCGGAGGGGATTCCACTCATCCTCACGCCCATCGATGGGATTCCACTCATCACCGACGAATATATATAAGAAGATTTCCGGGCGAACCCGTACTCCATCTTGATGACTACCATCATCAAGACCACGCGCGCATTTGACTCACGTGTGCACACTAAACATCCTAATGATCGGTCATTTGTACCCAAGCATACTAGTGCCAATACTACACATTTCATTAATCTTTCACAATATCATTTCATAACACTTCCGTACTTAGCACGTACTCACCATGACTTACCGTCATGCACAAACCACATTTCCATGCCTAGCATGTACTCACCATGATCCTCAGATCATGCAACCACCTCATATCATCATTTCACATGTCAACACCACGTGTATATCATTAACACCAATATCACATCATATTTTACACATATGTATAACCATATCATATTTACCATCAACATGCATATAACAATGCATCGAGCCATGCCTCAACATACATGTACAACAACGTATACATAACACCACAATCACAACTAATCAAGAGGCATAAACAACCATTAAAGAGTGCAACCAAAGTCTCTAATTTAAGCTTGGGATTAGGCTACCACTCTAATCCCAACTCTAGGTGGGTTTACCAAGCCCATCCTAGGTTCACATGCTTGAACCAACCACTTAAAAACCAATTTGAAAACATTAACCACTCACCTCCACCTCCAAGCTCAATTACCAAGCAACCAAAGTCTTCAAGTTTCCGGATTTGTTCCCAAGGCTTCACCAACACATAATCTCGCTTCTAATCACTTCAACACAATCAAAATAGCCTCAAATTAGTCCACACAACAATGTAACAACCCGGAACACTAGTCAAGCAATAAACACATGAATTCAAGCCATGAACAATCCCCAAAATCACCAAACCCGAGCAGCCCTTATACCCAGTCTAAAACTTGTAATTTCAACACATTTAACACTTCCAAATGCTTCCAAAACAACCCCCAACCATTACCCTAACATCAACCCTCAATTTCCAACACAAACTACACCCAAAACTCAACTAAAAACCCTCCAAAAAACCCACCAAAACCCAAATTCGGGAATATGTATAAAATCATGTAAAAATCATCTATGTTGGGCCTTATGGGTAGCAAACAACATATCTAACCATAATAAATCAAAAGCTTTGATAAATAATCATAAAGCTTCAACCTTTAGCCTAGAACTTTGAAAAACCCAAATGTAAAATACATAGTTTTAATGAAATCTAAAAATACCAAAGTGTAGAGGATAGCAAGGCCAAGTCGAAACTATATTTACCTTTGAAAAAGCTCTAAGGATGAAGAAGAAAGATGATGAAATAGTAACAAGAGATAAACTCTCTCTCTTCATGTCGTTGGTTTTGTTTTGAAGAAGAAGATGATGGAGTTTTTGGGTTTATTTGAATTATAAGGTAATAAAAATGGGTTTTATTTGTAAAGACTAAATATTTACACAAATGCCATTAATGAATGGCTAAAGCTATCATCCCCTAAAGCCCATGGATTTTGGGCTTAGGAGATAGGCCCAACACAACTTTAATTGTTTTGCAAACACGAAGCCCATGAAAATATTTTATTATTTTATTTATAAAATCGAACTCGAAATAATATTAAAATATTATTTTCTCCCGGCCCCCAAACCCGGGTGTTACAACTCTCCCCCACTTAAGGAAATTTCGTCCCCGAAATTTATCGGACATGGAGAGCCACGGAACTGCCCTTCCGCACTTCCCTCCTCTACTCACCCCAACGTACTCACCAACTCGGTATACCTACCACACATCATTAGCTACCTGACACTAAGATCTCAACTGATTCTTTGTTGCACGCAATTTCAAACTCAACTCAATCTCTTCAACAAACATAGCACGGAACAGATCTGACTCACATTCCTGAATCATAGATACACAAATCGCATCACAAACCCCCTTCTAACTCTGGTGGTAACCGCAACAAATAAACAACTGAACTAGTCCGATTCACAATCTCATACAACATTGTTTGAATACTTGACCCATAACTTTCTCTGACTGATCATCTGACCTCAACATGCAACCAAGCACTATGCATACGTCTTCAAAAATCTAGCAGAAATCTTGAATCTCTATTACCCACTTTCATCAAGAACCTCTCACAGATGTAACAAACTAGAAGAAAACTGAGGCTCGGTCTTGCCATGCTGGCAAACTATGCACTTACTCTCATACTGAACCACATCATTCATTAATTCAATCTAGCAATACTCATCTTCAACCCACAACAGTCTTCATACTACCCAGATGCAATACAAACGAACTGCCAAGTTGTTGAGTGTGTAAAAGTTCTATTATTTACACCCTTTTTAACCCATATTTCTGCAGCATTCAAGCATCATTGCATTACATTTAGGTTAGTTTTCAATAAAACATCACAATTATATAAAAGGTACGGATTCTACTGAAAGATGGCTATTTTTGCAGGTATCTGTCACAGTAGATGTCGAAGGCAGGCGCAGGGCAGATAAGCAGGAGAGCTGAACTGGACAAGCAGCTGAAGAAGACGAACCTGTCATGGACCTGTCGTGACAGCATGGTGACAGCAGATTTATGAAGAGGAAAAGTGAAGTGGACCTCGATAGATAGAGAAAAATCTGCTCGTTTGTCGTGTGAAAGCCAAATATTTTTCCAAGCCCCGGATCAAAAGATATGTCAAGTCAAAGCTCAAGGAGAGGAAATCCCTAAAAGCAAGGATGCGGCTGGAAAGTAGGAGACTTTAGAGATTTAGTCTTTATTAGAATCTTACTTTTAATTAAAGTTGTAATCCTTGTTACCTTAGATAACTTGAGCCCAAAGCTTATATAAGGGCATAGATTAAACCTAGGGCATAACCGATTACCCCATAATCGAAACCTAAACCCTACCGTTTACCTGTCACCGATATGTTCTAAATTCCCCCTAGGGCTACGGGTTGTTTTGTAAAGTAGTTGCAAGGGTTGCTTTGTTTTAGGATTTTTCAAGTTCAATAAAATAAACTTCAAGTTCTTTTATCTTGGTTTTAATATCTTGCAAGAGCATCGGGAGAGCATTGTGAGGTTATCCATTTACTTAGCATCGGGAGAGTTAAGTATACGAAAGAGATAAGAGCGCGTTCTCTAGTTTATAGTTGAACCATCTCGTGCCTAGGGATAGGGCGAGGTTAAGTGGCTAAAGAAGAATTCATACACATCGGTATTCATCCTTCGATTCACGCCGGGAGGTATCATCAAAGACGTGATTGCCGACAGACTTGTGCCTAGGGATAGGGCAAGGCAGATCTGGGATTCTTGCCAAGCTTGAAGTACGGAGTTAGTGTTCGCTGCCGCGACAGCTAACGGACAGACGCCGCGACAGGTGCTGTCGGCGACGGGTGCGACGACAGAACTGGAGATCCTAAGCAATTCAATACCTGCACTACCGAGCAACTCAATACCAGCCCATTCTCTTTATCTTGATATCTTACTTCTTTTATTTGCGTTTTCCTTATTATTTTCGTGACAACTTCTCATAATTATTTCCTTTACTGCGTGCAGTGAATTTAGGTGAAGCTATTAGCCCAATCCCTGTGGAGACGATATCCGATACTTCGTATCACTTTACTACTTGCGTCGTGTATACTTGCACTATAATTGCGATAGACTATTTTACACGCAACACAAGTGCTTCGGCCAAAACAAGACGTCTCAAACACTATGTCAATCGGTATAACTATTCTGTCTCTGAAATGCAAAACTCTATCATCTCTGAAACCGTATTCTGAAGGTCTTCTTTCTTCTTCATAAATTGCACTGTCATACTCTAAGATGATGTACTAGGCCTAATGAATCTACGGTCTAACAAATCTCGTAGTTGATTCTTCAACACTTCCAATTCTTTCGGAAATCATAAGATACAGAGAAATCAAAGCAGGAGCAAACTCGAAGACAATACCAATAACAAACTCTTCTTCCCTATCAAGAGACAAACCAGGCAATTCTTCTAAACACTTTTAGGAAAAACACAAACTGCTCTGACCTTCTGTGGTCTAATATTCGTTCAAAAATCAAATCTATCACAATTGCCAAGCAAGCCTGTCAACTAAACTCAATCAACCTTTTACCTCTAAAGCTGGATCACATTCAATAAGAAGTTCACATCTCTACCTAACACTACAGTCTCATAGAAATCTGCAACTTCAAGGCAACTCTCTCTTCGTCTCAACGTATACCCTAGCTTGGTGTTCTACAAGCCAAGCCATCTCAAAAGGTACATCGACACCGTAATAAAAGACAAGCACTTCCCATTTACTAAAAACACGTAACTCTGAATCATAAACAAACATCTTCCGTACATCTTTCTGACTACCACTATCTCACAAAAAGGTCTAGTCACATGTGTCCCTAAGTCTAAAATCTCAACAGAGATATCTAGCTTCCTTACATGCTCACACACAAAAGAACGAATCCGCAGAAATTGCAACTTCACATGTACACAACTGATAGTCTTCGGTCCTCTTGTTTTCAGGCTGACCCTTCAAACATAACTTAACTCTTCAAAACCGTTCTTAGAGCATCTCGAAACTTCAAAATTCAGTTCTGATCACACACAAACAATCATGCTTGAACTTGTTCTATAACTTCGGTCTTGACGACTCGAAACATCCCACTACCAGACAATATGGAGTCAAGGCTCAAGACTTCCTTCTCGGCTCAACTATGTCGGAAGTGACTTCATCTCTCCTTCTTGCCGGAAGACCACTCAGACGCACACTGGCCCAATTACACAAATTGATTCCCACTCACGGATACTGATCGGCTGTCCTGTACTAAAACCATAGGCCGAACCCCCAACGATCACTAACTAACATTTTTGAATTCCAGATTACTCACACGAGACCCTTACTCTGATCTCGCCAACAGAACTAAGGTACTCGTACCTACCTCTAACACTTCACCGAGCATATTCAAACTTTGCATGCTTGCTATCAACATACGGAAGCACAGACTCAGAATCAACCAGAAGGGGACAAACTCATAACTGTACCAAGGGCTTATCTACTATAACATTGATCCACTCTGAACCTCACTCAAAGGTCTTCACTTCTTTTTACCAACTAATACCAGAAACGATCACATCGTCCTTCGCCAACGAGAATCAACCCACATACATCCTGACTCAAACAAACCAAGGGTACCTCAGCTCCGGTACAACCATACTCCCCTAACTACAGCAAAGAACTTCCTCAACATCATCCATATTCTTAGAAACCACAACTTCTACTTACCGATTCACGGTCCACACATTGGCCTCAAACTTACTAAAAACAATAAATCAACAACAACAACACATTAACATACCACTGGGTTAGCAAAGGAAAGGGTCCAAGTGGCTCAAGTATGATTCCCTCACTTAAAATCTCTTTTTCCAATGTAATAGAAGCAATGGGACTCTACTCAATATGCTTCAAGCAACATACATTCCCAATCAAACAATCACACATCACAACATACTCGAATAACAAGTAACATGCTTACATGGCAAGCAAACACCGTGCAATTTAACATAAGAACTTAACTTACCTCACTTACCTGCCCAAGGTCTCGGAAACCTTAGCTCTGATACCAACAAATATAACCCCCTCGTCCCGGTTCGGACGCTTGACTGGTCCGAGTGGGCCACACGGGGAAAACCGAAGCGAAACCCGTTAAGGTTCCTCCTCGGTTAACGACCCAGAAAATTTCTTTTTGATTTAATCTTTTCTAAAGGCTCATTTGAATCCTATGTGATCAAACAGCGGAATAAAATGCAGAAGAAAAGCATTCGAACACAAAACAACATTTAAACAACCCAATTTTAATCCATTAAGCAGGCCGTTTCGAAACACCCTTGTGGCGTATCGAAACGCCTTGACCTGGTTAACGGTTCTAAGCCTACACGAAGAGGCCGTATCAGAACAGAGGTCAACCGTTCTGAAACACCCTCCACGGTCAACTTCTCGTGGTCAACGAGATTTTGACCGTTTCGAAACCCTTAGACCCGTTTCGAAACACTTTCATCTCGTCATTTTCTCAGAATTCCAGTAGCCAAAACGTTCCGATACCTGTTTCGGAACAGGGGTTTCACAGGCCAGACCGTATCGAAACGCGTTCCGATACGGGGTCCCTGAAGCCTTACCCGTTCCGAAATGGCCCAGCTCGTTTCGAAACGCAGACTGTCTGTAACCTTCGAAAATCAGACTTAGGCATTTCTCAACTGTTCTAAGGGCCCTAAACGACCCCAAACAACACTCAACATAAACATACATGATCTAGAGGCATTGATCCTAAGACGAGCATGCTCAAACACCCAAAACATATAAAGAAACATCCAATCAAGGCATTACCAAAGGCATACTTTAACATAGTCATCACATAGGCAATTCAAGGTAAGCAATTGCCACCAAGGTTCACAAGCATGAGCATATATCTCAAAAACCAAGTTAACGCATACATACGAGGAGTCTAACATGCTCCTAAACAACAACAACAACATATTCCAAAAAGCATCATAACACGACACCTATCCCATTGCTTTACTATTACAATCTTTACATTTAAATATCACACTTGAGCTAAACGTAAGCATCACTTGGAGGCCTTTCCTTGCCCTTGCCACCCACAAGCTACTGATTTGCATTGTCGAACAAAAAGGAGCGTAAGCATAAAAGCTTAGTGAGGGTAAGCTCATAAAACAAACCTCGACAATGCAGGGTCCAAGCACGAGCTAACAACCAAGGTATAATGCATGATCTTACCTTAGATCCACATAAACCAATCTACACATGATGCATGAACATATATTCAATATCATGCCATGCCCAACATGTTTAAATCCACAACATATGTAATCACATATATTAAACCATGTTAGCAACCCATCCCAAATCACATTGGCTCACAAATAATCACATATTGGCGACATAAACCACAATCCGTATTGGCACCTAGCTATGACTCGAATACGCGGATAACCATTGGAACTCACATCCAACAACACAACCATTACTTGACGGTGGGATTACACTCATCACCGTTCACGCGGAGGAGATTCCACTCATCCTCACGCCCCATTTCACGCGGAGGGGATTCCACTCATCCTCACGCCCGTCAATGGGATTCCACTCATCACCGACGAATATATATAAGAAGATTTCCGGGCGAACCCGTACTCCATCTTGATGACTACCATCATCAAGACCACGCGCGCATTTGACTCACGTGTGCACACTAAACATCCTAATGATCGATCATTTGTACCCAAGCATACTAGTGCCAATACTACACATTTCATTAATCTTTCACAATATCATTTCATAACACTTCCGTGCTTAGCACGTACTCACCATGACTTACCGTCATGCATAAACCACATTTCCATGCCTAGCATGTACTCACCATGATCCTCGGATCATGCAACCACCTCATATCATCATTTCACATGTCAACACCACATGTATATCATTAACACCAATATCACATCATATTTTACACATATGTATAACCATATCATATTTACCATCAACATGCATATAACAATGCATCGAGCCATGCCTCAACATACATGTACAACAACGTATACATAACACCACAATCACAACTAATCAAGAGGCATAAACAACCATTAAAGAGTGCAACCAAAGTCTCTAATTTAAGCTTGGGATTAGGCTACCACTCTAATCCCAACTCTAGGTGGGTTTACCAAGCCCATCCTAGGTTCACATGCTTGAAAAAACCACTTAAAAACCAATTTGAAAACATTAACCACTCACCTCCACCTCCAAGCTCAATTACCAAGCAACCAAAGTCTTTAAGTTTCCGGATTTGTTCCCAAGGCTTCACCAACACATAATCTCGCTTCTAATCACTTCAACACAATCAAAATAGCCTCAAATTAGTCCATACAACAATGTAACAACCCGGAACACTAGTCAAGCAATAAACACATGAATTCAAGCCATGAACAATCCCCAAAATCACCAAACCCGAGCAGCCCTTATACCCAGTCCAAAACTTGTAATTTCAACACATTTAACACTTCCAAATGCTTCCAAAACAACCCCCAACCATTACCCTAACATCAACCCTCAATTTCCAACACAAACTACACCCAAAACTCAACTAAAAACCCTCATAAAAGCCCACCAAAACCCAAATTCGGGTATATGTATAAAATCATGTAAAAATCATCTATGTTGGGCCTTATGGGTAGCAGACAACATATCTAACCATAATAAATCAAAAGCTTTGATAAATAATCATAAAGCTTCAACCTTTAGCCTAGAACTTTGAAAAACCCAAATGTAAAATACATAGTTTTAATGAAATCTAAAAATACCAAAGTGTAGAGGATAGCAAGGTCAAGTCGAAACTATATTTACCTTTGAAAAAGCTCTAAGGATGAAGAAGAAAGATGATGAAATAGTAACAAGAGATAAGCTCTCTCTCTTCATGTCGTTGGTTTTGTTTTGAAGAAGAAGCTGATGGGGTTTTTGGGTTTATTTGAATTATAAGGTAATAAAAATGAGTTTTATTTGTAAAGACCAAATATTTACACAAATGCCATTAATGAATGGCTAAAGCTATCATCCCCTAAAGCCCATGGATTTTGGGCTTAGGAGATAGGCCCAACACAACTTTAATTGTTTTGCAAACACGAAGCCCATGAAAATATTTTATTATTTTATTTATAAAACCGAACCCGAAATAATATTAAAATATTATTTTCTAGCTTTGATAGAGGTGATGCCAAGAGGCACAGGGACAATAGGCATCATTTTGATCACAGACGTAGGGGTGGTAACCACAGAAGAGGCCATCAGGGCCAAAGAGCTGGTGGGCGTTTACTCGAGTGTGCTAGGTGCGGGAGGCATCATACCGGAGAGTGCTGGGGAAACTTTAATGCGTGTTGGAACTGTGGAGCTAGAGATCACCTTAGGCATGATTGTCCACATCAGGCCGGGCTTGCACCGGTTCAGGTTCAGGCTTCTGCTAGAGCTAATGAGTACCCGAGAGGTCATGGGCGTGGTCGAGGTAACTTTCAGCCGAGGAACGATGGTTAGAGGAATATAGCTCATGTGGTTGCGGTTCAGCCGGAGGAAGGAGGTCATGCTAGAGTTTATGCTCAGTAAGAGGGATAGAACGACACGGGCGTGATTGCATGTAATTTCTCGATACGGTCTCTGAGTTTGCTTTCCTTGATTGACTACGGGTCTACGCATTCATACATATTGAGTGAGCACGCAAAGATGTTAAATATACCTTGCGAGGTACTAAAGGTAGGTGTTAGTGTTACTAGTTCTTTCGGGGATACAATAGTGGTTAGGAAGATGTACAGAAGGTGTCCATTAATGGTTCACGGGCATATATTTCCAATGGACATGATGGAGTTACCGTTCTATGGCTTCGATGTGATTTTGGGTATGGATTGGCTTACAGAGCATAAAGCTAGGATAGATTTCGAAACAAATAGAGTCTACTTGAAGCTTGCAGATGACTACGAGATTGTGGTAGTAGAGGAGAATTTAAAATTCTTATCGGATGTTTTTTCAGCCTTAGAGGCTCAGAGATTAGTTGAGTTCGATTGCTCCATACCGTATGGCACCGAAAGAACTGAAAGAGTTGAAGACTCGGTTACAAGAGCTATCAGACAGAGGTTTTATCCGTCTGAGTTCTTCGCCTTGGGGCGCTCCGATATTATTTGTGAAGAATAAAGACGGTAGTATGAGGATGTACATCGATTATATACAGTTGAATCAGCTGACAGTAAAAAACAAGTATCCCTTGCCGTGTATCGATGATTTTTTTGATCAATTGAGAGGGGCATCAGTCTTTTCGAAGATTGATTTGAGATCTGGTTATTACCAGTTGAAGGTAAAAGAAGTAGATATACCGAAGACAACTTTTAGGACTAGGTATGGTCACTACGAGTTCTTGGTTATGCCGTTTGGGTTGACAAACGCACCAGCTGCTTTCATGGACATGATCAATAGAATCTTCCATGAGTACTTAGATCAGTTTGTGGTTGTATTCATAGATGATATTTTGGTGTATTCGTGTACCGAGGAAGATCATGACAGGCATTTGAGGTTAGTTTTGCAAACTTTGCTAGATAACCAGTTGCATGCTAAGTTGAGTAAGTGTGACTTCTGGATCAGAGAAGTAGTCTTCCTAGGACATGTAGTATCACCCGAGAGGATTAGAGTTGATCCGAAGAAGATAGAAGCCATTGTTTAGTGGAAGCAACCAAAGTCTGTGACATAGATTTGTAGTTTCCTAGGCTTAGCAGGTTAATATAGGAGGTTTGTGAATGGGTTCTCGAAGATAGCCGCTCTTTTGACAAAATTGCTTCAGAAGAATGTTCAGTTTGAGTGGTCAGATGCGAGATAGCAAGCCTTTGAGAAACTGAAAGAAGCTTTGACAGATGCACCGATTTTGATTCAGCCAGACTCTGGGAAAGAGTATGTGATCTACAGTGATGCTTTATATGTAGGATTAGGTTGTGCGCTCATGCAGAGCGGAAGAGTTGTAGCTTATGCCTCGAGGCACTTAAAGAATCATGAGTGCAATTACCCAACACACGACATAGAGCTAGCCGCAGTTGTGTTTGCCTTGAAGATCTGGAGACATTATTTGTATGGTGAGAAATGCACAGTGTATACGGATCACAAGAGTCTAAAGTATATAATGACACAAAGAGAGTTGAACCTTAGACATCGTAGGTAGCTAGAGTTACTTAAGGACTACGATCTCACGATTGAATACCATCTGGGTAAAGCCAATATAGTGGCAGATGCTTTCAGTAGGAAGCTAGTTGTTGAGTTGAGAGCCATGTTTGCTAGTTTGAGCTTGTCCGATGATGGTGGTCTAGTGGCCGAGCTTCAAGTTAGACCTACCTTAGGCTAGTTGATTAGATAAAAGCAACTGTTAGATAGATCTTTGACACCTCACGTGCAAGATATAGCCGAGGGTAAACCATCGGACTACAGTTTTAGTGTTGATGGGGTCTTGTGTTTCAGAGATAGAATAGTTGTGCCGGATGACAGTGATTTGAGACGTACTATCTTAATCGAAGCACACACTAGCCTGTTCGCTATGCATCATGGTAGTACAAAGATGTATCGTGATTTGAAGAATGAATACTACTGGGTTGGTTTGAAGAAAGACGTAGCCGATTTCGTGAGTAAGTGTATGGTATGCCAGAGAGTTAAGGCAGAATATCAGGTTCCATCAGGTTTGTTGCAACCGTTGAGGATTCCGGAATGGAAGTGGGAAAATATCACCATGAACTTCGTTTCAGGTTTGCCTTTGACTCATTCGAAGAAGAACTCAGTTTGAGTTATAGTTGATCGCTTCACAAAGTGTGCTCACTTTATAGTTGTTCATACGACTTACTCCTTAGATAAGTTGGCCGATTTATACATCAGTGAGATTGTGAGACTGCATGGTATGCCGAAGTCGATTGTGTCTGACAGAGATCCGAGATTTACAGCCAGATTTTGGGAGTGTTTTCATAGTGCTTTTGGTACCCGATTGAATTTCAGTACATCGTATCATCCTTAGTCAGATGGTCAGTCAGAGAGGGTATACAGATTTCGAGGACATGTTGAGTTGTTGTATTATTGACTTTCAGGGTACTTGGGAGAAACACTTGCCGTTTGTCGAGTTTGCATACAATAACAGTTATTAGTCGAGCATTCAGATGGCTCCGTATGAGGCTATGTATGGTAGAAAATGTAGAACTTCGATTTGTTGGGCCAAAGCAGGTCATGAGTTGTTACCGATGCCGGATATGCTTACGGGGACCACCAATAAGGTAAAGTTAATCTGTGATCATTTGAAGGCAACTTCGGATAGACAGAAATCATATGCCGATTTGAAGAGGAAAGAAGTTGAGTATGTCGTGGGAGATAGAGTGTTCTTGAAAGTCTCTCCATGGAAGAAAGTTATGAGGTTTGACAGAAAAGGGAAATTGAGTCGGAGATACATTGGGCCGTATGAGATTGTGAAGCGAATCGGTCCGGTTGCTTATCAGTTACGTTTGCCATCCGAGTTAGAGAAGATTCACAATGTGTTCCATGTTTCGATGCTTTGAAAGTATAGATCAGATCGTCGCACGTTATGCATGTGGAAGAGATTGAGTTGAACTCAGACTTGACGTACGATGAAGAACCAATTGCGTGGTAGACCGATTGAGTTGGTCAAAGTGAAGTGACAACGCCGAGGTGTGGAAGAGGCCACTTGGGAGAGAAAGGAGGATATGGAGAGGCAGTTTCCGTATCTCTTCCCGTTAGGTAATTTCATGGACGAAATTTTCTTAAGTGAGGGAGAGTTGTAACACCCGGGTTTAGGGGGTCAGGTGTTAAGTGAGTAAATTGGGTTCGGTTCTTTGGGGTTGGCTTAAATAAAATGGGCTTGGTTTTGAATTTAAGAGATCATGTATTTTCATTAAGGGTAAAAAGGGGTTTTTCTAATAAGAGAAATAAAACAAGTAAAATAGTGTTTTG
The DNA here is from genome assembly GCA_958450335.1 of Hibiscus tridactylites. Classification (NCBI taxonomy): domain Eukaryota; kingdom Viridiplantae; phylum Streptophyta; class Magnoliopsida; order Malvales; family Malvaceae; genus Hibiscus; species Hibiscus tridactylites. The sequence continues at coordinate 36,055,771 of OY288267.1, read as the reverse complement.
AAGCTATCATCTTCTTCCTCTTGAAACAAAACTCACGACACTAAAACTCCTCCCCAACCCAAACATCGTGCCATAATCTTCCTCAACGATTTCAAGAGTTTTTATCAAGGTAATAATGTTTTTGACTTCTCCTCTTCATCCTTAACATTTTTATGGTTTTAGATTTTCATAAACTCCATTTTTGAGTTGTTCCAAGTGTTCAAATTTTAGATCAAAGGTGGAAACTTTGTTGGTTTTTCGTTGAGTTTTTGATTTGTAAAGTTTATATATGTTATAGTCTTGCTTTTAAGTTTAACATATGTTAAAATGGTGAAGTTTTAATGAAATCCCGAAATGTGTATTTGTGGGTGAGTTTAGAGGTGGAAATCTTGAGTTTTTGAGGTAGTTATGTGAGGGAAAGTTGGGCTGATGGTATGGTTATACTTGGGGGCTATTTTGAACATGTTTAGCGATGATTTGGATGATGAAATTGATGGGTAACTGATGGGTTGTGTTCAAGTACGAAAATGAAGAGTTTGGGTTAGTTCTTGGCTTGGAAATGTAGTGAAATTGTCTTGAGTTGTAATATGATTTGGGGCAGTGATTTTGTGGATGTTTTGATGTGTAATGCACTGTTTTTGGTTGATTAGAAGCAAGGGAAAACGTTCGGGAAGCTTCGGGCTCAATTCCGGGGGACTTGGAGGCTAGATCGACATTCTCGACTTGTATTGGGGGTGTTTGGTGAGTGGACTGATTTCAATGGTTTTAAATTGGTTCAAAGTATTTTATTGGGGTTCTAGATTGTGCTTGGTAGGCCAACCTAATGTGGGGTTAAGTTGGTAGCTTAATCCCTTGTTCAACTTTATGTATTTCTTGCTAAATGTGCATAAATGTGGTCTTGTGTGATAAGTGTCCGATTATGCGTGTTACGATATATTTATGTTGCATGATGGTGATTTGTATGTTGTATTGCCTGATTTGTGAAATCATGGTGAGTACTCGCTTAGTATGTTGGCACTAGTTATGTTACCGGATATAAATGATCGATCATTAGGATGAGTGTGCACACGGTAAGAGTCAAATTCGCACGTGACCTTGTGATGTGAAGTCACCAAGGTGGAGTACGGTGAAGTAACATTCCACCGGAAAGTATATATGTGTGATGATGAGTGGAATCTCATCCGTAAAAAAATAGTGATAAGTGAAATCCCACCGGAAGGTAATATTGTTGTTATTGAGTACGTTGGGCGAAAATCCAAACGGAAGCTATCCGCATATCTGAGTAAGTTATATAGTTGCCAATCTACCTTATTTATGTGTGGTTGATGTGGTAAGATGTTCTGTTACATCTATGCTAAGCATAGCATGAGGTAAGATACCATGTTCATGCATTCTTGTAGCGGTTGGTTATGTTGTTATGTTGGTGTTAATTCATGCCTTGTTGATGATTTATGGATACTATACTTTGGACCCTGCATTGTCGATATTTGTTTTTGAGCTCCCTCACTAAGCTTTCAAGCTTACGCTCTCATTTCCGACAATGTAGATCATTATTGTGGAAGTTAGCAAGGAGCAAGAAAGGGGTACCCAAGTGCGCGTGTTGCTCCTCAAGTATGGTTTTTCTTGAATAATGTAATAGTTGGCAATATGGATGCTAAGTGTTGTATGAGCGTATGTTAGACTCATATGTTGGCTTTCATGTTGTTGAATGTTCATGTTTTTGTGTTGAAGGGATGTAAACCTTGTTTTATGTGATGCTCAAGTTGCTACATGTTTCTTATAGCTAAATAGACTCGTTATGCATGCTTGTATGTTTAATCATGCTCAGTTGTAGGATGTGTTGCCCCTAGATTGTTTGTATGATTGTTGCTTTGTGATCTTTGATGTTTCGGGGCAAGTTTGGGGGGCGTTTGAGGATGCTAAAACCTGTTTTCGGGCCACTCTGTATGCAGGCGTTTCGAAACGCTTGAAGTGGTTTTGGAACGGTCGTAGCTCCAAGGATACTCGTATCGGAACGGGGGTGGTGCAGTTTCGATACGTTTTGACACTGTGAGCCCCCGTTTCGGAACCAGTTCCGATACGTTTTGTCACTTTAGACTCCTGTTCCGAAACAAGGTGGGCCATTTTGGAACGGCTTGGTCTTGCTTTTAAACTAGAGCCTGCGTTTCGGAACGCGCAAGTCTATTTCGAAATGCAGGCATGTACTAATTGGCATCTTCAAAGGTTCTTGGACGTTACGTTTTAGTCCCAAATGCTTGTTGCTTCCTTGTTGAGTTCATATGTATCTTTTATGAATGGTTTTGCTTCGTACGCATGAAATTGGACTAACAAGTTACTTGGTAAATTTAAGTTGCCATATGTTCTGCTTGGATTGTTTCGTTATCGTCTTCAGCTGTCGCCTTCGCACATAGGATTAAATGTGATATTTAGACAAGATAATTAAATGAAAATTTAGGGTTGCTAATCGAAGTGAGGCCTTAGCGGGTTTCGCCCCGATTTTCCTTGTGCAACCCGTTTGGACCGATCTATCGGCTAGACCGGGATGAGGGGGTTACATTTGTTGTTGGAATTGATCGAATTGATCTAAGTAAATGTCTTTTTGAAGGGGTAGCCAACTCATGATTATGCTCAAAAATAAAATGAGTAACTTTCCACTGATCATCTTGCATTGTAAAACGAATCATTGCTGGACACCCAACTTTAGTTTCTAGTTTGTTATGCTTTTTTTTTGTCCCCAACGTCTTCAAGTTCTTTGAAACCTCGTTTAGAACAATAGAAATATTTACTACAAATAATTTTAGTTCCAGCAAGATATTTGTTTTTTCTTTTCCGAACACTAAAACCCATGCCATGACCATAATCGTTATACAAATCATAAGCTGTATCTTCACTATTTACCACAAGCACCTTCAAATCAGAATTATCTGTGTCTATGCTTTCTATAAAAGTAAAACTTCGAGAATTTTCTTAGTCGATATTATGAAACATAACTGCATCAAACTAAATAATTGATATTCTTAAATATAATTTTAATCATCATAAAATAGTATGATATTATTATCAAACAAATCGTAAAATAACAAGTAAATTCGTTAGAATAATTAACTAAAATATTATCAAACTATGAAATAACACGTATATGATACGCTTTATAAAACTAAATAAAAAATTTAAGATTATTCCAGTGTATATTGTTTTTAAATTTAATGATGGTTTTTTTTTCTAAAATAGAACATTGTATTATTATTTTTAATTAATAATGTTGGCTATGTTATTAAAAAACAAACATGTATCAATGCAATAGCGTAAACATGTCTTGGAAAAGAAAATAACAATAAAAGTCAAAGAAGAAATAAAATGTACTGCAAATAACTATTGCAAAATAAAAGCCAAAGAACTACTAATTATTTTTCGTTGAAGACGTAATACAATTTGACTAATTTAATGTTTTTTTTTAATTTAAAATCAAACTTTCTTAAAAGTAACATCGAAGAAAAACGATGAAAGCACCAGTTCAACATAAAAGTAATGATAGACAAACATGTATCGGTGTAGTAGCATAACACGCTTTGTACACATCAATCAAACTTTCAATTATATTTTTCTATTCGTCAAACTCAAAAAAAAATTATTGTCTTATTCGTGTGAACAAAATAAAAATATCAACATGGTATCATTACTTTTGTATCCAATGGAGAAATATTATGACTCTGAAAGCAAATAGCAACTAACAAATTTTCCAATCGAAGAAACACATAATAGAGATACTTGAATAGCAAAAACAAAACTTCACAATTAAGTAAAACTCATAAATACTAACATGCTTCCCGCTCAACAAGCAATTTTCTCAATAGTTTCTCATCAATCAAACACAAAACTAGTTAAAAAATTAAAACTAACAAGAATCGTCGCGAACAAGAAAAACAAATAGTTTTTAGTGAGTAATAATAAACTAATTAAGAATTGACCTTTTTTCAGTGAAGAACTTGTTTTTTGCCTGATCGTTTAAGCTTCGGCGTATATGCATAAAGAGTTTTTTACTGATAAATTTTTAAAAATGTTGTCGTAAGCAAGGAGGAGGTTGGAGAAGAAAAGGATTCAAGAAGAACCCTAAAATTGGCACAAAGTGTTTTTAATTTTAATGTCTTTTTTCATTTTTAATATATTTTATTAGAATCAATAATTTGGAAATTAAACTCCATGTGTATAAATGATGTGGAAAAAATGACATAATTTTTTTTAATTGGTAGGGACCATGAATGACGTGGTGGGAAAGGTCTATGAAATAATTTCTCTAACTCCAGACGCCAGTCATAATCATACACAAATTAAAATGAGATAAATGTCACATTTTACATTAATTTTGACTAAATATGGAATGTGATATATATATATATATATATAATTTTGATTTTATTTTAATGGTATACATAAATTTAAATTTTAGTTGAGTTTCATAATTGATAAATATAATTAATTGTTTATGTAATAAATAAACGCAAAATGATGATACGATGATAACAATTTAAGTAATTTTATGGAAATTGAATTAAATCAAAGTTTTTATGTATATAATTACAAAAATAAAATAAAAAAAATTATGTATTACATTTCATATTAGACTAAAGTATATGTATAGTTTTGAGAATTATCTCAATTAAAAAATATAAAACAAAAAAAAAGAATGAAAAAGAAAATAATTTTTATGTCACGTGCATTGTATGAGTTTTTATGTACTTTTAATTTTAATTTAAAAGAATTGACGTAAGAATTTTTTGACTAATAATAATAAATTGGATTTTATTAAAATAGAGAAAATACAACATAAATAAAGTATGTAATAAAAAGAGAAATTTAAAGATTAAGTATATCAAAAATTCATACAGATAAAAATAATAATATAAAAACCAAAAAGCGCAAAGAAAAGTCTATATATTCTTTTGAAATTGGCGTCGTCATAGAAACTTAATTATCGTCAACAAAATTTTTTGTCTTTATCTAACTAGATGTTTAAGAAGAGATGTAGGAGTAGTGAGCGAAACAAGTAATATTACAAGTTACTTCGCTAAACAGATCTGAATGCAGCGACAAACAACCATAAAAAGGGATCAAACTACTAAAGACCACCGACAATCATAAATCAGAAACGAGCGTCGTAAGAAACTTTAGATGAATACAATTCTACCGTAAAATTAGACAAAAGAACGTGTCATAAGACAGAGGCGTGTCACAAGACAGAGGAAACAAGTGCAATAAGGTGATCGAAAAGTAGGAACCCAAACAAATATATTTTATTAAAAATAGAAGAAAATCAACAAAAATAAAAAACGAGATATAAGAAAGCAAGAGAAAAAAGATTAACAATAGTTGACGACCATCACTAAAACTAATACCACCGTCAGCCAAGTAAAGAGTTGAATAAGAAAAGGTATCTAGCAAACTATAGAAAAACAGGGACAAACACTTTTGGGTTCCTACTTTTGAGTAGGAATCCAAAACACGGTGATTAAAAAGTATGAACCCAAAATAAAGATATTCTTATTAAAAGTAGGAAGTTAGAATAATGAATTTGGGAGAGAAAAAAAATAAATTTTGAGATTTGAAAAAGATAATTAAATTTTAATGTTAGATTAATTTATTCATTTGATAAATTAAAAATTAAAATTTAGAAAATAAGAAAAATTAATTTTTAAGGCTCCTGAGAAGTCACTTATGGTGCTCCCCTAATAAGTCAGCCATGGTCCTTATAAGTTTAAATATTAGACAAAGGGTTAATTATCTCATTCATACATGAACTATACCAAATTCTCACTTTTATACAAAATGTTTTAAAATTCTCGATTTCATACATGGGTTTTCTGTCATTAACGGGGTCACCCACTTCCGTCACGGAAGGTGGCGTGGACCCCTTGAATTAGTCAGAATTGACACGCGGCATTTGTAAAAAAGATCCATTTACTTTTGGTATAATAGCAAAATTAGTCTTCAAAGGTTCATTATTTTTCAATTTAATCATTTTTCTTTCTTTATTTTTTTATTAAAAATATATTTATTTCTTAAAACTAAAACCTAACCTTTACTATTGATTTTTCTTCATGTCTTCACTGTAGCCGTCGCGACTCCAGTGTTGACGACCCTTACTATTCATGTCGTTCGTCGACTACCCAGGGATGGTGATCCCTTGTATGGAAACTCAGAGCCGAAAGCTGACAGAAACCTCCCCATCTGCCCCTTCATTTTCTCCTTTGAGAACAACCACTCGTTCTCACAAGCACGCCACTCTTCCTCTTCTACCGCTGCAACTATCGTCATGACTTGCTTTTGCACTTTCTGCACCGCCGCTACTTCAATGGACTCCACCAGCATCGAATCTTTGATCAGAAACCCTCCTGTTGACGCTAAAAAAGTATTGATTTATATATCAATTTCACATGCTTTTACTTGTCTTTCAAGTATATTTAGTTGCATTTTGCTTTAGGAATCATGCATTTGCATTAAGAGTTGGAATTTTGTATTATGCCAGTTTGAAGGGTTGTTGTTGACACCTTTTTGCAAGATGGCATAGCAAGAGGCACATTTTCTTGCAGGGCAAAGTAAACCAAGGAAGGAAGGAGATGATGCCGAGAAGGCGTTGGCACATAAGGACCTTTAATGCCAAGCAGCGGTTGGCGGAGAAGAGCATTTGATGTCAGGCCAAGAAGTTGTTGAGTTCGAAAAAAATAGGGCCAGATTAAACTGCAAAAAATAAGGATTCGATCAATCCCCCAAAAAATAGCAAGCAGTGCCAAGTGCAGTTGGCAGAACCGTGTCAAGCTGTGATGCCAAAGGAGCATTAGCACGATGACATCAGGACTAATCTGATCAGCCTTGAGATTCAAACGTTGGATAAGATGATCATTTTCCTTATCCGCTGCGCGTTCAAATTCAAATCTAAGATAAACCAAGGCTATATCTTGAGTCTTATTTATACCCGATCAATCAAGAACGGACAGAGGATTTTTTGGAGGAGTGAATCGGAGAGTGATCGGAGTTCAAGGAGTTCAACCTTCGACCAAGGCCTGGCTGTGGAGAGTTGCATCGAAAGACCCTCTTCTAGCATATCCTTAGTCGGATTAATTTTATTTTATTTTTAAATGATGGTGGATGTTAAAAATGATGATGGTTTTTTGGTTGACACCCTCACCATAAACTAATTTTATAGTTGGTGAGGGGTGTTTGCGTTTGAATGTTGTTTTCTCTTTAATGTTTAGTTTTTAATAAATCAACACTGCGTCGACATTATTTTTCCTATCTGGCATGTTCTTTATTTTTAAGTATGCTGCCAAACGACAGCTGGCACTACCTTTTCAAATATTGTGCCAAGCGGCTGCTGGCATAGTTGGCTTATTGCAACTCAATATCATAACTGACTTGGGTGGAAACGATCGATTGCTAGATACTAAAGAGAGAAGTTTCGAAAGAAGATGTTCAAGTAGATGAACTTACTTCGGGAGTGAAGTCTACCCATTAGGAGTAAAGATTAGAACTTAATCAAATTGATTTATGTAAAAACATGCACTATAGACATATAGGGGGTTTCCGTAATTAATTTAGGGTAATGCCATCGACAAAGGCATTGCTATCTTTGAATCTGCTTGGCAAACAATTCCAATACATGATTTATTAAAGGCTGGCATGGCACGAACAACATAAAAATCAGGCACTCCTTGCCAACACTCATCATTTTCAAAGGCACACTCTTGGCAACGTTTTATTTTCTTTTATTTTCTTTCCCTTCATTCATCTCAATTTCAACTCAAAACAAACATTTTTCTTGAAGACAAGTAAACCTGCAAAGCAATCGAAATTTCAAAACGCAGTCTCTGTGGGATCGATACTCAGCTTAATTGTTGTATTACTTGTAGACCGTGTATACTTGCACGGAATAGATTTTTTGGCACTGTTTCTACATTTTCTACACATTTTACGCCTTATATCCATCAAATAATCATTCACGCCAAGAGTTTACATCTCTTCAAGCTCTTCATCGTTCATGTCAAGTCCATTACTTCTTCTGTTGTTGGTTTCACTGGACCTAGTATTTTATAGCCCGACCAGTTAAATGGAACTTGAGTTTTTAAATCGAGACAGTTGAGGATGGAGACAATGATTCAATTTCTTTTGACTATTAAAATTAGAATTTAGGCTAGAAATTTTTCACATGTTTTTTCCCTCACTACTTCAATTTCATTTAATTTCTGTATTTGTTTTGCGATATTGGTATACTGAATTCTCCTTTAATTTCTTTTAACTTTTAGATTTTTATTAACCCTAAAATTCAAATATGCAAGAACAATTATTGTGGGTTTGGTACCAGTCGACCTCTGTAAGACCCGAAATTTGTCCGGGTACCTATATATATACATATCTCTATTAATAAAGCTTAAATAAATAATAGAAATCCAAAGAATATAATAAAAGCCCATAAAAACTAAAAATAGTCCAAAAGTGTCCCAAATTCATTTTAATGTCTATTTTACATAAATAAATGTCCCTTTACAAGCTTTAAAGCCCATTATAAAATCGGGCCCAAATCTCTATATCCTACTATAACCCAAAAAACACAAAAGATATGAAAAAACCCTTTTCCCGCTCATTTTTGGTACACATCAGACCCAATAAACACAAATTTCAGCTTTCTCGCTCATTCCTTGACACGTGGCATATTTTCACTAGCCGAAATCATTTTCACATGGATTAAAATCCTTCTATGATGTCATCCTCGTCAGCCTATAAATACCCTAGAGAGAGAGAAAAGTCAGACAATTATTATCCACCATAATTACTCTACTAAAAATAATAATATACCATAATTAAAAAATAATAAAGAAGAGAGATAAGGGGGCATTTTGGAAAAATTATACCCCATCAGATTTCAAATTGACGCGACGGTTGAAGAGTCACCAGTGCCCAGGCGTCGCCGGAGTAGACCAGGAGAAGTTGAACCGTCTCACGTTGCCGCAAAATTGAACCATCGCGCGTTGTCGTGAAGCTGAAACGTCACGCGTTGGCGCAAAGCCGAACCGCTGTGGAACTGAACCGTCAACAGAGATGTGGATCGTCATTGAGACTTGATATCGGACCGTCATTGTGAATGCAGAAAATGCCAGAGAAAGCGTCAGCCGTCGCGCGAAACATCATCGTGAAGGTAAACTCTCCTCGATTTGCCTATTTTCCTGCAAAAAAAATTTAAAAGAATTAAGTTTTAAGTAGAGATGAGAAGAATGAAACTTAGAAGCGAAGAGGGGCTCGCCGTTGAGGTTTAAGCGAGGTTGGAGTTGAAAACGAGCGTCGATTTGGGTAGATATAGGCCGGGGAAATTGGGAATCCTACCAAATCTGGTAGATTAAGGCGAAATCCGAAAAAATAGGGTTTTTTGGGTTTGGTGGCGACAGAACGCGGCGGCCGGAAATCGTCTCACGACCACCGAAGTGTGGTCAGAAATCGCTTCAGAGTAGGTCTTTGTCGAGTTGAGGAATGACTAAAGAGGGAGAAAAGTGGGCGAGTTGACTCGGGTTCGGCCATTTATACTCATGCCGAAACGCGGTCGTTTTGGAGACAGGTCGTTTAGATCCGCGGGTCGAATTCAAGCCGGATAAGAGAGATATGCGCCCTTCTTTCCTCTTTTCATACTTTGGGCATTGAATTTTGTTTTCACTCCAATTTGGTCACCGATAGCTTGTAATTTGGCACTTATATTCCAATATTATTTCAATTCAGTCATGCTTCAATATTAATTGTTTTTATTTAATTGCTTAAATTAAATTGTGTGCTTGTATGTTTTAAACACCATGTAGTATATTGTTTAAGGATTTAAATCACATGTTTAAAATAGTATTACGTACCTTAGTATAGGTTACTTAATCACATAATTAAATAGGAAAGACCATTGTAGTAAATAGATGAATATTTGAAACAATATTAGAATATTCAATATTGGTTGGTGTCTCCATGAAGAGTGATGTTAACCAATGAATATTCCGATGAAGGTTTCAATGTTTCATTTTAACCTAGAAAATAGAAATAATTTACAATTAGATTAATTAAAATTAAAATATGACTAATAATTAGAATCACTCCAATGAGGGAATAATGTTACTTTTGGACTCATTAAAGATAGTGTCCAATATTATTTTGGATGTTATCATATATGTCCAAAAATTAATAATATTCTTAGAATTTTAAATTAAATGAATTAATGGTGCCTAATTAGGTTATGCTTAAAAGTGACAAGACAATAATTGGTTATGCATTAAACCTTTTGTGTTGAGATACACTTTGAATACAAATTGAAGTGTCCTAATGTAACTGGACGTTTCATAATTATATTCGTCCAAAATATATTTTCTTACAAAAGGATACCCCATTCTAAATAAAATTCATTTTACAGTTAGAAGAATTAATTAAATCAAGATTAATGTTTGAAATGCCAAAATGCCACGTGTAATTAATGAGGTACCGATAACGGGCGTTCGTAGGGGTGCTAACCCTTCCCTACACGTAACCGACTTCCAAACCTGAACTTTTCAAAAAGAATCTCTGGTACATTTTTATGGTGTCCAGCCTACCAAAGTGGCAGGTGGCGACTCTAAAATGATTTTTAAGCAAATAAAAGGGGTTTTGATTAAAATGGAAAAATTATTTAATTACAAGATAAAATTGGTTAAAATCATGATTTCCAAAAATTCAAATGTCAGGTTGTTTTTATTCCAAACATAAAAAGTGGGTTTTCAAAAAACGGTCACGACAGCTTGGCGACTCTGCTGGGGACAAAATTGAGAGTCGTGCCTAATAATTAATTACACGTGGCATTTTGGCATTTATAACATTAATTTGGATTTAATTTTTTCTGAAAAATTGTTTGATGGATTTTAGGAAGAATGAGGGTAGATTTTGTGTATGCTATATCTGTCATTCATGCATAAACTAAAAACCCGAGTTTTTCACCCTTAAGTTGGAGTAAGACAATATTCGATGTGATGCTCTCCAGCTCCGAGTTTGGATTTTTGTCTTCTTTCGGTATACTAACCTTATGCGTCGTGGGGCCCACGCCTCCGTTATAAGGAAACTATACTACCGAATCAATGTCTTGCTATCGCAGTAGTCAGTAACGATAGTTCGGGAACCGAGAGTCTAGAAGAAAGCCCACATTCTATTTTAGAAACCCACCTCACTAGAGCCAGACAGGGACCTACGACAGGTGCTGACGCTTTAAATATTTTTCTTTGGTTATTTTCTTTGCAAAATATATAATGTTTTACTGTGTTTGAATATTTTTTATTTGTTTTCCATATTAATTCATAATAATGACACCGTTTCTTTTGTTTTTTATGCATCCGACATCATTTTGCATACTCATAGGTATTGATTCAATGGTTAGTCAAGTTAAGTAGTATCTATAATGACCGATGAGTTCAATAGACAATGAGAAGACAATACGACGGCGTGAATTCAGTTAGAGAAGACTCAGTTCAAGAAAAGGATAATATTCAAGTAAGTCACATGTGAAGACACTTAAAGGGAAGTGTGAGAGAAGATTTAGGAATTAGTAGGTTTGAATGAACGGATCGAACATAAATTATAGAGAGGTAAAGCAAGCTTGGAATCCAGAATTTTCATCAAGTTCCAAAATTATGAAAAGTCATCAAAGGGATATTGAAATAAAGAAAAGCCAACTTTTTTAGCAAGAAGATGAAAGAGCTGAGAAAGAACGTGATGGAATTGGAAATCGATATTTGAACACTTAAAAGGCACGTTTGAAAGCTTTAGAAGGGACATTGCCAGAGAAGAAAAATGTATTGGGAAAAAATCTTGAAGCGGTATCCAAATTATCCAAAGGCAGAATTATGAAATGATCAAGTTCAGAGGCCATGTGGGGAGCCGCCCGATTCACGCAGACTTTATCCATTGAAGTCATGAACCTGTAACAACACTTAGACCTCACCACCAAGCAAGGACAAACGCTGGCTCGGAAGTAGAATGAAGCAATTAATCTAAAGATGAAGGCTAGCTGACTTCTTTAAACCAAGATTGTCTATTTTTTGTAATCAACCTTTTGACTGATGGATGTTGCTCTAAAGACTAGTCCTTGAAATTGATACCTCGTGCATTCATGCATTGTATTGCATTCATCGCATTTTTTCCAAATAACATCATTTAAAAAAACAATAATAATAATTATTAATAACAATAAATGCATTTTGACTTAAATAATATTGCATTATTTTTAACATAATAGGAAAAACAATTTCAGAAAGTTATTGAAGACCGCTCGGGTGAAATTGAACAAAAAATTATTAGTCCCCGAACAAGTTGGTAATTTGAGCTGCTGTTTTGCTTGGAATCATGGAAGCTGAAAAATGTCTCATACAAAAATACTGATATTGACAAGCTAGCATGTATCACATCTCACATGAGGGTCCAATCTGAATTATTCTTCCCGCAAAAAAGAGAAAATAGACAAAAAAAAGTCAAAGAGGAGAAAAGTCAAAAGACAAAAAAGGGTTAAAAAGAGATAGAGGTAAAAAGTCAAAAAAACAAGAGGAAGACAGAATAAAAGGCAGAAATCAAAGAAGAAAATAGGATCAAACTCGAGGCAATAAGGTCGGGGCACCTACGAGAAATCTATCAGATCTGAAAGAAATAATAAAGTGCTTGACCTCGACTCACCGGTAGTTTTTGAAAATGCTAAGATGAAGGTTCCAGTGGATGTACATTGAAGAATTGAATGAAAGCTAGATTTAGGTGTTTCTGCCGAAAATCTTGTCAATCAACGGTTCAGTTGCAATTAAAGGACCTCGTGGTTTTAGTAAAATTGTGGGATCACAGAGCTTTTCTCTAAAGTGTTGAAGGTCATGGATACAAGTGTAGATTGAATTTTTCTCACAAAGAAATTAATTGCAAGAGGAGCGGAGAGCACAGAAATTCAAGATAGAGATTGAATGGTTCAACAGAAAAAAGGAGGTACAGTTATAACAAGTCTAAATTTCGTAGTTAGTGATTTCATCAGAAATAAACACTTATGACCTCAGAACGGATAATTTCGATGTTACCAAAGACCATTATCTGCTGAAAGAATTGAGATAAAAGAGAAAGGATGTGGTCCACAGTAAGTGTTTGAGGGTGATCCGCCACAATTCGGGGTTCACCAGAAGCGAAGTAATGTTTGGACGCCAATCTCGTCAAAGTTTCCCTTATTAAAGAATGCTCCAAAAATAGATGCTCAAAGTCTCAAACAGACATGACCACTGAAAGCATGAACACATCCAGCCAGGAGCAGGAAATCAGAGTTCATTTAAGTGCTGACCAGAAGCAGTTATTAGTTTCCATATACGGATGGTTGGGTATCTCATAGAAAAGGGTCGTCAATTGATTGAAGAAACAAGGAAACTCATAAGCAGAATGACCTTACTCCAAGATTCGATGAGAACATTAGAGCATAAGCAAGAAGGGGCATGCCTTTGTACCAGTAGAGGAAATAAATGAAGAAATGCTGGTAGAATGAGAGTGGCTGAAATTCACTCAGGTTTTCCTTGACCAATGGTTGACAATTTGACTGCAGGAGATGTGTCTACACTTTTAGGACCATTGCAGAATAATACCATGAACCATCCAATCGCTTTTGCCCGCAAGCATTGGGGGTCCTTTGTAAGGGATGTTAATCGGTTTATTTGTTTATGATTCTTGTTTCCTACATAATTTTTCTCAAATGGCAAGCACTTTGCATTGTTTGATTCTTTTAAATAATTCATTTATTCTTTGTTATAGGTTAGTTTTTGTTCTCCCATACATATATGTATATACATGCTCTATTATTTTTTATCAGGTCCCTAGATATTAATGACAAGAGTGACCAAGAATCAAATTTAGAGATCAATTTCGAAATGTGGCTCTCTTCCAAGTTATTTAGGCCAACGGGGAGACATTAATAAGTGTTAAGGAATCACAGGAGAATCCCAAATACAAAATATGAGCGGATTTTCCTCTCAGACATTGTTGAATAAGGTCCTTGAATGAAGTGATAACCCAAAACATCTACCACCAGAAGGCTGCTCTTCTTCGAAGATATTCGTATATGGGAGGAAATTTGGCATTCCTTCATCTCCCTTCACAAATACATAAAATAAGAAAAATATCATTTGTTGTCTCATTTGAGCCTGATGATTTTCTTTCGATTCAACCCAAACCAAGGTTCACTCCTACACTGGGGACGAAGAGAATGAAAGTTTGTTTACAAGTAAAAGATAACTAGTTTTGATCGTGCTATGATAGTGATGCCTTAAGAATTAGGGGCAAGAAACAAAAGTGAATGTTTTGAGAACAAGAGAAAGAAAGGCAAGTTGAATGAAGACAAATATTTTGAATCAAGTCAAAGAAAGGAAAAAGAAAAAAAGAGGAAAAAGAAAAGAAAACAGTGAAAGTTTAAAGAGTCAACTGAATCAAGTTGAAGATTATTGACATAAAGTTGAAGCAGTTGAAAGAGAAAGCACAAAGTTGAAAAGTGCAAGAAAAGCAAGCGACAAATACGAGATCTTCCATTCAAAATAAATCTTTATCTAAAGGAGAAGTGGAGGATTGATCACTTGTGAATTCAACGAAAGGAAATGAACTCTAGGGTAAAAACCTAGAAATGGGCAGTCTAGAGCGATCCACAAAATAAAAAAGAAAGAAAAAAAGAAAAGAAAAAGTATTTCATCCAAGCACGTTTAGATCAAGGAGCACAGAAATGAGATTTCACTTGGAAGAAATGGTCATTGGTTTCATTACCCTTAAATAGTTATTTGAGCCTATATATCCTTTCTTTCATAGCCGTGAGCCAAGCCCCATTACAAGCCTCAAAAGACCTTTTTGATCATATAAGGGTAGTGGAGTAAGTGAAGTTCATCTTCAAAATACATCCCGTTTATCAGGGTTAACCTTTCTTCAAGGATTTCCAGGTTTCTAATGTTTGATTGAGATCAGAAGAGAGGGAAGGGTTGAGTTGGTGAATTAGTGAGGCAAAGAGTGCCACTTAAACGGGATAGAATTAGGAATATGGGAATGTTTCTCTCGGAAGTTGAATAAAGTGGAATAGGAAACATTTGAGTTAATCTTTGTCAATTTGGTTCGAGGGCACTCTTGCACTTAATATTACAGGGCGTAATTTTGTTTTTTCTTTTGTTTGCCATGACTTATCAAATTATTCCGGTTTAAAAAGATAATATTTTGAGCCTTTCCCTTATCGTTTCAACAAGCATCTTGCAGATAAAATGATTAGATACAAGAAAAGCAAAGGATTTCATGGGTATTATTATGATGTACTAATCCTTTAAGTGCAGGCAGAACAAGAGGTGACCTCGGTACTTGGTTAATGATGAAAAGTGTGTCGAGGAAAGGGCAACACCCTGAATGTCAGAAATATTTAAACAAAGCTGCAAGGAAGATACGCAAACAGCCTTGGGGCAAAGAGAGAGCGTAGACCATATTTTGGTGCAAAAGCTACAGCAAGTTTAATCAGTTAAAGGTTCATAAAATCAAAGATCATTACCTCTGACGTACTGCAAAACAAGAAAGCTTTACGAATGTTAGAATGAGCAAAGATGACAGTTGAATTCAAGAGCGGGGTAATATTACAAAGAACAATCTAGAAGAATGTGTTATATTCCGAAGGTGATGGTCTTTGTTAGGAACCATGATTCCTAGATAGTAAAGAGGAGAGTATGAAGTGAAGATAGTGCTGAATCCCACGCCAACAAAAATGTAGAAATGGGTCTTTATACAATGTGCAACCTGGAACTGATATTAACAATAAAGTTTGTCACCCGAAGGACAATGATTTTTATCTTTGTGCCCATGCCAAGATGATTGGAACCACAAGGCCAACACATTATCATATCTTCTTGGATTAAGTTGACTTTTGGATGATGATCTGCATGAACTTGTCCATTCTCTGTCATATGTGTATTGAAGGAACATTATTGTTATCTATGCTATTATTCTTACCAGTTGTGATCATTTGGCAGCATCTCAATTGAGGCAGTGTATGAAGTTTGAGGATGTTTCCGAGACTATTTTTTAGATTCTTCTAAGACATCGTTGAGCCATGATGATGTTATTGTAGTTGAAACCATTGTCATTCCCAGATTGGACGAGAATGCTCGCAGCTTCATGTTCTTCTATTGAAAAAAAGAAATTTGAATTGTTGTTGTCAGGCCATTAATATGATCAGCTTGATAAGGAAAAGAGAGGAAAAATTGAGGTGAAAACCCGAAAGGGCGCCTTGAGAAAAAAAGAGAAAAAGAACCAAAGTGAAAACTCGGAAGGGCGCTTTGAGAAAAGCAATCTAAAGTGAAAACCTGAAAAATGCGTTTTAGAGCAAAAAAATGCAGAGATCATGAAGATTGAATTTGAGTGTGAGATGGGTTACCTTGTTAGCCAAAGGAGTTTTGATGAAAAATGAAGCAAGAAATTTTGAGCTTCCCTGAAAATGAAAGCTCATCCAAGTGGTTCTCAATTGACATCATTCATGCATCATATAGTTAGGCATCCATAAGACAGGATCATGCTAATTCATGCATTTAGAGCATTTTTGCACATTTTGGCAGAAATCTAGCAAGACCGGTAAGAAACAAGAAAGGATTTCAACCTACAGCTTCAAAACCGGAGGAGTAGACCCAGTAATATATGTTCCAAGTGTAGAAGAGATCGAGTAACAAAGGAATAGAAGCGTCAGATTGAAAGATCGAGATACCTAAGGCAGAATGAGCCATGATTCTAAAGATCTTGGGGCATCAAGCAGAAAATTGAAAATATTTCACATTACTTCAGGAAGAATTCTTATTAACTGATGTTATTCCTTTTTGCAGAATCGGTGTTACGGAAGAAGAAAGCTCGTACATGCTCCAGTTTTCATATCAGGAAAAGAATGCATATGTCAGAAAGTTTAGAGGCTTAAAGTAAGTTCCTACCTTGGGTTTTTGATCAAGATTAAATAATGAACCTAAAGAAAGTATAGGGACTTCGAGAAAGTATAGGGACAAAAAGAAAGTTTAGGGACCTGAGGCATTTGCTCACCCTAAATGATGAAACATGGACAAATTCTACGTGTCGGAGCCAGAAACAAATAGATTACCGGGGAATCATCGTACAAAAGAGTGCAGATCAAGATGGAAAAGGAAGAATGCATAGCCTAAAGATGATTTGATCACTGAAGAAGTCAAGATTTGCTCTAAATGAATAAGAGCACAACAACAAGATTTTGGGGCAAATTTTGCCGGCACATGAAGAAAAGAGGAGTTTTAGATCAAGCAAAGCCAGACCTGATAAGAACAACCTTAAGAGACGAGACACCATTATAACAGAAGCAGAAAACCTAACGGAGAAACAAAGAAGATTAGAATCCATCCAAGAGGAATTTACAAGAATCATCAAAGAATATATAAGGATTTCAATTTGCAACTTCGAGATTGAAGAAATAGATCCAGCAAAGACTAACAAAGATTCCAATTACGTTTTCGTGAAGCAGAGATTTCAATCCTTTTGAAGAAGCAGATCACGACAAAGATTTCAATCCGTTTCAAGAGGCGGATATCAGCAAGATTCCAATCCGTTTGAAAAGGCGGATATCTGCAGAGATATTAGATTGTTTGCGCAAGAAAGGAAGTGTATTACAACTCTGAAGCCTTCGGGTAGTCAGTAATCCCTTCAGACAACGTGATTTCAAATCTTCCAGACATCTCTAGAAATGATGAGAACTTTCTAGATAGCGTCACAGTAAGACGGTTGGGGCATGATATTGACAAAGAGGTTGACCTTCTAGGGCCTCAGTTTAAAATAAGAAAAAGAAGAAGAGAAAAAATGATTCATGCTACTAGGAGAGAAGCACGAGAAAGATCAACTTTAGGATCAAATATGTCACATGCAGTAGAAAGATACCGACTTATACAGAAGGAAACAAGAGATTTGATATGAGTTTCAGATTGAAATATGAAGATACCTTTGACAGAGAATCAGTGACTTTAAAGATTCCAATGTCTCAAACGGAAAATTGAAGATATCTTATATTACACCAAGAAGAATCCTTATTAATTGATGATATTGCTTTTTCTAGGAATGGTGAGCTCCTAATGAGAAGAGTTCGCCCAGCAAGGACAGAACTCCTAATGAGAAGAGTTCGTTGTTTGAAGAATGAGGAAGTTCCTAATGAGAAGAGCTTGCTTATTCAACGCCTTTGTAGAGAGGCAAATCCATGATTTCCAGTAAAGAAGAGCTCCTAATGAGAAGAGTCCGTCCAGCAAAGAAGAACTCCTAATGAGAAGAGTTCGTCCAGCGAAGAATGATTCATAATGAGAAAGTTCGCCCAACGAAGAAGGATTCATAATGAGAAGAGTCCACCCAACGAAGAAGGATTCATAATGAGAAGAATCCGCCCAGCGAAGCATGACTCATAATGAGAAGAGTTCGCCCTTTTAAAATAAGAAAGTTCCTAATGAGAAGAGTTTGCATATTTGATGCATCTACAGAAATGTAGACCAACAAAATAGTGAGGAATGAAGAATTTCATAATAAGAAAAACATCTTCATACCTCAGAAGATGAAGAATTCCAAGGAGCAACACTAGATTATGAAAGATTGAAGAATTTCATAATGAGAAGAACAACTTCAAGATTCCATGAGTGGATGGTTCAGACAAGATCGTGTATTTTCTGTCTTTGCCCTATTTCTTTTCCACAACAATGAGCAAAGAAGGGTAGCTGTAAGACCCGAAATTTTCCCGGGTACCTATATATATACATATCTCTATAAATAAAGCCTAAATAAATAACCAAAATCCAAAAAAATAATAAAAGCCCATAAATAATAAAAATAGTCCAAAAGTGTCTCAAATTCATTTTAATGTCTATTTTACATAAATAAATGTCCCTTTACAAGCTTTAAAGCTCATTATAAAATCGGGCCCAAATCTCTGTATCCTACTATAACCCAAAGAAACACAAAAGATCTGGAAAAACCCTTTTCTTGCTCATTTTTGGTACACATCAGACCCAACAAACACAAAATTTCAACTTTCCCGCCCATTCCTTGACACGTGGCATATTGTCACTGGCCGAAATTATTTTCACGCAGATTAAACTCCTTCTGATGACGTAATCCTCGTCAGCCTATAAATACCCTAGAGAGAGAAAAGCCAAACAATTATTATCCACCATAATTACTCTACTAAAAATAATAATATACCATAATTAAAAAATAATAAAGAAAGAGAGATAAGGGGCATTTTGGGAAAATTATACCCCATCGGATTTTGAACCGACGCGGTGGTTGAAGAGTCGTCGGTGCCCAGGCATCGCCGGAGTAGACCAGGAGAAGCTGAATCGTCGCACGTTGCCGCAAAACCGAACCATCGCGCGTTACCGTGAAGCCGAAACGTCGCGTGTTGCCGCGAAGCTGAACTGTCGTGGCATCGAACCGTCAATAGAGATGTGGATCGTCATTGAGACTTGAGATCGAAACGCCGTTGCGAATGCAGAAAATGCCGAAGAAAGCGTCGACCGCCGCGCGAAACATCATCGTGAAGGTAAACTCTCCTCGATTTGCATGTTTTCCTACAAAAAAATAAAAGCATTAAGTTTTAAGTACAGATGAGAAAAAAGAAACTTAGAAGTGAATAGGGGTTTGCTGGTGAGGTTTAAGCGAGATTGGAGTTGAAAACGAGCGTCGATTTGGGTAGATCTAGGCCGGGGAAGTTGAAAAATCGAAAAAATAGGGTTTTTTAGGGTTTGGTGGCGGCAGAACGCGACGGTCGAAAATCGTCTCACGGTCGTCGGAGTGTGGTCGGAAATTGCTTTAGAGTAGGTTTTTGTCGAGTTGAGGAATGAGTGAAGAGGGAGAAAAGTGGCCGAGTTGACTCGGGTTCGGCCATTTATAGGCATGCCGAAACGCGGTCGTTTTGGAGACGGGTCGTTTAAATCCGCGGGTCGAATTCGGGCTGGATAAGAGGGATCTGCGCCCTTCTTTCCTCTTTTCATACTTTGGGCATTGAATTTTTTTTCACTCCAATTTGGTCACCGATAGCTTGTAATTCAATTCGATATAAATCGCATGTTTAAAATAGGATTAAGTACCTTAGTATAGGTTCCAATATTAATTCAATTCAGTACTGCTTCAATATTAATTGTTTTTATTTAATTGCTTAAATTAAATTGTGTGCTTACATGTTTTAAACACCATGTAGTATATTGTTTAAGGATTTAAATCACATGTTTAAAATAGAATTAAATACCTTAGTATAGGTTACTTAATCACATAATTAAATAGGAAAGACCATTGTAGTAAATAGATGAATATTTGAAACAATATTAGAATATTCAATATTGGTTAGTGTCACAATGAAGAGTGATGTTAACCAATGAATATTCCGATGAAGGTTTCAATGTTTCATTTTAACCTAGAAAATGGAAATAATTCACAATTAGATTAATTAAAATTAAAATAGGACTGATAATTAGAATCACTCCAATTAGGGAATATTGTTACTTTTGGACTCATTAAAGATAGTGTCCAATATTATTTTGGATGTTATCATTTATGTCCAAAAATTAATAATATTCTTAGAATTTTAAATTAAATGAATTAATGGTGCCTAATTAGGTTATGCTTAAAAGTGACAAGACAATAATTGGACATGCATTAAACTTTTTGTATTGAGATACATATTGAATATAAATTGAAGTGTCCTAATGTAACTGGACGTTTCGTAATTATATTCGTCCAAAATATATTTTCTTACAAAAGGATACCCCATTCGGAATAAAATTCATTTTATAGTTAAAAGAATTAATTAAATCCAGATTAATGTTCGAAATGCCAAATGCCACGTGTAATTAATGAGGTACCGGTAACGGGCGTTCGTAGGGGTGCTAATCCTTCCCTACACGTAACCGACTCCTTAACCCGAACTTTTCAAAAAGAATCCACGGTACGCTTTTATGGTATCCGGCCTACCAAAGTGGCTGGTGGCGACTCCAAAATGATTTTTAAGCAAATAAAAAGAATTTTAATTAAAAATGAAAAAATTAATTAATTACAAGATAAAATTTGTTAAAATCTCGGTTTCCATTAATTCAAACATAAGACTATTTTTATTCCAAACTTAAAAGGCAGGTTTTCAAAAAACGGTAAGGACAACCTCCTTTCTTAAAAAAACTCAATTAATGTAATATAATAGTGGGAAACAACAAAAATCGATTGAATTTAAATTGCAATTGTGTTATGAGTTTATGTTATGAAGTAGTGATTGGATTGTTGCCGAAAAACGTGCTTGTTGGGGGGGTTTTCGGGCATGGGCATGGTGGTTAGTGGTTGGTAACTACGGAGGTTGACTATGGAAGTTGGCGGCGGCAATTGATGGTGGAGGTTGATGGTGGCGATCGATGGCGGTGGGTTTTATAAATTTTGGGTTTACTTTGA
This sequence comes from Hibiscus tridactylites, assembly GCA_958450335.1. Taxonomy (NCBI): domain Eukaryota; kingdom Viridiplantae; phylum Streptophyta; class Magnoliopsida; order Malvales; family Malvaceae; genus Hibiscus; species Hibiscus tridactylites. Next base: position 36,034,306 of record OY288267.1, on the reverse strand, counting down.
ACATGAAGGGAAGAGGGGTTGAATTTTTGGCGTGAAAGTAGGGTTTAATTAATAGTAGTATGCCACAGGTAGGGGTGTTCAAAAATATCCGATCCGACCGATCCGATCCGATTATCCGTTGATCCGATCCGAAAATTCGGATATCCGATCCGATTTTTATTTTTGGATCGGATATCCGATCCGATTATAGATTTTCCGGATCGGATACGGATCGCAATATTACAAGTTTCGGATTATCCGAAAACCCGAAAATCCGAATATCTAATATTTTTTAAATATTAATCTTGTTATATTTAACAATTTGATGCTTGTTATGTCCGAAAATTTAAAAAATCGAATATTTCATAGATGTGAATCTTGTTATATTTAGCAATTTGTAGTTTGTTATATTCGAAATTTCGAAATTTTCATAAATACGACATTCAAATTCGAAAAAATAGTTGAATCAAATTATATGTTCGGATAATCGGATATCCGAATATCCGATCCGGTTATCCGGTATCCGAAAAACCGGATATCCGATTTTTTCCGGATCGGATACGGATCACTATATTGCCGATCCGAAAACCCGGATATCCGAAAAAATCGGATCGGATCCGATCCGATATCCGACAATGAACACCCCTAGCCACAGGTTGATCATTGATTTGTTTGAATATATTTTTTAATATCTTTTAAAATAAATATTTAATTTTTAAAATTTTAAACTTTTTAAGGTTAAAATTAAAACATAATAAACTTTGAAGGACTAATTCATTTATTTTGCCTTTAAATAAATGGTGATTTTTTTAAAATGCCACGTATGAAATCGAGAATTTTAAAATATTTTGTATGAAAGTGAAAATTTGGTATAGTTCATGTGTGAATGGGGTAATTAATCCTTGTTCCTATGCAAATACTTTTTTCTCCAAAATTGGGTGGAAATAGGATAGAAAAATAAATGATATCATACTTTAATAATAAAATTATCAAATTATATTTGAAAACTTCTAATTTTACTTTCACCATATTTATAATTAATTTTTATAGTTTCATCTAATAATTTTTTATGACTTTTTTGTCAATTTAGTCCCTAAAAGTTTTATTTAATCTAAAATTTATTCTTATTTTTTATTATTAAAGTCATTATTATTATTATAATAATATTTTGTTCACTTTAGTCTCTAAAATATTTATTTAATCAAAAAGTGACTCATATTTGTTTCTAATTTTTATAATTTTATCTAATATTTTTACTATAGTTTTATTTTTGTTTAATTTAATCCCTAAAATTTTATTTAATATGGAAATGAACCCTATTTATTTCTATTTTATAATTCAGTCCATTATCTTATAATAGCAAACTTTATGTTTCAATCACTAATTTTATAATTTACAATTAAGGACTTGTATTAGCTCGGATTAACATGAAACACGGTTTATATGTTAACGATGATATTCATTTCATAAAGGAAGATTTGATTTCACTTTTTGAAAAACTAGACCCTATATTATATGAATGTTTTCAAAATGGCCCATAAACTACTTATTTTTGCAATTAACACTCTATTTCAAATCCGATTTCAACCAGAATTTACCATTAAGTCTAATTGGAATTAATGAGTCTAAATCAAACTTGAAGCTGAATTTTAACTTAAAATCCAACTTATGCATTATTTACATTTTAGTCCCTAAAATTTGATTCGATTAAATTTATGTCGATTTGAACTTTTTTTATTAGAAAAACAAAGGTATAAGATGTTTCTACTCATATTAAGCTTGTATTTAAGTTTTGAATGTTTTTATGTTTAAATCTTGTAAAATTACCAAAAAGCATTTTTGTTAAATCATTTATTTTTCTAAAATTTTTAAAGATTTATTTTCTCGGGTGACTTTAGTTTATTGTTTCTTTTTTATGTTTATGTTGGTTGTTTACTTTCATGTAATCAAATATGCTTATTTGTTAAAATATGTATTTAGGCCACAAATAGGCCATTTGTAACATTCAATATTCAGGTTGAATTTGTTTGTACCGTGTATTAGGTGCTGCATTGATAGTGAAACTCTCAAGATTAAATTATAAAAATATTAGGCTAAATTATAAAAATTAGAAATGAATGGACGTCAATTTCATATTAAATAAAAATTATATGGACTACAATGGAGAAAATAAAATCATATTAAAAATATTGGACTCAATTATAAAAATAAAAATACATATAGGTCAATTTTGAATTAAAGAAAATTTTAGGGATTAAATTGAATAAAAATTAAACTATATAAAAATATTAGACTAAATCATAAAAATTAGAAACAAATAGGGGTCAATTTTAGATGAAATAAAATTTTTAGGGATTAAATTTAATAAAAATAATCATATTAAAAACATTTGACTAAATTATAAAACTTAAAAATAAATACAGTTTTCAAAGCTTAATTTTTTTTCTTCTCACTTTTCCATTGTACCAAGCAATAGAGAGAGAAAAAAAACTTATTTTCATTATAGTTTTCCATCCTCCCAACCAAGCACACCAATGGAAAAAAATATTTTCTAATTTATTTCTAATTTTTATAATTTAGTCTAATATTTTTATAATCTAATCCCGAGAGTTTAACTGTCAATGTAACACCTAATACATGGTACAAACGAATCCGACCCGAATATTGAATGCTACAAATAGTCAATTTTTGGCTTAAAACAAATTAAAAAAAAACAAGCATATTTGATTACATGAAAGTAAATAACCAACATGAACATAAAGGGGAAACAATTAACTAAAGTCACCCAGGAAAATAGACCTTTAAAAACTTTAAAAATAAATGATTGAACAAAAAGACATTTTGGTAATTTTACAAGATTTAAACCCAAAAAACATTTAAAACTTAAATAAAAGTTTAATATAAATAGAAACATTGTATACCTATGTTTTGCCAAAAAAAGAAGAAGTTCAAATCGAAGTAAATTTAACCGAATCGGGGTTTAGGGAGTAAAATGTAACTAATTCATAAGTTGGATTTGGGTATAGGGACTAAAATGTAACTAATTCATAAGTTGAATTTTAAGTTACAAACTCAATTTCAGGTTTGTTTTAGACTCATTAATTCCAATTAGACTTAATGGTAAATTCGTGTTGAAATCGAATTTGAAAGTGTTAATTGCAAAAAAATAGTTTATGGGCCATTATGAAAGCAATCATAAAATACAGAGGCCAATTTTTCAAAAGTAAAATTAAACCTTCTTTTATGAAATAAATATCATCATTGATATGTAGACCATGTTTCAGGTTAATTCGAGCTAAAACAAGTCTTTAATTGTAATTATAAAACTAGTGACTGAAATATAAAGTTTGCTATTATAAGATAATGGAATGAATTATAAAATAGAGGTCAATTTCAAATTAAATAAAAACTTAAAAATTAAATCGAACAAAAATAAAATTATAACAAAAATATTAGATAAAATTAGAAACAAATAGGGTTCAATTCACATTAAATAAATATTTTAGGGATTAAAGTGAATTAAAATATTATTGTATTAATAATATTGAATTTAATAATAAAAGAAAAAATAAATAAAAGTAAATTTTAGATTAAATAAAATTTTTAGGGACTAAACTGAACAAAATAAAATCATAATAAAAATATTGGATGGAATCATAAAAAGTAATTATAAATATAGGCATAATTAAAATAAAATTAGAAAATTTTAAACATAATATTGAACAGGGAATAATAATAATAATAATAATAACAATAACAATAATAATAATAATAATAATAATAATAATAATAATAATAATAATAATAATAATAATAATAATAATAATAATAATAAGCAAAAGAGAAATTGAATAGGGGTATAATAATAATTCTCATAATGAAAGGTCGATGGAGGTGGGAAAACTTGTGTGGGCATCAGGGGAACGCATGAAACGGTGGTAGAAGATGTGTGGCGATTGTTGGTTGGCACGTGACACGCCCGTGCTTTTCACAAGCCTTATCTTCTTTAAGTTTCCGACGGGGAAGTGTGTGATCCGAACTAATTTTTGAAACCCATTTATTACAAGTTCGAATCCATTGCATGTTTATGTTACAGTAAATTATTTCGGAAAACAAACAATTTATTACAAAAAGTTATTAATCAACTGTTAAATTAATTATTTTTTATTAAATAGAGATATTATATTTTTATGTCAGAATTTGAACTCATATAAAATGAGATAATATGAACTTCTTTAATCACTAGATCAATTAGTGAATCTCATTTAATTAATTATTATATATTTGATAGTTAAATAATTGATTTTTCAAAATAATAACAATAATTACATGACATGAATAAATAAAATATATGTCGACAAACTAATAGTTTCACTAAAATCATTTCTTTAGCTAAAGTTATCTTAATGTTTCAAATTAAATAAAAAAAATTGGTACAACTCACAACACACCCTGACAAGAACAAATCACTACACTCTACCATAAACTCACATTAGAACAGTCTTTTGGATCTTAAGCGAATTGTAAAATAAAAATATATTTTATTATTTTAAATAATTAATTTCAAATTTCATTAACAGATTATTATTATTTAATTGTTTTGTTTATAAAAATACATTAAATACAACTAAAACAATAGTAATTAACCTACCACTAACTTACAAGATTATCACTTGAGAGGTTATTGTAGTTGTAAATGTAGAATGTGGGACTTTGAGCGGACGCTCATGTTGCTCCCTATATGAGACGCCCTGGCTCGCACACTATAAGCAAATACATCCTGCAACAAAAGACAGATTTACGATCAAACATTGGGAGGAGTGAGAGTCTATTAAGCCTTTAAATCTAAAAAATTAAGAGAAACAAAAATCTTATTTGACTATTATTTAAACTAAAAAGACCTAAAATTCTATAATATCAACAAAATTTAGGAAGGATAACCGACCTTTTCATCCACTAAACGACTTTGTCTCTGTTTACAATTGGAATCCATTGTCTGAATTGTAGAGTGGATAGACCAAACGCTTGGTGAACGCATGTATCTAGGGACAAAGGTATGTGGACCGTGGGAGGTACAATTGCCCTCAACCCTAAATATTTTTATTCTTATATATATATTTAAAAAGTTGAGTAATTTATGAATTTGTCCTTATTTTTAAACGTTAATGTTTTGTCCTTCCAACCTAAAATTTAGATCCGTCCCTGTATGTATCAAAACTTAGTTATATGATAAATTCCATATTCTAACACCATGCATGGTATATGTTTTGTATATATATAGTATTGAAGTGTGTTTAGGTCAACGAAAATATTGAGAAAAGACAAACATAGGGAGAGAGATATAAAGGGACAAAGAAAGCTTTCGTAATTGAATTTGTATTAGGTCACAGATGGAATGAAATCATCTCTGGTAGCTGATGAATCCGAATCACAGACAACAAAACCTCAGCAGCATGCGTCAAGCGACAAGATTCTAATAACACTGCCCCACCATTCTTCTCTTACAACTTACGACGTAAACATTGTCTGAAACCGATTCTTCTTAATTTGTTTTTTTTTAATTCAATAACAGTTGATGAATTCTTTAGGAACTGAAAATATTACTAATTAATTGTAAAGGCTTGTTTGTCTTCTCTCTTTCAGAACTCATTCAACAAAACACATGCTTGGTTGATTCATTTTATTAATCTAAGTAGTAGGTTTACAACACTTTCTGATGGATAATGAGTCAAGTCAACCCTGGTTTTGCATTATATTTATGGTTCCCTTGTCTCACCCTCTTTATCCGCTAATTAGACATTACATATGTCATGCAAATTGTCTTGAGGTCGATGATAGGGATGGTCATGGTTCAGGTTTTTAGTCGATCTAACTCGACCTAAAAACATTGTATTATTACCGGGCCCGACCCAATATTTTATGACGTCTCATCCGACTCGAACTCGACTTAAATTTTAAAGTAAAAACTAGAATCCGACATGGCCTGGCATAAATATTTTTTATTCGATAAAATGAGGAATTAATTGAAAAAATACAAATAGAGAGAGGACATTGTAATAATTATTCTATTTTTATTAGATAAAATAAGGAGATAATTGAATATATATATATATATATATATATAAAGAGACATTGTAACAATTATACCTAAATATTTAAAATAAAATAAAATTATTATTTCGGGTCGAGTCGGAACCTGTCGAGTTTGGGTCAAATGGCTATCCCTAGTTGATGGTTTAAGCTTATTAGTTGTGGTAATTGTTTGCTTGTATTTATCTTTTGTGACATGGGATGACTGGATGAGTCTACAGTAAATGTTATACACCGATATGCACCGCTAATATTATACACTATTTTTCAAATTTTTGTAGAAAATTCTTTTAAAAACTTCAGGGACCCAAAGTGCAATTATCTTTATTTGAAATTGAATTAGATTTTGCGTCATTTGCCGTTTCTAACATATTCCTTACGAAATAGAAGCACGCCGTGAAATCAAATATCCTCCACCATCTCTATCTCCTCCATGGGAATGAAGTGAAATGGTTTGAAGCAATGTAAAACAAATATAAACTATCATCAAATCATCACGAACACAGAAAAACATATATGAAATTCTAATTTAATATAAAATAGGCATAATTGCGCTTTGAGTCCTCAAAGTTTTAAAAATTATTTTTCAAAATAATTGTGTTATTAGAGGAAAGAATTTCATTAATTTTTATATTTGTTTTAGTGGTTATACATATTTTTAAGTTATTGCTTTTGTATTTTTTGTTAGTTTATTTTATAAAGTATTTAGTACTAATTACTTATGATGTTGAAACAAATATATAAAGTCAAGTATAAAATAAAATAATGACATAGTGACTATTATCATTAAAATATAAAAGGGTGCTTATGCTTGGCACACTTTGACTAATAAAATATTTATGGATAATCCATCCCACCAAGATGGAAGTTGCCACTATCTTAACATTTGATCCACTATTTTGGTTTGATTGGTAAAAGCCCACTTCCTCAAAGAATATTATAATAATTATTTATATTTTTATACATAATTATATCCTTTTTTTTAAGTTATTCGCCTTTAAATACGTGAAACAATTATTGTTATTCGACTAATTAATTAACTCGGATGAAATATTAGAGATGCTCATTATAGAGACAACTCTCTTAATTTGAATTTTGAATTGATAATTATGTTAGACTAATCGATAATTAATATAATTTTTATTTAATTTAATTGAGATTTTAATTTCTTTATTATGTTGGATTTTAAACTTTCATTCTTTTTTAATTTGACATATAATTTAGTGTCTCTACTTTTATCATGTAGGTCATTGCCTCAGAATTAAGATATTTTCTAGTAGTGGTTAGATGGAGTTTGGTTTTTACTTTAGTAATAAGTTATTTTATTTGAAACTTGTAAAATTATTATTAAAAAGTTAATATTTTTTCATTGATTTTATTTTGATTTTAGCCCGTTTAAATATGGGATTTAATATTTTACTTTAATTTGGTATAATTTGATATTTTTAATTTTATTATATTATTAATTAATAGGTTAAAATTGATAACACTGTTGATTTGTTACTTTACTTTTAATGTAAGGATGTGAATCTTTTTTTATTGTTATCCGGTCAAATAGTCAAATACATTCAACTAGTTCTCTTAAAAAAATGAAAGAATCAAATATTAAATTTTAGCATAATAGGGCGTCTAAAACTATAACGAGAATTCTATTTTTCTATTACAAAATATTTTTTTATACAATGTAGAAATTACATAATTTTAAAACTTGTATTCAAATTCACCACTTTTAAAAATGTTCTAATAACAACATAACTGAATTAAAACTCAATAAACTATTAAAAAAGTAATCTTGATAAGCAGATTCAATCTGAATTTGAAAATACTTATGGCCGATTCGATCCTATATCAACTTAGCCTATTAGGGTTTAGGGTTTGCTCCACCTTAAATAACCAGATCTAGCATAGATTAATGAAAGCTTTGCAGACTTTATGACTCTTCTTTCTTAATTAAAGCTTGATTCCACTTAGGATTTATCCTTTTGATTTTTCATTTTTTAGACAATGCCATCCACGTCCTTACTAGATATGCACAAGGACTTTAGGCAAATCAATATATTTTCAAAGTTGAAACATGCTCTTTCGTTATAATAAAGGTCATATTTCATTACACAAGAGCCAGGGTTAGACCGAGGAGGCCCTCTAAAAAAATTAATTTTTTTATATGATTTAGTATATATTTAAAAAGAAAATTCTATATATATTTCATTCAAAATCTATTTTATCTCTCATAAAATTTTATAAGTCCACCCTTAAAATTTTATAGATTTACCCCTAACTCAAATTCCTACTCCCGTCCTTACCAAGAGCCATATTATTTCTTTCTCCAGTAAAATGAGATTTCACAACCTGATCCAGCAAGTTAATGCTTGCGAATTGTAATACCCATTTAAGCTAACAGTGGTCACATTAGTGGAGGCAAGGCATGGCAGAAGGCAATGTGTGTTGTCTGTTGATTGTAGGGCATGGTGGTTGACAAGATAATGCACAAATAACGTTGGAATTTTATGGCTATATATGACAAGTTTTGACTCGTGCTCGATTTGATTTGTTAAATTCATCACAATTTTTATCTTATTTTTTTAAAATAATAATACACAAATACATCAAACTAACATATTATAAAAAAAAATAATAAACTACTCGCGAACTTATGAAGTCGAGTACTCGTTAAAATCTCGAGTTCAAATCGAGTCAACTCGAGTCGAGCATTTACCTAATTTTGACTGAGTTGAGCCGTTCGCGAGCCTCAACTCAGTTACCACCCCTACCAAATGGTTGTTAATAAATGTTCATGTTAACTTACATCAATATTCAAAATACGTGATTATTCTTCTCAACAATACCATTTTTAAAATTCGAACTTGTAATCTTTTAATTCAAAAGAGATATTGTTCCAAGGCCGGTAAAGAGGGGTGAATAAGCAAACCATTCGCCCAATTGAAGCCCACGTTCATTGGCCCGACAATATGATTTCCTTGATCAAGATGTGGTCTAATCTCTGTATACTGTATACTGTAGACCTTTAGATGGAAGTTATGATTTCCACGATTGGACATGAAATAACTTTGATCCCAAAATAACTCAAACCGAAAATTTTAAGTGCCAAAATTGAATTCAAAATGACATGAACTCAAAAAATATACCAATAAAAGACTCAAAATAATTAAATTCAAATAGAAAAGACTCAAAAATAATTAAATTCAAATCGACTTAACTCGAAATAGATTTAACCAACAAAATTAGGACTAATTTTGTATAATTTTATACTTGGGGTTTTATTTTAGTTCAATTTCACAAATCACTAAGTGCGTTTGGTTCACGGAATATAGGATTACCTTTGGGAATATGATTCCCGAAATGTAACATTACTTGAGATATTACTGGGATTATTAAATTACTTTGTTTGGTTTATTTGGTAGGAATGTAAGATTACATTGTTTGGTTGAGGAAATATAAGATTACTTGGAAGTAAATTTTACTATATTGTCCTTGTGATATATTTTTTTAACAAGTTCAACTTTCAATATTAGTTTAAAAACATTTGCTTGAAGATTCATACACTTATACTTAGCATACTACTAATATAATTATTATAAACAATATGAAATATATATTTTTATTAATATTAAAATTCTTATAATTAAATTCAAATAAATAAATATTTAATGGGTAACAACATTTAAATCTTAAACTAATTATATAAAATAATTTTAAATAAATATACTCTCCAAATATTAAAGCACGATTGAAATAATAAAATGAATAATAAATCACATAAAGTCAAGGAAAATGATAAATAAGAGATGATGATCGTATCATGAAACGCTAAGTTACGACGATTTCTACGAAATTAGAACATAAAACCAATAAACACAAAGTTTCTCTTTGTAATATGTTATGTGTCTATTTTATTTTATTAATAAAATTTTATAAAAAATTTACAGAGTATTTAGACATTTTATCAAAAATTTTCATAGCCATGAATTTTTCTTTTATTTAAATATTAAACTACTTTTAAATATGTGTAAAACTATTTAAATATCAAACTAATATGAAACAAAATTATTTAATAAATTTACATCATTTACATATGCTACAAAGGATCCAAATTAAAAAAAAATTATTACTTTAAGGGTAATTTTGTCCAAAGTGGCGGGAATTGACAAATACCTAAGGAAAGGGTAGGAATCACATTCCTGGAATGTTGACAAAAAAATGCTATTGTTGGTAATAATCTTTTCCGGATTGGTGGGAATAAGGACAAACCAAACATGAGAATAAGAATTCAGAAAAGATTATTACCCCAGGTAATAATCTTTTCTGTGAACCAAACGACCCCTAACACGCTCAAACTCATGATCCCTTGAATGTTGTAATATCAATGTACCAAATGAACTAACAACCAATCATTTATTTAACTTTTTAGATGTATACAATTTAAACAAAAACAATACGTCATATCCAGGGCGGAACCTCCATATGACTAGGGGCTATGCCCGCCCCCCAATTTTTTAAATAAAGTTCAAAATTTGCCCTTAAACTTTTTATAAAATTTAATTTGACCCTTCAAGATTTTTAAAAATTCATGTTAAGCTTTAAAAGTTTGAATATTTTTAATTAAATTTTCTTCAAATTTTTTGAAAGTTTTCGTTTAAGCCTCCAAATTAAAAAAAATATGTTGACCCCCTAAACTCTTACTCTAAGTTCCACCATATTATATAGAACTAAAATTCATATATTATATTACAAAATGAATCAATGTAATTGTAATATCTATCCCTATAATTTTCTTCTACGACTCTCAACTGATTTAAGCACCATTGTTGTGATTGTTTTCTCCCTTTTAGTCTCAACAAATTTTTTGGGTTAAATAATTCTCACACACACTTCATGAAAGGCTTGTTATCTTGAACAATTACTCAATGAGTAAAATTAATAAAAAAAAAATAATTGTTTTACATTTATAAAAGAATAAAATGAGATAATTAGAATAGAAAAAAAAATATTATGAAGTTGAGGATAAAATTAAAATAACTTATCTTACAGATTTTTAGTAGTGTAAAAATTGGAAAAAGTCGAGTTAGTAAGGGATGCAGTTTTTAGTTTTTTTTTAAGAACCAAATTAATAAGTTAATCTTATAATATAGCAAGTTTATTTAATAATTTAAAACAAATTTATTAACTGAATTGGTACTACAGAGTTGAATGAAATTAAACTCAATCAAATATTTTATAGTAATATAATTTTTTTGAAAGGTCAACTAGTAATTTCATTAAAAAAAATTACTAGTTCGGACCTCGTTAAAAAACCTTCTTAATCTTAGATGTAAGAAAAAAAGTGCACCGAAAAGTGATTTTACAAACAACTTAAATTATCTCAAACCTCATTACACAAATGACCAGTCATGCTCACCTCTCTAGCTAGATACGGCAACCATAGCATATAAACCAAAATAAACAAAAAACACGAGTAATGAACCCAACCTCTGACCACTATAAGACAAAATGACCCCATCATCATTCTAAACACCACATCGTTCTGAAAGATCCAGATAGACCACATCCAACAATGAAAATTCAGTAACCACACTTCCTTCGATTTAAATGGAACTACTGATTGGACCCGCTGTGCTAGCAAAGCTTTGACACTACTTGGGCATATGATACACACACCACACAAAGAGCACCACTACTGCCATATTTGCCAAGAAAAATGACATTTCAAAAGAATGTGGTCTGCAAATTCTAACTCAATTCTACATAAAGGATATATCATATCATCAAAACCTGATACTCCCCTTTTAGAAAGTTGATATTTTGTCGGTATTCGTCCGTAAATCGATTTCTAAATAAAGGCGTCCACTTTTGGCGATGCGATGTTGAGCCAAACGTACTTCCATATCTCATCTGCACTTCGATTGCCACCATCATTAATTCTATAGAAGGATCTAGCTTTGTATACCCCATTTGATGAACTCGTCTAGCAGATATTGTCTTCTTGACCCAAACCCAACACAGCTGAGTTGATGATAGACACAAATTCAGACCATACTTCTATTTCCCAGTTAAAAAGCCTCTTGCGTAGCTCTATATTCCATTGCCAACCATTGTTTGAGTGACAACCAAAATCATCAATAACACCAGCTTTACGAATGACTAGAGCAAATATCCTTGGGAATGCACTCCGAAGAGCACCCACTCATGTCCACTCATCATCCCAGAACAATACACGTTTTCCATCTCCTATCACAATACAACAAAGTTGCTTAAAAAAATTTACAACATTAGAACGAGGCGATAATATTCCTCTCCAGATCCAGGACATGTATAGGGCTTAGGATTTGAGGGAAAGAATGAATAGGAGCCTTCACCATACTTCACATTTATAACCTTCCTCCATAAACTATTAGGCTCAACCCCATATCGCCATAGCCATTTGTTAAGTAAGGCTCTATTTTTACTTTTGAAGCTGACCAATCCGAGCCCACCATATTTCTTGGGTAGACAAATGGTGTCCCAATTGATCCAATGTATATTTCTTGTCCAAGCTGCCCCACAAAAAATTGACCACCAGCTTAGTTAAAATAGCACTTACTGCAGCCGACAAAGGAAAAAGAGACAAGTAATATATCGGCATATTAGATAGCACAGATTTTACTAATGTGATTCTGCCACCAAACGATAGTAACTTAGCTTTCCAGCAAGCAAGCTTGGCCTTAACTTTTTCAATCACAGGTTGCCATAACTGTACTACATTTTTGTAAGCCCCTAACGGAAGACCAAGGTAAAGACAAGGCAATTTATCGCTCCTACATTTTAATAAGGATGTCCACTGCTCAATAGTTGCTTCCTCCATATTTATGCCAAAAAGTCTGGATTTTCCGATGTTTAAGCTCAACCCCGATGCCACTTCAAATCCTCTTAGGACCCTTACTACATTCTTTATTTGCCTATCACTCGCTCCACAAAAGATGATGAGATCATCTGTAAATTGGAGATGCGAGATCTTTACTGAAGACTACTTTATGCGAACCCCGTTAAAAAGTCACTACTCAACAACCCAAGATAAGAATGTGCTTAACGACTCCGCAACTAAATTGAATAACATTGACGACATCAGACATCCTTGCCTTAAGCCACGACCGATATCAAAAGGATCTGTCGGAGAGCCATTCACTAGTACGGAGATTCTAACCGACGAAATGAGGGATAATATCCATTGGCGTAATAGACTTCCAAATCCTATATTTTCCATTACAAGCATAAGAAAGCTCCACTCCACCGAATCCTACGCCTTACGAAAATCGGCCTTGAAGACTACTCATTCAACTCCACCTCTTCTGGAGAATTCGATGACTTCGTTTGCGATTAGAGAGCAATCCAATATCTGCCTACCTGTACAAAAGGTAAATTGAGACTCTCCTATTACTTTAGAGATCACTGCGCTCATTCTCACTGCAAGAACCTTTGATAATAATTTATAAATGGCCCCAACCAGATTTATGGGGCGATGGTCATCAATCGTGCTTGGGGACTGATTTTTAGGAACAAGCACTATGAATGAATTGTTAAAGGACATATCTTGCACTTCACCCCTATGGAACACATTGAAGAAAGCTACCACTTCATCTTTCAGGGAAGACAAGAATTGTTTAATGAAGCTAATATTGAACCCATCAGGACCCGGTGCACGAGAGCCATCTAAAGAAGACAGTGCCATCCAAATCTTGTTAGTCGAGAAGGGTCTCTCGAGTGAGGCAGCTGCTTTATTGTTCAAGACTTTAAGCTCAACATCAAATTTTTTGACTCGAAGAGTGTTGGAGATGTTATAACACTCTCGAAGTGCTTAGCAATGAATCTCTTGATGTTTCATGGCCTTTCTATATTGTCATTACCATCCTTAATGGAAGCAATAAAATTGGTCCGCCTCCTAGAATAAGCAATGGTGTAGAAAAAACATGTGTTTTATCCCTGATAGTAAACCACCTTATACGAGACTTTTGAATCCAATCCCTCTCCTCCTTTCTAATCTACTCCCATAGCTTCAATCTGAGGGATTTTAAGGTGGAAACAAGACTAACATCACCTTTTGAAATGGCCATTTCCATCTCGAAATATTTCTTTTCCATGTCCGCAATCGATCTTGCCTGCCTAGCTTTGATACCCACCATCCATTTTTTTGAAACAACTTTACAGTCACGCAATGCACCCATTATACCTTTACTCGATGCTTTCAAACATGTTTGGTTAATGAGCTCCACATATTGATGATCGTCAAGTAAAGACTCGAACCACTTGAAGGGCTTATTACCCCAATAGTCAGACATCAGTGATAAGCTTACCGGCTTGTGGTCCGACACGCTATTGGGGTGGATAAGTTGAAATAAGTTTGGCCAATTGACTAAGATCTCCAAGAATAGTAAAAACCGATCAATGCGGCTGAAAGAGGGCAGACGACCTGAAATTAGACCATGTAAAGTTGCATCCTTGAGCAGGGAGGTCAATAAGATTCAGCTTGTACCAATCTTCTCATCACAAGTTTTGACCGTATTAAAATCTCCTCCGAGCAATAAAGGAGTATTAAGGCCCGCAAGCTTGCTTAATAGTTCCTCGAACATTTCCCTTCTTTCACTATCATCATTCGGGGCGTAGATGTTTGCTAATGCGCATTTGAAGTTATTTGCTACGAACCTGCCCACAATCAATACATACGATCTTGCCACATATCTTGACTCACATACAAAAGCCGACGAGTCCCAAAAAGTTACGATACCCCCTGAAACACCGATAGAGGGAGAAAACTCAAAATGAAATTGACATTAGACCCACAATTTTCTTTGAGGCGGGTCAGGTTTTATCGAATTTTTATTAAAATTTTAGAGTCAGGTCGGAGTCAGATTATACTTTTATTATATTGGGTCGGGCCGGGTTCGAGGTAGCCAAAAACTTGCCCCGCTTTGTTGCCTTCCCTACTGGTAGGGGGCATGGCCTCTAGAATGAAAATTTATTCCCAATTCTTTTTTAAAAATATACTAGGGTGATTATATGATAGTATACGTCCATATTTTTTTTTACCTTTTGATAACATACATGTGCTTAAATCAGGATCTCTTAAGATAAACATCATCCTCTTTAGTCTTTACCACGGGCGTCACTCGTTAGGTTGATTTCCCATTCCTTTTGAAAGTTATAGAATCATATATAAATACATAACAATTTTGTATTTTGACCTTTTAAAATGATAAAATTCTCATTTAATCATTCAACAATTTAAATTGCAGACGACTTCAACCTTATGTCAGCTTACAACAACTTTGAAAGAGTATGTTTTCGATCGTAATGTGTTAATTTATTGCACAATGAATATAATTAATTATATTTTTATAGCGGATGATGTTTATTTTAAGAGATACGGGTTCAAATCGCTTTGTCTAGAACATATATGCACGTTGTCAAAGGGTTAAAAATATGCATGAAGTACTACATTGTAATTACTTTTAGATCATTCAAAAAAATTATATTTTTTCTATAAAAATTCATTCATCAACCTAGGGTACGAAATTTGGTGAAAAAGTTTGGAAGGTTAGTTTTAAAATTTTAAAAAATTAGAATGTTAAACTATTTTTTTAAATAAAGGATTTAATTTACATTTTTCATAAAAATTAGGGTCTAATTAAATCTTTTAATAATTTTGAGAGTCTTAATGAGAATTTTTAAAAATTATATGAGAGGATTGAGTCAAAAATATTCATTTTCTTTTGAAATTTAATATGAATTTTTAAAATTAGGGTCTAATTAAATCTTTTAATAATTTTGAGAGTCTTAATAAAAATTTTTAAAATTATATGAGAGGATTGAGTCAAAAATATTCATTTTCTTTTGAAATTTAATTTGAATTTTAAAAAGAATTGAACGGTCAAATTAAATTTTCTAAATTTCTGGGAGGATCTTGACCCCGGTAAAATCCCTCAATATATATATTTGCCATGTTTGGAGAATAAAGTTTTGAGTCAAAATTAGATGATTGAAATTTTTTAAAATAATAACCATTAAAATCCCACTAATTTGGTTGTTTGGTAAGCATAAGGTTGCACCAACGGATTGAGATAAATCATCCAAATCTAAATACGCGGCAAGGAGCAACAATTTTTGTTTGAAATATTGAATATAAGTGTTGCGAGGACACTTTTGTCTTTAGTAATTATAAGGAAGATTCTCAAAATTTTATTTTTTATTCTTACAAATTTATATTATTGTATTTAAATAACTCAATGCGTTTTTTTTAAGTAAAACATATTCTCATTTATAATTTAAATAGTTATTTTTCTTTCAAATAGATGAAACAAATACATATGGTTCGAATGTCATTTTAATGGTTAATCAAATTATTTTAAAAAGTTAATTTCATAAATAAGAAATTAATATATATATATATATATATATTCAAATATGTTTAGTAATATTATATTAAAAAATATTTTTTATAATCTAATACATTTGAATAGATACCAAATATTGATGACCAATACACAATCAAACAAGAACCGAATATACCGATTTCTTATATATCATTTTTGTTCAAAAAAACAAACAATTAATCAATTATTAGTTAATTTTACCAAGCACTCCTATAAAACCATTAGTCAAACCACTTAATATAATATATTATCATCTAACTAATGTAATTTACTAGTGTTAACTATTAATTATCCACTGTTTATCAAACATAGCCAAAATATGCTTTATGTTTGCTGGTTTAAGCATCTTATCAGTTTTGAAGAAAATCAAGAAGATTAGAAAAGCAAGGTGGATGTTGAAGATAATTAGTTAATTAGCTATTATAAATTTACTATTAATTTGTTGAATTTGTTAGTTTATTGGGTCATTGTTCGGTTGGGATATAAATACCCAATATGTATGTGACTCAATTAAATAGTAATCCATTTTTCAATTAAAAAAAGATTTATATTTCTATCTTTGTGTTTTTGTTATTTCTCTAATCCTCATAGTAATCCATCGTTCTTAATTAGTTATTAGTAAATTTTACCAAGCACTCTTATAGAACCATTAGTCAAACCACTTAATATAATATATTATCATCTAACTAATGTAATTTACTAGTGTTAACTATTAATTATCCATTGTTTATCAAACATAATCAAAATATGCTTTATGTTTGATGGTTTAAGCATCTTATCAGTTTTGAAGAAGATCAAGAAGATTAGAAAAGCAAGGTGGATGTTGAAGATAATTAGTTAATTAGCTATTATAAATTTGTTATTAATTTGTTGAATTTGTTAGTTTATTGGGTCATTGTTCGTTTGGGCTATAAATACCCAATATGTATGTGACTCAATTAAATAGCAATTCATTTTTCAATTAAAAAAAGATTTATATTTCTATCGTTGTGTTTTTATTATTTCTCTAATCCTACATAAAGTCATCGTCGGACCACCGTACCTCCGTTCTCGCAATATTTATTGCACAACGAACATAATGAATGGTGTTTTGATTTTTTTTTACAAACACTGATGCACCACATTATCAATCTCGTGGGCTTAAAGCCTCAACCTATGTTGAAAGCTAACTCTTTCCCTATTGTAGACCAAACAGTGTCATGACTCATGAGTGATAATGTTAGAGTAATCGATTACTGCAAATATTCATGATATATATTAAATATCGATGATAAAAAAACTTTCAAACAAATAATGAATATAACAATGATATTATATATTATTTTATTTATTCAAATACATAAACTAATATAATTATCATTTAATTTTATTAAATATTTTTATACAATTAATAAATTAAATCAAATAATGTAATCCACTATTATGATGTTTGTTTTTCTATACGAACTCATTTATCCAAGTATACAGACACCACATTATCAATCTCGTGACTTGAACCCTAACTTATATAGAAGGATAAACTGTTTCTCGCAATCGATTACTATATATATATATATATAATATTTTGATACACACGCAACTCTTTATATTTAAGCTACAAAATTTAAAACTTAAATCTTTAGTCTTAATACGCAAAACTTAAACTTTAAACTCTAAATTCTAACCATAAAAATTAAATTCTACACCTACAACCCAAACCTCTAAACTCTAAATCATAATCTAAATTTCTAAACCTAAAATTAAAAGGCTTGTGTATTAAAGTATTTTTCATATATATATATATATATAATTATTTCATGCACAATCGTTTGTAGAAACTTTGTTTATACAAGCGTCTTACTTTTAAGGTTTATGGATATCGTCTAGGGTTTAGGGGTTTGAGTGTAGTAGTTTTAAATTTAGGGGCTATTGATAGAATTTTAGGTTTAGGGTTAAATTTTAGGGTTTATAGGTTAAACTCTAAATCTCTAAACATATTACACTAAAACCTAAACCATAACCCTAAACCTTACATTCTAATTTTAAATCCTAAAATCTAACCATGAACCTAAATTCTAAAGCCATACACTAGAACCCATAAACTCTAAATACTAAATCCTAAAATTAAGGTGCTTGTGGAAACAAAAAATTTCTACCGTGTGTGTATGGGATAATAATCCTATATATATATGAAATAAATCTTCGACATTTTTTTGGTGTCTTTATCTATACCTCAATACTAAAAAAATTAATTTTAATCTCTAACCCTAAATTTTAAATTCTAAAAAAATACACTATACTACAATTCCCTAAACCATAATCCTAGAAATACATACACCCGAAAGCACTAAAAAAGCGAACGTTACAGTCTATATTTCAATTCTTGTTTGCTATAGGCAAGGTTGGCAAACTCTACGCTCTAGATTCGGCTAGCGCTGGTCTATACATGGAAAGCACGCCAATTGTTAAGCAATATATATTAACTCCAGCACTTTGCAAAGATAATCAGATCAGCTCAAACCCAGAAATCCCCCTCACATGCTTTAGACATGGTGGTGAAGAGCATCAAAGAGAAATCCGGTTCGTTCTTTCTATATCTACGCTCAAAACGGTTCCGAAACTCGCCGTCTAAACAAGGAACACCAACAACAACAGAGGGCAACACTTTGTCGGTCTCGGACCGGAAGAAGCTCGGAGGGTGGAGAGCTATGCCGTTGATCTTAGGTTCGATTTCTCTACTTTTATCAGATATGTTTGTATCAGTTGTGGTGTGGTCAGTGGCGGATCTTGACAATCTAATTTGATGGAGCTTATTTTAAAAAAAATTTAAAAGCTTAAATAAAAATTTTCAAACATTTGAAGAGTTTAATTTAAAATTTTCATAAAAATGTAGGGGTTTAATTGAATTTTTTTTTAAAAAAAGTTGACATTTATCAATACTTTTAAACATTTTAGGAGGGAATTTAATTAAGATTATTTAAAATCTTTTGAAATATAATAACAATGTTTGAAATCTATGAAGAGGCCAAATTGAAAATTTTTAAAAATTAAAAGTGAAAATTTTCAAACTTTAGGGGGCCAAGGCCCCAGTGGCTCCAATAAGCGTCCACCTTTGAGTGTGGTAATTAACATCAAGAAGCGTGGGCGGTTGCAGGAAATGAAGCGTTCGAGAGATTCGCAAGCACTGGGTTGTTGTCGAATTTTATGGTTTATTTGATAAAAGAGTACAACCTGGGCCAGGTTTCGGCCTCGAATGTGCTCTTCATCTGGTCCGGTGTGACCAATTTCGCACCGCTCGTCGGCGCTTTCATCTCTGACGCCTACGTCGGGAAGTTTTTAACCATTCTCGTTGCCTCGTTCGCTTCATTTCTGGTATGAGTAAAATAATTCTTCTATTAGATAATCTTGTCAATCAAGCATGCCATACTACTTTAATCCTAATTGACATTAAATCTTAAATTTGATTCTTGGTTATACATCATTGTGAATAACAATAACAATAATAATGTTTTTAAAACCAACACTGCATGCTGAGTGTTGACATGGTTAAGTTAATGCTATATATGTGAAATTGTTCGAATACTTAATACTCATGTTTCCACAAATGAGCAAAGTTGGTCCAATAATTAATATCCATTCCCTTCACATTATTTTTGTTGAAAATAATAATAAAGGTGGAAAAAATAATCATTCTTTACTTTATTTTGTCTACTGCTGTGAGTCAATTATCACAAATGTCTGTCCAAAATTGAAAAAGCTAGCATTTTTACAGATTCTACCTGTTCCATTACTGCATTATTAGTCGGTTAGTGGATCGAATAATAAAAGCTTATGTTATATTTTTACATTGACAGGGAATGCTGACCATAACTTTGACGGCATGGATCCCAGGCCTCCAGCCTCCAAAATGCCAACCCGAGCAGAAATTACACGGTCACTGCATTGGTCCGAGCACGGCTCAAATGGGAGTACTGTTAACAGGGTTAGGCCTGTTAACAATCGGCACCGGCGGAATAAGACCCTGTAGCATTCCCTTCGGGGTCGATCAATTCAATCCCTCCACCGAAGAAGGGACGAAAGGGATAAGCAGCTTCTTCAATTGGTATTACACCACATTCACAGTGGTCATAATGCTCACATTAACCCTTGTGGTTTATATCCAAGACCAAGTGAGCTGGGTCCTTGGCTTCGCAATTCCTACCATCCTAATGGCTTGTTCGATCATTTTGTTTCTTTTCGGAACAAGGATTTTCGTGCGTGTGAAGCCGCAAGGAAGCATATTCTCAAGCATTGTACAAGTGTTCGTTGCCGCTTACAAGAAACGACACCTTAAGGTCCCTGCAGAGGGACATGAATGTGGTGTTTACTATGATCCTCCTTTAAAGGGAAACGTGTTGTCCAAGCTACCCCTCACCGACCAGTTCAGGTTTGTGTATTTCATAGTACGTTTCATTGGATAAGCTGATTTTAGTGCACTAAACATTGGTTGGTTTGTTGATGTTCGAGTTAGGTTCTTGAACAAAGCCGCGATAATGACAGAGAACGATATAGAACTCGATGGTTCGTGTAACCGATGGAGGTTGAGCAGCGTTCAAGATGTCGAAGAGGTGAAATGCATTATCAGAATCATCCCTGTATGGTCCTCTGGTATCATTGGCTTCACCGCCATGGGACAACTATGGACATTCACCGTACCCCAGGCTTTGATAATGGACAGGCATCTAGGCCCCAAGTTCCAAATCCCTGCCGGTTCCATGATGGTCATACAAATGATCGTGATCGGGATTTACGTCCCGGTCTACGACCGAATCATCGCTCCGGCTCTTCAAAAAATCACCAAGCACGAAGGCGGGATAACGCTACTACAACGAATCGGTATCGGAAACTTTTTCTCAATTCTAACCATGATTGCTTGTGGAGCGTTTGAACGAAAGAGGAGGAACTGGGCCACATTGCACCCCAATTCCCCACCGATCTCAGTCTTTTGGCTATCTCCTCAGCTTGTTCTCATGGGCTTTGTCGAGTCATTCAACTTTCTCGGACAGATCGAGTTCTACAACAGACAGTTCCCTGATCACATGAGAAGCATAGCCAATTCTCTAATCTTTTGCTCCCTGGCTGGTTCGAGCTACTTGAGCAGCATGGTAGTCAATATCGTTCATCATGTCACGGGTGGCCACGGCCACCCTGACTGGTTAACGAACGATCTTAACGCCGGAAGATTGGATTACTTTTACTATGTTGGAGCAGTGATGGCGGCCTTCAATTTCGTTTATTTCCTCTATGTTGCACATCGGTATCGGTACAAGGGCCAAGTGTAAACAGAGTCGAAATCTGAACCCGATGATGAGCTAAGTCCGATTAAACCAATTAGGCTGATGTAATGTTTAATGTATATTCTAGTTACAGAGTGGTTACCCAGTCTTGTATAAATTTGAATGTTATGGGCTAATGCAAGATACGTTTTCAGTTCCACTCATCCATAATAATGGCACATCCTATTTTCTATTCTAAATTCAGTTTCTCTATTTACTTAGTTACAAAATACTGTTTAGCTATCATCTTCTCGCATTCGATATTTCAACATGGTATCGATCGTCGGGGATTCGATTATTCCCCCCCCCCCCCCCCCCCCCCCCCCGAGATCTTACCAATTTGTTTAGCTTGTGGTTGGTAATGACATGAGTTTAAGCATAACTAGGGTTTGTTAATCTGCTTTGATTTCCCCTGCTCGTCAAATGTAGAAGAACCATTTTATGTCATCTACATTTGTTTTTACTGCACCATTCCAGTTTGATATTTACATATTTGTGGGGTCCTTCTCATGTTTCTTCTAGAGGATATCATTATTATGTATTCTGTGTAGATGCACACACAAGACACACCTGATTGTATCTCCTAAAAAATAAGTCTCAAGCTGTAGTTGTGTTTTAATATTTTTGTTAATTTTACTTGTTAAAATAAACAAACGATTATCAGTTATCATTTAATACTACGAAACACTCATATACAATTAGTTAGTCAAATCTGTTAGTGCAATTTACTATAATCTATTAGTTAACGCAATTCATTGTTAACTATCAATTACGGGCAATGCTATATCTACCCACTGAATCATTTACTCAACTGAGGTGGCACATGATATGACAATTAATAAATGTAATACAGTGTATTTTTTAATAAACAATAAATGTGATACAATTGATACATCTTTTAACAATACACAATTCTCAAGATTATAAATACAATACAATTGATATATCTTTTAACAATACACAATTCTCAAGATTATAAATACAATACAATTAATACATCTTGACACAATACAAAAAATTTAAAACTATAAATGTATTATAATTAATATTTTATTTTTTAATATAATAAGAAGAGAAATTAAGCTAACTCAAATACAAATCATGTCGTACTATAATGATGCAATTCTTCCATAATCCCAGTAGATTATTATTTTTTTCAATCAAATTAAAAATTAAAATATCATATATGAACCATGAAAACTTATGAGTCTAAACTTTGTCTCATCTAAATTTTTATGAAAACGCAACCCCTTAAACTTATTTATTTTGTTCATCTACTATCGGCTACGAATGAAAGAATGGTGTAGAACTAAGTGTTTTGATATAATAATTGAAAAATGTTTTGGACTGATTTAAAAAGAATTCAAAACTATCTCCAAAGTCCAAATAACTTGAAACTATATTTAAGGGATGTTTTTAAAGGTTTTACATGTTTTTTTCAAAGCCAAATTAAACAAAACCATCCAGGTGTATCGAAACACCCATAGGCGTTTCGATACGGTGTCTTCCAGTGTCAAAACGTTTCGATACGGGTATCGAAACGGGTCTTTTCTGGATTAGGTTTTTGCTCAGCGTTTCGATACGGGCTATGTCGTTTCGATACACTTACGTGGCATCGACCACAACGGTCATAAACCCCAACGGCTATTTTCCAACTAACATTTAAATGCAGAGCGTTTTGATACGGTGCCTAGCGTTTCGATATGGCCCATGGTGTTTCGATACGGATGCTCATCAGACTGCAACAACTCTTTCTACTTGAAGAGCGTATCGAAATGGGTCCGAGCGTTTCGATACGGGTAGCAGCAGAACTGCATTTATGGTGGGAAATAAAGTCCTCAACGGCTCCAATTCAACCCCAACGGCTACAAACTCATCAAGGAGTATAAAAGGGACCTCCAAGCATCAAGATATGATTAATGCTTCAATTGTCAATCAACAAATGATCAAGAATTGTCTTTGTACCTAAATTGCCATTTCTTTGTATAGACAAACACTAGTGAGCTAAAATTGTCAAATTTGCTCAAGTGTTTTAGGTTTTGGGTGAGAGCTTATTTGTGCAAACAATCACCTATTAGAGGGATTTAAGTTTGCTTATCTTTTCTCTTTGTAAAGAGGGTTTGATCAAGGCTTTGGGTAGAAAGCTTGATCGGTATATAAGGGTTTCCTCCTAAGCCTAGAAAAGGGGACAAATCAATAGTGGATTGATTGAAAATCCTTAGTGGGAAGCTAAAATTGTGGATGTAGACCTTGGTTAGAAGGTTGAACCACTCTAAAATTATTGTGTCTTTTATCTTTTAGCTTCCACACCACTTCCACCCAAAATTCAACCTCTCCACCACTTGGTGAGTAAGATCAGTTGAAGGAATCGAGACCCCTAAATCTCAACAATTGGTATCAAAGCTTGGCTCAATCGAAGAAGATTAACACCCTATTGAGAAGATTCGACAAGCTCGATCATCATTTCACACAACCGGCTCAATGGCACAATCCATCGACAAACCGCATTTCTTCGACGGAACTCACTATGCCCATTGGAAGACCAAGATGAAGTTTTTCATAAAGTCAAGAGACTACAAACTATGGGACATAGTTGAAGATGGTCCGTTCGTGCCTCAACGAAGCAAAGCGGAGCGGAGTGCCGACGATCGCAAGAAGATGGAGCTAAATTGCAAAGCCTTGCACATCCTCTTTTGTGCATTTGGCCCAACCATCTATGAGAAGATGTCTTCTTGTGAGAGTGTCAAGGAAGTATGGGACAAGCTTGAAGTCACATAGGAGGGAGCCGATGAAGTTAAGGAGACCAAGATTGGGCTCCTCACCTTAGAGTATGAGAACTTCAAAATGGATCCGGAAGAGAACATCGAGAAGATGTTTGATAGGTTCTCCACTATCACCAATGGTCTTAAAGGCTATGGAGAAGCCATCCCAGAACAAAAGCTTGTCCGAAGCTCATCTACTCACTTCCCGAGTCATGGGACTAAAAAAAGGACTGCCATCATCGAAGCCAAGAATCTCAAGACCTTGAAGCTTGATGAACTCATGGGGTCACTTCTCACTCATCAAATCATGAAGAAGAACAAGGAAGAGGAGAAGAAGAGGGAAGAAATGAGATATGGGGAAAAAGAAAATCATGGAGCTTGGCATCAATTCAAGTGTCGTTGCTCTAAAATCCTTCACATGACATCATGAAGATTCAAGTGGGGAGAAGAGTGAAGATGAATAGATGACTTATCTCTTCAACAAATTTACCCGGTTCATGAAGAGCGAAATGGAAAAATCCAAGCATGAATCGAGGAAGAAGATGAAGGAATCCCACAAGTCCAACAACAGGGGATCATCTTCAAAGCAAGCATATGTGGCAACATGGAGCGATGAAGACTCCACCGATGATGAAGTAGCCCACCTATGTTTGATGGCCCTCAATGAGGGGGAGGTAACTTCTAACTCATCTTGTTCAAATTCATATTCTTTTGATGAGTTACAAGAAGCATATGATGAATTGGTTTTTGAGTTCAAGGCTTCATTTTCGAAAAATAAGAAATTGATTTCAAAGTTGAAAACCGAAAATGATTTGCATTCTAAAACCAATTTAAAGTTTGAAGCAAAAATTAAAGATTTTGAGCTTAAAGTTTTAAACTTACAAAATTTGCTTCAAACGATGGAAAAAGATCATCAAAAAGAAGTTGATGATCTTAAAAAGGAAAAAAAATTGATTTTCAATAAACTTCAAAAGAAAAATAATTTAAGAAAATCAAATTTTTATGTAAGACAATCTAGTGCCCCTAGATTTGTAAATGATAAATGTTTTTAAAGTGTTTAGGTCCCAAAAGGACTAACCACTTCAACTAAAAATGATGAAATTGAAAAATGGATTCCTAAGGGGACTAAATTTTGTGCAACTAATGTTTATGGATCCAAAGCAATTTGGATACCAAAATTTGTATGATTGTCTTGATTAGGTGTGATGGAGGTGTTCAACAAGTCCAATCAATGAGGGGGAGCTCCATGCACACAAGGAAGAACACTTGAAGAAGGAAGGCTTCACATCCTCCCTTGGGTTCAAGTGTTGGTAAAAATCTAGTTGCTTTATTTGTTTAATTTGATTTATTTTTTATTTCAACTAGATTATGATCATATATGTTGGACTAACATTTTGATGATGCTTTGA
This sequence comes from Hibiscus tridactylites, assembly GCA_958450335.1. Lineage (NCBI taxonomy): Eukaryota > Viridiplantae > Streptophyta > Magnoliopsida > Malvales > Malvaceae > Hibiscus > Hibiscus tridactylites. Next base: position 36,008,351 of record OY288267.1, on the reverse strand, counting down.
GTAAGGGGGAGTCAATTTTAAACCAAATTTTTAAGCGTGTCAATTTTCTTTTTACCTCCTAAGTTATTTTGATCACAATGTCTTTTTGATATAACAAAAAATGGGAGAAATAGTTTGAAAAATTGATCTTTCAAGTTTTTCAAGAGAATAAGGGGAGCTTTAATCTAATTTCAAATTTTAACTCTCTTATTCAAATTTTAAAATACAAAAGGGGAGAATCTCAAACAATTTTTCGAGTTAGTTTTATTATATAAAAAAGGGGGAGATTGTAGAACTAAGTGTTTTGATATAATAATTGAAAAATATTTTGGATTGATTTAAAAAGAATTCAAAACTATCTCCAAAGTCCAAGTAACTTGAAACTATGTTTAAGGGATGTTTTCAAAGGTTCAAGGTCTCTCCTTACGTATTGACCGTCTTTTAGTTAACTTTCCAACGCATCTTGAAACACCTCAATTGGACGTTAGGAGCTCAAGATATGCTCATTTTACTGAAGGTAACGCGTCCAAAAAAACTAGATACGAGATCAATACGAGAATTCAGTTTTTGTGAAACCTATGTTTGATTTTGATATAATTAAATCTTTAAGGATCAATTTGAAAAACTTAAAATTGTTTTTATAAGTTCCTTAATAAGTTTTAAATCACCAACACTTTAAAACTTATTTGAAAAACTCAAACTCAAAATATTTTCTAAGTGTTCCAAGGCCAAACTATTGAAATCCGTCCAGGTGTATCGATACGCTTCCAACTGTATCGATACCTTTTTTACAAAGTTGGCTACTACTGGAACTCGTTTCGATACGCACTTAAACGTATCGAAACACCGTATCGAAACAGAATCATTCTGTATCAATACGCTCCTTCGTAAAAGTCTAAAAGAGTTTGAATGGCGTACCGATACGACTTCAGCCGTATCGATACGGTTTTAACGAATTTTTAATTCAAGTCTTTTAAATATTTCGACCGTTGTTGTCAGTTGGTTAGGTAACCAAATTTTAAATTGGTAGTTGACTCGTATCGATACGGTAAACCCTTGTATCGAAACAGAAACTTCTAGTGAGCTAAGTCGAGAAAAAGGTATCGATACGGTCTTAGTCGTTTCGATACCCCTTACCGATACGCCTACGTGCGTTTCGATACCCCTTATTAATTGCACACAACAGCTCTTTCTTTTCTGAGACAGGTATCGATACGGCTCCCCGAGTACTGATACGGGTAGCTGCAGAAGTGCATTTATGGTGGTAAGAGAGGGTTCCAACGGCTCTATTCAAGTTCCCAACCACCCAAACGGCTAGAATTAATAGAGGAGGTATAAATTGAAGTCCTTTGAAGGTCAGCAACAACTATTCAACCCACAAGCATCATCAAAGCAAAAAATCCAAACCCTTGAGCTATTCAAAGTCAAATTCTTGTACCCAACTCTAGTGTCTTTCAATTGTCATTTTGTATTGTGAGTTTGGGGTGATCAAAATTGTAATTGGGTAGACATTTATCCTTTGAGAGGAATCATTTAAGTTTACCACATCATCTCTTTGTAAATTGAGTGGATTAAGCTTTGGGTAGAAAGCTTAATCGAATTTGTAAGGTTACCTCCTCATCCAAGAAAAGGGGAAGAATTCAAGTAGTGAATTGGTTGAAAATCCTTAGTGGGAACTAAGTTAGTGGATGTAGAGTTCATTTGGAGAACTTGAACCACTATAACTACTTGTGTCAATTTTATTTTTCACTCATTCTTCCCACCAAAATTTTAATTGCCAATTCACCCCCTCTTGGCCATTTGCAATTGTTTGATCAACTCAACAATTGGTATCAGAGCTACACTCATTGTAAGGATTACAATCCTCTTGAGTCGATTCTAGGAGAGTTTGATCAACAACTAGTCAAGCAATGGCATCCACCTCCAACTATGAGTCTCAATCCACCACCAAGCCACCATTCTTCAATGGAGACAACTACCCATATTGGAAGAATAGGATGAGGCTTTTCATTAAGTCTACCAACTACATGGTGTGGGATATGGTTGAAAAAGGTCCATACATTCTCATGAAGAGAGATGGAGAAAGACTCGTCCCAAAGGTAAAAGCCGAGATGACGGATGATGAAAGAAGAAGGATGCAAGCGAATGACAAAGCCCTCCATGTGATATTTTGTGCACTTGGTCCGGATATCTACTCCAAGGTGTCTTCAATTGAAAATGCCAAGGATTGTTTGGGACACCCTCGAGACAACATATGAGGGGACTAGTGATGTCAATGAGACAAAGATTCTCGGTCATTGTCAACGGATTGAAGGGGTTCGGCGAGATCATCCCCGAAGACAAACTAGTGAGAAAATTGTTGTACTCTCTTCCGGAGTCTTGGGATGGCAAGAGAACGACTATTATTGAAGCTAGAGATTTGAAGAATCTCAAGCTTGATGCTCTTGTTGGATCTCCACTCACTCATGAGATTATGAGGAAGGGAAGAGAAGAAGAGAAGAAAATAGTTGAGAAGAAGGAGGTTGAGAAGAAGAAAGTGGGAATCGCTCTAAAAGCTTCACATCAAGAAAGCGATTCAAGTGGGGATGAAGATGAGGAGATGGCCATGTTGGCCAAACGGTTTACTCGATTCATGAAGTCAAATCGTGGAAGAAAGTTTATTAGAAAGGGAGACTTCAAGAGTAAGAGCAAGGAAGGGGAGAAGGACCAAATCACTTGTTATGAATGCAAGAAACCGGGTCACATCCGTTCTGAATGTCCTCAATTGAAGAGGAAGAGCTTTGGGAAGAATAACAAGCTCAAAGCTCATATAGCAACTTGGAGTGACGATGAGTCATCCGAGGAAGAGGAGGAAGTGGCCAATCTATGTCTCATGGCCATTGATGATGAACCAAAGGTAAATTCTAACTTATCCAATTTCGATTTTACTTTTGATGAACTTCAAGATGCTTATGATGAATTGCAAGAGGTTTACGATGAGTTAGTAGGAAAATACAAAGAATTCATTTTGAAAAACAAGAAAACCATTTCCGATTTAAAAAATCAAAATGAGACATTTTCTAAAGCTAACTCCGAATTGGAAAAGAAAGTTTTGTTTTTAGTAAATCTTTCAAATGATCTTAAAACAAAAAATCTTGAACTTGAAAAACTTCTTTCCGATTTTCAAGATTATCACACAAAGGAAGTGGATAATCTTAAAACATCTATTGCTATTGGGAAAAACAATTTTGAAAAAGGAAATCATTCTAAATTCCAATATGTGAAAAGAAAACCTTTTATTCCTAAACAAAGAAATTTTAATAAGCAATCTAGAGGTCAAAGAGTTAGGAGTGTTTGGGTTCCTAAGGAACTCATTGTTTCTAATAACATGATTGTTATTGCTTCTTGGATTCCTAAGGGAACCAAAATTTTGAAGGCTAACACTCATGGACCCAAAATGATTCGGTACCAAAAATCAAGGCCTAATTTCTTTGTTTGTAGGGGGAACATTGCTACAAGGCTAAAGCTTCAAGCAAAAATTCTTGGTACCTTGATGGTGGATGCTCAAGACACATGACCGGTGACAAGAGTAGATTTGTGGAACTAAAGCCAAAAAGTGGTTGAGTGGTAACTTTCTGTGACAACTCCAAAGGCCACATTGAAGGAATAGGCTCCATTGGTAATCACTCTTCTATTTTCATTGAAAATGTTTTGTATGTCAACGGTCTTAAGCATAACTTGTTGAGTATTAGTCAATTGTGTGACAAGGGTTTTAATGTTTTATTTGATAAAAGTGGTTGCAAAATTGTAAACATTAAAACAAATCAACTAATGCTCATTGGTCATCGCATAGGGAACATTTACATGGTGCATCTAGATGACATTCATTCATCTCATACATGCTTAGTTGCACATGATGAACATGACTCATGGCTTTGGCATAGAAAATTAGGACATGCTAGCATGAGTGTCTTAGAAAAATTAATTTCCCTTAATCTAGTTAGAGGTTTACCCAAACTTAAATTTTCTAATGATAAAATTTGTGATGCATGTTCAAAGGGTAAACAACATAGAACTTCTTTTAAATCCATAAATGATGTCTCTACTAGTAGATGTTTACAATTGATTCATATGGATCTTTTTGGGCCTATTAGAACAATGAGCTTGGGTGGAAAATCATATGCTTTTGTGCTTGTAGATGACTATTCTAGGTTTACTTGGGTTCTATTCATAAGTACAAAGGATGAGGCTTTAGAAAAATTCATCACATTTTCTAAAATAACTCAAAATAATCTTGAACTTAAAATTTCTCACATTAGAAGTGATCATAGAACCGAATTTCAAAATCTAGGTTTCGATGAGTTTTTAAATGAAAATGGGATTAGCCACAATTTTTCCGCACCTCGCACTCCACAAAAAAATGGGGTAGTTGAGAGGAAAAATCGAACTTTAGAAGAAATGTCTAGAACCATACTTTGCGAAAACAATTTACCTAAATATTTTTGGGCGGAAGCCACAAATACCGCTTGCTATATTATAAATCGAGTAATGATTAGGCCAATTTTGAAGAAAACACCTTATGAGATTTTAAAATCTAAGAAGCCTAACATTAACTATTTTCATCCTTTTGGTTGCAAGTGTTTTGTTTTGAATAATGGTAAAGAAAATGTAGGTAAATTTGATGCTAAAAGTGATGAAGCTATTTTCTTAGGGTACTCTTTAAACTCTAAAGCCTATCGTGTATTTAATAAGAGAACTCTAGTAGTTGAAGAGTCTATACATGTTGTTTTCGATGATAACCTCCTTCCGAGGAAGGAATCTTGTGATGATGATGATGTAGGAATCCTTGATGCCATTGATAGAGGACAAACGTCAAAGGTGAATGAGATTCCAACTAAAGATGAGGATTCACAAGATCCACCTCTTGAAGCCTTGAAGGACTTGGCTCTTGAGGAAAGGGAGGTGTCTTACCCAAGGGAGTTAAACTATGTCAAAGGTGGTGAAATCTTGGGTGATCCATCCAAGGGGGTAATGTGAAACCAATATTTTAATTTTGATATAACTAAAAACCTAAGGACTAAATTGAAAATGTCAAAACGAATTTTTAAGTCCTCAAACATCCCCATATGATTTTAAGGTTATGCCAAAGTTATAAACAAAGTTTTCAAATATTTTTCTAAGTGTTTAAAGCAGAAACAGTGTTTCTCAAGTCCCTGTTCCGAAATGACCTAAGGCGTTTCGAAACGGTTTCATCACTACCAACCCCTGCTCCGAAACGCGTATCGAAACGACTTTAAAACACATGAACCCGTATCGAAACGGCTTCAAGCGTTTCGAAACGGTTCTTCATTTTGATTTGAAAATTATAACCGTTGTAATAATTTTAACTGAATTTTCAAAGATTGTTAGGGTGTTTCGAAACGGGATCAATCTGTTTCGAAACGACCCTTGACAGTGGCAAAACTGTTTCGAAACGAGTCCAAGCGTTTCGAAACTGTTCTTCATTTTGATTTGAAAATATGATCGTTACAGTGTTTTTAACTAATTTTTTGGAAACCGTTAGGGTGTTTCGAAACGGGCTCAGGATGTTTTGAAACGACCCTTGACAGTGGCAAAAGTGTTTCGAAACGGCTTTAACACGTTTCGAAATGGGCTCTTAAATGCACCCTAACAACTCTTTCTATTTTAGCCCGTTTCGAAACAGGTACCCCGCGTTTCGAAACGGGTTGTTGCAGACTGCATTTATGGAGGTGAGATAACATCCCCAACGGCTCTATTGATGAATGCAACAACCACAACGGCTAGAAATCAATGAGAAGGTATAAAAGGGACCTTTAAAAGCTCTAGCAACAACTATTGATCCAAAAAGAAAATATCCATACATCAAATCCAAGCATTTGTGCTAAAATCCCATATTGTCTAGAAACCCCTATTGTAATTTTCATTCTTATCTTTTTCAATTGGGTTGAGTGCTTGTAATTGGGCTACAATTTGTATTGAGAGACACTATCTTAGCCATCAAATTCTTTGTTACCTTTGTGTGAGGATTGGGTTAAATTTTGGGTAGAAAATTTAACCGAAAATTGTAAGGGTTGCCTCCTTAGCCTAGAAAAAGGGAAGAGCAATTAGTGGAATTGTTGCAAATCCTTAGTGAAGCTAAGGTAGTGGATGTAGAGTTCATTTGGAACTTGAACCACTCTAAAATTCCTTGTCAATCTTTTTAATTTGCAATTTCCACCACACAAACCTTAAAAATCCAATTCACCCCCTCTTGGTTCATATCGATCTTTCGATCCACTCAACAATTGGTATCAGAGCCTACCTCTTTGAGGATTAACAACCACAAGAGGAGTTCCTTGGAAGAGTGTGATCATCAAATATCAAGAGATGGCTTCAACCTCCGGTTCGGGCATATATGAGTCTCAATCCACTACAAAGCCTCCCTTCTTCAATGGTGATAACTATTCTTTTGGAAGAATAGAATGCGTCTCTTCATCAAGTCAAATGACTACTTAGTGTGGGATGTCATTGAAGATGGCTCTTACATTCCATTGAAGCAAGATGGTGAAGACAAGATGGTCTTGAAGAAAAAGGTGGAGATGAGTGAAGAAGAAAGGAAAATGATTCAAGTAAATGACAAAGCTCTCCACATGCTCTTTTGTTCATTTGGTCAGGACATCTATTCTAAAGTGTCATCCATTGAGAGTGCCAAAGAAGTGTGGGACACTCTTGAGACTACCTATGAGGGAACCAACGATGTTAAAGAAACTAAGATTGGAATTCTCAATCTTAGTTATGAGAATTTTAAGATGGAGCCCGATGAGACGTTGTCCAAGATGTTTGATCGGTTCTCCACTATAGTCAATGGGCTCAAAGGTTTTGGAGAGATCATACCGGAAGACAAGCTTGTCCGGAAGCTACTCTATTCACTTCCCGAATCTTGGGATGGGAAGAGAACCGCCATCATTGAAGCTAAAAATTTGAAGACTTTAAAGCTTGATGAGTTTGTGGGTTCTCTTCTTACTCATGAGATTATGAAGCAAGGAAGGGAAGAAGAGAAGAAGAAAGAAGAGAAAAGAGTAGAAAAGCTAGAGGTTGAGAAGAAGAAGAAGATGGGAATAGCTCTCAAAGCTTCACTACATGAAGAGAGCTCTTCTAGTGAGGAGGATGAACTAGAAGAATTGGCTATGATAGCCAAACGATTCTCACGTTTTATGAGGTCCAACCGGGGAAGAAAAATCCAAAGAAAAATGGACTTCAAAAGCAAGAACAAAGAAGAAGCAAAGGATCAAATCATTTGCTTTGAGTGCAAACAACTCAGCCACATACGTTCGGAGTGCCCTCAACTCAAGAAGAAGGGCTTTGAGAAGAATAAGAAGCTCAAAGTCAAGCTTGCTACTTGGAGTGATGAGGAGTCATCGGAGGATGACGAACAAGAAGTGGCTAACCTTTGCCTCATGGCACTTGAGGAAGATTCCTCCATGGTAACCTCTAACTCATCAACTTTAGATTTTACATATGATGAATTGAATGATGCATATGATGAGTTACAAGAGGTCTATGATGAATTAGTTGAGAAATATAAAGAGTCGGTCATTAGGAATAAGAAAATTATTTTGGAACTAAATGAGAAAAATGACTCACTCTCTCAAGCTAATTCAAAATTTGAGAAAAAGATATTATGGTTAAAAGATGAACTAAAATTCTTTCAAGATGAAAATGTTAACCTTAATAATCTTTTGTCTCAATGTAATAGTGAACACCAAAAGGTGTTGGATGAGCTAAATGAGCTCAAAAAGTCTTTTAAAAATGTTGGTAGTGTGAAGCATGAAATAGGTGAATCTTCAAGAACAAACCAACCTAAGAAAAAGACTAACTACTACAAACAAGGTAGCTTTCCTAGACATAGTAGAGCTAAAAGAATTAGAAGTGTATGGGTTCCTAAGGAACTTGTAAAATCTAATAACACTGTTGCTATGTCATCTTGGATTCCTAAGGGAACCAAGGTTTTGGGAGCTAACACTCATAGACCCAAATTGATTTGGGTACCAAAAACAAAAGCTTAATATCTTTGTTTGTAGGGGGAGCATTGCTACAAGGCCAAAGCACAAAGTCAAAACTCATGGTACCTTGATAGTGGATGCTCAAGGCATATGACCAGAGACAAGAGTAGATTCATGGATCTAAAGCCAAAAAGTGGAGGAGTAGTGACATTTGGTGACAACTCCAAAGGCCACATTAAAGGTATTGGCTCCATAAGTAATCACTCTACTATTCTTATCGAAAATGTCTTGTATGTCGATGGTCTTAAACACAACTTATTGAGCATAAGTCAATTGTGTGATAAAGGATTTAATGTTTTATTTGATAAAAATGGATGCAAAATTATAGACATTAAATCTAATAATATTGTGCTCATAGGTCATCGCATAGGGAACATATACATGGTGCATCTAGATGACATTCATACATCTCATGCATGCTTAGTTGCACAAAATGAAAATGATGCATGGTTGTGGCATAGGAAACTAGGACATGCTAGCATAAGTGTTTTAGAAAAACTAATCTCCCTTAATCTAGTTAGAGGTTTACCCAAGATAAAATTTTCAAATGATAAAATTTGTGATGCATGCTCTAAGGGTAAACAACATAAGTCTTCCTTTAAATCCATTAATGATGTTTCTACTAGTAGATGTTTACAACTTATCCATATGGATTTATTTGGGCCAATTAGGACTATGAGCTTGGGTGGTAAGTCTTATGCTTTTGTACTTGTTGATGATTTTTCTAGATTTACGTGGGTTCTATTTTTAAGTACTAAAGATGAGGCTTTGGAAAAATTCATCACATTTTCAAAACTAACCCAAAATGATCTTGAACTTAAAATTTCACATATTAGAAGTGATCATGGAACTGAGTTTCGAAATTTAGGGTTTGAAGATTTTTTAAATGAAAATGGTATTAGCCACAATTTTTCGGCTCCTCGAACTCCTCAACAAAATGGGGTAGTTGAGAGGAAAATAGAACTTTACAAGAAATGGCTAGAACTATGCTTTGTGAAAACAATTTACCTAAATATTTTTGGGCGGAAGCCACAAACACCGCTTGCTATATTGTAAATCGAGTAATGATTAGGCCAATTTTAAAGAAAACACCTTATGAGATTTTAAAATCTAAAAAGCCTAACATTAGCTATTTTCACCCTTTTGGTTGCAAGTGTTTTGTTTTAAATAATGGAAAATACAACTTAGGTAAATTTGATGCAAAAAGTGATGAAGTTATTTTCATAGGTTACTCTTTAACCTCTAAAGCCTATCGAGTATTTAACAAAAGAACTTTAGTAGTAGAAGAATCTATTCATGTTGTATTCGATGATAACCTCCTTCCAAGGAAGGATTCTTGTGATGATGATGATGTAGGAATCATAAATGCCTTTGATGGAGGACAAACTTCAAAGGAGGATGAGATTCCAACAAAAGAAGAGGACACACAAGATCCACCTCTTGAAGCCTTGAAGGACTTGGCTCTTGAGGAAAAGGAAGTGAGCTACCCAAGGGAGTTCAACTATGTCAAAGATGGTGAAATCTTGGGTGATCCATCCAAGGGGGTAACCACTCGATCTTCTCTTAGATTAATGAATCATGTTGCATTTATCTCATGCATAGAGCCTAAGAATATTAAAGAAGCATTGAAAGATGATTTTTGGATTATGGCTATGCAAGAAGAGTTAAATCAATTTGAGAGAAGTAACGTTTGGACATTAGTTGATAGGCCTAATAATCAATCTACCATAGGAACTAAATGGGTCTTTAGGAACAAGCTAGATGAGAGTGGTAACATTGTAAGAAATAAAGCTAGACTAGTAGTACAAGGTTACACTCAAGAAGAGGGAATAGATTTTGATGAAACCTATGCACCCGTAGCTAGAATGGAAGCCATTAGGATGTTGCTTGCATATGCATGTTATCATAATTTCAAGCTTTTTCAAATGGATGTTAAAAGCGCATTTTTAAATGGTTTTATAAATGAAGAAGTGTATGTGGAACAACCACCGGGTTTTGAAGACTCAAAATTTCCAAATCATGTTTTCAAACTCACCAAAGCTCTTTATGGTTTAAAACAAGCTCCTAGAGCTTGGTATGAAAGACTTTCAAACTTTTTAATTGAAAAAGGTAAGGTGGACACTACACTTTTTATAAAAATGTACAAAAATGACATCTTAGTAGTTCAAATTTATGTTGATGATATTATTTTTGGTTCTACTAATGAATGCCATTGTCAAGAGTTTGCTAAGTTAATGCAAGGTGAATTCGAGATGAGCATGATGGGGGAGCTCTCATTCTTTTTGGGACTCCAAATCAAGCAAAAGAAGGATGGCACCTTCATCAATCAAGCAAAGTACATAAAGGATATGCTCAAGAAGTTTGGCTTGGAGAATGCAAAGCCTCAAGCCACACCTATGAGCTCATCTACAAAGCTTGACACAGATGAAGGAGGTAAGTGTGTTGACTCTAAGCTTTATCGTTCTATGATTGGATCATTGTTTTACCTTACCACAAGTAGACCGGATATCTTGTTTAGCGTTTGCTTGTGTGCTAGGTTTCAAGCTAGTCCTAGAGAGTCTCACCTTATAGCCGTTAAGAGAATCTTTAGGTACCTTAGAGATACCACTTGTTTAGGTCTTTAGTACCCTAGAGACTCTACCTTCAACCTTCATGCTTATTCGGATGCGGATTATGGGGGTTGCAAAATCGATAGGAAAAGTACTTCGGGAACTTGTCAATTCCTAGGTAGTATGCTCATATCTTGGTTCTCTAAGAAACAAAATAGTGTAGCCTTATCTACCACCGAAGCCGAGTACATATCCTTAGGGAGTTGTTGTGGTCAAGTCCTTTGGATGAAGCAACAACTCTTAGATTATGGAATTAATGTTGAAACCATACCCTTAAAATGTGACAACAATAGTGCAATATGTCTAACAAAAAATCCCATCCAACACTCTAGAACCAAACACATAGAAATAAGACATCATTTCATTAGAGATCATGTTCTTAAAGAAGATGTGGTTATAGAGTATGTAGACACCTTAAATCAATTAGCGGACATATTTACAAAACCTTTAGGCAAAGAGCGTTTTTGGTCCCTTAGGAGAGAGTTAGGTCTAGCTAGCCTATCTTGACCTTTTAGGACCTCTTTTGTGCTTAAATTTTCTTATAGCTAGGGGGAGTATGTTTATGTGTTTAGCCTCCTAATTTCATCCATGCTTGATCTTGTGAAATGCCATGTTTATGTGTTTAGCCTCCTAATTTCATCCATGCTTATAGCTAGGGGGAGTATGTTTATGTTTGCATATGTTTTGCCTGCTCATTCATGTCATTTATGCATGTTAGGCCTTAGAAAAACTCATTTTTCTGCACTTTTAGAGCCTCATCTGTACTTCCAGGCCCAGGTGTATCGAAACGGGTGACCCTGTTTCGATACGGATGCCTTAAAATCATGTCTGAGAGAAGGGCGTTTCGAAACGTTTTTGCTACTGCCAAGGGGTGTATCGAAACGTGTTTCGATACGGGTCAACGGAGCTTCGATACGGTCAACACCGTATCGAAACGGTCAGCTGAAAGTCTCAAAACGGTCAAATCCTCGTGCTCGCGTTTCGGAACGGTCTAGACCGTTCCGAAACGGTTTCACGGATTGCTTTATTTAGGGCTTTTAATGTTAAAATTCACTTTTACATCAAACTCTTCAAAACCCTAAAAACCCTAAACTGACATTCTCCCTATAAAAACCCTCTAAACCTCTTTGTTTTTCACTCTTGAGGGGTTTTTCTCTAAAACTCTAGTCTAAGCAAGTTTCATCAACATTGTGCAAGGATTTTTCTCCATTCATCCAAAATCCCAAACTAAGGTATTTTTTCCCTTTTTCTTATTCTTTCAATTTATGTTCGAATCTTAGGCTAGAAAATTTTATTTTTGTATAAATTATATGTTTTCATGTTTGGGTTTTCCATATCTTGTAAAAAAATTCAAAATCTTAAATTTTTTTATTCGAATATAAAATTTTTCAGTCGTATTTTCTTTTACTATTTTTTTTATTTTTCTTTGTTTTTAATTTTTTTTTAAAAAACCTAAGTGGGATTTATTGTTGGATTGAATTTAAAAATCTATGCATACACTTGATTTTTAAAACATGCTTGCTTAATGATTTTAGGATGTCGGATCAAGCTAGCAAAAAACGTAAGTCCGTTCAAACTGATGAGTCGAGCATGCGCCCAAATCTCGCTCTGCTCTTTCAGAAATCCCTTCGAACTACCGAGATGCGAGCTCGTTTCACATATGTCAAGGATTTCGAAGTTCGTCGTGAACGTGTCATTGATCTCGATTCCCTCAACTCCGAGTGATTCCTATTCCGTTACCTCGAGCGTTTGAGTGAATGGGATCTTCTTCCTTTGTTGAGCATCCCGAATATTCGCTACAAACATATGGTACTCATCTTTTACTCTAATGCTCGTCTTATTAATGATGAATCCAATACCGAGGTTGTAGGGATTGAATCTTTTATGATAGGGAAAAATTTTACTGTTAATGTTGCTCTCTTGGAGTCCACTTTTTCCCTTAAGAATATAGGAATTGAGGATGAACGTCACTTTGGTACTAACACCGGTCCGACACTTACTTTGGATGCGCACGATCGTTTTCTTCACTTGATGGTATCATGGTTCCTTCGCTCTTCCGGAGGTAAATACTCTCATATCCGTCAAGTTGATCATTTTTGGCTTGAATGTTTCCGTCGAGGTGAGCGCCCTAATGTTGCTAAGATCATTTTTTCCGAGATGGTCAATAATGTTAAGCTTATTGACACCAATGAGTTTAAATCCTTTACTTATGGCACGATCTTAAGCCACATCTTTAGCACCATCGGTCTCGATTGTACCTACGACTCCCCGGAACCTCGCAAGTGCAAGATTGGTGAATCCTCTCTTCGCAAGTCCGGGTTTCACTATGTGAACGATGTTTGGGAACGTGTTGATAGAGAAGCTCCTCTTCCTCCCGTTGCACCTCCACCGCAAGTTCAAGTTGGAAACAATGAAGCTCTTACAGCTCTCATTACCGAGCGGTTCAATGCCTTGGATACTCGCATAGCTTCGGGTTTTGGTGCCATCGACACTCGCTTGCAAAATGTCGAGGATCGCCTCCTATCTCTTGAGACTTCCCACTCGAACTTGGATTTGTCCTTCTCTACTCTTTATGGCCAATGGACGAAGTTTCACCGTTCTCAAGTCAAGAGCGATGATGAGACTTCCGATGATGATGATGGTGGTGACGAGGCCTAGGACTTTCATATCATATCATATCATATTATTTATGCATTTTAGGTTTAAGATTGCATCTTTATGTTTCATTATGTTTTAGGAACCTATGCTTTTGATCTTTTGTTTGGGATTGTATTTTGAACTTAATGATGATTTATGTTTTGGATATTTTAATTTTATGAATTTATATTATTATTGCTTATTAGTTAATGCTTATTGGTACTAATCCTTTGTCTTCTCTATGAGCCTTATTTTTTTGATCAAACAAAAAAGGGGAGAAGAAATTTAAGAGCCAAAAACAAAAATTCGTTTTAAATGTTTAAAGTGTTTTTAAGTTTTAAAACTTGAATTTCAAAGTTAAACATTTTTAAAAACTTTAAAAACCTATCTTAAATTAAGGGGGAGTTAGAATATGTTTAAAATTTTCAAAACTCTTAAAAATTCTAACTTTGGTTTTGTTATATCAAAAAGGGGGAGATTGTGAAACCAATATTTTAATTTTGATATAACTAAAAACCTAAGGACTAAATTGAAAATGTCAAAACGAATTTTTAAGTCCTCAAACATCCCCATATGATTTTAAGATTATGCCAAAGTTAAAAACAAAGTTTCAAATATTTTTCTAAGTGTTTAAAGCCGAAACAGTGTTTTTCAAGTCCCTCTTTCGAAACGACCTAAGGCGTTTCGAAACGGTTTCATCACTGCCAACCCCTGTTCCAAAACGCGTATCGAAACGACTTTAAAACACATAACCCGTATCGAAACGGCTTCAAGCGTTTTGAAACGGTTCTTCATTTTGATTTGAAAATTATAACCGTTGTAATATTTTTAACTGAATTTTCAAAGATTGTTAGGGTGTTTCGAAACGAGCTCAATCTGTTTCGGAACGACCCTTAACAGTGGCAAAACTGTTTCGAAATGAGTCCAAGCGTTTCGAAACTGTTCTTCATTTTGATTTGAAAATATGATCGTTACAATGTTTTTAACTGATTTTTTGGAAACCATTAGGGTGTTTCGAAACGGGCTCAGGCTGTTTCGAAAAGACCCTTGACAGTGACAAAAGTGTTTCGAAACGGCTTCAACACGTTTCGAAACGGGCTCTTAAATGCACCCCAACGGCTCTTTCTATTTTAGTCTGTTTCGAAACAAGTACCCCGCGTTCCGAAACGGGTTGTTGCAGACTGCGTTTATAGAGGTGAGATAACATCTCCAACGGCTCTATTGATGAATGAAACAACCACAACGGCTAGAAATCAATGAGAAGGTATAAAAAGGACCTCTAAAAGCTCCAGCAACAACTATTAATCCAAAAAGAAAATATACATACATCAAATCCAAGCATTTGTGCTAAAATCCCATATTTTCTAGAAACCTTAATTGTAATTTTCAGTCTTATCTTTTTCAATTGGGTTGAGTGCTTGTAATTGGGCTACAATTTGTATTGAGAGACACTATCTTAGCCATCAAATTCTTTGTTACCTTTGTGTGAGGATTGGGTTAAATTTTGGGTAGAAAATTTAACCGAAAATTGTAAGGGTTGCCTCCTTAGCCTAGAAAAGGGGAAGAGCAATTAGTGGAACTGTTGCAAATCCTTAGTGAAGCTAAGGTAGTGGATGTAGAGTTCATTTGGAACTTGAACCACTCTAAAATTCCTTGTCAATCTTTTTAATTTGCAATTTCTACCACACAAACCTTAAAAATCCAATTCACCCCCCTCTTGGTTCATATCGATCCACTCAACAGGTAACTACTAGATCCTCTCTCAAATTAATGAATCATGTTGCATTTCTTTCATGCATTGAGCCTAAAAATATTAAAGAAGCTTTAAAAGATCATTTTTGGATTTTGGTCATGCAAGAGGGATTAAATCAATTTGAGAGAAGTAGAGTTTGGACATTAGTTGAAAGGCCTAATAATCAATCTACTATAGGTACAAAATGGGTTTTTAGGAATAAATTAGATGAAAGTGGTAATATAGTGAGAAACAAGGGTAGGCTTGTTGCTCAAGGCTATACACAAGAAGAGGGAATTGATATTGATGAGACTTATGCACCCGTAGCTAGAATGGAAGCTATTAGGATGTTGCTTGCATTTGCATGTTATCATAATTTCAAGCTTTTTCAAATGGATGTGAAAAGTACCTTTTTAAATGATTTTATAAATGAAGAAGTGTATGTTGAACAACCACCGGGTTTTGAGGATTCAAAATTTTCAAACCATGTATTTAAACTTACAAAAGCTCTCTATGGTTTAAAACAAGCTCCTATAGCTTGGTATGGGAGACTTTCAAATTTCTTAATTGAAAAGGGTTTTGAAAAAGGAAAGGTGGATACTACACTCTTCATAAAAAGATATAACAATGACATCTTAGTAGTTCAAATTTATGTTGATGATATCATTTTTGGTTCTACTAATGAGTGTTATTGTAAAGAATTTTCTAAGCTAATGCAAGGTGAGATCGAGATGAGCATGATGGGGGAGCTCTCATTATTTTTGGGACTCCAAATCAAACAAAGGAAAGATGACACCTTCATAAATCAAGCTAAATACGTAAATGATATGCTCAAAAAGTTTGGCTTGGAGAATGCAAAATCTCAAGCCACTCCTATGAGTTCTTCCATAAAGCTTGACAAAGATGGAGGTAAGTGTGTTGATTCTAAGCTTTATAGATCCATGATAGGTTCTTTGCTTTACCTTACCGCAAGTAGACCGGATATTATGTTTAGTGTTTGCTTGTGTGCTAGGTTTCAAGCTAGTCCTAGAGAATCACCCCCTCTTGGCCATTTGCAATTGTTTGATCAACTCAACAGTTTTATTACGAATTTTTAATTATTTTATTGATTATTTGTAATTAAATTTAAGCTTAGACATTTTCCTATTTGATCAAATTAATTTATGACTATTTTGTATGTAAGAAAAGTGGTTTATTGCCCAAGTTAAGGCATTATTCACTTTCCCAAATGTATAAAGAATATGTTTTTTAGGGTTTTTGAGTTTAGGATTTTCTTGAAGCCTATAAATAGGCTACATTCCATTGAAATTACACACATTCAGATTTAGATTCACAACCACACAACATTCATCCTTTGTAACACATTGAGTTTGTAAACACCAAATTTTGATCGGATCAAACGCTTAGCCCGAATCAAATTAAACCCAAGTAAGCTCAAACATATCTGAACCCAATACATCTTCCCAAAAATCCCTCAGTCAAATTCGATTTCCTTGCATCTCCATTCTCACGAAAATCTCTCAAGATCTCATAGGCAAACTAAGCCAACCACCCTTGAATATCTCAATCCACATTCCCACAGTATCCGAGATTTTATTTTGGTGAAGTACTTTTAAATGATGAATTAAAAGATGAAAAGGAAGGGAGATTAGGGAGAACCGGAACGAAAAGGCCTCTTGGATATGGCTCCACACCAAAACCACCATTCAAATACCCTCTAATAAACATCTTGAAACTTCACCGAGTTTCACCAAACAGGCCCCTAAACTCGTACCCACTTGAGTCACTGTCCATTTCTTTATACCTAAACCATATCATTACTTACCATTGAATTCATTTAAAAAAAATATCACAAAGAACATGAGAAGCAACCACGAATCAGTAGCCAATGAGAAATGAAAATAATTGAAAATGAGAGAAATAGACATTACCAATTCGACGGGAATCATCTACGCCGACTGAGGCTTTTGTTTGTGGATCCAAATGGTGATGTTGAAGCTTGGACAATCAGTAGCAAAATACCGAAAATGCAATCTGATCCGACAGCAAATTTATGAGATCGGGACTATGGGAGACAAAGAGTTTCGGTCTAGACTTGTGAACTTTAAAGCATTTTTTTTTGAAAAAAACGGTCACCAGATCTGAGTTCAGCACGTCGAGACGAGTTCTCTGGTGAAATTTAGAGTTGAACGGTCGTTATTGACGACGGCCGACAGTGACCGAGGTGGTGACCGGAGATGACAGTGCAATGGTCGATGGTATGCTTTAAGGGAGATGAGAGAGCTCTCTCTTTAATTTGAAATGAAAGAATAAATGAAAAAAGTGTTAAAAATCCTTTTTGCCTCGATGAATGTGAAACGGTAGTGCTGGTGGAAAGTAAATTTGTGCACGTTTTTTGTATGATTGGTGGGTAATTATCCATTTCATTTTATCATGTTTGCATATCATTCAATTAGGTTCTTCTTTATAAAATTGATTAATTCTTAAGCCTTATGATTTGTTCTTTGATTTGATTGGGTCCTTAAATTAAAATTTGATGATTAATTGGCCTTCATATTCGATTAATTTGTGAATTGACCTTTAATTAAAATTAACTTAGTCTAATTTGGTCTATAATTTAAACTTGATCAATTTATTAAATTAAGTTTAAATTTATCTTAATTGGTGAATCGATTAAAATTTAATTTTTGATTGTTTTTTTAATTAATTGTTTTCTTTCATGCATTTGCATTTTTTTATTCTCGAGCATGTCTTGTCATTTTCAGTAACATATTTTTTTAGTGCTATTAATCTCTTTTTGAGATTTCCTTTTTTAGAGACAACATAATCCCTTAGGTACCAATTCATGGGCGTAGTGGGGTGCTATAACCTTCCCCACTCGTAACCGACTCCCGAACCTGACGATGATCTCGGTGTTGACGTAGACCAGTATTATAGATTTTCGGTTGTACCCAACCCAAAACGACCAATGGCGACTCCATGTGTTTGATGAGCTTTTAAAGGCCCAATTTATTTTGACCCGGACGGAAAACAATGTCTATAGAGTTCAAGAGCAATACAAGTTATAGTGATTTTGGGAGGTATTTTACTCAAACACTGCTTATATATATATATATATATATATATATATATATTGCTATTTGGTTTCGAATAAGGAGGAGAAACGGTAGGGTTATCGTAAAGTGAAGCTTATGGAAGACCCTTCATCGCGGAAGGACGGAGGCGGCACCACTATCGGAGCAGGGGAAGTAGCAGCGGGCCATTGTTGGCGTACAACAGTCGGCGTCCAACAGCAATAGTGATGTTGTACGGTTTGCAGTTCGGCTCGTACCCCACGTTAACAAGCACGCGTTTTGATCCCACTGTTTGCAATCTCTTTACTCTAATCTTTTTTTTATTTGATTCTTAAATTCTTATTCCGTGCATTTTAATTCATTGTTTGATTCATATTTACCGTGTTCTAGGGCTGAGCATGGTTAACCGAAAATTGATCAGAACCGAGGCGTTTAGACGGTTTATGGTTCATAAGTATGCAAACCGTGGTTAACCGAATCGAACTGAATTGAACCGAATTTGATATTTTATTTAATTTATAATTATTTTCTAATGTAAAAATATGCATTTTATACTTAAAGTATTGTAGATGCATTTTTAATTATTATTATTTACTTAAAAAATTAAGTTTTTAATAAATATTTATGAAAAAAGACTTTAAAACTTTAACTCTTATTGTTTAAAAGTCATCAAATAAAGTTATTTTGTAAAAATAAAATACAAAACTTCGAAAACTTATGTTAATATGGAAAACCCGAAAACCGAGGTTAACCGAACCGAAAACCGATGGTTACTAAAATAGCTTACCGAATTAAACCGAAACCGAACCGTATACACCCCTACCGTGTTCTTTAATTTATTCATCTTTATGTACTTTAACTCAGTAAAAGATTAAGGTAAATAAATCTCTTAATAATTAATGTTTTTAATAAAAACTACCAAATAATTTAAAATAAATACCCTTTAGGTTAATTCCTTTAATAGATGGCTTAGATATTTTTGTAAGATTAATTATCAATAATAAAATTTAATTAGATACTTAGGCTTAGATTCCTAAAATGATGTATCTTAAAAGGATGAGTCTACCACGTGCGACGAACACTGTTGAACACCACTAACGCTGAACAGCGCTAAATAGTATTAAATTAATTAATAAAGATTAAAAATTTTAAGGACTCAACATACAATTAATATTTATTTAAAATAAAATTTCAATTAAATTATTTTTCATATATATTCTAATTTTTTAATCCTTATTTTCAAATAATTAGATCAAATACCAACCATGGTCAATCCCTAAATTAAAAACCCTAAATCCTTCTCTCCAAGCTTTACTTACGCAACGGCATACAAAGGCAAACAATATGTTGAAACTAATATATTTTGCACCACTCTTTGCACCTGCTTTGACTTTCAGGAGATCTAGTTGTTTAGGTGTGAGCTTAAAGGTAGAGACAATGGATGGCTTAAAATCGTCCCAGTCGTGGGGAACCATAATCTTCGAGGGAAGAGAAAAGGAATATAGGATTTTTTAATTTAGGGATTAATTATAATTGATATTTGATTTAATTATTTAAAAATAAAGATTAAAAAATAAAATATATATGAAAAATAATTTAATTGAACTTTTATTTTAAATAATTATTAATTATATATTAAGTCCTTGAGATTTTTAATCTTTATTAATTAATTTAATGGTATTCAACGATGTTCAGCGTTAGTGGTGTTCATCGGTGTTCGTCGTCTGTTGTAGAATTTTCCATCTTAAAATAATAAATAACTTAAACTTCTTTACTCACCTTTAATTGTAAATAACATTCTTAGGTAATTTTTCTTGAAAAGGTAAATAATTATTAATTGTAAATATTGGTTAATAAAATTAACTTGGTAATTCTTAAAAAAATTAATAATTTGGGAATAAGATTACCTTTGGGAATAAGATTCCTGGAATTTAACATTACTTGACACATTACTAGGAATGTGACATTACCTTGTTTGGTTTATTGTGTAGGAATGTAAGATTACTGTGTTTGGCTGGAGGTATATAAGGTTATTTGGAAGTAAAATTTACTAAATTGTCCATATGTTATATTTTCTTTTTAACATGTTAAACTTTCAATATTAACTTAAAAATATATGCACAAAAATTAATAGAATTATTTTTGTTACACTATCTAAAATTTGTAAAAATTATATATTTATCGTATTTAATATAATTATTATATTAACTATTCTTTAAAAGAACCCAACAAGTGGTCTCAGTGGAAAAATGGATGAAGTTCGTCTTAGAAGACCTGGGTTCAATCACTTTGTATATACTACCTTGTAATCACCTTTAGACTATTAAAAAAACTATTTTATATTTACTTACCCTAGTTATCTTCTATTAAAATATTTTGTAAATTTTTAAATGATAGAAATTTAATATGTTCAAAATTTTAATTTTTTATTACTTGTGACATGTAAAGCAAATTAAAGTAAATAATAAAATAAATCTAAAAGTTGTATAATACTGATAAGAATTTATATAATAAGTTTAACTTACTAAAATATTTTACAAGGTCATAAACATAAAAATAAAATTAAAAATATTAACTCTAAACTTATTAATTTTTAAGCAATATGCTATCGCAACATATAACTTATAAACATAATAAATATAATATTAATAAAAATACATTAAATATTTGTAACACCATTTAAATATTAAATTAATATTAAATAAAAATATTTAATTAATTTACACCACATATTTAATCAACTAATTAAATTTTACAAAGGATCTACACGAACAAAATCTATTAACATAGGGGTAATATGGTCCAAAGGGGAGGAAATTGACAAATACCTAAGAAATCCAAGGGAATCACATTCCCACCCTTTAATGAAAAATTGCTACAGTTGGGAATGTAAAATTACCCCTTAGAGGGAATGCTCTCCAACCAAACGTGGGTATGTGATTCCGGAAAAGATCATTCCCCCAGGTAATGATCTTTTCCACGAACCAAACACCCCTATAGGTAATTCTTAGAAAAGTAAATAAATTGTAAATAATTAAAGAGAGCCTTTAAGATTAATTTTTTTGAAACACTTATTAATTAAAATTTTAAGTTTAGAAATTATTAAAAAGGCAATAAAACATCATTTTAAAGGGTTTTCTCCGAAAATGAAATATTTTCTCAATTAGGGTTAATTTGATCTTTTCCTAATAGTTGTGGGAATGGTTGAAACTCTTATGTGAGACTATATTTTTGAATTTTTAAGGATTAACTCCTATGTGAATTCGGGTCATTTTTAGAACTCTGCGGATTTTTACATTAATCTTTGCACGCATTCATTCGGGTTATAAAGAAAATATTAGTGATCAAGTAAGTGTCGTTTTGCGGGTGTGATGTGGGTGCTAATCCTTCCTCACTAATAACTGTGCTCCTGAACCCTCAATCTGGTTGATTTTTAGGTTTTTGGTCTGTCTAATATAATAAAAGGGACCGGTGGTGACTTCGTTGTTACACCCTTTCATGTGTCTCAAATTCTCTTGTTATTATCAGATAATCATTTCTTGAATTAAGTATTTTAATCTAAAAATTGGGAGGAGAAAATATCTAAATTAACTAATATTTAAAATAAAAATGACCTAAATATCATTATACTAAAAAATTTTGGAGGGACAACAACCCCTCCCACCTCATGAGTGGCTACATTCTTGGTAACAATGGTATCAAGACTCAATCGACAATTATTGCCTTTTTTAATTAGCATAAGACATTTGAGAATCCAAAAGAAATTTTAATATTGATATCGTGTCAATATCAATCCAAAAATATTTGAGAATCTAAAAGAATACCTAATCTAGTATAACACGAGCTTTTGTACGATGTTAAGTTAATAATTTAACTGTTATATTTAAAAATATGATTTTATCTTTTATACACATGATGTTTGAATCAAGTTAATTATCGATTCATAATATTATTTCTACTAACATATACTTATAGTTATTTTTTTACACCCGATAAATAATTAAATATTTTTAATTTATTAAACTTTTTACGTGTTTAATACGCGAATAAAATATAAATTATCATTTAAGATCAAAATGATGAATTTGAAAAATTACCATTTAGAATTTTAAAAAGATGATGCAATTGTAATTATTGATTAAAATTTGGAGTAAAAACTTTAATGCTAATTTTAAAGAGGTCTTTAATTTATTAAGTTTTATACTAAATTTAATGAGTTTGACCACATGTCATATCAGCTGGATCATCTATTCAGTGGGTATACAAAGGTCCTATTTAACAATTAGCGGATAGATAATAGCGAATAGCGTATTACATTATTTGATAGTTGATAGCTGATTGCATTAGCTGATTTGACTAACGGATTGTATTAACTGATTGTATAAAAGTGTTTGGTAAAATTAACTGATAGCTGATAGCTGTAAGATTATTTAAACAAGCAAAATACATATAATGACATGATTATATTCAATACTTGTTTGAATAGTTTATTAGTTATCAATATTTTGTATCTAATTAACATTAATTAGATCTATAAAATTATTTTTAATATAACTTTTTTAAACATATTCGAATGATTTATATATTAATTTATCATTTATATAATTATTTTAATATAATATAATTAATTAATAAATTCAAATACAAATATAAATATGTGATAATAAAAAGAAAAAATAAATAGGATTAGCTTATAAATAAGGTGAGAAAATATTTAATTTATGTTATTTTGAGATTTTTGGTAACTGGTAAGGGTAAAAGAGTCTTTACAACTCTAATATCAAACCTCTAATTTCAAAAAGCTCCTATTATGAGCTTTTTTAAAATTATCGGTTTCACCACAATCCTCTCTTTCAATCCATTGTTCACAAAACAACAATATTAACAGATTTGACTGGTCAAACCTCTAATTATACCTTAAGCCTCTAATTTTTGCCCAAACCTCTCTTTACTAAACATGGTCAATTTTTTTCCCATCAATTACTATCCATTAGTTGTCAAACATGTCATTGTGTTTATTGCACAATAAATATAATTAATGATGTTTTGGTTTTTATGAGAAAAACTTCAATACACAAGGTTGTGTAGTTTACACAAACCTTTTACTTTCAAGGTTAGAGGTTTAATTTAGGGGTTTAGAATTTAAGAGTTTGGGTTGTAGTGTTTAGAATTTAAGGTTAGTATTTAGAATTTAGAGTTTGTAGTTTAATTTTTTAGGGTTTAAATTTAGTAATTTAAGATTTAAATTTATAGTATAAATATACAAACTTTATATTACACATGTATATCAAAATTAAACCCTTTATACAAATTCATACCCCCAAATACTCATACACCACATTATCAATATCGTGGGCTTAAATTAAATAACTCCTAACCTATGCTGAAGGATCTCTCTCTAATAGACCAAACAAGTGTCATGAGTAATAATGTTAGTATAATCACCGTGTTTTCGTTCGTATTACGTTTATCGCGGTTGCAAACATAACAAATGTTATTGCAATCATTGTAAGTATTGTGATCGTGAATTATTTAAAAAATAAATGTTATTGTAGACATAACGGTTATAAGTATAACAATTTTAAATAGTGCTAAAATCGTTGTATAACGGCCGCTATTTAAATACCTGATATACAATCACAAAAGCACTAAAAAATGAACGTTACAGTCTATATTTCAATCCTTGTTTGGTAATTGGTATAGCCAAGGTTGGAAATTGTACAGTCATTCGGCTGGCATATTGGTACATTCATCCTCATCTTCTTACTGGAGTGAACCAAAGCAATATATATTAACTTCAGCAGTTTACAAAGATTGTCGGATCAGCTCAAACCCAAAAAATCTCACTCACATGCTTTACACACTTGTACAAAGCATAAACATGGGGATGGAGAGCGTCCAAGATCAGAAAACCGGTTCCTTCTTTCTATATCTCTGCTCAAAATGGTTCCGGAACTCACCGTCGCCGTCTCGTGAACAAGGTGGAACAACAAGAACCGAGGGAAACGCTTTGTCAGTCTCGGTTTCGGACCGGAAGAAGCCCGGAGGATGGAGAGCTATGCCGTTGATCTTAGGTTTGATTTCTCTACTTTTATCAGATGTGTTTGTGTTGTGGTGTGGTGTGGTAATTAACATAGTGAAGCGTGGGCGGTTGCAGGGAACGAAACGTTCGAGAGATTCGCAAGCACCGGGTTGATGTCGAATTTCATGGTGTATTTGATGAAAGAGTACAACCTGACCCAGGTTTCGGCCTCCAATGTGCTCCTCATCTGGTTTGGTGTGACCAATTTCGCACCGATCGTCGGAGCTTTCATCTCCGACGCCTACTTCGGAAAGTTTTTAACCATTCTCGTCGCCTCCTTCGCTTCATTTCTGGTATGTTTAATTCCCCACGGATAAAAAACACCACTTTAATCTTAATTGACATTAAAATTTTAATTCGATTCAGACGATTCTATTTAATTCAGAAATCATTAAACTGTCCAACTTGATATGATTTTTCCCCCAGCATTAACCGTCTTGTCTTTTTACAGTGTACATCATTGTCAATAACACTAATATTGTTTTTAAAACCAACACTGCATGTTAACATGGTTAAGTTAATGCTATATATGTGAAATTGTTCGAAAACTTAATACACATGTTTCCACAAATGTGCAAAGTTGGTCCAATAATTAATATTCATGCCCTTCACAATATCTTTATTGGAAATAATAATAAAGGTGGAAAAAAATCTGTGCTGCGAGTCAATGATCACAAGTGTGTCAAAAATTGAAAAAGCTAGCATTTTAAAGATCCTACTTGTTCAATTACTGCATTATTATTTATTAGTCGGTTAATGGGTCGGTATCGAATAATAAAAGCTTATGTTATATTTTTTACATTGACAGGGAATGCTGATCATAACTTTGACAGCATGGTTCCCAGGCCTCCAGCCTCCAAAATGCCAACCTCAGCAGCAATTACACGGTCACTGCATTGGTCCGAGCATGGCTCAAATGGGAGTACTGTTAACAGGATTAGGCCTGATAACAATCGGCACCGGCGGAATAAGACCCTGTAGCATTCCGTTCGGGGTCGATCAATTCGATCCCACCACCAAAGAAGGGGAAAAAGGGATAAACAGCTTCTTCAATTGGTATTACACCACAGTCACAGTGGTCGTAATGCTCACATTAACCCTTGTGGTTTATATCCAAGACCAAGTGAGCTGGGTCCTTGGCTTCGCAATTCCTACCATCCTAATGGCTTGTTCGATCGTTTTGTTTCTTTTCGGAACAAGGATTTTCATGCGCGTGAAGCCGCAAGGAAGCATATTCTCGAGCATTATACAAGTGTTCGTTGCCGCTTACAAGAAACGACACCTTAAGGTCCCTGTAGAGGGACATGAATGTGGTGTTTACTATGATCCTCCTTTAAAGGGAAACGTGTTGTCCAAGCTACCCCTCACCGACCAGTTCAGGTTTGTGGATTTCATAGTACGTTTCATTGGATAAGCTGATTTTAGTGCACTAAACATTGGTTGGTTTGTTGATGTTCGAGTTAGGTTCTTGAACAAAGCCGCAATAATGACAGAGAACGATATAGAACTCAATGGTTCGTGTAACCGATGGAGGTTGAGCAGCGTTCAAGATGTCGAAGAGGTGAAATGCATTATCAGAATCATCCCTGTATGGTCCTCTGCTATCATTGGCTTCACCGCCATGGGACATATGTGGACATTCACCGTACCCCAGGCTTTGATAATGGACAGGCATCTAGGCCCCAAGTTCATAATCCCTGCCGGTTCCATGATGGTCATACAAATGATCGTGATCGGGATTTACGTCCCGGTCTACGACCGAATCATTTCTCCGGCTCTTCAAAAAATCACCAAGCGCGAAGGTGGAATAACGCTGCTACAACGAATCGGAATCGGCAACTTTTTCACAATTCTAACCTTGATCGCTTGCGGAGTGTTCGAACGAATTAGAAGGAACTGGGCCACATTGCACCCCGGTGCCCCACCGATCTCGGTCTTTTGGCTATCTCCTCAGCTTGTTCTCATGGGCTTTGTCGAGTCATTCAACATTCTCGGACAGATCGAGTTCTACAACAAACAGTTCCCTGACCATATGCGAAGCATAGCCAATTCTCTTATCTTTTGCTCCCTGTCTGGTTCGAGCTACTTGTGCAGCATGGTAGTCAATATCATTCATCATGTCACGGGTGGCCACGGCCACCCTGACTGGTTAACCAACGATCTAAACGCTGGTAGGTTGGATTACTTTTACTATGTTGGAGCAGTGGTGGCGGCCTTCAATTTCGTTTATTTCGTCTATGTTGCACGTCGGTATCGGTACAAGGGCCAAGTGGAAACAAACTCAAAATCTGAACCCAATGTTGAGCTAAGTCCGATGGAACCAACAAACCATTTAGGCTGATTTAATGTTTAATGTACATGCTAGCTACCGAAATGACGGAAACCATCATAATTTGGCACTCATCTCCGTACTTAGTCGACAAACTTTGAATATTGATAGTAAAACGAATGTAAAACAAACGTCGAAATTGAATGAAGTTAGTATGGATTTGTGGGATGTGATGGAGTGAGTGTGAATTATATCTCTTCATCTTTAGGTTTTTTCTCTGTATTAATTTTTCCTGCAGAACTTGATTTTTCATCTTCCTTTTGCAATTCAGAACTTGAATAGTATTTCATTTCTTCTTCTTATATTTATTTCATTGCTCTTGACTAGAAGATGGTCTACATTTACTCAAACATAAATTTTAAGTCACCCACAAAATAATCCACACAATTGATATCGAGTCACCGAAATGGTCAAGGAAGAAAACATAATAAAGACGAGAGATGATAAAATTCATGAAAAAATGAAAAAAGAAGAAGATATGTATCATGCTGCTATTAAAATAAAGGTAAAACTACACCACTGACCACCAAATAAATTGAGGATACCTATTTGGACCACTGAACTATAGAAATCGTCAATTAGACCACCGAATTTATGAAATCAACTTATTTTGACCACCGCCGTTAAAAACCTAACGGTGGAGTGACAGAACTACCACGTGGCAATTGACGGAAAAATTTAAAAATTACACATTCGGTCCTTGTTATTTACACATTTTGGAGAATTATAGCACAAAGTTTTACTTGGTGCAGTGGCAAAGTCATTGGCTTTACACTTGATAGACCTAGGTTCGAATCTTGCTTAGTGCATGTGGAGAGAATTTTATTTTTCTCCTCTAAATTGGTGGTGACACGTGTCACCACCT
Source organism: Hibiscus tridactylites (assembly GCA_958450335.1). Classification (NCBI taxonomy): domain Eukaryota; kingdom Viridiplantae; phylum Streptophyta; class Magnoliopsida; order Malvales; family Malvaceae; genus Hibiscus; species Hibiscus tridactylites. The sequence goes on along the minus strand of OY288267.1, from coordinate 35,981,002 downwards.
GATTGGAGGGAAAAATAAATTAATAAAATCAAATATAAATAATTAAAGTATTCCAATAAGGTGTTGACACATGTCACCACTTAATTAAATAATTTATTATTTTATTAATTTAAAATTAGGACTAAGTTGAAAGAATGTGTAAATAACAGAGACCAAATGTGTAATTTTTAATTTTTCCGTCAATTGCTGATGAGTATTTATTTTGGTTGTGTTTTTTGTCCTTATTTCGATTAAATATATGTTTAAAGGACTTAATTGAGTTGTTTTATGATGTTTTCATGCAGGAGACGTGATGCTGGAAATAAGCTGGAATTCTGTAGAAAATGTTGGAGTCATGGGCAGATTCATGGGCATGAACCAGGGCATGAATGCTGACTGGGTGCCACGTCAGCGTCTTCTAGAAGATGACGTCAGCATCATTGATAGCTTATCAGACCGCTTATCAGATAGCTTATCACCGAATTTTTATTTTAAAATTCAAAACTTGAATATTTATCTTATGTAATTTAATTTAAATTTAGGATTTATTATCTTAGGTTTTTAGGGTTTTCAACTACTATAAATACCCCACTTTGGGGGTGAATCAAATCATCATTCAATTAGCAATTAAACATCAATTCTTCTTCTCTTGGAAATTCTTCTCTTCTTAGTTTTACTTTAGTTCTTTTCTTCCATTTCTTCTTTTAATTATTTTTTAAATGTCGAGCATGATTAATTTAATAACCATGCTCGGCTAGATCTTTTTAAGCCGAAGGCTTTTGCAATGACGCGTTCTCAAGGCGAGGTTTGAAACTATGCTTCAAACGTTTCGAAAACTTCTCTCAATTTCTTCAAACTTTATTTTCTAAATCAAAATGATTTTTAAACTCAAAGATTGACTTTGGAGAAAAACAATCATTTTGATCTATCAAGTGGGAGGGAGGATCGGTTATTGAAACAAATCCGACTTCCAGGGAACACACTTAGTAAATAGATTACTAAGGGAAATTGAGATCGAATCGTTTTTATAGAAATGACTTTTCGAGTTGGTTACGAGCTTAAGTAATTTGTTTTCTCAAACATTGAGTTGGTTTAGAGAAATTATCAAAACTGAAACCAAAATTGATTTTGAAAATTCAGTTTACAAACAAAAACTCAAAGATTGACCTTGAAGTAATTTTTGCCAACAAATTTTTCGAAATAAAAACCTTTACCAAGGAACCAAGTAGAACAAGTCAACGCGAAAGCCCGAAGCTGATAATCTCATATTTACTTTAAACTCTTTTAAAATCTTTCTTTTACTTTCTCAAACAATTACATTTCATTACAACAACCTCCACCTAAATCACATCATCATAGCTCCATCAACTACTCTTGGTTCATAAACTACAAAAGCGCGACAAGGAAAGTTCTAAGTCCCTGTGGGTTCGACTCCTACTTCCCTATCTATATTTAGTTTAATTTCTTTATTTATTTATTTATTGGAAGAAGGAAATTATTCTTGACACGTTACAACGCGTGTCAATTGCCATGTGACAGTTCCGTCACTCCACAGTTAAGTTTTTAACGGCGGTGGTCAAAATAGGTTGATTTTATAAATTTGGTAGTCTGATTGACGATTTCTATAGTTTGGTGGTCCAAATAGGTATCCCCAATTTGTTTGGTGGCCAATGGTGTAGTTTTCCCTAAAATAAAATGATAGTACACAATAGGGTAAACTAGGCCATATACCACTTAACTATGATCAATGACTCGAAAATACCACTGAACTTTAAAAATGTTCAAAACTAACACTGAACTTTATGTTGAGTTGTAAGGTGCTCGATTCCTTCAACCGATGTTGCTCACCAAGTGGTGGAGAGGTGAAATTTTGGGTGGATTTGGTGTGGAAGCTAAAATATAAAGAACACTATGATTTTAGAGTGATTCAACCTTCTAACCAAGGTCTACATCCACTACCTTAGCTTCCCACTAAGGATTTCCAATCAATCCACTATTGATTCGTCTCTTTTTCTAGGCTTAGGAGGAAACCCTTATACACCGATCAAGCTTTCTACCCAAAGCCTTGATCAAAACCCTCTTTACAAGAGATAAGAAAAGCAAACACAAATCCCTCTAATAGGTGCTTGTTTGCACAATTAAAGCACTCACTCAAAACTTAAAACACTCGAGCAAATTTGACAATTTTGGCTCACTAGTGTTTGTCTATACAAGAATTGACAATTTAAGTACAAAGACAATATTTGATCATTTGTTGATTGACAATTGAAGCATTAACCATATCTTGATGCTTGGAGGTCCCTTTTATACTCTTGATGAGTTTGTAGCCGTTACTAGCCGTTGGGATTGAATTGGAGTCGTTGAGGATTTTATTTCTCACCATAAATGTAGTTCTGCAGCTCACCGTTTCGAAACACTCATGATCGTTTCGAAACACCCTTTAAGTAGAAAGAGTCGTTGCAGTCTGATGCACACTCGTATTGAAACGCCCTTGGCCGTTTCGAAACACCCGTATCGAAACGCCTGTCTCTGTATCGAAACGATATGCATTTAAAAGTTAGTTGGGAAATAGCCATTGGGGTTTATGACCGTTGTGGTCGATGCCACGTAGGCGTATCGAAACGACATAGCCCGTATCGAAATGCTGGGCAAAATTCTCATCCAGGAAAGGCTCGTTTCGATACTAGTATCGAAACGTTTTTGCTACTGGAATACCCCGTATCGAAACACCTAAGGGTGTTTCAAAACACCTGGATAGTTTTGTGTAGATTGGATTTTGAAAACATGTAAAACCCTTTTGAAAACATCCCTAAACATAGTTTCAAATTATTTGGACTTTGGAAATAGTTTTGAATTCTTTTTAAATTAGTCCAAAACATTTTTCAATTATTATATCAAAACATTAGTTCTAGACTTTAGTTTGTGACTCGAAAATACCACTCTGCCGTTAACTCATAGCACCCACGTTAAGTCAAAACGACGTCGTTTTGGTGCGGCTGTTTTGAAGCCTAAATTAGCGCAAAACGACGTCGTTTTACTAGAGAAAAAATATTAAAACCATGTGCTTGAAAGGGTTTAAACCCAAGACCTTCAAATAGAAAAACTAAACATTAACCACTAAACCAAGTTGAAATTATATAATATTTTACTACAAATAGTATATATCTCAAACTACTTGAGATTGATTCAAATTATTTTATGAAATAAATAACACTATAAATAATATTAATAAATAAATAATATATATATATATATATATATATATATATATATCAATATATATGAATAAAAGTGTATTGTTTTTATATAATATTTATAATATAAATAAATTAATTAAAAAAACTCAAAATATTCATAAAAATAATATATTTATTTTATAAATAATATATAAGACCCTAAAATTTTTATTATGATTTTATTTTTGTTCAATTTAAGGTTTGTGTTTTTGAGTTTTTATATAATATTTATAATATAAATATATTATTTTAACAAATATTTTTTAAAATAATATATTTATATTATCAATAATGTATAAAAAACCATAAAAATAATATGTTTTACAAAATTTTTGTACTAATATTATTTATAGTACTATTTTTTCATAAAATAATTTGGTTGAACCAAATGGATAAGTTTGTATAATTTAAATAAAAATATATTTTTTATATATTATTTATAATATAAATATATTATTTTTAAAAAATCCAAAATATTCATAATATTAATATATAAAAAACCCTTAAATCCTAAATCCTAAACTCTAATGTTTAATGTTTAAGTTTGAGGGTTGGGGGTTTATGGGTTAACAATTTAGGGTTTTTTTATATATTATTAATAATATAATTATATTATTTTTATGAATATTTTGGGTTTTAAAAATAATATAATTTATATTATTAATAATGTATTAAAATAATATATTTTATATTTATATATATTAATATCATTTATAGTATTATTTATGTAACCCCCTCATCCCGTCTGGCCGGATGACCGGTCCGAGTAGGCTACACGGGGAAAATCGAAGCGAAACCCGTTAAGATTCCCCCTCGGTTAGCAACCCTAAAAATTTTCTTTTAATTTAATCTTGTTTAAAGGCATGTTAATTCCTAAGTGATCATGTCAGCAGGAAACATCAATAAAGAAGCACATTCGAACCACAACCACACTTCAAACAGTCCATTTTACACTTACAGGGCAGGTCGTATCGATACACCAATCAAGGGTATCGATACGCCTTGACTAGGTCAACCCAATCAGTCAACTCAGGAAAGACCGTATCGATACATCCCTTGAGCGTATCGATACACCCTTCTCGGTCAACATCTCGTGGTCAACGAGATATAACTGTACCGATACGCCTCAACACCGTACCGATACGCCCTTAACTCGCCAAAATCTTAGAATTCCAGTGAGCTAAAATCGTATCGGTACACCCCCGTGTATCGATACGCCCAACCAAAACTGAGTCATGCAAGCAAGACCGTATCGATACGGCCCTTAGGCGTACCGATACGCCCTGCTCTACAAGTCTCAAGTTTCTGAAAAAACCAACAAAGCTCAAACTCTAAATGCATATTGGGACTCCCCTAGCCACATACAATTATTCATGCAACATACTACAATCAAGAATTAGCATGTATAGCAATTAGGATGAACAATTACACATATACATCATGGCATTCACACAAGGGATGGATTTTGCATATTAGGGCATGCTTAAGAACTCAAAAAGCATAAGGCACAAGTCAACACATACAAGGTTTGCATACACAACCAAACAACATAAACCATCCTAAGCATAGCCTCATCAACACAAGCATTCATCAAGACTTATCATGGTTTACAAATCCAAGCAAAACGTAAACATCAACAACATATATGAGTCATACAACGCTCATACAAAAACATAGTAGCCCCATTGCTAAACTACTACATTAATTACTAATTCATACTTGAGCAACTACAAATTTGGGAAGCCCCCTTCGCCTTGCTCCTTGCTAACACCACGCTAATGATCTGCATTGTTGAAAATGAGAGCGTAAGCTAGAAGCTTAGTGAGGATTCTCTAAAAACCAAAAACAACAACAATGCATGGTTCAAGCATGTAATCCTTAACATCGAACACAACATACATAAAAAACATCATAGCAACCTAGCTAATATTTCAAGAGTCATAAATATGGCATCTCACATCATATTAAACTCAACAATATAAACCAATATCACATCATCAAAATCGTAAGAACAAATTCATTGGCCACTATTAGTTTACTCGGATGTGCGGATTTACTCTCGACAATAATATTACCTCGGTGGGATTACACTCATCACCGGACCTTGCATGGGTGGGATTTCACTCATCACCACATGCCCTACGGATGGGATTCCACTCATCATCACGTATAATATAAATAAATTTCCGGTGGAATATTACATCACCGTACTCCTCCTTGATGACTCAACGCCATCAAGGCCACGCGCATTTTGACTCAAACGTGTGCACACTAATCCTAATGATCGATCATTTACATCCGGTAAGTTAACTAGTGCCAATCTCTTTAAACCACGTCACATTAATCATCATTCATACCATTCAACTATCATCATACACAACAATGTATTACACATACAAAGCCAATTCATACTTTGCAAGATCAAGATATGCATAGGAAATCAAAGCTCATTAACAAACAAGAAGTCAAACTACCAATTTAACTTCTATCTTGGAATGGTCTACCAAACTCATTCCAATACCTCCATTACACACACTTGAACCAACTTTAAAACAAATTTAAAGTTTTACTCACCACCCTTCCTTAGCAAACCAAGCAAGCAAATCAAGCCCCTTTGATTCCCGGATTCGGTCCCGATTCTTCTATGATGTTCCCTCTTGCTTCTAACCAATCAAAACACAATTATTACTCACCAATTCAATGCTAAATTCAGTCACAAACCCCACTCACAACCACATGTCAAAGCTTCACAATTCCAACTCAAATTATTCACCAAAACTTCCATTTTCGAGCTCCCCAATTACCCAGCTGAAAATTATGATTTCTAACACCCAAATGACTTCAAAAATGTCCCAAAACACTTACCTAATAACCCTATACCATCAGCCCTTCAACCCAACACAAAAACACCTCAAAAACCCAATTTTAGACACTTCAAAAATTGCCCCAAAGACCCTCTTCGGGATTTCTCCCAAATCCAACCATTTCAAGATATTAAGTGTATTTAGGTGAGATTAAACCAAAACCCAACTCAGCAAATCAAAATCAAATGAAAAACCTATTAAAGTTCAAATTTTTCTTAAACTTGAAATTTCAAAAAGATGATAGTTTTCAAATCTAAGACAATGTAAATGATGGGGATGATGAGGAGAGTTGAGAAATGAGATTACCTTTGAAAGTGCCCTTGAATAGATGAAGAAATCAAATGGAATAATGTTTTTAGGGGTTTAGGGAGGGTTTGGCTTGGTTTCACGTTGAAAAGGGGAAAAGGGGAAGATGATGGGTTTATTTTTTTTGTTCCCTTTTTTATTTCAAAAAGGTTGTCATCCCTTTTCCACTTATTTACAAAAACGCCACCTTTTTTATTTTAAACCTCAATTAAATCAAAATTAAGGTCAAATTTAAATAAAAATCGATTTTACCGACTCAAACTAACTCACGCAACTAACTAGTAACTCCTAACCCCAAAACACGGGTGTTACAATTTATTTCATAAACTAATTTGAATTAAAATCAAGTAGTTTGAGATATATAATATTTCTGGTAAAATATAATAAGGGTTAATTACACCGAATACCACTAAACTATAGCCCCTGAGTCGAAAATACCACCGAACTTTAAAACTCTTCAAAACTAGCACTGAACTTTAATATTTGAGTCGAAAATGTCACTCCGCCGTTAGCCGTTAAGTCAAAACGACGACGTTTTGGTGCAGCTGTTTTGAAGTCTAATTAGGCCCAAAACGACGTCGTTTTGCTGGAGGAAAAAAATAGAACCATGCATTTGGGGTGGTTTGAACCAAAGACCTTTAAAAGATAAAGCTAAACCTTAACCATTAAACCAACATAAATTATATAGTATTTTACCACATATTTTATATCTTAAACTACTTCATATTAATCCAAATTATTTTATGAAATAAATAATATTAACATATAAATATATAAATATATACTATTTGCCCACATATATATAAATAAAATAATATTATTTTTATATATTATTAATAATATAAACATATTATTTTTAAACAACCCTAAATCCTAAATTGTTAACCCACAAACCCCAACACTCGAATTAAAATTCTAAACTTTAGAGTTTAGAATTTAAGGTTTAAGGGTTTTTTATATTTGAATTTTATATTTTTAAAAATAATATATTTATATTATAAATAATATAAAAATAAAATATTTTTATTTAAATTATATAAACTTATCTATTTAGTTCATCCAAATTATTTTATAAAAAAATAATTCTATAAATAATATAAAATATATTGTTTTTACATATATCAATAAAAAATATATTATTTTTTAAAAACAAAAGATATTCATAAAACAATATATTTGTATTATAAATAATATATAAAAAAACTATAAACCCCAAATCTCAAATCATAAAGTTTAGGGTTTGAGCTTTGAGCTTTGTAGTTTAAGGTTTAGAATTTAGAGTTTAGAGTTTTTATATAATATTTATAATATAAATATATTATTTATATATAATATTTATATAAAAACAATACACTTATATATATATTATATATAATTAATATATTTTAATATTATTTATTTCATAAAATAATTTAAATTAATCTAAAGTAGTTTAAGATTTATAATATTTGTGGTAAAATACTACATAATATTATGTTGGTTCAATGGTTAAGGTTTAGATTTACCTCTTAAAGGTCTTGGGTTCAAATCACCCCAAGTGCATGGTTTTATTTTTTCCTCCAGCAAAACGACATCGTTTGGGCCAAAACAGCTGCACCAAAACATCGTCGTTTTGACTTATCGAGGGAGTTAACGGTTAACTGTGGAGTGACATTTTCGACTCAAATATTAAAGTTCAGTGCTAGTTTTGAAGAGTTTTAAAGTTCGGTGGTATTTTCGACTCAAGGGCTATAGTTTAGTGGTATCCGGTGTAGTTAACCCTATTATATAATATCATATTGGTTTAGTGGTTAAGGCTTATCCGTTATATTTAAACGTTCTATGTCCAAACCTCTCCAAGTGCATGGTAGTAATATTTTTTCCTCCAACAAAACGCACCAAAACGACATTGTGTTGACTTAACAGAGTGTTTAGAGTTAACGGCGGAGTGATATTTTTTAGTCACAAACTAAAGTTTAGTGTTAGTTTTGAACTTTTTTAAAGGTCGGTGGTATTTTCGAGTCAACGGCCATTGTTGAGTGGTATGTGGTGTAGTTTACCCTAAACAATAAATATGGTCCTTACAAAAGAATCCCTATTGTATTCAGGCGGAAACATATGGTTCATCTTATTGTCACGGGCCGCACCCTAGGGCCCGACTCAGCGCACACCAAGGGGCCAAGCATGTCCCCCACGTCATCTTGGGCCTAGCATCCAAGTGAGTTGGCCCTTCACTAGGGGTTAAGAAGTTATAGTTCTTGAAGGATTCAAATAGTAGTAGTCCTAGTTAGAGTAGAACTTTACCATTGGATGTATGGGGCTATATAAAGAGGCTTATTCCCACCTCCTTAGAGACATTTTCTTGCTTTAGTTTATTTTTGTTAGGCATTGCTAGGCATCAAGCTTTATTTTCCATTTTGAGTAATAAAACTCTGAGCATTCGCTCAAATCTTCTGCGTTCTCTTTTTCTTGCCCCCATAGTTTCGTTTCTGCATGGATCCAATAATTTTAGCTTAGATAGGTAAGGCTTACTTAGGCGCCACACCACCCCAAAGGCGCCTAAGGCCACACATCTCAGTTTGAAGAATCTATGGATGTGACAAGTGGTATCAAAGCCAAGAAATCAGCTCGAGATGGCCAAGAAAGGAGATACCAATGCATCAACAAAGGTCGCAGAGACCCATGTCGGCGACAAGAAGAAGGCCACTTCAAAGGACCGGTTGACAACACTCGAGGACAAGGTAGAACGTCTCAAGACCGACGCAAAAGAGACGATAGAGTCTCTGGACGTTGTCAACGATCGCCTTGAAGAGTTGGAAACCAAGATCGATCTCTCAAAGATAAAGTTACGGAAGAGGTTCGAGGTCTCCTCAACCAAACGTACGAGAAATTGAACCAACAAGACGTTTCCCTCCAAGTTGCAATGGAGGCAATGAGAGGGGAGTTGTTGGGGGAGATTAAAAAGCTCAGTGCCGAATTGCATCTCTACAAGAATGTCGTGTTAACCAGTATGGTGGGCAAAGCGACAGAAGCCAAGCCCATGATCGATGTGCCAAAGCTGAAGGGGTTAAATGGGGCGAGGTCTGCCCAAGAAGTGGACAACTTCATTTGGGGGTTAGAGCAATATTTCTGACTCACAGGCATCGAAGATGAGAACACCAAAGTAAACACCACTTCTATTTACTTGGTTGATATCGCCCTCCTATTGTGGCAGCTTAAATGTTCCCAATCAAAACATGAAAGGATTTCCAATTCGAGTTCAATGAGCATTTTTACCCATAGAATGCTCAAGAAGTTCACCAAACTCAGGCTCCAAATCGAAGGTATAAGCGAAACTGATGCCCTCTTTGCATTCAAGAACGAGCTATAACGATGGGCAAAGTTAGAGCTGCACCGAATGAGAGTACAAGATCTTTCCAAGGCATTAAGCATAGCCAACTCCCTTATAGAATTTGAATACAAGAAGCCGAACCTCCATAAACAAAAGCCAAAGCATAAAGGTAGTGGCAGATAAAGCAAGGATAAACATGCCAATGACGAATCAAAGAAGCCATCTAACGGAGACACTAAACTCTGTAAGCCATGGGAAAAGAAAACTAATTTTAGTTGCTACAATTGCGGAGGCAATCACATGAAAATGGATTGTCCCCAACTCGAAAAAGTGGCGGCCATCTTAGAGGAAGATGACGACAAGGAGGACAACAACAAGAAGGAACTCCTCAAGCTTAATTTCATCATCAGTTTCATGGAAATTAAGAAGGGTTCCAAGAAGAAGGGCTTGATGTTCGTAAATATCATCGTGGCAGGCTGAAAGTTGAGTGTATTAGTGGACACCGGTGCCTCTGACTTGTTCATGTGAGAACAGGTTGCCAAGAGACTTGGCCTTTGCATCGAGGTGACAAGTGGGTTTATTAAAACCGTGAATTTCGAATAGGCTCCAATTGCCGGAGTAGCAAGAGGAGTTAAACTCAACATCGGCGGCTAGTCCGACAAGGAAACAATCAAGGTAATTCACCTTGACGATTTTGACTTAGTGATTGGCATTAGTTTTCTTGATCAAATTAAAGTATTCCTTGTTTCGTTTGCCAATTGTTTGTGCATACTTGACCCGACACATTCATGCATGGTCCCGGTGAGTCGAAAATCTGGGGTTAGGGCCAAGATGGTGTCTGCCATCCAATTCAACAAAGGGATACGCAAGGATAAACTAACATACTTAGTAACGTTGGTCTATGAAGAGCCACCCATGTCCAAAGGGGTCCCAACCGAGGTGAGGCAAGTCCTAACCGAGTTCCAGGATGTAATGCCCTCCGAGTTGCCTAAAACTCTCCCACCAAAGCGGGAAGTCGACCATAAGATTGAGCATATACCGAACATGGAGCCACTAGTCTGAGCTCCTTACCGAATGGCTCCGCTCGAGCTTGAGGAGTTACGCAGACAACTGAAGGAACTCCTCGATGCGGGGTATATCTGACCATCCAAGGCACCCTACGGTGCACTGGTTCTCTTTCAAAAGAAGCATGATGGAACGCTTCGAATGTGCATTGACTATCGAGCTTTGAACAAGCTCACTGTGAAGAATAAGTACTCGATCCCTTTGATAGCCGACTTGTTCGATCAGCTTGGTGGTGCAAGGTGGTTCATCAAGTTTGATTTGTGATATGGGTACTACCAAGTAAGGATTTGCAAAGGTGACGAGTCGAAGACAACTTGTGTGATGCGCTACGGTTCGTATGAATTCCTTGTGATGCCTTTCGGCCTCACGAATGCTCTCGCCATATTCTGCACCCTCATGAACAAGGTACTACAATCCTTCCTCGGTCAGTTCATTGTAGTTTACCTTGATGATATTGTGATCTATACTAAGACCATTGGGGAGCACGTTGAACACTTGCGGAAGGTGTTCGAAGTCTTGCGACAAAATGAGCTATACGTCAAGGAGAAGTGCTCATTTTCCCAAGAGAAGGTTCCATTCCTTGGCCACATTGTTGGAGATGGCAAGATCCAGATGGAGGGGGCCAAAATTCAAGCGATCGTAGATTGAGAACCGCCAACCAAGGTAATAAAATTGAGATCCTTCTTTGGGCTAGCAAATTATTATCGACAGTTCGTCAAAGACTACTCCAAAATTGCCACCCCTTGATCGAGTTGTTGAAAAAGAACAAGGCGTGGGATTGGAACCGAGATTGCCAACAAGCCTTTGAAGACATGAAACATGCCATGACAAGTGAGCCAGTGTTGGCGTTACTGGATCACACCAAACCCTTTGAAATCTACATTGATGCATCAATGGTGCATTGTTTCAAGTCTTCAAAGGCTTGTTTTCTAACCCAGATGAGATACTCAACTCATGAAAAAGAGATGACTACGGTGGTGCATTGTTTGCGCACTTGGTGACACCACATACTTGGGTTCAGGCTCGTAGTTTACACCGATATTGTTGCTAATAGTTATTTCCTAACCCAGAAAAAGTTGTTTCCCAAGCAAGATCGTTGGCAAGAGTTTCATGTCGAGTTTGATTTTTCCATGGAATACAAGCAGAGGAAAGTCAACTCAGTTATCGACGCCTTAAGCCAAAGGTATAACATAGAGTTTGTTAGCTTGCCGTAGGGACAGTTGCTAGAACGCATAAAGAAGAGGCTGTCACATGACCCAACGGCCAAAATGCTCATCAACTATGCCAATGAGGGCAAAACACAAAGGTTTTGGCTCGAGGAGGACTTGCTTTATGCTTGAGGACACCGCCTCTACGTGCCTCAATTCGAAGAGTTACGTAAGGAAATCATGAAGAAGTGCCATGATTTCAAGTGGGTTGGACATCCGGGGATGAAACGAATCTTCGCCTTGATTACCGAGCAATACTAGTGGCCACACATGGGTGAGGATGTGGAAGCCTATGTGAAAACTTGTCTTGTATGCCAACAAGATAAAATCGAGATGAAACGACCCATGGGACTATTACAACCATTACCTATTCCCGAGAAACCATGGGAAAATGTATCCATGGACTTTATAGCTGGTTTAACCAACATCGACGACCTGTCTAGTATCATGGTTGTTTTTGACAGGTCTTCCAAGTACGAGATGTTTATCCCAGCATCGAAGGTATGCCCCACCGAGGAGGTAGCCCGTCTTTTCCTCAAACACGTGGTGAAGTATTGCGGAGTGCCAAAGACGATCATTAGTGATCGGGACACGCGGTTCACGGGCAGATTCTGGACTGAGTTGTTCAAGCTTATGGGATCAAGTTTGAACTTCTCAACAAGCATCCATCCTCAGACTAACAGACAAACCAAACGAGTGAATGGCTTATTGGAGATCTATTTAAGACACTACATGAGTGTCACACAGCACAACTGGCCAAAACTGTTAGATGTGGCCCAATTTTCTTACAATTTGCAATGGAGTGAGGCGACCAATCAAAGTTCGTTCGAGATCATGACAGGGTAGCAACCACTCACACTCAACATGGTTGCTACCAAGTATGAGGGGCCTAATCCAGCAGCACACAAGTTTTCCACGGAGTGGCAAGATCATCATGACTTAGCCCGAGCTTGTCTACATAAGGCAGAAAAGTGGACCAAGAAGTGGGCAAACATGAAGTGTAAGAACGTGAGCTTCCAAGTTGGAGACTTAGTCCTTGCCAAGCTAACCGGGATCTTGCGCAACCCAACCGTGCACAAAGGGCTTGTGCGAAGATACGAGGGTCCGTTCAAAGTTGTTAAGAGAGTAGGCACCATGGCCTATCGACTAGAGTTGCTAACAACCATTCGAGCTCATATGGTGTTCCATGTAAGTTTACTCAAGCCATTCCATCAAGAGGAGTTAGATCCGGATCGAGCCAAGTCACACCGGGAACCAGTCAGAGTGAAGGTCTCCTATGAGAACGAAGTTCGAGACATCCAAGAAGAAAAGGCCATTCGACGACCAGACCATCAACCGAGGCATGAGTATTTCATCCTGTGAAAAGGGCTTCCCGACAGTGAAGGAAGTTGCGAACTAGCCGAAGGCCTATGGCAATTTAAAGACCAAGTGAGCCGGTACCATCTCAGCCGATCGAGGAGGGCGTCGCCAGAACCAGTGGGAGAAAATGTCACGAGTCGCGCCCTAGGGCCCGAGCCCAGTGCACACCAAGGGGCTGAGCATGTCCTCTACGCCATCTTGAGCCTAGCATACAAGTGAGTTGACCCTTCACTAGGGGTTAAAGAGTTATACTCCTTGAAGGATTCGAATAGTAGTAGTCCTAGTTAGAGTAGAACTTTACCATTGGATGTAGGGGGCTATATAAAGAGGCTTACCCCCACCTCATTAGAGACATCTTCTTGCTTTAGTTTGTTTTCGTTAGGTATCGAGCTTTATTTTTCGTTTTGAGTAATAAAACTCCAAGCATTCGCTCAATTCTTTCGTGTTCTCTTTTTCTTGCCCTCAAAGTTTCGTTTCTGCATGGATCAAGCATTTTAGCTTATATCGGTAAGGCTTACTTAGGCGCCACACCATCCCAAAAGCGCCTAAGGCCACACGTCTCGTTTTGAAGAATCTAAAAATGTGACACTATGCATTACAAAAAAAAAACAACTTAACTAACAAGAACCTCCCACAATGGTTCAAGTATTCAACCATGACAAAGAAGACATTGATGTACCATATGCCCCTGATTTAATTTATTTTCCATGACTCCACTAATTCTCAAGTCTAGTTAACTGTATTTGTGAATGTATGGAATATCAATGTATGCAAATGTCAATACAAAAAATGATACATACAAAGGAAAAAACAACAAAAATCTAGTTAGTTCGAGAAAAAAATAAAGAAGGTGAAATTGTAAACATGAATCTTACCCATACATTCTTACCCGATACGTTTCATTAAATCAAAAACCTACCCACATGCTTTCTACTCCCATGTTAATATATCAATGGAAAAATTTTACATGCTTAAACGTAAGTAAAAGCAATGTATGTTTTTTCCGTGTACCTAGGTAGATAACCACTTAAAGATAGGTTCAACATGGCTCTACTTGGGTAAGTCTTTACAGTTCACTATACATGGTTTCGATTCTAAACAAAATACTTAAATTTGAAGAACTAAAATCGAAATAACCCAGGATAATTGTTTTACTCTTTTATATCTTTTCTGCTCATTCATTATCTCAAATGAAATCAACAAGGCCTTTATATAGACACTAGGCACTTGTTATGTTAAAAAACTGAAAAACAATAAATTCTAGGGTAATCTTCACTGATGGTCACTTTTGTTTTGGGTTTGTTTTATTATGGTCACCGGAATTCAAAAAAGATTATTCTGGCCACTTACGTTCGAAAACATTTCTGTTTTAGTCACTGGACCGTTAACCCTCCGTTAGTTAAAAATAATAATTTCTAATTTGACCCCCAAACTTTCAAAACTTCATTTTTCACCATCTTCCCCAAAACTCAATGAACTAAAGTCACCAACCTGAAATATAAAGTACTGAGACTAGATTCTTCAAGGTCAAAGGTTCCTTCCACAGGAGGAGCAAACATACGAAATACATATGTATATAGAATTATTGCACCAACCTGAAATATATTGTGGATTAGAACTCATTCATACAAAGCCTACAACATAAAGAAACTAAAGGCACCATGTTTCTATGAAAAGCAAAATCCAAAGAAATAGTTGCAATCACAGGTGGCAAGAAAAACAAAGCCAAACAGATTTTAATCACCAGAAAAAGGAAAACTTCAGTGCAACAAATATCATTCATAACAATCAAAATTTAAAGTACTGAGACTAAATTCGCTGCATAAGATCAATTGGTTAAAGAAAACATACCCACTGTCCAAATGAAATATATGTTGTTCCCTGCGTGCTACATGTGTTCGTGTCACCAAAAGGATTGGATGTATCTCTACATAAAGCTGCAATCAGAACAAGTGGTACATTCCCAATGTTTCCTGCATCAAGTGTCAAATAATTCATCATATTAGGAATGGTTAATCGATAACATACACAAAAAAGCACAAAGCTTTAGCAAAACATACGCAAACTGCATACAAATTCAGAAGAGTATAAACAAAGAGAAAGAGCTTGCCACCATCAACACTGAAAAAGAACACAAACAATGTGTCATATGACTGACTGATACCATCCTTAGCTTACCAATAGCAATTTGTACTATTGAGAACTTGAAGTATGGATATGGAGGTTTCACTAAGGTTACAACCACAAAACCTATGAGCGAACCAACGACGGCGCTGATAACGACATTCACCGGTATGAACCACCTGCAAGTGCAACACAGTTGAATGGTAAAAAAGATTAAGATATAGAGCTCAATTTTGAATTTTGATGAGACAAAGATGCAACAATGAAGAAAACAGAGTTATGAGTCATGCTGATACATACCACTCGAGCATTTTCTGTAGAGTAATAGCTTGTCCGAGTTGAGAAAAGATTAAACACGGAAGCAAAAGGGAAAACACCAACTGCAAATTACATGTAATTTCATGGGATGGGGTCAGCAAAAATTAGCTAAAACAAGTAAAAACAGTTACAAAATCCCCATATCTTGATACAACTTAAAAGAAAATTACCCCGTTCAAAAGCTTTCGGCCGTTGGCAGGCAAGATATCAACATACTTGGAAGCCATTAGAAAACCCAGGAAACACATGGTGAATACTTTGGCTATTGGCAGCACCGCAATCTTTATGCTTCCTAACAAAGACTCCCCTCCGTTCGCCTCGGGTGATAGGCTTTCAATTGTGGCTTTCTCGGCTACTCCAAAACGGTTTTTGCAGTTCAATCGTGGCTTTCAATCGTGGCTTTCTCGGCTACAAAAAATATAGAGATTTAGGTCATTTACTTTGTATAGACATTTCATTTTTGCAGTTCAATAGATCAAGAAATCAATCAATGATTTTTGCAGTTCTCCCCTACAGTGGGAAGTTCATTGAATTTTGGGGAAGATGGTGAAAATGAAGTTTTGAAAGTTTAGGGGTCAAATTAGAAATTATTATTTTTAACTAACGGAGGGTTAACGGTCCAGTGACTAAAACAGAAACGGTTTCGAACGTAAGTGGCCGAAATAATCTTTTTTGAATTCCGGTGACCATAATAAAACAAACCCAAAACAAAAGTGACCATCAGTGAAGATTACCCTAAATTCTATTAAAAACCATAAAGACCACTAACTCCTATATCACCCTTTGGCCTTTCATCTACTAAGACTCTTGACCTTTTATTTTCCTCATAACTTCTAAATTTGAGACTCACTAAAAGCAACATTTAAAGTTTATTCAACAAAACTTCCCCATAAACTTAAATGCTTCTACCATCCATTATGCCAATCATCTTCTTGCATTTGTCGAGAAGTACTTTCGGTTGCGGTTTTGTGAAGATATCCGCAACTTGATCTCGACTCGCCACATGCACCAATTCCACATTTCCTTCCTTCACATGATCTCGGATAAAGTGAAAACGAACGTCGATGTGTTTGCTTCTTTCATGGTTCACCGGGTTCTTTGCCAACTCAATTGCTGATTTGTTGTCAACTTGAATCACGGTTGCACCTAGTTGCTTTAGCTCCATCTTGCTCAACAAATTTCTAAGCCATATCGCATGACATATACACCAAGATGTTGCTACATATTTAGCTTCACATGTTGAGAGCACCACGATCGGTTGCTTCTTTGAAATCCATGTAAACACAGTATCTCCCATAAAGAACACATATCCCGATGTGCTTTTCTGATCGTCTATGTCTCCACACCAATCGTTGTCGGAGTACCCAACCAATTTGTAATCTTCTGCTTTCGAGTAGAACAACTCGAGTGACATCGTTCTTTGGATGTACCGTAGGATTCGCTTCAACGCCTTCCAATGTGAATGAACCGACTTACAACGCCGACACTTAATGAAATATCCGGTCTTGTGCATGTGAGATAGCAAAGGCTTCCAACAAAACTCCGGTATCTACTCGCATCGACACGTTCTCCTCCATCGAACTTCGAGAGTTTTACATCTGGTTCCATTGGTGTTGATACCGAGTTACAATTTGCCATCTTGTACTTCTTCAAAATTTCTTTTGCATATGTCTCTTATGATACGAAAATACCTGTCTCTACTTGTCTAACCTCTAAACCAAGAAAAAACTTCATCAAACCTAAATTTGTCATTTCAAATTCACGTGTCATTGTGCCCTTAAACTCTTCTATCATCTCATCATTGTTACCCATAAAAATGAGGTCGTCGACATAAAGAGCAACAAATAACACGTTACCTCCATTGTTCTTTACGTAAAGGGCATGCTCGTAGGGACATTGCTTGAACCCGTTCTCCTTGAAATATGTATCGATACGTGTATTCCATGCCCGCAGTGCTTGTTTCAACCCGTAAAGTGCCTTCTTCAATTTTAACACCTTCTTCTCTTCTCCGACTTTCATGTACCTGGGTGGTTGTTCGATGTAGACATCTTCTTCAAGCACACCAGTCAAGAATGCCAACTTGACATCCATTTGAAATATCAGCCATTTGAATTGAGCAGCTTGTGAAATGAGTAATCAGATTGTCTCTATTCTTACAACGGGAGCAAACACCTTGTCGTATTCGATACCTGCCTTTTGCTTGTATCCCTTCGCAACAAGTCGCGCCTTGTATCGTTCTATCTCACCTTGAGCATTCATCTTTTTCTTGAACACCCACTTCACACCAATAGGCTGACTTCCTTTCGACAATTCTGTTAGATCCCATGTGTTGTTGCGGTCAATCGCCTTAATCTCCTCATTCATGGCAGTTTCCCACTTCTTGTCTCGCAAAGCCTCTTCAAAGCTGATATTTTCAGCATCTGCCAAAAGACATACAAGGTGTACCTCAATTTTCGAATCATACAATTCTTGCAAACTTCGCATTTTGGGTTGTCGTGGTTCATCTTCATCATCGGTAGTTTCAGAGTTTGTTGGTATGCTTGTTGGTGCAGCGACTGATGATTCTCCAACTTCGATAATAACCTCTGTCGAATTGTTCCAGTCCCACTCGCTTGCTTCGTTTACTCGCACATCCCGACTCACTGTCACCTTTTTGCTTATTGGATCGAGTAGCTTGTACCCTTTTGTCTTCTCATCATACCTAATAAAAATATACCTTTTTCTTTTGTCTTCGAGCTTCGTTCTTCGTTGATCCGGTACGTGTGCATAAGCCACACTACCGAACACTTTGAGATGGGAAATTGTCGGCTTTTGTCTGCTCCATGCCTCTTGTGGTGTTTGATCTTCTAACTTCACATGTGGACATCGATTTTGCACATAGACTGCACATTGCACAGCTTCTGCCCAAAATTGCTTCAGCATTTTCTTGCTTTTGAGCATTGATCGAACCATGTCTAGAATAGTCCGATTCTTCCTCTCGACCACACCGTTTTGTTGAGGAGAGTATTGTGCGTTTAGAAATCTCCTTATGCCTTGCACCTCACAATACTCCATGAAAGTCACCGAAGTATACTCGCCACCTCTATTGGATCATACGGCTTTGATGGGTCTACATGTTGCCTTCTCCACCATCACTTTGAACTTTTTAAACGCCTCAAATGCCTCAGATTTTTCTTTCAGAAAATAAACCCAAGTTTTTCGTGACAAATCATCGATAAAGGAAATGAAATACCTTTTACCGCTGAAAGATTCGGGGGTGATTGGTCCACATATGTCGGTATGAATCAACTCGAGAGGATTTTTAGCTCGATATTCTGCCTTCTTTTGAAACGAGATTCTCGTTTTCTTTCCAAGCACACATGCTTCACAAAATTTGCCCTCATAATCCATGTCCGGCAGCCCGTGCACCATGTTCTTCTTTGCTAACTCTTTTAGACCAGCATGATATAGGTGACCAAAGCAGAGATGCCACATCAATGCCTTGTCTTCTACGTCGACTCGCAAACATTTTTCTCGCAAGTTTCTCAAATTCAGTTTGTACATCCAATTTCTGCCCATCTCGACTCAAGCAACCATAAGCCCTTGCTTGTTCTTCAAGTGTAGTACCCGGTCTTTCAAAAGTACCGAGTAACCTTTCTCCGTGAGTTGCCCCATACTTAAAATATTGGTCTTGAGATCTGGTACGTAATAAACATCTTGGATTGACCCTATCAAGCCATTCTTTTGTATGTAACAAATTGTACCTCGGCCTTTGACCTCCACTTTTGATGCATCCCCAAACAACACATGACCATCTTCAATCTTTTGCATCTCTTTGAATAGGTACTCGTGACCGCACATATGGTTGCTTGCGCCCGAGTCGAGGTACCACAGAGTGTCATTGTTGACGTTGACTTCATTTTGAGCCATCAAGAGAAAGCCTTCATTCGCTTCGTCTTCCAAGGCTAGGTTGGTTGTTTCTTCTACCTTTTTATCGACTCGACAATCTTTTGCAAAATGCCTCACTTTACCACAATTATAACATTTGTCAGAGTTGCAATCCTTTGCGTAGTGACCATAATTGTAACACTTGTAGCACTCGATGTTGGAATAGTTTAATCGGCCGCCTCTTCCTCGACCGCGTCCTCTTCCATGCCAATTTGGTTGGCTTGACTGTCCCTTCTCCTTATATAACCCTTCATGACTACCGTCTTGACCACCGCGACCATTTCCACGACCTCCACGACCACGCCCTCTACCTCGAAAATTTTGAAAATATAGTACCTTTTCATCTTTGATTGATGCCTTGGTTTGAAGTGCTTGCTCGAGTGTCTCCTCCTTCTTTTTCTTCTTACATTGTTCGTGTGCCTCGGGAGAACTGGCGAGCTCATCGACTGTGAGCGTCGCAAGGTCCTTTGACTCTTCTATCGCGCACACAACATTTTCAAAATGGTCGGTTAATGATCTCAAAATATTATCCACAACTCGTGCATCGGTTAATGTTTCACCATTACGAATGAGTTGGTTCACCACGGCTTGTACACGCGTGATGTAGTCAGATACACTTTCCGACTCTTTCATCTTCATGCCCTTTAACTTGCAACGAAGAGTTTGGAGACGCACTTGCTTGACTCGATCGACTCCTTTGAACACTTTTTCTAAAATGCCCCACGCCTCTTTTGAAGTAGTTGCACCGACAATCTTCTCAAAGCCCGACTCATCAACGGCTCGTAACAACATGTATAGTGTCGTATTATCCTTCGATCGCGCCTCTTTCAACGCCTTGGTTTGAGTCGCTGTATATCCCATGGTAGTTGTTGGTTCTTCGAAACCTTTTTCGACCACCTCCCACGCATCTTGAGATTCGAGAAGAGCTTTCATTTGAATGCTCCAGTTCCCGTAGTTCGCCTTCGTTAGTCGTGGTAGCGGTATTTGACCCGTTACATTCGTCATTGGCTCTGATACCAATTTGAAAAACTAAAATCGAAATAACTCAAGATAATTGTTTTACTCTTTTATATCTTTTCTGCTCATTCCTTATCTCAAATGAAATCAACAAGGCCTTTATATAGACATTAGGCACTTGTTATGTTAAAAAAAAACTGAAAAAACAATAAATTTTATTAAAAATCATAAAGACCACTAACTCTTATATCACCCTTTGGCATTTCATCTACTAAGACTCTTGGCATTTTATTTTCCTCATAATTTCTAAATTTGAGACTAACTAAAAGCAACATTTAAAGTTTATTCAACAACATTATCCTCACTAATACCTCATGGGGTTAGTAAAGTCTTTGATCTTAACCTACTATAGGTTTCTAGGATGAAGTTTAATTCGAGGTGATGCATTTCTCTGTGACTATATGGAGATTCATCTCACGAAGTCATCAAGCATATGGATCCTAAACAGTGGCAGATCTAGAATTTTTTTAGGGTGGGCACAAATCAGAACACTTTTTAGGATGGGTATAAATCATAAAAATCTCAAAATTTTAGGGTGGGCACAAGTCATAAAATTTAAGGACTAATTCATAAAATTTATAAAAATTGAAGCTAAATGGGTAAGGTTTGAAAAATTCAGGGTGGGCGCAGGCCCACCCAAGGTACCATGTGGATCCGCCACTGATCCTAAAGGCAACTACTATCATGTACGGAGATTAACTTCACAAAGGAACAACATTTTGCCCCCACTTAAACGAATGAAGTTCGGTAGAAAACTCATGGAATGATGCAACTAACAACATGTACCCCATTGATGTGGCCTAACTCTCTTGTGTGCCCCCAACGGAGTCGCCAAATTGTTGGAGATATTTTTGTCCAGACCAAAATTGGTTGGCCTTCAAAGGTTTATCATGGTTTGGAATCGTCATCGGTCATTTTTGGTTAGGTATGATTAAAAACTCGTAAGTCTGGTCTGCGTTTGAACTGAAATCATAGTTGGGTTCAAGAGTTGGTTATGCAAGGGAAATGTTAAAGTACCCCCACAATGCTCAAAATTAGTACCTAAAAAGAGTTGTGTTGTCTAAAAAGCTACAAAATGCACAGCTTAATTAATAACACTATTATATGAAAAAATGGAAATATAAAAAATAAACAAAAGAATGAAAAATAAATAACACGCTTTAAAAATTTTAACAAAACATGGGAAATTAAAATTGCAATCAAAGATTCAAAATTATAATTAACCATAAATTATGTAAATTATTATTCAAATTTAATTTTAAAATCAAATTAAAGTTGAGCAAGTACATTTGGCCGATTGGCCAAGCTGCTCATCTTTATTCCCACATATTCTCTTAGGTCATGAGTCCTAGACCTGATATGAGCACCCCTTCCTTCTTCTAGAGTTCTCCTCCCCTTCCTTATAGGTAAAATTAAGATTAAAATTTGTAAAAAAAAATAAATTAAAGTTATTCGCAAAATTTTAGGGTTACTAAATTATTATTAAACTTGAACTTAGTAACCAATTAATTCAATTACTAATCCATTAAAAATAAATATTTTGAATTTTATAATTTGAAGGGGTCAAAAAGTAATTTTATCATATAATTCTCAATATTTTGTGAGGATCATAACCTCACTAATCCCATTGTATGTGACATACTCTTAAACATTTTATGACAAAGTTAATTTAAAATTAAAATTAATTAAGCACGAACTAACTTGTTTTAGTGGTTAAATTAATGGTTAAGATATTTTGATAAAAAAAAATCCTATAGAGATATATTATATATCAAATAAAAAAGGTAAAGTATATAAAGTAATCACTAAATTATAAAAATATTATTTTGTCATTAAATATTTTAAAACATTATTAAATATATTAAGTTGTTCAAAATAATCATTAACTTTATCAAATTATTATAAAATAATCATAAAATTTTATTAAACTGTTAGAAATTAAATTTTACATTGTTCTATAACATTCAATAACTGTTTTGTAACAGTCTCATAAATTTAAATGACCATTTTTATAATTTTTGAAGACAAATAATTAAAATAATCATTTTTAATAACTTAGTGATTATCGGTGTAATTTATTAAAAAAAAAATCCTTTAGACTTGCTCCCTTTCCTTTCCAAAAGTTCCTGATCCCGCCGCTCCACCACACCACCACTGTCTCCCCTGTGGTGCACTTTCTAAACTACAATTACCCGCCCACCGCTACCGACGCCGCAATCCCGCAATGGCGACCTCCGACGCAACCGCCACAATTTCCGACGGACCCGTCCTTAGCTTCATCAACAAGCGCCTCCGCGCCCTACGCAAGAAATACAACCGCATCCTCCAGATGGAAGAATCCGCATCCCAAGGCAAACCTTTGAACAAAGAACAAGAAGAAGTCCTCCGTTCCAAACCCGCCGTCGCCGCCCTCATCGATGAACTTGAGAAGCTTCGCCAGCCTCTTTCTGCCGCCGTCTCCGAAGAAATCTCACTCGCCTTACAGCGTCAAAATATCTCATCGGAAGAAGCAACCTCGGATGCCCAACCGGAAAAAACCGAAACCCAAGAACAACAGCCAAATGAGCCCGACCATGCCATCGAAGATCTACTTAATCTTCTCTATTTTGGGTTATTGTTCGATGTCAAGTCTCAGAGTGATTTTACCTCGACCATGTTGACGAGAACCCACGAGAGAGGCTGTTGCTTGACGTACGATTACGTGACCGAAGACGCTACTGATCTGCTTAGTGAGAAAGACTTGGATTTGATTGCGACGCTCAGCGGACAACTGACTTCACGGCCTGCTGATTCCAGTTTGTCTCATAAGAACGCTTTGCAACGCTGCGCTCAGCATGCTAAGCTTTGGCTTTCTAACTCCGACCAGCCGATTGACCTCAATGCCGACGTTTCGTGTAATAATCCACAGGTCTTTTAGTTATTTAATTATTGTTAAATTTCTGGATTTTCTGAATTGGGAGTTATTTGCTGCAGATGCTGGGTTGAGACAGAGGCTTAACAAGATTATGTCTTTGGATTATTTTACAACCACGCCGGAGATTAAGGATCCTATTGAAGTGGCAGCAGCTGCTGCTGGGACTTATACTTCTTTCCAGGTTCCGGTGCAGAGCGTGCCCATTCCCGTCCCTGTTCAGGTGGAAGATTCAGCCGGGCAGTACCAGCCAAAGGTATTAACTATGTTTTAGTTTGAAATAAAGGGAGTAGGGTATTTGGTTACTGGATTCAACTTCTGCATTATGTTTCTGATATGTGTTTTAGTGTAAAAAATTTGGCTTCCCTTGTCGTATACGTTCATCGTTACCAAAATTATTGTTAATTTGTTTCATTTGATGCAATGCAAGTACTTTGAGGTCTGGGAATTCCTAAAGTTTCTTTATATAAAAGTTAATAGTTACTAAATGTTGGAGAAACAAAGTTTAAATTATACCAGCAACCCGCAAAATCATTTGTTTATTTTTGTATATTATGGAAGTTGAGTTACTGCATTGACATTAGAGAGTTTAAGTTTATTCATATGTATGGTTTAGAGTAATAGCATTTTCCTCTTCGATTTTCTAATTGTCTATCGATCATCATAGCTATTTCTTATTCATTTCTATCAGTTTTATTTGTCCATGTCTATGTAGCCTGCATTAGAATTAGACTGTGAATCTATATCTATATTCCTCTATGCACAAAAGTCTGTTTAAACATGAGTTCTTTATATTTGAATTTATTCACAAAAGGTTGAGACGGCTATGTACTAGACTTAGCCAGTATGTCTAGCAAGATATCTTGTACCTGTGTGCCATAGCAAATACAAGTGATTGAAACCGTGAGTATCCGTTTACATACTTCAGAAAGAAATTCCTTTCCTGTGTGCTACAGCAGATAATTTTTTTTAAACTGTGAATAGTCGTGTTTGCCAAATATCATTATGTGTTGGTTAATATCATTGCTGTTTGGTGTTGTTTGAAACTATGGGTCATCTATGCTTTCCAGCTGGAGGGAAATATTAAAATCATTTGCACTGGTTGCTAAATCTTTCAGACATCAACATTATCAAACTCTATCAAGTGTTCTTTTTTATATGAATAAGACACATGCACAAATGTTTCTACCTGTAATGGCAAATCTACCTCATATACTGTCCTCCCTTTTTCTTGGAAGGAAGGAGGTTATTTAAGCAAGGTTTTCTTTTGTTAACGATGAAACCTAGTGTAAGACGGCTAAATAGGAACTAGTTGGAAGGAAGGAGGGAGGTTGTTTAAGCAAGGTTTTCTTTTGACAAAAGGTTGGTACATAATGGATTAATTATTTGAATTTCTTGGAAGTTCCGTGTACATGTTGGTCACATATTGTTGGGGCTCAGCCATATCAATGGTAACTCTTGATGAAAGGTCTTATGTAATGGGCAGTTGCCAGTCTGTGCAAGAAAGCATAAGTTTATAAGAAGAGTTTCCATATATGAAGGTTATCCCAGGTTTGATTAATATCTGGACAGCAGACACTGGATTTTGAGTTATTTAAGCTTAGATTTAGCTAATAAGAGCAAGAATGTAATGTGGTTCTAAATAAGTTCCCTTGGGCATCTTGTCTAAGATTGCGCAAGTTAATAACCATGCAGGCATAATTGCTAAAAATCTCATGAAGTAGTTCTTTATAGGTCGAAAGAAGTTGCATGCATATTCATAGAGCTAAGGAATTCTACTTTCTAATTTCAAAGTGCGATCCAGTCCTAAAATGTTTAGGTAAAAGCTTACACTCCAATCCTAAAATGTTTAGGTAAAAGCTTACACTCCAATCCCAGGCTGAAAAGAAGGGTTTCTACTTGGGGATTATTCAATACTTATTTGATCTGACTTTGGCTACATGTAAATTCCTTTGAGAATCAATTTAATCTCTAGTTTTGTGTTGACCGTGTCAATGTTCGATTTCAGTTCACGGGGGTTGCCCCAACTCCCTTTTGTGCTTTGCTGTTTTACATCATGTAGGTGTTGCATTTGAAAATTGATTGTCAATCTCTAGCATAAAGTTATTTGGATTAGTTTGCCTATTTTGCTAGGATTTGTAGTAGCTATGAAAAATCGGGCTTACCTAAGATATTGGTGGCTGTGGCTTTGTTTAAGTCATACAAAAGTTAAGTCTAGAATAAATTTCAAGTTGAATACGTTCCGAACTCTAATTTTTTGGCAGTAGGATTTCTTGCTCATTTATATTGTCTCATAATCTCATTGTCTATACTACTTATTCCTCTGCAAATGGATCTAGAGTGCTTGACCCTAAAGCATAATTAAGTAATTAACTATATATATTTGTTTCATGTATAACTCCAGGAGTGGGATTCGTATTCATCTTACTTGTAATTTATTCATTCCTTGCTGCTGATCATTGGAGGATGTCATGTTTGATAGAATTCATTCTTTTTATTCTCTCTTCACTTGAAATACATTTCATTTCTATTATGACTTTTTGCTTAGCAATCATCCTGTCCCTTATAATTGTTTTCCAAGAGGCATGTTTTGCTTTTGGTCACTCCTGGTAAAATTGGTGCCAGGTGAATTTGGCAAAGGAAAATTTTGTTTTAGATTCTTTTCTCTCTCCCCTCCAAGGGAAGTATACAAATTTGGCTTCTATGGCTGCAAAATCTGCAGTTTACTCGGTAAGAAAAACTGGCCAATTTTTTGGCAAGGTGGTTTATTTTAGCCGAAAGAATTGATGTCGTGGTTTCACTTCATATTACAATGTAATGAATAATGGGCTGGGTCGTGTAGGATGAGTTCATAACTTGGCTTAAAGGTTTACTAATGGAACCCAACTAAAACAAGATTGTCCAAAGCATTCATGTCGTTGAGTAGGAATTCTGAAATAAGCAGAGAATTGTTCTAATAAGCTGTGAGAAATTAGAAATGTAGTGTAACTGAGGATTTTCAAGTGATGTTTTATGATCTTTATGTAGTATTTCATGATTATTCTGATCCAGGTCACGTAAGTGAGTATGTTATTTATTTATTTATCATTACAAATTCCGGGGATGGGGAGGGATTACAAGGATCTAAACCATGGCCACGGTGCCAACAAACAAATCTTGCCTCTAGAATTGTGGCTTTGTTGGCAACTAGGTATGTTATTGCGATCGGGAACTCGTTGTCATTTGACCTGGCATTAACATAAATGTTAAATTTCATTTGGAGCTGTCCGCCTGTTAGTTTTATCATCCAATTGGTGTTATGTTTTCAAGTTATGTTCTTATGTTCTGTAGGAAGATGAGGCATCAAATTATCAAGAAGCTGAAACCGGCGACAATCAATATAGTAGTACCGAGGAACTTCAGCAGGTTCTTTCAGTTACTTTAACACTATATGTTCCTTCAGGATTTTATATATTTGAGTTTTAATATTGTAGGCTTGTGCTCTGCAGGATAATTTGGAGAAAGAGAACCATGCAGAGGATATTACAGTTCAACAAGAACACGACAAACTACAGGCAGATAATGGAGAATCCAAGGAGCAACAATATGTTCCTCGAAGACCATATCAGAACCAAAGAGGTGGTCGAGGTAACGGGGTTGGCCGTAGGGCTGGTCGTGGAGGTCGAGGCAGTGGAAGGGGAGGTGTAACCTACCAGAATGGGTACAATGATCAGCCTAGCAACTATTATTCTAGAAACCAATATAACAACAGGGGCAGAGGCGGAAGAGGCGGAGGGCAGGGTTACAACAACCAGGGCTCAGCCGTTCAGGGTGGTAATCCCTCGGCTGATGCCTCATGACAGCTTTACAGCGTCCATCTGATCCGTTTTTCCAGGTCGGTGATCGAAATGTGTGCTTTTTGCATGAAACATGGTTCGAATGTGGGTTGATGTCGATTCGTAGTATCCAGAACACCCCCATTTAACTTTTGTTTCTGTAGTTGGGTTCAATAATATTATGTGAAGAATCTCCAGGGGATGATGAAATGCCCACTCCCCTGTAGAAGGTCCTTGAATACTTAGGCAAGTTCGATCCTACGTCTTTTTGTGCGTTTTACTGGGGACAATGTCAATTGAGTTTAACATTATTACTGAAAATTGTTCGACTAAGATTTCACCATCACCGTTGGATCTAATTGAGTTGGAATCATGACTGCCCATTTTCCAACTATTATAAAACTTTTCATTTTTCAAATAATTAAACATTAATTAATTAAATTAATGAATTTGTTCTTCCAACGCATTTAATATATTCCAATATATCAATATAATAATATTTTTAACAGACTTATATCTTAAACAATTAATTAAATATTATTAATAAACAGTTTTGAATAATATATAAGAATTTAATTAGAAAAAGGGAATGGATTTAAATGGATTTTCTTCAGGTGATTTCTTCCACCAGTCATTCTATTTGCCTTGTTTTTTTTTTTAATTTTTTGTTTACTTTCTCCGACCATGGCCCTCGTTTGTTGGAATCACTTGTCGTTATCAAGTCTCCTAACGTCACTTTGGTCATTCACTGAAATCTCGACGATTTTAAAAGTGACAAAATTTCGTTGAACAAAGAAAGAATTGAGGATAAGAAGTGTGTCTCTCTTCTCCATAGTTCTCCGTCGAAGCTGTCTGTTAATGACCAACCACCCTTAAAGCCTTCCTTCTCACGTTATTTCTCTTTTGTCAGGATCCTCATATGCCCTCTGTGCTATTTTACAGATTTAGTTGTTGCTTACTGGCGGTTCTTACCGTCCCTTAGAGCGTTGCTGCTATACTGTTCGGTCGTCGATGTTTCTGCTGGTGGTCAACCGGTGATGCGGACTGAGAACTTTAGGGTTCAAGCAGTCATCTCCGAACAAGGAGCTCTCCCGAATTTATCTTCCAAGTTACCAGAAATGTTAAAAGAGATCGGTCGAATTATATAAGCCTTCCTTAATGGTGTAATCGTGGTTTCTCCGTTAGTCATTTTGTTGTACGTTGTTGTGCTGGCCACGAAGCCTCTCATTGGCTGTTGTGCCGACTTTGTTGTTAGAGTTTCTTCCCTTATTTTTGCTTTTGTTTTGTTTCCTTTATTTCGGTTTAAGCTATATAGACCAATTTGTATGTAGGTATTTGATAGTCCTCTGTCTTGGGCCTTTGAGTTTTTCTTCTCTGTTGACTTTGGTTTATGGTAAGAAGCTTTGTATTTTGATAAAAAAAAACTGAAAAATATCTGTTTTTTTTTATTTGGTATTTTAGTTCAATTTTGAACCAGAAATCCTTTACAAGAGCCACTCAATTCTTGAGCGGGACTCTCCCTGTTCTTAACACCAAATCAATGGCGCTTGCACCGGCGCCAAGGCCACCACCGCAACTTCTTCCATCTAAAACCACCAGCATCCCGAACGCTCCTTCATCCGACCACCACAGTCGCCTCCTCATCTCTTTGAAACATTGCTCCGACATGTCTCAGCTCAAACAAATCCACGCTCAGACCCTCCGTTCCACTTCCCCTCTCCATCCCAAAACCTTCTTTTTATACTCCCAGATCCTCCACTTCTCTTGTTTCCATGATTTGAGCTACGCTTTTAAACTCTTCAACCAAATCGAAAACCCCAATTCCTTCATGTGGAACACACTCATAAGAGCCTGTGCCCATAACGTAAACAACAAAGAACAAGCCTTAAGGCTTTATCTGGAGATGCTAGATCAAGCTCTGGTTTTACCTGACAAGCATACTTTCCCATTTGTTTTGAAAAGTTGCGCTTACTTGTTTGCTTTCTCCGAAGGGAAACAAGTTCACGCCCATGCTTTGAAACATGGGTTCGGTTCCGATGTTTATGTAAACAACAGTTTGATTCATTTCTATGCGAGTTGTGGGTGTTTGTCCTTGGCTGAAAAAGTGTTTGTTAAAATGTCTGAAAGAAGCTTGGTTTCGTGGAATGTTTTACTTGAAGGTTTTGTTCAGTTTGGTAAGTTTGATAGCGCTTTAAACCTGTTCGAGAAAATGCGGGAGACGTTCGATCCGGATAAGTATACGCTGCAAAGTGTTGTAAGTGCTTGTGCTGGTATTGGGGCTTTGTCTTTGGGGGTGTGGGTTCACGCTTATTTGTTGAAAAAGTGTGATTTTGATCTGTCTGTTGATGTTTTCATCAACAATGCATTGGTGGATATGTATTGCAAATGTGGGGCTTTAGAATTAGCTCAGCAGGTTTTCGAGGGGATGCTGAAACGCGATTTAACCTCATGGAATCATATGATCATAGGATTCGCGATGCACGGTAAAGCTGAGGCAGCAATCGGATGTTTTCATAAAATGATTAAGACGGAGAGTTTCGGACCGAATTCTATTACGTTTGTCGGTGTTCTGAGTGCTTGTAAACATAAAGGCATGGTTTCCGAAGGTCGTCGATATTTTGATATGATGGTTACCGAATACAAGATTAAACCTGCATTAGAGCATTATGGATGTTTGGTTGATCTTCTGGCCCGTACAGGGTTTATCGATGAAGCACTTGACCTTGTGTCTACAATGCCTATGAGACCGGATGCAGTCATCTGGAGAAGCCTTCTTGATGCTTGTTCGAAGAAGAATGGAAGTGTCGAGCTAAGTGAAGAGTTGGCAAGACAAGTAGTTGAATTAGAAGGAGATATCGGAAGTGGTGTTTATGTGCTGTTATCAAGAGTTTACGCATCGGCCGGTCAGTGGGATGATGTTGGATTGGTAAGGAAATTAATGACCGATAAAGGTGTAACGAAAGAGCCCGGTTGCAGCTCAATTGAGATCGACGGTGTTGCTCACGAACTTTTTGCAGGGGATACATCTCATCCTCAAACTAACGAAATATACCAGATGCTGGAGGTGATCGATGAAAAGCTTGAATCAGTAGGTTATGCACCCGACTATTCACAGGCACCTCTTGTTGACGAACTTGATGAAACTCGACAACGTTCTCTTAGGCTGCACAGTGAAAGACTCGCCATTGCTTTGGGTCTTCTGAAGTTGCAACCAAGTACGCCGATACGAATTTTTAAAAACCTTAGGGTATGCAATGACTGTCACGAGGTCACAAAACTGATCTCCAGAGTTTTCAATGTTGAGATTATTGTTCGAGATCGTGCCAGATTCCATCACTTTAAAGATGGATTTTGCTCGTGCTCGGATTATTGGTGATATGGCTAGTAATGTACATGACGATGATATGTCTCACCTTTGTAACACTGCATGTAGAATAAAACAATTTATTCATGACTTACTTCTTAATCTATATCCAGTTTTTCTCACTTTAATAAAGCTCTCTAGGAGACCCGTGTTCGAGTGTTCGAACGAAATCAACGACCTTGACAAAATGTCTTTCAACCTGCATAGTTCCATTCAATAAACATGCAGCAAAAGATCTCTACAAGACCTCAAGGGTGAAATTTTTTTTATTAAAAAATGCAAAAAGTTAAAGAAAAAGAATCAATCATATCATCAATATCTTGAATTTGGAGAGTTTGGCAGAAACTTCTCATATCAAACACCAATCTACGAAGCTCGTAAGGAAGCAAGTATCGAGCAGCTTGAAATGATTACCTTCTCTAATAGCAGGAACAGTACTCTCCGAATACCTTTAGCTATTATAAGAAGAGTTTGAGAAGGATGTACAGAGCATGTTGATTTTGAACAACCAAGATGTTCCCTCGGTTTAGCTCACGGATTTATTCCTTGTTTTGCGAAATCTCTTGCCACTGAAACATGCAAAAAATTAAATAAAGGTACCGAAAGATAAGAAACGTCGATTACAAGAAACCATCCTATATGAAGCAAAAACGAAAGACTGAAAATAAATAAAATGGTATAGGGCCACCATAACCAATGGAGTTATGCTGATGATGTAATGCAAACGAACTGTCTCGATGTTATAATCGATGTATTTACCTAATAAGATGCAGTGATCATTTAAAAAACTGCTAAGCATGATATGAGAGAGTGGGGAAAACTTAAAGAGTTTGGTGGAGAAAGAAAAATATGGCCGGTTTCACAGAATCTAACCAACTTTGAAAGAGCGAAAGACCGGAGCAATGAAAATGAGAGGAATGCAAGTCATATTTTATAACTTCTATAATGTTTTATAAACTGCGCCTCCAACAACATAATCCAAAAATATTGAACATATTAAGATTCTTTGTTCGAGCAATATATTCCAAAACGAATCTTCAAGATTCAAGAAGTGTTTATTTACATCAAACCGTTGCAGCAGGGGATATATCCAATTAAGAAAATTCCATTCAAAAGTTTGGTCTATCAAGACAAGTTTATATAATTAGCTTTCATACAATGAATTTCAATACTCAGACATGTACCAAATGATGAAACAACTAGTTTTAGTTTTTGAAGTGCATTAATTTTCTATTTACTAGCCTAATGCACCATCACACTATTTTTGGAACCACTAAATTTAGTTTTTGCAGTAGATTAACTCTGTTTTTCTAAGCCTAATGCCTATCATATGTGCCGATGCTCGCACAAAACATTCATTCTCAACACCTCACCGTCTAGCATTAATTTAATACCCTCCATTTACTACAGTTAAGTGCATATGAGCAAAAAGATCAATCACAAGGATAACACTGTAGTTTAAATGACTAAGCATTCGGGAAGCTACGAGGGGAAGTAGTAAAGAACATATGTAAAATAATTAAACCTAAACTAGAAAGGGTCAAATGTCCAAGACTTACACTTAGACTTAAAATCATATATGATATATAGGCTTATGAGAAGCATGAAAACCCACTGCACTCTGATAGAAATGTTTTCGAGTACTAATCATATACCTCAACACTTAATGCTAAATGCATATTCAATGCTAAGATTGAGAAGATGTTGTATTTGGACCAACACTATAGAATCACATTTGCGAATTCTTGACAAGTTGACGTTCGCGATTGTTGTTCATTGCAAGTCACAATCACCAAATAGAACACAGAAGGCAGATGAATAAAAACAGATACATAGCGCATATCGTGTAAAGCATAAACTTCATTAAGCTCTCAACCTCTATAACCAACGGAAGAGAGGGATTTACTATGCAAGTGCTATAGTGATAAGATGCATTGCAAGGAGTGAATCGAAAAATCAGAGCAGGTGGAAGAGAAGTCTCACCCTTGGATGCTGATGGAACTACAACAACATGCATATCAGCATTGTTGGGAGGGAGCTGTAATCGAAGCGGAAAGAGCTTCCCATTCAACGGACTACGAGTGCACACCACGACATCCTCGAGCCCCGTCTCTTCCTTTAATTTCTGAGTCAGTTCATCTACACCATTACCCTTAAAACTAAAGGAGTACCCCTCTATAGCCTCATCATCAACCTCCCCAGTACTATTATCTGCAACATGGAAGTATATTGTTCTTCCTTCGGATTTTGGTGGTGAACCCACATAAGAATCACTTGACTACAAATAAACAAATTGTAAATTGAACCATTAGAAAACAACCCAATTGATCCAAAGAGTTATATTATGTAAAAAAAATGTTCAAAGTTTCGATCTTCAAACCTCTTGTCTTGAAAAATGGCTAGATTTGCCTGAAATTGAAGAAGGTGAAGTGGATTCAAAGTCCAAAGAATCTACATGCTGAAGAGCAGAAGGTAACGGCGGCTGTGGATGACTCGCCGGCGACTTGTCTTGAACCTCAACAATATCAACGCCCCACAATACCCATTCTTGAGTCGATGTCCGATGAGGAATATCGTGAGTCACCGAGTTCCTCCACGGCGGTAACCCACCGTTGCCTCTCAAAAAGTTTCCGTACCGAGTCTTTAGCTTAACCAGAGACCCTTCTCTAATGGGTTCCCACTCGACCGATGAGTCGAGCCTCCTAGGCAGCGACTGAACCACTTTCCGACCGGTCATCCCAAGTAAATAGGGCTGGTTCGAAGCAGTGAGATACTTGTTGTAAGAGCTTTTGAGGCGGATAATGTTTTGAGATCCGGGAACGAACTCGACGGTCCATCGGGCGTTTTTGGAGGATCCGTTTCGGTCTTGAGTGACGGATTCTTCGTCTTCCTCGGCGAGAAGATACTTGTCGTGGTGGCTGCGTAGACGCACCGATTTGGCGTTTAGGAACAAATCCATTACCGTCACAGAGTTGTTGGATTTTAGCTGGTAAGGAAGAGCAAGTGAGGGAACAAAGATTAGGTTTTTATAGTCAAAATCTGTTTTCTTTTCGGTGTCTTAAAAATGGCGAAGTTTCGTACAAAACGAGAGCAAGTGGTAAGAAGCTAGATCCCATGACAGTAGGCGCCAGCCATTGTAGAAACAAACAAACACGCACCGGGGAATAACGCGGCAAATTTCTTTCATTGTTTATGTCGAGGATTTCGCCTAAGTTTGCTCGGAGCACTGCTTTACGCACGTGTTGGGTCCATTTTGGGCTGCTTTAGATCACTTGTGTCCGACTTCTTTGTTTTTGTAAGAACGAAATAGAATTTTTCCGTTTTTTTAACTTAGCTCCAACATCAAAAAATAAGTCTACGAATTAGAATTTATGGGTAAGATTTGTTTTTTTAGAGTTTATGGGTAAGTTTTAAGGTTACGGTTAGGGTTTAATTTTTTACTATTAAGATATAATAAGGCACAAAAAAATATAAGATTTTCGTTTGAATTAACGTATAATCTTATGAGTTATTATTCGATGTATCAGTGAAAATGTTTTTACAAGTGAAATAAATCTAGGGGTAATTATCGTATTATTTTTTTCACAAACATAGTTATATGGGGGGTTTAGGATTTTAATTTATGATTTAGAGGTTTATGTTGTATGATTTAAAATTTAGGGTTTAATATTAGATTTTAGGGTTTATGGTTAGAATTACATGGTTTTATGATTATAAATTTAGATTTTATTTAGCTTGAAAATAGGTATACTTGTGTAATTTTTTTACACCAACAGTGTATCAAATATTCACCATAAATCCAAAAGTTATGAAGTTAATTTAAGGTTTAGAGCTTTTGGTTTAGAATTTAAAATTTAGGGTTATAATCTAAATCTCTAGCCTTGCTGCTCTAAAGTCTAAACCATAATATCTAATCCATAAACTCAAAATTATAACCATAAACCATAAATTTAAAACCAATAAACATAAACATCTAAATTTTAAATCATAAACTAAATTTTTTAACCCCTGATTTTAACCCCTTTTCAATTTTTTTACAAGGAAAAGTATATTGAATATTTTTCTTAATTTTATAGTAATATTTTTATATTTTTTATAATTTAATTCAAATACAAATATATAATTTAAATAAGGGTAAACTACTGGAATGATCGCTTATGTTTAGCGTTTGTACTGTTTTGGTCACCGATTTTCAAATTTGACTATTATGGTCACTTACGTTTTCGATTTGTAAACTTATGGTCGTTGTGACGTTTGTTGCCATTAAACGTTAACAGGAGGCTGATCTGGCACAATAAAAAAGAATAAATTGCCTAGATAGTCTCTAAACTATTACTACTTCACTTCTATTTTGACCACAGAAATAAAATAATTTATATAATTACACATTTAATCCTCCATATTTATATTTTTTTTATTTTTTCACCTCCATCATCTCTTATATTCTTCTTTATCTAACCTAATCCCTAATTTTTTACTATGTTATTCCTCAATTCACATCGTATAATATTCTTCAAGGAGGAAGTAAGTAAAAAAAGTTGGTAGTTTTATGATCAGCCAACAAAAGACTGTTTTCAACGAAAACTTTCTCCCACAGTAGACAAACAAGTCTTCCAGGCAGCAAATCAAGAACAAGCGCATTATCTTCTCCATTTACTCCACGCCATTTTATATGAGCAATGCCACCTAAAAAATGAATAAATTTGCGCAAATAACAATTGCATTAACATTGCTGAAAAAACATTTATAAGTTTGCATTCTCATCATAAAACTACCAACTTTTTTTACTTACTTCCTCCTTGAAGAATATTGTACGGTGTGAATTAGGGTTTAATATAGTAGAAGATTAAGAATTGGGTTAGGTGAAGAAGAATATAGAAGATGGTGGAGGGAAAAAGAAATAAAAAAATTGTAAATATGGATGATTAAATGTGTAATTATATAAATTATTTTATTTCGGTGGTTAAAATAGGAGTGAAGTAATAGTTTAAGGACCATCTAGGTAATTTATCCTTCTTTTTACTGTGCTAGATTAACCTCCCGTTAACGTTTAATGGCAACAAACGTCTCATTGACCATAAGTTTACAAATCGAAAGCGTAAGGGACCATAACAGTCAAATTTAAAAATCGGTGACCAAGACTGTACAAACCCTAAACATAAGTGACCATTCCATTAGTTTAGTATTTAAATAATTTATTTTTAATTCAAGCCTAAACTCAACCGGATCGGTCAATCAAACCTGGTAAACTGCACTTCCATAAATAAGTCTACCGAAACAGTTACGGAACTTGGTGGTAGAGTTTGGAGGGGACAACTTTAAACTTTAAAAAATTTTGAGGTTTAATTTAAAATTTTCAAAAACTTTGAATGGTTAAATTTAATTTTTTTTAAAAAAAATTGGAGTCTAACTAAATTTTTTTAAAATTTGTGAGGCTTAACAAGAATTTTTAAAAATTATAAGAGAAATTTAATTAAAAAAAATCAAATTTTGAAGCTTAATCCAAATTTCTAAAAATATTATTGGGTCAAATTAATTTTTTTAATTATAAGGGTCTAAACTATAATTTTTTAAATTTTAGGGGCGCGGCTCCCACCGGTACTGATTATGTTACGCCAGTGACCCGAAACTTAGTTGAACAAAATTTGATGATTGCTTCTTTTAGTATTAAAAATTTGATCGTAATTTAAAACATTATATTAACTTATTTATTATTTGATAATTAATTTTAATATTTTATTTGATATGTTTAGTAATTATTTTGTTTGAGCAGAACTCGACTCGACTAGAAAAATTAAAATTTTTGACTCGATTCGTTCTGACTCAACTCGAAATTACATAAACTCGACTCGACTAAAAAAAATTCAAATAAAGTTTTAGTTGTAAAATGGAAATTCGAATAACTCAAAATTGTTAGTAATTAGTGGATTGATTTTTAAGTCAAAGTCAAGTTCCTCAATTTTTCTTGATATATATATATATCAATATAAAAAATATGAAAAAAATATATGTCATATGAAAAAATATGATGAAATATATATATATATATATATATATATATATATATATATATACCTTACATGATTAGAAAAAAATGTTTAAATTAGAATCAAAATGCACTATACATTAATAAATAATTACAATGAAATTTGTATAAGAACTCGAAAACTTGACTCGTTTCAAACTCGACTGGAATTTCATAAACTCGACTCAAATCGAAAAAATTTCAAATAAAATTTGAGTTATAAAATATGACACGTCAACTCAAATAACTCGAAATTTTTCGACTCGACTCGGTCGAACGTCATCATAAGTTTTATATAAATTAAAAAAATGGTGAAAAACGAAAATAATTAGGTCATGATTTGATTGAAGAAGTTTCTAAAATATATACGGGTAAAGTACACTAAAGGTCATTAAACTATGTAAAAATGATTGTTGGTCACTAAAATTTTGGAAGTTATAAAATAGTCATTAAAGTTTTGATTTGCTTACAAAATGGTCTCTAATAGTAGTAATAAATTTTTGATCAGCTTAAGGATTATTTTGTAACAATTCAATAAGTTTTAATGACCATTTAATACAATTTGAAAAAGATCAAAAAGTGTAATGACCATTTTGTAATTCTAAACCTTAATAAGCAATAAGACAAATTTTACATGATTTATTGACCTCTATTTAGAAAGTTGAATAGATTGGGTTAGTATTTTGGGTTGCTTACATCCATTCTAAGCCCGAATCTAAAGCTTCATTTGATAAATGAACCTTATGGAGGAAGGAAGTAGATATTTAGGATTATCCTCGGTTTGAGGAAGAGAAAAGAGTTTCTTACTGGGTCGTATTAAATTAAAGTACAGGGTTGGAAATGTATACTCTTATCCCAATCAGGTAGGGAAGTGCTTCTTAAAGCATCATTGTTATTCCCTCTTTTGTAACCAGCTTAATGCACTTACGAGGCAAATCTTAAGATTACCGTATAGCTTGTGTACTTATCCCTGAATTCATAATGATTTAAAATTTACATGGTGGATACTGAACGGATAGATGCGGGGAGAGGTAGGCGGATGCGAGATAGACAAATATGGAACGGGTAAAGTTCTACATCCATCACTTATTCACTACCTGCGCCGGGTATAATTTTTGACATACACACTTATTTATTACCCATTAAATGTATACTTATACCTACGGTACAAAATTCATGAAATTATACTTGTTTGTCTTTCTTGGTCACAAAAAAAGAATTCACACCATATACTTGTAGCTGATAGTTGGTGATCAAGTTCACGGACCATGCAAACAAATTATTGGTGATCAAGTTCACGGACCATGCAAACAAATTATTGGTGACCAAGTTCGCGGACCATACAATTAATAACTAACCAAATTATAGTGCTTAGACATATATTTCAAATTGCACATTGCGTAATAGCTGGCTTCATAACTCGACATTTCAGTGCTCGGTAACGTGCCATTAATTGGAATAAATTATACGTTAGTTGAATGTACTTACTACACGCTTGACGGTTTGAGTAATGTTCAAGCAACTTACATGTTGTCAAATGAATTTCATCGTATTTAAAAAAATCATAATTATTGATATTTTATAGTGAAAATTTTAAAGGGGTAAATAAACGGAGCTTTCGACGAATTATTCGTGAATCGTTCGTATAATGTTCGTTTATTAAACTAAATAAACGAGTATGAACATAATTTGTAGGTTCGTTTAATAAATGAGTGAACATGAACAAATGTGTGTTCGATTCGTTTATGTTCACGAACAAACTCGTTTATTAGCTCATTTACCCCATTCTCCTTTTCCTTTTATTTTTTACATTTTAAATATTGGTGAAGGTATGGACTAAATTGAACATATGGTAAACTTTGGAGTTCAAATTGTGAAGCCTAAGGAGTGTAAGGACTAGTGGTGTAATTTCACAATTTTGGTGAACATATAAATGAACATGTCATTGGACATATAAACAAACATGTCCACGAACGTTAAATGAATATGTTCGTGAACATATAAAAGGACATGTTCGCAAACACTAAATAAACGAACACAAACACCTTCAAAAATAAAACAAACGAACACGAATCGAACCTGATCACCTTCAAAAATAAATAAATAAACACAAACAAAGCCTTGTTCGTTTAAGTTCAGTTCATTTACGCTCTCTATAAAAAAAAATTAAGGGGGGGGGGGGGAATTTGTTGGAAAAAATGTGAGAAAATGGTAACTTTGATCCATTTTTCAAATAAGTATAGGCTGAGTTTCGAATAAAGTTCCACTATGAACTTATTTTACTTTGTAAAACCTTTACAACGGTATCTCATATGCTAAAAAAGGATGAGTAATGAATGGGAAATTGATGCTTAAAGTAAGGTAGTTGTAAATGAAAAAGAAAGTAGAAACCCCCAATCCTACATTGATGGGATAAAAGGAGAGGGAGATGTTTATATACATACACCCAACTTGTTGTCATTGAATCACTTGAGATGAACTTCTGCCTTGCGCGTAGGTGTGCAAATCCAATCCAATCTTATTTGGGTTGGGGTACTCGCACAACGTGAACGATGTGAATGTTTGGATCGGTCGGGCATTACGTGGACCTATTAATATTTTACTACGCTCGAATAATTTTTTCCTTTTTGAATAATAGATTTATCTCGAAAATTAAGGGATATTTTCGAATTTAAATTTTACTTGTAGCCCACTCTATTATCCGATTAGGGGTAAAGTCGAAATAATTTTTTCTCATGTTTTGCCCTAATTTCCTCCTACAAACACATGAGCAGTTTTCAGATTTTACACAACAATTAAAATCGTTTTCTCTCCCAAACTTACATAGTTTTCTGGTGATAGTTGAAAGCTCGAATTTGTTCGTGAATTCTCCAGTAGTGCTACTGCAGAAATTCATCAGACTGTTGAGCTTGAAATAGAGCAACGAAGAAGCAAACGAACAAGGGTAGAAAAATTATTTGGATCAGATTTTTTAACCTTTATGTTGAAGGATGAACCTCAAGCATATAATGAGGCTATACGCTCATCAAAAGGCACCTTATAGAAGGATGCAATTAAGAATGAAATTGACTCCATCTTACAAAACCATATGTGAGAACTAGTGGATCTCCCTCTGAAATTAAGCCACTAAGTTCTAAATGGATTTTCAAACAGAAACTGAAACCAAATGGATCAATTGATAAGTATAAGGCTAGATTGGTAATAAAAGGTTACCGACAAAAAGAAGGCCTTGACTATTTTGATACATGCTCTCATGTATCAAGGATAACATCCATAAGGTTACTACAAGCAATTGCCGCTTTGAGGAATCTAGAAGTACATCAAATGGATGTTAGAATCGCCTTTCTTAATGATGATCTCGATGAAGAAATATACATGGAACAACCTGAGGGTCATGTAGTTTCAGAACAAGAAAGGAAAGTATGTAGGTTAGTGAAGACACTATATGGACTTAAACAAGCACTAGAAAAATGGCATAAGAAGTTCGTTAATGTCATGATGGAAAACAACTTCAAAATAAACGAGTGTGACAAATGTGTATATGTCAAAACTATAGATATTAGATATATCTTCCTATGTTTATATGTTGATGACATACTCATTGTTGGAAGCAACCATGAAATGGTAAAACGTGCCAAAGACATGTTAAATTCAAGATTTGACATGAAGGACATGGGACCATCCGACACGATTTTGGGCATCCAAATCAAACGTTCAAAGGAAGGTCTCATATTAAATCAGTCACACTATATAGACAAGATTCTTGAGAAATTTGGAAAGGATGATTTTGGCATAGCCAAAACTCTCATAGGCACATGCCAAAATCTGTCCAAGAATAAAACCTAAAATGTTGACCAAGTGGAATATACAAGAGTCATAGGCAGTCTAATGTATCTCATAAGCTGCACTAGACCAAATATTGCTTTTACTATGAGCAGTTTAAGCCGATTCACAAGCAATCTGAGTGAAACCCACTAGAAAGCAATTGTAAAGGTATTGAGATATCTCAGATATACTCGAAACTACAGATTGCGTTATTCCAGAGATCCTGCTATTCTAGAAGGATACTCCGACGCCAGTTGGCTATCTGACATTCAAGATACCAAAGACACAAGTGGATATGTCTTCACTTTGGGAGGAGCTGTGTCGTGAAAATCCTCAAGAAAAACGATAATAACCAGATCCACAATAGAATTTGAGTTTGTTGCTCTGAATAAATCTGGAGAGGAAGCCGAATAGCTTAGGCAATTTCTTGAGGATATTCTAGAATGACCGAAACTTGTGCCTACAGTATGCATATAATGTGATAATCAAGCAAAGATTTCTAAAGCACATAATTGAATGTACAACGGTAAGTCGAGACATATGTGTCATCGGCATAACACTATTAGACAACTGATCTCTATTGATTATGTAAAATCAAAGGATAATGTTGTGGATTCGCTAACCAAAGGGTTAAATTGAGATCAAGTTGAGAAAACATCGAAATGAATGAGATTAAAGCCCATAGAAAGTTAAAGGCGCTATGTTAAGGGAAAAGCCCTACCTAGCTGACTGGAGATCCCAATAACTAGGTTCAAAGGGACAACCTAATTGCATAGACCTGTATGGTCACTATGGGGGTTTCTCTCCCAAGTCCGTTCCTATGATGTAAACAATGATTAAATGGAATAAGTTAAGCAGGGCTTTTAATGACCATTGTGTGATTTGGTGAACCAAGCAACATAAGTCACCTATGTGAGAGTGAAATGAGGTCGCTTCAAGGAGACTATTGGGGCATAGTTCTCTCAAACTCTTGTAGAACTAGGGAGATGTCTATGACCATAAGGACATAACCATGAGAACAAATACTCTTGTCAGAGAGGTAGCTGTGTGAAGTATATCTTCGTTTACACAAACGACAGAACAGTTCAAAGACATCGCATCTACTGGGCAGCCAGTAAAGTAAATATACTTTTGCAAGGGAAGGTTCAAGGGTGCGTTCACCTACCTATTCTATCAGCTATCAATCGTAGAAGCTATCACCATATCGAGTCAAATTGTTTTGATAAAAAGCATCAATTTTATTCATGTGGGGCATTTTTGAAAAAAAAACATGATAAAATGGTAAGTTTGAGCCTTATTTCAAATAAGTATAGGCTGAGTTTCGAATCAAGTTCCACTATAGACTTATTCTACTACGTAAGACCTTTACAACACTATCTCATATGCTCAAAACGAATGAGTAATGAATGAGAAATTGATGCTCAAAGTAAGGTGATTGTAAATAGAAAAGGAAGTAGAAACGCCCCAATCCCACATTGATGGGATAAAAGGAGAGGAAGGTGTTTATATACATACACCCAACTTGTTGTCAGTGAATAACTTGAGATGAACTTGTACCTCGCGCGTAGGGGATGTGAATCTAATCCAATCCTATTCGGCTTGGGGTGCACTCGCACAACGTGGGCGGCACGAAAGTTCGGACTGGTCGGGCACTATGTGGACCTGCGAATATTTTACTACGCCCGAATATTTTTTCCTTTTTGAATAACATATTTATCCCGAAAATTAAGGGGTATTTCTGGATTTAAATTTTGCTTGCAACCTACTCTATTATCTGATTAGGGGTAAAGTTGAAATAATTTTTCTCATGTTTTGCCCTAATTTCCTCCTATAAACACATGAGCAATTTTCAGATTTTACACAACAATTAAAATCGTTTTCTCTCCCAAACTTGCATAGTTTTCTGGTGATAGTCGAAGGCTCGAATTTGTTCGTGAATTCTCCAGTAGTGTTGCTGCAGAAATTCATTCGACTGTTGTATGCTGGGAGACCGACGATCAAACAACTCTAGCACCGAGAAGTGGTCGAATCTGTCTTAAGGAAACTGTGTTCATGCAGGCCTTAGTCAATTGGTTTTTGGTTAATTTTTCAAACATGTTTACAATCTATTTATTTCGTTTATTCTTTATTTCATTTTCAAATTTATTTTTATTTATTTGTTTATTTCGTATCTAACCTTGAATAGTCCGACTATTGTTATATTTGTTCATGGTTGAACCAAGTATGGGCATGGCTTAATTGTTTTGTTCTGTATTTACTCAAAGCTCAATCAAAGCTATATAAGATAACTCATTGTTTAAAAACATTATTTTATTAAAAATACTTTTATATTGTTTCTAACTTTTATAAACTAAAACTTATCATTAAATTAGTTTAAAGTTGACATAATTTATGAATATTTATCCAAAATAATAGGACTTTGGGTAGACTATTTTAAACAATTCAAAGGTTAAAATAGGAGGGAGTATTTGATAGTCATATTAAATTAAGTGAAAGTTTTTAAATTAATTAAATTAATAAGTATTATTTTGTCGAATTTGATTTGAAATGTTGCCAAATCATGTTAAACGATGAGAACTTTTTAGTCAAATACATCCTTTAAGTTAAAATGAATGTTCAATTTATTTTAGTGCAGTAATTTAATAAATTGAGTTTAGACATGTTTTTCATGTATTTTTAACATAGCTAGATTATTGGTTAAATTGATTGAATATTTTTTTTTGAGAAAAAAATTAAAAAATATCTTTATTTAAAATTATTTGAAAAATATCTCCATTCAGTCCACGTAAAACGAATCGCGTTCTGCCATACGCGATTTCTGAATTCACGTTCATCTAGACGCAAGTTTAAGCTGATGTGCGAGTTCTTTTTATTAAATAAAATAAAGCCAACGAATATGACGCGTCATATCAGAATAAACACAGGTCTCGTAGAGCGCAAATTCAATATTCGCGTCTGGCTAAACACGAGTCACCTTTACGTGGACCCAATAAGAAATATTTTTCCAAATTACTCTCAAAAGGAGGGTACTTTTTCAAATGATTTCAAATAGGAATATTTTTTTAAAAGAGAATATTAAACCAATTTAACCAAGATTATTATACTTGAATTATTTCATTTATCTGTCACTATTTATTATCATAGTAATTTAACGCCAACAAAACTAAAGTACAATTATCGTTACCATCAATAAATTAATTTAGTGAGATAAAATATTATTTTTTAAAATATTTTGATATAATTAATAGGGGTGTTTATTGTTGGGTACTCAATTTTCGGGTACTCAAAATATTGGGTACTTCATTGCTCGGCCCGTGTCTCGGTCCATTACTTTTGGGTACCCGCTTCTCTGG
Organism: Hibiscus tridactylites; assembly: GCA_958450335.1. NCBI lineage: Eukaryota > Viridiplantae > Streptophyta > Magnoliopsida > Malvales > Malvaceae > Hibiscus > Hibiscus tridactylites. The sequence goes on along the minus strand of OY288267.1, from coordinate 35,936,996 downwards.
TATCGGGTACCCGGTTCGTATATATTTTTATATTTTTTTAATTCTAAAATTTTTAAAAAATACATATTAAACACAAAAATATTTTAAAAAAATTAAATTTAAAACTTAAAAATATATAATATAAACAAAGAAAGAATTTAAGGATTTAAATTTAGTTTTGGAGTAAAAATATTAAGAAACTTAAAATAAAAATATAATTTGAAATGTAAAAAATATATATTAAAAATTGTCGGGTCAGATACCCGGTAAGGGAAAACTTCCGGCACGTGTCCCGAAAAATTACTGGGTCGGGTGCCCGGCCCGATAATTATTTTTTGGAAATTACCCGTCTTTTTAAGTTCGGGTCGTCGGGTCGGGTCAATCAAGTCAGGTATTTTTGAATACCCCTAATAATTACATAATAGTATATGTTCTTTTACTATTATCCTTTTGAAGATATACACACCTTGTAGACTAGTTGATCAAACACATGTCGCTTAAAAGAAACAACGACATCCTTGGACCACTCAAGGTTAGAAATAAAAATCTTGATATTATGAATATAATAAAATAAATTAGGAGGGTTCCTTCAATAATGAGTTTTGTTGTATTTAACTTAAATTAATCAACAAATAAACTTTATAGATAATTATAAAAAAATAGAATAATCTCTAGAAGCATTGGCGGATCCACATGGCTTTAGAGGGGAGCAATTGCACCCTCGTTTTTGGGAATTTTTTTAGTGCTATATTTCTGCAATTTTTTATTTAGTGTGTATCAGGAAATATGAAAATTTGTATTTTCATTTGAATAGAATTATTTTAGATTTTATTCTTGAGTTTCTAGACTCACCGCTATTTGAAAGATAAAATTTTAAATAATTTATATGTAAAATATGTATCATTATCAAAAAAGTTACTACAAAATTTCGCGTACGCATAGTTTTAAGGTGATTGTAATGTACTATATGTTTATAGACATAATCTTAAAGTAATTGGAGAGTAGTATTTTTTATATTTTTTCAACCCTTTTAATTAAACACATACACTATAAATAATGATAATTAAACTTAGATCATTTAAAATTAACATTTTTTCATTGAAACCACGGTTCAAGTCTCGTGTACGCTAAGAAAACAAAATTAGCGTTTGTATTCATTCGGATATTAGTCACCTAATATGGATCACCGTGTCGCACCACAAATTCTAGGAGTTCGCAATATTTTAAGGCCCAAACATCAAGGCAATGGCGTACCTCACATGCCACTAAAATAAATAAATAAATTTTAAAATTTCGTAAAAAAAACATAAACTCATCAGACATCTTCTGATAAAATACGTAGTAAATTAGGATAAAAATCTATTTTTATATCTCAATATTAAAAAAATAAATTTTCAGTTATAACTTTAAATTTTAAATTATAAATATAAACTTTAAAACTTAAAAAATACAGCCTACTAATTCCTTAAACCTTATGCCCTAACCTTAAACATTAACCTTAAATTAAACCATAAAACCTAAAAAATAGACCATACCCATAATTTTATAAATCTTAAGCTCTAAACTCTAAACTTATTTTTTAACGTGGGATATATATAAAGATACCGAAAAAGAATAGATGATTTCTATTTAGCAACAAACTCTAGAGCATGTCCTCTCATTTGACATCTTACCCTTCACTAGATTTCGGCTTAAAAATTTAGTAGGAGCAAATTCTTCTTCTCCTTCTCTAAGCAGAAATTATTATAAAAAAAGTCCTATTAGAGATTTTTTTATATCGATTATAACAATTGAATTATTTTATTGTTAAGTATACCACACGTTACATTTTTAGTTACGTTATATATTATTTTTAATTTTAAAAGTATTGAATTCAAATATTTTGTAGATCCAAATATTTTTGTAGATGATGATATACTATTTTTCAGATTCATATTAAGAAAATTAAGAATATAAATTCTTGGGTAAACTTCACTGGAGGTCCCTTTTGTTTGGGGTCTGTTCTATTTTGGTCACTCGATTTGAAAAAAGATTATAATGGTCACTTATGTTCTCGATCTGTTTTATTTTGGTCACTGTGGCGTTAACATCCGTTAGTGTGCTAATGTGGCATGTTAGTCAAAAGAGTTAATTTCTAGTTTGACCTTAAACTTTAGACAAAATATTAATTTAATCCATAAACTCTTTCAACCTCACTTTTAACCCACAACAGATTTTGATCACCACAAAGTTAGATTTACCACATGGAAGGAACAACAAGAGCCATTGAAGAACTAACAGAGAAGCTAAAACTGCTAGAAATAGGGGATGAACTCAAAGAGAAGCCTTATTTTGCAGGTTAGGCTATTGGATACCTTGTTAATGTTGTTGTCAGTTTCTTGGTATTCCGGTTTACAAACCTAAACGAGGCTTTAAGAATAAATATATTCAGAAAAGAGAAATTTTCCAATCATTTAAATGAATTGAAAAGATGCTTAAGATAGTTCAAGCAAATTGGATGTCTAGTATTAAGACCTTGTCTACAGTTTGAACCTTATAAAGGTCGGAGAAAGCTCTACCTAGTTCTTATTGTTATTCTTAGTTGTTGTCACGAACCGGTAACGGACGTCACATTAGTCTAATCATCAAGAACTCGTGTTTTTCTCTTTTTGATTCAATAACCATGAAAATGTTAAGTTACACAAGATCTGACTTTCGTTCGTTAAAGTTGAAAAATTGAGGAAACTAGCTCGTTGTATTTACTTGAGAATGGCGGCCAACTCACCAACAACCTATGTTTTTAATGAAAGAGAAATCGAAGAATCTCTCAAATAATAAATCAAAAAGTGCATAACCTACTGAATCAATTGTCGCATCCATATTAGTTGGCATTCTATCCGATGAGATAGCAACCTGAAACAGAAAGATAAAACGAATTACCCTTTTGCATATAGCGTTTTCTAATGTCCATATTTAAGTTGCTTTCACTGTAACACCCGGGTTTAGGGGTTAGCTGAAAGTAATATTTTAATATTATCTTGGGTTCGATTTTATGATTTAAATAATGGTCCAGGTTTGGGTTTCAAAATTTATTTAATTAATGATAGACTAAAGTTTTGGAATTAAAACCCCAAATGACCATGGAAAGCATGTTCTTGTGAATAACCAATTTCATTAAGGGCAAATGGGTCATTGGGCTTTTAACTTAAAACTAAATACACCAAAAACCCCATTTCTTCACTTTCTTCTTCTCCCTTCACTTTCAAAATCTCAGACAAACCTCCCCAAGCCATTGGAGCTACTGTTCCATCATCCTCCTTCTTCATTTCGACTCCGATTTTAAAGGTGAAGGTAAATTTGAACTCCCCTCACCTTCCTCTTCCTAAAAGTACAATTTATTTTAGTTTCTATGAAGTTTTTAGAGATGGGGGTTTCGAATATTTTGATAAAAAAAATGAAGACTTTATGTAGTTAAGTGGAGTATTTTGATCTAGTATGCTTAGTTATGGTATATAGGGATCAAATGATATAACATATATGAATTTCAAACGATTTGGGGAAATTTTCGGAATTGGGTTTTGAGAGGGTTTTTGGAGGGTTTTAAAGTCTGTTTTGGGGTTGTTTAAGGTTGGTTCTTGAGGGCTGTAGGTAGTATGATATATGAGGATCATTTTGGATGAAATTGAGGCTTGTTTGGGTGCTTGAAATGGAAGAAATCAGTGGGTGAAAGAGGCTACTCGAAAATCCTGTTTTGTGACCTTGCTTGGGGTGTTAAATGCTTGTTAATGTTAATCTGGGTTGTTTCCGATGATGTGTTATTGATTCGAACGTTTTGGTTGTGTTTGAGATGATTAGAATCGAGCTTGGGCATCGGTGAAGCATCGGAAGTGAATCCGGAGAGTTGAAGGATTGTGGCTTGCTTGGTCTTGTGCTTGGAAGCTTAGGTGAGTGGTTAATTGTTTTAAACGGTTTTAATTTGGTTGGTTCGAGTATACGAACTAGGTTGGGCTTGGTAGACCCACCTAGAGTTAGGATTAGGGTGGTAGCCTAATCCTAAGCTTGGTCTAAGCCTTTGGATGAACTCAATGGGATGATTGTATATGCCTTGTATGCCATGTGACATGAATGCTTATGTATATTGTTTTATACATGTGAATTGAGGCATGAATTGTATGGCTTAAAGCATGTTTGGTGATGGTTCATGGTAGTGTCCATGGTGAGTACGTGCTAAGCACGGAAATGATTGAAACGAGTAATATGGAATGAGTAAAATATTGGCACTAGTATACTTAAATACAAATGATCGATCATTAGGATGTTAGTGTGTACACATGAGTCTAAAGTCGCGCGTGGCCTTGGTGGCGTTGAGTCACCAAGGAGGAGTACGGGTACGCCCGGAAATGGTATTTAAATATAGTCGGTGATGAGTGGAATCCCATCGACGGGGCGTGAGGATGAGTGGAATCCCCTCCGCGAGGCCGGTGATGAGTGGAATCCCACCGAGGTAACGTGGTTGTTGGATATGAGTTTCCAACGAGTCTATCCGTGTATTTGAGTCATAACTAGGTGCCAATGTGGATTGATATGTGTATCATTGTGTTGGAATTTATGAGCTGGTTGGATGTTTAAATGTGATTGCATGTATGGTAATGTTGAGCTCATGATTATGGCATATATGTGATATATTGCTCATGCATCTATATCTTGTGGACTCTTGTTATACGTATGTTGCTTTGGCTAGATCGTGCTCGGACCCTGCAATGTTGAGGTTTGTTTTTAGAGCTTACCCTCACTAAGCATTATTTGCTTACGCTCTCTTTGTTCAACATTGCAGATCCTTAGTTCGTGGGTTGCTCGGGCAAGTGGAGGGCCTCCAAGTGTGCTTGTGAATTGAGTTCACCAAGTATGGATTTAAGATTCTAGACATGTAATGGTTGAGCAATGGGATATGTAATGTTTTGTGGTTGTTGTTGGTTAGTAGGAGCATGTGTAGACTCCTTTTTACATATTGCTTTTGTATGGTTGTGTTGCCATGATGAATGTTAAGTCATGTCTATTTACTTGCTTGAAGGTTAGCTTATGCCTTAAGAGTTTTACATGTGTTTGAATGTGGTTTGAATGAATGCATGATATGGATTGTTGCCTTTGTGTTATACATGTTTAAACCTTGTTGAAGCATGCTTGTATGGTTGCTATACCTTAGGATGTCTTGCCTTAATGTTATGTGGTGTCTTGGGGATGTTTTGGGGCATCCTTGTGCCTCAAAACAGCCCAGAAAAGTCTGCAGACAGGGGGTGTTTCGGAACGGGTCCCCGTGTTCCGAAACGGCCCTGCGTAAATGGCCTGCCGTTTCGAAACGGATGAGGGTCGTTCCGGAACGTTTTCGCCACTGGAATTTTGAGAAATTGGCGAGATGAAGCCGTTCCGAAACGGGCCTTTGAAGTTCCGAAACGGTCAAATCTCGTTGACCACGAGATATTGACCGTCAAGGGCGTTCCGATACGGGTCTCCCCTGTTTCGGAACGATCACCTTGTGGTTGACCCAGGCCCTTTGACCAGGTCAGGGCGTTTCGGAACACCCTATAGGTGTTTCGAAACGGCCTGCTGGAATGAAGTAAAATGGACTGTTTATGTTTGTTTGGTCGGTGAATGATGCGTTGTTTGATTCTTCCGCTGCTGTGCTTCACATAGGAATTATAATTGCATCTAGATAGGACTAATGTTAAAAGAAATTTTTCTGGGTCGTTAACCGAGGGGAAGCCTTAACGGGTTTCGCTTCGGTTTTCCCCGTGTGGCCCACTCGGACCGGTCATCCGACCAGACCGGGACGAGGGGGTTACACTTGTTGGTATCAGAGCCTAAGGTTACCGAGACCTTGGGCGGGTAAGTGAGGTAAGTTTAAGTTTTTAAGTTGAATTGCACGGTGTTTGCTTATTCTACAAGAATGGTTGCTTATGTGACAAGTATGCTGATTGTTTCATTTTAAAGCATGTGTGTGTAGGTCCCATTGCTACTATTACATTAGAAAAATGATTTTAAGTGAGGAAACATACTTGGACACTTGGAAGCCTCGCCTTGCTAACCCAACTTGTATGTTTGTTTGTTGTGGTTGTAGTTAATATCTGTGAGAGCAATGTCTAGACCGAGAGGTAGACCGAGGTTGGTTCGTCAGGAACCACGAGTTGTAGCTCCTGTTGAGCCGGTAGTTGGTGCGGGAGTTCGCCTAGAGGGACCGGGAGCCGCGGGAGCTGGCGCTCCTCCACCACCTCCACCACCACCACCTCCTCCACCTGGAGCTGGGGGCGAGGATGGAGCTGGAGGAGAGGGACCTCAGGGTGGCCAAGGTGGCCAAGGTCCAGCTGGAATCGATATGACTCCGCTAGTGCAAGCGATAGCGGGAGCATTCCAGGCCGCAGTTGCGGGAGCTCAGGCTGCAGCTCAGCCTAGATGTGATGATGCTAGCTTACCTTTGGAGAGGCTCCGTAGCTTAGGGGCCGAGAAGTTCAGAGGATCTACTCCGGAGAGGTCGGAGTTATGGTTGGAGAAGACAGTTCGTATCTTGGCTCAGATGGGTTGTGCGGGCGCACGTAGATTAGGTTGTGTGATTTCACTACTTCAGAGTGATGCCTACACCTGGTGGGTCACCATCACTACCGGGGTTCCAGAGGCCGAGATAGATTGGGATTTCTTTGAGTTTGCTTTCAGAAAGAGGTACTTGGGACCGAGGTACTTGGATGAGAAGAAGCGAGAGTTTATGGCTCTTACTCAGGATGATGCTTCTGTGACTGATTATGAGATCCGCTTTGTTCGCTTGAGTCAGTATGCCCCAGAGTTGATTCCTACTGAAGTGGAACGCTGCAACCGTTTCCGATACGGATTGAATGAAGAGGTTAAGAGGTACACGTTGGCTTCTGACTACTCGGACTTTGATGTGTTGGTCGCGAGGGCCAAGGATTTGGAGCATAGTTTGGGTGCCGCCAAACGAGCTGATGGTTCTGGTTCTGGAAAGAGGCATAACCACTTTGATGGTAGAGATGCTAAGAGACACAAGGGTGGCGGACATCAGTTTGATCAGAGACGTGGCGGTGGCCACCATGGTAGGGGCCATCAGGGCCATAGAGGAGGAGGGCGCTTGCCCGAGTGTGCACAGTGTGGGAGACAGCACACTGGAGAGTGCTGGGGTAACTTTCATGCTTGTTGGAACTGTGGTTCGAGGGACCACTTTAGGAGGGACTGTCCACGTCAGGCAGCTCAGGCACCGAACATAGCTCAGGCTCCTGCGAGAGGTAATGATTTTCAGAGAGGCCGTGGGCGCGGTCGTGGCTACTTCCAGCCGAGGGCTGATGCACCTAGGGTAGATGCTCAGAGGAACCTTGCACATGTTGTGGCTGTGCAGCCAGAGGCGGGAGGACCAGCGAGGGTCTATGCTCAGAGAGGGGCCGGGAACGACACCGATGTGATAGCAGGTAATTTTGAGTTACAGTCTATGTCTTTGCTTTCTTTGGTTGATTCGGGTTCTACACATTCCTACATTCTGAGTGAGCATGCACAGAAGTTAGATATTCCTGTTGAGATCTTAAATGTAGGTATGCATGTTACTAGCTCTTTTGGTGAGACAGTGGTAGTTAGACGTATGTATAGGAGGTGTCCACTGAAGATTCAGGGTCATGTGTTCTCAGTTGATATGATGGAACTTCCTTTCTACGGTTTTGATATTATTTTGGGTATGGACTGGTTGGTTGAGCACCGGGCTAGTGTGGATTTTGAGACAAAGAGAATTTCCTTGAAGCTTTCTGATGACTACGAGGTAGTGGTAGTGGGCGAGTACATTAAGTTCTTGTCTAATGTGGTGTCAGCTTTAGAGGCCCATAGGTTGATGGACTTAGGATGTGGGGCCTATTTGGCTTATGTTATGAATCCGGATATGAGTGAAGCTAGACCAAAAGATATCAGAACAGTGTGTGACTTTCCAGATGTGTTTCCTGAAGAGTTGCCGGGTTTGCCTCCTGACAGAGATGTTGAGTTTGTGATTGAGACAGTTTCAGGGTCTAACCCAGTTTCGATAGCTCCGTATCGTATGGCCCCGAAAGAGTTGAAAGAATTGAAGAGTCAGTTGCAAGAATTATTAGACCGTGGTTTCATTAGGCCTAGTAGTTCTCCGTGGGGTGCTCTAGTGTTGTTTGTGAAAAAGAAAGATGGTAGCATGCGCATGTGTATTGACTATAGGCAGCTGAATCAGTTGACTGTGAAGAACAAGTATCTGTTGCCTCGTATAGATGATTTGTTTGATCAGTTGAGAGGTGCTTCAGTGTTCTCGAAGATAGATTTGAGATCCGGATACTACCAGTTGAAAGTGAAAGAGTGTGATGTTCCGAAGACAGCTTTTAGAACTAGATATGGTCACTATGAGTTTCTTGTGATGCCATTTGGGCTCACGAATGCACCAGTAGCATTCATGGACATGATGAACAAAATTTTTAGAGACTATCTAGACCGGTTTGTGGTTGTCTTCATTGATGATATACTTGTGTACTCGAAGACAGAAGAAGAGCATGATGAGCACTTGAGGTTTGTCTTGCAGAGATTGTTGAGCAATCAGTTGTATGCGAAGCTCAGTAAGTGTGAGTTCTGGATTCGAGAGGTTGTATTTCTTGGCCATGTTGTTTCGGCCGAAGGCATTCGAGTTGATCCACCGAAGATTGAGGCCATTGTTGAGTGGAAACAACCTAAGTCTGTGACCGAGATTAGGAGTTTCCTAGGATTAGCTGGTTACTATAGGAGATTTGTGGATGGCTTCTCTAGAGTAGCTGCTCCCTTGACTAAGTTGTTGCAAAAGGGAGTCAAGTTTGAATGGTCAGATGCGAGACAAAAGGCCTTTGAGAAGTTGAAGGAAGCTTTGACAAATGCCCCAGTGTTAGTACAGCCTGTTTCAGGTAAGGAGTTCGTGATTTACAGTGATGCTTCCTACGTAGGCTTAGGATGTGTTTTGATGCAAGATAGGAGAGTTGTTGCTTATGCTTCTAGACAGTTGAAGATTCATGAGAAGAATTATCCTACTCATGACATAGAGCTAGCCGCAGTTGTGTTTGCATTGAAGATTTGGCGTCACTACTTGTATGGTGAGAAGTGTGTAGTTTACACCGACCACAAGAGCTTGAAGTACTTGATGACACAGAAAGAGTTGAATTTGAGACAGAGGAGATGGCTAGAGTTGTTAAAAGATTACGATTTGACTATTGAGTACCATCCGGGTAAAGCAAACGTAGTGGCCGATGCTTTGAGTAGAAAAGTGGCCGTTGAGCTGAGAGCTATGTTTGCTAGATTGAGTGTGTCCGATGATGGTGGTTTGATCACCGAGTTGCAAGTGAAGCCTCCTTTGATTCAGTTGATTAGAGAGAAGCAGTTACAAGATGCAAGCTTAGTTTCCCATGTTCAAGACATAGCCGAAGGAAGACCGACTGAGTATAGTTTCAGTGGTGAGAACTTGTTGTGCTTTAGAGATAGAATTGTGGTACCGGAAGATATTGAACTGAGACGTCAGATTTTGAGCGAAGCTCATTCGAGTCCCTTTTCTATGCATCCGGGTAGCACCAAGATGTACCGAGATTTGAAGAATGATTACTTCTGGGTTGGGTTGAAGAGAGATGTAGCCGAGTATGTGAGCCGTTGCATGGTTTGTCAGAGAGTGAAGGCAGAACATCAGGTTCCTTCAGGTTTGCTACAGCCTTTGAAGATTCCAGAATGGAAGTGGGAGAGAATCACCATGGATTTTGTATCGGGGTTGCCCTTGTCTCCTTCGAAGAAGAATTCAGTTTGGGTGATTGTTGATAGATTCACTAAGTGTGCTCACTTCTTAGCAGTGAACACTACGGATTCCTTAGACAAGTTGGCAAACTTGTACATTCGTGAGATTGTGAGACTTCATGGAGTTCCGAAGTCTATAGTTTCAGATAGAGATCCTAGATTTACTTCGAGGTTCTGGAGTTGTTTGCATAGTGCTTTGGGTAGTCGTCTGCACTTCAGCACATCTTATCATCCGCAGTCCGATGGGCAGTCAGAGCGAGTGATACAGATTCTAGAGGATATGCTTCGTTGTTGTGTGATTGATTTTCAGGGTTCTTGGGAGAAGCACTTACCGTTGGTTGAGTTTGCTTACAACAACAGTTATCAGTCTAGTATTCAGATGGCTCCTTATGAGGCTTTGTATGGTAGACGGTGTAGAACTCCGATTTGTTGGGCTGAGACAGGTCAGAGGTTGTTACCTATGCCAGACTTGCTTAAGGGAACCACAGAAAAGGTGAAGTTGATTTGTGACCGTTTGAAAGCGGCTTCGGATCGTCAGAAGTCTTATGCAGATTTGAAGAGGAAAGAGATTGAGTACTCAGTGGGTGAGAAAGTGTTTCTGAAAGTATCTCCGTTGAAGAAGGTAATGAGATTTGGCCGTAAGGGCAAGTTGAGCCCGAGGTTCATTGGTCCGTATGAGATAGTTGAGCAGATTGTTCCTGTAGCTTATCGGTTGAGGTTACCTTCTGAGTTAGAAAAGATCCATGATGTCTTTCATGTATCTATGCTTAGGAGATATAGGTCAGACCCTTCTCATGTGATGCCCGTTGAGGAGATAGAGTTGAATCCGGATTTGTCCTATAATGAAGAGCCCATTGAGATACTTGCTTCTGATAGCAAGGTGTTGCGTGGCAAGACCATAGAGTTGGTCAAGGTGTTGTGGAGACATAGAGGTGTGGAAGAGGCCACGTGGGAGAGGAAAGCGGATATGGTTGAGCAGTTTCCGTATTTGTTTCCACCAGGTAATTTCGGGGACGAAATTCCTTAAGTAGGGGAGAGTTGTAACACCCGGGTTTAGGGGTTAGGTGAAAGTAATATTTTAATATTATCTTGGGTTCGATTCTATGATTTAAATAATGGTCCAGGTTTGGGTTTCAAAATTTATTTAATTAATGATAGACTAAAGTTTTGGAATTAAAACCCCAAATGACCATGGAAAGCATGTTCTTGTGAATAACCAATTTCATTAAGGGCAAATGGGTCATTGGGCTTTTAACTTAAAACTAAATACACCAAAAACCCCCATTTCTTCACTTTCTTCTTCTCCCTTCACTTTCAAAATCTCAGACAAACCTCCCCAAGCCATTGGAGCTACTGTTCCATCATCCTCCTTCTTCATTTCGACTCCGATTTTAAAGGTGAAGGTAAATTTGAACTCCCCTCACCTTCCTCTTCCTAAAAGTACAATTTATTTTAGTTTCCATGAAGTCTTTAGAGATGGGGGTTTCGAATGTTTTGATAAAAAATGAAGACTTTATGTAGTTAAGTGGAGTATTTTGATCTAGTATGCTTAGTTATGGTATATAGGGATCAAATGAAATAACATATATGAATTTCAAACGATTTGGGGAAATTTTCGGAATTGGGTTTTGAGAGGGTTTTTGGAGGGTTTTAAAGTCTGTTTTGGGGTTGTTTAAGGTTGGTTCTTGAGGGCTGTAGGTAGTATGATATATGAGGATCATTTTGGATGAAATTGAGGCTTGTTTGGGTGCTTGAAATGGAAGAAATCAGTGGGTGAAAGAGGCTACTCGAAAATCCTGTTTTGTAACCTTGCTTGGGGTGTTAAATGCTTGTTAATGTTAATCCGGGTTGTTTCCGATGATGTGTTATTGATTCGAACGTTTTGGTTGTGTTTGAGATGATTAGAATCGAGCTTGGGCATCGGTGAAGCATCGGAAGTGAATCCGGAGAGTTGAAGGATTGTGGCTTGCTTGGTCTTGTGCTTGGAAGCTTAGGTGAGTGGTTAATTGTTTTAAACGGTTTTAATTTGGTTGGTTCGAGTATACGGACTAGGTTGGGCTTGGTAGACCCACCTAGAGTTAGGATTAGGGTGGTAGCCTAATCCTAAGCTTGGTCTAAGCCTTTGGATGAACTCAATGGGATGATTGTATATGCCTTGTATGCCATGTGACATGAATGCTTATGTATATTGTTTTATACATGTGAATTGAGGCATGAATTGTATGGCTTAAAGCATGTTTGGTGATGGTTCATGGTAGTGTCCATGGTGAGTACGTGCTAAGCACGAAAATGATTGAAACGAGTAATATGGAATGAGTAAAATATTGGCACTAGTATACTTAAATACAAATGATCGATCATTAGGATGTTAGTGTGTACACATGAGTCTAAAGTCGCGCGTGGCCTTGGTGGCGTTGAGTCACCAAGGAGGAGTACGGGTACGCCCGGAAATGGTATTTAAATATAGTCGGTGATGAGTGGAATCCCATCGACGGGGCGTGAGGATGAGTGGAATCCCCTCCGCGAGGCCGGTGATGAGTGGAATCCCACCGAGGTAACGTGGTTGTTGGATATGAGTTTCCAACGAGTCTATCCGTGTATTTGAGTCATAACTAGGTGCCAATGTGGATTGATATGTGTATCATTGTGTTGGAATTTATGAGCTGGTTGGATGTTTAAATGTGATTGCATGTATGGTAATGTTGAGCTCATGATTATGGCATATATGTGATATATTGCTCATGCATCTATATCTTGTGGACTCTTGTTATACGTATGTTGCTTTGGCTAGATCGTGCTCGGACCCTGCAATGTTGAGGTTTGTTTTTAGAGCTTACCCTCACTAAGCATTATTTGCTTACGCTCTCTTTGTTCAACATTGCAGATCCTTAGTTCGTGGGTTGCTCGGGCAAGTGGAGGGCCTCCAAGTGTGCTTGTGAATTGAGTTCACCAAGTATGGATTTAAGATTCTAGACATGTAATGGTTGAGCAATGGGATATGTAATGTTTTGTGGTTGTTGTTGGTTAGTAAGAGCATGTGTAGACTCCTTTTTACATATTGCTTTTGTATGGTTGTGTTGCCATGATGAATGTTAAGTCATGTCTATTTACTTGCTTGAAGGTTAGCTTATGCCTTAAGAGTTTTACATGTGTTTGAATGTGGTTTGAATGAATGCATGATATGGATTGTTGCCTTTGTGTTATACATGTTTAAACCTTGTTGAAGCATGCTTGTATGGTTGCTATACCTTAGGATGTCTTGCCTTAATGTTATGTGGTGTCTTGGGGATGTTTTGGGGCATCCTTGTGCCTCAAAACAGCCCAGAAAAGTCTGCAGACAGGGGGTGTTTCGGAACGGGTCCCCGTGTTCCGAAACGGCCCTGCGTAAATGGCCTGCCGTTTCGAAACGGATGAGGGTCGTTCCGGAACGTTTTCGCCACTGGAATTTTGAGAAATTGGCGAGATGAAGCCGTTCCGAAACGGGCCTTTGAAGTTCCGAAACGGTCAAATCTCGTTGACCACGAGATATTGACCGTCAAGGGCGTTCCGATACGGGTCTCCCCTGTTTCGGAACGATCACCTTGTGGTTGACCCAGGCCCTTTGACCAGGTCAGGGCGTTTCGGAACACCCTATAGGTGTTTCGAAACGGCCTGCTGGAATGAAGTAAAATGGACTGTTTATGTTTGTTTGGTCGGTGAATGATGCGTTGTTTGATTCTTCCGCTGCTGTGCTTCACATAGGAATTATAATTGCATCTAGATAGGACTAATGTTAAAAGAAATTTTTCTGGGTCGTTAACCGAGGGGAAGCCTTAACGGGTTTCGCTTCGGTTTTCCCCGTGTGGCCCACTCGGACCGGTCATCCGACCAGACCGGGACGAGGGGGTTACATTCACTAGCATTTTGGAAGGGCCAAGCCGAGTCAAAAAGATTGAAGTTCTTTTATTAAAAGGTCGTCCTTGGAAAATACTACTAAACGTGGATAGAGTAGATTCATCGACCGTCATCGGCACTTTAATTCTTGAGAAGACAACTTCATTCAAAGCATCCCATAATGTTTTACCATCAACATTTCTGACCGGCACATTTTGAAACGATTTCTCCATAGGAGCTATGCTTACAACAAGTTGTTATCTCTTTCCTCATGTTGCCTGAACATATAGACATATATCTGTAACATATTTGCATATGAGACTCACCTTCGAAAATCGACTCGAACAAAAACATGTCGTCCTGATGCTGAGTAGCAGACCGTCCCTTCCAGCCATACAATTTGCTTAAGATGGATTGATTGACATATAGTCTCGCAGCCTCTTTTAGTATAAAGAACTTGTCTACACTTTGACCTATCTTAAGCATCTTGGTATTCTGGTTTACAAACCTAATATTAACAAATCTACAAAAACAAATGCAAAGCATAAGGACCTTGTCTACAGTTTGACCTTTATAAAATGCAATGTTATATGTTGTTTGTAGCTTTTGCCGAAGGTAGCCAAGTTGAGTTATATGACAGGGAAGGAGAAAGAAAAGGTCATTGAAGAAACTTAGCAGTAGCTGAAAATTATGGAAGATAAGCTCAAAGGGAAGCATTATTTTGGGAACAAAGTATAGGATACTTGAATTTTTCTTATGATGTATTTTCATGAAGTTGTTGGATGTTTAGAGGGCTAAGAGTGAGGTTGAGAGAGTTTTGGGGTTAAATTAATATTTTGTTTAAAGTTTAAGGGTCAAATTAGAAATTAATTCTTTTGACTAACGTGCCACATCATCACACTAACGGATGTTAACGAAAGAGTGACCAAAATAAAACAGATCGAGAACGTAAGTGACCATTATAATTTTTTTTCAAATCGAGTGACCAAAATAGAACAGACTCTAAACAAAAGGGACCTCCAGTGAAGTTTACCCAAAATTCTTTGTTTTTTTAGGTATTTTTTTATGTTTCAATATTAGAAAAAGGTTAAATTTATAGTTTATGATTAATGTTTAAGATTAGTGTTTATTAATATGATTTAAGATATTAATTGTAGAATGTATTTATAAGATTTATAATTTAAGATTTAAAATTTAATATTATAACTTAAAAAGAACATGAAGTTATTGTTCGAAATTAATGCTTGGATTTATTATAAATTCCAGATAAAATTGATTTGGTTCAATTTTATCATCACATCACATCACGAAAAGTCAAGGAAACATAGATAAAATTGATTTGGTTCAACAGATTTTGTCTGTTTCAAAGCTTTTCAGCGGCAACACCAAGACCTTTTATTTTGGCAACAACAATCATAGCAAACTCCGCAAGCCTGTCGGTATCCGGCATGACATCCTTGACGGCGGCATGGGAGCAGAACCGATCGGCCCATTTAACCAGAGCTGGAGTCTTGACTTCATCCATCAGCTTCGCCCCGTTGAACTTCTCCGCCACTCTCAGCCATCCCAAGTAGCTCCCGAATGCGATATCGATGAACCCGATTTCGTCCCCGCCGAAGAAACCCTTCCCTTTGCTGCACTTCCCCAATGCTTCTTCCATTAGACTCAGCCCTGCTTCCACTTCCGCCATTGCTGCTTTCTTTGCTTCCTCTCCTTCGGCAACCCCCATGCTTTTCACCGCCGGGAACCACTGCACAACAAAATAATTCAACCCCACAAACAAATAATTCAATCTAATTATTTAACTTTCAATTTATTTATAGTTTAGTCACCCAAACATTAAATCAGATTACATGACAATCACACATGTTAATATAAATCATTTATTTTATTTACATGATAATCACATCCCATCCACGTTATTTTTTTTTTACTTTTTTACTTTATCTTTTTTCTATTAAAGATGAAAGTTTTATTATTTTATTCTTTTTGTCAAGTCGAGGTGGAAATAACATTTTTCGACGTTTCCTTCAAACATTAAGACACCGATAATTTTTATCTTAATTTCTTTTACTATTCTATCAGTTTATTTATAGTTTGATCACCCAAACATTAAATCAAAAATGACAGGATTACATGACAATCACATATGTTAATATAAATCATTTATTTTATGAAAAATTCTACAACGTGCGACGAACACCGATGAATATCACTAATGATGAACACCAATGAACACCATTAAATTAATTAATAAATATTTAAAATTTTAAGTACTCATCATACAATTAATAATTATTTTAAAAAATTCAATTAAATTATTTTTATATATTAAAATTTTATTTTTTTAATAAGGGTAAACTATATATTTAGTACCTCACTTATTTCCGTATTTCTATTGAACCCTCATTATTTAAATATTATTTCAATTTGACTCTATTCTTTATAAAAAATAATTTAACCCTTAACCCTCAACCTAAAACCCTAAACTATTAAACCTTAAACTGTTAAACTCTTAAACATATACCCTAAACCATATACCATTAAAAATAATTTCACCATCATCGATTCAATTCAATGAATTGTTGAATTCTGCTAAAAATTCAATTAAATTCTTTTTTTACATATATCAAAATTAATTAAACCCAAATCTCCTAGAATTAACATTAAATCTTCCTTAATCTCGTCAAACGTGGATTCAACCCAACATATACCGCTGTTATTGACTTATTGTAGTAAATAAACCACCAAACCCATGTTTTGTTCTTGTTCTTTTGGTTGAGATTTGAGTGCTTTTATTTTTATTTTTTATGTAACAGAGTTTGATAGAGACAAATGGGAGAGTTCGGGAGTTACTTCTCTTGCTCCAGTCTCTTGTGTCATGAAACCGAAGAAGAAGCTTGTTGTTTTGTAACAGAACCCGAAGACGATGATGAAAGTCTTTACTTGAATGATAAGGACGACGAGTATATTGAGAGTGGTTCAAAGGGAAACTTCTGCTACATCTTCCGATAATTATCCGATTACCGATCGAGACAACTGGCTGTAATGTGCTCGCTTGAATGCGATTGAATGGATCTTCAACGTCTATAATCTGTATCTTCTTCATCTATTCTCTGTGTTTATTTTTCTTTTTGATTTGATGAAAAGTTTGCTTTTTTTTATTTTTGATACAGACAGGAACACTCTTTGGGTTTCAAATCCATACGGCATATCTGTCTGTAATATACCTGCATCGATTTCTCTCGCAGAAATCTATTGGTGTAAGCTCATTTTTTATATATTGGGGGTTTCGCCAATAAGATGATAATGTTAATTCTAGGAGATTTGGGTTTAATTAATTTTGATATATGTAAAAAATAATTTAATTAAAATTTTAGTAGAATTCAACAATTCATTGAATTGAATCGATGATGGTGAAATTATTTTTAATGGTATATAGTTTAGGGTATATGTTTAAGAGTTTAAGGGTTTAAGGTTTAATAGTTTAGGGTTTTAGGTTGAGAGTTAAGGATTAAATTATTTTTTTATAAACAATAGAGTCAAATTGAAATAATATTTAAATAATGAGGGTTCAATAGAAATACGGAAATAAGTGAGGTACTAAATATATAGTTTACTCTTAATAAAAAAATAAAATTTTAATATATAAAAATAATTTAATTTAATTTTTTAAAATAATTATTAATTGTATGATGGGTCCTTAAAATTTTAAATTTTTATTAATTAAATAGTGTTCATCGGTGTTCATCATTAGTGGTGTTCATCGGTGTTCGTCGCACGTGTTAGACTCATCCTTATTTTATTGACATGATAATCACATCCCATCTATGTTATTTCTTATTTTTTTACATTTTTATTTTATTTTTTTTAAGATGAAAGATTTACTATTTCATTCTTTTGTCATGTCGAGGTTGAAATAGCATTCTCCGACATCTTCAAACGCTTAAAACTCCGATAAATTTATCCCATTTTCTCCTATTATTCTATCAATTTAAATCTCTCTAAAATCACTTTAAAACTCACAAAAATCAACCTGAAACTTAAAACGCACAAAACCACATACTACTCTAATCTACAATGTTTATTGTGTAAAATCAAGATATATTATTTACTTCCTCCTCCACCTCTCCATCATTGAAATTTGGAAAAAGATGTATTTTTTCATAAAAAGTAGGAATTCATAATTTAGGCAACAAAGAAGCAAGGTTGTTTGTAAGAATAAAGTATGAAGTATGAATACCTTATCGTCAAGATATGCAGCCCAGAAACGAGCGACGGCACGTTCATAGGGGTCGGAAGGAAGGATAGATGGAGCCGAAGACCAAGTCTCGTCGATGTACTGTAGGATAATAAGGGATTCGCAGATTGGGTTGTTATCGCCATGGAAGAGGACTGGGATCTTCTTGTAAACCGGGTTTGATTGGAGAAGAAGCTGGCTTTTGGATTCCAACATATTTTTCTCTTCGATAAATTCATAGTGGACGGATTTGATGTTGAGGGCAATCCTGGGGCGCATCGCAAATTGACTCGGCCAGCTACCCAAAACTTTCACTTCGCTCCTTGCCATGTCGGAAGTCGGAACCACAAATCTCTGGATCGTTTAGTGTTTGTGTCAAAGTAGAAGGGAATAGGGATGCTTATATAGAAACGAGGGATGCTGAACTGTAGTTGTGACTTCTGAAGCATGTGGCCGACAAGGGAGACTTGGCTTAACAATTATTTCATCGTTTTTTTCCAAAGAATCACAAATATTTAATGCGTGACTTGATTTATTTAGAAGAATGTGATTGTTATCGGATTCAGAGGACAACTAAGCCAACATTGGCTTAATAATTAGGGAATAGGGGTGTAATGGCCGAAATTTGGCAAAGTAGTTCAATTTCTACAGTGAACACTGCACAACGTCACCTGCAGACGGCGTGCCCTAGACCTCGCCACCTCCTCCTGGCGGACTGGCTGGGAGAGCCAATGACCCGGCTGCTGCAGACGAGCTGTGGCTGGTGCAGGCGTGCAAGCTTGCTGCTGCGGCTTCACGTGGGCTGGCCTACCTCGCCCTCTCCTTATGGCGAGGTGCATGTTGGTCAGATGGGCTCACGGGCTGCAGCAGGTGGCTTGCCCAATTATTTTTTTTGTTTTTTTACATTATTTGTGTGTATATATATAGATAGGTGGTGTGAGTTAAAATTTTAGAGTTGGTTATTTGTGAAGAGAAGAAGAGAAAAAAAATTTGAAGGTGAAGAATTTTCTGTATATCTTTTTAAAGATATATTCGAAGAGGGTGAGAAAAATTTTGAGTTTAAATTTATCTGTTGTTTTTGTAATTATTGGGATAAATCGTATATTATTTTGTGTGATTGATGATCTAATGAAATTTATTTTTTATTATTGATGAAGCTATCCTGGTTGGTTGTGATTGTCGTTTCGAACAAAAGAAGCTAGTTTTTCGAATTTTGAATATGGTAAGAGCATGTATTTTTTAAAGTTAGTTTATTAGTTGTATATATTCGAAATGTTGAAGTTAATATATTTTTTGTATATATTCGAATGCTAATTGTTTTTTAGCTGTAAAAATAGATAATGACATCTGAAGGAGTTTTGTTGTACCGTGACCATGAACACATTTCGTCTCATATTCACGAAAAGCAAGTAAGTAAATGTTTTGTAATTTAAAATTTCATATTTACTATGTAATTATTATAACTCGAAATTATAATGAATTAATTATAGGATGTAGAGCATATGATACGCCGTCGAGGAATGAAGATAAAGGAACCTGATGAGCGTTTAGTGTATTACTTACAGCGAGCTGGTTTTTATAATGCCACATTTCTCCGTGGGTTTAAGATAGTCCCCGGGTTGATTACTGCATTGATTGAACGGTGGAGACCAGAGACCCACACATTTCATTTTTCATTTGGCGAATGTACAATAACCCTGGAGGATGTTGCGGTACAACTTGGTATTCCAACAAATGGGACACCATTGGTTGGACAAAATAATTACAATACATATGACCTTTGCATGCAGTAACTGGGCAAAGCTCCTCCTCAGAGCTGTGTGGACAGGCTACGCCTCAGAGTATCATGGTTGCAGCAGGAATTTATTGTGACCGATGAATCTGGTCATCAAGAACTTGAGTGTGCAGCTCGAGCTTATATACTGCAACTTATTGGTGGTGTGTTGATGTCAGATACATCTGGTAATATGGTTCACACACAATACCTGCAGTTCTTAGGTAATTTGGACACAACTGCTACATATAGTTGGGGGTCCGTAGTATTGGCATTTTTGTACCATGAAATGTGCAAGGTCACAATTATGCATGGTGAAAAGGCAAATTCAGATATGGGTGGATATCAAGTATTACTGCAGTCCTGGGCGTGGTACATGCTACCTTATCTAACGCCCACTTTTTCTGTACCGGTAGATATGGAGTTTCCGCTTGTTGGAAGGTAATAATGTGATTGCAGTTGTATATAAATATTTATTGATATAATATCTATATCCAATGACTTCGAAATATAATTTCAATATATCTTTGCAGATAGAGGCATAAGTTGAAGAATGCAGGGGTGGTTCACAACACTGTCAGAGAGACGAGATTAAAGATCCAAACAATAGGAAAAGATCTGGTATCATAATCAATTTATTTTAATATATTAATTGTTCTTATTTTATATAATTTAGTTTATTATTTGTTCTTATTTTGTATATTGTATATTTTAATTTTGAAAGAAAAAATGTATATTTCATTGTGAATGAATTCATATTAATAATTTTTTTTACAGTTTATTTGGCAGCCGTACGCGAATGACGACGTCAGGGCTTGCCTACCACCTACTGTGCTTGAATGTGTAGGATTATGGGGTGCGATTGTGCCTTTGATCCATTTTTCTATTGTTGAGTTTCATTGTGCTGACAGAGTGTTGAGGCAGTTTAACTTCCATCAACCCATTTCAAGAGCTCCACGAGAAAAAATTCACACCGTTCATAGAGGTAGATTCAATGAGAATTAGATTGTGAAGCAAGCCGATTTCATTGAATTGTGGGAGGAAAGATGGACGCGGTGGGCTAATGATTTGAGTCCAATTCAAGCCAGCGATTTTGAATTTAACACAGAATACTATTCATGGTTTTCGACAAATGGGAAACCGTTCATAGCATCTGTCGAAGATGCAAATAGATGGCTTGAAAATCCGCAGTGCTCAAGACAGGTTCGCCTCTCAACCGAGTTTGGTCAGAGCTCTCAGCAATCAACAGACGAACCAAACTTGGAAGGAATTTCGGGAGCAACCAACCGAGGTTGGACTTCTTCGTGGGCGCGATCTGACTCCCCCCCGAGACATGTAAGTAGTAATCTTTGGGAGCAACCACCATTTGGTAATGTTTCGGAACAAACCCCATTTCAACAAAGTCATCAAACATTTGGATTTGATCATGTTCCGCAACAATCACCTTTTAATTTTGCAACTGGTGGTAACTCATCTTCTCAGCCGGCTTACAATGATGATGAAAGATACGTACCACAATTTTAGTATCCTCAATCATCTGTATATGGGGAAGGTTTTGGTGTTGGTAGCATGACATCTATGTTGTCAACAACTATCATTAGCAGCCCATCATTTCATCTTGAAGAAATGTTTGCTACACCACCTACTATGCAAATAACGGATGAGCAATTTTTCGATGACGATGAGCTGGCTCCTAATCCAAGAGCTCGTAGACAGGTTCAACCCGCTCCGCGGTACTCACAAATAGGCCTTCTCCACCGGCAAGAATTACCCACCAGGAGGGGGAGGAGGCGAAAATAGGGTTTTGTTTTGTTTTTATTTATTTGTAATTTGCGAACCCCGGATATTTAATGTTATATGTATTTCTTTTAATTTCGATTGCATTTTGATATTTATGTTTTTTTTAATTTTCGTATTCAATT
The DNA here is from genome assembly GCA_958450335.1 of Hibiscus tridactylites. Classification (NCBI taxonomy): domain Eukaryota; kingdom Viridiplantae; phylum Streptophyta; class Magnoliopsida; order Malvales; family Malvaceae; genus Hibiscus; species Hibiscus tridactylites. The sequence goes on along the minus strand of OY288267.1, from coordinate 35,915,425 downwards.
TCTAAATTTAAATTCCAATTCCAAATCAAGATTTTAAATTATAGTAAATAATATTATAGAAAAAATACAAAATACAAAATAAGAACAAATAATAAATTATAATAAATTAAATTATATTACCTTAAAGTATATTAAATAAGAACAAATTATATTACCTTTAGATGGTTTCTAGTGCAGTGATGTTTAAAGGTATAAAAGTCAAGTGTTGTGGGTTCATAGGTCAAAAATTAAAGGTCACATATATGAATTCTTCAAAGGTAACAAGTTAAACATTTTTGAAAAAAATGAGAATTAATAGGTTGACGGTGCACGTGTGATAAAATTGAAACAAATAAAAATTGAAAAGATGCTATATTTTCTCATTACCATAAAATTAGACATACATTAAACAAAGCATTTAGGTTGACGGTCCGTCACGATAGTTGGAAAGATTTGATTTGTTCGGACACTTGTTTCTTGAATGACCCGGTTGACTACAAAGACTACAATGTCTAACTTGAACTCCTCCCTCTCTATCATCTAGATCATCCATATTCGTATTAATACGAGTAGACTTCGGTCGACCCTTCAACTTTCTACGAAGCACTGCATTTGGTAACCATTCTTCGTATATTGGCTCTACCGGCCAATAGTCTTGGTTCGGGATTGTGTTGAACTGAATTCTATATATATTTGCAATATTCTCTACTTTATAACAGTCATCCGTAAAACCTTAAGGGTCGAGTCGAAAATGCAAACAGGCGGCGTGTGCGTGAGAGCAAGGGTATCTAAATGCTTGGAATGCACCACAATCACACCATTTCTGATGAAGTTTGACAGTGAACATTTTTTGCTCACCTCAGACTGTAGCTTCCACAGAAAATTCCCATCTATGTGAGTCGAATGATCTTACTCGCATAGCGGACGCTTTAGCTTGAAGATCGGTCATTTTTTTTCGCAGGGCTTTAGACCAACATTGTCCGCTGTTTATTCGGGCGTTGGCATCTTTCCCTTTGTCGGACCACACTTTGCCCAATCTAAAGTAGGTCTCCCACATAATACTTGCAATTGGGAGATGCCGTGTTCCTTTAAGAACATAGTTTATAGCCTCTGCAAGGTTAGTTGTCATATGACCATAACGCCGACCTTCATCATAGGCTTGTGACCATCTTTCCATGGGGATGTCATTTACAAATTTTATCACACGTGCACCGTGCCGCCTCAACCTTCTGATCCTTTTATGGAATTTTGGTTGAACTAGTTCATACCCTATTTATAATTAAAAAATAAGTTAAATAAAACAACAAGATGAACTAAAAAAAATTAAAATTTTTATAAACAACAAATAACAACTTACCCGCGCCTAAAATCTCTCTCCGGATTTGATTGTTTCCGAACCGCGTCTTCGCATTCGCTGCAATATGCCGTACACAATATGCTGGATATGCATGTGGAGGTATCCATAAACTCCAGGTCTGTCAATTACTGATAATAGCGCAGTTCCTCTATCAGAAATCATGCAGATCCCGTCTTCTTTTACAACATAATTGCGTAGGTGCTTCAAAAAGAATTCACATCCATCTGCGTCTTCCTTTTCAACTATGGCAAGAGGAATTGGGAATATATTACTGTTTCCATCCTGTGCAACGGCCACGAGTAATATATGACCGTACTTCCCATACAACCATGTACCATCCACTTGAATCATGCGTTTGCAGAATGGAAACCCTTGAATGCACGCATTGAACGCCCAAAATAACTTACTAAATACTCTTTTACCAGGAATTAATTCGCCTTGTAAGTTGAACACCGGCAAAGTCTCGTACTCTACAACGGTCCCCGGGATGAAATGTTGCATTGCTCGTAAAAGAGCTGGTAGCTCATTATACGATTTATCCCAATCACCATAGAGTTCCGCCATCGCCTTTTGCTTTGCCATCCACGCCTTGTAGTAAGACGGAACATAACCAAACTGGGAACGGATAGATGCTACTAACACTGCAATCGAAATTCTTGGTTCCTGTTTAACCAAAGTCCTGATGCAAGCACATATTAGATCAGAGTTTAAATTAATATGGTCTTGTGATAAAGCCATATTGGTACATGTGTGCTGATCAATAAACCATGACACCTCCCACATTTCAGTTCTCTTCTTGTAAGAAATTCTTACCCACCACGGACAATTGTTCTTCCAATAATAACACCTTACACAATAGGTAATTTTGTTGGACTCAACAACAGAAAATGACGTATGGCGTTTGAGACAGTGCTCTTGAACTGCAAGCTTCGCGGCTTTTTTTGTTTCAAATTCAGCCTTTAGTTCCAATTCTCCAAAGTTCGAAGATGATGAAGAACCAAATACGCGAGCTTGATATTCTTGATCTTGCATTGCAGTATAGTCAACTTCATACATGCGGGCTGCTGGAGCTTCATAGGCTGGAGGTTCCGGTTGTTGGGGCTGCGGTGCAGCATTACCCCAAACAGCCGGCTGTTCATTTCTCAACCCGAGCCTACTAACAGCCGCGGCCCAAACATCTTCTTCAACATCAATACCATTACCTTAAGACGCTTCTGTCATAACAGCGTCAATATCACCAGCATCGAGTAACTGAACGCCATCTTCTTCTTCACTCATAGGAACAATATTTTCTTCATCATCACTGAAATCTTCAAGCGATTTGCCCCAACGAGCAACTGTGGGTTCGGTGTCCGAATATGTTGATAAACTCATCTTCTGTAAATATTAAAAAAACATAAGCACAACATTAAATTTTTGGGTTTTCTTATTAAAATTTAAAAATACTATTACCATCTGAATATATCTTCAATCATACAAAAAATATACAAACTCTCTAGAATTAAAAAATTTAGATTAAAAGGCAAAATTTACTTACTTAATTTTCACTGGCTTTTACGAACTCTTCAATCACCGTCTTCGAATATTTCTTCAGAAACTCACAAACTCGTCCCTCTTTGCCGAAAAACTCTCTTAATTTTTTTCTCAACCACTACACACTCATCTCATCTTCCCTAAACCCTCTATATATACACATAAAATAATATTAAAAAATTAATCCCCTTTAATAAATCTAGCCCGTACCTAGAACCCTATTTACCCTTTAATAGTCTGACGTGCCTAAACCCTATTTAATTTACCCTATATACACTTGCCTGACGTGCCAACATGGGACATGCAGGTGAATAGGATCTCGCCATTTGTAAATAGGGTTCTAGGCACGTGCTAGATTTATTAAAACACCTGCTATTAAAGGGTAAAATTAAATAGGGTTCGATGGATATTTTAATTTTAAAATTATTGTTTTTAAGTTATGTATAAAATTTGTACCAACATAATACATACTCTGTTATACTTTTTAAAAGATAAAATTTTTTTATCAACTTTAAAAATATTAGGTTATTAGGGTGTGCAAAATCAGGTTCGATTAAAATATTTTTAATTTGTGCGAGTAAGTTCGGGTCACTCAAATCTCGACCCTATATTTTTACCAACCGAATGTATAAAATATTTTTATCAACTTTAAAAAATTCATGAAACATGCGAGTACAACATACATGCAAAATTAGGTTCGATTAACCATTTGTAAATTGTTCCGGTCAACCGGTAAGTTCGGGTCACTCAAATCTCGACCCTATGTCGTAACATTCAACCAGTTAACAGTTTATTCGGTTAACCGAAATATTCGGTACGATCTAAATAATGATTTTTTAAATTTGTTTATTAAAAAATTTAAATTTTAATAATATGTTAAATATATATATATATATATATATATATATATATATATATATACTTTTCAAATACGACCCGCCATCTTAGTATCTTTTTTAAAACACATACAATATTTATAAACCTAAACCCTATATGCCCAATTTTACCTATACATACTATATAAAAATCATATTATAACCAACTACTAAACCCTATACCCTAAACCCAACCCTATCTCTAACCCGTATACCCTAAAGTCAACCTTATCTCTGCCAAACCCTATCTATTTTAAAGCATAGATAAAGCCTGACGTGCCTGCATGGCACATGCATGAACAACACCTCGCCATTTGCAAATGGCGTGGTGCTGTTCATGCATGTGCCATGCAGGCACGTCAAGGAGAAGCATGCAGCTGAGGAGCTGAGCCGCCCACGCTGCCAAGCCTGCCTCCAACAGGACCACGCCAGGAAGAGGTGGTGAGGTCCAGAGCACGCCGTCTGCAGGTGGCGTTGCCCCTTGTTCACTGTAAAAATTGGCCTACTTTACTAAATTTCGGCCATTGCACCCTTATTCCCTAATTATTAAGCTAATGTTGACTTACTTGGCCAATTAAGCCGATTGTTATCATCTTATTGTTGTACTTTACATCTTTTTCTCCGTCAATAATTGTTCGTTTTAAACTTTTTAGACATAATTATAAAATCTTTGAAAAGTTCGAGGCGGTCTTATTAGAAAGTCACGATTATTATCGTCAAAATAGTTATTAACTTCATTTGTTCTGTTAGTCGATTAGGAAATGAGCCAGAGTTAAAGATAAATATTTAGAAGAAAGAGAAAAAAAATTCATAGTTAATTCTAATTTTTATTAAAAAATTAGTGCGTTGAGGTGGGGGAAGACTCTCCCACTTGGCGGTCACTGCTATATTATAAAAAAAAGCACTTGTATAATCATGAAGGGAGACTCAAAAGTCAAAACGGCTAATTCAGCCGGATATTCTTTTTTAAGAATTTATCTGGAAAAATAATCTTTTAGAAGAACATTTAAAAACGGTAAACTACACAGATGACCACTAAATTATAAGTTTGGTGTTAAAATGACTACTATATTATTTTTTATCATAAATATACCACACAACTATTTAAATGGTACCATTTTAGCCACACGCCGTTAAAAAAAACGTAAAAGTTGACGGAACTGTTAAAAAAATTGGTATAATTACATATTCGGTCCTCTATATTTATACAATATATCAATTTAGTCCTAATTTTAATCTAATAAAATAAATTAATTATTCAATAAGATGGTGACACGTGTATTATTATTATTAGTATTATATATCACAAGTATATGCTTGGCTTAGTGGCAAACTTGTGCACCATAAACCCCCAAGGTCCCAAGTTCAATTCTTACTAAGGGCAATTCTTTGGTTTTCATTTTTCCTACTTCAATTAGGGTGACACGTGTCACCACCTTATTGGGGGATTTTAATTATTTTTATCACAAGTATATGCTTGGCTTAGTGGCAAACTTGTGCACCCTAAACCCCCAAGGTCCCAAGTTCAATTCTTACCAAGGGCAGTTCTTTGGTTTTCATTTTTCCTACTTCAATCAGGGTGACACGTGTCACCATCTTATTGAATAATTAATTTATTTTATTAGATTAAAATTAGGACTAAATTGATATATTGTATAAATATAGAGGACCAAATGTGTAATTATACCAATTTTTCAACAGTTTCGTTAACTTTTACGTTTTTTTAACAGCGTGTGGCTAAAATGAAACCATTTAAATAGTTGTGTGGTGCATTTGCGGCAAAAAATAATATAGTGGTCATTTTGACACCAAACCTATAGTTCAGTGGTCATCTGTGTAGTTTATCCTTTAAAAAAATACCTCATATTCGGCCCACGTCAGGGTAATTCGCATTCTACAAGATGCGATACTCAAAATTGCGTTATACAGGGTGCGATTTAGGTCTGTTGTGAATTATATTATCCAGTATTTAATTTAAAAAAAATAAATTGAAGTCGTGTTCTACAAGACGCGACTTCCACGAGAATTTCAAAAGACTCGTCGCGATAAGATGAAGTCGCGTTGTGTGGGCCATGATTTCCGCGTTAATAAATTGTGATGGTTGAAAATTTAATTAACGTGTTAGGGTTATGAAGAAGTCGCGCTTTGTAGGATGCGATTTTCAAAAGTTGCATCCTGTAGGACACAAAGAATAGTCGCACCCCAACCAGTGTGATTTCTACTATAAGTTGGTCCCCACCATCCCCTTCTACCCCACACCAAAAAATACATTTTCTCTCAAATTTACTTTCTTTCAATTTCTCGGTTGATTTTTCGTGTTTGATATAATGACGGGATTAATAAGATTAGATCACAAGCACGTGTTCAATTATCATCGGAGAAATATAAGTTTTATCCCGTTTTATTTATTTATTTATTTTATTATATATTGTTATTTATACATACATATTTTTCTATATTCTTTTATATAGTTTAATTTATACATACATGTTTATTTTTTCAGGATGTGATGGAACGACGTCTGGAGGTTTCTTACAATCGGATGACGAGATCACCCGACTTGTTGATCCAACGGTACATAGAAGAGGCCGGATTTTTGCACGCATCCAAAATTCTTGGAGGTGCAAAAATAGACGTTGATTTGGTAAACGCTCTTTTGGAGAGGTGGAGGCCGGAGACAAACACATTCCACCATCCTTGCGGCGAGGTGATGATTACCCTGGAGGACGTGTCCCATATCCTAGGTTTTCCTATTGATGAAGAGGGTATCACTAGTCCCGGTCCTGAAGATTGGATAGACCTATGTTTGAGTGGGCTAGGGTTGCGTTGGAACATTTTTACGGCGAGAAAATAAAATTAGTGTGGCCGCGGGATAATTTTGGTGATGTACACATTGACGCGAGCGAAGATGTGAAGAAGGTAACAATAATTTTTTTAGTGAATATTATTGAAATAATAAATTTTTTACATATACTAATATATACATTTTCGTATTGTAGGCATATGCCCGCGCTTATATTTTACAGATGATCGGCAGAGTATTGATTCCTGAAAAAACCCGGAACAAGGTTCACATGATCTGGTTGCGGCACTTGCCAAATTTTGAAGATGACGATAAACTAAGTTGTAGATCCGCAGTTTTGGCCACTCTGTTTAGGGAGCTGTGCACGAACACCGATCTAGAAAAGAGTTACATCAGAGGTTGTTTGGTGTTGCTCCAGTCTTGGGCGTGGTGGAGAATGCCATTTTACGCCATGAGCTTCTACAGCCTAGTCCATATCTTTTTTTGCTGGGCCGGAGGTAAGAAAATAGTTAATTTTTTAATATACGTATTATTATAATTAAAATTATCTTCTTATTTTGTAGGTGGACCGCTTCTTTAACTCATGTTGGTGTTGCGAAGGGCCTGGAGGTTATCATAGAGGATATTGGGAATTTTTCGAAAGATCAGGTAACACTTTAGTGTATTTATATAAAATAAATTTTATATTTAACTATATGTATTATCTTCTTCTTTTTTAATATACGCATTATATATTGTACAATTTTTATGGACACCGTACGCGAATCTAGAAGTGCACCATTGCATCTCGAAATTTTCGGCCGAGACGAAGCTTATTTGGACAACCTCTGTACGACTCGTTTGCTACGCCACAATTGAGTGGCATCCGATCGACCGCGTCTTACGGCAATTTGGTTATTTCCAACGTATCCAGTGGAGCCTCCAAATCTGGATGAGTTGCACAAACTCACTCGACAAGGGAAGCCCGATGTAATAAATATTTATATACTTACCACATTCTTTTATTAATTCGAATGTAATTCATATATAAAAAGAATAATAAATTTTTTTATTGTCTGATAGGTTTATTAGTTGGTGTACCACCACACTTATATCACTCACTAGAGGGACAAGATGAATCCGCGATGGCAACTCCAGAGTGAGTACCGTATGTTTGATACGATGGTGAGGGGTGATCACAAGGACTTGTTTACGGCGAATGGGAAACCGTTTATTTTGACTCGAGAGGAGGCACCAATCGTCTACCGACGTCGACAACGCGACCGCCCACGGTCTCAACGTTCGAGAGGGAGGGGAGCACGGAACACCTTCAGCGGTGCATCATCATCGATGAGAAGCTATGGTCCTGTCTCCGCAGCACCGCTACCATCAGATGCTACCCCATCGCCGATGCGGCCACAACTGACCCAAAGTCTGAGCCAAAGTTATTTAACGCCTTATGTGTCAGACTCCTTTGCTCAATTTACGACGATGATGAGTGGTGCCTCGAGCTATCCTACAACCTATGTACCCTACGTGCCCCTCATGTCGTTCCTCCGGTGTCAGCCACATTTGGAACTAGGATTGTCCAACAAACGTTGCCACTGTCGATTTTCTACCTTAGTGGGCCCGGTGGAACGAGCGGTACTGTTGGAGCTGGAACCGGAGATGATGGTGGTGGTGGTGATGGTGGTGATGATGATGATGATGATGATGGTGATGCTAATGACGACGCTCTCCCCCGATGCAATCCGGAGCGACATCGTCGTGCACCGTCTTTTGGTACCGGTTGACATAGGCGTCATTAGTTTTTTAGTTTATTTTATTTGGAAATATTGAACTTTTATATTTTTATTTTGTTTTTTTATTTATTATATATTTTAGTTTAATCAAGATTTGTAGTTTATTTGTTTAATTAGTATATGTTTTTTAATTTGCGTTTTTATTTATTTTTAATTAGTTTATATTTTATTTGAATCAATATTTTGAGTTAATTTTTTAATTAGTATATAAATATTTTGGTAGAGAAATTCGACTATCGTTTAATTTTAATTAGTATATATTTTTATTACCATGTCCTTTGTTTTGTAATTAATATATATTTTTAATTAATATCTTTCTTTTAATTAGTATAAAAGAAAGAAACACACGTACATTATTATTGTACAATTGTACCCTTAAACATGCTAATAAAGATACTTCTACGAGATCCTCAACTTGTTTTGCTCTCTTGGTTTCATCCTTATTTAACATACCCTCAGGTTACTTCCTGAGATGAGTAGAGAAGCAGTCCTTGTCTTCAAGCTCGGAAGTTTATTGGAGCCAAGTATTGTACCCCTAAACATGCTTTCATTGTTGGGTCTTTGACTCCAGTTACATACGGGGGTCGTAGCCTAGACCAAAATGTTAAGAACTTTGCATGCCACTCAAAAAGACCTCGAACTCCCAGATATTCTGATTTGTTTTTGCCAATCCTCGTGAACAAAAAAACCAAATAGTTAACATCTACTCAACATATAGATGCAACTACAATTAACAATAAATCACAATATTCGGAAAATTAGTTTGCGAATAAGTTTTCCAAATACGTAGTTTGTTGGCATTAGTAGTTACAACCGAAAACTTCAAGCACTGCAATGCATTTTTTCTTCGAATGAGTGGTGTGGGATTCGTTCGACCAGGAGGGTATTTAAAGTCACAAAAGTCACGTTCTGTAAGACACGATTTACTTGACACGTCAAGAATCCTGGCCAAAGTCGCATTCTTTACGATGTGTGTATAGTGCGTTTGTTCAAGATGACCGAAAAATCACAATATCCAAAAACGTGTTGTGGGGTGCCACAAAAATGATCGGTACCAAGAAATCACAATAGCTGCAACTTTATCTGTCATGTCCAGGGTTACAACTTTTGGTGGGTGCCGGTTACATTTGATAGCGTGGGTCAAATCTTCTACCATTGTCAGTGTTTTTGAAGCTATGTTAAGACCCCCGCATGTAATGTTGTTGGTGACAACTGTACCGTGGATGATGTTGATTATCGCGTACTCTCAAAATCCACAAAGCTTTAAGGCTCCAACAACTATGACAAACTATTACACCTCTCGTCGGCTATTTGTCTACAGCAACGAAACATCTCTCATCGGCCATACAAATATGACAAACTATTGCACCTCTCGTTTATGTCAATTCAGATGTAAATTATTTGAGTCTGCATGTTTAAGGGTACAATTGACCGCGTGTTTAGGGGTACAATTGTTTTTAACATACAAAAAATAAAAATATAATTTACATATGTAATTCATATGTAACATTTTATGTGGTTCAATGCATGTCTTCTATAAAAAACAATATTTTGAAAGAACATCGGTTCATTTACACCGGTTCATTTGAACCCCTATAAACAGACCCCTCCGCTTCCTCAAAAACTCACTCTTTTCTTTCATTGTAATTCGTTCAAAATTTCTCTTAGTCCATTACTTTCATTCCAATTTTATAATGGCTGCAAACGTAGATGATTTACCATCTATTAGGAGCCAGTTCTGTGATGCTGATGACGATACAGACGATGAACTACAAGTTGGGATGATATTCACCACCAAGAAAATGGCAGAGGATGCAATTAAAAACTACAACATACGTCGATCAGTTTGTTCGACAGTGAAGAAAACGATTGCGACAACTATATCGCAGAATATGTCGAAAAGGACAACAGTTGTAATTGGAGGATTCGTGTATCACGAACAAAGAGACTGAACAACGTTTGACAGATAACAATATACGATGGACCCCTCATACATGCTAGTTGTTCCAATGTAATTGACATGTAATACGTTTTGTTAATTACATATTTTGCGATTGTTAACTGTTTGAAAATCGAAGTGGTTAGATGTAGAAAATTATATTTGTTAAATTTATATTAACGAAACGCAGTACAAGATTGTTAATTGACATAAGTACACAAACATTAAATTACTAAGTCTACTTAAAATCTACAAAAACAAATCATTTTTGCTGCCCTTGTAGTCGGTACTTATGTCAAACGTTAAGTTTAGTTCCTCAATTATTTGTTCCTTCTCCTACCGTCTCCTATAATTTCGTGTAGAGACTGTGTCCTCTTCTTCAAGCTTAAGTATTATTGATGAACTAGAGCCGTCATTAAAGTTTACACTAACCTCGATGTTCGTACCCCGACACGTTTGTATGCCTGAAATATCTTGCGTATATTTTTCTGATTGGATAGTGTTAACATGTAGTGTTCTTCTGGGCTGAGCTCATTTAGTGGCACTTTGACTTGCAAGGCTGAAATTTTGGAGCTTGTAGACTTCCTAACTCGTGTTGAAATCAACTCAAATAATTCATCTCTTGTGATTTTCTCACTGAAAGAAGTGTAGAAGTAAGTTCCACGAAAGAAAACAATAGCAGAAAAACGTGCCATATTTTTTATTTGTAGTTTCGCAGCGGAATGTATGTAGAATATGTTTGAGTGGTGTAAAAAGTTTTGTGACTCGTGCAGAATATATAAGGTAAGAAAGTCGTGTTTTATAGGACGCGGTTTATGCCATTATTCAAAGAAATCGTGTTTTACAGGACGCGATTTTGCATGGCATGTTAGAAATCGCGTTTTACAGGACGCGATTTTGCCTGGCACACCAATACCCTTGGAAAGGGAGGCAAAACTCGTGTTTTACAGGCCTGTTGGTACATGTCAAATCAAATTTTCAGAGCATCCGAGCTTTAATAATCGTGTATATGGTATGCTTGCTTGCAAAGGTGCTAAAATTGTCGTGTATATGGTGCTAAAATTAACGCGTTTTTAACGAAGCTTTAAGGAACATTAAAAATTTAAATAAAATTTACATATTATTTGGGACTCCGATAATATCACTACGATCAGAAAACATTGCATACAACTCAAGCTCAAGGGCTCACCCTGAACAAAACTGTAGGTGAGATTCCACCATCATTTCCACATCAGCGTCGTCCACAATGAGGAATAATGAGTACGTTAACCGTTCTAATAACGTCGGCATTCGAAACTTCAACGGTTCTAGATTTTGCCTAAGACTATGTGGAACATGTTTCTTCACTTCATTCATCAACTTCTTATACGATAAGTTGTATGGCAGCCAGAGCCGGCCCTAGGGCAGGTCGAACCGGTCGACCGCCTAGGGCCTCATTTTTTTTTAATTTTTGTTACTTTAATAATTATAGTAAAAGGGCCTCAATTTTAGTTATAATATAATATAAATGGCCTCAAATTTTAGTTATAATATTAGATAAAGGCCTTCATTTTGGACCATAAATAAAAAGTAAAAAAACAATAATATGTGCCATTATTGACCAATAAGAAAAAAATAATTTTGACTTTTTTTATTATAACGGTAAAACTCTCAATCCCCACAAACAAAATTCATGACTTTTCAATTCCTCAAATACTCTACTCATTTCTCTGTTGCTGCACTTTCTTAATATTTTTAAGATTCAATAAATAATTTTTTCAATTCAACATCAACTTAGAAGTGCACCATTGGGTCTTAGCATCACATCTCAAAAGGGTTATTCAAAAAATCAAGAAAGAAAAAAAAGAAAGTTTAAATTTCAATTTCCTTTTCTTTGTTGATATATTTATTTTGTTAATAGTTCATAATTTTTTTATTGAATATATGTCATCTAGAAATTTTAAATCCGGGTATGAGAAAAAAAACTAGAAGATTTAGTTTTATCACAAAAGGGGGCACTAAATAATTTTTTATATAAAAAATTTAGGACAATCAAGACATGTGGAAGAATTAAATCAAAATGAAAATGATAATAGTGAGTCTAATGTTGTTGATGAAGATTATTTGAATAGTGAAAAATCTAGTTTCTCTTTAGATATTTTTGATCCAAGAAATTGGGAGGGTCTTGATAACAAAATAAGAGATTTATTATTGGAAAAGGAGCCAATAAAAAATTTTGGTGAGAAATTTCCACTATATAGTAATTCTAAGCATTTTTTCAGATTCTCATTATACTAGAGTATTACCAAATGGGGAGAAACATGATAGAAATTGGTTAGTGTACTCAAAATTTGAAGATAAAATATATTATTTTTAGGCTTAATACAACTTTTCCCCCCTAAAGTATACCCGATTTCCCAACTTGCCCCCTAAACTTCATTTTGCCCACTTTTTCCCCTTAAACAATTCGCCGTTACCCATTTTGCCCCATTCCGTTACCCTTTTCCGTTAAAAAAAATTCGGCCAATAACATCCTGCCACGTCATCAACGGATTGACTAAGTCAATCCGTCTGGTTTTATCTAAAGGCTAAATGACATGTCAAGTCTATCAAGTTTTTTTTGTTCAATTTAGTCACTGAAAAATCTATTTTTACCTTAAATTGACCCCTATTTGTTTCTAATTTTTATAATTTAATCCATTATTTGTTATTATTAATAATATTATTTTATTAAAATGTTAATATTTAATAAAAATAAATAAAAACAAATATTTTAATACTAAATTAGTAATTTTTTAGATTCGAATTCCAATTAAATTCTAATTATTAATTCTAATTTCACTATATTTGAATTATAGTTTTTGAGTAAAATATAAATTATATTCGAATCATGTTCGTATTATATTTGAATCATCTTCTAATTATATTTGAATCATCTTCTAATTATATTCGAATTTTGCTATATTCGAAATATATTTTTTGAGCAAAATTCAAATTATATTAGAATTATATTTGAACCATGTCTATATTATATTTGAATCATATTCAAATTATTTTCGAAATATAATTTGAATATGATATTTCGAATATAATTCGAATATGATTCGAATATAATATAAACATGATTCGAATATAATTCTAATAGAATTACATGTTTTTTCAACTATTATATTCGAATCATGTTCATAGTATATTCGAATTATGTTTAACATGTAATTATATTCGAATCATGTTTAACAGGTAATTATATTCGTATTATGTTCATATTATATTCGAATCATATTGAAATTATTTTCGAAATATAATTTGAATATGATATTTCGAATGTAATTTGAATATGATTCGAATATAATATGAACATGATTTGAATATAATTCTAATATAATTACATGTTTTTTGAACTAGTATATTCGAATCATGTTTAACATGTAATTATATTCGAATCATGTTTAACATGTAATTATATTCGAATCATGTTTAACAGGTAATTATATTCGTATTATGTTCATATTATATTTGAATCATATTAAAATTATTTTCGAAATATAATTTGAATATGATATTTCGAATGTAATTTGAATATGATTCGAATATAATATGAACATGATTCAAATATAATTCTAATATAATTACATGTTTTTTGAACTATTATATTCCAATCATGTTTAACAGGTAATTATATTCGAATCATGTTTTTTGAACTAATATAATTATATTCGAATATAATTACATGTTAAACATGATTCGAATATACTATGAACATGATTCGAATATAATAGTTGAAAAACATGTAATTATATTCGAATCATATTCATATTATATTCGAATCATATTCGAATTACATTCGAAATATCATATTCAAATTATATTTCGAAAATAATTTGAATATGATTCGAATATAATATAAACATGGTTGAAATATAATTCTAATATAATTTGAATTTTGCTCAAAAAATATTTCGAATATAGCAAAATTCGAATTAATAATTCGAATAAAATTAGAAGATGATTCAAATATAATTTGAATATGATTCGAATATAATACGAACATAATTGTAATATAATTTAAATTTTACTCAAAAACTATAATTCAAATATAGTGAAATTAGAATTTAATTGGAATTCGAATCTAAAAAATTACTAATTTAGTATTAAAATATTTGTTTTATTTATTTTATTAAATATTAACATTTTAATAAAATAATATTATTAATAATAACAAATAATGAACTAAATTATAAAAATAAAAAACAAATAGGGGTCAATTTAAGGTAAAAATAGACTTTTCAGTGATTAAATTGAACAAAAAAACAAACCTGACAGACTTGACATGTCATTTACCCTTTAAATAAAACCAGACGGATTGACTTAGTCAACCCGTTGATGACGTGGCAGGATGTTATTGGCCGAAATTTTTTTTAACGGAAAAGGGTAACGAAATGGGACAAAATGAGTAACGGTAAATTGTTTAAAGAAAAAATTGAGTAAAATAAAGTTTAGGGGACAAGTTGAAAAATCGAGTATACTTTAGAGAGAAAAAGTTGTATTAAGCCTTTTTATTATTTAAAAAATGTTTTTGTTTTTTATAAAAAAACCTTGTTGAATCATGAGATTATATTATACGATAAAACATCATTAAAAACAATACCTTACCCACATCAAACTAATTAAATTATATTCTTAATTTATCAATTTGATGCAACAACATCATGGACCGATTGAGATGCCTCACGTAATATATATTTTCGTTGACTATAATTTTGTTTTCTTGTGTGGCTTTCATGGTTTGGACATCAAAGTTAGAGCATAAATGAACTGAGTTTGAATGAATAAAATTTTGTTTGTGTTTGTTTACTTTTTTTTAAAAAAAATGTTTATGTTCAATTCGTGTTTGTTTAAATTTTCAAAAATCGCATTTGTATTCGTTTGTTTATTTTTGAAATTGTTCGTGTTCGTTTGTTTTGCTTTTGCAAACATGTTCGTTTAATGTTCTCAAACATGTTTGTGAATATGTTCGTTTATATGTATGCTAAAATGAAGAAATTGCACTAGTAGTCCTTAAAGCTCCTTAGCCTTCACAATTTGAATTCTAAAGTTCACCATGTGTTCAATTTAGTTCATGCCTTCACCAATATATAAAAAAAAAAACAGAATCGGGCAAACGAGTTTGTTCGTGAACATAAACAAAATCTGAACACACAATGTTCGTGTTCGTTCATTTATTAAACGAACATAAAATTTTGTTCACTCTTTTATTGAACTTAATAAACGAACATTATATGAAATGTTCACGAATAGTTTGTTGAATGCTCTGTTCATTTACACCCCAATGGAAATAAAAACAAAAAACGAGTAATTTCATTAAAAACTAAAACTAAGGATATTAAATACGATTAACTAACAACTAGTTGGTACACTGGAATAAAACTATATCTCAGAAATAGAGACTAAAAATTTAAATTTTGACATGAAACAAATTGAATTGAAAGGTTTGTCTCATAATAGATCTTTACGATATAGAATCTAAATTAATCGGATAATAAATTGATTAATGTTGGTTATGTAAAAAAGCTGAATTAAAACTAGTTTAATATATACTTTTTCTTCATCTAAAAAGACAAACATTTCCTCTCTCATCACATTCATCATAGAACAGAAGAAACAGAGATTCCATTGATTCAGTTGAAGAACCAGTTTGATTTTTGTTTCAATGAATTTCAGCAGCAGCTCTTATTCTGGCTAAAAGCATCTTACCAAACTCAGTGAGCTCATCGACATCAGGCATAACATCCTTCACTGCGGCATGGCAGCAGAATCTTTCGGCCCAATTAACCAGAGCAGGAGTCTTGGCTTCATCCATCAGACTTATCCCGTTGATCTTCTCGGTCACTCTAAGCCCTCCCAAGAAGCTCCCGAAAGCGATATCGAGGAACCCGATTTCATCCCCGCCGAAGAAACCCTTCCCCTTGCTGCACTTTCTGAACGCTTCTTCCATTAGAGCCAGCCCTTCTTCCAATTGCGCTATTCCTGCTTTCTTTGCTTCCTCTCCATCGGCAATCCCGACGCTTATCACTGCTGGGAACCACTGCAAAACAAAAATACAGTGATTTAGATTGTAACCGCAATAACGACCCTTATATAACAGTAACGACATCGTTTAAGATCGTTATTGTCTAAATATCAGTATGAAACGGAATCACTAGTAGTAGTGGATCATTATTCTCTCTACTATTATGTCCACAACCGCGATAAACATAAATGCAATTTTAACAATCAAAGTATGAAATATGAATACCTTTTCGTCGAGATATGCAGCCCAGAAACGAGCAACGGCACAATCATAGGGGTGGGAAGGAAGAATGGAAGGAGCAGAAGGCCAGGTCTCGTCGATATATTGTAGGATGATGAGAGATTCGTTGATGGGCTTATCGCCGTGAATGAGGACCGGGATTTTCTTGTAAACCGGGTTTGATTTGAGAAGAAGCTCGCTTTTGCCTTCCAATAATTTCTCCTCAACAAATTCATAGTTAATGGATTTGATGTGAAGGGCAATCCTCGTCCTGATCACATATGGACTTGACCAGGAACCCAAAACTTTTACTTCACCGGTTGCCATGGTTTAATTTCGAGTGCTTGCAGTTGCTTCAGAATATAAGCGTTGAATTGATGATACGTAAAGAAAGAGCTGGTGGCTTTAGTTGTACTAATATATTCTGGTGTTGGGTAGACCGTACAGATCTGGAAGTGCAAGTAGGCAATCATTTGAAATTCTTTTACTTAATTGTTTGGACGTTATTACCGGCCACAAATACATAAAACAATATGAATGTATAAATAATTATTAAGATAATTTTTTTAGTATATTTTATATTTTTAATATGTTCAATAATTTATTGAGGGGAAGAAAATATTGAAAAATAATAATATTAAAATATAAATAACCTGGACGCTTAGGTTTTCTTCTTCTCCACGTCACCGTTTTGTTTTTTCCCCTTTTATCTTTGTTTGTCGACCGTCGATACTTTTTGTTATTTTTAACTTTCTTATACCACATATTTGCTTTCCCTTTGTATTTTTGTTCTTAATAATTTTATTTTTTTGACATATTTTTCTTTTTGGTACATTTTCGGTCTTATTTGTTAGTTGATTGGTGGTTTTTTTATTTTTTAGGGTTGAATTTGACGTGGCATCGACTGATCAAGATGTAACTTATTTGTTATTTTGTTGATCTTAATTGTTTTGAATCCTCATATTGGATTTGGATGCATGATTTGCCTTCGTAGATAGTTTTCTTACGACATTCGACTCTGATTTTCGGTTTCGGTCGTCTTTCAGTAATTTGATCTCTTTGGTGATTCATTTGCCGATGCAGTCATACCTCTTTGTTTGAGTCTTTTGGTTGGGTTACTAACATTTTTCTTGTTTGGTCCTTATATGATCTCAAGTGGCGAGTTTATTGTGTCAATGGTTTTAAAAAGTGTTTAAATGATGTGTTTAATTTACACTTATGGTTGTAAGCACTATTGTAATTTTGAATATTTCATCTTGTAAATAAAACTAGCAGCTTCTATCAAAATATAAATATAAAAATTATGATTATATTTTAACAATTTTGTAATATTTTTCTCTCAATAAAGAAATTTTTTGGAATTTAAAATATTAGAAATATAAAAAATATATAAGATTATCATTATATTTCGACTTAAAATATATTTAATGAATAGCAGTAGATTCTAAATAAAACATCGCGTACTGCCACAACAACATCATAATTGTGAATGAATATTTTCGTTAGTCAAAGAACCACATTAATCATGTGTGAAATAAATTGAAGGATCATATTGATTTTTTTATAAGTTCGAGTGACTGTAGTACACTACTATTAATGTTCACACAACACATGAAGATAAGTGGATTTCTCATAATGGGTGTTTTTGTGATGCGCATGCAACTATTTTTATGGTAAGGGATTATTATCTAGCTACTCGATCGATACAACAATCTATTAGATTGTATCCTTAGACATTGTGATACAACCATATCTCATCTCAACCGGGTATGTATATTTCTAGGCTTTCACAGTTTTAGTTTATATATTCATAATGATACTGTTAGACTTTCCTGAAAAACGTTGATGCATAGTAATTAACTTGATATTGTTGGAAAAACGTAAGAACTAAAGAAGTTTGAGCCATATTTCGAATGTTTTGGAGAAAACAATGGTTTGGGTAAGTTTTAAAGGATGTTTTGAGTGTAAATGGTGTTAAGACATTGAGTTTAACATGAAATCCCAGATTTTGGGGAAATGGGTAATTTTTGGGTAATGAATATTTGGGTTTTGGTTTAGAAATGGTGGTGCAGGGTTCCTAATGTTTTGGTGTTATTGGGTTGATGTTTTGGAGTGTTTGAAAATGGTTTGGGTGATAAATTGATGAGGATATGACTGACTTGAGGTTAGATTAGAAATGGGGATGGTTTTGGTTAGTTTCGGATAGTAATCGGATGCTTGTTATTGTCGGATTTTGATTGAATTGATTTCAGTGAGTTTGAATATTGAAAGATGTATTAATTCATTGTTTGATTTGGGTAGAAGTAGCGGATAACGAATTGGGTTCTTCGGACGCTACTCCGAAAGTTGCAGAAGCTTGAAGGAGGACCGTAAGCTTGTTTTGGGTTTGAGCTGGTGAGTGGAAATTGTTTTGAAGCTTTAAAATGTTTGAAGAAGGTTTCTTGGGGTTTGGGTGGAGCCTTAGGGGCCAACCTAAACCCAAGTGTAAGTTTGTCTATTTTTGCCTTGTTCCGTTGATTGTTGGTACACATGTTTATTCGTGTTGTTGTGTGAAATGCGGATTGTTTTTTACCTCCTTTTAATGATGTTGTGTGGTCGTAGTTGTTGTCAAGCCTCACGTGATGGTTAGTTGTTGTTGAATACGGTGATGTGTAGTCCCACTGGAAGTGACTAGTAGATGAGTACGATGATGTGGTCCCACCGAAAACATGCTAGTTGCTGTGAACGGTGATGTGTAGTCCCACCGGAAATGGTTGTGCATGTGCACACCATGGTTTTGTCTTTGTGCTTTTGGTTTAGTATTTTTCCCTTCTAAATGATTTTGTCCTTAAACTAAAGTATATGTTTTGAATTGCATTGTTGTTGTTGTTGTGATTTTGAGCCCCGTTCACTAAGCTTTTAAGCTTACGCTCTCTTTTCCAACAATGTAGATCGTTAGTGGCTTTGGAAGGCAAGCGGGGCAAGAGAGGAGTCTTGGAGTTCTTTGCTAGCTCAAAGAATGGTTTTTATGGAAGTAATAGTACTTAGGCAATGGGAATGCTAGACTTTTGTGTTTGGGAGTTGGTGTCCAAACTCCTTTGTAGTTGTTTTTGTTTCTAACATGTTTTGAATGTTGATATCGTGCTATGTTGAGGCTTGTTATGGCTTTTGGTTAATTGCTATGTGTTTTGACTTGTCGGTGTTTTTGAACTAAAATGTTCTTATGAGTTTTTGGGTTTGAGATTCATATTTGCATGTATGCATGTTTGAAGCTTATCTTTAGGGTGATGTGCCTCTAGATTGTTTGTTTAATATGTTGTCATGTGGTTTGTGGTCTTTCGGGATAAGTTTGGGAACATTTGGGGATGCCAAAATGCATTTTCGGGCTAATTTGTGCCCATGTGTTTCGGAACGTCTGATGTTGTTACGGAACGACCAAGCTTTTGGGGTACCCGTATCGAAATAGGGGTGGTGTCGTTCCGGTACGTTTTGCCTCTAGAGACTTCTGTTTCGGAACTATGAGGAACCGTTCCGGAATGACCTAATGTTGCTTTTTGAATGAGAGCCCGCATTTCGGAACGGGCAGTTATGTTCCGAAACATAGGTAGTTAAAGTGGTAAAAAGGGCATCTTTGAAGGTTTCCAAATGTTACGCTTTAGTTTCTAATGCTCGTATGCTTCATAAATGAGTTTATATGTATCCTTTGTGATGGTTTTGCCTCATGTGCATGAAACTTGACTAAGAAACTATTTTGGTAAGGTTAATTTACCGTTATACCCTCTGCTTGGTTCGTATCCGTGTTTGTTTTTCCGTTGTTTGCCTTCATATATAGGTTTAAACGTGACATTTAGACAAGATTAATAAAATGAAAAAAATAGGGTTGTTAATGGGGTGAGGCCTTAACGAGTTTCGCTTTGGTTTTCCCCGTGTAACCCATTCGATTCGGTCTGGTGGCTAGGCCGGGACAAGAGGGTTACATTTGGTGGTATCAGAGCCTCGGTTAAGAGGTCTTCGAGGAAGGTAAGTCAGGTAAGTTGGTTTGTTTGCCATTGTACGGTGTGTGAAAGCATGTCTTCTCGTTCTTGTTGTCGGTTAAAGTGTAATCGAGCGTCCCCATTGCTAGGTATTGTTATTGGAAAATGGTTTTGGTTAAAAAGAGCTTGAGCACTTGGATCATTGCCCTTGCTGACCCAATGTTTACTTGTGTGTTATATTTATTATTTAGGTTTCATATTCGTTATGGTGAGATCGAGGGGAAGGCCTAGAGTGGGTGACCAGGCACTCGGGGTTGTGCCTCCTCCTCCCCCTCCTGCTCCCGATGGTAATGGGGCAGATGTCGGAGATGATGTACCTCAGGCTGAGGCAAATGTTGGAGGTTTAGGTAATGGACTTCAGGTTGGCCAGGGTCAGGCTGGTGCAGACATGACTCATTTGATTCAGACTATAGTTTGGGCTTTTCAATCAGCTTTAGCCGGTATGCATGCTGCAGCACCACCTCAGGGTGCGTGAACCGATTTACCCCTTGAGAAACTTCGTAGTTTGTGCGAAATTGAGTTCTGTGGTTTGACTCCCGAGGGTTCAGAGGCTTGGCTCGAGAGCACTACACGAATCTTTGGCCAAATGGAGTGCTCAGACACTTGTAAGTTAGGTTGTGTTGTTTGCTTACTTCAGAGAGATGCGTATGCTTAGTGGACTATAGTTATTTCGGGGATGCCGAAGGCGGATGTCACTTGGGAATTCTTCAGAACGGCCTTCAGGAAGAAGTATCTTGGAGCCCGATATCAGGATTAAAAGAAGAGGGAATTTATGGACTTGGTTCAAGGTGGTAAGACCGTGCCAGAGTATGAGATACAGTTCGTGAGGTTGAACCAATATGCTCCCGAGTTGGTTCCCAGTGAGAGAGAACGGTGTGAGCGCTTTCGTTATAGTTTGACTAGGGATGTGAAGACTTATATGCTCGCTTCTGATTACACCGATTTTGATGTTTTGGTCTCTAGGGCCAAAGATATTGAGCATAATTTAGGCTTGAACACTCGTGCTAGTGGGTCCAATTTGGGGAAGAGACATGCGGATTGGGACAGAGAACATGCTAAGAGGCAAAGAGACATGAAGTATCAGACCGATTCGAGACATAAAGGCAGTAACCATGGACGTGGCCATCAGGGCCAAGGAGCTGTTGTTCACACTCCTGAGTGCACTAGATGTGGGAGACACCATCCGGGCGAGTGTATGGGTACCTTTGGGGTATGCTGGAACTGTGGTTCTTGAGATCATTTGAGGCATAACTATCCTTACCTGGTTAGGGGTGGACAAGCCCCGGTTCGAGGTTTTAAGCATTAGAGAGGCCATGGGCGCGGTCGAGGTAATTTTAAGCTGAGGAATGATTGTCAGAGGAACTTAGCTCTTGTGGTGGCATTTCAGCCCGAGGGTGGAGGACCAGCTAGGGTGTATGCACAGCGAAAGGCTGGGAATGACACAAATGTCATCGCATGTAATTTCTTGTTACGGTCTTTACCTTTGCTTTCGTTGATAGATTCAGGTTCGACACATTCATACATTTTGGGTGAACATGCAAGATCGCTAGGTTTACCGTATGAGTGGTTAGAGGTAGTGTGAATGTTACTAGTTCTTTTGGTGAGACTGTGGTAGTTAGGAAGATGTATAGGAGATGTCCTTTGATGATTCAGGGTCATGTGTTTCTGGTCGATATGATGGAATTTCCGTTCTATGGTTTCGATGTAATTTTGGGCATGGATTGGCTCGTAGAGCATTGAGCTAGGGTAGACTTTGAGACCAAGAGAGTCTCTTTGAGACTTGTGGATGATTTTGAGGTAGTAGTAGTTGACGAGAACATTAAGTTCTTGTCCAATTTTGTTTCTGCTTTAGAAGCTTAGAGATTGATGGATTTGGGTTGCCAAGCGTATTTGGCCTACGTGATGAATCCAAATATGAGTGAAGTTAGACCGCAAGACATCAGAACAATTTGTGATTTTCTGAGTGTCTTTCCAGAAGAGTTGTCGGGTTTGCCTCCAGATAGGGATGTTGAGTTTGCTATCGAGACGTATTCAGATTCTGCACCCGTTTCCATTGCTTCGTATAGAATGGCACCGAAAGAGTTGAAATAGTTGAAGACACAAAATCAAGAACTGTTAGATAGAGGTTTCATTAGGCCTAGTATTTCCCCGTGGGGTGCTCCGGTCTTGTTTGTGAAGAAAAATGACGACAGTATGAGGATGTGTATAGACTATAGGTAGTTGAACAAGGTAACGGTAAAGAACAAGTATCTTTTGCCACATATAGATGATTTGCTTGATCAGTTGAGAGGTGTTTCAGTGTTTTTGAAGATTGATTTAAGATCGGGTTACTATCAATTAAAGGTAAAGGATGTGAACATACCGAAGACAACTTTCCGTACGCAATATGGGCACTATGAGTTCTTGGTAATGCTTTTCGGTTTTACTAATGCCCCAGCCGCATTTATGGACATGATGAACCGAGTGTTTCACGAGTTCTTGGATAGGTTTGTAGTAGTGTTCATAGATGACATTTTGGTGTACTCTAGTACCAAGGAAGAACATGATGAGCATTTGCGGTTAGTGCTTCAGACTTTGCTTGAAAATCAGTTGTATGCCAAGTTGAGTAAATGCGAGTTTTAGATTAGGGGAGTAGTCTTTCTAGGTCATGTGATCTCATCCGATGGGATTAATGTGAATCCCAAGAAGATAGAAGCAATAGTATGTTGGAAATAACCGAAGTCAGTGACCAAAATCTGTAGTTTCCTAGGTTTGGAGGGGTATTATCAAAGATTTGTCGAGGGATTCTCGAAGATTGCGGCACCTTTGACTAAATTGCTTCAGAAAAATGTTCTGTATAAGTGGATAAATGCAAGGGAGCAAGCGTTTGAAAAGTTGAAGAAGGCATTGACAGAAGCTCCTATTTTGATTCAGCCTGAACTAGGGAAAGAGTTCGTGATCTACAGTGATGCATCGTATGTAGGTTTAGATTGGGTGCTTATGCAAGAGGGAAAAGTTTTAGCTTGTGCTTCGAGACAGTTAAAGGTACACGAGAAGAATTACCCCACTCATGACATAGAATTAGTTGTTGTAGTGTTTGCTTTGAAGATTTGGAGACACCACCTTTATGGTGAGAAATGCACAGTTTACACCGACCACAAGAGTTTGAAGTGCCTTATGACTCAGGGGGAGTTGAACCTTAGACATCATAGGTGGTTAGAGCTTCTTAAGAACTATGACCTTACGATAGAGTACCATCCAAGTAAGGCAAACGTAGTGGTTGATGCTTTGGGTAGAAAAGTGGCAGTTGAGTTGCGAGCTATGTTTGCGAGATTGAGTGTGTCACGAGATGTCGGTTTGATAGCCGAGCTACAGGTTAAGCCTTCATTAGTTCAGTTGATTTGAGAGAAACAGTTGCAAGACGAGTCTTTGGCACCTCACGTGCAAGATATAGCCGAGGGTAAACCCACAAATTTCTGCTTTGGTGAGAATGAGATCTTATGTTTCAAGGATAGGGTAGTTGTTTTTGAAGATGCCGAGTTGAGGCGTACTATCTTCAATGAAGCTCATAACAGTCCTTTTGCTATACATCCGGGTAGTACGAAGATGTACTGTGGGTTGAAAGATGAGTACTACTGGATTGGGTTGAAGAAAGATGTGGCCAAGTTTGTGAGTAAGTGTATGGTTTGTCAGCAAGTTAAGGCCGAGCATCAGTTTCCTTCAGGTTTGTTACAACTGTTGAAGATTCTAGAATGGAAGTGGGAACGTATTACCATGGACTTTCTGTCGGGTTTATCGTTGACTCCTTCGAAGAAGAATTCAGTATGGGTGATAGTCGACAGATTCTCTAAGTGTGCTCATTTCATACATGTTCATACTACCTAAACCTTAGACAAGTTGGTTGATATGTACATTAGTGAGATAGTGAGATTGTATGGTGTACCAAAGTCGATTGTGTCAGACAGGGATCCGAGGTTTACAGCTAGATTGTGGGAGTGTTTGCATCGTGCCTTGGGTACTTGGTTTAACTTCAGTACTTCATATCACCCACAGTCAAATGGTCAGTCAGAGAGAGTGATTCAGGTGTTAGAGGACATGTTGAGGTGTTGTATCATCGACTTTCAGGGTTCTTGGGAGAAACACCTATTGTTAGTAGAGTTTGCGTACAATAACAGTTATCAGGATAGTATTCAGATGGCACCGTATGAGGCTTTGTATGGTAGGAAGTGTAGAATACCTATTTGTTAGGCCGAGGCCGGACATAAGTTTATACCTATGCCCGACTTGCTTAAAGGCGCCACCGAGAAGGTAAAACTGGTTTGTGATCGCTTGAAGGTAGCTTTAGATAGACAGAAATCGTATGCCGATTTGAAGAGAAAGGATATAGAGTATGTTGTGGGCGACAAAGTATTTTTTAAAGTCTCACATTGGAAGAAGGTGATGAGGTTAGGAAAGAAGGGTAAGTTAAGTCCGAGGTTCATTGGTTCTTACAAGGTAGTTGAGAGGATTGATCATGTTTCTTATAGATTGAGATTGTCGACTGAGTTAGAAAGATTCATGACGTGTTCCATGTTTTGATGCTTCGGAAGTAGATCAGATTTGTCTCATATGATGCTAGTGGAAGAGATCAAATTGAACCCAGATTTATCGTATGATGAAGAGCCGGTTGAAATTCTTGCTACGAATAGTAAAGTGTTACGTGGGAGGTCTATTGAGTTAGTCAAGGTTTTGTGGAGACACCGAGGTGTGGAAGAGGCCACTTGGGAGAGGAAGGAAGACATGGAGAAATAATTTCCGTATCTCTTTCCGTCATGTAATTTCGAGGATGAAATTTCTTAAGTGGGGGAGAGTTGTAACGCCCAGGTTTGGGGCCTGCGAGATACTCGGGTTTGGTTAAGCCGGTTCGGGTTAAACTAGTTGGGGGAAAACATTTTAAATGACCAAATTTTAAAGCTTTGGAAGAAACATGGGGTTTTTGGTAAAATGAGTTTTAAAGATAGATTTTTAAATTAGAATAAAATAAAATATTTCAAAAACCCCTTTCTTCTCCATTTTCCCATTCCCCTTTCATGTTAAGTTCTCCTAAGCCTATCAACTCTCCATTTTTACTAAGCTTCACCATTTTTAGAGGTTTCAAGAGGTAAGCAACTTGGTTTTATTCTTCCCTTCCTTCGAATCTTGTTTTTAACACCTACTCTTCAAGGTTTTGAAGATTTCTTAAGTTTCATCATTTGGGTAAAAATGTGGTTTTTGAAGGGTTTAAGCTCTTCACCATTCGTGTTGTTGTGTGAAATGCGTATTGTTTTTTACCTCCTTTTAATGATGTGTGGTCGTAGTTGTTGTCAAGCCTCACGTGATGGTTAGTTGTTGTTGAATACGGTGATGTGTAGTCCCACCGGAAGTGACTAGTAGATGAGTACGGTGATGTGTAGTCCCACCGGAAACATGCTAGTTGTTGTGAACGTTGATGTGTAGTCCCACCGGGAATGGTTGTGCATGTGCACACCATGGTTTTGTCTTTGTGCTTTCGGTTTAGTATTTTTCCCTTCTAAATGATTTTGTCCTTAACAAAAGTATATGTTTTGAGCTGCATTGTTGTTGTTGTGATTTTGAGTCCCGTTCAATAAGCTTTTAAGCTTACGCTCTCCTTTCCAGCAATGCAGATCGTTAGTGGCTTTGGAAGGCAAGCGGGGCAAGGGACGAGTCTTGGAGTTCTTTGCTAGCTCAAAGTATGGTTTTATGGTGGTAATAATACTTAGGAAATGGGAATGCTAGACTTTTGTGTTTGAGAGTTGGTGTCCAAACTCCTTTGTAGTTGTTTTTGTTGCTAACATGTTTTGAATGTTTATATCGTGCTATGTTGAGGCTTGTTATGGCTTTTGGTTAATTGCTATGTGTTTTGACTTGTTGGTATTTTTGAACTAAAATGTTCTTATGATGTTTTGGGTTTGAGATTCATATTTGCGTGTATGCATGTTTGAAGCTTGTCTTTAGGGTGATGTGCCTCTAGATTGTTTTTTTAATATGTTGCCATGTGGTTTGCGGTCTTCCGGGATAACTTTGGAAACGTTAGGGATGCCAAAATGCATTTTTGGGCCAATCTGTGCCCAAGTATTTCGGAACGGCCAAGCTTTTGGGGCACCCGTATCGGAATAGGGGTGGTGTCATTTCGGTACATTTTGCCTCTGGAGACTTTCGTTTCAGAACCATGAGGAACCATTCCGGAACGACCTAATGTTGCTTTTTGAATGAGAGCCCGCGTTTCGGAACTGCTAATCCTGTTCTGAAACATAGGTAGTTAAAGTGGTAAAAATGGCATCTTTGAAGGTTTCCAAATGTTACGCTTTAGTCTCTAATGCATGTATGCTTCATAAATGAGTTTATATATATCCTTTGTGATGGTTTTGCCTCGCGTGCATGAAACTTGACTAATAAATTATTTTGGTAAGGTTAATTTACCGTTATGTCCTCTGTTTGGTTCGTATCTGTGTTTGCTTTTCTGTTGTTTGCCTTCACACATAGGTTTAAACGTGACATTTAGATAAGATTAATAAAATGAAAAAAATAGGGTTGCTAATCGGGGTAAGGCCTTAACGGGTTTCACTTTGGTTTTCCCTGTGTAACTCGTTCGATTCGGTCTGGTGGCTAGGCCGGGATGAGGGGGTTACAATATTTTCCTTGACTATGTAGAACATAGTAACAGATATTTATTTCTTGAGAATAAATAGATTCACAAGAATTTGATAATACAAACAAAAGAATATCTCATTCTTGGTAGTTGGTCCAAGTTCAATGGAACGAACTTTGGAGGCTATCAATGGAAATTAGTTTATACGTTCAACAAAAGGTTGAAACGAAAACATTGTCATGATGAAAAATAATAGTGTGACAAATGTGTGCATTAGGATACATGATCCTATGTCGATGACACGCTCATTGTTATGTGTAACAATGAAATGGTAAACGTACCATGACATGTTAAAATCAAGTTTGACATAAAAAATATAAGTGATTTTTGGCATCCAAATCAAACGGTCATCTAAATGTCTCATATTGACTCAGCCACACTATGCGACAAATTCTTGGAAAAGTTTACAAAGGTTAAAGTGTGGACCAAGTGGAATGTGCAAGGGTCATATGCAATCTAATGTACTTCATGAGCTGCACTAGACCATATATATATATTACTTTTACTGTGAGCAGTTTAAGTAGATTCACAAGAAATTCAAGTGGAAATCACTAGAAAATGATCGTGAGGGTATTAAGATATCTTAGATATACTCAAGATTATAGGTTGCATAATTCCATAGATCCTAAGGATATTGCGATGCTAGTTGAATATCTAATATTTTATATATCAATAGCACAAGTGGAAGGAAATCCTCAATACGAGTGGTTACAACCAGATCCATAATGGAATCTGAATTCTAGACGAGTCTAGAAAAGAAGTTTAATGGCTTCAAAATTTCATGGAGGATATTTTTGAATGGTCAAAGCATGTGCACACAACATGCAAACATCGTGGTGACCAAGTTGGTAAAGCACATAGCTTTGTGAATAATGGTAAGTCGGGACATATGGTCGTCAACATAACATCATTAGACAATTGGTCTTAAAATGGGTTATCTCTATTGATTTTGTAAAATTAAAGGATAACGTTGCGGATTTGCTAACCGAAGGGTTAAACCGAGATCAAGTTGAGAAAAACATTGAAAGGAATGTGACTAAAGCCCATGGAAATTTAAGGCGCTATGAGAAGGTAAACCCAACCTAGTTGACTGGAGATCCCAAGATCTAGGTTCAAAGGGACAACCTAATCACATAGACCTTGTGCGGTCACTGTGGGGGGTTACTCTCCCAAGTCCATTCATATGATGTAAACAGTGACTAAAAACGGAACATGCTAAGCATTGCTTTTAATGACCATTGTATCGGCGAGGCCGAGCAACATAAGTCACCTATGTAAGAGTGAAGTGGGGCCACTTTAAAGAGATTATTGAGGTATAACTCTCTCAAACTCTAGCAAAACCAGGGATGTCCACGGCCATATGGACATAACCATGAGAACTAAACTCATGCCGGAGAGGTAGTTGTGTGGGGTATATCATCGTTTACGCAAACGACAGGATAGTTCAAGGATATCGTGTCTACTAGACAGCCAATAAAGTAAATATACTTTCACAAGGGAAAGTTCAAGGGTGGACACCTACCTATCCTATGCAACTATTAATCGTAGAAACTATCACTACATCGAGTTAAAATGGTTTTGATAAATGCATCAATTTCATTGATGTGGGAGATTGTTGGAAAAACGTGAGAAACATGGAACTTTGAGCCATATTTCAAATGTGTAAAGATGGAGCTTCGAATAAAGCACCACTATGGTCTTATTCTACTCCATGAGATCTTTACAACGGTACCTCATAAGCTTAAAATGGACGAGTAATGAATGTGAAATTAATGCACGAAGTAAGGTGGATGAAAATGGAAAAGGAAACGAGAAACCCCAATCCCACATTGATGGGATAAATAGAGTGAAAGGTGTTTATATACATACACTCACATTGTAGTCAATGAATGACTTGAGTTGAATATGTGCCTCGCGTGTGTGCAGGGGGTGGGAATCTATTCCCAGTCGGGTTGGTAGGGTGCACTCGTACGACGTGGGTGACACGAATGTTCAGACCGGTCAGGCCCTACGTGGACCTATAGATATTTTACCACTTTCAAAATATTTTTTTCCTTTTGGATAGCAAATTTTATCCAAAAATTATGAAATAATTTCAAATTTATCCGAAAATTAAAGAGATAATATCATATTTAAATTCTTGCTTGCAGCCCACTCATGTTATCCGATTAGGCGCATAATCGATATAATATTTTCTCATGTTTGCCCTAATTTCCCCTTATAAATACATGAGCAGTTTCCAGTTTTAATACACAACCAAAAAATTGTTTTCTTTCTTCAAAAAACTGCATAGTATTTTTTAGTGATAGTCGAAGGCTCGAGATTGTTCGTGGAATCTCCAGTAGCGGTGCTACAGAATTTCATTCCACTATTGTATCTTGGGAGACCGACGATCAAACGACTCTAGCACCCCGGAGTGGTCGAATCTGTCTTAAAAAAACTGTGTTCCTGCATGCCTCCATTACCCGTTTTTGCGTTTGTTTTCGAATTTGTTTTATTATTTCTGTATTTTCGTTTATTCCAATTTATTTAATAAAATTTTGTATTACTTTATTTTATTTTTATTAGGTTAATTCGAAACTAACCTCGATTTGTCCAAAGGATATCTAGGTGTAAAACACTGTTTCGATGCGAGCCGCCAAAGCAGTATCAAATTGAGGCAAACACTGAATATTAGATATGTTTCATCATCGAGAAAAAACAGTTCGGATAACCGGCTAACACGTATGGTTTCCATTTTACATTGCAAAAAGCCAAGGAAAAGCTTGAAGAAAGTGTTTATCATGAAATATAGATTACATTAATTGAGTTCAACAACCGGCTTGTTTTTATTTCAACGCGTTCCAGCAAGAGCTCTTATTTTGGGAAAAAGCATCTTACCAAATTCCGTCAGCTTATCGAAATCAGGCATAACATCCTTCACAGCGGCATGACTGCAGAATCTTTCGGCCCAACTAACCAGAGCAGGAGTCTTGGCTTCATCGATCAGGCCTATCCCGTTTATCTTCTCCGTCACTCTCAGCCATCCCAAGAAGCTCCCGAAAGCGATATCGAGGAACCCGATTTCATCCCCGCCGAAGAAACCCTTCCCTTTGCTGCACTTTCCGAACGCTTCTTCCATTAGAGCCAGCCCTTCTTCCAATTGCGCTATTCCTGCTTTCTTTGCTTCCTCTTCATCGGCAATCCCGACGCTTGTCACTGATGGGAACCACTGCAAAACAAAAATACAGTGATTTAGATTGTAACCGCAATAACGACTACTATATAATCACTAATAACAGTGGACGCTCAATTGTCCAATAACGGCCCAATTCCCGTTGTTCCCCATATGTTTTACGATAAGATGTGCTAATTTAAAAAACAAAATTCATGATCGCGATAGCTGCAATGATCGCAATAGCATCTGTTATATCTATAACCACGATAAACGTAACGAGGACGCAATTTAAACAATCAAAGCATGGAATATAAATACCTTTTCGTCAAGATATGCAGCCCAGAAACGAGCGACGGCACGTTCATAGGGGTCGGAAGGAAGAATGGAAGGAGCAGAAGGCCAAGCGTCGTCGATGTATTGTATGATGATGAGAGATTCGTTGACCGGCTTATCGCCGTGAATGAGGACTGGGATTTTCTTGTAAACCGGATTTGATTTGAGAAGAAGCTCGCTTTTGCCTTCCGACAACTTCTCCTCTATAAATTTGTAGTTTACGGATTTGATGTGAAGGGCAATCCTCGCCCTCATCACATATGGACTCGACCAGGAACCCAAAACTTTGACTTCACCGGTTGCCATGGTTTAATTTTGAGTGTTTGCTTCAGAATACAAGCATTGAATTGTTTATATAGAAACGAAGGGATGCCGTGATTGATGATGAAAGAGCTGGTGTATTATATTCGGCTGACGAAAGGAACAACGTTAGGTAGAACGTATTGGACGTTATTACCAGCCACAAATATTAAAAACAATGTGATATTGTAAGAGTAAGCATATTTGGTCGGTTGTCCAAACTGCTTTGTTTTATCATAATCTTTTAAGGTCATTAGTTTTGGACCTACCAGAGATCCCCTACCCCTTCCCTTTAGGTAAGATCAGTGACGGATTCAGAAATATTTTTGAGGGTGGGCACAAGTCAAAATATTTTTGAGGGTGGGAACAAGTCATTAGAATCTCAAAATTTCAGGGTAGGCACAAGTCTTAAAAAATTTAAAATAAGGACGAACTAATAAAAATTAAGAAATTTAAAGCTAAATGTGTAAACTTTAAAAAGTTCAGCGTGGGTACAGGCCCACCCAACCTTATATATAGATACGACACTGGGTAGAATTAGGATTAGAATTTGTCCAAAAAAAAAATTTTTGATACTATAAAAGATAACAGTTGTTAATTTTCTTTCTTTTGAACAATTCCTATCTAGGGAAGGAGAGGAAATTTGCTCATAAAAGGTATTAAACACATAACCTAAGGAAGAGAAAAAAGTGTAAACTAAAAGCTTTTAATCACATGCTCTAGAGATTGTTGACAATATATTGATGGTTAATTGAATTCACAATTGATGTTAGATATAACATATATTTTTTAGGGTTAACTATTGTAATAGTCATTTATGTTTTCCCCCAATACAGAGTTGGTCACTAATTTTGAAAAACGACTAGTAAGGTCACTTACGTTTTCGGGGCGTAAAATTTTGGTCACTCAGCCGTTTGTTGCCGTTAAACACTGACGGATTGTTGACCTGACAACGAAAAAATAAGGGTAAATTACTACAATGGCCATTAAAGTTTATCTCATGTACATTTTTGCTCCCCAATTCAAAAAAATAAACATTATAGTCACTAATGAAAACATTTCTTTATAATTTCACCCTTGAATTTTTTAAAATTAATTGTTCAACCCTAAAACTTTACAATCAATTAGTATAATAATATTATAAAGGCTTAAATGAAAAATAGATGCTCAAAGTATACCCTTTTTAAATTTAGGTGCTCAAATTGCTCCTATTTAATAACTAAACTTTCAAATTGCTCCTATTTTTTCACTCTTGATTGTTTAAAAAATTAAATAACTTAACCGATTAAATAACATTTTATATTTTATATTTTAAATCGAGTAACGTATTGATATCTTAGTTGGACTTTGAGTTGTTTTTCTTCTTTTAAATTTTTACATTATTAATGAAGTTATTTTACAAATTTGTTTTTACATTTTTAGAGTTTTTTTAATTTATTCTATATATTAGGTGCTTAAGTGAAGTTTTATTTCACGAATAAAACTTGTTAAATGAAAATAGGACTTTGTTTATTTGAGATTTTGTTATTTAATAAGGTTGTAAATTTCAGTTTTTCACGTTATGATCTCTATTTATCCGAATCTAAATATCATTTAAATTTATATCTAATTACAACCTCTAAAGCTCTCATCAATGCTTATAGGTATATATTAGCAATTCTTAACATGTAAAAAGTACTAACTATTTATAAAAAATAAAAATATAAAATATATAAACACTATAAGAATATACGAATGACCACATTCAAATATCACATGAAACGATGTCCTCTAAAGTACAAGGGCATGTAAGGTAACCACAAATGATGGTATAAACATTTTATAGTACAGTTGAAAAACATTTTATGGTAACCTCAAAAGTACAATCAAATACATATACCTTAAAATATATATTTTATGCCGAACATATACTTTTTTTAAAATCCAATAGAAAGTTCAATTTAAAAATTTATAGTTCATTAATTTCCAAATCCAAAAACAAATTCTAAATCCTCAAACTTTTACTTCCCATTATCAACAGAACTGAACAACAAACCAAGCAGCATGTTTACTAAAACTAACTTCAAATTTTGCTCATTTATCATTCTTTTAGGGAAACAGAAATGATGAATGGTAAAATGAAATACCTTGTCAACATTTGCTTAATAATATCCTAAGGACATCAACATTTGCTTAATAATATCCTAAGGACACCAAAGTTCCAGGCACACATTATTATTGGGAATCTTTAAAACAATAAAAGCGCCAACTTCATTTTTTTATTGTTTTCAGTGCATTCTTTTCCTTCTTGGCTTTGTTTTTGGTTAAAAATTTGTATCCGATATAAAAAAGTAGACCTCAACCAGTTAAAGAGACGATAACAAAATGTTCTTCTTTCCATTTAGATGAATTCATTGGTTTTTGTCAACAATTAACTTTTGAGGGTCCATGGTGATCTGCAGTGTCGGTGAGACCACGACGAGGAATGAGAGATGCGGCTTGAGAAGAAGTCGATATACGAGAAATAGTCACTATTCTACAAGCTGAAAATCGCCAACATAGCCATCGAGGTGGTTTCTTCTTTTCTTCTGTCTGCGAGTCATATACTCACAGTAGACATTCACCCTTGAATTTGAGTAGTATAAACACTCTATGGTACAATGTAAGAAAACATAAGGTAAAAATTTACAACATGCAATTGGACAAATATCAAGTTCGAACAAATGCAATTAAGTGATAAAATTCATTCTAGGGGTTATGGAAGCGAAGAAAAAAATAATTACAATTCCTTTTCGATTTTTTTTTGTTTACTTGTATTTTCAACTAGTAAAATTGCTATCACCTAAATCAACAGCTCATAGAACACTTGCCTACTTTTTTTATAGGGGAATTTTGTTATAGCTTTTTCAAGGTTTAGCCTTAAGGCTTAAACTAAAATCGGTGTAGCATCAAATCTAACAGTCTACCCTACAATAACCAACCAATTGAACAAATTGAGACAAAATTCTGGAAAAAAAACCAAAGCAAGTATATTTATGGATCTTATAAACTACTTATTGATTAACCATAAGTCGTCAAAAGTTTCAAATGAAGCAGCAAAGTCATAATCTTAGCGAACATAAAGAACCCAAATCGATAAGAAAACCGAGAAAAAAAGGAGAAAAGGTGATTAAAAACAACAAAGAAAAAAATTGAAAATTACTCTTGAGCTCATCAAACTAGTGACCGACATTGTCCAAGGTTGTTCTTCTACTGATATCATATACAAATAAGAGTACCAACAACACCTCTATAATAAATAGAAGTGACGACACATAACCTTTCTCAGATTTTTAATGAATTCATTCAATTAAAAAAATTGTGTTAAAATAAAGTAGTGAGAGACAAAAACAACAATGAAGTTATTAGTTCAACATGAAAGCAATGGTAGACAAAACAAAACAAAAAACACCATTACTACGTAATTCAAGATTTTGACATAATTGTTATCAACTAATTTTTGTTTAATTTATTTTTAGTTTACAGTTTAAATATCTTTTATATTCCTTAAAAGAAGTAGCAAAACAAGACAACTATTAGTTTACAACATAAGCAACTTCACAGTTAGACACCAATTTAAATCGATTCTAAAGATAATAAGTAACTCGCTGAATGTGCTCAAAATAGCAACATGTATAGTAAAAAGAAAAATGAATACATTCAAAGCCTCAAAACAAATCCAGACAATGAAGGATTAATCTGATTTAAGATCTAGAAGCCTCAAACATATGCACATAAGAAATTTATACATCACTTTCCGGGCACATTCAACAAGTTTTCCAAGATTTTGATTGTCCAAAATTACCCATATCAATATATTGACGAGAATAAGAAGTTGATATTGTTGGTTTCAAAACTGCAAAAATTGTCAAGATTTTAAGTGTTAAACCGATTCTATTAGAATAATCAAGGAAAAAATACTAATTTGAACCGAAAACATCAATGGACACTAATTTAAATTGATTCTATTAGAATCACCAAGGAGAAAATACCAATTTGAACCCAAAATAGCAAACTCAAATTTTATTAGTTTGAGAAATCTATAAAGTTTGAAGAACTTACCAATTTTAGTGAAAAAACTGGGATTCGTGGCAAATCCTGAAATTTTTGAATCTTGCAGTAGTCAAGAAGATGACGTTCTTGAATCCTGAAATTCTTGATTCTATTAGAATAAACTCATGGACTTTTTTAATTTTCATCTATATTAATTGGAGAAATAGAAAAGATTGAAAGATAAAGTTTCGACTATTGTGAATTCGTGGTACCGATCATTTTCATGGCACCCCGCCATGTATTTATGAATATTGTGATTTGTAGATCATCTTCAACAAACGCATGGTACAAACACCACACCACAACAATTGGTATCCAGCCAAAACTGTATATACCCACAACTCACAATACATGTGCGAGTTTGCCAGTAAGGTTTGTAAGGGAAGGAGAGCATATATAGCATAGAAATTGCGTCGTACAGAACGCGACTTTGCCAGGATTCCTGACGTGTCAGGAAAATCGCATTTTATAGAACACGACTTTGCCCCAGAAAAATCGTGTCAGGAATTGTGACTTGTTTGGAAAATTTATTCAAAAAACTAATTTTATGGATATTGTGATTTTTTGTTATTTGTAGTTGCATCTCTATGGTCATTAGATGTTAACTATTTCGTACTTTTGTTCACGATGATCGAATAAAATATAAATTAATTAAAGAATAAAAGCGCAAATTTAAAAACATATACTAACTAATTAAACAAACTCAAATAAAATACAAATCATAATTAAACTAAAATATATACTAATTAAAAAATTAATATATATATATATATATATATATATATATATAAAGTTCAATATTTCCAAATAAAATAAACAACTAAAAAAATTAATGGCGTCTATGTCCACCGATACCACAAGGCGGTGCACGACGATGTCGCTCCGGATTGCGTCGGGGGGAGCACCGTCACCATCATCATCACCATCCCTGGTTCCAGCTCTTGCAGTACTGTTTGTTCGACCGGGCCCATTAAGGTAGAAAATCGACTGTGGTGGCGTTTGTTGGACAATCTCAGTTCCAAATATAATTGAAATCGGGGGGAATGACATTAAGGGCACGCAGGGCATATAGCCTACATGATAGCTGGAGGCACCACTCATCATCGCCGAAAGTTTAGCAAAGTGGTCTGGCATAGAAGGCGTTAAATAACCTTGACTTGGACTTTAAGTCAGCTGTGGCCGCATCGGTGGTGGGGTAGCATCTAATGGTGGTGGTGGCGGTTCTACGAATGCAGGACCACCGTCGAAGGTGTTTCGTGCTCCCCTCCCCCTCGAACGCTGAAACCATGGGCGGTTGTGTTGCTGACGTTGATAGACGACCGATGCCTCCTCTGGAGTCAAAATAGACGGCTTCCCATTCGCCCTAAACCATTCCTCGTAATCATCGCTCACCATCGTCTCAAACATACAATACTCAGTTTGGGGTTGCCAAAGCTGATTCAACATGTCCCTCTAGTGAGCGATATAAGAGTGGTGGTGCACCGACCAATCAACCTATTGGAAAATCAAACAATTGATTTATTCTTTTTAGATATGAATTGCGTTCCAATTAATAAAAGAATGCGATCAGTATATAAATATTTATTACCTCGTGCTTCCCTTCTCGAGTGAGTTTTTACAACTCATCCAAATTTGGAGGCTCAAATAGGATACGTTGGAAACAACCAAATTGTCGTTGCACGCAGTCGGTCGGATGCCACTCAACTGTGACATAGCAGATGAGTGGTACAGAGGCTGTCTAAACAAGCTTCGTCTCGGCCGAAAATATCGGGATGCACTACTGCAACTCCATATTCTCGTACGGCATCCATAAAAATTTTACAATATATAGTGCGTATATTAAAACAAATGAAATTATGTATAGTTAAATATAAGGTTCATTTTATATAAATACACCAAAGTGTTACATGATCTTTTGAAAAAATCTCAATATCTTGTCTGATAATCTCCATGCCCTTCGCAACACCAACATAAGTTAAACGAGCAGTCCACCTACAAAATAAGAAGATAATTTTAATTAATTATAATAATATGTATATAAAAAATTAACAACTCTTTCCTTACCTCCGGGCTAGCGAAAAACATATAGAGTAGGCTGTAGAAGCTCAGGGCGTAAAAACGGCATTCTCCACCACGCCCAGGACTGGAGCAACAACAAACAACCTTTGATGCAATACTTTTCTGGATCGATGTTCTTCCATTGCTTCCTAAACATAGTGGACAAAACTGCGGATCACCACCTCAGTTTATCGGCATCTTCAAAATTTTGCAAATGCCGCAACTAGACCGTGTGAACCTTGTCCCGAGTTTTGTTAGGCATCAATACCCTGCCGATCATCTGTAAAATATAAGCGCGAGCATATGCCTACAATACGAAAATATATGTATTACAATATGTAAAAAAATTATTATTTCAATAATATTCACTAAAAAAATATTATCACCTTCTTCACTCGCGCCAACGGGTACATCACCAAAATTATTCCGCAGTCACACTAGTTGTATTTTTTTGCTGTAAAAATGCTCCAGTGCAGCCCCTAGCCCACTTAAACATAGGTCCACCCAAGCATCAGAACTGGGATCAGTGATAGCCTCTCCATCAATAGGCAAACCTAGGATATAGGACACATCCTCTAGGGTAATCGTCACCTTGCCGCAAGGAAGGTGGAACATGTGTGTCTCCGGCCTCCATCTCTCCAAAAGAGCGTTCACCAAATCAACGTCTATTTTTGCACCTCCAACATTTTTGGATGCCTGCAAAAACCCAGACTCCTCTAAGTACGGGTCTATCAAAAGGTCCAGTAATCTCGTCATCCGGTTGTAAGAAACCTCCAAACGTCGTTCCATATTCTAAAAAAAATAAACGCATATGTAAAATTTAAACTATATAAAAATATGTATGTAGTAATAACAATATATAATAAAATAATAAAAAATAAATAAAACGAGATAAAACTTACATCTCTCCGATGATAATCGAACACGTGCTTGTAATCTAACCTTATCAATCCCGCCATTATATCAATCACGAAAAATCAACCAAGAAATTGAAAGAAAGTAGATTTAAGAGAGAGTTAATTTTTGGTGTGGGGGTAGAAGGAGGGTTGGGGATCAATTTATAGTGGAAACCGCGTCGGTTGGAGTGCGATTACTAAATGAAAATCGCGTCTTGTACAACGCGACTTCAGAAATCGGGTCTTACGCATCGCAACTTCTTCATAACCCTAACGCAGTAATTAAAGTTTCAACCGTTCCAATTTATTAATGCGGAAATCACGGCTCACACAACGCGACTTCACCTTATCACGACGAGTCGTTTGAAATTCTCGTGGAAGTCGCGTCTTACAGAACGCGACTTCAATTTATTTTTTAAAAATAATAAATATCTGATAATATAATCCACATCGGACTGAAGTCGCTCCGTGTACAACGCGATTTTGGATATCGCGCCTTGCAAGAAGCGATTTAGCCTGACGCGGACCAAATGGAGGG
The DNA here is from genome assembly GCA_958450335.1 of Hibiscus tridactylites. Lineage (NCBI taxonomy): Eukaryota > Viridiplantae > Streptophyta > Magnoliopsida > Malvales > Malvaceae > Hibiscus > Hibiscus tridactylites. The sequence continues at coordinate 35,876,857 of OY288267.1, read as the reverse complement.
TATTTTTCCAAATTTTTCCCTAAGAGGGTATTTTTCCAGATAATTCTTCAAAAGGGAATATCTGAACAAATTAGCCTTGGAGTTTCGGGGCTATTTTATTTCAGCTTGTTACTTGAAAAACTCATTTCACTGGAAACAATTAAATTCAGCTTGCAATTTCGAACGAATGCTTTTATCCGCCTATTTGTTAAGTCAGCTTACAACTTACAAGAATTATTCTAATCTAAGTAACAACCTCTAAATGCTCAGATCACGTGAAGAAAATGATCCTAAAACAAAGCTTTAGCTGAGCAAAGAGTACCATAAGAGTCGTGTTTCATTCAGTAATGCTATCAGAATAAAATGTGCTAAGCAATTCTTATTTATATGTTTGTTCTCATTCATGGTGTGCCCTTTGCAGACATTTGAAGAGTTCTTTAATCACACATTTCTTTCTCAGGGCCAACCAAATGAACCATTGAGGTAAACGAGGAAATGTTTGTTCTCAATCCATCATCTTGTCCTTCAATGATGAACCATTCCTGTATTTGCAGGAGTCAGAGAATTTCAAGGCATAAAGTGGACCAAAGAATCTGAAGACAAAAAACTACTTAAAGATTCAATGGTGAGTGAATCCTCCCGTGAGACAAAAAAGAGTGCAAAACACATTCTATGCGAAAGTGCAAAGACCTACTTCGAAATTAGCTCAAGCACTTGCTATTAGTTTCTTAAAAGTTCTGTTTCTTTATGTGCAGATTGGAAGAGGGTGATACAGAGTTCAGACAAGAAGAAAAAATGGTAATGGTTCTTTGGCTTCGAATGCAGATCGCCCTTCTCCAAGATTTTCAGATTCAAGAAAGATCATTTAAATATTCTCAAAATATTTATTCTTTGTGCAAAATTTTAAAATAAATGGGTAAATCGACTGCCAATTTACTTAATAGAGGGAGGGAATAGGGTTTGTGTTAGAGACTTTTTTAAAGAAAGGGAGGTTTTTTGTGAAGATGGTGAAAATATAAAATTTTAAAAGTTTGAGGGTTTAATTAAAAATTAACTTTTTTATTAACATGTCACGCGATTGTATTAACAGAGGATAACGGTTGAGTGACCAAAACGGTAACGGTCGAAAACATAAGTGGCAAGAATAATCATTTTTTAACTTGGGTGACAAAAATAGAACACACACTAAACAAAAGAGATATCTAGTGGAGTTATATATATATATATATATACCTTATTTGATTAGATAAAGTCGTTTATATTGGAATCAATTTGTACTATAACATTATAAATAATTACAGTTAAATTTTTACAGAAACTCGAAACTCAACTTGAATCAAAAAAATTTCAAATAAAGTTTGATTCATAAAACAGGGTTCATCAACTCGAATAACTCAATTTTTTGACTCGACTCGAACGAATTTGTATTAGGGCTCATAAACTCGAAAACTCACAATTTTTAAATTGCCAATTCACCCCCTCTTAGCCAAATCGATTGATTGATCATCTCAACAATTTGTATTAGAGCGAGGCTCAATCGAAGGTCTAACAACTGTTGAGACGATCCTAGAGGTGATTCAATCAACCGACATTCAAGCCATGGCCTCCACTTATGGCAACAATCTCTACGAGGCTCAATTCATCGCCAAACTGCCATATTTCAATGGGGATAACTATCCCCATTAGAAGAATAGCATGAGGCTCATCATCAAGTCCAACGATTACCTACTTTGGGATGTAATAGAAGATGAACCATCTATCCCGATGAAGCAATAAGGAGAAAGGCGAGTTCTCAAGCCCAAGCAAGAGATGACCAGTGAAGATTGGAAGAAGTTGCAAATAAACGACAAAGCTATGCACATGCTCTTTTGTGCTCTTTGGCCGGATGAGTACTCGAAGATGTCTTCTTGCACAAGTGCAAAGGAGATATGGGATACGCTTGAAGTCACATACGAAGGCACCAATGATGTAAAGGAGACCAAGATTGGACTCCTCAACTTGAGCTATGAGAACTTCAAGATGAAACCAAATGAGGACATTGATAAGTGCCCAAAAGTCCTATATTTTAACCCCTTTTACATGGCAATTATCATTCAACCTACACCCATTTGAGCTGCATTATGGCATTTCATGCATTGATTTCATCATTTATGTCTTTGATTCTTATATTTTGTTATTCTATAAAAAGGTATTATTTGACGTATGTTTGATGCTTTTGCAGATTTGCACGATGCAAGGGCAGAAGATGTCGTGACGACACTGGAGGAAAAAGAAGGATGAGGCAAAACCAGCTAGTATCAGACCCTAATCGAGCCAAGCCACAGCTGACAGCTTCTACAGAGGGAAGCTGATTTATGAACGAAGCCTTGCGGAGCAGAACCAATCACAGACCCATGCCGAGGCAGCAGAATGCCATGTCGCGGTCGTGTACTACTCTCCCTACCGGAGAGCAAAACAGGCAAAGTGGTAGCCGATTTGAAGAGCTTTAAATGCCATATTTTTCTACACACTTTGTGTGGCAGTTAGAGCTCGAGAAGAGGACGAAAACATGGAATGAAAGATAAAGTTAGACTTTTGACCAAAAGTGAATAATGTATTAAATTAAAGAGATTCACCTCTTTAATAAAGTTAAGTCCAAGTCCAATTTAACTTCCTCTCCAAGAAGGATTTATGCCTACACTTTCCCCTATATAAGAAGGCTTGTTGTCATCATGAAGACGGAGTAGAATTTGAGAGAGAGAATAGCTTAGGATTTAGTTGTGTTTTCTTCTCATTCATTATGTTCTAATTTCCTTAGGGTTAGGATTAGTTTGTTTAGTAGTTGTGTGAAGACTATTGTACTTTGTTTATGTTATTAATGCAATTAAGTTGAGGTTTGCTTATTTTTGGCTTTAATCATTCTTGCATACTTGTCGAGAGAGAGTTTGTGAGATTATCCATTTATTCAATGTCGAGAGAGTTGAATTCACAAAACGAGTAAGCACGATTTTCATCCCACGTGGTGTTAACTAACTCGGCCTAGAGATAGGTTAAGAGTTTCAGCGGCTAAGAGAAGCGTGTGATTGATTGGTGTTTGTCTTTGGTTTACATCGAGAGGTATGGTTAAAGTTCAGCCATCAATAGTGTTCCGAGCTTAGAGATAAGGATGAGTCATTCAAGGACGCTTTGTCGAGCCTTAACAGCATCTGCCTTAGAGCAAGAGATTGTCGCGGTAGAGATTCAACCTTTGCGGTTGCGGCAGGTACTTAGGTTACTGCCACAGCAATGTTGTATTGCCGCATTCAGAGAACAGAGACAAGTCAATAGGATTCCACACTACGACGCATTCTAATTCGGCCCATTCTCTCAAATTGATTTCCTCTTTACTTTATCATCTGACTTATTTTAGTTTTAGTATTTTTAGATTACTCAACAACCCAACTCATTTGTGTTTTTACTTTAATTATTTTGCAGTGCAAGGAAGTAGGACCAAAAGGCTAGCTCAATCCCCGTGGAGACGATACTCGATATACTTATCATTATATTACTTGAGAAGTGTACACTTGCACTATTGCAGAGCACTTTTACGCGAGCATCAAGTTTTTGGTGTCGTTGTCGGGGTTTTGCAACTTTTGTTTTTATTTTCTTGCACTCTTTTATTTTTCTTTATTTTTCTTTGTTTATTTATTTTAGTATTAATAAAACTTGGTTTTGTTCTGGTGCATGACCAGAGCGAACCCAGGCACCCCATTGCGAGACTTAGTTTAAGAAATTGAATGCACTTACCTAAAGCTTAGACGAGAGAACAAAGCCGCAATGCAGGAACCTGAGGGCCGAGGTCGAGGCCGAGGCAACAACCAAGGTGCCCCGGCAAACAATAGCATTGGGCAACCTCCTTCCGACGGGCTGCCACTTGTCGATGGGCAGTAGAATATCCCGGCAGGAGATGGAGAAAATCTACGAGTTCCATTTGCATCAATACGACACCCAACTGTCTGAGACTACCTTGAAGAGGACCTGAACGGACTAAACCCTGGAGTTGTTACCCCAGAGATAGAGGCCGCCCACTTTGAGCTGAAGCTCGTGTTGTTCAACGTGATCAACAATATTGGGCAATTTGGCGACTCAGCAACTAAAGATGCCAGATAGTACCTCAAGTCCTTCCTCCAGATTTGTAACTCGTTTAAAATACAAGGAGTACATGAGGATATTTTAAGATTAAAATTGTTCCCCTATTCACTGAGGGATAGGGCAAAAACCTGGCTCAACAGTATTCCAGCGGGATCAATTGGATCCTGGAGTGATCTGTGTCATGATTTCTTAGCGCGTTTTAATCCTACAAATTTAACTGATAAATTGCGTAACGAAATCTCTTCTTTTCGACAGGCTGATAACGAGTCTATACACGAGGCTTGGGAGCGATATAGAGAGCTATTACACAAATGCCCCTTGCATGGATTCCCATTATGGACGCAAGTGACTATGTTCTATAATGCGGTCAAAACGGTGACTAGGATGATACTCGATACCTCGGCAAACAACATACTCCTAGACAAAGAGCCAGAAGAAGCCATGGATATACTAAACAGGACGGCCAAGAACGACTATCAGTTCCCAACGGCCAGAAGGGGAGGAATCTGCCGCCAACACACAGTAAAAGAATTAGGGTCCTTGGACTCAATTTCATCTCAAATTGCCACCTTGACAAAGTTGGTCCTGAACATGCAATCGCAAAATAATCACCAGGAAGTTAAGGTAATGGATTTATTTTGTGAAAACTGTGGAGGTAACCATGTCTCTTGAATGCCCGTAGAACCCAGAGTCGGCCTGCTATGTTGGAAATTTCAATCGGAACAATAACCAGATGTCCAACAATTACAACCCAGCCTGGAAAAAGCACCCCAACTTCTCTTGGAGCAACCCCAATAATGTACTCAATCCGCAACATCAGAATTCTCCAGTAGCGGGAATCCAACAAAACATGCCTCGGCAGAACATGCCGCAGCAGCAGTCAATGCAGTCTAGTTCTTTAGAAGCTACCCTCAATGCTTTTATGACTCAAACTAGTGCATACATGGCTAACACTGACAAGTTCATAAAAAGACTGAAATTTTTATGGACATGACAGAGATGAGGTTGCAGAACAACGAGGCAACATTGAAATCCCTGGAAACACAAGTGGGGCAGATCGCACAGATTCTGAACACCAGGCCAGTATGAGGTTTTCCCAGCGACGCTAAAGCCGCTAAGGGGATATCGTATGAGCAGTGCAAAGCTGTAACCACTAGGAGTGGTATTCAACTACAGGGGCTTCAGAACAAGCAACCAACACCGGAGAAATCAGAGGAGTCAACTGCCACAACACAGTCCAAAGACAATGGGGCCGCGGTAGTAACCCAAAACAATGTTGCGCCGGTAGAACCTGTGGAAGCACCCATGACAGAACCCAGAGCCAGCTTACCAACTTCACCATTCCCACAAAGGCTAAAACAACAAAAGCAAGAGTATCAGTTTAAGAAGTCCTTGGACATCCTAAAATAGGTACACATTAATATACCTTTGGTGAAGGCAATCAAGGAAATCCCAAACTATGACAAGTTCCTCAAAGACATCGTGTCAAAACGAAAAAAAAGGATTGGGGAATTTGAAACGGTGGCCGTAACGGAGGAATGCATGGCTGCACTACACAGCCGAGCTCCACCTAAGTTAAAGGATCCCAAAAGCTTTCTCATACCATGCGTAATAGGGAATCGTTACGAGGGAAGGGCACTCTGTGATCTAGGGGCAAGCATAAACATCATGCCAAAGTCAGTCTTCCAAAAATTAGGGATTGAGACGGCCAGACCGACAACGATAATGCTACAGCTTGCTGATGGGTCTCATGTGCAACCTAAAGGGAAAATTGAGGACATACTGGTAAAAGTTAATAAATTTATTTTCCCTACTAACTTTCTCATTTTAGATTGCGATGCGGATGAAAGAGCTCCACTCATTCTGGGACGGCCATTCCTTGCTACCAAGAGGACAATAATTGATGTTGAGAAAGGAGAACTGACAATGCGAATCAATGACGAGCATGTAAAACTCTACGTACTAAACACAAGGAAACATGCTAAGGATTTAGAAAGATGTAAAACACTCCAGGCCACAATGAAACCAGACCTCAACAAAGACCCAACTTGTCTCGGCATAGAAGTTGCACAATGCCGCAGCAAACACGTAGGACCCTGCCAGGACAAATACAGCGGCAATCTAACGGGAGATCCTGGACACCAGCTGCTACCTCACAAAGGATCACATGTGATGAGAGATAAGGAAACAAACATATAGGAGATGCATCCACATACACTCCTTTAGTGCTCTAATCTTTTCTCTCAAATTTTCATTTTCATTTTTTTATTTTTAGTTGTTAGTTTTCAATTTTAGTTCTTTTTAATTTTCTATTTTTTTAGGAACAAAATTTTATTTTCATTATTTGTTTAGGGATGGAGATCAAGAAAGGAAGAAGAGATGAACAAACGGCTAAGAGAAAGAATCGTTAGCTGTCGTGGCATTTGCCGGCCAATGAACCGTTAGAGCCGTAATGGCTAGTTTTTAACGGGAAGGAACCGCAACGAGCAGAATACGGCTCATAACGGCTAGAAGTGTCGCGGCCGAGATTTGCAGTCCAACGGCATTATATGCTGAAACTCTATATAAAGGCCAATATTCTCCATTATTCTTCACCTTATCATTCTCTTCTACTGCCTTGCAATCTCCAAAGCTTATTATTTTCTTTTACTCTCGAACAATTACTCCCAACTCTTCTCAAAATTTCATATGGCAATATGAGACGAAAGGTCTAGCACTGCCGCGGCATAGACCCATACCCGCTTTATACCACCAGGAGTAGAACATTGATTCAAGAAATACTTCATCTCTCGGTAAGTGTGGAAAGAACATGGATTCCAAGTTTCCGACGAACCCAACTTTGGCATCGACCACTATCTGTTCAACAAGATCAACCATCAGAAGTGGCACATGTTCTACCTTCAACCTGCCCAGGCCAATATCACCATAGTCCTAGAATTCTATGCCCATAGGCCCAGTGACAACACGCTCTTTGTACACGTAAGAGGAAAGGCAATAAGGGTTGATACCGACACCATAAGTCAATTTTATGGCCTGCACATTGAAAGGGACGAGCACGTAGAAGTCTTGGAAGCACTCATGGAAGAAGATTACCAACATATTAAAGAGGAGCTTTGCTATACCGGCACGACATGGGAGGCCAGGCCACACCGAGGGTCGGTCCAAAGGCAAAGCCTCAGACTAGAAGTGAAGCTGTGGAACAAATTCATCTGCCACCGCCTCATGCCAACCTCCTACAACACTGTCATTGATCGGCCTAGGCTCTCTCTAATCCATTCTATAATGCATAATCGAAAAATTAATGTTGGTAATCTTATCTGTCAGGAAATCTACAAATGCACTCAGAAGGAAAAGGGGTCGCTTTACTTCCCATCGCTAATCATTGGTCTGTGCATGGAAAAAGAGGTGCAAGTTAATGAAGCCGACGAATACACACCACACCGAAAGGGATGGGATCGGGAAGCCTACCACAGACTGATGAACATCACCGAAGTCGATCATGTCCATGCCACGCTGATGCAAGTCATTGTCGGGGCAGCAGCCTCGGCAACTATCTTAGACGCATGCCCCGACCGCGACAGACCTTCAGCAGATTCTACAAAAGCTGGAGGAAATGGACCAACGCCAACAACTGTTTATGGCCTACACGAGGGACTTCCACACCTCAATTATCCAGCTAATCCAGACGAAGTTCCCAGACCAGAGGGTCCATTTTCCTCCCTTCCCTGTCATCTTCACTGCCATCGCCGCCCCTGAGCATAGAGAAGAAGCAACTCCTACCGCCGCCACTACCTAGGCATCTCAAGTACCCACTATCGTGGCCTTTGACACCTCTTCAGCCGTGGCACGCAAAGACAAGCACAAGGTTTTCTTGGATACACATGTCGGATCTCTGTACCACACTGCCTCCAGTTGGTCCGACACCAATCATTCGGTCAGTCAGATCTTTGAAGAACTAAAATGAAAAGCAGCGACCGTGGATGAAATCTGCCTAGACTCGGAGAACGAGGAGGTCACTACGCTGGCAGCAAAGCTCACACCAGCATCATGTATCCAGCCACCCTGCGAATCCAAACGAATCAAGCACATGACATCCGAACCAAAGAGGCTGATTTTAGAGAGCGAAAGTGACGAGGAAGACGAATCTTCCAAATCAGTATCCATTTAAATTCCTCTTCTTTATGTCGTTTATTTTTAATGCCCTTATATTTTGTGTGCTAATTTTTTCTATCTTAATGTATGAAATTTAAGCATTGAGGGCAATGCTTGATTCGAGTTTAGGGGTGTAGGTTCCGTTTCCAAGGCAATGCCATGTCGCGGCATTATAATATAATTGTCATGCAGTTCTGTACTTTTACTTGTTCAAAAAAAAATTTAACTGCATTGCCTTAACTGTATTTAGCTTATGCCTCGGCAGTACTTTCTATCAATTGCCTTAGTTTAGTTTTAATTAAATATTCTTACTTGGCAATAGAACTCTCTCTTCTTACCATTGTTTAGAACTGTTTGGAGCCTTTAATTTTAGGATGCTTGAGGAAGATAACTTAGGATCATTCTATGAGATTAGAACTTTAAAACACCTTTGTGACTTAGATGATTTAAGGAATTCTGGTACACTTAGGGCATAGACTTGCTTAGAAAGAATTTTGGGTACAAAGTTAGAGGTGCCTAACACTGGCTCTAGCTTAAGGAAGCCCTAAAGGTGCCCGAAATCGACTCTAGGCTAATCAATAGAGGTGCCCGAAATTGGCTCTAGTAGGTTAGATTGTATATAAAAAAATTACCCAAGTTAAGTAGGTTAATGCTTAAGTGTTTCCTTAGAATCCCTATAATAATCTTGTTCACAATGCATGCACATACTAACAAATCTTATAGTTTGATTCACGGGAATTCCTAAGGCATCCAAAGAATTAAGGGCCAAGCATCATTTTCCATGGTTTGGAGAGAGAAGGAAAAGTAAGACCAAGGAGACGATTTATAAAAAATTAAGGTTTGGCAATTGACAGTTTGCATTGCTTGAGGACAAGTAATAGTTCGAGTTTGGGGGTGTGATAAGTGCCCAAAAGTCCTATATTTTTACCCCTTTTACATGGCAATTATCACTCAACATACACCCATTTGAGCTGCATTATGGCCCTTCATGCATTGATTTCATCATTTATGCCTTTGATCTTTATATTTTGTTATTCTATGAAAAATGAACTATTTGACGCATGTTTGGTGCTTTTGCAAATTTGCACGTTGCGAGGGCAGGAGATGCCGTGACGACACTAGAGGAAAAGGAAGGATGAGGCAGAACCAGCAAGTAGCAGACCCTGATCGAGCCAAGCCACAACTGACAGCTTCTACTGATGGAAGTTGATTTATGAATGAAGCCTTGAGAAGTAAAACCGGTCACAGACCAATCCCAAGGCAGCAGAATTCCATGCCGCAGCCGTGTACTACTCTCCCTACCGGAGGGCAAAACAGGCAAAGTGGTAATCGGTTTGAAGAGCTTTAAATGTCATATTTTTCTACACACTTTGCATGGCAGTTGGAGATCGAGAAGAGGACGAAAACATGGAAGGAATGATAAAGTTGGACTTTTGGCCAAAAGTGAATAATGTATTAAATTAAAGAGATTCACCTCTTTAGTAAAGTTAAGTCCAAGTCCAATTTAACTTCCTCTCCAAGAAGGATTTGTGCCTACACCTTCCCCTATATAAGGAGGCTTGTCGTCATCATGAAGACGAAGTAAAATTCCTGAGAGAGAGAGAGAGAAGAGCTCAGGATTTAGTTGTGTTTTCTTCTCATTCATTATGTTCTAATTTCCTTAGGGTTAGGATTAGTTAGTAGTTGTGTGAAGACTATTGTACTTTGTTTATGTTCTTAATGCAATTAAGTTGAGGTTTGCTTATTTTTGGCTTTAATCATTCTTGCATACTTGTCGAGAGAGTGTTTGTGAGATTATCCATTTATTCAATATCGAGAGAGTTGATTTCACGAAACGAGTAAGCACGGTTTTCATCCCACAGGGTGTTAACTAACTCAGCCTAGAGATAGGTTAAGAGTTTCAACGGCTAAGAGAAGCGTGTGATTGGTTGGTGTTTGTCTTTGGTTTACACCAAGAGATATGGTCAAATTTCAGCCATCAACAGTGTTCTGAGCTTAGATATAAGGAGGAGTCATTCAAGGACGCTTTGTCGAGCCTTAACAACATCTGCCCAAGAGCAAGAGATTGTCGCGACAGAGATTCAACCTTTACGGTCGTGGCAAGAACTTAGGTTACTGCCACGACAATGTTGTGTTGCTGCATTCAGAGAACAAAAACAAGTCAATAGGATTCCACACTACGACGCACTATAATCTGGCTCATTCTCTCAACTTGATTTTCTCTTTACTTTATCATCTGGATTATTTTAGTTTTAGAATTTTTAAATTACTCAACAACCCAACTCATCTGTGTTTTTACTTTAATTATTTTGAAATGCAAGGAAGTAAGACCAAAAGGCTAGCTCAATCCTTGTGGAGACGATACTCAATATACTTATCATTATATTACTTGAGACGTGTACATTTACACTATTGCGGAGCACTTTTACCCGAGCATCAGACATCACCAAGATGTTTGATCGATTCTTTGTAATCGACAATGGCCTCAAGGGTTTTGGAGAAATTATACCGGAAGACAAGCTTGTCTGGAAGCTCATCTACTCTCTTCCCGAGTCATGGGATGGAAAGAGAACCGGCATCATCGAGGACAATGACCTAAAAACCTTGAAGCTCGATTCTCTTATGGGGTCTCTCCTAACTCATGAGATCATGAAGAAAGGAAGAGAAGATGAGAAGAACGTGGAGAAGAATAGAGTATAAAAGAAGAAATTGGAATTGCTCTCAAGGTTTCACAAGAAGAGAGCGATTCAAGTGAAGATGAAGAAGAGGAATTGGCTATGCTAGCCAAAAGGTTTACTCGGTTCATGAAAGCTAACCGGGGAAGAAAGTTCCATAGAAGAGGGGATTTCAAGATCAAGAACAAGGAGGAAGAGAAGGATCAAATCATTTGATTTGAGTGCAAAAAGTTGAGGCACATCAAGACTGATTATCCCCAACTAAAAAGGAAGAGCTTCGGGAAGAAGAAGCGCAAGGCTCATGTTGCTACTTGAAGTGATTTTAATCATCCGATGAAGAGGAGCAAGAAGTGGCCAACCTTTGCCTCATGGCACTTGAAGAGGATTCTAAGGTAACCTCTAACTCATATGCATTTGATTTTTACTTTTAATGAGCTTCAAGAAGCTTATGATGAGTTACAAGATATATATATATGATGAGTTGGTTGAAAATACAATGAATAGGTTTTGAAAAACAAGAAAATGATTTTCGATTTGAAAAACCAAAATGATTCCCTTTCCAAAACCAACTTGGAACTTGAAAAGAAGGTTCTTGATTTACAAGAAAAACAAAAAGATTTTGAAAAGAAAAATCAAAATTTGAACAACCTTCTTTAAAATATTCATGATGATCACCAAAAGGAAGTTGGTGATCTCAAAGCTTCTCCAAGCAAAGTTGGGAAATCAAGTTTTGAAAAAAGAAGTTCTTCAAAATCCAACTATGTAAAGAGAAACTTTAATGGCTACAAACAATAAAGTTTCCCAAGGCCCTCTAGAAGTGTTTGTGACACTAGTGCCATTGCTTCTTGGATTCCTAAGGGAACCAAGATTTTGAGAGCTAATACTCATGGACCCAAAATGATTTGGGTAGCAAATATCAATACTTATTTTTTGTTTGTAGAAGGAGCATTTCTACAATGTCAAAGCTTCAAGTGCAAATTCTTGGTACCTTGATAATGGATTCTCGAGACACATGACCGGTGACAAGATTCGATTCTTGGAGCTAAAACCAAAAAGTGGAGGAGTAATAACTTTCGGTGACAAGTCCAAATGCTACATTGAAGGAATTGGTTCCATTGGTAATCACTCATTTACTCTCATTGACAATGTTTTATATATCAATGATATTAAACATAATCTTTTGAGTATAAGCCAACTTTTTGATAAAGGTTTCAATGTTCTTTTTTATTTAAATGGTTGCAAAATTATCAACATTAAAACTAACAAGATTGTGTTTATTGGTCATCGCATAGGAAACGTATACACGGTGCATTTAGATGACATTCATATTCCAAATGCATGTTTTGTTGCCAAAGATGAGAGCATGATTCATGGTTATGGCATAAAAAACTAGGGCATGCAAGCATGAGTGTTTTAGAAAAATTGATTTCAAATGATCTTGTAAGAGGTTTGCAAAAATAAAGTTTTCATATGACAAAATTTGTGATGCTTGTGCAAAAGGCAAACACAAAAAAGTTTCTTTTAAACATATTAATGATGTTTCTACAAGTAGAGTTTTACAATTGATCCACATGGACCTTTTTGGCCCTATTAGAACTATGATATTGGGTGGAAAATCATATGCATTTATTTTAGTTGGTGACTACTCTAGATACACTTGGATTCTATTCTTAAGTACTAAGGATGGAGCTTTGGAAAAATTCATCACTTTTTCAAAAATAACTCAAAATGATGTTGATCACTCTATTTCTCACATTAGAAATGATCATGGAACCGAGTTTCAAAATCTAGGTTTTCAGGATTTTTGTAACTCAAATGGTAAAAGCCATAATTTTTCCGTTCCTCGCACTTGTCAACAAAATGGGGTTGTTGAGAGGAAAATTGTACTTTAGAAGAAATGGCTAGAACCATGCTTTGTGAAAATAATTTGCCTAAGTATTTTTAGGCGGAAGCCACAAATACCGCATGTTATATTGTCAACTGAGTAATGATTAGACCTATTTTAAAGAAAACACTTTATGAGCTTCTTAAAAGCAAAAAGTCTAACATTAGCTATTTTCATCCATTTGGATGCAAATGTTTTCTTTTGAATAATGGAAAAGACAAATTGGGCAAATTTGATGCTAAAAGTGATGAAGCTATTTTCTTAGGATATTCTTTAAACTCTAAAGCCTATTGAGTATTTAATAAAATAACTTTGGTGGTTGGAGAGTCTATTCATGTGGTTTTCGATGATAACCTCCTTCCGAGGAAGAACTCTTATAATGATGATGATGTAAGAAATTTTGAAGCCAATGATAGAGGTCAAACATCAAAGGTGGATAAAGTTCCAACCAAAGAAGAAGCACAAGATCCACCTCTAGAAGCATTGAAGGACATGGCTCTAGAGGAAAAGGAGATGACTTACCAAGGGAGTTCAACTATGTCAAAGGTGGTGAGATTTTGGGTGATCCATCCAAAGGGGTAACCACTAGATCTTCTCTTAGAAATACTTGTAACTTTGTTGCATTTATCTCATGCATAGAGCCTAAAAATATCAAAGAGGCATTAAATGATGATTATTGGATATTGGCTATACGAGAAGAGTTAAATCAATTTGAGAGAAGTAAAGTATGCACATTGTTGATAGGCCTAGTAATAAATTTACCATAGGAACTAAATGGGTTTTTAGAAAAATAAAACTAGATGAGAGTTGTAACATAGTGAGAAACAAGGCTAGACTTGTTGCTCGAGGTTACACTCAAGAAGTAAGAATCGATTTTGATGAAACCTATGCACACGTAGCTAGAATGGAAGCTATTAGGATGATTCTTGCATTTTCATGTTATCATGAATTCAAGGTTTTTCAAATAGATGTTAAAAATGCTTTTCTAAATGGTTTTATTAATAAAGATGTGAATGTAAAACAACCACCTGGTTTTGAAGATCCAAAATATCTAAATCATGTTTTCAAACTTTCAAAAGATTTATATGGTTCGAAACAAGCTCATAGAGCTTCGTATGAAAGATTTTCAATTTTTTTGATTGAAAAAGGTTTTAACAAAGGAAATGTGGATACTACACTCTTTATAAAAAGAAAAGGCAAAGACATTTTAGTAGTTCAAATTTATGTTGATAATATTATATTTGGTTCTACTAATGAATTACTTTGCCAAGATTTTTCTAAGTTAATGTAAGGTGAGTTTGAAATGAGTATGATGGAAGAGCTCTCATTCTTCTTTGGACTCCAAATCAAACAAAAGAAGGATTGCATCTTCATCAATCAAGCTAATTACATCAAGGATATGCTCAAGAAGTTTGGCTTGGAGAATGTGAAACATCAAGCCACACCAATGAGCTCTTCTACAAAGCTTGACAGAGATGAAGGAGGTAAGTGTGTTGATTTAAAGCTTTATAGATCAATGATAGGATCTTTGCATTATCTTACCGCAAGTAGATCGGCTATCATGTTTATTGTTTTCTTGTGTACTATATTCCAAGCTAATTCTAGAGAATCACACCTACAAGCCGCTAAAAGAATCTTTAGATACCTTAGAGACACACCTCGTTTAGGTCTTTGGTATCCTAGAGACTCAACCTTTAGTTTGCATGCTTATTCGGATATAAATTATAGAAGTTGTAAGATAGATAGAAAAAGTATTTCTACTAATTGTCAATTCCTAGGTAGTATGCTTATATCGTGGTTTTCTAAGAAGCAAAATTGTGTACCATTATCTACCACCGAAGCGGAATACATTTCAGCCATAAGTTGTTGTGCTCAAGTCCTTTAGATGAAGCAACAAATCTCAGATTATGAAATTGATGTGTGTATCATTCCTCTTAAGTGTGACAACATTGGTGAAATATGTCTCACTAAGAATCTCATCCAACATTCTAGAACCAAGCACGTAGAAATAAGACATATTTCATTAGAGATCATGTCTTGAAAATTGATGTAGTTCTAGAATATGTAGACACCTTGAACCAACTAGTGAATATCTTCACCAAACCTTTAGACAAAGAGTATTTTTTGTCTCTAAGGAGAGAGTTAGATTTAACTATCCTATCTTGAACCTTATATGTAACACCCCAAAATTACACCCAAATTGTAAACCCTAGATTCAAAAAATCTCTAATTGGAAATCCTAACAATTGAGAATTTTTAATTCAAAACTCTAACTTTTTATGAGGGATTAAATAAGAAATTTTATCAAACTTGGAAGTTAATATGAAATTTTTTGAAAGTTTAAGGACTGAATCCATAAATAACCCTTTTATCAAATTGAATTTCAATTCTCTTTAACTTCTGCTCCAACCGTCTCCTTTTTTTCTTAATTGTTTAATTTATTTTTTTTAAACCTTTTTAATTCAAATTGAATTCTAATTCCTTTTTTTCATGACTAAATTGACTCTCCTTTTTTAACTTAAATTCTTGTTTTTATTATTATTATTATAAACCTAATTTGTTTAGATTACCAACTCTCAACTCTCTCTATATATAGTCATAGTTATTACGTACAAAAATAAACCTAAGCCTTAAGTTTTAAAGTGTTGTCGCTTTTAGTTATTCCCATGTTTTATGAATTCTTCTCGAATTGACGGTGTCATCACCTTACATCGAAGTCGCAACCTTCTTTTGTTTTTCGTTAGAGCTATTGTCGCTTAAGGTGTGTTTTCTTCTGGTGCTAAAAATAAAGTATATATTATTTTTCTATGTGTTGGTGTTTTACACATTGTGTGATTATTATATGTATTATGGATTGTATGATTGACATCATGTGCATATGAATTCATAATGTGTTTTAGTTATGATTTATGGAATATTTGATTTATGAAACATCGGATTTTCGGAACTATGATTTATTAATTTATGGACTATGATTTATGAAGTATGTTTACGGAATATCGGATTTATGAAACTATGTTTATGGAATTTGATTTTTTTAAAACATCATATATGTATGAGCATGGATTGGGATTTGTACGGAGAAAGTTTAGTGGTTTCATCCTTCATGCTGAATTCCATTTCGGATCAGTGGTTCCACCCTTCAGGTTGAGTTCCGCTTCGGATTGGTGACGATGTAAAGAGTGGTTCTAGGGAACCTTACTCTTCGGATGGTGATGTAGTTAGGTGCATTGCACTACGCTTGTTATTTGTATTATGGTTTAAAAGATTTCATTCAAAAAAATATTATGTTTTATAATTATGGTTTTTCTTCACTTTAGAGATACACTAAGCTCTTTAGCTTACTCCCCCATAGTTTCCTCTTACAGATATCTTTAGGCTTTAGGCGACGTGGTACTTGGAGGATCTCAGATTTTATTTGGTTATTTTATCATTCAGTACGAAACTATTTTAGTTTAATCAGATTTCTATTTATTATTTTGGGATATGGATGTAATTTTAAACTATTTATATTTTGAGATTATTTTTAGCATTCATCTATTGTTATTTTAATTTAGAGATTTTATATAATCATTCGAATATCTATTATGATATTTTTATTTTTATTTATTATTAAATTTATGTTATTTTATTTTAATTAAAGTATAATTTTTAAAATTGGATTTCTTGAGGGAAAAGTTTTCAAACTTAACTTCCTAAATTCGGTCTTTTCTTCTAGGTCGGGTTTAGAGGGTTACATTATAGCCCTTTTTGGTGTTTAAATCTTGCTTGAATTTGGTTGATTTCATTGCTTATGTGGTTTTGCTCCTATATGCGTCTATTCTTGTTGCTAGGGGAGTATGTATCTGTTTTTGCCCATTCATGATGTTCTCATATCATATACATGCATATTCGATTCGAGTAAAATCGAATTTTTAAGCTCATTGCTGCCAAAAATGACATTTCTAGCACATAGGTATTGATACGGGGTATAATGTGTCAATACAAGTATCATGAGACAATTTCGGTATAGGTTTACCTATATCAGTATGGTATAGGGATCAGTATGTGGTACCTCCGCACCGATACGCAGTTTCGATATGCACAGGTGGCGTATCGATACGCGTAGTCGTTGGGGTCTTTAAATGTCATTAAAAGAGATTTTTTGAAATCTATTCAAACCCTAAAAACCCTAGATCGAAAATCCCTCTATATAAACCTCTCAAACCATTTGTTTTTCTCACAAATCATCAAAATCGTTTGAGGGCTTTTGGTTTTCTCATCAAACCCAAGTTATCATCATCAAGTTTTGTGCAATTCATCTCCTCATTCATCCACAATCCTCATTCTAGGTATAAACCCTACTTTCTTTTAATTTCGTTTTTGTTCTTATTTATATACTATATGTGTTTCAAAATTATATATTTAGTATGTATATACATAGTTTTAAAAGATTTTACAAAAATTCTTTCAAAACTGAAAAAAAATTTATTCGAATATAAAATTATACTTATATATTTTTCTATATTGTTTTTCATATTTTATTTTACCAAAAAAAAATTATACTTGTAAATGATTTTAAGCTATAGAATATAGTTTAATACCTTGACCATTAGATTGCTTATTGGATTGAATGTGATGTTTATGCATACATTGTTTTTTTGGTTTGATTTTAATTTAAGGTTTTTAGCATGGGTCCAAAGAAAAGATCAAGAAAAGAATTGGGACAACCTTCCAATCCTAATCCTGAAAAACAATGGTACAAAATCCAACCTAAGCCATATTTTTCAAAATTATTTTAATGAACCTCAATATCCAAATGCCATGGATCGTTTTAAACAATACCAAAGTTTCAAAATTCATCGTAAGCGTGTTGTTTCGATCCCTTTTATTTCTTCCGATATTTTTCAATTTAAATATCTTGATTTAAGGAATCAAGGGAAGTTCATACCATTTTTTAGCATACCTAGCATTCTTTACCGAAATTTTGTGCTTATTTTCTACTCTAATGCCTGGTGTATTTATAACCAAGCTAAAATCGAGGTTGTAGCTATAGAGCCTTACCTTATGGGAAGAAAAATTCAACTTGACTCCTTGGCTATAGCTAATCTTTTGGGTTTAGAGGATGTGGGAATAGATTGCTCTTTTGATCTTGTCGAACCTCTCATTGATCTTATTGATGAGCGATCTCTTCACCGAGCAAAGTTTACTCTCTATAATGGAGAATGGATCCGTGTTGCGGATCTTCTTCAAGATGCTCAACCCGATCCGGTGGCAGCTCCTCAAGCAGTTTCAGAAGCTCTGGTTGCTCAACCTTCCCTTGATGCTCTTATGGCTTATCTTGATGGGAAGTTTGCTTCTTTGGATACATCTATGACCTCCGGCTTTACAACTCTTGATACTCGTTTGACATCATTGGAGGCTAGAGTTACTTCTATGAGAATCATCAAACTTCGATGGATATGACTCTCACCACGTTTTATGGAGAGTGACGTCGACATTCTCTTACAAACAATGCTATGTACGAAGATGAAGAGGATGAAGACGAAGACGCTCTTTAGGCTCTTGCATCTCATACGTATCATACATCTTAGGATTTAAGTTTTATGCACCTATGTTTTTTGTTTTATGAACTCCTATCCTTTATCCTTATTTGCTTTGGTTTATGTTTTAAGGATTTAAGTTGGATTTTATTGTTGCTTTGAATTATTTGCTTTGAACTTTAATGATGTCTATGTTGTTTCCTTTATGCTTGGAGTACTTTATTGTTTCTATCTTACTTTATTTATTTTATTAATTTTGATCTAACAGAAAGAGAAGAAGAAATTGAGATCAAATTTAAAAGTTTTTCAAAATAAAATGTTTTAGCCTTAAAGAAAGGGGGAGTGTTTTTCAAAACTTACTTAAAAGTTTACTTTGGTTTTGTTATATCAAAAAAAGGAGAGATTGTAAAATTAATATTTGATTTTGATATAACAAAGAGTTTAAGGACCAAATTGTAAACTTGGATAAAAAATTTAAGTATTCAAAAAGTCTCAGTAAATGAAAAGAATTCGAACTTAAAACTATTTGTAAGTCAATAACTTAAACCCCAAAAGTTTTCTAAGAATTTTGATACTCGAAATAGCCAAAATTGTCCAGGAGTATCGATACGTTCTTGGCTGTATCGATACATTTTTTAGCTACTGAAAACTGGTTTTAACTTAATAGCATAAAGAGTTAGATACGGGTGTGCCAGTATTGATACGCCCTTCAACCTTGGAATTTGTTTAGGCTATGAGTATTGATACGAGTTTCAACATACCGGTACAAGGTGTTGAGACTTTCAAAATCTTTGTAAT
The DNA here is from genome assembly GCA_958450335.1 of Hibiscus tridactylites. NCBI lineage: Eukaryota > Viridiplantae > Streptophyta > Magnoliopsida > Malvales > Malvaceae > Hibiscus > Hibiscus tridactylites. The sequence continues at coordinate 35,857,736 of OY288267.1, read as the reverse complement.
TAATGTTTGACTGTTACCTTGTCAGTTGTTGGAATCACCAAACTTTGAAAATTGAATATACTGCGCCCATACGCACCTTAGGCGTACCGGTGCAATTTTTCATGGACTTTTTCTTCAAATTTCAGTGAGCATAATCTGTACCGATACAGCCTCTTTGTTTCAATACACTTTTGTAAAATATACTCTTCGTACCGATACGTCATCACGTATATCGATACCCTTTGTACAACGGCTCTTTCTTCTTATGACAGGTACCGATACAATAGCCCATGTACCGATATCGAGGGTAGGCATATTGCATTTATTGCGAGAAAAATAACTTCCAACGGTTATACTTATGATCTCAACTACTCAAATGGTTAGAAATCAATGAAGGAGTATAAATTCAAGGCTCCAAAGCTACAACAACTATTGAACAAGTCTTAGGCATTCAAGCACAAATTCAACATCTTTGAGCTTATTAGAGTCAAATCTTGTAACCCACTTGAGTGGTCTTTGATTGTATTCATTTTATTCAAGTTCTGGGTTTTTAGTGAACTTGTATTGGGCAAACAATCACCTTTGGGGTGATTTTTCAGTTTTCAAAAATTTTCTTGTAAAAAATGAGCTTGATCAAAGCTTTGGGTAGAAAGCTTTGATTGTGTAATGGTTGTCTCCTAAGCCTAGAAAAGGAGAAGAAATTCAAGGCTCCAAAGCTACAACAACTATTGAACATGTCTTAGGCATTCAAGCACAAATTCAACATCTTTGAGCTTATTAGAGTCAAATCTTGTAACCCACTTGAGTGGTCTTTGATTGTATTCATTTTATTCAAGTTTTGGGTTTTAATGAACTTGTATTGGGCAAACAATTACATTTGGGGGGATTTTTCAGTTTCCAAAAATTTTCTTGTAAAAAAATGAGCTTGATCAAAGCTTTGGGTAGAAAGCTTTGATTGTGTAATGGTTGTCTCCTAAGCCTAGAAGAAATTCTTAGTGAATTTGTTGGAAATCCTTAGTGGAAAGTTAGGCCAGTGGATGTGTACCTTATTAGAAGGTTGAATCACTATAAATCCTCGTGTCACATTTTTAATTTTTTTATTTACTTTCCTCTAATGTTTAAATTCTCAATTCACCCACTCTTGGTCAAATCCACTAACCTCAAAAGCTTAACAACTAGTCTTTCAAGCTACTTCTTTACGGCTTTTGGACTTGCCATTGAATTTAAGGAATATTATCTCCTTAGTTATCAACAAATCCAGAAAATCAATGGCAAAACATTCAAATGATGTGGAAGGAATTTGTGAACGTATTTAAGAATGAAATCATTCCAAAAATCTAAAACTCTCATAAACCCTCTTTTGAACCTCACTTATTCATACATGATGAAATTAGGTTTTTCTTTAAGCTCTTGTAAGGATGTTACCGACTCAATTTTCAAGATCGAGTCTCCCGCACCCATAGGTGCTAAACTTCGAGCACCATCCGCACAACCCGACCGAGGGACACTAAGTGCTGCCGTTTACACGCTCCAAGGGGCCATGCACAACGCCCTTGGTGGTGTCCGCGCCCAAGAGATCCGTCCTGGGCCAGTTCGTCCGCACCATGGGGCCCTTTCTAGCACCCCATGCGCTGCCCACATGCCTTGCACCCGAGGGGGCCCAACGCACGCACCCGAGGGGCCTTTGCTACGCACCCTCTATGCCAGCCAAGGCATGAAGCCCGAGCCCGCACCCAACGAGCTCACTAAGGGGGCCAAGTCTGCATCCGAGAGGGCCTTGCCTTGCCTTCATGCCGCCCAAGCCATGAAGCTCAAGCCCGCACCCGACGTGCACGCCTATGAGGCCGAGTCCGCACCCAATGTGTATGCCAAGAGGCCTAGGGGCTGTCCATCCGCATTGCCCACACCCCTAGGGCCCGATTTAGCACCCAATGTGCTAAAGAGGAGGTTTTGGAGTCAAGATCCGGGCCACACCAAGCCCAATCCGCCCAAGCATCCAAGACCAAAGCCAAGGAGTCATCTTTGGACCAACGCACATGGAAAGGTATCTTCCATGGAGACTATTCGAGGAAAGTATCCATCCTTGAAGCCACATTCGAGGAAACAAGCCAATGCCACCAAGACTGTGATGTCATTGAGCTCTTATCTTAGGCAACCATGTAATAGTGTGATTTAGTTGCCATGTATAGTTGATTAGCTTTCCTTTGTTAAATATTCTCTTTGTAAGACTCATCCATAGCCATTGGATCGAGTCGTTCCTAGCCATTAGATCTAGGGGCCAAGGCTATAAATAAGAGCCTTGCCCAACCATTGTAATCACTCCATTTTTCCCATCTTTCTTCATTTCTCATTTTCTTAATACAAGAAGGCTCGAGTACTCTTTTCTCCCCGTCTAGGCTTAGGGGGAGTTTTTAACGAGGCTCGTTGCTTGTTTAATTCCTCACCTCCTTTCTCTTTGCCTTGTTAGCCATCACCCATATACTTTTCCAAAGCTTCCGCACAACACCTACTAAGCGCATCAGCTTAGTTTTCAAAGGCTTACTTAGTCCCCGACCTAAGATCGTCGACTAAGGCCGCACGGGTTAGCGAGCCAAAATCTAGCCCCGTGACAAGTGGTATCAGAGCGAGTTCCGCTCCTATCTGAGACGAGATGGCGCGAGGAAGAAGAAGGGACGTTGCGACAAAGATGGACGTGGAGTCACCCAAGTTCTCATTTGAAAGCGAGGTAAGTAAAACACGTTTGAATAGTGCTTTTACTAACTCATGGTTTTGTTCCCGTTGTAGGATCAAACATGATGTTGAAGACTGCCCAAAGAGGAGGCCGTCGAAATGCTGGAGGTGTGGAGATCCACACTTGTCTTTCCAATGCCCGCACAAGTTCAAGCAGTCCAAGTTACGGGACGAGTCCGACAAGATCGAGGCTTTGAAGCTTGACAAGAAGTGCAATGTGCTACCATTTGGTATGGTAGAGGCGTGCGAGGAGCGAAGCTTGCCCGAAGAAACCGAGGTCGTAAAGCTAGCTTCCTTGTTCGGTGAATCACCTAGTTTGGTGGTTGTTGGGGCGTCAAAGTTCGATAGCGCAACTTTGGTTAAGGAAAGGTTGCAAAAGCGCAACAAGTCCACTTATTACGTGGAGTATTCCAGCAACGATGATGATGATGAGTCATCTTGTGAAGTCGAAAGTGACTTTGAAGAAAAGAAACCTATGTTTGCAGACATAGTGTTTTCCGATGTTACAGTTAGTGTACCAGTGGATCCGAGTGCACATTCGCTGCTCATATCCGAGCGAATGGCCATGTGGTTAAACCTTCAAGTTGAGAAGGTTGAAGAACAAGTTGAGAGAATCAGCTTCCGAGACGAGCCAGTTGTGGGAATCGCGAAGGATGTGTACCTTCAAATCAACGATTTCCGAGGCACAATAAACATCAAGGTATTATCTCTTGATTCTTTTGATGAAAATGAAATTATTCTTGGTTTATCTTTTTTGGAGCAAATTAATGCACTTGATTTGCCAAAATCCGATGAAGAGGTTGATGCAGGTTCAACCAAGATAGCCAACGATGATGAAGTCCTTGACGAGTCCGAGGATGTGGAGGCATTCGAAGTCCATACCTTCGCAAATGCCGACTACCTTGAAGGAATCCTTTTAGAGAAAGGAGTTCCAATTGCACACAAAATCCGAGAGCTCAAATCCGATTACGAGAAGAATCTCTCAGGTCAGGATAGAGAGATGAGGGCAGTTACATTTTCCTTACACGCTTGGAGAGAACAATTATTGCGGTCGAGATTGTGGTCAAGGTTTGTCGTCTATTCCAATAGTGAATTAAAAGATTATTTTCTAACCCATGCAAAGTTGTCTCCTAAGCAGGCTCAGTTTCAGAAAACCCTTTCATTTTTCAACTTTACTTGGAAGTGCAATCCAAGATTGTCAAAGAAAGTAGCCAATGATGCCTTAAGTCGAGGGTATGAGGTAAGGCATGCTACTTGTTCACCAAGTGAGGTGGACGATGTGATTGAGTTTGATGAAGAGGATGAAAACTCATCCGAGTTTGATGAAGAGGATGAAAACTCATCCGAATTTGATGAAGAACTTGACATCGAGGAGTTGCCGATGCGAGTGGGACATCTTTACGCTTTCGAGAGTAGAAAGCCAATTGAGCAAAACAACGAGGACCTTGAGTCCGAGGTAAGTGATTCTTTGTTATTTAAAGAATCCAATCTAACCCATTGTCATTTGGATTTTTGTAGGCAACCTATGAGTTTGAACGAGGATCCAAATCAAGACGTGGGGCAAACGACTATCCTAGTCGAACCATGCGACAAGAAGCCGAGCGACGAGGTAAGCGATCCAACTTCTCAATTGAATTCGGATCTAACTTGTTGTGATTCTGTCCGCAGGTTGCTTGCTATGCCAAGCGAGGAGCCGAGTGATGAAGTACTTGGAACAAGCCGAAAGAATCCAACCTTCATCCATGACGAGAGACGAATGCTAGAAAGCATCGAAGGGGATCTAGTCTTACAAGACCCCGCCATCATCACTTCCCTTGAGTATCGACAAGGCGAAGTGAGGCCACCCGACAAGGACTTTTTGTCCGAGGTAAGTAAGTTAAGTTATTGTGATGATTTAAGACTAACTTACTCTGGTTCTATTTTCAGGCCGCCGATGCGATCGAGCCAAGCACAAAGCAAGGTGAGACCAACCATCGAGATGAGCCAATTGCCAAGGCACAAAGACCTTGTATTTTGGAGGGATAATCCCTTATTCGAGGATGATCGAGAGTTTGCCAAGGAGTGGCCACCGTTCGAGATTGATCGAGGACCAAGGCATGAAAGCCTTGCCTTTTCCACGAGTGTTCCCTTATCTGAGTGGGAACAAGAAGATGAGTCGGGGCCGTTCGAGATCAAGGCGACCGAGCCTCATCCTTATCAATCGACGAGGACGTCGAAAGCTTCAGTGTGGGAGAATGTTACCGACTCAATTTTCAAGATCGAGTCTCCCGCACCCATAGGTGCTAAACTTCGCGCACCATCCGCACAACCCGACCGAGGGACACTAAGTGCTGCCGTTTACACGCTCCAAGGGGCCATGCACAACGCCCTTGGTGGTGTCTGCGCCCAAGAGATCCGTCCTGGGCCAGTTCGTCCGCACCATGGGGCCCTTTCTAGCACCCCATGTGCTGCCCACATGCCTTGCACCCGAGGGGGCCCAACGCACGCACCCGAGGGGCCTTTGCTACGCACCCTCTATGCCGGCCAAGGCATGAAGCCCGAGCCCGCACCCAACGAGCTCACTAAGGGGGCCAAGTCCGCATCCGAGAGGGCCTTGCCTTGCCTTCATGCCGCCCAAGCCATGAAGCTCAAGCCCGCACCCGACGTGCACGCCTATGAGGCCGAGTCTGCACCCAATGTGCATGCCAAGAGGCCTATGGGCTGTCCATCCGCATTGCCCACACCCCTAGGGCCCGATTTAGCACCCAATGTGCTAAAGAGAAGGTTTTGGAGTCAAGATCCGGGCCACACCAAGCCCAATCCGCCCAAGCATCCAAGACCAAAGCCAAGGAGTCATCTTCGGACCAACGCACATGGAAAGGTATCTTCCATGGAGACTATTCGAGGAAAGTATCCATCCTTGAAGCCACATTCGAGGAAACAAGCCAATGCCACCAAGACTGTGATGTCATTGAGCTCTTATCTTAGGCAACCATGTAATAGTATGATTTAGTTGCCATGTATAGTTGATTAGCTTTCCTTTGTTAAAGATTCTCTTTGTAAGACTCATCCATAGCCATTGGATCGAGTCGTTCCTAGCCATTAGATCTAGGGGGCCAAGGCTATAAATAAGAGCTTTGCTCAACCATTGTAATCACTCCATTTTCCCCATCTTTCTTCATTTCTCATTTTCTTAATACAAGAAGGCTCGAGTACTCTTTTCTCCCCGTCTAGGCTTAGGGGGAGTTTTTAACGAGGCTCGTTGCTTGTTTAATTCCTCGCCTCCTTTCTCTTTGCCTTGTTAGCCATCACCCATATACTTTTCCAAAGCTTCCGCACAACACCTACTAAGCGCATCAGCTTAGTTTTCAAAGGCTTACTTAGTCCCCGACCTAAGATCGTCGACTAAGGCCGCACGGGTTAGCGAGCCAAAATCTAGCCCCGTGACATAAGGATGAGGTTGAATTTCATACTTTACCTATGTTCTTGAAGAGAGAAAATGATTTGTCCCCTCTCCCCTTACTTTGGGTAGGGACCAGTAAAATTCAATTTGACTCGAAAAAATCGAATTTTTGACTCAACACGAAAAATCTTAACTCGTTTGAAATCGACTCATAATTTCATAAACTCGATTCGAATAAATTTTAAATAAAGTTTGAGTTATAAAATGCAAATTCGAATAACTCGAAATTTTTAGTAATGAGTGGATAGATTTTTCAAGTTCGATTTGAATCCCTCAATTCTGTCCGATATATATATATATATCACATGTGAAAATATATGAGGAAATATGTGTATTGTATATGGTTATAGAAAGTCGTTTATATTGGAACTAATTAGCACCATAACATTATAAATGTTTACAATTAAATTTGAACAAAAACTCTAACAACTCGACTTGACTTGACTCGAATTTCATAAACTCGACTTGATTCGAAAAAAATTCAAATAAAGTTCGAGTTACAAAATAAAACTTGTCAGCTTGACTAACTCGAAATTTTTTACTCGATTTGACTCAACTCAATCTAATGTTCACCCCTATCCAGGGACAACTTCTCTCCTAGGAATCACATTAGCAGCCTATTTAAATTCTAATGGGCTAAGTGCTCGTTTGATCCCCTACCTTTCTCACTTATGAAAAAATCCCCTTTTTATGCTTAATTAGTCCAAATTCCTTTTCGAATCAATCCAATTTCTGATCTCCATTAAGTAGTAAGCTCTTTTCTTGTAGTCACTCAATGAATTCATGTTAGTGACATATCTAGGTATCAACGTCTCGAAAATGATCAGTATAATTCCCAGGTTAAAGTGCAAACTTTGACTTCAAAATTATGGGTCATTACAAGTAATATATGGACGGATCACGAGTAGTTTTCGAATTCGTTTTCAACTCTAAAACTAGTTGAAAGAGAAAAATATTAAGGGATGTTATCCTATTATATGAGCCTCTAAAAGAAACTTGGGGGAGAGAGGTGTGGGTTGTTAAAGGAATACGTTCAATATCATATAAGTTCGAGTCGTATCCGACTAAAACTAATACCAACAAGTTTAAGTTTTGTTTTGATAAAAAAAAAATGTATTTCGACAAACAGTAAAACCTCTATAAATTAATACTTTGAGACCATGAAATTTTATTAATTTAGAGAGATATTAATATATCGATAAATTAATAATTTATTAATTAAAAGAAAATTTCTCAATTCAACAAATATAACTTTAATAAAGATATTGTGTGCAAATAAATTGTAAATTATACATAATATTTTAATTAATTAAAAATAAGTAGATTATGTATATGTTATTAAATATATTCATGTATCAAATTATTTAGGGTAAACTACATAAATGACCACCATACTATTGGTAAAATCGCGATTTGACCATCTTACTTTTTTTCTAAGCAATTAAACCACCAAATTATTTAATTGGTTGCAGTGTGACCACTAGCCGTTAAAAACTAACAGAAGGAGTGACGTGGAAGTTAATAAATTTGGTATAATTACACATTTGGTCCCCGCTATTTGTACATTTTATCAATTTAGTCCTAATTTTAATAAAAAAATAATTTTATTATTTAATTAGGCTACAACACGTGTCACTGTATTATTGGAGGACTTTATTTACATATTTTTAATTTAATAAGTTTTTATTTTGCTTCTTCAATCAAGTGGTGACACGTGGTAAATGTGCTTACTCCAATAAAAATTATTTTTAATTTTAATTTAATTTAATAATTTTTATTTTTATTTATATATTTTTAATTTAATAATTTTATTATTTAATTAGGCCATGACAGGTGTCATCGTATTATTGGAGGACTTTATTTATATATTTTTAATTACTCCAATAAAAAATATTAAATTAAAAATATATAAATAAAGTCCTCCAATAATGCGGTAACACGTGTCGTAGCCTAATTAAATAATAAAATTATTTTTTTATTAAAATTAGGACTAAATTGATAAAATGTACAAATAGTGGGGACCAAATGTGTAATTATACCAATTTTATTAACTGTCACGTCACTCCTTCCGTTAGTTTTTAACGGCTGGTGGTCACATTGCAACCAATTAAATAATTTGGTGGTTTAATTGCTTAGAAAAAAAAGTAAGGTGGTCAAATCACGACTTTACCAATAGTATGGTGGTCATTTATGTAGTTTACCCAATCATTTATATCTAACTAGACTAATGCATGTACTTAATAATTCATTGTTTCAATTTAATATTCTATTCATGAATTTACGAATTCATTGAAACTACAATAATAAGTGAACAAAAGTTAGAGATGAAATTGAATTAGATCTAAATTTTAAAAAGAAACAGATTACAATAGATTCATATTTTAGCAAGTTACCAAAGTAGTAATTGTAATATTTATGAATTATTAATTTATAGTTTTGATGGGACATTTATATTTATAAAGGGGATCTTCAAAAAATTATTATTTATTATCTTATCAAATTTGATGTTTTTTACATTGGCTCAAGTCGGGATCGGAGAAATTTATTATTTAATAGAGTTTATTAATTTAAAGAGTACTAATTTATAGAGATTTTACTGTATTCGATAATATCGACTCTTACAATTGCATAGTGGCTCGTATAAATTGGTACAATATTTTAATGTTTTAAATCAATTTTGATTTATTCTTATCTTAACTATTTTTATTATTTACATATCTACACACATTCAAAATTAAAATATAATAATCTAGTTTTAAGATATATTTTTTTATATAAATATATATTTATATGTTAAAGGGTTGGATTTAAGATTAGAATTAAGTGAACTTAATTATAAGGTATTAACTTTACATATATATTTAGTAAATTGTAGAACCCATCAAATTCATTGATTAAATCAAAATTCGGAGTTTAATATTTTCTTGGGATATGTCCCCCACCCTATACCATCATTAACCAATACATTATGCGACACCCTAAAGAGGTGAAGAATAGTGGCAAAAGGTAAGGACATGTGACTTTGTGAGGGCTATGATCCCAAAATTTTAAAAACTTAAAATTTAGTTTTAAATTTAAAAATTTAATTTGTCCCCACAAAATATTTAAAATTTCATATGAAGTTTTATTTTTTTAATATTGTTAATTAAATTTATAAATTTTAAAACTCTCATTACACCTCTCAAGTTTTCAAAAATTTCAGTTAAACCTCAAAATTTTTGAAAAAAATGTAAATTAAACTGTTTAAATATTTGAAAAATTTCAGTTTAAACCTTTAATTTTCTTTAAAAAAACAAATTAAATTTGTCCCTAAAAAATTTTTCACCAAGTTTCGCCACTGGTGAAGGATACTAATCTCAAGTGAGGAAGGAAAAGGGAGAAAAAAAATCTTGCTATATAAAAACGATGACATTGTACATTCTATCAAACATGTCATTTGAAAAGAATATAATAATTTCATATATTTTTCGATGTAAAATTAATATCCTCACCTTTTCAAGACGTGACAATTATCATTCAAAGTTGTTAATTGTTTGAGAAAGGGATGAAAGTCATTTTCAATCAAAATTCACAGAGGTTTCTTTCTTCCTTCTAGGTTTGTTTTCTTCCACTAAAATGCCAACCACAAACTCCCAACTCCCTTTGTAGTTACTTTTCTTCGACTTTATGTTTTCTTAATGAGATTATTGTCCTACCCAAAATATAAAAATAAAATAGAATAATATTTTACTTGGTACACTATTAGAAATTGTACTTCTGCTTTATTACTTGGCTATATAGTAATTTCTATTTGGATTAAAACATTTACATTCTAAATAGACATAATTTTCATCCAATGACGGATCTTGACAACACAGATTGAAAAATTCTATTCAAAATTTTTAAAAGTTTTGAAAGTTAATAAGATCTTTAAAAATGTTAGGAATGAATTAACTTAATTAAAAATATTTAAATTTTTTGAAACATCATAAGAATTTTTAAAACTTTTAAAAGGTTAATTTAAAATTTTAAAATTTTTTAAAGGACTAAATAATTGATTTTAAAAATTTGGGAGCCAGGCCAAGACCCTCTAACCCCGTTGCAGTCCACCCCTATCTCTATAGGGGGCAATCGGGTTGTTCGGATCGGACACGGGTCGGGTCACTTCGGGTCGGGTTGATTTTCGGTTCGAGTTGCTTTCGGTTTAGGTTCGTTTTAAGTCGGACCGTGTCTGATTCGAATTTAATTTGGGTTTATGTTATTTCGGATCGGGTATCGGGTCGATTTAATATCAGATCAGATGATTTTCGGTCGGGTCAATATCGAATCGATTGACTTTCAAGTCGGGTCTATATCGGATCAATCACTTTTAATTTGAGTCGATATATGAATATGAACTTTTAAAGGAGAAAAATGATATTAAACTATTACTAAAGGTAGTTGTTGATTAGTAATATAACACAAAATGAGAATAAAACGTACATATTTGAGAAAATTAAATTCAATTTGCTTTCGGTTCGGGTTGATTTTCTGTTCTGGTTGCTTTCGGTTCGGTTGATTTTCTGTTCGGGTTTCTTTTGGTTCGGGTTGATTTTCAGTTCTAGTTCCTTTCGGTTTCGGTTAATTTCGGCTCGAGTTGATTTTCAGTTTAACTAAATTTTAGTCTGTTTTGGTTTAGTTCGATTTTGGTTTGGATTCGGGTCAAATTTAGACTATCATGTTCGGCTTAATATCAGGTCTCCGGTCGAGTAAACCGGTTTAGGTCTTAAATTTTGGTTCTAGTTTGTCAGGTCTACCTATCTCTAACCATTAAAAACTCCACCAAACAGCAATGACCCATTCAAAAGTCTATTATACCCTCGTATTCTTTACATTTTTTAATTTACCCGTTGCTTTTAATTCTATGAATTTAATCTCACCATTGTTCTAATTTGAAAATTAAAGCCATATTCATAATATTATGAACTGACTAATTGTTTAAAAAAACGACTTCTGTTAAATTTAAATGTGTATTAACAGCTAAACTTTGATTTTTTTAAAACAAATCTTTGATTATTAAAGTACCATGTATTTGAATTTAACGGAAGTTCATTAATAGTGTTATTAACTGACTCGTTCTTTAAAAAACCGACTTCTATTAAATTTAAATTTGTATTAACAATTTAATGGAAAATTTTATTTTTAAAACAAACATTTGATAATCAAAGTATCGTGTATTTGAATGTAATGGAAGTTCATTAATAGTTCTATTAATTGAAATTTAATTTTTAAATCAGATAAGTTGAAGCATTAAATTCATGAAAATAAAAATAGGAGTAATTTCAAAATTCCAGAGATTACAGGGACTGGTTACAGAATTAAACCTTAGTGTTTGAGTCAATTAAGTTGACCTGATGCGACCGTAGGGCACTGTTTTCCGAACGTGTCATGCATGCACGGCATATCCCCTAAACGCTGCGTTTTGAATTTTCTCTCATTGTTGCGTTATTTTTCCCCAGTAAGAAAAGCCGAAGGAATTGTAGTTTCAAAGAAGGGAAAGTGATGGATTTGATTATTTTTTAATTTATTAGAAAAAAAACGAATAAATTTTGGTTTTTTAGGCATTAAATTTGAAGGTTTTGTCGGAGTTAAAATAATAATAATAATTAAGAATAAATTAATTAAAAGCACTTTCGTTACTTTGCTTTCAACTTTGAACCTTCCCCTCTCTCTTTCTTCTTCAAAAACCTTATGGCCTGAGTTCTCCCAGTGCTTGCTTCCATTGTACTCGAAAAAACCCAAACCCTTTTCTTTGTTAATCGAAATTAGGGTTAGGGTTCCTCCCATAATCCGTAATTCAGTTCATTAGCGTAGGTCTTTTGAAGAAGACGATGAAGCGTTCGAAATTTGAGCCATTAACGTATCCGGGTCGGCTCAGGGTACTTCAGTTCTTGGTCGGGGTTTTGTTTCTCTACCTTTTGTTTGTCAGCTTCGAAATCCCGTTGGTTTTCAGAACCGGTTCCGGTGGGTACTTTACTGACACATTGCCGAGGCCTTTTGTTCTCGAGAGTGAAGAGGACTTCAGTTACAAAACCGCGCCGGCTCGACCTGGTAACGACCCGAACCATGTCCGCCGTCCCGGAGGAGAGAGGAAAGTGCGGGAGGTCAAGGGAGTTTCGGGTCTCCTCTTTAATGAGAGCTCTTTCGACAGCATCGGTTCTAAAGGCGAGTTGTCGGCGCTACACAAAACCGCTCGGCACGCTTTCGTTGTCGGAAGGACACTCTGGGGCGACCTCCAATCGGGTCAAAAGAAATCCGATTCGATACCCGTACAGCAAAATCAAACAGAGTCATGCCCGGATTCGATTTCCTTATCCGGGTCGGAGTTCGTGAAGCAGAGGAGGATCTTGGTCCTGCCCTGCGGGTTAACGTTAGGGTCCCATATTACGGTGGTCGGGATGCCGCATTGGGCGCATGCGGAACATGATCCGAAAATTGCAGTCTTAAAAGAAGGCGATAAGTCAATGATGGTATCGCAGTTCATGATGGAATTGCAAGGATTAAAGGCGGTGGACGGCGAGGATCCGCCCCGGATCCTTCATTTCAATCCGAGATTGAAAGGGGATTGGAGCGGGAAGCCGGTGATCGAGCAGAATACTTGTTATCGGATGCAGTGGGGATCTGCGATGAGGTGCGAAGGGTGGAAGTCTAGAGCTGATGATGAAACAGGTTATTTATTTCAATGGCTTTTATACTTTTCAATGCATTTGACTCGATGCTAATTAAAGAAAGAATGTAGGTTGAAAAAAGGTTGAAATTTTTGTGTTGCTTAGTTTTTTTAATAATGGTAGGTAGTGAATTCGGTTATGGTGTTGCTTTATGATCTTGTGGGGATGGAGGTTTCTGAAAAGGTACTTATATAGTTATATAATGTTTTTTTACCGTTTTGCTGATCGTTTAGTTCTGTTTTCGGGTAGTTGATGGAGAAGTTAAATGTGAGAATTGGATTCGGGACGATTATAATGGCTCGGAAGAATCAAAGACTGCATGGTGGTTAAACAGATTGATAGGAAGGAACAAGGTGGCACTAGATTGGCAGTACCCTTTTGCGGAGGGAAAGTTATTTGTTCTCACCTTGAGAGCTGGTTTGGAGGGTTACCATGTCAATGTCGATGGGCGTCACGTTACCTCATTTCCTTATCGAACTGTGAGTACACATCGTGTTCTTGGCTTTATGATTTGATGGAAATATATGATGCCTTATAAACTTTGTGATGGCATTTACAGGGATTTGTGCTCGAGGATGCTACCGGGTTATCTTTAAAGGGTGACCTTGATGTGCACTCTGTATTTGCTGCTTCCTTGCCTAGTTCACATCCGAGTTTTGATCCGCAAAAGCATCTTGAGAGATTGAGTAAATGGAAGGCGCCCACACTTCCTGAAGGAGATGTAGAGCTTTTTATAGGCGTCCTTTCCGCTGGCAATCATTTTGCTGAGAGGATGGCTGTGAGAAAGTCCTGGATGCAGCATAAGTTAATAAAGTCTTCGAGAGCTGTTGCTCGTTTTTTTGTAGCACTGGTAAGCGTAGATAAAGGAGGAACATGTTCTTTCCTTTGGGAATTTCTCATACTTGATATATTTACTTTTATTTTTCAGAGTGGAAGAAAGGAAGTAAATGTCGAGCTGAAAAAGGAAGCGGAGTATTTTGGTGATATTGTTATAGTTCCCTACTTGGATAACTATGACCTAGTTGTTCTGAAGACAGTTGCCATTTCTGAATATGGGGTGAGCGCTCCAATGATCCGACATTGCCTATCTGATATAGTCTATGTTGTCTAACATGAGTGTTATACACATATTTTGGCATGGGTTTTAGGAACAATCCTCCAAATGTACGGAAAAACTTTAAAATTGAACATACCTGTGTCAGACACATCTATATTGGTCACTCAGTTCATGTCAACATGAGATTTAGTGCATGTAAAAAACCTAATTGCAATATGTTGTTTCTTAGTTGTAAACTCTCAAGTCCTAGACACATGTACGCTTTTGGTCACAGGTCCGTACAATGGCAGCAAAATATATCATGAAGTGTGATGATGATACATTTGTTCGGGTGGACTCTGTGATTAAGGAAGCAAAGAAGTTTGGAGATAAAAGCATTTATATTGGAAACATGAATTATCACCACAAACCCCTGCGCAGTGGTAAATGGGCAGTAACATATGAGGTATGTGTTTGTTTTTTGTTCTGTACTTAGCAAATCGTGGGGGTTTATTGACATGTCATCCCAAGTTTGGGTTTGAAGAAATTTGTTTCTCGTTTTTAACTAATGCTTCACGGAAGCTACCTGAGTTGTGAATGCAGGAATCGGTATTTAGTATTTATACTTGCTCTAGATTGATTAGCATGAAAGGTTTCTTTTGATGAACAATAAACTGGCTTGGAATTTAGAGGTTTAGTTATAGGTAGCTAAACAGGTGCTTGCTTTAGCTATAACTTACTGTTTAAAGAGGTTCACTCCACTTTTCAACGACCTAGGTAGTCATCTGAATGAAAAAGTTCTTGTTTACTCGTGCGATGGCATCTTTAGTTTTTAACCCGAGTCAACACAGCCTTCAGCCGACTTATAATTAGTGATCATTGCTTAACCATTATCCTGACTATGTTTAGTGCATAACATCATAGTTTACATATTCTGTTGATTTCCAGGAATGGCCAGAAGAAGACTATCCACCCTATGCGAATGGTCCAGGGTACATAATTTCATCTGACATTGCACAGTTTATTGTAGACGACTTTGAGAAACACAAGTTGCGAGTGAGTGAGCCATTTCATTGAAATTCCTCTCTGCGTGTCTGTTCTTAAATAGCAGCAGGTTTGATAATTGCTCATTAAAAACACCGTTGTTGCAGCTATTCAAGATGGAAGATGTGAGCATGGGAATGTGGGTGGAGAAATTCAACAGTTCGAAACCGGTGGAGTACCAACACAGCTTGAAATTTTGCCAGTTCGGGTGCATCGAAGGTTACTTCACAGCCCATTACCAATCACCGAGACAAATGTTATGCATGTGGGATAAATTAGTGAATCAAGTAAAGCCCCAATGCTGCAACATGAAATGACAACCCTTATACAAAACAAATCAATAGATAAAGTTTTCACTTGCAATGTGGTAAATTTGAAAAAAAAAAACAACTTAAACAGATTTTGGTAAAACTGTATATATGGGGTTTAAGATATTGAGGTAACTCTCCCACCCCAATTCATTAATTCATTATTTTAGCCACTTTGTTCAGGTCGAATTCAAGATTCGACTTTGCATTTCAATGATCTTTTACCAGCATTGTTGTTAGTACATTGTATTGATATGAAATGTTTAATCTTATTCAAACGTTGAGTTGTTTTACCGATTTTGTATCGATTCACTTCGAATGCTTAAGTTTTCCTTCTTTTATTTTCATGGATGCAAATGGTGGAGGTGAAAATGTATGGATTAGTATAGAATGGTTATGGATGTATAGGTGGAATGACATGGACCAATATGGACCAATTATCAGGGTTAGATTCTTGACCATTGAAGCTATAGAAATCAGAATAGGAAGATCATTTCAACTCATGCAAATCCAGTTCGAACGACAGCCGGAGCTCCACCGATGTATAAACACAGCATGTGAGTAGAGGGAGATTGAGCACCGATATTATCACCATTATGTCTGTTTGAGCTGAAAATTGAAGTGGTTGAGCAGTCGAGGAGAGTGAAGACGTTATCATCTGCGAAAGAAAAGATGCCAAAGCAGTTCGAGCAACTGCCAGTCGACGTGGAAGGATCCGAGATGTATATAACTTGGTTGCTTATAGTCTATGTTGGTTATGGGTAGCTGCCAGAGTGTGTTCAGAGTCGGTTCAAAGTTGTACGGGATATTGTACAATTTATTGAATTGAAACTCTTAATTTATAGTTCGAAAAAATACCTTTTTAATAAATTATTTTGATATAAAAAATTGTTTAATTACTCTCTTGAAAAAAATCACATCTAAATTCTAACATTTTCACTTAATAAGTGTCACTCTTTTTGCATGTTTTCAAGTAAAATCATTTACAACATATTCAATATCAACTTTTTCTAAAAAGATCACTCTTGATTGTCATCAAAGCAAGTTTATTTAACATTTCTTGAGATATAATTGTTCGCAAGTATGGCTTCAGCAACTTCAAATTTGAAAAACCTTGTTATCTAGAAGCAACAATAATTAGAATAGTCAATATGATTCTATAAGCAGCTGTTGTATTTGGAAAAAATTAAAACGTTTTAAATATACTCACTGCTCCCATTTTTTCTTAAATAAATTTTTTTTAAGTAATTTCAGGTCAATAAATAATGCATTTCCATCAGTAGCGGATCCAGAAATTTAAAAATGCGCTCTAAAATATATATTACAATATCTCAAAAATCTAAAATAACAATTTGTTCAAACAGTAAAAATAAAGTTACAAATATTAAGGGAAAACTACACCGGTGGTCCCCAAACTATTATTATTTTTCTATTTTGGTCCCCAAACTATGTTTTTCGGTAAAATCATCCCTTCTGTTACATAGTTCTCATGTTTTGGTCCCCGGCGTTAAATAGCTAACGGTTTTGCTGACGTGGCATTTTTTAAGAGGGGAGAGAAATTATTAAAAATATTTAAAAAATGTCACGTCAACAAAACGACTAGCTATTTAACGTCGGGGGACCAAAACAGAAAAACTATTTAACAGAAGGGAAGATTTTGCCGAAAAATATAGTTTATGGACCAAAATAGGAAAACGTTAATAGTTTGGGGACCACCAATGTAATTTTCCCCAAATATTAAAAACAATTATAATTGCTTCGACGAGTTTTCATTCCTTGAAACCGCTTCATGATTTCTTCACCGGTCAATTTGGAGAAAAATGTCTCTTTCTATATAAGTGACCAAACAATAATTTAAAAATTGATAACTCATACTATTTCGCAACTTATTCTTTACAATGTTAATTTTAGAAAATGCTCTTTCCACACTTGCGGTTGCTACGGGAAGAATCAACACCAACTTTATAAGCAAATAGACTTGTTGATACACTTAATACTTCTTTGTCTCAACTATCATCATGAAAAGTTCACTCATATTCTTCAATACCCAAAATCTATCATCCCTCTGCATATCAGCAATATAATTATCAAATTGATCATCAAAGCCTAGTCTATCAACACTTATAAACTCATCAGGATATAATTCGACAAGTCTAAGTATTTTTTGTTTATTAAAAGAAAAAAACATATCAAGTGGACTTAAAGAAGCCATACAATTCAATAATTTCATACTTAACCTCATCAGATATATTGTTTAACTCTTGAAGTTGAAGATCAATAACTCTCAAGAACACTTCAATTCAAAAATAATGAATATTTGTAGTATCCAAACGGCTATGTTTCTTTCTTCCCGGAGGAGTATACACATCATTCATATCAAGAATATTGATGTCATTCTTGTTACAAAATAAAGCAGTTATAGCAAAGAAAGACTCTCAACCGTATTCTCTCATGTTTTACAATTTTTCTTTAGTTAAATTGTTAAAGTGACAAGATATAGCATTGACAATATCTTATTTTTTTCTGCAAAATTTTGTTTAATTCATTCATGATTCCAAATTTTTTTTTATCAAATGAATTATGAAAATGAAATTAAATGACTCTGTCGCTATTTGTTTTTATTTGTTCTATTTATTTAGTTGTTCCCATAAATTCTAACCTTGATAAGGCTCTAGATTTATATCAGAATTATTAAATAAAAAGTTTAATAAAAAAGAAAGAGTAAGATGAGACCCCATCAAATCAAGCCCCTCACATATTGCCGAATACAAATCAATCACATTCAAAATCAATTTAAAATAGACCCCTAACGTGTATCATTTGGGCTATCTAACCCAAGCTTTTGGTTCAAACTTTTTTCAGTCACAATTTCACCATTTTTAAAAGCCTTTGCAACTTTTTCAGCTTATTTTCCTTTAAGCAAATATTTCCGCTTGCAAGATGCTCTAATAACATTAAAAAAAATTAAGTGTATCAAAAAGCGAACGACAATTTTATTTTATCTTAAACGGCAACAAGAGTTAACTTAAGTTAGTGAGCAAAACAATGTACATAATATGCAGATTGTTTTTTCTCATGAATAGAGTTTTGAGACCATTAAATTCACTCTTCGTATTGCTAGCTCCATTATACCTTTGCCCACGAACTCTTGACACACTCAAAGGATGCTCATTAAACAAAGAATAGATAGCTTCTTTAAGAGACAAAGTTGTATCTCCAACATGAACAATTCCAAGAAACCGCTCCATTATCATTCCCCTATTAGCAACATAATGCACACACAAAGCCATCTGTTCTTTTCGAGATATATCACTAGACTCGTCTACTAATATCCCAAAAAAATTCTTACCAAGATCTTTCACAATAGCCTTGGTAGTTTCTTTTGCACAACAATTGATAAGTTCTTTTTGAATTGAAGGTCCAACCATTTGATTATTTTTAGGTGCATTCTTCAAAACTACATTTCTTACATCATCATTCTTTTTTTGCAAACCAATTCAAAAGTTCAAGAAAATTTTTCTTGTTATTTGATTCATTACATTTATTATGACCACGAAATGCCAACCCTTGAAGCAAAAAAAAATCTCAAACAATGAAGAGAAGCAGTCAAACGGATTCGGTAATCAATTTTAGCTTGTTCAGTTTATTGGCTTAAAGAAGCTTCGATGGACGGCTTTAAATTTTTTAAATTCTTAAACTTTTAAAAGGCTTGATTATGAGCACTGTTAATCCCACCAACATGTTTTCTAAATCTAACTGACCTATTCCAATCATTAAACCCTTAACAACAAAAGCATCTCCCCCTGTAGCTTTGATAGTTTCATTCTTAAACAAGTAACAAACAAAATAAAATGTAACATCTTTTGAAACGCTATATTCAAGCCAAGAATATTTTTTAAACCAAAATTTAGTAAAGCGGCGTAATATACCTCTTCTAAAGTCTGTTTGAGAAAATTTGTGCTTCTTTTGTTGGCAAGCTCTTCTTTGTATGTATTCTTTCCTCACCGCATTGGATGATGCTCAACAATTCTTTTCCTTTTAGCTGGATCATGCAGAAGAGAATTAGCATCAAGTTGGCTCTCCTTTTCCTTCGATGTAAATGTTGTACTACCATGTGCTGCCATATTGGTTTCTTGAGTTTAGGGCATATTGTGTTGAGTTGGTGATGAGGCACAAGTTAACACTTTAGAAGTAAATTCTTCTTTAGACGTTTGAACAAACTAATCCAAAGTTCCTTTGTTCTTCTTTTGTGGAGGACTAATTGTATCATTATCCATCTTCTCACTACTACAATTACAATAAGTATTAATTAAAATTTACTACTCAATAGTCATATATAATTATATATTATCAAAGAAGTAAATTCTTAATTACTAGTTAAACAATTTTAATTACTCAACTTAAATTACACAAATTTAGCATAAATTTTTTGCTCTTCACAAAAAATACATATAACGACAAAAACATGTATGGATGGCAAAATTCAAATATTCAATTTAACTATAAAATTACTCAAAACTGTCAAAATAAACTTAGAACTCAAATTCAGTCCTTCAATTTTAACTCAATGAAATTAAAAAATAAAATTTAAAGATTTAAAGATTAGAACATGAATTTAACTAAAGTTAAGAGGGTAAGAAAATAAATGAGTAACCTGAGAAAGAATGACGGTTGGCAGAGCCGGGTTAGAGTAATTCGCCAGAAAATTAGTAGAAAACCTAAGCTTAAAGGTTGTTTACTGCTTTATTCTTCAATATTGAGAAATGAGAATTGGGGATTGAGAAAGGGGAGAGAGAGTGAGACTAAGAGATAAATAGTAAAAAGTTATTCTTATAAAATAAAATAAAATAATCATTTAACTTCACCTAAATTCACGTGACAAAAAAGTCAAATAATAGTATATTAGAGCAGTCAACTTTTTAAATTTGAACTCTATTTTTTCTTGTTTTTAGAGTAACTAATAGTTCATTAATAACTAAAAGAAAACAAAGTTCAATGAACCAATTGTTTTTGGGCCCCACAACACACTGCCCGAAATATTAAAAATAAACACAAAATTTCAATAAATATTTTTTTTAAAATAAAACTTTCTTCTTCCTTTTTTTTCTCTGATAACTGATGAAAACTAAGAATATTTTTGTTTATTTTCCTTGATGCACATGGCTGCACGGTAGAGCTTAAAGTTTAACTCTTTTTCTTTTTTATTCTATAATGGGTATGCAAAAAAAGTTAAAAAAATCCCATATATACTGCATCATACTCAGCAACTCCCCCCAAATAATGGGTATGCAGTTGCTACCATGGTGGTTGAATAAATCCGCCTCTGATTTTTATCAACATCATATAATTTACATTTCTTAAGAACATTTTTAAAATTATTACAATAAATTTTGAGTTTAACGTTATCCAATGTAAGTAATTTATTAGAATAAAACTAGAAGTAAAAACACATATAATTGATATTGTTCAAATCTCTTATAAAAAGTAATAACGGCTTGATATTATTGTCCGTATTTTGTAATTAATTTAAAGGACGGTGTAAATTGTTAATTAAAATATAAAAATTTATAAGTATTTAATATATGTTTGGTCCTTATTTTTGGGGCCCTCTTTTTGAGAGGCTTGTGTGGTTGCTCCACTTGCACATGTCCAAAACCTTCACTGAGTGTGTTTTGAACGTTAGTTGTCATTGGTCACAAGTTATGTCTCGATGAAAGCGCAGATCACTGCAGCCAAGGCCTATTCCAAATGTGTACTTGATAAGTAGATTTTCGTAGGTTCTCCGGCAAGCCTGAGATGATACAAGGGAGGGAAACAAGATCAATGGGATAAAGGAGAGGAGAGATGAGAGAGTACTGTTTTTGCTGATAAAATTTTTCTGTCTCTTTTCGGTGCTCTTACTTATACCCTAACACTAAAAAATACTTTAAATTAAATTCCATGCCCTAACCTTAAATATTAAATCCTAAAACCTACACCTCATACCCTAAAATACACCCTACCTTAATTTCCCTAAACCATAACCATAAATTCTAATCTAAAACTTTAAATTCTAAACCTAATTTTAAGCATGTGATCATAAATATCGGCACTGAAAAGAGAAAAAATATTTTCAACGTGTTTTTCTTCATTTGGTTGATTGCCAAACAACTTTTAGTTGAAAAGATGTGTATTTTGGTTACAAGTCCATGTATTATACAAAAAATCATTTTAACCATACTACTATAAAATAGACATTTCAGTTTGAAAAAAAATATCGCTTTAGTACAAATCATTAATTTACCATTAGTGGATTCAATCTCTTGGTTTAAACTCCTTTTAATATGACTTTGTTAATTTAAAAAAAAGAACAAATTGGTCCTTCTAAAAAATAATTTAGTCCATTTAATTTCATTAGTGCATGGCACGTGTCCAACTATGATGGATACTGTTGAAAGTAAAAGATTAAAAAAATTCTCTTTTTCATATATCTCAAAATAAGATTACAAGAGGATATTTATAATAAACATATTTGATTAAAGCTAACTAACTGAATAATGCTAACTAACTAACATTATAACTAATTTGCTAACAAACTCTCTTCACTCCCCCTCAAGTTGGTAGTTGAAAGACATTTTTTGACTCCCAACTTGAAGAGAAGATGGTTATGTTGTTGAATGCGCAATGCTTTAGTCAAGATATCTGTAAGCTGTTCTGCTAAAGCCACATGCTCTATGTGTATGAGACCTTCCTGAATTTTTTCCCTTATAGAATGACAATCGATCTCAATGTGTTTTGTTCTCTCGTGATATACTGGATTTGCAGCTATTTGTAACACAGTTTTATTATCACAATAAAGTAGTGTTGGCCTAAGAACATTTGCTTCCAGTTCTTTTAACAGACCATCCAACCAGACAATTTCAGCAATGGTTGTAGCCATACTTCTGTACTCTGCTTCAGCTGACGATGTAGCAATGGTACTTTACTTCTTAGCCTTTTAAGAGATTAAAGAATCACCTAGTTTGATACAAAAATTAGATATTGACTTCTTTGACATTGGACAAGAGGCCCAATCAGAGTCACAATAGGTCTTTATTTGACATTGACTTGTACAGCTTAACAACAATCCTTGTCCTGGGCTCCATTTTATATATCTCACAATTCTGAGTGCTGCTTCCATGTGTGATTTCTTAGGCAATTGCATGAATTGACTAAGATGATGAACAACATATGTAATATCTGGTCGAGTGTGAATGAGATAAATTAGTCTTTCAATTAACCTCTGAAAGATTGTTTTGTCTTCAAGCATCGGATCCTCATGTTGTTGCTGCAAATTGTCATCAAATTGTACTGAGGTGAGCTTCAAGTTCTTCTCCAAATGAGTAAGTGTAGGTTTAGCTCCCCCTAAACCGTACTCTCAATAAGCTCCAGGGTATATTTTCTTTGATTTAACAAAATTTCTTCTTTAGATCTCAAAACTTCCAACCCAAGAAAATACTTCAAGTTACCTAAGTCTTTCATCTTGAAGTTTTTGTTCAGAATCTTTTTCAATTCATCAATCATTCCAATGTCATTTTCAGTCAACATTAAGTCATCAACATAGATAAGCATGATTATCATTTTGTTTCCTTGCTTCTTTGTGAATAATGAGTAATCATGCTTACTTTGCTTGTATCCAGCAGTAACCAAAGCCTTTGTCAACTTTATATTCCATTGCCTTGACGCCTGTTTGAGACCATAGAGAAATTGCAGTCTACATACCATATTCTCCTACTGGCTGTTGAAACATATAAACTTCTTCAAATAAGTCCCCTTGAAGAAAAGCATTGTACACATCCATCTGAAATAATGGCCAATGAAACATAGCTGCAAGAGCCAGAACATTGCGAACAGTGACCAACTTAGCAACTGGAGAGAAAGTCTCATCGTAGTCAACTCCTTGTTGGTTATAACCCTTTGCAACAAGACGGGCTTTGAATCGTTCCACTTCACCAGAGGCTTTGTACTTAACACGATAGACCCATTTACAACCAATGAGAGTTTTATCTTTTGGTAAAGGCACAACAATCCATGTTTCATTAGATTCCAAGGCTTGAATCTCATCTTGCATAGCCTTAATTCAAGCAGGGTGTTTTATTGTCTCAGAAATTTTCTTTGGTTCAAACAAAGTTGTGGATGAAAGAAAATTTTGAGTAGGAAAAGGTAAATGAGAATAGGAAAAAGAAGAAGAAAAAGGAAGAAAACCCGGAGAAGAGGAAGTAGAGTGGTAGGAACAAGTGTAATCATCAAGCCAAGTAGGGGGCTTAGAGACACGAGTAGATTTACGAGGAATGGCATTAATGGAACATGCAAAGAAGAATAAGGTGAAGGATGAGGCAGGTGAGACAAGTCAGGTGTACCTATATTGGGTTGAGAAGTAGGAGAGGATAAATCTGGATGGGAAATAGTTGGTGAAGGTTGATGAGGAACGATGGAAGTAGATGAGGAAGGTTGATTAGGAAGAGTGGAAGTAGTTGGGGAAATAATTGGTGAAAGTTGATTAGGAACAATAAACGTATTTGGTGAAGGATGAGGAGGAGACAAAATTAAATAATCCTCATCAGGAACAAAAGGATGAGAAAGGAAAAAAACAGGAGAAGAATCTTTAGCCATGTGAAAGGGAAAATAGTTTCATGAAATATGACATCTTTGTTAATGAAGAAAGAATGAGGTTCCGAATTGAATAAGAGATAGCATTTCTAAGTGGAAGAGTAACTCGGAAAGACATAAAGAATAGACTTTGGAGAAAATTTATCCTTATAGTTGGGTGTGGTGGCAAAACACAAACAGCCAAAGACCCTTAAGTGAGACAAAGAAGGAGATTTATGAAAAAGTAATTCAAACGGAATTTTCCAATTGAGAACAGATGAGGGAAGCCTGATAATGAGATAACAAGCAGTGAGAATACACTCACCCGAAAATTTGATAGGAACTTTTGAATGAAAACGAAGGGCTCTGGCCACTTCAAGAAGATGACGATGTTTTCTCTCAGCAATTCCATTTTGCTGAGGAGTATGGATGCAACCGCTCTAGTGAATAATGCCAAGAGATTGAAAAAAAGAAGAGGAGGCAGAATTGAAGAATTCAATGCCATTGTCACTGTGCACAACCTTAACAGGGACACCAAATTGAGTTTGCTTAGCAAGAGGATAAATAGAACACTAACGAATACAAACAGAATCAAATTTCATAGCATTTAAACAAGGTAATCTATGTATTTTATTGATAGGAGCATGTCCTAAACGAGCATGCCAGATATTAGTAACATCAACCACAGAAGACATATGCAAGTAGACGATTGAAGATGCGAATTAAAAACAAATGAAAAAGACATACTAGAAGTAGAAGAAGACTCGAGAAAATATAAGCCCTTTGTTCCCTACCAATCTGCTTCATCTTTCCAGTGAAGAGATCCTGTAAAAGAAAGAAATCATGATAAAAAAGTGCTAACAAATGAAGTTTCTGAGCTAACTTGGAGACAGAGAGCAAGTTATGGGTAAAATTAGGAACAAAGAGCACATCATGTATAACAAAGTCAGAACTTAAAGAAATAGATCCAGCGTGAGTAATAGAAACTCGTTTACCATTAGGAAGGTGGACAAAGCAAGAATTAGGAGCACAAGCAATAGGAGAAATCAAGCTATTGAAATCACAGAAAATGTGGCCAGTTGCACCAGTATCCAAAATCCAAGTTAAGCCAGGATAAGCAGCTGAATTACATTACAAGCAACATTACCTGCAAAATTAGCAGCAGATTCGACAGGGGAAGACTTGGTCACAAGCTCCAAGATTTGATTATATTGAACCTGAGTGAAGACAGGAGCTGGGGGCGAATTAACATGACCAGAAACCAAACACTCTAATGGTGAATCAGAGGACTCAAAGTGAGAAACTAGGGCAGTTGAAGTGTCTTTCTTCTTGGTAAACTTAAAATCAAGAGGATAGCCAATCAACCGATAACAATTCTCTTTTTTGTGACCACGAACCTTACAATGATCACAAATGTTGTTGAAGCATCATCGAGCACTGGAAGAGTTGGAATACAAAACTATAGATTCCAAAACAAGAGAGGCATCATGAAGAAAAATCCGTTAAGACTCTTCCTGAATGAGCATAGAATATGCTTAATTGACGGTGGGGAGAGGTTGCATGAGAAGAAGCTGGCTACGAACGGTAGAGTAGGTTTCATTCAGGCCCATCAGAAACTGAAACAACTGCTTCTGCAAAATATGCTTCTGATTCCTATAAGAGTTTGCAGACTGACACAAAAAAGGAACCAATACACTATATTCATCCTAGAGTAATTTCAATTTTGTAAAATAGACAGAAATTGAAGAGTCTCCCTGAACATGAGTGGTAATCTAACGATGAAGGAAAAAAAAGCCGAGCATCATCGACCTTGTCGAAGCGCTCCTTCAAATCGAACCACACAAGTGAAGCATCAGAAGCAAAAACGATTTCGGCAGAGAGATCTGGACTGACGGTGTTTAGAATCCAGCTGAGAACGATAGCGTTACACTGATCCCACTGAGCGCGCAATGACTCTACATAAGAATCGAGTTTACAAGTGCCATCCACAAACCTTAATTTGTTCTTCGCGAGTAGAGAAAGGTGAAGCGAACGACTCCACACGCTATAATTCTCAACGTCGGTGAGTTGGTGTGAGACAAGGAGAGCACACGGAGTATCAGAAGAATGAAGATACATTGGATGATTAAAATCAATAGAATCCATCGCATAAACGGAGAAGAAACACGATAGAAAAATTGGGGGGAAATGAAAAAGAAAAGAAACGAGGGAAAATTGAGGAAAGTTGGGAAGAAAAAAGCCAAACACGAGAGAAGCCCAAACCTAAGTGTCTGATACCATGTTAAGAGTAAAAGATTAAAAAAATTCTCTTTTTCATATATCTCAAAATAAGATTACAAGAGGATATTTATAATAAACATATCTGACTAAAGCTAACTAACTGAATATATATTGATAACTAACTAACAGGATAACTAATTTGCTAACTAACTCTCTTCAGATACATTTTATTTTTTTCAAAAATCTATATATTTTTTTCTTAGTTTTAAAACTTTTTGTTGGGTTTTTCGATGCTCGATTCGATCAACCGTTCTTGCTCGCCAAGTGGCGGAGAAGTGGATTTTTGGGTGGAAGGGTTTAGGAAGCTAGAAAAATAGAAACACAATGATTTATAGTGGTTCAACCTTCTAACCAAGGTCTACATCCACTACCTTAGCTTCCCACTAAGGATTTCTCAACCAATTCCACTAATTGATTCGTCCCCTTTTCTAGGATTAGGAGGAAACCCTTACAACCGATCAAGCTTCTACCCAAGCCTTGATCAAACCCTCTTTTACAAAGAGATAATGAAAGCAAACTTAAACCCTCTAATAGGTGTTTGTTTGCACAATGAAGCACTCACCCAAAACCTAAAACACTTGAGCAAATTTGACAATTTTGGCTCACTAGTGTTTGTCTATACAAGAAATGACAAATTAAGCACTAAGACAATTTCTTGATCATTTGATGTTTGACAATATGAGCATTAGCCTTCTCTTGATGCTTGGAGGTCCCTTTTATACTCCCAATTGAGTTTCTAGCCGTTTATGGCCGTTGGGGATGTTTTGGAGCCGTTGGAAGCCATTAAAGTCGAGCTTTAAATGCTCACCTGCACAATAGTTTCGAAACCTTTTAAGAGGTTTCGAAACCTTAAGAGGGGTTTAGAAAAACTAGCCGTTTTATAGCCGTTTGTAGCCGTTACAGGGCCAAAGTTTCGAAACCTTGTAAAGGTTTCGAAACCTTTGCTTAGGTTTCCAAAGGCAGGGGCTACTGCCCAGATAAGTTTCGATACCTTGTTTAAGGTTTCGAAACTTTCTTCTAAAAACATGTATTTTGGGCATTTTCTTGACTTTAAAATGTATATTCAATATAGGTGCAAAGTCAAAACATTTTAAACATATTTTTCAAGTTGTTTTTGACTAAAAACATATTTTAAATTCTTTTCAATTTAGTCCAAAACATTTTTCAAATATTATATCAAAACATTAGTTCTACAATCTCCCCCTTTTTGATATAATAAAACTAACTTGAAAAATTGTTTGGGATTCTCCCCCTTTAACTTTAAAAATGTGAATAAGAGATTAACTATATGAAATCAAATAAAGCTCCCCCTTATTCATTTGAAAATTCAATTTTTCAAACCAATTTCTCCCCCTTTTTGTTATATCAAAAAGAATTTAAAATGACATTTAAGTTCAAGATAACATAGGAGGCAAAAAAAATTTTGACACACTTAAAATTTTGGTTTTAAAAATTGGCTCCCCCTTACTCAAAGCATCATTGAAATTGTTAGTCCATCATATATGATCATCTAGTTGAATTAAAAAAAATAAACAAAAGAAATCAAAAACAACTAGAATTTTACCAACACTTGAACTCAAGGTAGGATGTGAAGCCTTCCTTCTTCAAGTGTTCTTCCTTGTGTGCATGGAGCTCCCCCTTAATGTTTGACTTGTTGAACATCTCCATCACACCTAGCAAAAGACAATCAAGTAATTTTTGGTATCCAAATTGCTTTGGATCCATAAACGTTAGTAGCACAAAATTTAGTCCCCTTAGGAATCCATTTTTCAATTTCATCCTTTCTAGTTGAAGTGGTTAGTCCTTTTGGGACCCATACACTTCTAAAACATTTTCCATTCACAAATCTAGGGGCACTAGATTGTCTTACATAAAAATTTGATTTTTGAAAATTATTTTTCTTTTCAAGTTCATTTGAAATCAAATCTTTTTCTTTTTGAACTTTTAGAAGCAAATTTTGTAAATCAAAGCATTTTTGTTCAAAATCTTTTAATCTTGCTTCAAGTTCAAGATTTGTTTTGGAAAGCAAATCATTTTCAATTTTTATTTTTGAAATTAACTTTTTGTTTTTAGAAAATGATGTCTTGAATTCCAAAAGCAAATCATCATAGGCATCTTGTAACTCATCAAATGTATAAGAATTTGAAATAGATGAGTTAGAAGTTACCTCCCCCTCATTGAGGGCCATCAAGCATAGGTGGGCTACTTCATCATCGGTGGAGTCTTCATCACTCCATGTGGCCACATATGCTTGTTTAGAAGATGATCCCTTCTTTTTGGATTTGTGGGAGTCCTTCATCTTCTTCATCGATTCATGCTTTGATTTTTCCATTTTGCTCTTCATGAACCGGGTGAATTTGTTGAAGAGATAGGCCATCTCTTCATCTTCACTATCCTCCTCACTAGAATCTTCATGATGACATGTGGAGGACTTGAGAGCCATGGCACTTGCATTGATGCCAAGCCCTTTGATTTTCTTCTCTCCCATAGCTCGAATTTCTTCCCTTTTCTTCTCCTCTTCCTTGTTCTTCTTCATGATTTGATGAGTGAGAAGAGACCCCATAAGTTCATCAAGCTTCAAAGTCTTCAAATTTTTGGCTTCGATGATGGCGGTCCTCTTTGAGTCCCAAGACTCGGGAAGTGAGTAGATGAGCTTTCGAACAAGCTTTTCTTCCAGGATGGCTTCTCCAAAACCTTTAAGACCGTTGGTGATGGTGGAGAACCTATCAAACATCTTCTCGATGTTCTCTTCCGGATCCATTTTGAAGTTCTCATACTCCAAGGTTAGGAGCCCAATCTTGGTCTCCTTGACTTCATTTGTCCCCTCGTATGTGACTTCAAGCTTGTCTCATACCTCCTTGGCACTCTCACAAGAAGACATCTTCTCATAGATGGATGGACCAAATGCACAAAATAGAATGTGCAAAGCTTTGCAATTTAGCTCCATCTTCTTGCGATCGTCGGCACTCCACTCCGCTTTTCTTCTTTGAGGCACGAACGGACCATCTTCAACTACATCCCATAGCTTGTAATCTTTTGATTTGATGAAGAACTTCATCTTTGTCTTCCAATGGGCATAGTGGTCTCCGTCAAAGAAAGGCGGTTTGTCGATTGATTGTGCCATTTGAGCCGGTTGATGAAATAGTGATCGAGCTTGCCGGATCTCCTCAATAGGATGTGAATCCTCTTCGATTGAGCCAAGCTCTGATACCAATTGTTGGGTTTTTCGATGCTCGATTCGATCAACCGTTCTTGCTCGCCAAGTGGCGGAGAAGTGGATTTTTGGGTGGAAGGGTTTAGGAAGCTAGAAAAATAGAAACACAATGATTTATAGTGGTTCAACCTTCTAACCAAGGTCTATATCCACTACCTTAGCTTCCCACTAAGGATTTCTCAACCAATTCCATTAATTGATTCGTCCCCTTTTCTAGGATTAGGAGGAAACCCTTACAACCGATCAAGCTTCTACCCAAGCCTTGATCAAACCCTCTTTTACAAAGAGATAATGAAAGCAAACTTAAACCCTCTAATAGGTGTTTGTTTGCACAATGAAGCACTCACCCAAAACCTAAAACACTTGAGCAAATTTGACAATTTTGGCTCACTAGTGTTTGTCTATACAAGAAATGACAAATTAAGCACTAAGACAATTTCTTGATCATTTGATGTTTGACAATATGAGCATTAGCCTTCTCTTGATGCTTAGAGGTCCCTTTTATACTCCCAATTGAGTTTCTAGCCGTTTATGGCCGTTGGGGATGTTTTGGAGCCGTTGGAAGCCATTAAAGTCGAGCTTTAAATGCTCATCTGCACAATAGTTTCGAAACCTTTTAAGAGGTTTCGAAACCTTAAGAGGGGTTTAGAAAAACTAGCCGTTTTATAGCCGTTTGTAGCCGTTACAGGGCCAAAGTTTCGAAACCTTTACAAGGTTTCGAAACCTTTGAGCCAAAGTTTCGAAACCTTGTAAAGGTTTCGAAACCTTTGCTTAGGTTTCCAAAGGCAGGGGCTACTGCCCAGATAAGTTTCGATACCTTGTTTAAGGTTTCGAAACTTTCTTCTAAAAACATGTATTTTGGGCATTTTCTTGACTTTAAAATGTATATTCAATATAGGTGCAAAGTCAAAACATTTTAAACATATTTTTCAAGTTGTTTTTGACTAAAAACATATTTTAAATTCTTTTCAATTTAGTCCAAAACATTTTTCAAATATTATATCAAAACATTAGTTCTACACTTTTAATAAATTTTAAGATATTTTTATAATCGTTTTCAATTAAATTATTACTCTTCGTTAAAAATTTAAAAAAATTGAGTAAATTGTTGCTTTTTTATTGATGATTTACTTTTTATAAAAAAAAATTTGAACACTTATGAAATCTAGACATAAAATTAACTCGAATTTCTTAACGTTGTTATTTTATTTATTTGCTTTTTTGCATGACATATAACATGCGTTGAAGCTTCAGCAATAACACTGTAATTTTGTTTAGTGTTCGTAGCTTTTGCATTTTGATATGTTTGGATTGTATAAGTAGTGCAATTAATTTTTGGGTTAACTACTGGAATAGTCACTTATGTTTCCTCCCAGTACAGAGTTGGTCACCGATTTTGAAAAACGACCAGTAAGATCACTTACGTTTTCGGGGCGTAAACTTTTGGTCACTGAGCCGTTTGTTGCTGTTAAAAATTGATGGCTTGCTGACATGGTAACGAAAAAATAAGGGTAAACTACTGCAATGGCCATTAAAGTTTATCCTATCTACATTTCTGTTCCCTAATTTTAAAAAATAAACATTATGATCACTATTGAAAATGTTTCTTTATAATTTCACCCTTAAATTTTTAAAAATTCATTTTCAGCCCTAAAACTTTGCAATCAGTTAGTACAATAATATTATCAAGGCTTAAATGAAAAATAGGTGCTCAAAGTATACCCTTTTTAAATTTTAGGTGCCCAAATTGTTTCTATTTAATAACTAAACTTTCAAATTACTCCTATTTTTTCACTATGAATTATTTTATTATTATTATTATAACATGACATGTCATTTTTTATTATTTTTAAATTAAAAATAATTTAAAAATAAAATCATTTTTATTATTATTAAATTTAAAATATTTTAAAAAATATCACTTAATTTAGGTGTCTAAAGTATTTTTTTGTAAAAATAGGTGCCCAAACTTTCCATAGTTACAACAATTTTAGGTGTCGATTGTTAAATGGGTGTAAAAAATTGTCAACCAATCAGTTCTTGACACGTGGCATTAATTTTATTTTTTAAAAAAGTTAATGGAAAATACTCAAAATTTTCAAATATTTATAAAATCTCAAAATTTTACAAGCTTCACAAAATAGTCCCTCAATCCTTAAAAATTCCCAAACTTTCGTCGTCAATTGTCGTCGCTGACCGCACCCACATGGTCTCCGGACAAATGCGACCATTTCCCCTAACACAACGTCGCCGGAAATGCCCAATGACGTGTAGCTGAATGCCAAACATGAACTTCGCCATCGATTGACGTTCGGCTGCACGCCATTGGGCGTTTCCGGCAATGCTGTGTCAGGGGAAATGGTCGCCTTGGTCCGACGACCATTTGGGTGTGGTCAGCGACGGCGATCGGCGACTGAAGTGGCGACAATCGACGGCAGAAGTTTGGAATTTTTTAGGAATTTAGGGACTATTTTGTGAAGCTCGTAAAATTTTGAGATTTTATAAAAATTTGAAAAATCTGAGTATTTTCCATTAAAAAATTTTAAAAAGAAAAATAAAATTAATGTCACGTGTCAAGCACCGATTGATTGACGATTTTTTAACACCTATTTAACAATCGGGAACCTAAAATTGTAACTATGGAAACTTTGGGCACCTATTTTTACAAAAAAATACTTTAAACACCTAAATTATTCTAAGAAGTGATATTTTAAAATATTTTAAATTTAATAATAATAATAATGATTTTATTTTTAAATTATTTTTAATTTAATAATAATAATAAATGATATATCATGTTATAATAATAATAATAAAATAATTCAGAGTGAAAACTATGAGCAATTTGAAAATTTAGTTATTAAATATGAGCAATTTGGGCACCTAAAATTTAAAAAGGGTATACTTTGGGCACTTATTTTTCATTTAAGCCTTTATAATATTATTGTACTAATTGATTGTAAAGTTTTAGGGTTGAAAAATGAATTTTTAAAAATTGAAGGGTGAAATTATAAAGAAACCTTTTCAGTAGTGACCATAATGTTTATTTTTTTAAATTGGGGAGCAGAAATGTACATGAGATAAACTTTAGTGGACATTGCAGTAATTTACCCTTATTTTTCGCTGTTATGTCAACAAGCCGTCAATATTTAACGGCAACAAACGACTGAGTGACCAAAAGTTTACGTCCCGAAAACGTAAATGACCTTACTGTTCGTTTTTCAAAATCGGTGACCAACTCTGTACTGGGAGAAAACATAAGTGACTATTCCAGTAGTTAACCCTTAATTTTTTATTATATTTCCTTTTTGTTTGATGTTTTTTATAGAAATTAATTTTTTTTGAAGCTTTATTTTTACAAACTTTAGATTTTTTATTTTTATTTTTTGTATTTTATTAGTTTTTTATTATTTTTCAAAATTTTGGGAAATTTTAGTACTTTTTTATCTTTTAAAATATTGTTTATTATATTAAAAGGTTTGATTTTTTCCAACAACCCATTGATCTAGTGAGATGAGACACTAGATTCCTTAAGTAAGGATATGAGTTCAAATCTTAACGTTGTGAATGAAACAAATAAGATTAAGAGTCACCCCATTATAACCTCTGCAATTCCAGATTAATCAATCAATAGATTGAATAGCAGTAGATATATAAAAATATTTATTTTTTAAAATTTTAAAAATTATGTGCTAACAAGAAGAGACATAATCTGTTATCGTTATTAATTGTTCACTTTCGAAATTGCAGGACGAAATTATTCTTTTTCAAGAGGGATTTCAAATTTAATATGAACTAATTTAAACTAAAATATTAAAATTAACTTACACACTTTACTATTACGAATAAAAATGTTAACTTTTTCGAAACGAACAAAGACAAAAATGTTTCTTTTTAAAATATTTAAATAAAAAATAAATACACTTAAAATTTCGTCAAACTTGTTTGTCAATAAAAATTTCGTTTAAGCAAAATATTAGAGAGCGTGATTATTATGATAATGATATTTTAAAACACGCACTTATAACATTTGAAGCTTAATACGATTGGGAATGGCGAATGGAAGATCCGTCGGAGCATCAGATCGCATTAGGGTTTTGCGAAATCAAGGGTTTACATTGTTCATCCGCAATTTATCCGAGCAACTTCATTGGCAGGGCTTATGGCAAGTGTTTGATCGTTACGGACAGGTACTAGATGCTTTTATTCCTGCCAAGAGATTGAGGTCGGGAGAACGCTTTGGATTTGTAAGGATGAGGACGCGGACGGAGGCCCAGCGGGTGCGCAATCGGCTCGATGGCCGATGGATCTATGGGGCAAGGATTTCGGTGGTATTCGCACAAGACGGTGCACAATTGAGCAGAGACTTCAAGGATCCGGGGAAAGGAATGATGAAAGGAGATACACAGGCGAGTTCAGGGCGTAATCAGCAGAATGTGGGTAAGCGCAGGCATATCAATGTATCGTTGAGAGCATCCCAGAGTATGGATAGGGAGCGACAAGGGAGAGAGGTAAACAAAAATAGAGTGATCACTGGCGAAGTGGATAACGACAAGTGGAATACATTGCAGAATTGCGCCGTGGGGTGGAGTCGACAGCAAAAAGGATTGGCTTCTATCGCAAAAGAATTACATGATGAGGGGATACATGACATGACGATTATGCGATTAGCGGGATCACGGATATTGTTGTTGTTTCAAAATAAAGAGACCAAGGCCTCAATATTACAATCTGGTATTCTATTGAAATGGTTTTCCAGTGTGCAAAATTGGGCGCCGAAATTAGAAAGGGGAAATAGAAGAGCGTGGATTTCAGTAAGGGGAATACCGATTCATGCATGGTCAAAGGTTTCGTTTCGGAGAGTGGGGGAATTATGGGGCCGAATTATTAAATATGAAACATCTACTACGGATCCACATTCTTGCGAAAGAGGAGAGCTTTTAATTGAAACGGAACATTTGGAGTGGATTGAAGAGTACATCGAGTTTAAGGTTGGAAATGAGAGTTTTAAAGTCTGTATAGTGGAATTCGAGCCAATGAGTGAGGAATCGACATGCCCATGTTGTAAGGAGTTGTCCGAGTCGTCCGAGTTAGGCGATTCGGATGCGGACAAAAATGAGATTGAGGTGCGGGAAGGGTTGAATGGTGACAAACAGTCTTGTGACTACGGTAATCAGGGCAAAGAGGACACCAATGGGAGAAAGGATATTGGTCCAGATTGTATGGGAAAGATAGATCAAGTACAGGGTGATCCGGGAAGGAATCAAAGCGAGGATGGGGCACAATTCAGCGGCTCGAAAGGGGCACAATCAAGTAGTTCGAAGGGCTGGATTTCAAATGCGGAAGTAGGCTTGGTGAATCGGGATGTTGATTGTGTAGGGGACATGGCAGTGCATCACACAAATGTAGTTTTGTTTGAATGTCCGGTACAAGTTGTGACAGGGGGAGAGTGGGATAGAATGCAACGGGTGGATGTGGAGGTGGTTGCGGACGGAAATATACTTCAGGATATACAAGAGTAGGAGTTAGCGTTTGATCGGGAGTCGAAGACTAAAGGAGACTTAGAGGTGCAATTAAATAGTGAGAATTCAAAGCTCAACCGGTCCAATTCAACAGCAAATCGAAATTCCAAACAGACATTGGGCAGCGATTGCTTGCAAGAAGCAAGGGAGACGGTGAATTTGTGCAAATTATTGGGGGCGAGGACAATTGGAAACGAGGAGGGGGTTGTTCGCGACATTGCCGAGGTGTTAAATCGGCAGGCTTTGGGACTATAGGATACAGGGATGAAGGTGCTGTCTTGGAACATTCGGGGTATGGGTTCGAGCTCGAAATGTAGGGCGATCAAAAATTTGGTAAGACAGCATCAATGCGAGATGGTGTTCATCCAGGAAACCAAACTAGAGTCAGTTTCGGATCAGAATATAAGGAGGGTTTGGCCATCCGATTCATATGAATATTTATTCTCGGCAGCGAATGGAAGGTCAGGTGGTTTGTTGGTAATATGGGGAACTTCTCGATTTCGTTTGGAGGAAGCGGATATTCAACAAAATGTCATTGTTTTGTGGAGTCGATGGATCATTGAGGATTGGTTCAGCGGCTTGATTAACGTCTATGCGCCATGTACGGAGGAGGGACAACGAGGTGTGTGGGAGCTCATTCAGTCGGTGGTGGATCGTATGGAGGTGCCGTGGTGCATAGCCGGCGATTTCAATGCCGTGGTGACTACGGAAGAACGACAATTCTGTTCGGAATCAACTAGAGGTATGTACGAGTTCGTTAATTTTATTGAGAATATCGGCTTGGTGGATGTTAAGTTGATAGGCAAAAAATTCACATGGTTTGGTCCGGGCAACAAGTGTAGCCGTCTCGACCGTTTTATGGTAAGCGGGGAATGGGTGCAACGATTTTCTAATTTGGTACAGTGTAATTTGCCGAAAGGTATATCGGACCACGCACCGGTGAAGTTGGTGTAACACCCGTGTCTCGGGCCTAGGAGTTAGCCGGGTTGTTGTTCGAGTCAAATGAAGTCTAATTAAAATAAAACAAACTTAGATAATGACCTAATTGAATTTAAATAAAGAGGGAGGGACCAAAGTTGTAATTTACCCCATTTAAAAATAAAGGAAGACAACTTTTCCATAAAAGTTGTCATCTTCCTCTATCTTTTCCTCTTTACCAATTTCAAAACCCCACCCCACTTTCAAACTCTCCTAAAGCCCTAATCACTATCCCATTGGGTTGGCTAATCAATTTCATCATCAAATCAAGAGGTAAACATAAATTCTTAACCTCCTCTCCATCCTCTACTCACCTATTGTTTTAAATTTCAAAAATAATGAGTTTGGGAATTAGGGTTCTTATGGAAAATTAGGGTTTCGATGGGGCTTTTCAATCTATTTTGAAAAATTGTTTTGGGGTTATGTTTGGGCATGATGAAACTCACAACATAATTTAATTTGATAGAATTTGGGTGAATTTTCGTGGTGGGTCTTTAAGGCCAATTTTGGGGTATGAAAAATTGGGTTTTTAAGAGGATTTGTGTTGGGAATGAAGGGCTGATGGTCTACCTATGTTAGGGGAGTGTTTTGGGATGTTTTGGAAGCCATTTGGGTGCTTGGAATTGAGTATTTCAGCCCTTGGTTGTGGGAGTCCGAAAAATTGGGTTTTTGGGATGCTATGTGATTTGGAAATTGTGGAAATTGAGTTGTGTTTTGCAATGTGGATTGATGATTGAATTAGCATTGATTTGGGAAGTGATGAATGTGTTTGTTTGGCTAGAAGCAAGGGTAAACGTGGAAGAAGCTTCGGGATCGAATCCGGGAATTTGAAGAACGGACGCTTGCTTGGTCTTGTGCTTGGAAGCTTAGGTGAGTGGTTGGTTGCTTTTAAAAAAAGTTTTAAATTAGTTGGTTCGAGTATGTGGACTAGGTCGGGCTTGGTAGACCCACCTAGAGTTAGGATTAGG
The DNA here is from genome assembly GCA_958450335.1 of Hibiscus tridactylites. Classification (NCBI taxonomy): domain Eukaryota; kingdom Viridiplantae; phylum Streptophyta; class Magnoliopsida; order Malvales; family Malvaceae; genus Hibiscus; species Hibiscus tridactylites. The sequence goes on along the minus strand of OY288267.1, from coordinate 35,820,942 downwards.
GTGGTAGCCTAATCCTAAACTTGGTCTAAGCCTTTGGATGAACTCAATTGGATGATTGTATATGCCTTGTATGCCATGTGATGTGAGTGCTTATGTATATTGTTCTATACATGTGAATTGAGGCATGGGTTGTATGGCTTAAAGCATGCATGGTGATGGTTCATGGTAGTGTCCATGGTGAGTGCGTGCTAAGCACGGAAATGGTTGAAATGTGTGTTGTGGAATGAGTAAAATATTGGCACTAGTATACTTAAATACAAATGATCGATCATTAGGATGTTAGTGTGTACACATGAGTCAAAAGTCGCGCGTGGCCTTGGTGGCGTTGAGTCACCAAGGAGGAGTACGGGTACGCCCGGAAATGGTATTTAAATATAGTCGGTGATGAGTGGAATCCCATCGACGGGGCGTGAGGATGAGTGGAATCCCCTCCGCGAGGCCGGTGATGAGTGGAATCCCACCGAGGTAATGTGGTTGTTGGATATGAGTTTCCAACGAGTCTATCCGTGTATTTGAGCGATAACTAGGTGCCAATGTTGTTTGATATATGTATCAATGTGTTGAGATTATGAGCTGCTTGGATGTTGTATGTGATTGCATGTATGGTAGTGTTGAGCTCATGATTATGGCATATATGTGTTATAATCGCTCATGCATCTATATCTTGTGGACTCTTGAATTATGTATGTTGCCTTGGCTAGATCGTGCTCGGACCCTGCGATGTTGAGGTTTGTTTTTAGAGCTTACCCTCACTAAGCATCATTGCTTACGCTCTCCTTGTTCAACATTGCAGATCCTTAGTTCGTGGGTTGCCCGGAAAGAGGAGGGCCTCCAAGTGTGGTTTTTGGCTTGAGTACATCAAGTATGGCTTTTAAATGTTGAACATGTAATAGTTTAAGCAATGGGACATGTGTCTTTTGATGGATGATTATGGTTGGTTAGGAGCATGTTTAGACTCCATGTTATGTTGCTTTTGTATGGCTTGTGATGCCATGTTTGAGTTGTAATCCATGCCTAAATTGCTTATCTTGAATGTTGGTTAAGTACCTTTGAGTTGGCCTTGTGTTGAATGTTGAATTATGAGTTTATGCATGTTAAGTGTCATCTTTGGGTCAATTGCATGTTCCTTCAATGTATGTATATGTTGGGTACTTGTATGGCTTTATTGTGGCCTGTAAGTGTCGTATGAATGCTTGTTGGGGTCTAGGAGAGTTCTAAAATGCATTTAGATTCGAGTCCTTATCGTTTTTGCTGAGTTTGGAGGCTTTTCTGTACAGGGGTATCGATACGGTTGGTATGGTATCGATACCACCTTCTTGATCAAGCCTCGTGTATCGATACACTTGAGAGGTGTACCGATACTATTTTTGCTACTGGAGCTACTGTCCAGTTCCGTATCGGTACGGCCCTTCACGTGTATCGATACGGTCCTCTTAGCGTTGACCGTGGGAAGTCAACGATTGGAGAGGGTATCGATACACTCCCAGCCGTATCGATACGGTCTCCACAGGTTGACTTTGACCAGTTGACTTGGTCAAGGGGTATCGATACACCCCTTAAGTGTATCGATACACCTGCAGCTAAGTCTTAAAATTGGGCTGTTTTATGATTGTTTGATGTTCGTTCGATTGTTTTGAATGTGTTGTTCCGCTGTATGATCACGTAGGATTAAATACTTATCTAGACAAGATTTAAAATGAAAAAAAAAAAATAGGGTTGCTAACCGAGGGGGAATTCCTTAGGGAGTTCTCACTCGGTTTTCCCCGTGTGACCCACTCGGACCGGTCATTCGGCCAGACCGGGACGAGGGGGTGACATTTGTTGGTATCAGAGCCTAAGGTTACCGAGACCTTGGGCAGGTAAGTGAGGTAAGTTTAGGTTTTTAAATTAAATTGCACGGTGTTTGCTTGTTTTGCAAGGATGATTGCTTGTGTGACAAGTATGCTGATTGTTTTACCTTTAAGCACGTGTGTGTGGGTCCCATTGCTACTATTACATTGGAAAAATGATTTTAAGTGAGGAAACATACTTGGACACTTGGGAGCCTCGCCTTGCTAACCCAACCTGTGTGTTTGTTTGTTGTGGTTGTAGTTAATATCTGTGAGAGCAATGTCTAGACCGAGAGGTAGGCCGAGGTTGGTTCGTCAGGAACCACGAGTTATGGCTCCTGTTGAGCCGGTAGTGGGTGCGGGAGCTCACCTAGAGGGACCGGGGGTAGCGGGAGTTGGCGCTCCTCCACCACCACCACCACCACCACCTCCTCCCCCTGGAGCTGGAGGAGAGGGACCTCAAGGTGGCCAAGGCCCAGCTGGGGTTGATATGACTCCGCTTGTGCAAGCCATAGCGGGAGCATTCCAGGCCGCAGTTGCGGGAGCTCAGGCTGCAGCTCAGCCTAGATGTGATGATGCTAGCTTACCTTTGGAGAGGCTCCGTAGCCTAGGAGCTGAGGAGTTTAGAGGATCTACTCCGGAGAGGTCGGAGTTATGGTTGGAGAAGACAGTTCGTATCTTGGCTCAGATGGGTTGTGCGGGCGCACGTAGATTGGGTTGTGTGATTTCACTGCTTCAGGGTGATGCCTACACCTGGTGGGTCACCATCACTACCGGGGTTCCAGAGGCCGAGATAGATTGGGATTTCTTTGAGTTTGCTTTCAGAAAGAGGTACTTGGGACCGAGGTACTTGGACGAGAAGAAACGGGAGTTTATGGCTCTTACTCAGGGAGATGCTTCAGTGACCGATTATGAGATCCGCTTTGTTCGCTTGAGTCAGTATGCCCCAGAGTTGGTTCCTACTGAAATGGAACGCTGCAACCGATTCCGATACGGATTGAATGAAGAGGTTAAGAGGTACACGTTGGCTTCAGACTACTCGGACTTTGATGTGTTGGTCGCGAGGGCCAAGGATTTAGAGCATAGTTTGGGTTCAGTCAAACGAGCTGGTGGTTCTGTTTCTGGAAAGAGGCAAAACCACTTTGATGGAAGGGATGCTAAGAGACACAAGGGTGGCGGACATCAGTTTGATCAGAGACGTGGCGGTGGCCACCATGGTAGGAGCCATCAGGGCCATAGAGGAGGAGGGCGTTTGCCCGAGTGTGCACAGTGTGGGAGACAGCACACTGGAGAGTGCTGGGGTAACTTTCATGCTTGTTGGAACTGTGGTTCGAGGGACCACTTTAGGAGGGACTGTCCACGTCAGGCAGATCAGGCACCGAACTTAGCTCAGGCTCCTGCGAGAGGTAATGATTTTCAGAGAGGCCGTGGGCGCGGTCGTGGCTACTTCCAGCCGAGGGCTGATGCACCTAGGGTAGATGCTCAGAGGAACCTTGCTCATGTTGTGGCGGTGCAGCCAGAGGCGGGAGGACCAGCGAGGGTCTATGCGCAGAGAGGGGCCGGGAACGACACCGATGTGATAGCAGGTAATTTTGAGTTACAGTCTATGTCTTTGCTTTCTTTGGTTGATTCGGGTTCTACACATTCCTACATCCTGAGTGAGCATGCACAGAAGTTAGATATTCCTGTTGAGATCTTAGATGTAGGTATGCATGTTACTAGCTCTTTTGGTGAGACAGTTGTAGTTAGACGTATGTATAGGAGGTGTCCACTGAAGATTCAGGGTCATGTGTTCTCAGTTGATATGATGGAACTTCCTTTCTACGGTTTTGATATTATTTTGGGTATGGATTGGTTGGTTGAGCATCGGGCTAGTGTGGATTTTGAGACAAAGAGAATTTCCTTGAAGCTTTCTGATGACTACGAGGTAGTGGTAGTGGGCGAGAACATTAAGTTCTTGTCTAATGTGGTGTCAGCTTTAGAGGCTCATAGGTTGATGGACTCTGGATGTGGGGCCTATTTGGCTTATGTTATGAATCCGGATATGAGTGAAGCTAGACCGAAAGATATCAGAACAGTGTGTGACTTCCCAGATGTGTTTCCTGAAGAGTTGCCGGGTTTGCCTCCTGACAGAGATGTTGAGTTTGTGATCGAGACAGTTTCAGGGTCTAACCCAGTTTCGATAGCTCCGTATCGTATGGCTCCGAAAGAGTTGAAGGAATTGAAGAGTCAGTTGCAAGAATTATTAGACCGTGGTTTCATTAGGCCTAGTAGTTCTCCGTGGGGTGCTCCAGTGTTGTTTGTGAAAAAGAAGGATAGTAGCTTGCGCATGTGTATTGACTATAGACAGCTGAATCAGTTGACCGTGAAGAACAAGTATCCGTTGCCTCGTATAGATGATTTGTTTGATCAGTTGAGAGGTGCTTCAGTGTTCTCGAAGATAGATTTGAGATCCGGATATTACCAGTTGAAAGTGAAAGAGTGTGATGTTCCGAAGACAGCTTTTAGAACTAGATATGGACACTATGAGTTTCTTGTGATGCCATTTGGGCTCACGAATGCACCAGCAGCATTCATGGACATGATGAACAGAATTTTTAGAGACTATCTAGACCGGTTTGTGGTTGTCTTCATTGATGATATACTTGTGTACTCGAAGACAGAAGAAGAGCACGATGAGCACTTGAGATTTGTCTTACAGAGATTGTTGAGCAATCAGTTGTATGCGAAGCTCAGTAAGTGTGAGTTCTGGATTCGAGAGGTTGTATTTCTTGGCCATGTTGTTTCGGCCGAAGGCATCCGAGTTGACCCATCGAAGATTGAGGCTATTGTTGAGTGGAAACAACCTAAGTCCGTGACCGAGATTAGGAGTTTCCTAGGATTAGCTGGTTACTATAGGAGGTTTGTGGATGGCTTCTCTAGAGTAGCCGCTCCCTTGACTAAGTTGTTGCAAAAGGGAGTCAAGTTTGAATGGTCAGATGCAAGACAAAAGGCCTTTGAGAGATTGAAAGAAGCTTTGACAAATGCTCCAGTGCTAGTACAACCTGTTTCAGGTAAGGAGTTTGTGATTTACAGTGATGCTTCCTACGTAGGCTTAGGATGTGTTTTGATGCAAGACAGGAGAGTTGTTGCTTATGCCTCTAGACAGTTGAAGATCCATGAGAAGAATTATCCTACTCATGACATAGAGCTAGCCGCAGTTGTGTTTGCACTGAAGATTTGGCGTCACTATTTGTATGGTGAGAAGTGTATAGTTTACACCGATCACAGGAGCTTGAAGTACTTGATGACACAAAAAGAGTTGAATTTGAGACAGAGGAGATGGTTAGAGCTGTTAAAAGATTATGATTTGACTATTGAGTACCATCCGGGTAAAGCAAACGTAGTGGCCGATGCTTTGAGTAGAAAAGTGGCCGTTGAGCTGAGAGCTATGTTCGCTAGATTGAGTGTGTCCGATGATGGTGGTTTGATCACCGAGTTGCAAGTGAAGCCTCCTTTGATTCAGTTGATTAGAGAGAAGCAGTTGCAAGATGCGAGCTTAGTTTCTCATGTTCAAGACATAGCCGAAGGAAGACCGACTGAGTATAGTTTCAGTGGTGAGAGCTTGTTGTGCTTTAGAGATAGAATTGTGGTACCGGAAGATGTTGAGCTGAGACGTCAGATTTTGAGCGAAGCACATTCGAGTCCCTTTTCTATGCATCCGGGTAGTACCAAGATGTACCGAGATTTGAAGAATGATTACTTCTGGGTTGGTTTGAAGAGAGATGTGGCCGAGTATGTGAGCCGTTGTATGGTTTGTCAGAGAGTGAAGGCAGAACATCAGGTTCCTTCAGGTTTGCTACAGCCTTTGAAGATTCCGGAATGGAAATGGGAAAGAATCACCATGGATTTTGTATCGGGGTTGCCTTTGTCTCCTTCGAAGAAGAATTCAGTGTGGGTGATTGTTGATAGGTTCACTAAGTGTGCTCACTTCTTAGCAGTGAACACTACGGACTCCTTAGACAAGTTGGCAAACTTGTACATTCGTGAGATTGTGAGACTTCATGGAGTTCCGAAGTCTATAGTTTCGGATAGGGATCCTAGATTTACTTCGAGGTTCTGGAGTTGCTTACATAGTGCTTTGGGTAGTCGTCTGCATTTCAGCACTTCTTATCATCCGCAGTCCGATGGGCAGTCAGAGCGAGTGATACAGATTTTAGAGGATATGCTTCGCTGTTGTGTGATTGATTTTCAGGGTTCTTGGGAGAAGCACTTACCGTTGGTTGAGTTTGCTTACAACAACAGTTATCAGTCTAGTATTCAGATGGCTCCTTATGAGGCTTTGTATGGTAGACGGTGTAGAACTCCGATTTGTTGGGCTGAGACAGGTCAGAGATTGTTACCTATGCCAGATTTGCTTAAGGGAACCACAGAAAAGGTGAAGTTGATTTGTGACCGTTTGAAAGCGGCTTCGAATCGTCAGAAGTCCTATGCAGATTTGAAGAGGAAAGAGATTGAGTACGCAGTGGGTGAGAAAGTGTTTCTGAAGGTATCTCCGTGGAAGAAGGTGATGAGATTTGGCCGAAAGGGCAAGTTGAGTCCGAGGTTCATTGGTCCGTATGAGATAGTTGAGCGGATTGGGCCCGTAGCTTATCGATTGAGGTTACCTTCTGGGTTAGAAAAGATCCATGATGTCTTTCATGTGTCTATGCTTAGGAGATATAGGTCAGATCCTTCTCATGTGATGCCCGTTGAGGAGATAGAGTTGAATCCGGATTTGTCCTATAATGAAGAGCCCATTGAGATACTTGCTTCTGATAGCAAGGTGTTGCGTGGCAAGACCATAGAGTTGGTCAAGGTGTTGTGGAGACATAGGGGTGTGGAAGAGGCCACGTGGGAGAGGAAAGCGGATATGGTTGAGCAGTTTCCGTATCTGTTTCTGCCAGGTAATTTCGGGGACGAAATTTCCTTAAGTGGGGGAGAGTTGTAACACCCGTGTCTCGGGCCTAGGAGTTAGCCGGGTTGTTGTTCGAGTCAAATGAAGTCTAATTAAAATAAAACAAACTTAGATAATGACCTAATTGAATTTAAATAAAGAGGGAGGGACCAAAGTTGTAATTTACCCCATTTAAAAATAAAGGAAGACAACTTTTCCATAAAAGTTGTCATCTTCCTCTATCTTTTCCTCTTTACCAATTTCAAAACCCCACCCCACTTTCAAACTCTCCTAAAGCCCTAATCACTATCCCATTGGGTTGGCTAATCAATTTCATCATCAAATCAAGAGGTAAACATAAATTCTTAACCTCCTCTCCATCCTCTACTCACCTATTGTTTTAAATTTCAAAAATAATGAGTTTGGGAATTAGGGTTCTTATGGAAAATTAGGGTTTCGATGGGGCTTTTCAATCTATTTTGAAAAATTGTTTTGGGGTTATGTTTGGGCATGATGAAACTCACAACATAATTTAATTTGATAGAATTTGGGTGAATTTTCGTGGTGGGTCTTTAAGGCCAATTTTGGGGTATGAAAAATTGGGTTTTTAAGAGGATTTGTGTTGGGAATGAAGGGCTGATGGTCTACCTATGTTAGGGGAGTGTTTTGGGATGTTTTGGAAGCCATTTGGGTGCTTGGAATTGAGTATTTCAGCCCTTGGTTGTGGGAGTCCGAAAAATTGGGTTTTTGGGATGCTATGTGATTTGGAAATTGTGGAAATTGAGTTGTGTTTTGCAATGTGGATTGATGATTGAATTAGCATTGATTTGGGAAGTGATGAATGTGTTTGTTTGGCTAGAAGCAAGGGTAAACGTGGAAGAAGCTTCGGGATCGAATCCGGGAATTTGAAGAACGGACGCTTGCTTGGTCTTGTGCTTGGAAGCTTAGGTGAGTGGTTGGTTGCTTTTAAAAAAAGTTTTAAATTAGTTGGTTCGAGTATGTGGACTAGGTCGGGCTTGGTAGACCCACCTAGAGTTAGGATTAGGGTGGTAGCCTAATCCTAAACTTGGTCTAAGCCTTTGGATGAACTCAATTGGATGATTGTATATGCCTTGTATGCCATGTGATGTGAGTGCTTATGTATATTGTTCTATACATGTGAATTGAGGCATGGGTTGTATGGCTTAAAGCATGCATGGTGATGGTTCATGGTAGTGTCCATGGTGAGTGCGTGCTAAGCACGGAAATGGTTGAAATGTGTGTTGTGGAATGAGTAAAATATTGGCACTAGTATACTTAAATACAAATGATCGATCATTAGGATGTTAGTGTGTACACATGAGTCAAAAGTCGCGCGTGGCCTTGGTGGCGTTGAGTCACCAAGGAGGAGTACGGGTACGCCCGGAAATGGTATTTAAATATAGTCGGTGATGAGTGGAATCCCATCGACGGGGCGTGAGGATGAGTGGAATCCCCTCCGCGAGGCCGGTGATGAGTGGAATCCCACCGAGGTAATGTGGTTGTTGGATATGAGTTTCCAACGAGTCTATCCGTGTATTTGAGCGATAACTAGGTGCCAATGTTGTTTGATATATGTATCAATGTGTTGAGATTATGAGCTGCTTGGATGTTGTATGTGATTGCATGTATGGTAGTGTTGAGCTCATGATTATGGCATATATGTGTTATAATCGCTCATGCATCTATATCTTGTGGACTCTTGAATTATGTATGTTGCCTTGGCTAGATCGTGCTCGGACCCTGCGATGTTGAGGTTTGTTTTTAGAGCTTACCCTCACTAAGCATCATTGCTTACGCTCTCCTTGTTCAACATTGCAGATCCTTAGTTCGTGGGTTGCCCGGCAAGAGGAGGGCCTCCAAGTGTGGTTTTTGGCTTGAGTACATCAAGTATGGCTTTTAAATGTTGAACATGTAATAGTTTAAGCAATGGGACATGTGTCTTTTGATGGATGATTATGGTTGGTTAGGAGCATGTTTAGACTCCATGTTATGTTGCTTTTGTATGGCTTGTGATGCCATGTTTGAGTTGTAATCCATGCCTAAATTGCTTATCTTGAATGTTGGTTAAGTACCTTTGAGTTGGCCTTGTGTTGAATGTTGAATTATGAGTTTATGCATGTTAAGTGTCATCTTTGGGTCAATTGCATGTTCCTTCAATGTATGTATATGTTGGGTACTTGTATGGCTTTATTGTGGCCTGTAAGTGTCGTATGAATGCTTGTTGGGGTCTAGGAGAGTTCTAAAATGCATTTAGATTCGAGTCCTTATCGTTTTTGCTGAGTTTGGAGGCTTTTCTGTACAGGGGTATCGATACGGTTGGTATGGTATCGATACCACCTTCTTGATCAAGCCTCGTGTATCGATACACTTGAGAGGTGTACCGATACTATTTTTGCTACTGGAGCTACTGTCCAGTTCCGTATCGGTACGGCCCTTCACGTGTATCGATACGGTCCCCTTAGCGTTGACCGTGGGAAGTCAACGATTGGAGAGGGTATCGATACACTCCCAGCCGTATCGATACGGTCTCCACAGGTTGACTTTGACCAGTTGACTTGGTCAAGGGGTATCGATACACCCCTTAAGTGTATCGATACACCTGCAGCTAAGTCTTAAAATTGGGTTGTTTTATGATTGTTTGATGTTCGTTCGATTGTTTTGAATGTGTTGTTCCGCTGTATGATCACGTAGGATTAAATACTCATCTAGACAAGATTTAAAATGAAAAAAAAAAAATAGGGTTGCTAACCGAGGGGGAATTCCTTAGGGAGTTCTCACTCGGTTTTCCCCGTGTGACCCACTCGGACCGGTCATTCGGCTAGACCGGGACGAGGGGGTGACAGTTGGTGAATGAGGATGTGAATTGGGGGCCACGACCATTTAGATTTCTCAATTGTTGGTTAGAAAAAAAGCTTATCGACAGGTTATGGAAAATGAGTGAGGGAAGTTGAGTTTGGGATCTGCTTCTTTACTCGACAAACTGGATGGGATGCGAAAATTTTTAAGGGTGTGGAATAGAAATTCGTTTGGAAGCGTTGATCAAAAAATAGAGGCGATAACGAATCTGATTGAGGATATGGATTGTCGGATGGGTTTGGGGTCTTTGTCGGATACGGAATTAGGGGAAAGGCGAAAATTACAGTCGGAGCTATGGAAATTATTTCGGTTGCGCGAATCGATATGGCGCCAAAAATCAAGAGCAGTATGGTTACAGGTTGGTGACCAGAACACTAGATTTTTTCAACGAGCGGCAGCGATTAGGGGTATGAGGAATAATATTGTGGGCTTGTGGGTGAAGGGCAGATGGATTTCGAAGCCGGGTAAATTGAAGCGTGCGGTAGCGGAAGAATTTAGAGATCATTTTTCCCAAAATGTGCAGCAAGGGTCGTTTGGTACTGACCTCAATTTTAGGACACTGAATGACAACCAATGGCAAGGGCTTGAATTGTGTTTCTCGGAGGAGGAGATTCGGTTGGCGGTTTGGGGTTGCGACGGAAGTAAGGCACCGGGTCCGGACGGATTCACACTGGAATTTTATCGTAAGTGCTGGTCGTTTGTAAAGGCGGATTTGTTATCTTTATTTCAGAATTTCTACACTACTAGCCAATTACCGAAGGGGATGAATCATGCCTATATTGTCTTAATTCCGAAGAAGGAAGGAGCATGTGAAATAGGTGATTTTAGGTCGATATGCCTTATAAATTCTGTGTACAAGATTATTGCTAAACTCCTTGCTAATCGATTTCAATATGTGGCAAGTCATTTGATTGGGGATACGCAGATGGCTTTTGTTAAAGGTCGACAAATTATAGATGGAGTTCTCTTGGTCAATGAGGTAGTTCACTCGCTGAAGCAGGCGAAGGGTGGTGAAGGGGGAGTGCTCTTCAAGCTCGATTTCGCTAAGGCATATGATTGCCTAAACTGGGACTATTTAGATCGTATTTTGGAGAGCATGGGATGCGGGGTGAAATGGAGAAGGTGGATTCGGACTTGTATCGGCACGGCTCGTTTGGCGGTATTAGTAAATGGGCGAGCAACGAAGTTTTTTCTGATGAAAAGGGGGGTGAGACAAGGGGATCCGTTGTCACCTTTACTATTTGTGGTAGTGGCCGAGGCTTTCCATAGGTTAATGGAAGAGGCGATTTCGCAAGGGATTATTAGCGGTATTCAAATTGCACCCGAATTCTGTATCTCCCATTTGCAATTTGCGGATGATACGCTAATTTTTCTAAATGGGCAAGTGGAGGAAGCTCGACAATTAAAACGGATTCTGATAGGTTTCCAGTATGCATCGGGGTTACACATTAATTTTGCTAAGTCTTGTGTATACGCGGTAGGTATGGACATCGCCAAAGTGGATGAAATTGCGACAATTCTTGGTTGCGGGAAGGGGGATTCGCCGTTTAATTATTTAGGCTTACCTATCGGCTCGAATTCGCGAGCTAGCTCAATATGGGAACTGGTGATTAAGAGGATTCAGTGCAAATTGGCGGGTTGGAAGAAGAGTTCGCTTTCGTTTGCAGCAAGGTTGGTGTTAGTCAACTCCGTGCTTTCCTCCTTACCTTTATATTACATGTGTGTTTTTGCTGCCCCAAAATCGGTGATTGAACGAATTGATAAGATTAGAAGGACATTTTTATGGGGTGATGTGGAGTTGAAAAGAAAAATGAGGCGGGTGAATTGGGCACGTGTTTGTCGGCCTAAGCGTTTAGGGGGTTTGGGGGTGGTTGATTTGCAATTGCGCAATAAGTCTTTATTGGCGAAATGGGCGTGGCGATACGTGACAGAAAATCAGTCTCTTTGGAGGAATTTGATTGTGGCAAAATATGGAGAACAGGTTCTATCATGGCGCTTCAATGGGGAGCGAAAAAATAAAATGTCGTCAGTTTGGAAACAAATCGTCTCGATACAAGAGGATGAAAGGGTGAGTCCATTTATGGCTGTAAACTGTTTCAAATGGTTGGTGGGGAATGGCATGAGGATTTTGTTTTGGTACGACGTGTGGTGCATGGACAGGCCATTGCGGATGGTGTTTCCGCGTCTGTTTCGCGTGGCAATTAAGAAGACTGCCACTGCCGAGTATGCTCGCGGGGGCTGTTTTGAGCACATGGAGTGGCACACTATTTTCGTGCGCGAGCTGCGGGTGTTTGAGCAGCAAATGGTGACGCTTTTGGTGCATGTTCTTCGGGGTTGGAAGCTTTGTGAGGGGCGGGAGGACCAGCTCATTTGGTGTCCGAATGCGCGCGGACAATTTTCGACAAAGGATTTACTGCACCTATTGACCTATAATGGTATTGAGAAGGGTAATTTAGAGGGGTTTATGGTTTGGAAAATTGCAGTCCCTCCCAAGGTTCAATGTTTTTTGTGGTTCACGTTATTGCAAAGGTTGCCGACACTTTGTTTTTTACGCGACAGGGGGGTTATTTTACACACTTCATCCGTGGATTGCGTTTGGTGTGGCGTTGGAGAGGATGAAATATCACATATCTTGTTATGGTGTCCGGTAATTAAGGGGGTATGGGATGGTTTTTTGAGGTGGTGGAATATGTCTTTTGTGTTGCCTAGATCGGTGCAAGAGTTGTTAGCACAGTGTTACGAGGGGGTGTTCTTTGGGCTACATCGGAAATGGTGGATTACATGCTGCGCGGCCGTATTGTGGTCGGTTTGGCTTGCTCGAAATGAGCTAATTTTTAGACAAAAATGAGTGACGCGGGAGGAGTTAATTTTTCTAATAAAATTACGATCATTTCATTGGTTGAAGGCGATGCATGAGGGAATTGTTATGGATGAAGCGATTTGGTGGCAGGAGTCGTGGGAGTGTGTTCCTTCGACGTTTAGGAGTGCGCAACGGCCTTTAGTGTCATGGATACCCCCGGTGAGGGGAACGTTGAAGTTCAACGTAGATGGGGCAGCGAGGGGCAAGCCTGGTGCAGCGGGTTGTGGAGGAGTGCTGCGGGATGAACATGGTGTGATCTTGGCGATGTTCGCGGGGCCATTAGGTGTGATGGATTCGAATATGGCTGAAGTTTGCGCGATTGCGACAGCGATTGAATTTTTGATCGAATTACAGCCCAATAATATGTCGGTAATCATCGAGTTGGACTCGAAAGTAGCGTTGGCTTGGGTTGAGCAGCGGGAAGAGAGGCCATGGAAAATGTGGTCTTGGTTTCGCGTGATTGATGATGCTTGTATGATCATGCCAAATATATGTTTTGCTCATGTTTTGCGCGAGGCGAATAGTGTGGCCGATATGTTGGCTAAAGGGGGCGTGGACCAAGAGGCCTGGTTGCGAGTTGGGGGAGGTCGTTTGTAGGCGTGTGTGGGGGTGGTCGCTTGTAGGTGGGTGTGAGCGGGAGTGAGGTGGGACTGGAGCAGGAAGGCCGGTCCGGGGAGTGCGTGCGCAGCTGCTATTGTGGGGCTGGGTGTGTGCTGATTGTGGGGCATGGGGTCGTGCCAGGGAATGAGGGGGAGGCTAATGGTTGGGTGTCGGTTCCAATTGTGTGTCGCTTGGCTTTTGTTTTGTTCGCATGTACACGTCGTACTCTTTTCCTCCATTTAGGATTTAGGGAGGTTTTTAACGAGGCGCGTGTAGATGCTTGTTGTATGATTCACATTCAATAAAATCATACATATTCGATCAAAAAAATGTAAAATGATATTCAAAAAGATTAGATCTTAAATTCGAGATTAGTTATGTGAAATAACGTATGTAAACTCTATTGAAATTTATTACGATTTAGATCTAAATAGTATTTTTTTTTGAAAAAAATTGTTTTATTAATAATATTAGATGCATTAATTTGTGCCTCATTAAAAAGTCTCTCTAAACTTATTAGAAGAAAAAGAGTACAACGAGTCAATGGTAAAAACTATTTATACAATACAAATTTCACTAGTCAGACAAGGAGAATAACAACACACTTGCACCATCTAGATACCATACTAAAAAAAGATTGTCCGGATGACCCTTTCTCTCAAATAGCCATTAAAAATGCCGTTTCAAGCCTGGTTGCAAGATTTTTATGGGGATCCCTAGATAAAAACTTCATTCACTGAATTAATTGGGAGACTATATGTTTGCCCAAGTACTGTAATGGATTGTGACTTTTAAATTTTAAAACTAAAAATAGAGTCCTCTTAAACAATTAGATTTGTAGGTTCGGCGCACAACTAAATAGGCTTTGGAGAAGGGTGGTTGCTGCCAAGTACAAGGAAAGTTCATCCAATTTGCTGCCACTAAATCTATGGAGTTTTCAATAAATCTTGAATTTAGAAAAGTATAATTTTACCGTTAGTTAACCCGGATGATTCTTTCTCTCAAAATATAAGCTGACTGTTGGCAGTAGTAAAAACATAAACTTTTAGAATGATGTATGGGCAGGAACTATGGCCCTGAAAGTTGCATTTCATAGGATCTATGCTCTAGCATCCATTAAAGATGGTGTTATCGTTGATTTTGGAAGCTTTGAGAATGAGATTTGGCAATGAAAGATTGAAATGCGCAGAAAACTCTTCGACTAGGAAAAAGATGTTTGAGTTAAATTTTTGTCATTAATTTAAAATGTTTGTCCAGAAAAATTCAACAAAGACAAAATCTTAGATGGTTGGCAGCTCTAATAGCATCTACTTTTCCAAGTCCTATGGTGAATTAGTCTCAAAGATAATTTGTGGAAGCATGTGTGGTCTAAACTCGCACCCCCGAAAGTCATTGCATTCTTGTGGAAGCTACTACATGGAAGAATCTCAACGAGGGCTGAACTAGCCAAAAGAGGTGTGCTTGGTCAACAATCTTCACTCTGCCCCCTTTGTTCGTCGAAAAACGAAATTGTTTTTCACTTGTTCTGCCATTGCATTGTTAGTTGGCGAATCTGATAGCGCTGGTGCAACATGTGAAATGGCTACTTCACAGTACCCGATACTATCTATTTCTTCTTCTTTACCTAGTGTTCATTCCATATTACAATAAAATCTCTATAAATTAATACTATTTGGACCATGAAATTTTATTAATTTAGAGAGATATTAATATATCAATAAATTAATAATTTATTAATTAAAAGAAAATTTCTCAATTAAACAAATATGTATAACTTTGATAAAAATGTTGTGTGAAAGTAAATCGAAAATTGTACATAATATTTCAATTAATTAAAAATAAGTAGATTCATGTATATATTACTAAATATATTCATGTATCGAATTATTTATATCTAACTAGACTAATGCATGTACTTAATAATTTATTGTTTCAATTTAATATTGTATTCATGAACTAGTCACGCGAAAGGAAGCATTGAATGCAGCAACAACTCTTCACAATTTTTTATTGTAGTTGGAGACCTCAACGCCGGAACTTGTGGGTGCAATTAGAAAAGTTAGAGATGAAATTGGATTAGATTTGAATTTTAAAAAGAAACAGATTACAAAAGATTCATATTTTAACAAGTTACCAAAGTAGTAATCGTAATATTTATGAATTATTAATTTATAGTTTTGATGTGACCTTTATATTTATAAAGTGGTTTTTAAAAAATCATTATATTATTATCTTATCGAATTTGATGATTTTTTACATTGGCCCAAGTCGGAACCGAAAAAATTTATTATTTAATATAGTTTATTAATTTAAAGAGTATTAATTTATATAGGTTTTATTGTAGTTTAAAATCAAAAGATATTTGGCAGCTCTCATTTATTGTAGTTTAAAATCATTTTTTTTAATTTCAAGATCCAAACTCTTCAAATCTCCATCCTATCAACGGGATTCTAGAATTTTTATTTACAAAGTTCAAAGTCAATTTATTTTGACCGAAACAACAAACAAAGACTGGTGGGAGATGTAGTTACTTTTAAAATTCAGCAAAACTTGATTTAAAATTTTAATTTTTTAACTTAATTCGATGTGGAAAAAAATCAATTTGAATGAAATTAAATCGTAATTTTATAAATTTAATTCGACTCAACAAAATTTAAAAAAAATTGTGTTATAAAATAAAACTTCGAATAACTCGAAATTTTAATAATTAGTGTCCTTTAACTATACATGATATATGTATATCGCATATGAAAAATATAAAAAATATATATGTATATCATATATAAAAAAATTGTTTAAATGAGAATCAATTAGTACCATAACTTTACAAATGTTTATAATAAATTTAAACAGAAACTAAAACAGCTCGACTTGACTTGACTCGAACTTCATAACCTCGACCTGAATCAAAAAAAAAGTTAATAAAATTTGAATTATAAAATAAAACATATCAACTCAACTACTTCAATTTTTTATACTCGACTCAACTCGATCAAAATACACACCCATATTTCTTTCTATTCAACTGCTCCTCCATTTATTACAAAGATATTAATAGCCGGTAATTACAGATATGTTTTAATGAGATTTAAAATAACAGCTAGCCGCCAAATTAATGTTTTTACCATTAGAAAATTGCAATTGGATATCAATTATGAGATTAAAATTAACATATTAAAATTTTAAAGATGATGTATTAAAAAGTTTAAATATAAATTACTTTGAGTATTTATTTAAATATTTTGACCGGTTATTGTATAACTATTGGCCCATTACATTAAATAAATATTAGAATTTAAAATAAATAAATTTCTAATCACAATAAAGATTGGAAAGTACTAGACAAACATATTCAGTCATGATAAACTTTTGAAAATACTAGACAACCTCCTTTGCTCAAAAATTAAAAGTTTGAGTTTATTTTTTTTTTTTTTTTGTAATAGAGAAAAATTACTACATAGCGGCCCACCTCCATTTTAGTTATCGTTGTTCTAGAATAGTTTAGCTCTCAAAAACCTAGTTTTTCTTTTCTTTCAAAAGTGCAGTCGGGCCCGCCTTCATTTTATTCCGCAAGGGCTATCGCCCATTTTTCTTTGATTAGCTGGCGGTGGTTCTAATTTTTATATTGGTTACCGTCCGCCGGATTCATTAGTTAATCGCTTTTTATTTTCTTATTTTTTATATTTTTAATAAAATTTTTGTCCTTGTGACACGTGCTTTCTCTGTCCTTGTGACACGTTTTTTCATTATTTTTATGGTTCGTTTCATCTGTCATTTTGGCATGATTTCAACATACCTTAGCGTTTGTTTGGTGTTTTTACAATGATCTTCGCGGCGCTAGTTTCTGATTTTGATTCTGTCGGTGTTCATAGAAAGATAGATCCCCTCTCGGTTGATGGTTGTTTGCCGATGTAATTAGACCTGGGTAGCGGAGCAATCTGCCTGATAGTTTGATTCGCTCACCACTCCTTTTTCACATCGTAAAGCGTCTCGTTTGGATAGAGACAAGGAGATTCAGGAAGACTTCTGAATTTTATCGGTATGCTAATATCTATGAAAATATTTATTTTTCTTTGCATCTTTAGGCTGTTTGAGATTTTGATGTTCTAGATCACATTATTTTCCATTTTAGATGCTTTGTATTTGAAATATTTTCATGATTATTAATAAAATTCAGTTGTTATTGTCAAAAAAAATACTACATATGAAGATATAGTCTATAAAGTATTAAATGCCTCAATTATCTTTTTTAAAATAAATACCTCAATTATCTAAAATTAAAATAATTAGAAATAATTATATTTTTAAAATATATATTTTAAATACAATGTTTAAACTAACTACACTCATTTTCTCCCTTAAATTATATATTTAATATTAACATGTTTAACAACATGTTCTATTGTATGTTGCATCGGCAACAACACTAACTAAACTGAACTCAATAATTGTGTTTAAAGATAGTACTCTTTTAAAAATAATCTTATTTTCTATTCATCTTTTCTTCTACATATATATGAGCTTTGTATTAAAGTCAACTGAATATAAATTTGATTTATATATAAGAGAAATTGAGAATGATCATGTTCGACAATTAACAATTAGTCGATAGCTGAACTATACTCAACAATTGTATTTAAAGATAGTACTCCTTTTTTAAAAAATAATCTTATTTTCTGTTCACCTTTTCTTCTATGTATATACGAGTTTTGTATAAAAGTTAATTGAGAATAAATTTGATTTATATATAAGAGGAATTGAGAATGATCTTGTTTGACAATTAGCAGATAGTTGATAGCGAATTACATTAGCTAATAATTAATATCATAAGGCATTAGCTGATTGCATAAAAGTGTGGTAAAAATAATTGATAGTTGAAAACTATTTGAACAAGCAAATGACATATAAGAGACATGTATAAGGTCAATATCAGCTATTAACTAATACAATCCACTATAAGCTATAAGCTTATTGTTAAACATGGTCAATATTTATTAATTTATAAACAGAAAGAAATTTAAATGATTTAAACATCATACAAAAAAGAAATTTTATCTCTCCAAGATATGTACAAGGATAAGGAAAATTCTATAACATGCGACGAATACTGCTGAATATCACTAACGCTGAACACCGATAAACACTATTAAATTAATTAATAAAAATAAATTTTAAGGACTCAACATACAATTAATAATTATTTTTAAAAAACTCAATTAAATTATTTTTCATATATATAATTTTTTTGTTTTTTAATAAGGGTAAACTACATATTTAATACCTCACCTATTTTCGTATTTATATTTTGGTCACTAAAACTTATACAATATATCAATTTAGTCTAAAATATTATCAATTTAAACATCATTTTTAATTTTTGGATTAAAAATGTAAATTTATTTTTTCTTCTTCTTCTTCCATTCAAAGTATGAAAAATTAAGTATCGAACATCTTCTTCATTGTCACTACAGTTTCCTACAAATTTTCGTCGATTAATTTTTTAATTCCTCCAAAAACAATATTGTTAGACTTGATATGCTCGATTTCCTTCAATCGATTTAGCTCGCCAAGGTTGGAGAAGATTAATTTTTGGGTGGAAGTTGTAGGAGCAAAATTTAGACAATGGACACAAGGATTTATAGTGGTCTGGCCTTCTAACAAGCACATACATCAACTACCTTAGCTTCCCACTAAAGATTTCAACAAATTCACTCTTGAATTTCTTCCCCTTTTCTAGGCTAAGGAGGCAACATTTACACACTCAAAGCTTTCTAACCCAAAGCTTGAGTAAACCCTCTTTACAAGAGAAATTAGATGAAACTTGAAATCCCTCATTAGGTAGATAGTTTGCAATCTTAAGCCCACTTACCCAAACCTAAACACTTGATAAAATTTACAATTTAGGCTCACAAGTGTTGTCTATACAAGGAATATACAATAAAGGCCCTAAAGACAATATGACATCATAATGTTGTTGACAATTGAAGCATTAACCTTTCCATGATGCTTGGAGGTCCCATTTATACTCCCAAATGAGTTTGTGGTCGTTACTAGCTGTTAGAGATGTTTTGGAGCCGTTGGGGTCTTTATTTCCCGCAATAAATGAAGTTGTGCAACTACCCGTATCGAAACATGTGTCCGTATTTCGAAACAACCTCAAAATAGAAAGAGTCGTTATGTGAAATAAGGAGACCGTATAGAAACGGGTAGGGTTGTATAGGAACGGCCGTATAGAAACGGGTAGGGGTGTATAGGAACGGCCGTATAGAAACGGGTAAGGCTGTATAGGAACAACCGTATAGAAACGGATAGGGCCGTATAAAAACGACCGTATAGAAACGAGTAGGACCGTATAGAACAGATTTTGACTGTTTCAAAACGTATCGATACAGATTATGCCTGTATCAAAACGAGTACATTAAAAGCACTGATTTGGCTACTAAAAAACGTTTCAAACATTGCCAAAACCTTTTTAAACATCCTCAAACTTATTTTTAAGTTGTTTGGACTTAAAGTATGTTTTAAATTCTTTTCAATTTAGTCCAAAACATTTTTCAATTATTATATCAAAACATTTAGTTCTACAATCTCCCCTTTTTTGATATAATAAAACCAACTTGAAAATTTGTTTAAGATTCTCCCTCTTAGCATTTAAAAATTTTGAATAAGAGAAATTTTGAAAATTAAATAAAGTTGAAGCCCCCTTATTCACTTGAAACTTGAAAAATCAATTTTTCAAACCAATTCTCTCCCTTTTTGTTATATCAAAAATAATTTAAATAATTTTAAGTTCAAAATAACTTAGGAGGTTAACAAAAAATGACACAAATAAGAAATTTGGTTTTAAAATGGCTCCCCCTTACTCAAAGCATCATCAAATAATGTTAGTCCAACATATATGATAGACTAGTTGAAATAAAAAATAAATCAAATTAAACAAATAAAACAACTAGATTTTACCACACTTGAACTCAATGGAGGGTGTGAAGCCATCTTTCTTCAAGTGTTTTTCCTTGTGTGTGCGGAGCTCCCCCTCAATATTTGACTTGTTGAACATTCTCCATCACACCTAAAATAAGACAATCACACAAATTTTGGTATCCAAATTGCTCTGGATCTATAAACGCTAGTAGCACAAAACTTAGTCCCCTTAGGAATCCATTTTCAATTTTATCCTTTTTAGTTGAAGTACTTAGTCGTTTTGGGATCCAAATACTTCTAAAACATTTCCATTTATAAATCTAGGGGCACTAGATTGTCTTTAGTAAAAGTTTGATTTTCTAAAATTATTTTTCTTTTCAATCTCTTTGGAAATTAAATCCTTTTCCTTCTTAAGATCATCTACCTCTCTTTGATGATCTTTTTCAATCGTTTGAAGCAAATTTTGTAAGTCTAAAATTTTAAGCTCAAAATCTTTAAGTTTTGCTTCAAACTCTAGATTTGTTTTGGAAAGTAAATCATTTTCCCTTTTCAATTTTGAAACCAACTTTTTGTTCTTTGAAAATAACGCCTTAAATTCTAAAAGCAAACCATCATAAGCATCTTGTAACTCATCAAAGGTATATGGATTAGAAATAGATGAGTTAGAATGTAACCCCCTCGTCCCGGTCTGGCCGGATGACCGGTCCGAGTAGGCCACACGGGGAAAACCAAAGCGAAACCCGTTAAGATTTCCCCTCGGTTAGCTACCCTAATTTTATTTTCTTTTAACTTATCTTCTCTAATGGAACATTTAAGTCCTACGTGATCAAGACAGCGAAATAAAATGAAGAATGCAATCATTTGAACCCAAAACAACAATTAAACAACTCAATTTTAATCCATTATACAGGCCGTTTTGAAACACCATTGAGGCGTATCGAAACGCCTTGACTTGGTCAACTGCCCCCAAGCCCATACGAGGAGGTTGTATCGGAACGGAGGTCAACCGTTCCGAAACACCCTCAACGGTCAACTTCTCGTGGTCAACGAGATATTGACCGTTTCGAAACCCTTAGACCCGCTTCGAAACACTTTTATCTCGGCAATTTCTCAGATTTCCAGTAGTCAAAGTGTTTCGAAACCCGTATCGAAACAGGGGCTCACAGTGGCCAAACCGTATAGAAACACGTTCCGATACGGGGTCCCTGAAGCCTTACCTGTTCCGAAACGGCCCAGCTCGTTTCGAAACACGGGCTGTCTGCAACCCTCAAAAACCAGACTTAGGCATTTCTCAACAATTCTAAAGGCCCTAAACGACCCCAAAAGGCACTCAGCACAAACATACATGAACTAGAGGCATGGTTCCTATGTCAAGCATGCTCAAACACACAAGGCATAGATTGAAACATTCATTCATGGCATTTACACATTAGCAACATTTCATTATAAGGCATGCTCGAAGACATAAAAAGCCAAAAGGTACAATTCATCGCAAACAAGTATACATGCCATTCAAAAGCAATTTAAACATCCATAAGGCATACCATCACACAAGCATTTGTCAAGGCATCACATGTTTACAATCAAGGTCAATCCTTAAACATCAAACACCTATAGGAGTCATACATAGCTCATACAAAACACACTCTTGCCACATTGCTAAACTACTACATAATTGTTTAACCGTACTTGAGCAACAAAAACTTGGAAAGCTCCTTACGCCTTGCTCTGAGCTAACACCACGCTAATGATCTGCATTGTTGAAAATGAGAGCGTAAGCTATAAGCTTAGTGAGGATGCTCTAAAATCGAAAACATCAACAATGCAGGGTTCAGGCATGCAATCCTTAAATCTCACATACATAGGCAAATCAACAAGTAGACCTAGCTAGTCTTTCAAGAGTCATAATATGACATCTCACATCATACTAAGCTCAAACATCATATATCAACATCATACATCACAATCATAAGAACAAGTTCAATTGGCCACTATTAGTTTACCCGGATTTGCGGATTTAATCTCAACAATCACTTTACCTCGGTGGGATTACACTCATCACCGGACCTTGCATGGGCGGGATTCCACTCATCACCATATGCCCTACGGATGGGATTCCACTCATCATCCCGTAGAATATATATAAATTTCCGGTGGAATGCTACATCATCGTACTCCTCCTTGATGACTCAACGCCATCAAGGCCACGTACGTTTTGACTCAATTTGTGTGCACACTAATCCTAATGATCGATCATTTACACCCGGTAAGTTAATTAGTGTCAATTTCATTTACCACATCACATATCCACCATTTACATCACATACTCATCACATACATATGTCAAGATACACATATACATATCACACCACATTTCACAAGAGCAAATAGGCAAGACATAAGTAGCATTTAATGGAAGTCAATGAGCTAAGTTACCAATTTAACTCCACATAGGAATGGCCTACCAAGCACATTTCCACACATACACTACACACACTTGAACCAACTTTAAAACACATTTAAAGTTACTCACCACCCTTCCTTAGCAACCAAAGCAAACCTCCTATAAGCCCGGATTCAATCATGTTGCCTCTCCAACGTCTCCTCTTGCTTCTAGCCAATCAAAAACACATCCATTACTCTCAATCAATGCTAAAACTCAATCATTAACTCAACTCTTAAGCTCGAGCCAAACTTCAACAATTTCCAATCCAAATAATCCCCCAAAATGCCCATTTTCGTGCTCCTTCAAAACCTAGCTGAAAACCCTATTTTCAAACACCCAAATGACACCCAATTGGCCCCAAAACACCTTCCTATCATACTTAAACCATCAGCCCTTCAAATTAATCCTAAAACTCACCAAAAACCAAGTTTTAGACACTTTAAACATGACCACAAAGACCCATTTCGGGTTTTTACCCAAACTCACTCATTTCAACATATTAGGTGTATTTTAAGGTGAATAAACCAATACCCAACTTAATAATTAAAAAATGAATTGAAAAACTCAATAAAAACTCAAACTTTCATCAAACCCTAAAACTCCAAAAGATGATAGTTTTGAATTTTACAACTATGTAAAGGTAGAGAATGAAGAGGAGAGTCCAAAAATATATTTACCTTTGAAAATGGCCTTGAGATGAAGAAGAAATTTAATGGAATAATGATTTTGAAGTTTGGGGAGGGTTTAGGGGTTTTCAACGTTGGGGGAAAGAAATGGGGAGGAAGACCACTCTTTTTTTTTGTTCTTTTTAACTTTCAAAAAGTTGTCTAGCTTTTAAATTCTTTTGAGTTTAATCACCAAAGTGGTCCTTCCTTTTATTTTAAATTTCAATTAGGTCAAGCCTGGGCCAAATTGATTAAAAATTAATTTTACCGACTCGGGCCCACTAACCCGACTAACTCCTAGCCCCAAAACACGGGTGTTACAACTCTCTCCCACTTAAGGAATTTCGTCCCTGAAATTACCTGACTGAAAGAGATACGGAAACTGCCTTTCCATATCCTTCTTCCTCTCCCAAGTGGCCTCGTCCACACCTCGACGTTGCCACCGCACTTTTACTAACTCAATCGATCTACCCCGCAACACCTTACTGTCAGAAGCTAGGATCTCAATTGGTTCTTCCTCATAAGTCAAATCCGGATTCAATTCAATCTCCTCTACAGGCATAACATGTGATGGATCGGACCTATACTTACGGAGCATCGAAACATGGAATACATCGTGTATCTTCTCTAGCTCGGATGGCAAATGCAACTGATAAGCAACCAGACCAACCCTCTTCACAATCTCATACGGTCCTATGTACCTCGGACTCAACTTCCCCTTTCGGCCAAATCTCATTACTTTCTTCCACGGAGACACTTTCAAGAATAACTTCTCACCCACTGAGAACTCAACTTCCTTCCTCTTCAAGTCGGCATAGGACTTCTGCCTATCCGAAGCAGCCTTCAATCGATCGCAAATCAATTTTACCTTGTCAGTTGTCCCCTTGAGCAAATCCGGCATAGGTAACAACTTTTGCCCCACTTCGGCCCAACAAACTGGAGTTCTACACTTCCGGCCATACAAGGCCTCATACGGAGCCATTTGAATACTCGACTGCAAGCTATTATTGTAAGCAAACTCAACTAGAGGCAAGTGCTTTTCCCACGTACCCTGAAAATCAATGATGCAACAACGCAACATATCCTCTAAGATCTGTATAACTCTCTCTGACTGACCATCTGAATGAGGATGATAAGACATGCTGAAATTCAAACGGGTACCCAAAGCAGTATGCAGACACCCCCAAAATCGAGAGGTGAACCTCGAATCTCTATCGGACACTAGACTTCGGCACACCATGCAGTCTAACAATCTCACCAATGTACAAATCTGCCAATCTATCTAAAGTGTAAGTAGTATTGACTGCCAAGAAGTGAGAACACTTCGTAAAACGATCTACAATAACCCACACTGAGTTCTTCTTCGTAGGAGTCAAAGGCAAGCCCGAAACGAAATCCATGGTGATGTTCTCCCATTTCCATTCCGGAATTCTCAACAGTTGCAACAAACCTAAGGGAACCTGATGTTCCGCCTTCACCCTCTGACACACTAAACACTTACTCACAAAGTCGGCTACATCTCTCTTCAAGCCAACCCAAAAGTACTCATTCTTCAAATCACGGTACATCTTCGTACTCCCCGGATGCATAGCAAACGAACTACTGTGTGCTTCAGTTAAGATCGTATGCCTCAAGTCACTGTCCTCGGGCACAACTATCCTATTTTTGAAACACAAAACCCCATCGGTACTAAAACTGTTGTATGAAGATCTACCTTCGGCTATATCTTGCACGTGAGGTGCCAAAGATCTATCTAAGAGCTGCTTCTCTCTAATCAACTGACCTAGAGTAGGTCTAACCTGAAGCTCGGCTACCAAGCCACCATCTCCGGACAAGCTCAATCTAGCAAACATGACCCTCAAGTCCACGGCTATCTTTCTACTCAATGCATCGGCCACTACATTGGCCTTACCCGGATGGTACTCAATGGTAAGATCATAGTCTTTCAGTCCTCTAACCACCTACGCTGCCTAAGTTTCAAGTCTCGCTGAGTCATAATGTACTTCAAACTCTTGTGATCTGTGTACACTGTGCATCTTTCACCGTACAAATAGTGCCTCCAAATCTTCAGAGCAAACACAATTGCAGCTAACTCTATGTCATGGGTCGGATAGTTGCGCTCATGGGTCTTCAACTGTCTTGAGGCATAAGCCACTACTCTCTTGTCTTGCATGAGAACACAACCTAGGCCTACATAAGAAGCATCACTGTAAACTACATAGTCTTTCCTAGACTCTGGCTGAATCAAGATCGGTGCTTGGGTCAAAGCTTCTTTCAATTTCTCAAAGGCTCTCTGTCTTGCATCTGTCCACTCAAACTGAACACTCTTCTGAAGTAACTGTGTCAAAGGAGCGGCTAACTTCGAGAAACCTTATACAAATCTTCTATAGTATCCAGCTAAGCCTAGGAAGCTACGTACCTCTGTTACAAACTTCGGTTGCTTCCATTCAACAATGGCCTCTATCTTCTTTGGATCAACTCTAATCCCATCAGCCGACACTACATGTCCTAAGAAGACTACCTCTCGGATCCAGAATTCACACTTGCAAAGTCTTCAAAACTAGTCTCAAGTGTCGGTCATGGTCTTCTTCAGTTCGCGAATACACCAAGATGTCATCTATAAAAACAACTACAAACTGATCTAGGTACTAATGAAAAATCATATTCATCATGTCCATGAAAGCAGCCGGTGCATTAGTCAACCCAAAAGGCATGACTAAAAACTCAAAGTGACCATACCTAGTCCTAAAGGCCGTCTTCGGTACATCAACCTCTCTTACCTTTAACTGGTAGTAACCCGATCTCAAGTCAATCTTCGAAAAGACCATTGCTCCCCTCAACTGGTCAAACAAACCATCAATTCTAGGCAACGGATACTTATTCTTCACTGTTAACTGATTCAACTGTCTGTAATCTATACACATTCTCATGCTTCCATCCTTCTTCTTCACAAACAAAACCGGTGCACCCCAAGGTGAAGAACTAGGTCGAATGAAGCCTCTATTTGTTAACTCTTACAACTGAGTCTTCAACTCTTTCAGTTCTTTCGGTGCCATACGATACGGAGTAATCAAAATATGAGCTGAATCAGAATAAGTCTCAATGGTGAACTCTACCTCTATGTCCGGTGGTAACCCTGGCAACTCTTCCGGAAACACACTAGGAAAGTCACACACTGTCCAGATGTCTTGAGGTCTAACCTCACTCATGTTAGGGTTCATCACATAGGCCAAGTATGCTTCACACCCCAACTCAACTGACCTCTTAGCTTCTAGAACGGAATCTACATTAGACAAGAACTTCACGTTCTCACCCACCACAACAATCTCATAGTCATCTGTGAGCCTCAAGGATATCCTCTTGGTTTCAAAATCTATCCTAGCTCTATGCTCCGTGAGCCAGTCTATACCCAAAATCACATCAAAACCATAGAAAGGAAGCTCCATCATATCCACCGGGAATACATGTCCCTGAACCATCAACGGACCCCTTCTATACATTTTTCTAACCACTACCGTGTCCCTAAAGGAACTAGTAACACTAACTCCTATCTCTAACATTTCACAAGGCAAGTTCAAACACCGTGCATGCTCACTCAATATGTAGGAATGTGTAGACCCAGAGTCAATCAAAGAAAGCAAACCCAAAGACTGTATCGAGAAGTTACCTGCAATCACATCGGTGTCATGCTGATCCCCACGCTGAGCGTAAACTCTGGCCTGACCTCCGCCCTCCGGCTGGACTGCAACTACATGTGCTATGTTCCTCTGACCATCATTCCTTGACTGGAAGTTACCTCTACCGCGCCCGCGGCCTCTCTGAAAGTCATTGGCTCTAGCAGGAGCCTGAGATGGTGCCTGCCCCACCTGATGTGGACAGTCACGTCTAATGTGATCCCTAGCCCCGCAACTCCAACATGAGTGGAAATTCCCCCAACACTCACCAGTGTGGTTCCTCCCGCAAGTAGCACATGTGGGCAACTTCCCACCAGCCCTCTGGCCCTGTTGGCCCCCACTGTGGTTACCGCCGCCACGCCTATGATCATAGTGATGCCTGTTGTCCCGATGCCTCTTGGCATCAGCTCTATCATAATCACTAAACCTCTTACCCAAACTAGAACCACCAGATCGTTTGGTCAAGCCCAAACTGTGCTCTAAGTCCTTGGCCCTCGCGACCAAGACATCAAAATCAGTGTAGTCTGAAGCTAGAGTATACCTCTTGATCTATTCATTCAGCCCATATCGGAATCGGTTACATCGTTCCACCTCAGTAGGAACAAGCTCGGATGCATACTGACTCAGCCTGACAAATCAAATCTCATAGTCTGTTACGGTCATACTCCCCTGAAGCAAGGCCATGAACTCCCTCTTCCTCTCATCGAGGTATCGCGGACCCAGATACTTCTAACGGAATGCTGACTCAAAGAACTCCCAAGTAATCTCGGCCTCATCCATACCCGAAGTGATGGTGACCCACCAAGTGTAGGCATAACCCTGAAGCAAGGACTCAACACATCCTAACTTGCGTTCACCAGTACATCCCATTTGTGCGAGGATACGGACAGTCTTCTCAAACTACAACTCGGATCTTTCTGGAGTAGACCCTCTAAACTCTTCGGCCCTTAGACCACGGAGTCTCTCTAATGGCAAACCAGTGCCCTCCCCCTGATGATGTGATGCTGCCTGACCCCTAGCCACTGCAGCCTGAAATGCCCCGACAATCGCCTGAACAAAAGGAGCTAAGTCTATTTCGGCCGGTCCTTGTCCACCCTGGGGTCCCTCTCCTTCGGCCCCAGCCTCGCCTCCTGCTCCTGGTGGAGGAGGTGATGGTGGTGGAGGTGGTGGAGGAGCTCCAACTCCAACCACAGGCTCTCCCACTTGAGCCTCAACCCTAACTACTGGCTCAACTCCCGGAGCCGCTGCCCGTGGTTCCGGTCGAACCATCCTAGGCCTCCCACGTGGTCTCATGGTACAACTAGCAAGGTAATAACTACAACAACAAACAGATAAGGATTACGTTAGCCAAAGTAAGGGTCCAACAGTGCTCAAGTACTCCCTTTACTAGAAAATCTTTTTAAATTAAGTAATAGTAGCAATGGGCACTCACTCTACACCAAACGCAACAACTCATGCTTCAAATCATCATACTAACAGTCACACAATAAGGTTTCATGCCAAGGCATGCATCGAGCAACACAATCACTTAACATATCAAGCTTACCTCACTTACCTGCCCGAGGTCTTGGTAACCTCAGGCTCTAATACCAACAAATGTAACCCCCTCGTCCCGGTCTGGCCGGATGACCGGTCTGAGTAGGCCACACGGGGAAAACCGAAGCGAAACCCGTTAAGGTTCCCCCTCGGTTAGCTACCCTAATTTTATTTTCTTTTAACTTATCTTCTCTAATGGCACATTTAAGTCCTACGTGATCAAGACAGCGGAATAAAATGAAGAAGGCAATCATTTGAACCCAAAACAGCAATTAAACAGCCCAATTTTAATCCATTATACAGGCTGTTTCGAAACACCATTGAGGCGTATCAAAACGCCTTGACCTGGTCAACTGCCCCCAAGCCCATACGAGGAGGCCGTATCGGAATGGAGGTCAACCGTTCCGAAACACCCTCAACGGTCAACTTCTCGTGGTCAACGAGATATTGACCGTTTCGAAACCCTTAGACCCGTTTCAAAACGCTTTTATCTCGGCAATGTCTCAGATTTCCAGTAGCCAAAGTGTTCCGAAACCCGTATCGGAATAGGGGCTCACAGTGGCCAAACCGTATCGAAACACGTTCCGATACGGGGTCCCTGAAACCTTACCCGTTCCGAAACGGCCCAGCTCGTTTCGAAACACGGGCTGTCTGCAACCCTCAAAAACCAGACTTAAACATTTCTCAACAATTCTAAAGGCCCTAAACGACCCCAAAAGGCACTCAGCACAAACATACATGAACTAGAGGCATGGTTCCTATGTCAAGCATGCTCAAACACACAAGGCATAGATTGAAACATTCATTCATGGCATTTACACATTAGCAACATTTCATTATAAGGCATGCTCGAAGACATAAAAAGCCAAAAGGCACAATTCATATCAAATAGGTATACATGCCATTCAAAAGCAATTTAAACATCCATAAGGCATACCATCACACAAGCATTTGGCAAGGCATCACATGTTTACAATCAAGGTCAATCCTTAAACATCAAACACCTATAGGAGTCATACATAGCTCATACAAAACACACTCTTGCCACATTGCTAAACTACTACATAATTGTTTAACCGTACTTGAGCAACAAAAACTTGGAAAGCTCCTTACGCCTTGCTCCGAGCTAACACCACGCTAATGATCTGCATTGTAGAAAATGAGAGCGTAAGCTATAAGCTTAGTGAGGATGCTCTAAAATCGAAAACATCAACAATGCAGGGTCCAAGCATGCAATCCTTAAATCTCACATACATAGGCAAATCAACAAGTAGACCTAGCTAGTCTTTCAAGAGTCATAATATGGCATCTCACATCATACTAAGCTCAAACATCATATATCAACATCATACATCACAATCATAAGAACAAGTTCAATTGGCCACTATTAGTTTACCCGGATGTGCGGATTTAATCTCAACAATCACTTTACCTCGGTGGGATTACACTCATCACCGGACCTTGCATGGGCGGGATTCCACTCATCACCATATGCCCTAACGGATGGGATTCCACTCATCATCCCGTAGAATATATATAAATTTCCGGTGGAATGCTACATCATCGTACTCCTCCTTGATGACTCAACGCCATCAAGACCACGTACGTTTTGACTCAATTTGTATGCACACTAATCCTAATGATCGATCATTTACACCCAGTAAGTTAATTAGTGCCAATTTCATTTACCACATCACATATCCACCATTTACATCACATACTCATCACATACATATGTCAAGATACACATATACATATCAAACCACATTTCACAAGAGCAAATAGGCAAGGCATAAGTAGCATTTAATGGAAGTCAATGAGCTAAGTTACCAATTTAACTCTACATAGGAATGGCCTACCAAACACATTTCCACACATACACTACACACACTTGAACCAACTTTAAAACACATTTAAAGTTACTCACCACCCTTCCTTAGCAACCAAAGCAATCCTCCTATAAGCCCGGATTCGATCCCGTTGCCTCTCCAACGTCTTCTCTTGCTTCTAGCCAATCAAAAACACATCCATTACTCTCAATCAACGCTAAAACTCAGTCATTAACTCAACTCTTAAGCTCGAGCGAAACTTCAACAATTTCCAATCCAAATAATCCCCCAAAATGCCCATTTTCGTGCTCCTTCAAAACCTAGCTGAAAACCCTATTTTCAAACACCCAAATGACACCCAATTGGCCCCAAAACACCTTCCTATCATACTTAAACCATCAGCCCTTCAAATTAATCCTAAAACTCACCAAAAACCAAGTTTTAGACACTTTAAACATGGCCACAAAGACCCATTTCGGGTTTTCACCCAAACTCACTCGTTTCAACATATTAGGTGTATTTTAAGGTGAATAAACCAATACCCAACTTAATAATTAAAAAATTAATTGAAAAAGTCAATAAAAACTCAAACTTTCATCAAACCCTAAAACTCTAAAAGATGATAGTTTTGAATTTTACACCTATGTAAAGATAGAGAATGAATAGGAGAGTCCAAAAATATATTTACATTTGGAAATGGCCTTGAGATGAAGAATAAATTTAATGGAATAGTGATTTTGAAGTTTGGGGAGGGTTTAGGGGTTTTCAACGTTGGGGGAAAGAAATGGGGAGGAAGACCACTCTTTTTTTTGTTCTTTTTAACTTTCAAAAAGTTGTCTAGCTTTTAAATTCTTTTGGGTTTAATCACCAAAGTGGTCCATCCTTTTTATTTTAAGTTGCAATTAGGTCAAGCCTGGGCCAAATTGATTAAAAATTAATTTTACCGACTCGGGCCCACTAACCCGACTAACTCCTAGCCCCAAAACACGGGTGTTACATAGAAGTTACATCCCCCTCATTGAGGGCCATGAAGAATAGGTGGGCTACCTCTTCATCGGTGGAGTCTTCATCACTCCATGTCGCCATGTATGCTTTCTTTGAAGATGATCCCTTTTTGTTGGACTTGTAGGAATCTTTCATCTTCTTCTTCGATTCATGCTTAGAATTCTTCAACTTGCTCTTCATGAACCGGGCGAATTTCTTGAAGAGATGAACCATCTCTTCATCTTCACTTTCCTCCTCACTCAAATAATCATGTTGGCATGTGGAGGATTTGAAAGCAACGACACTCGCATTGATGCCTAGCTCTATGATCTTATTCTTCCCTATCTTTCTTATCTATTCCTTCATCTTCTCCTTTTCTTTGTCTTTCTTCGTGATTTGGTGATTGAGAATTGACCCAATGAGTTCGTCAAGCTTCAAGGTCTTGAGATTTTTGGCTTCGATGATGGTGGTCTTTCTCGAGTCCCATGAATCGGGAAGGGGTAGATAAGCTTTCGAACAAACTTTTCTTTCAGAATGCCTTCTCCATAGCCTTTTAGTCTATTGATGATGGTGGAGAATCGATGGAACATCTTCTCAATGTCCTCTTCCGAATCCATCTTGAAGTTCTCATACTCGTGGTTGAGGAGGCCGATCTTGGTCTCCTTTACTTTGTTTGTTCTCTCGTATGTAACTTCAAGCTTGTCCCATACATCCTTGACACTCTCACAAGAAGACATCTTCTCATAGATATGAAGACTAAGTGTACAAAAGAGAAAGTGCAAAGCCTTGCAATTAAGTTCCATCTTCTTGCGGTCGTCGGCACTCCATTCCGCCTTGCTTCTTTGTGGTACGAACGAACAATCCTCAATAATGTCCCAAAGCTTGTAGTATTTGGATTTGACAAAGAACATCATTCTCGTCTTCCAATAAGCGTAGTTGGTACCGTCGAAGAAGGGTGGCTTGTCGATGGATTGCGCCATTGAACTGGTTGTTTGAAATGTTGTTCGAGCTTGCCAGATCGCCTCAATGTGATGTTAATCTTCTTCAATTGAACCAAGCACTGATACCAATTGTTAGACTTGATATGCTCGATTTCCTTCAACCGATTTAGCTCGCCAAGGTTGGAGAAGATTGATTTTTGAATGGAAGTTGTAAGAGCAAAAATTAGACAACGAACATAATGATTTATAGTGGTTCGGTCTTCTAACAAGCACCTACATCCACTATATTGGCTTCCCACTAAGGATTTCAACAAATTCACTCTTGAATTTCTTCCCCTTTTCTAGGCTAAAGAGGCAGCCTTTATACACTCAAAGCTTTCTAACCCAAAGCTTGAGTAAACCCCCTTTACAAGAGAAATTAGAGCAAACTTGAAATCCTCACTAGGTAGATAATTTGCAATCTTAAGCTCACTCACCCAAACCTAAACACTTGAGCAAATTTGACAATTTAGGCTCACAAGTGTTGTCTATACAAGAAATATACAATAAAGACACTAAAGATAATTTGACATCATAATGTTGTTGACAATTGAAGCATTAACCTTTTCTTGATGCTTGGAGGTCCATTTTATACTATCAAATGAGTTTTTGGCCGTTACTAGTCGTTATGGATGTTTTGGAGCCGTTGGGGTCTTTATTTCCCGCAATAAATACAGTTCTGCAACTACCCGTATCGAAACATGTGTCCCTATTTTGAAACAGTCTCAAAATAGAAAGAGTCGTTATGTGAAATAAGGAGACCGTATAGAAATGAGTAGGGTCATATAGGAACGGCCGTATAGAAACGAGTAGGGTTGTATAGGAACAACCGTATAAAAACGGGTAGGGTAGGAACGACCGTATAGAAACGAGTAGGACCATATAGGAACGAATTTTGACAGTTTCAAAACGTATCGATACAAATTATGCCAGTATCAAAACGGGTACATTAAAAGCACTTGTTTGGCTACTTAAAAACGTTTCAAACATTGCCAAAACCTTTTTAAACATCCTCAAACTTATTTTTAAGTTGTTTGGACTTAAAGTATGTTTTAAATTCTTTTCAATTTAGTCCAAAACATTTTTAATTATTATATCAAAACATTTAGTTCTACAAATATCGAATTTAATAACAAAGAAAAACAAAGTATGAAAAAGTAAAAATCAACCAAAACCTACAAGAGAAAAATACGCAAAAATTAATATCTACTATGTTATCATGGCCGGTTCCCTAGTGGTACTGTCAACACAACAACACTTCACCAAAATAAAACTCCCAAGTAAATATTTTTATATTAACATATGTGTACCAAAACCTTACCAACACTCTCGAATCTCGATCTCCAAACTCAATATATATATATATATATATATATATATATATATATATATATATATATATATATATATATATTTCCAAACAAAAACTTATCATATATTTTATTAAAATTTCATTGTGTTCGTCTATTGTTTATACCAATGGCTCATCAAACTTCTAACCGATTAACCTCTACTGGTACGTCGCTGTTGAAATCATCATCTTTGTAAACGAAGAAAGAATTTTGAAAAAAAATATGCAAGATTTATGCTGTTTTTTTTTTCACTTTTAGCATTTAGATTTTCAATATTGCTTTTTCTCCTAGATTCAATTATTTTGTTTGATTTTTAAGGAGTTATCGAATGAGAAATATGGAATCTATTGCATGATTGTTTTGTCGATTTTGATCATGGAGATAATTTTTTTTGAAAGTGGGATGTTTTATTGCCACTTTAGATAACGAATATTGATATGTGTCTCGTTAAAAAACCTTTCTAACCTAGGATGGAGGAAAAAGAGTGCAAAGTGTATCAATGTCTTATATTCGGATTAAGAAAATTAGAACTTCTGAAACAACAAAACAAAACCTCACACTATGAAACTTGCCACTATTCATAGTAATCGACCAACCGTTGAATCCTTTTTTTGCCAAGTTGTTTGTGAAAAATTGCATTCTCTGGGTACGTCCAATATTTGCTACCCAATGTCTTTAGAAGCATCCATGCAAGATGTGATTAAAGGTTTAAAAACTAAAGGACAAGAGTGAGGATTCAAGATCCATTCACCCGAAAGTTTGATATCAGTTTCAATGAGTAGTTTGTAATTACTAGCCCATCAGGATTTACTGAAGATCAAGATTGCTTCTTTAATAGCCAACAGTTCAGTTGTGGTTGGATCCAAACGACCTGCTGATTTCGAAAACACCATCAAATTTCTCACCCTTTCATCTCTTAAACATCCTCCTATTACAGCTTCGCCAAAGCTCCCATTTACAACCCCTTCAATATTGAATTTTAATTCTCCAGCAAGAGGAGGTCTCCAAACTAACATTTTGTCCTTAAACTGCTTGCATTCGACAAACCTGAAGTT
The DNA here is from genome assembly GCA_958450335.1 of Hibiscus tridactylites. Lineage (NCBI taxonomy): Eukaryota > Viridiplantae > Streptophyta > Magnoliopsida > Malvales > Malvaceae > Hibiscus > Hibiscus tridactylites. Next base: position 35,786,419 of record OY288267.1, on the reverse strand, counting down.
ACGGGGGTTGCTTACTAATTAAAAAACAGCAATGCTTGAATCATGTCATATTCTTTTACACCACCATGCTAGGCGTTGAGTGCATAGATCGAATAGCTAGGCATCGTCCTTCTTATTCCCATTGAAAACCAAATCGTTTCTATAAAACCATAATGACCACATCAAATAGAAGAGACTAAGCTTCCAAACTGCTTCATTCAACTTGGGCGTGAAAGAGAGAATCCAAACTCTAATCAAATTGTTAACTGTACCCGGGATAATCAAATGCACATCCCACAAAAAACACCACTTCTGCAAAATGAGCCAAAAGTTGTTGCAATGACAAAACAGGTGATTTGCGATTTCCGGTGTATCTTCGCATAAAGGACACAACTCAATAGAAATATAGGAGCTTTCTCAAATGATTAAATTTAGCTTTGTGGGTAACCTGCCATGGGCGGCTCTCTAAACGAAAGCCACAACTTTTGGTGGAACGTAGGTTGACCAAATGTGTTTCCAGACATCATCTTTAGGTTCCACATTAGCATTGGCCAAAAGATTGCACAACTTCATTGTAAACAAACCATTTGAATTTGCTTTTCATCTAAAGTTATCGGGTATGGAGAAATTTGATTTGAAATTGTTAATTGTATGATAGGAAGATTCCCACACTCCAACTTTCCAATCGAACAGTCGCCTTCTGAGGGGAATATTCCACCTCCAAACACCATCAATTACAGACCTGAACTCAACAATATTACCACTCTTTTGGCATGCGAGGGCATAGATTCTAGAAAAGGAACCTTCAAAGGCTTGTTGTCAATCCGCGAATCACTCCAGAAGTGAATCTTCTAATCGTTTCCAACCAAGAACCATACATTTATGTGAAGTAATTATCATTAGAGGTAATTAATGTTGAGATATTCCTTCGGATCAACGATTGATTAGGGTTTTCAGGTTGTGCGGCAGGATGGATTGGGAGTTGGCCTTATACCTTGCATTAATGATTTTACGCCAAAGATTATTCGGTTCTAAGTCGTGTCTCCAAATCCACTTGAGCAGTAGAGCCTTGTTTTTTCCGTTAAAATTCACTAAATCCAGACCGCCACAACATTTAGGGAGGCACAACGTCTCCCAATTGATCCAGTGGATTGCTCGTCGATCGGTTGATCCCCACAAAAAATTGACAATCATGCTAGTAAGGATCTTACTTATCTTAATAGGAATATGAACGATTGAAATGTAGTACATAGGTAAATTATAGAGGATAGATTTTACCAAGGTAACACGACCCCGAACGATAATGAGCTTGCTTTCCACCCTTTTAGTTTTGATCTCACTTTCTGAACAATTGGATCCCACATGGAGGAACTATTCTTCATTAATCCCAAGGGGAATCCCAGGTTGGTACTCGGCAGACGTTCGCTTTTCAAAAAAATGTTAGATGCTTAAGTTTGAACGACAGTTTCATCCAGGTTAATCCCGACCAGCTTTGACTTCTTTAAGTTCAGTTTCAACCCCGATGCTGGCTCGAACCCCCTTAGGATTCGTACAATATTTTTTACCTTTGTTTCACAAGCTCCAATGAATACAATAAGATCGTCAGCGAACTGCAAATGTGTTATTCCTTCCAGGTTATTTCTATTTCTAACTCCGTTGAATAAACTCGATACGGCTGCATTGCGTAGTATAGCGCTCAGTACTTCGGCAATCAAATTAAATATCATTGGGGGAGAGGGGGCAACCCTATCGAAGCCCACGTTTTATTGGAAAAGAGTTAGTAAGCGACCCATTTACAAGGATAGAAACGCATGCAATAGAAACGCATGACCCAATCCATGAGCACCACCGATTGCCGAACTCTATTTGATTCATTGTGAATAGAAAAAAGTTTCAATCTACAGTGTCATATACCTTTCGAAAATTCGCTTTAAAAATAATACCTTTTAATCATTTTTTCTTCAAAAAATCAATGATCTCATTGGAGATCTAAAATCTGCTTCACTGGGCAAAAAGTGAACTGTGTTTCGCCAATTAATTCCTCAGAGACATATCTGAGACGAAGGGTGAGAACTTTAGCCTATGATTTGTTCTTATGTGTTTATGTTTCAATGTTTAATGCACTTTGTATGCTTACATGATACATCTATTTGTTTGGTTAATCGAAATATTGTCATTTTTTTGGAATTCTAGACTCGTCCGAGGTGTGAATCAGCTATAATAGCACGATGGATATTATTTTTTGCGCTTTTTGTTCTTGTAGGTTTTGGTTGATTTTTACTTTTTTCATACTTTGTCGATATTTTTTTTGGAGGAATTAAAAAAGTAATCGATGAAAATTTGCAAGAAACTATAGTGACAATGAAGAAGATGTTCGATACCTAATTTTTCATACTTCGAATGGAAGAAGAAGAATAATAAGAAGAATACATTTACATTTTTAATCCAAAAATTAAAAATGATGTTTAAGTTGATAATATTTTAGACTAAATTGATAGACTATATACGTTTTAGGGACCAAATTATAAATATGGAAATATGTGAGGTACCTAATTTATAGTTTACCCTTATTAAAAAATTCAAAAATTTAATATATATGAAAAATAATTTAATTGAATTTTTCGAAAAATAATTATTAATTGTATGCTAAATCCTTAAAATATTTAATCTTTATTAATCAATTTAATAGTGTTCAAGGATGTTCGTCGCACGTGGTAGACTCATCCTAGGTATAAACGCTGAATTTTGTGTCTAGAGATATGATTTTTTAAATATATATATATATATATATATATTGTATTTTTTGGAAATGTATATTATAAATATAAGGGTACAAACTTACAAAATTTAAAGAATGAAAAAATATAAATACAAAAAAAAAATATTTAAATTATATGAGAAATTAAATTTTTTTAGGACAGCCCACTCAAAACCTCTTGAGCCGTCTAAACGTAATTAGATTTTAAAGCTAAAAGGAAAATGATCCACGTTTTAGGTATTTGTGGTCAGAATCTATTTCAATATAGATAAGATAACACCCAAAAAAATAATCACTGAATTTAATCTTTGATGTATCGGATTTTTTTTTTTCTTTTCACAATTGAGCTTCGATGGCATGTGTAATTTAAAAGGTATTATATCTTGCACACTAAAAAAATTAAATCTTAAACTTTAAATTCTAACTCTAAACCTTAAAAATTAATTTTAAATCTAAAAATTTTAATTTAAAACCTAATATTTAAAATATACCACTTATAGCACGAACCAACTTGCCTCAATGGTTAAGGGAACGGTTGTTGTTCCTAGAGGTCATGGGTTCGAGCACCAACAGCTGCAGCAGGGTGATTGAGCGTTTATTGTCAAATGGTTGAGAGTATATTTAGAACAGATACTACTTATAATCACTTTAGCTTTCAAAAAAATATAATATATATATACCACTTATAAAAGACTTTATTCTTCACCACTAATGCATCTAATTATTTTCCGTGAATTTATTAATGTGAAAAAAACTAAAAAGGAAAATGTCTTGTACACATTTCAATGGAAAGTAAATAGCTGGACCAATCTGGAAATTTCTCTCCACCTGTATAATTAATATCGCTCTATTTATTTCTCCATCTACCGCCTGTGTGAAACTGAGCACGCCACCTCCATATATACACTGTGCACATAAAAGCAGCACAGATATTTCTGCAATTCTAAGAAGAAAGAAAATGGGCGACAACAGCAACGTGAAGGTGTTGGGAACATGGGCAAGCCCGTTCGTGATGAGGGTCAGAATCGCCCTTCACCTCAAATCCGTGGGCTACGAGTACGTAGAAGAAAACGTGTTGGAAGCCAAAAGCGAGCTTCTTCTCAAATCGAACCCTGTTCACAAGAAAGTCCCCGTCCTTATCCATGCTGATAAGCCGGTCTGCGAGTCCCTAATCATCCTTCACTACATCGACGAGGTCTGGACCTCCGCGCCCTCCATTCTTCCTTCCGATCCCTACGAACGTGCCGCTTCCCGATTTTGGGCTGCCTATGTTGACGACAAGGTATGTATTTAAAGATTTAGAGAGTCCGCTTTAATTTACCCAAAATCTTTGAAGTATAAATAACATCTTGTTTCTTTAGTGTGTTTTATTACTGGTTAGAGAAAGATCTTGGTGTGATAATTTGGGCCTTCAATCAAAAATTTAAAATAAAATTGGAGATCTTATTAAATTTTTTAAAATTTTGAGGTTTTAATGATTTTTTTTTTAAAAAAAATAAGAATTTATTTAAAATTTTCAAAATTTTAGTAGACTTAATGAAAGTTGAAAAAAAAATTTATCAAAAAAATAATTTTTTTGTGAACTTAACTAAAACTATTCAAAAAGAATAAGATATAAATTTCAACAAAATTGAGGAGTTCTAATTAAAATATTTGACAGTATAGTTTAAATTTCTCAAACTTTAAGAGTGCCATGACTCCTCCAAACTTGTCTTATGCTCCGCCTCTGCACCCAATTAATGTCGCTATAGATGGATGTATATAAAATTTTGAGGGTGTATTTGACCCCTCAAAGTGTAAAATATTAACTATTTTTGAGTATATAAAAAATTAATCTTTTTATAAGAAATGTTAGAACTGAATTTATTTAATTATTTGGTATGAAATTAAAAATACTCTAACAATATACAATGTGCATATGATATTTTGGTGTGAATAATATGATCTTGAATTGACCCCAATATATAAAAGTTCTAACTCCCTCGTTAACAGTCACATCTATTACATATATCTACAACCATATACATAATTACTTATTGATATTTTGTTACGTCTGCAATAAACATGTTTTTGGTGATGTAGTTTTTTCCAGCCTTGAGGAGGGTGTTGATTTCACCGGAGGAAGGTAAAAAGGCGGCGATGGCGGAGATGTTGGAAGGGGCGGTGCTGTTGGAGGAAGCTTTCAAAAAGTTGAGCGGAGGGAAAGCTTTCTTTGGTGGGAATGACTTAGGGTACGTGGATCTTGCGGTGGGCAGTTTATTGGCATGGATTAAAGTGATCGAGAAGTTTACCGAGACCGAGGTGTTGTCGGAGGCCAAAACTCCGAGCTTGGCGGCGTGGGCCGATTGCTTCTCCTCTCATGCGGCGGTGAAGGATGTTTTCCCCGACGTTGATAAGCTTGCTGGTTTTGGGATGAAGCTTAGAGCCAAGTTCTCGAAAGCTGCGGCGGCAACCACCACCAGTAATTGATCTCGGTTGAGCAAAATGTTGGAGTGTTTTTATCTTGTTTGCACTACTTGTCATGGAGTGAATCTGGGACATTATGTTTGAGATATGTTATGATATATTACAAAATAAAAGAATATTAATAATAAAGGTGAAAGTAATTTCAGTTTTTAGTCGTTTTGTTTTTAATTTTTTTTAAAAAATTTAAAGATATTTTTTCGACAAAATTATTTAATTGGTTGCTTAAACTGTTCATTTTATTCTTTTATAGTCTTTTAGGCTATGTGTTATAGGCACACTAGGAGCACATTTTTCTTTCTCTAGTGTCTTCATTTCTCTTCTTTAAGTTGTCAGAATTAGTCAAAAAAAAAATGCCCTTTTTCTTATTAAATAGAGAGTTTTTACTTTCAAATGACGAATGTCAAGACTCGAATATATATAAGATAAAGTAACATAAGCATCTTTGACCAATAGCTAATAAACAAATTAATAGATCTTAAAACAAAATTTTTTTTACATTTAAATTATTTACTTTTTTTAATTGAGGTTTTTTTATTAATCTTGGATAACTCACACACATTTTACGAACATAATCGATTGAACTCAAATCATTTAAAATCATCTAAGATAAGTAATACTTCTTATTCAGTGAGATTATCCTTGAATTCTAGAACTATATATCCAGTTTTTAGTTTTGATTTTTTACAAAGAATAATACTTTTTGATAAAGTGTGTATCATTTTTAAGATTTATGTTCAGAATTTATAGTTTTCATTCTTAGTAATGCCATCTCTAAAGTTTAAGTCTGAATTTTTTCTTTAGAAGAATAGCCATTTTACCTCATTTTTGTTGGTCAAAAAAAAGTATGTCATTGAGTCTTTTATGAATAAATTGGTGAGTTATTTAAGCTAACATAATAACAAAATGAAAGTAGGTTAACCGAAAATAGTAAAAGAGTTGAAATGGAAATTTCATTAAAGTATAGGAACATTTTAGGTATTAAGTCAAATAAATTGATAAGGGAAATTGGGGAGAATCCTACAAAGACAGGATAGCGGGCGAAGAAATAAAATACAACCAAAATATGCATTACGCCGAGCAACCTCATCGAAACACCGCAAGGGTCTCAATAACAAATCTCGGCAATTTAATTATTTAAATTGCGAGGGTTGAATTTTTATAAAATTTGATCTAAATTAATTATTTAATAAATTAAATATTAATGTTTAAAAAATAAGTCTCGACAACCACCCTAAAAGCTAGACTAGCGTAGAAAAGTCAGAAGTTAAATCACCATGCATGAATTCAACTACCAAAAAAATAGATTTAGAGTGTTGACATTAGAATTAATACGTTTTGTGTAATTTTATTATTATTATTATTATTATTATTATTATTATTATTATTATTATTATTATTATTATTATTGAACAATTTCTACTTAAGAAAAAAGAAAATTTGTTCTTATGAGTTTTGAACTTACAATTTAAGAGTGATGGAAAAGTATCAACTAAATATGAGATAATTTTTTTTGTAGGCGCAAAATGACAATTAATTGCCTTTCTATTGATTCCTAAGGTAGTTATATTAATGTGGTTAAACTTAGTAGGGATATTTTTTAATAAAAATTTCATTTTTTTCAAAAATTGGCAGCTTGTTTATAGTGCATCATAGATTTCACAACGCTACTCAAAATTTATCTCATATGTAATTTCTAATTTTTACTCTTCCTTGATTTAATATCACAGACTGAGAGAGTTTGAGAAGGCAAAAGGAGAAAAAAAGATAGGGGAAGCCAATTCAAGCAGCAAGTTGATGGTGTCATCGATGCATCTTTCAACTGTAATAAATCGTATGATTTGAATTATCCAATCAAATTCAAAATTGTTTTTAGGTAAGATGGTGAAAAATAAAATTTTGAAAAATTTAAGTTTAAATTAAAAATTAATTTTTTATTAACGGAGACTAACGTCTCAGTGACCAAAATAGATACGATTCTAAACGTAAGTGACCAAAATAATCTTTTTGAATTCTGGTGACTAAAATAGAATAAACCCTAAACAAAAAGGACTTCTGGTAAAGATTACCCTAAAAAAAATATTGTTAACTTCTTACGTATGTGATAGATTAACTTTTGAATAAAAAATGAGTTTAACAAGACTAAATCCATGAAATATAACTAATTTTGCTTCCTTACGTGTTTTATTGCTAGCCCAAACTAATTTTTTACTTTTTCTAACAAATTATTTAGATTAACTCATTTTTAACTTTTTTTTTGAATGCTGCATATTGTCGTTCTTGTTACACACGTCTAAAATACCCATGATTACGTCTAAAATCGAGATACTAATGTTCAAAAATCGAAATACTATTTAAATTTTGAGGTTTTAGAACATCTATATCCGGAAGCTGAATTCGAACCCAAAAGAATAAATCATCGATAATTTACGGTTGTATTTACTTTTAGGATAAATTACACTAATAGCTACTAAAATTTTAAGAAATTTTATTTTAGTCATTGAACTTTTAATAGTATGATGGTCATTTAGTAGTTTACTTTTTTTTTTTTTGAAATACATTCGTGAACGGGCCCTTACAATCTTGTGCACCAATAACCATTAAAACTTAGGCGATAATGCTAATAACATCCAAAATACGTTTAAAAAATTCTGATTACTAATAACCTTTAATTTTACAACATTGAATCGCATTGGTCAAAAGCTCCCCAATCTTTATTATGAATGACAAAGATGTGAGGTATTTGGTAGAAAAATCAATGCAACGGATGAGGCCAACATGCTGGTGGATTCAAAAATTCAAGAACTAGGGTTCAAAACAAGAAAAGTAATTCCCTTTACACACTAAACTAAATTAATTTTTAAGAAAAAAATAACACTAAATTAGACTCGTTTTTTTCAAAAATGGGGATGTGGATGCTTCCCCGCAAGGATTGCATGCATCCGCCCCTGTTCTCCAGCTTCCAGCAACTTTCACCCATAAACCATCACTTCATGTGAAATCCTATTGATTCAACCAAATATATCCTCCCTGGAAGACCACAAAAAGTCAGATGCATTTTAGACTTACAGACTTGCAAAATAAAGAACAAATGAAACCCAGTACGGCACATGGTTTCCTAATATGATACACATTTCGGATATTGACCAGCTTTCGATAGTTCACTGCCAGTGTTTCCATTACATCTTCTAGAGTTATCCGACGACATAGCCAAGATCCACAGTGCTATTTTCCAGATACTTTAAGATGACTAGATTGATATAGCCAACAAGGATCATTACAATTACTCAGCTAATAGCACTTTTTTCTTATTATGATTGTATCATATTGTTTTGGTATATTTGAACACTAGTTCCTAGGTTCTTTAATTTTCCTTCTTTTCGTGTTCGGACATCGACTGTTTTAAATGACTACTCAACTTTTTTGTAATACTCAAGGATGAAGGATTATCTTTTGCATCATTGATGCCTACCTATAACGATGCTAAATGTATTCTCCTAAGACTTCCTATCAAATAGCAGTTTGCAACATCTCAGACTCAGTCAATGAATAATATGTTTCAAAATGAGCTTGGCTGACGAATGATGCAACTTCTTAGGACTCCCCGATGCAATGGACAACACTAACATGTAACACTCCCTTATTACAGAAGAGTTATCACGGACAATTACAGTTTAAGCATCATTGATGCCAGTAGGTGGTTATTATATACACATGTACATACTTACATGACTGCCTTTTACACCCATGAGGAATCTTTCCCATCAATTTGACGTCAGAAACTTCAAACAACATAAAAAGCATGTAGCAATAGAAAATTATGAGACAACGCAAACAACTAAAGTGCCACTCAGTACAATAATTCACAAAATAAACAGATATGTACAAATAATGACCAGGTATTTGTTAAAAAATTTATTTCTTCGATCAAGAAAAAGGGACAAAGACAAGCAATTTCTAGGACTTTTCTCATTTGTAACCAATTGAAGAGAGAAATAATACCTGAGATAATCCGTGACCAAGTGAAGAAAGAGGTAACTTTCCTATCAGCTCAATCAAATTCAATCACAAAGTGATAACATTTGCCTGTTGAACACTGCCAGGAAATATTTACTTCTATTGGACAGCTTTTGATAAGCGTTTTCGCCTCTTGATAAGTCCTTCCATTAAAACAATATAGGTGGACTTATTCAAAGTAACTCCCTTCTGATTTGATGCTTCAAAAATACACATAGCATCTTTATATCTCCCCTGGTTGCACAGTTCAATGATTTGTTCTGAGTAAGCATTAGAATCTGGATCATATAACTCGGTATTCTCACTTGGCTTGATGTTGTGCTCCTTTAACCGTAAGGACTGTTCTTCAAAATTTTCCACTTCAACCATTTTTGACATAAATTCCTCTGCTTCATTCATCCTCCCTACACTTGTGAGAGCACTAAGAATGGCACTATATGTATAATGATCAGGGTCTAGATTCCTTTCTTTCATTTCGGAGACAAGATGAAATGCATCCTCCAATTTTCCTTCCTTGCATAGTCCTGATATCATTGTGTTGTAAGTAACTCTGTCAATTACTTTTCCTTCCGAAATCCAAGTATTGAAGAGCTCAAGAGCTTTTTCCAGCATACCCTCACTGCAAAGACCAGAAAGCAGAATATTACAGGCAAAGACATCTGGTTTAAGCGACTTTTCAACCATTTTGTTAAATAACTCGAATGCTTTCTCAACTTTCCCTTCCTTGCAGTACACATGAATAATAGTATTGTAAGTAGTTGAATCTGGGACTAAACCACTCCGACGTAACTCATTAAACATGCATATTGCCTGCTCAGTTTTTCCCATTTGGCAAAGACCCCCAATTATGGTGTTGTAGGTTATGATACTAGGAGTAATTTCCTTCTTCTTCATCTCACTCCAAAGCTTCAATGCTTTGTCTGCCATACCGTCCTTAAAGTATCCCGCTAACAAAGTACCATAGCTCACCTCATCAAGCAAATAACCTCTGTTACTAGCACTTGTTAGTAACTCAGATGCCTCCTTAAGCTTTCTCTCCTTGCATAGAGTATGAAGAATGGTATTAAGTGTGACAGTATCCATCTTAAAACCTTTCCTTTCCATCAGATCCATCATCTCAAAGGCTTCACCCAATTTCCCAGCCTTGCAATATCCATTAATCAAAGTATTGTAGGTAACCTTATCCGGCGGAATCCCACTTTCCTCCATCACCCTAACTCTTTCACTCGCTTCATCCATCTTCCCTTCTTTGCAGTACCATTTAACCAAGATATTGTTAGTGACAGCATTCAACTTCAGACCTTTCTCCCCCATTTCCTCAACCAACCTAAACCCCTCCTCACTACTCCCACACTTAAAATATCCATTAATCAATGTATTATATGTAACAACATCTGGTAAAACATTCAAATTCTCCATCTCATCCCTCAACTTAACCGCCTCCTCCATTCTCTCTTCTCCACAAAACCCATTAATCAACATATTATATGTCCAAACATCAGGCAAAACATCATTTTGCACCATCAAGTCAATAACTTTCCTGGCCTCTTTCAACCACCCTACCTTACAATATCCAGAAACAAGTGTATTGAATGTATTCCTATTTGGAACCAACCCTTTTTCTTTCATATCTTGCAACAAATCCCCAGCTTCCTTTAACCTTCCTTTCTTACAGAAAAACCCAAGAATTGTATTATAAGAAACATTATCAGGAAAACAACCAAATTCCTTCATTTTCCCAATAAACGAAATCGCCTCGTTAAATTTACCTTCTAAACAGCACCCCAAAATCATAATATTGAAAGTACTTGTTTGGGGGATAACACCAAGCTTAATAGAATCATAAAAAACTTGCTTACCTAACTGGATCGAATGTAAAGATGGGAATTTTATCAACCCATTGATAAGAGTATTGCAAGTAAGCAAGTTGGGTTTCTTTTTAAGCCTTTTCATGACACTAAAAAGCTCGAAACCCAAATGAGGTTTCCCTGATTGGACATAGCCGGAAACTGAGATTTCAAGGAGGGGTTTTGATTTGGAAAGAGATGGATGGTGAATGAGGGAGTTGAAGAGGGTGTTTTGGGAATCAGAGGAAAGGAAGGAGAGGAGGAGGGATTTCGATTCGGAGAATTTGTGGTGGGAAAGGAGAGGAGAGAGAAGGGAAAGAAGGAAAGAAGCCGAAGAAGAGAGACAAGGGAAGAGGGAAAGGGAGAGCTTGTGGAGGGAAAGGAGGGTGGAAGGGGAGGAGGAAAGGGAAGGAGAGGAAATCAGGGACTGGAGAATGTTTGGAGTCAGTAGAGGAGTGTAAGGAGTCAAGGAATCTACTGGGTTCTTTGAGGTTTGTATGATTTTGGTTAAGGCTTTTAGCAGTTCTGACTCTGTTTGATTCATCTCCTCCTTTTGCTCTCTGTTTCTCAGGAAGCTTTGTGGATGTTTGGCAATGGTGGAAACCTGAATCCAACTTGAGATTGAATAGAAACATATCATTTGGTTAGATACATAAACAAAATGAAAAATCTTTTGAGGACTCGCCTATACTTTTATTTTTGCATTGAATTGTTCATATAGTTTACCACAATTCAATTGTTCCAAAATTGGGAAGAGTGGCCGCCTAAAAGAACTAGAATTCAGAAAGGGGAATATTCAATTTTCATCTATTTGTGCGTGTGTGTTTCTTTTCAACACAAAAACAAGAACCCAGTAAAAATCACTGCATTATAAACATTATTAATTTTTTTTACCTGGCAATTCGTAATGATATAATCGACTATTAGAAAAATTCAGGATTTTAAGAAGAAAGCCATAAAAAGAGAAATAGAGAGAGAGATGAGAATCAAACCTTATGAAATGAGGTGATGCAATCCAAAATGGAGAGAGGTGAAAACCAGAAATACTGTTTAGTTCTTGGCTAGTTGAGTTTAGGAGAACATCTTTGCTACTCGTAGAAACAAAGGTTAAGACTCGGACTCGGACTCGGACTCGGACTCGGAGTGAGATTTTCGAGCCAAATCGGGGAGAAAACTAAACAGAGGCGGAGATCAAAAAGAATGATAATGATTAATTACATTAGACATCCTCAAACTATGACTTATGTTATAAATTAACCTTAAACTTTAAAACATTTTAATTGAATCCTTAAAATATTAATATCGCATCAATCAATTGCTTCCCTCAATCTAGCTATTAAGATGTTAAATGTCAACTCAAATCTTATATATAAAATTCAGAATATGTAAATCAAATTATAAATATGTGTATAGTTATAATATTACTTAAATGACGTATTAAAAAATATACTCTTAAATTCTAATGATAACATTTACTTTTATAACATGACAAATCTAAATTATCAATCTTGTAGTTGTAGTTACACATTTGTTTATAATTAGATCACCGTGTATTAAAAATATCTCTTGTTAAAACTAAACTAGCATTTAACACCTAAACTAGACTAGCATTTAACACCTAAACTAGTAGTTAATTAGCGTAAGTCTTTGTTTGACATGAAGAATGGAAATGAGTAGGTTGTTATATGACATGCAAGGACTTACGAGTAACCCTTCGAATTATCCGAAACATGATTAGGTATATGTGTTGATGCTTGATGTAAAATTCATAGGTTTCGATCAATCTACTAAGAATTCTTTATACAAGTGTTGATATATGAATATATAATAATAAAAGCATGTTTAGTATGCGTACATTTAGGATATAAAAGGGCAAGACACGCATTCTGATGGTTGATATGTTTATACTAAGGTTATTTCCATGCTTTGGACTAAGGTTTTGTTCTTCATTCATGTTCGGTTGAAAAAAGTGTTTTTTTTTTCAAAAATGTTGCAGAAAAGCATAAAAGTGTAATTTGTTAATTTAAGTATTTGTTATTAATGTTAAAACAATATATATATATATATATATATATATATATATATATATATATATATGCTTTGGAATGGTGTATATACAGTATATTGAAAACGAACGGTGTCGTTTGGGATTTAAGTTGAGCATGCATGTTCCAACTGCAAGTCTTGAATTAATTTTTCCATCTCAAACACAAAAATACAGCAATCATACAATACATGTAATTGCTTAACTCAAAATGTTGTATTATTCACAAACATATGTGTAGCCATGCTTCTAATATGTAAATACTGATATGCTACAATCAATACAACTTTCACAATATCTCTCTCAGCTTACACAAGTTATTTCTGCATATCTCTTCACAATTATTGTAATCCTAGCAGACGGATTTCGATTAAAAAACGGTCGAATTATACTCGTTAAACACACTTGAGAACCATCAGCAATGGCCGCGAGGCTCTAAATGTCAACCAAGTATGTAGACAAGAGCTCAGAAATTGTACTACCAACAAAGAAGGTGCACGAGCTTGTCTAAATTTAGTCCCCATTTTTCTTTATTAAATACTAATAGCTATGAACATTATGTTTCAGCACTTATATCTGAGGCTTCTCGACTTAAACACAGTTGGTGATAATTCATATAGTCGATGCCACTTAACCGTACACAACATAAGATCTGCTCAGGCAACTCTTCAGGTTTATTACCCTGTTCGTAAGCAAATGACGTTAGCGTCGAGAAAAGTCTTCGGCGACCTTGTTTAGGTGAGAGAAGAAGGGAGGAGGAACCGGAAGTTACCTGAATTGTCAGGCCAACGTCTAAAATGCTGAGCTTTAGCCTATCTAGAAATGCATCAAAACCTTTCCGGGAGATGTAACTGAATCTGTGCATATCTATGTCGATCTCAAAATAATTTTCTCCCTACAAAGAATTCATTCAAGTGACTTGTCAGCCTGAGAATAAAACATGAGATGAGACCAATGGCGGATCTAGACAATTTTGCAATATAAAAATAGAAAATTATTGAATATATTTAAATTTAGTAAACCATTTAACAATCCCCTAAAATTAATAATAATAATAATAAACTAATAAGAACTTACAATTTGGGTTTATCAGATTTTGCCTACTAAAAAAGTGAGACTTTAAAATAATTTCAAATACTAATTTTTAAACCAAAATAATTTAAAATACTAAAAAATTTAACTAAGGGGCCCACTACCATCTTTTCCTCTACTTTTTTAGATATTTATTTTTAATTTTTGCTTGAGTTTGGCCACTCTAATTACAAAATAGATTACAAACATGTACCTCACTAACTAATTTCTCTTTATACTTGCTCACTGTATTTTTATGCTTCCTCTCTAGTCTCTACTTACACGCACCCACACACTAACTTCACTCATTTGCACCCACGTCACTTGCACACTTCACTCTCCAGCACACACACTACACAACCTATTTAGAGTGTTCTTAAGTTGGTGACTTACATTATTATATTATTATTATAATAACATGTGGATGATGCTTTATGTTTTTTTGGAAATCTCTAAAGAAGATGAAGAAAGAAGTCTGTGCTTCTTAACAGGTACATCTAACTTTATTTAACATATAGTCAAGCGGGATGCTGCTGCGTTCATAAGAAAACAATAAACTACAGACTTACCGAGTAGAACTCATGTTGTGGACGTGAAAGAACGGGCTTTTCGTTATATGCCTGCATAAGCTTCCTCTCTGCAGCACTCATATGAAGATCTTCCACATTGGCAACACGGCCTAATATTTTCAACCTTTCACGGAAAGGGACAATTGTATCTACGGGGAATCCTTTAACCTTTTCAACTTCATCATCAATGAACCTCTGTTTTAAAGAAAATAAATACAGATTCAATGAAGTTGACCTGGTTGTAGATCAGATAAATAAATAGTGATGAATACATGAAGACAACATCTAAATACAAAAAAGCGAAGGAACATGCACAAATAAGACAAACACTTCATATAAATAAGCACATTGGAAAAGTAAAATTCGTAAAAAGATAAAACCTTATGCAGTGATACTTAAGGGAATGATTGAAACATTATGAGTGGAGATAACTATTCTAATTCTAATAGAATTTATGTTCATAGCAGCATAATTACTAGGAAACTGTTTGTTGACAATTAGAAAGGAAATATTACATTTAAAAGTTAGCAAGTATCAGCCTTACCCTGATGTTTTCTAGAAAATGAGGTGGAAGCTCCTTCAAGTAATGGTCGGAAAGCTTAAAGTACAGAACAAAACTCATCCCTTCCCCATCAATTTCACTATGAAAAAGTGCAGGAGGATACAAGGGAACCTGCATAGGCACTAATTGTTAGCATTAAACTGATGGGGGGGAAACTGTTTTAATAGTTAGAAGTTTTCTTCTCATGTGGCATGCCGTAAAATGTAGCACCATTTTAGAATAAGATGGAAGCGGGAAAAAAAAAGTTAGAGGAAGGCACCACTATAAAGATGATGCTTTCATGTGATGGACCATTATGCAGAACTTCCATCCCAAAGGAAAATAGAACAAAAGGTAATAAAAACTTAATTCATTCAGAACGGGCAGCTGTACAAGAGAGATACCTGAACATTTACAACAAGGATAGATGGTAGTTTCCCGGAATGGCTAACAACAGGTAGTTCAACAAATCTAGCTATGTGATCTATTTTTCGTGGAGATAAGAAAACATCAACGCCAAAAGGATAATATGCAGCATGGTTAGGAGCAAAATCCTTCTTCTTATCCTTGCCAATTAAACAAATAGTTACCTGTATGAAGTGTAAATCTATGAACTTTTAAGTCTTAAGCATATTATTGCTTCATAAAGATCAGTAATATTCCATGTGAATAAATATTTACATATATTAAAGTACTGAACCAGGGAAAGTTTTACATACCTAAAATAATTTCCTGATCGAACCTTGAAAGTACCTGGCTCAATATGAGACCAACAATCAAACATTTTCTTTTCTGTAGGGCAAAAAGGTACTTGAGACCCTGCTTTTGGTCTCTGAAGAATCATCTTCGAAGAAACTGAGTTAAACCAAAAAAAAAGAGAATATATTAGAAAACCATTTTACATGGATCCGGCAGTCCTGTGATAAGACAGTTCAACTAATTTCCATTCAACTGATAACATGGATACTCACGTAGGGCAGAATTGGGATGGCCTTCTCTCCATTTGAATGAAAGTTTTAAGGCAGTCTTTTTCCTTGCACTTGGCGGGCTAGAACTGAGCGATCTTCTCTTTTCATCAGATGGAACAGTAGATGCTAGACAAGGTAGACAATTGCCGGGAAGAATGCCGCAGTCATCCAACAATCCGACCTCCTTTCCGTAACCTTGATCGGCAGAGGAAGCAATATCATCAAGGAACACGAGTTGCTTTGCTTCATTAGTAGAGTTACGTGCAGAATTACCAGTTGATAAATCCCCTGGTTTCTGCGTCTGATCAACTAAAGAAGAATTTTCTCCACAATTAGCATCTCTTAGAGATGAAACACTGGATCGAGATACACCTTCAAGACCATTTAGAGAGAACATATCTGTATATACAGATGCGTATGCAGTCAATGGTGACCATATCATATAATCTTTGAAAAAAAGAGAGTTTACTTAAATAAGAAATTTCTGAGAAATATCTCTATCATACCCTCCTGAACACTTTCAAATTCCTCGTCGCAGTCGGTGTCAAATCCTGCAACTGGATCAAACCACAACTCTTGGCTTCCTGCCCAGGTGGCATCATTGAAAAATCAGCTATTCGTATACAACTAAAAGAAAACATGTTCTACCATAAATTCTATAATAACCATATTCACACATAACTTGAAACATCAACTATTCTGCCGTGGCTGTAATTGAATAAAACTGTTCTAGCTGAAATTCTGTGAAGGACCACATTTAAATATACAAAGTGAACAAGTAAAAAAAAACATGGATAGTTATTGTCCCAATATATAAAAGCAGGGTTATCAACCTATCACGATTCCATCAAAAATGGGTTTGGGAGGAATGTTCTAGAACACTCTTTTGGCTCCGACGTCCCAACTTAGCAAATGCCAGATTTTAAAATACATAAAAACGAGAATCCGGAGAAAGAAAAAGTGAAAAGATTGTTTGTAAGTCATATATTCAAACAAAATATGTTACTAATATTAGGGAATAAAACATTAAAACAACTAAAAGAAGAAAAAAAGAGATAAATCACAGAAAGTGAATAATGAAGAACCACTATAATAAATCTATTGACCGAAGGAAACATTCTTCTAAGTTTTAACTAATTTTGAAAACTAATTCAAAGACATCCATATAGATTAACCCGCACTCTACACCATTTTTTGTTCCTACTGTTACCAAATATGCATCAATATTCATTACACTTGAACAAGTAGGATTCCAAATTGTGAAATTAAAGACGCGTTGTAGATAATGCAGGCACCAAAAACTGTAAATTCTATATGCATAACCGTCTCCCAAAGTCTAGAAAACAGAACTCCAGTAACATACAACGAAAAAAATGAGATACAATATGTTTTTTTAAGACAATACCAATGTGAATGATGCAGCATACCATGAGAGAAATGATGTAATGATACAGAACCTGGAATATAATAAAGCACTGAAGAAAAGATGCAGACGAGAAGGAAAATGGTGTCCAATCTTTACGTTATTTTCTTTATTCATTGTCAAAAATTCCCATCTTGAACTCCTTGAAGTTTCTTTCTCTTCAAGTGATGTATAGTAGGCCATGCATTAAGCTTCTAACACTAATATTTAAACCTACCTCGCGAAATATAATCCATAACACCCGTGGTATTAATTCAAAAGGTCGATATAAAATAGAAATAGTACCACCAATTGTCTTGATAAGCCTATCGTTTATCCAAAGTCCCGTTATTTACCCTCGTTTAAGGGACAAAAAAAATTAACTTTATCAAATCTTCATACCAACTTTGGTCATAGATTAAAACTGTTCAAAACTAGCTCAGTGCTTATAAAAGATTGAAACAATAATCTTAGAAAGAACCATTCCAATCTTGAGACCAACAATGAGAACACTGCAGCAGCTAGCTCCAAACTCAAATCAAACCCCAACCAGCTCAAATACATCAGCTACATATTTAAAGCCCAAACTTTAATGGATCAAACTACGTGATGGTGATCCTTGTTAGCAAGGGAAAGGTTTCTGCTTTGCAACCCAAAGGTAACCCATTCGAGTGCGGAAACAGCCTCTCAGCAAACTGTAGGGGAAGAGTGTGCATAGCAAACAACACTCCCCCAATCCTTACTTTTGCAAGGAGCAATGTGCACCAAGTAGCACCCTTTAGTGGATCAAACCGCATAATTCTAGAGTAAAAAAAATTAAAAACTGAAGGTTTCATCTAGTTCCACTTTCCTATCAAGCATTTTACACTATGTGGTACTGGCACATAGGGGGAATTAAGCTCCACAAGAATTATACATCCAAATTTTGGTTTTGGTCAAAACTCAAAATCCCCCTTTATCAATCCTCATTCCCTCTGATATCAGCAAACACAAGGAGCAACGATCTGTATCAAAATCCCAATGTTGGGATTAGCTCGGAGACTATATGCTTTGAAGAAAAAATTAGATGATTGATGATCTAAAGACTTAAATCTCCACAAATTTTTGAAAAATCCAACTTTTTCAAAAAGAAAAAGCTGCTATCACAAAGTCCTCAACCTAAAATAAAGACATGCAATTCCTAAGACCATAAAAAAAATTAATCACCGAAAACCTTCCCATGCAACTACCAAAACCCATCAAGGGAATCAACCTAATCATATTGCAAATATAGAAAGTACCCAAAAAAAAAAAGCTAGCAAATTTGAAATCCATAAGCACATTGACTCGTTGAGAAGGGGAAAAAACACCAACTTTTGGTAATGGAGAAAAAAGGAAGACAATACCTTGAAAAGTTGGGTTGGTGAAGGAAGAGTAACGATCAACATTATCAGATGAAGCCTCGGAAAGCCTGGAAAGGGCCCTTTTCTTCAAGGGTTTCCTTCTTTTACGGTTCTTCTTCTTCGAAGACCTCAACCTTGAGCCAACGCAGCCTTCGGGTCGAGAAACACAAGTACCCATCTTATGAAATGATCCCCTTTTCTCTTTCTTTTTTCTCGGCGGATCAATTCATCTCCCTATGAAATCATCATCTTCAGAAATGGCAGACGGAATTCTTTACATTAATGCATACAGAAAAAGAGAGAGAAGGCGGAGTCTTTTAGAGAGAAAAGGAAATTAAACAAACGGGAACAGCACCATCAATATCATTTAACAACGGCAATCGAAAACCACCATTTTTCTTTCATTAAAATATTCTCTCTTTTTTCTTATTTATTTTCTTTTGGGTAAATTACACACAAATGGTCACTAAATTATGCTGAAATGGTCTTTGGTCACTCAACTTTTATAAATTACAAAATGGTCATTATACTTTTGATTTGTTTACAAGATTTCATTAGTTTTTTGGGTAAACTACTTATTTGGTACCCCACCTATTAACATTTTTCTGTTCTAGTCACCCAACAAATTCTTTTGGCAATATGGTATCAAACATTACGTTTTGTTTATATTTTGGTACCTTTGCTGTTAAAATTAACAACAAAGTTGATGTGGCATTTATTTTTATTATTTTTTCATTTTTCTCTCTCCTCATAAAGAATGACATGTCAATTTTGCCGTAAATTTTTAACGGCATATACCAAAATATAAGTAAAATGTATCATTAAGTATCATTTTGTCAAAAAAATAATTTGACGATCAAAACAAAAATTAGAAATAGGTAGAATACCAAATAGGTAATTTGCCATAATGTTTTTATCAAATGTTACAAAATGGTTCTTAAACTTATCAAAAATTATCCTAAAGTTATCACTAGTAAGGACCAATTTGTAACTGCATAAAAATTTAATAATTATTTTATAAGTTCCAAAAGTTTAATGACAAAAAATCTTTGAATACTTTATCTTTTTGTTTTTACCTTAGAAATATAAAGTATTTAAATATAATTTTCTTTGTTTTTAAAAAAAAATAGAGATGCATTGAATGAATTAAGTCCTAGTAGTTATTTCAGTCCTGTACTTTACTTTAATTTTCAGTTTGACCCTTATACTATTTTTCTTAGTTTGTCTTGTGTAATATCATTATGATTATTGCCTTTTTCCCATTGCATTACTGTTAGAAAAACACCATGACCCCACAAAACATGACATTATGTTGAAAAATAAAAGAAAGTTAAGATATTTTTAAAGATAAAAACGTTAAAAAAAATCAGAAAACCATAAAAACAAAAAGTATAAATTTTCTTTAAGAAAAACTCAAAAAGTTTTTGAAGTTTCTTCATTCTTTTTGGTTTTATGGATTAATTTTTTAAATATCTTAAGTTTTTTTTTTACATTTTTATAATTTTTTAAAGTTTAGATTACAAATTGTGCATGTTATCTTATTAGTTCATTTGTAATTTAATCATCAACTTGATCAATAATAAAAGTCCTTAATAGAATAATTAAATTATTTTTTAGAATTAAAGACAATAATATTTTTTGGTCCTTTAGTTGTTCTTCTAAAATATCTTTTTATGTACGCAATAGAGAGTGGCCATGGCCGAAATAAGTATAACGATATAAGAAGATAAAATTGTAAAAGAAAAATATTCAAATTACCGTAGCAGAAAATTTGTTTTTCTAATGTTTAATTTTTATGGTTTAAAGTTTGAGATTTGAGATTATATTTCCTGTTAGATTTTGATGTTTGTAAATAAATTTTATAATTTAAGATTTAAAGTTTATGATTTAGAGTTTATGAGTTAGGATTTAGAGCACTTAAATGAATATGTGATAGCTTTAAAAGCCGTGCATCAAATTTTAATAATGTTTATATGAAAATATTCCATGCATTAGAGAATTTGTGTTTCACAGACGGGTTTGATTTAGGATTTAGAAGTTTAGTTTTAAGATTTAGGTTGGATGGTTTTAAATGTAAGGTTTGAATTTAGTGTTTATAATTTTTTAGATTTAGGGTTAGAGACAGAGTTTATATTGTGGACTTTTTTAGGTAATATTCATGTTCTTCTTATGATTCATGATCGGGTTGCGAGATTGTCCTTCCCAATAATATTGTCTCTAAGGTTTGAACTCGTATCTTCTCATTGTGAGTATAATATATACCTTAGCAATGCACCTAACATTTGTTAGTTTATATTGTGAACTTTAAATAGACATGTATAAAATATTTACAGTGACAATGTATCAAATATTTTTTTTTATTAAATAGAGATGTATTATATTCACATGTAGAATTCGAATCCAAATGAGGCAAGGTGAAATATTCATCTTTATATAATAGTTAAATTATATATTTTTTGAAAAATAAAAAAGAATTAATATTTAAATATATTCGAACCACAATGTATAACAAAAATAAAAAATCCAACCGAGGTTTGATGGATTTCATTTTCAAATTGAAGAGAGAATTAGAGAAGTGGGGACGTGGCGGTTGTTGGTTGGTAGGCGCAGCCTCCGTAGAGCTAATTACAAGGCATCGTATTCTGGAGTAATAAAGGAACCATGTGCCACGTGGTCCCATATGATTAGGCAAGCGTGTGGGGGGAAACTCTGAACTGGCAGGTGGGTTCTGGTGGACCTACCTTTCCCTACTTGTTTACTCATTGTCGGTAAAATTAATTTTTTTTTTTGTATTTAAATAATATTTGTTTGTTACAAATTCAAAATTATAAATAAATTCAAATCCATACGTAAGAATTATCTATAAATATTGAGTGTACAAAGTGATAAATGATAAGGTTTTCACAAATATTATTAAAGGTTTTCACAAATATTCGATTTAAAATATCTAATCCGTTGACACGTTATGATAAAAAATATATATATTTTTAAAAATAAATTTTTGGGTCGGGATCAAATTGTAGTATTAGGCTAAACGAGTACCCGACCTGATCTGGGAATTTTTTTAAATTTGTGTTTATATTTTAGGTTAAATTTTAGTTTAGAATACAGTATTAATCTACTTGTAACTAAAAAAGATGACGTGAAAATAATTTGGGTCATGGAGAAAAAGAATAAAAGAATTAAGGCGCCAGAACCATTATATAAAAAAGAATTTCATAAATTTATTATTTAATATGTTTTTTTTATGAACTATAAGTTTGTCTGTGTAAGATTTCGATCAATTATTTGATGATTTTAACATCACAATCCAATCAATAGATATGTCTAATAAAACATAGGAAACTATAAGTATATTTAATAAATTCTTGGGGCATAAATCTAAACATTGACATTGAACTCTTGTGATATCACTTGTTAAAAATTTTAATTGTTTTACTTTTATTTATATGCTATTTTTATATTTTATTTTTGCTTAAGTTTTTATTCTTGAAATTTTCTATTCCCAAATTATTTAACCATAATATTTCAAATCTTTAATTAACTAAGTTTGATTAAATTAAAAAGTAATCCCAAATTAATAATTCAAAGAATTAACAACTATACTAAAAATTTGGGTTTGAGATAGTATGAATTAAGTTTTATTTTGATCAAATGAATCAAGAATTAACAACTATACACCCCTTAGATGTATCGATACCGTTTGCAATTACGTTTAAAATTGGGTTGTTAAATGTTGTTTTGGGTTCGTTTGATTGTCTCATGGATGTTGTTCCGCTGTTTGATCACTTAGGACTTTAATACTCCTCTAGATAAGATTTAAAATGAAAAAAATAGGGTTGCTAACCGAATGGGAGCCTTAACGGGTATCACTTCGGTTTTCCCCGTGTAGCCCACTCGGACTGGTCATCCGACCAGACCGGGACGAGGGGGTTACATTTATTGGAATCAGAGCCTGAGGTTTCCGAGACCTCGGGCATGTAAGTGAGGTGAGTTAAGGTATTATGAGTGTTTTTCCATGAATGTCTAAATTTTGTCTCTAGCGCGGTGTATGAATGCATGCTATAGTGACCTTGTTGATGTTTGAGTGTTGGTTCGAGTCTCCATTGTTAGGCGTTGTTGTCAAAATAAAAAGGGAAAATTGTTTTAGTTTAAAGAGCTTGAGAACCGGAGTCCTTTGCCCCTTGCTAACCTAACGTTTCTTTGTTGTTGTGTGTCTGTTGTTTTAGATTACTTTAATTGTTATGGTGAGACCGAGGGGACGGCCTAGGGCGGGTGACCATGCACCCGAGAACGCGCTTCCTGCTCTAAATGCTCCCGATGGTAATGGAGGGAACGACGGAGGTGATGGTAATGGGCCTCAGGCTGGGAGGTAATGGGGCTCAAGCGGGCCAAGGTCAGGCAGGCCCAGATGTGGCTCATT
The DNA here is from genome assembly GCA_958450335.1 of Hibiscus tridactylites. Classification (NCBI taxonomy): domain Eukaryota; kingdom Viridiplantae; phylum Streptophyta; class Magnoliopsida; order Malvales; family Malvaceae; genus Hibiscus; species Hibiscus tridactylites. The sequence continues at coordinate 35,762,955 of OY288267.1, read as the reverse complement.
TGATCCAGACTATAGCCGGAGCTTTTCAGACAGCTTTGGCCGGTATGCAAGCTGCAACACCACCTCAGGGTGCGGGGACAGGATTACCCCTAGAGAGGCTTCGTAATTTGGGGGTAGTTGAGTTTCGTGGGTTGTCCCCGGAGGGTTCGGAAGGGTGGCTTGAGAGCACTACTCGCATCTTGGGTCAGATGGAGTGTTCGGATGCCCGTAAGTTGGGATGCATCATCTTATTGCTTCAGGGAGACGCTTATACTTGGTGGACCACTGTTATTTCTAGTGTGGCCGAGGCGGATGTCACATGGGAGTTTTTCAGGAATGCCTTCAAGAGGAAGTACCTCAGGGTTCGGTACTTATATGAAAAGAAAAGGGAGTTCATGGCTTTGGTTCAAGGCAATAGGACCGTGTCTGAGTATGAGATCCAGTTTGTGAGGTTGAGCCAGTACGCGCCAGAGTTGATCCCGGATGAGAAGGAGCGATGCGAGCGTTTCAGATATGGATTGACTACTGATGTGAAGACCTATATGTTGGCCTCCGACTACACTGAGTTCGATGTCTTGGTTTCTAGGGCCAAGGATATAGAGCAGAACTTGAGCTCTAGAGCACGTGCTGGTGGGTCTGACTCCGGGAAGAGACATGCGAACTGGGATAGAGATCATGCCAAGAGGCATAGGGATAGAAGGTACCAGCCGGATACGCGGCCTAGGGGTGGTAACCATGGTCAGGGCCGTCAGGGCCAAGGGGCCGTTGGGCACATTCCGGAGTGCACTAGGTGCGGGAGACGCCACCCAGGTGAGTGCATGGGTATGTTTGGGGCGTGTTGGAACTATAGCTCCCGAGACCATTTGAGGCGTGATTGTCCACACCCAGTTAGGGGAGGACCGGCTCCAGCGAGGGGTTTTGAGCATCAGAAAGGTCGTGGGCGCGGCCGTGGGAACTTCCAGCCGAGGAATGAGGGTTAGAGGAACTTGGCTCGTGTGGTAGCAGTCCAGCCCGAGGGAGGAGGACCGGCTAGGGTGTACGCTCAGCGAGAGGCTGGGAATGACACTGATGTCATTGCAGGTAATTTCACATTACAGTCTTTGAGTTTGCTTTCTCTAATAGATTCGGGGTTAACGCATTCGTATATTTTGGGCGAGCATACAAAGTCATTAGGATTACCTTGTGATTGGCTAGAGGTAGGTGTAAATGTCACTAGCTCTTTTGGTGATGCAGTGGTAGTTAGGAAAGTGTATAAGAGGTACCCCTTGATGATTCAGGGCCACGTATTTCCGGTCGACATAATGGAGCTACTCTTTTATGGCTTTGATGTGATTTTGGGCATGGATTGGCTTGTAGAACATAGAGCTAGGGTTGAATTCGAGAATAAGAGGGTCTCTTTGAGACTTACCGATGACTTTGAGGTTGTGGTAGTTGGGGAGAATGTCAAGTTTTTGTCCAATGTAGTTTCAGCTTTGAAAGCTCAGAGGTTGTTGGGTTCAGGGTGCCAGGCTTACTTGGCTTACGTAATGAACCCGGATATGAGTGAGGTGAGACCTCAGGACATCAAGACCGTATGTGATTTTCTGAGTGTTTTTCCGGAAGAGTTACCAGGCTTGCCTCCAGAAAGAGCAGTTGAGTTTGCTATTGAAACATATTCCAATTCTGCACCGGTGTCGATTGCTCCGTATAGAATGGCGCCGAAGGAGTTGAAAGAGTTGAAGACACAACTTCAGGAGTTGACTAACAGAGGCTTTATTAGGCCTAGTCTTTCCCCGTGGGGTGCTCCGGTTTTGTTTGTGAAAAAGAAGGATGGTAGTATGAGAATGTGCATAGACTATAGACAGTTGAATAAGGTGACAGTGAAAAACAAATATCCCTTGCCAAGGATAGATGACTTGCTAGACCAGTTGAGGGGTGCGTCCGTGTTTTCAAAGATTGACTTAAGGTCTGGGTATTATCAGTTAAAGGTAAAGGATGTGGACATACCGAAGACAACTTTTCGTACACGTTACGGGCATTATGAGTTTTTGGTGATGCCTTTTGGGTTGACCAATGCTCCAACAGCCTTTATGGATATGATGAACCGAGTGTTTCATGAGTTCTTGGACAGGTTTGTGGTGGTGTTTATTGATGACATCCTAGTGTACTCTAGGACCGAAGAGGAGCACAATGAACACTTAAGGTTAGTGCTTCAGACCCTACTTGAGAATCAGTTGTATGCCGAGCTAAGTAAGTGTGAGTTTTGGATTAGGGAGGTGGTCTTCCTTGGTCACGTGATCTCGTCTAGTGGGATTAGTGTAGACCCCAAGAAGATTGAAGCCATTGTGAATTGGAAACAACCGAAGTCAGTGACAGAAATCCACAGTTTCCTAGGCTTGGCGGGATACTATAGAAGGTTTGTTGAGGGGTTCTCGAGGATAGCGGCTCCATTGACCAAGTTACTATAGAAGAATGTTCCGTATGAATGGTCAGATGCGAGACAAGAAGCGTTTGAGAAATTGAAGAAAGCTTTGACCGAAGCTCCCATCTTGATTCAGCCCGAGTCGGGGAAAGAGTTTGTGATTTATAGTGATGCATCTTATGTGGGGCTAGGTTGTGTGCTTATGCAAGAAGGTAAGGTAGTGGCATATGCTTCACGACAGTTGAAGGTCCATGAGAAGAATTACCCCACACATGACATAGAGTTGGCTGCAGTGGTGTTCGCGTTGAAAATTTGGAGACACCATCTTTATGATGAGAAATGCATTGTGTACACTGACCACAAGAGTTTGAAATATTTGATGTCCCAGAGGGAGTTGAATCTTAGGCAACGAAGGTGGTTAGAGATCCTTAAGGATTATGACCTTACCATAGAGTATCATCCCGGCAAGGAAAATGTGGTGGCCGATGCCTTGAGTAGGAAGGTGGCCGTTGAGTTGCGAGCAATGTTTGCAAGGTTGAGTGTGTCAACGGATGGTGGGTTGGTAGCCGAGCTTCAGGTTAAGCCATCATTGGTTCAGTTGATCCGTGAGAAGTAGTTGCGAGATGAGTCTTTGGCACCTCGCGTGCAAGACATAGCCGAAGATAGGCCTACCGAGTATTGTTTTGGAGAGAATGGGATCCTATGTTTCAAGGATAGAATAGTGGTTCCAGAGGATGCCGAGTTGAGGCGTACGATCTTGAGTGAGGCTCACAATAGTCCTTTTGCTATGCATCCGGGTAGCACGAAGATGTATCGAGGATTGAAGGAAGAGTATTATTGGGTTGGTTTGAAAAAAGGATGTAGCCGAGTTCGTAGGTAGATGCATGGTTTGTCAGAGAGTCAAGGCTGAGCACCAGTTTCCCTCAGGGTTGTTGCAACCGTTGAAAATTCCGGAGTGGAAGTGGGAGCGTATCACTATGTACTTTGTGTCAGGACTTCTGTTGACTCCCTCGAAGAAAAATTTAGTGTGGGTGATTGTAGATAGATTCACCAAGTGTGCTCATTTCATACCGGTTCATACTACCTATACATTAGACAAGTTGGCCGAATTGTATATTCATGAGATTGTGAGACTACATGGGGTATCGAAGTCGATTGTGTCAGATCGAGATCCGAGATTTACCTCTAAATTTGGGGAGTGTTTGCATCGAGCCTTGGGCACTTGGTTGAACTTCAGCACTTCGTATCATCCGCAGTCAGATGGGCAGTCTGAGAGGGTAATTTAGATATTGGAGGATATGTTGAGGTGTTGTATCATTGACTTTCAGGGGTCGTGGGAGAAACACCTACCATTAGTGGAGTTCGCGTATAACAACAGCTTTCAGTCGAGCATTCAGATGGCTCCCTATGAGGCCTTGTATGGTAGGAAGTGTAGGACCCCGATTTGTTGGGCCGAGGCCGGACAAAAACTTGTGCCGATGCCCGAATTGCTTAAAGGAACCACCGAGAAGGTGAAGTTGATATGTGATCGCTTGAAAGTAGCTTCAGATCAACAAAAGTCCTATGCCGACTTAAAGAGGAAGGAGGTAGAATACTCCGTGAGGGATAAAGTGTTCTTGAAGGTCTCACCTTGGAAGAAGGTGATGAGGTTTGGGAGAAAGGGCAAGTTGAGCCCAAGGTACATAGGGCCTTATGAGATAGTTGAGACAATTGGTCCGGTTGCATATAGATTGAGACTCCCAGTTGAGCTAGAGAAGATTCATGACGTATTTCATGTGTCGGTGCTTAGGAGGTATAGATCGGATCTGTCCCATGTTATGCTAGTGGAAGAAATAGAGTTAAATCCGGACTTGTCTTACAATGAGGAACCAGTTGAGATACTTGCTTCTAATAGCAAGGTGTTGCGTGGCAAGACTATAGAGTTGGTCAAAGTCTTATGGAGACATAGAGGTGTGGAGGAAGCCACGTGGAAGAGGAAAGCTGTCATGCTTGAGCAGTTTTCGTATTTGTTTCCGTCAGGTAATTTCGAGGACGAAATTCTTTAAGTGGGGGAGAGTTGTAACACCCGGGTTCGGGGTCGGGTGAAAATAATAATTTAATAATGGTTCGGGTTTCGGTTCCAAATTTTTAAATAATAAAATAATAGTTTTGGCCTCGGGTTTTAAGACAAATAAAATTTAATTGGACCATTTTAAAATAAACCCAAATAGCCATGGGTGTCATCCATTGTAGTTATTTTAATTCATTAAGGGCATTTAGGTCTTTGGACTTTTGATTTTAAACTAACCTAAAATAATGTTTTATTTGAGACATCTTCTTCCCCTCCACTATTCCTCTTCCAACGTCAAAAAACCCCCTCTCCATAGGTTACTATTCCATCCCATGTCTTGCTCGTTTTGAAGAGTTTCGCAAAGGTAAACACGTTTTTGACTTACCCTTGTTATTCCCTACAAGTTAATACCAATTGTTTTCACTTTTATACATGTTTTGAGATTTGAAGTTTGGTGGATTTTAGATTAAAAATGTTGTCTTTGAGGTCTTTAACTTAAGCTTTCTATTTGTTTAAGTTATATGAGTTGCCTACAACCAAAAAGGTCCAACAAAACCGATTTTTACAATGTTTTATGGAATTTTCAGATTTGGGTAAAAATGAGGTTTTTGGGAGGTTTTAGGTTGAGGTATGGGGTGATTTATGTGGAAAAGAGAGGGCCAATGGATAGGTTATATGTAAGGGCTGTTTTGGAGGCTTTAGGGAGTAATTTAAGGTTTGGAATCAGTGGTTTTAGGGTGAGTTTAGGGGCTGCTCGGATTTTGGAATTTTGAGCTTGTTTTCAATGGAAAAATCGATGTCTTGTGCTTGGTATGTAATCCAGGTTGATTATTTTAGAACATGGACTGATTTGGAATTGTTTGCTTGGTGTTTTAATGTTTAGAAACGAGAAATTTGGTTGGTGGAGCTTCGGGGACAAATCCGGGGATTTTGGAGTCTTGAGCTTGGCCTTCGATCTTCTCTTGGGTAGCAACGGTGAGTAGAATTATTGGTTTTTACATTGTGCTCGATATAGATTCTTTTGGGGTTTGGGTGGAACCTTGAGAGGTCACCTAGACCCGTGTGTAAGCCTCTCCACTCTCATGTTGTTGTTATATTTTGATTGTGTATACGTTGTGATTATTGAATGCATTTTAAGTTGTTAATGTTGTAGTCGTGTTGAGTTCGTGCCTCACGTGATGGTGGTCTAAACTACGGTGATGTGTAGTCCCATCGGTAGTGACTAGTAGGGTAGTACTTTGATGTGTAGTCCCATTGGAAATCCACTAGTCGAAACGGTGATGTGTAGTCCCACCGTACGTGTATGTTGGTTGTGCTTGTGCAAACCATGTGTTGTGGTTGAGCTAGACCCTTGTGCATCCATTGTTTTCTTGCATATAAATCGTGTTTTGGAAAACTGCATGTTGTGAATTGTAGAGCCTCTCTCACTAAGCTAGTTGGCTTATGCTCTTTTTGTTTCCAACGTGTAGATCGTTAGAGTTCGGGAGGCGAGCGGGCGAGGGAGGAGCTTTTGGAGTTCTCAAGCAAGTTTAAGTATGGTTTGCTTTTGTAATAATGCCTAGACAATGGGGTATAGAGTTTTAGGAGTTGGGGTCAAACTCCTTAGGAGATTATGTTTGAGCATGTTAAACTCATGTTGTTTTATGCTCTTGCTTCTTGGATTGTTGGCCTATGAATGCTTTATGCTTGATTACCTTGTGCATGATGCCTTATGCTTGATAAGTATGCTTCTTTGTGAAATTGCATGAAGTCTTGATATGTATGATCCTCGTTAGATTCAATGTCTTGTAAGCTAAATCCCAATTGTGGTTGATATGTATGATCCTCGTTAGATTCAATGCTTGATATGTATGCTTAGGAGTGTCCAAAAGTGCATCTAGAATCGTATGTGAGGTTACCAAGTTTGAAATTGAGGAATTGCAGAGCAGGGGTATCGATACGGTTAGACCCGTATCGATACGACCTTCTTATTCCAGGCCACGCGTTTCGATACTCGAGGGGGCGTATCGATACCTTTTTGGTCACTGAAGTTACTGTCCAACTTGGTATCGATACAGGTCTCTGGCGTATCGATACAGTCATCTTAGCGTTGACCGTGAGAAGTCAACCGTTGGGGAGAGTATCGATACACTTCTTGGGTGTATCGATACGGTCTCCACGGGTTGACTCTGACCTTTTGACCTAGTCAAGGCGTATCGATACACCCCTTAGGTGTATCGATACCGCTTGCAGTTAAGTTTAAAATTGGGCTGTTAAATGTTGTTTTGGGTTCGTTTGATTGTCTCGTGGATGTTGTTCCGTTGTTTGATCACTTAGGACTTTAATACTCCTCTAGACAAGATTTAAAATGAAAAAAATAGGGTTGCTAACCGAAGGGAAGCCTTAACGAGTTTCACTTTGGTTTTTCTCGTGTAGCCCACTCGGACCGGTCATCCGGCCAGACCGGGACGAGGGGGTTACATGAAAGATGTTAGTGATTAATTAAAAATAGTATAATAAACAAAGTGGATATTAAAAAAGTTACATGGAATAAAAATTAAAACTTACATCAATATTGATAAAAGATAGTAAAAGAAAAGATAAAATAAAGAGATGAATTTTTTATGAGAAAAAATGAGTTAACAAAAAGAGATGAAATGAAAAGAAAGAATTGAGAGAAGAATGAGTTTAGAAAGGTTTAAATAGGAGAAAAATTAGGGTAAAAGGTGAGTGGGTTTAAAATTTTATGTTTGGATGGAGGGAAACTAAAAATGGGTCGGGAAACTTTAAAAGTTGTGACAAAAAATGTGGGCCCGTCAGAAATTTGTGACGGAATACGTGGATCTTTAAAAAAATTGTGACGGATTGACATATTCCGTCACAAAATTATTAAGATTTTTAAAGTTATCAAATAAAATTCAATATGCACATATTTTTATATTCACTTATGATATCTATTGAGATTATTAAGATGTTTCAATAAATGGTTCAAATATGCACATGAAATCATATGCAGTGTTTCATATCTGAATTATAAATTCGAAACTTCGCTTTTGAGAGGAAATGAATAAAATATGGTTGGGGAAATAACAAGGGTCTGTCACTAGTATTTATGAAAACAATAATGTTTATTAGAAAAAACACTCCACATTTTATAAGAATCAAATCCATAATTTGATACCAAATAGAAAGAAACCAATATTATCAAATAAAAAAGCAGACCATATTTCACATTCAACATTTTTTAACAATCAAAAGTAAAATTCAAAATTTCAAATTATCAAATAAAAATGGAAGAATAATGCCTTTGTTTATTGTTTAAATTTTTAGTAAAATCGGTAATAATATTGTAATTTTAACTAGTATTATCTAAGTTTTGTATATTCTATGCTTAAAGTAAGATATTAATTTTAGATTTTTTGTAATAAACAAGATACCGTCTCTAAAAACCTCCCTCTAAATCTTAAGGGAGGAAAAGCGCACTAACCTTGTTGTCTTTCCATTGATAAGCAAATAAAAGTATAAAAGTATTACAGTTTAAGAAAACATCAGATAATATACATTCTTAATGATAACGACAAACTGAAGTAGCCGAATTCTGAATCAAACCTTCAATGACCTATAAATAAAAGTAAAAATGATTCATCAATATACACTAAATTGTAACTCATAATTAACATAAGTAGCTCATTAACTAACAATCAATTAACAAATCAAAACTAACAAGGCAACAAAATTCTTTTATCTTAATAGAAAATTCATGCATATATCAACATATATCATTTCTTGCAACAATTAACAATAAAAAAAATTCAAAATCAAATCTTAATACACATTTAGAATTAATGAAAGCCAAGAATAATGAGCATAAGATCATATAACAGTTTTTCATGACTTAGATAAGTTAATATTTTAAGAATATAAATTTTAAATTCTAAAGAGAAACTGAAGTAAACAAATATTGAGTCAAATTTTCTAAACAACCTACAATTCTAAACAAATATGTTTCAAATCATTACGCAATTAATTGCATGTTAAAATTGCAGCTCAAAACTAAGAAAAGCAACTCATTAACTAACTATTCAGTTAACCGATAAAAACCTACAAAGTAAATAAAAGTATTAAAGTTCAAGAAAACATTAGATAATATTAAAAAATTTGAAGTAAAATTAGAAAGTTAAAAGTAAATACCATCTAAAATTCAAGATGCATTTTCCCTATTGCATTGTTGTGGTGATGGAGGAATCAGATAATAAGTTTCGTCTTGATTGGTGGGTAGTTAGACAAAAGGTGCCAAAGGTGTGCTACCTCTCGATGGATAGATCACTTGTGGGTGCAAAGGCATTAGTGTGGTTGGACGCATAGGAGGTTGCATGCCACTAAACCTTGGATAAAAAGGAAGAGGAGGATGCATCGGAGGGTTGAAACCTAAAAACAAATAATTAATTGACAATAAACTTGTAAGTGATAATAATTATAATAATATATAATATTTAATTAAAATATCATTTTAAAACCCGGTTGTCCATTATAGTTTGCTTCGAAAAGCATATGCGAGTATCTTTGTTGTTGTAGTTGTTATTGCGGTTGATGCTGTTGTGACATTACTAAAGCCATTAACATATTTTGGCGTGTTGTAACTTGCCTCAACTGCTCCTTCAATGCATCTATCTCTTCTTGCTGCTTTGAATTTCGTGTTATGGACCTTTTTCAAGCACTAGCAGCTTGAGACGTGTTATAATACATGGGAGCTGCAGACCTAACACCGGACACCCGACCCTTTGAGCTTACTCCACCAACAAGGTCCAAAAATATTTTATTTGGGTTAGTTGATGTTGTAGAAGACCCATCCTCACTTGTAGTCTCATGGTTTGCTGTTAGTGTCTGCAAATACTTGTTCTACAAAAAGAGTATTTTATTATATTAAATAAAAATAAGTTATATTAGTTAACAAAATGTTATATAAATATCCAATTTTGAGAATAACGTACACCAAATTCTCTATGATCGTCATTGATCCAACCATCATCTTTGTTGTCATTTCTTGTATGTGTAAACTTGTAAAGAGGAAATGCACATATTGTCTTCTCAATACGATATTCCTATACAAATTCATTTACATAAGTAAATTAAATATATTGAGGAGGTATTAATCATATGAAGAGTATATATTACGAAAATCATACCAGTCGTTCCTTCTACTTTATTGTGGAAATAGAACCTCACGTATGAGAGTCTAATGGTTTTGCCTCCATATCACCATGATGACGATTTTTCTTGGCTTGCTCACTTTTTTTAAAAATGTTGGAGAATTCCAATGATCTATGTAGGATTGCCATGTCTGTTCTGACATACATGGCGGCTTTGTCTAAGTTTTGCAACGCTAATGATACAATGCCTCAGTGTATGAAATTGCAGCTGCTCTGTTTCAACATTTGATCACATGTGACTCTTTATCAGACTCCCACCAAAATATTTTCTACAAAATTCAATAAAGAGAACTATTAGCATATAACAACAACAACAATAACTTGTACACCTAAATTGAATAAATTTACACTTACCTTGAACTCATCAAAGTAAATTTGTTTCGTCTCTTCTGGGACCGCTTTCCAATTAAAGCCATATGGTTGAAAATTTTGCTTTATAGTCACTCCAATTGACTTTCCATAGTAACTACACTTTTTGAATTCATAGTTCCCACTGTACCAAGATAAAAATTTCATTTTGGTAGTTTTTAGAAGTATATATATATATATACTTATATGATTATGAATTACAAATAAAGTTGGTAAGAAAAAATACTTACTTAGAAAAAGGACCGTATAGCAAAACATGCACTCGTCCAGAGGAATCTCGTACCGCATCTGGCGGTGGCACACTAGAATTATCTATCGACGCAGTAGAACCAATATGGGTAATGTTATGAACTGTCTGCGAAGTAGATTTATCATGAGAAGTTGTATGAATTGTCTCCGAAGTCGTCTCTGAAACTGTATATGTGTCAGTATCACGAGGAGTATCTGATCTGATGTTAACCGGCGAGTGAGTCCCTGTAAAGGGTGAGTATGGAGCAGTTGGGCGAAATCCTCTACCTCTAGCCCTAGACATAATCTGTCGTGTGAAAATAGATAAAATGAACTAAATAAATGGTATTTACCATGAATGTTGTTGTAATCTTTTTTTTTCGGTATATAAATTCAGACATGATATATTTAAATTAACCTTGAGATTAAACATATTTGTAAGTTTTGCTTTGGCAATACAATATAAAATATATAGTAATTTAAATGAAGAAATTTGAGACAAAATGAACAAAAAATATATTGATTATTTTCTAAGAAAAAAAGATCAACTAACAGACAAGAAATTTTCCAAGAAATTTGAGATGCCATGGTTTCTTTGTGGTATGATATATCAGATGAAATTGATTGCTATAGGTAATAGACAAACATACATTAACAGAAACAAATGAATTAATTTTCCAAGAAAAAAATGTTATTTTTCCCCATATAAGTACTCAAAGCGAATTTTCATGTAAAAAAAATCAATAACTTGAATGCCTCTTTAACCAGATATTAGAAAATCTATCCATGTTACTCAAGGCGAATATCCGATATTTATTTTTGAAATTATCAAAATTTTAACCTAATTAGTAATCACCCAGATAATAGCACAGATCATATCTTAAATTAAAATCCCTAGCTTTCATCCCATATACTTCATTAACTTGAAAAACTCTCAATTGTTCCTAATTTTACTCATTGCAGAACATGACACACAATCTAAAGCGCAAACAAAATTGAATCAAACGAAACCAAATATATAATCATTTTTTTAAAAATTTAAAGTAAAAACACGAAGTTCACTAAGAGGCATGATGTATTTGTTATGATTTATGGGTTAAACAGGGGAATGAAGGTGGAAAATACCTAATATTTAAACAAGATGAAACAAGAGAATTGAAACAATATTTCAACATGAAGTTCACGTGATATTCAAAATGAAACAAGAGAAATTAAAAATCAATAATTAAACAATAAGCTAAATGGATTAAACAGGGGAACTGAAAGTGGAAATATACCTAATATTTAAATGGATTAAACAGGGAATTAAACGTGATATTCAAGATGAAACAATGTTGTTGAAGACTTAATAAGGCTTTAATTACATATTCATTAGTATTTGTATTAGTATTAAAAATGTGAGATACTATTCAAACACTTAAACTAAAATTGGAAACTTAAAAACATCTAATCGTTGTGGTTTTTTCATTGAAAATCAAATAAAAGTTAAAAAGAGCATTAAAATTCAACAATACATCAAATAATATTTAAACACTTAAACTAAAATTGGAAACTTAAAATCAAATATCATACGTACCGATAATAAGAAAAATCTCTGATCAGTTGACCCAAAACATAATCTGTGCACAAAAACATGTTATTATAAGTCTTGTTTACACTGACAAATTAAACACACAAATTGAACAAAAATTAACGGTACATAGTAAAAATTACGTTTGTCATCTTCTGTTAAGTCAAAGTACTCATTTTCGTTTTCATCTTCGCCTGAATCATCTTCAATTTCGACATCCACAATATTTAATTGTGTTGCTGAGTCATCAATTAATAGTTCGGGTTTATCATTTGCTACAATTTGTATTGGATGAGACTCAGGCTTGTCATCTTGGTATGGATCTGAAGTCGAAATCGATTCAAGTTCAGCATTATTTGATACTGAGATATCCACAATTGGTCTAGCTTTAATTTTAGTAACCGCTAACCAATCTCGCTTATCAGGTCTGCAACTAGGATATTTAACGTAATAAACTTGGGTTGCTTGAGTCGCTAGAACAAATATATCATTTCCATTGTATCTTTTTTATCATTCACTTCTACAAGAGATGGGTATTTTGGATGGACTCTTGTACCAACTCTTGGTCTCGGGTCAAACCATTCACACTTGAACAAAACTATACTCTTCACAGCCCAACCCAAATATTGAATCTGTATAACCTTAATAAGTCGTCCAAAATAATCACTTTCACTGTTCACATGATTAGAGCCTTTAACACAAACACCACAGTTCGGTGATGGTCTATTTGAACCACAGGACATTGAGAGAAATTTAAAAGCATTTACTTTATAACCCGAGAACGATGTCACCAATCGAAGTGGACCCATGACAAGTGCTTTTAAAAATATGTTTGTGACATTATTCATTGGTTCTTGAACCTATAACAAATTACCAAAAATTAATTTTTGTGGCATATATCTACAGTTTTATTCAATTAAAAATGTACTTTAACATACAAATCTGTTGAACCATTTTGAGAATTCAGCATCAAGCGTAGAGTCAATTTGCGCGTCACTCAAATGAGGTTGACAATATCTCTGATAAGTCCTATAAATTCTGTTCAATTAAAGATGGACCATGGTTAATTAAAAATTTATAAGCATTAAAAGTTTAGAGTTTAACGGTAGTTATTTTACGTACTCAATGAAAGGCTCCACTTTTGTACAATTCAACAATATGTAGGTGTGAGCTGCTGTAATTTCTTCACCAGAAAAATATCTTTTATTTTATTTTCCAATTGTCTCTCTATGTTGTGCAAAAATGGAAAGAATACCAGGATGTTCTTCAGAATTGTTTGTCACGGGTTGTGTATTTGAAGAATTTGCTAGCTTGGGAAAATAACAATGAAAGAATTTGGATCCTTCCACTGTCTCATATGAATTACAAATTGAGCCTTCAACGTGAGGTTTATTGCCGATAGACCCTTTTAGTTTTTGAAAAAACCTAAATTGAAAAAAAATAAAAGTTTACAACGTAAATAAAAATGCTTATTCACTTTGTAAACAAAGTTCAATAAATTAGATTGAGAATTACCTTTCAAATGGATACATCCAACGATAATGTATTGGTTCACCAATTCTTGCTTCATATGCCAAGTGTATCGGTAGATGCTCCATTGAATCAAAAAAATTGGGAGAGAAAAACGCTCAAATTTACACAAAATAATTGGAATATCTTTTTCCAGTCTTCTTATGTCTGCCTCTTTGATTACAGTTGATGTTAAGTCCTTGAAAAAAGACTTAGCTCTGTCAATGCCTCCCACACATTTGTCGGTATTAGCTCTTGAAAAGCTATAGAAATTAACCTTTGCATGAAAACATGAAAATCATGGCTTTTCATTCCAAATAGCTTTAATTTTTTCATGTCAACGCACCAACCTATATTGGATGCAAAGCCATCAGGGAATTTTAAATCTTTAACCCAATCACATAACATTTTCTGCCTTTATTTGTCTAGTGTGTAACATGCTTTTGGGTATCTACCAGAGCCATCTTGATTTGCCAACTCAGAATGATCACAATAAAGTTGTAAGTCCGCTCTAGATTTTGCATTGTCATTTGTCTTCCCTTCAACATTCATTATTGTGTTAAATATATTCTCAAAAACATTTTTCTCCATATACATCACATCAATGTTATGACAAATCAAATTTAAAGACTAATACAGTAGGTCACAAAAGATGCTGCATTTTTTCCAACCACAAAACTGAGATAATTGGTCATTAATTTCTACTGCGTCTAGCTCAGTCACTTTCAGAAAACTCTAATAATCAATCTCGTTTAATATCTCCCTTCTAGACATAATTGGTGGGGCATTGTTCAAAACCTTTTTACCTTTTCTGAAAGCTGTAGTATTCCTTCCGAAATGATAATTTTGAGGTAGAAATTTACAATGATTATCAAACCAAGATTGTTTTCCACCATGTTGAAGAGTGAATGTCTCATATTATTCCATACAATATGGACAGGCCTTTCATCCAGCTATACTCCAACCCGACAACATGCCATATACAAGAAAGTCATTGATAGTCCACAATAAGGCAACACAGAGCTAAAAATTCTGCTTGGTTGACAAATCATATGTTACCTCCCCTACATCCCACAAATATATCAACTCAGCAACCAATGATTGTAAGAATACATCTATATTATATTTTGGATTTCTAGGACCTTGCACAATTATTGTCAAAATCATAAACTCATCCTTCATGCACATAAAAGGGAGGCAGATTGTATGGTGTTACTATAACTGGCCATAAAGAATATTGTTGTCCAGATTGACCAAATGGTTGAAAACCATCAGTGCATAACCCAAGCCTGACATTACGAGTTTCGTACGAAAATTTTGGATGCTTCTGATCAAAATGTTTCCAAACAAGAGAATCAGAAGGATGACACATGAGACCGACTTCATCAATCTGATACTCAGCATGCCACCTCATATGCTTAGCAGTAACTTCAGAGGCATATAACCTTTGTAACCGAGGAGTTAAAGGGAAGTAATACATTTTTTATATGCCTTTCTGTTACTAGATCCTTCGCTAGCGTTATTCTTGTATCGAGGAAGACCACAAAACCTACATTCGATCAATTCAGAATCACCTCCCAAAAAATCATGCAACCATTTCTACAATAATGGATTTTTTTGAACCGGCAAACCCATATCACGGACCAACTTCTTTGTCTCATATGTGTTCTTGGGCATGACATTATCTTCAGGCATTAGCTTCTGCATTATCCGAAAAAGGTCATCATAGCATGCATTAGGAATCTTATATTGTGCTTTCAAGTGTATTAATTCGGAAACCACTGATAACTTGGACTCATTGCTACCGGGCCATATTAGTTCAGAAGAAGCACCAAATTTGTCGTGCAACATTTGCGCCAAAGCAATTGGTGGTTGATCATCTTGTGTCATATATGCATTTAATTTAGGACCAGAAATATCTATCTCGGGAGGTTTATGGTGGTTACCACACGGATCATATGCATACTTTGGAGCTGTAGTGCTAGAACCCGCCATATGGTTATAATAATTATATTGACTCTGTCAAGTGAGAGAAAAACGTGGCTCTCCATGATGCACCTAATTATAATAATGCGGAACAAATCCTTCAGTGATCACATGAACTTTAACCGTTTCTGGATCTTGAAAACTTTTATTTCTGCATTTAGGTCGGTTACATAGACACCTAATATTTCCTCGATCTGTAAATCTAGGCTTACTTAATGCAAATGTAATAAATTCCAATAGCGGTCGCTCAAAATTGGGATTAATAATGTGACCCTTTATTAGCCTATCAATATTGTACATCCAAGATCGATCCATGATGAATGCCAAAGCCTGTTTTTATTGTATTAATAAATTAAAATACTTAAATTAGTAAACTTTTAAATAGTAATTTTTAATTATTATTATTTAAATCTTCTAAAAAAATAGAAACATAACCTATGGTTTTTATTATTGTATATTACATGCAAAATTCTTTATTTACTCTTAATATATTTCTAAAGAAAACAAGAAATAGAACTTATGACATTATTAATTTATATTACATATGAAATATTTTATTTACTTTTAATTTATTCTAAACTTTTTAATTAAAAGGCTAATACTAATGAATTGATAGCACTATATTTTAAAAATAAAATTAAAACTTACCTCAACTCACAAATTCGGTGAAAAAAATTAGAGTTCTGCAAAAGATAAATAAAAAATATCAAAATTGAAATTTAAAAATAATTGGAATACAACAAACAATTCTGTTAAAATATTATTTTTCTTATAACGATAGAAACAATATTTATTTAAAATAATAAAAGCCCATGAAATCAAAGCACAACACTTAAAACTTACCTCAACTCACAAATTCGATAGAAAATTTAAAGTTCTGTAAAACTGCAAAAGAAATAAAAAAACTTCAAAACTAAAATTTAGACAATATTTTCCAACCAATCATGCCTAAATGAAAGCAACCATAGTAACATTTTTTTATATCTATACAATAAAATGTAAGTTGTTTTGTATTCTCAAAATATAATATGTGTCACAATAACATCATTCATATATATGTGTGTGTCTTTAATAATTTTTTTAAAAAAATAATTAAAAACATTGCATATTTTCAATCAACATGTTATTATACCAACAAAATGAATACAAATTGCTTTGTATTCTACAAGTTATACGGTACTAAATATAATTGCAGAAAACTGAAGTAGATTAAGAGAACATAAAAATTTCAGTAAGTTATTACAAATTTTCTCTTACTTCAGTTGTAAAATGTGATGATGCAAATGGTTCTGGGTATTTCTTCAAAGCTTTCTTGTAAAACTCATTGCATTCCTCTGTTTACACAATTTGTAGAAGATTGAGCATTTCATGAGAGGTTTAAGAAGTGGGTTTAAAATGAATTCTTTTAACCGTTTGTTTGATGGGGTTGGGTAATTAATAAAATTTTAATTAATGATATTATTATTTGCATTAGAAAGGAAATTAAGTAGATGGAGATTAGAAATGTAGAGTCAGATATTAATTTTTTTGTACCTTATTTTATTTTTTATTGTTTCCGACGGAAATAATGGTTCCATCACAAATTATATTAATATTTTTAATAGTTTTCGACGGAATTATTGTTCCATCACAAATTAAATTGATATTTTAATCGATTTCGACGAAATTATTGTTCCATCACAAATTAAATTGGTATTTTTTACTTGTTTTCGACAGAATTATTATTCTGTCACAAATTAAATTGTAATTTTTTATTGAAATCAAAAGAAATTTGCGACAGAAACAATAATTCCGTCAAAAATTATAATTTAGATTCAATTTTGTGACGGAATATTTTATTTCCATCAATAAATTGTGACGGATTTTAAAGTTGTCAGAATTTTTCCGTCAGTAAATTAATTTTTTTTTGTAGTGCTAGAACTCGCCATATGGTTATAGTAATTATATTGACTCTGTCAAGTGAGAAAAAAACGTGGCTCTCCATGATGCATCCAATTATAATAATGCGGAACAAACCCTTCAGTGATCACATGAACTTTAACCGTTTCTGGATCTTGAAAACTTTTATTTCTGCATTGAGGTCAGTTACATGGACACCTAATATTTCCTCGATCTGTAAATCTAGGCTTACTTAATGCAAATATAATAAATTCCAATAGCGGTCGCTCAAAATTGAGATTAATAATGTGACCCTTTATTAGCCTATCAATATCTTCATTCCAACATCTACAAATAACACAGCTCTCATCTGATGTAATGTGCCGACGTATCCGTTCATTGTTAGTCATTGATTAAGTATGTTTAAGTTATTGGTTGTGTTTAAATTGTTTTAAATTATATAACTTAAAAATATAAAATTGTCTCGAATATCTAACGGGCTAACATCCGACTACCCGTCAAATATTCGAGACAAATTTGTATTTTTAAGTTATATATCAAAAATTATATTTTTTAAACATTATAGGTTGAGCTCTGTTTGAGAATAACCGAATAAAATTTGATTTTTTATTAAATAAACCTCAAAGTAGATGAATTAATTCTTTTTTTAGTTAGAAAGAGAACAAATGAGCCTAGACATGCAACATTTTATAATAAGGGGACCAAACTTATCCCTATCTAGAAGAGCTTAAGGAAAACTGAGGGAGTATTATGTATGTCCAAACAATTGGAGGATCAGCTAGCAAGCTTTGCTAGAGTGTTAGCAGGATGATTGCGTTCACGTGGAATTCATTGAAAATTCGTTAACAAAACACGACTACAAAGGCCGGCTATAGCTCAGACATGAGAAAGCGAATTTGAAGCAACATATGGGTCCTAAATCATCTGTATCGTCGGGGCACAATACACAATCTGATTGGATCTGTAGGAACTCAAAGCCATGCAACCAAGCAAGGGACATACCCGTGAATATTGCCCAAAGCTCATCTTGAAAAGCATTAGTAAATCCAATTCGCCTCGAGAAACCAAGAATCTAGTTGTTGTTATTATCTCGTACAAGGCTACCTATGGAGCCAAAATCGGTACGTTGAAATATGCTGACTAATCATGAGATAATTGTAAAAGACATATTTATTTTATCTTGTTTATTAGTATAAATTCATTATTATTATTATTTCAGTCTTATTCTATGCATTTATAAATAAATTAAATTTAATAAAGTCCTTAGAACAATATAGTTATTCTTGAATGTCCTTAGTCGAGTATTACTGTGGGCATGAACATCAATAATATATCAAGACTAATATGTAGTTGATTCATGACAAAGCGTTGTCATCGACATAGAGATGTCAAAATCAATACTTAAGTATGTGTTAGAGAACGACATACTGGACTAACCTACTATGAGCATGTTTCTTGGATTATTATGTGACAGTCACGACACTACTAATGGTGATAACTACATGTATGATCCTCAGACTTGAGATCATCATCATTTTAACATCGTGACTGACATATTTTAATACGGTCAAATATGTGTCATAACTGACTACACTATAAAGACTAGCATTGGATATGTCATAATCTATGTAGTGAAATATGGTTGATCAAGATAGGATTTACCCCTCCTACATAATATGAGTAATATCATAGGCAACTTGATTGAGTGAGACTAGAAAATGCATGAACATACTCGAATAAATTAATATAAGATATCATAATTATTCGTTTATAATAGTCTACTCAAGATATCAAGAAATATTAGATGGACTATACAAGTATGACTAATCCATGACTTGTGTCTGATCTAGATATGAGGACAAAATGATGTAATACATAAAAGAAGTTAATCACGGAAAAAGGTAAAGTCAAACCACAACTTCATGTAACTTAGGTAGTAATTATTTATTGCTAGATGTCACTCATTGCTTGTAATATTAGAATTGTTCTAGATATTACTACTAACGTTACATGAACCTACAAGGGTCACACCATATGATTGAAACGAACAAATATCGACTAAATAGCAATGTGTACAAATTATAGATAATCTCGTGTATATATATATATATACATATTTTAATATTAGATAATTATTGTAATTGTAAAATACTATTAATATATATATATATATATATATATATATATCTAAAGAAACCTAATTAAAGTAGAATCAAATTCTACATATTTAATTATATTCGGTTAAATATATTATATATTTAATGAATCCGAATTAAAGTAGAGTCAAATTCTACATATTTAATTATATTCAGTTAATTGCATTGTATATTTAATGAATACGAATTTAATTAGAATTAGGTTTTTAAATGTTATATAAAGGCATAAGGTCTAGCAGCCAAAATATGCCTTTCGAAAACCTCTCTAACAGTAAAGAAGAAAAAATATTGTTCATTTCGTTCAGGTGTCCTACATAGAGGTCGAAACCTGATTGTGACGAATCAGATTCGACTTAGATTCTCCTATAATCCCTGCGGATTTCTAGATTTATTAAGATAACGTTTCATCCCTTTCACCCCGAATTTGTTCCTCGTACATGGATCTTTGGAGGTAATCGCCGAATAATTTTTTTGCTGCGCAATGGGGAGTAACATCGTTTCTCAACACGGTAGACGTGGAGCAATGTTGAGTGGATCGATCGAATGAAAAATGCCAAGAGGGGTGAATTGAAATTTTAAAATTTGTGGGATGAAATTGGAAAATTGAAAAATCGAAGGCAAGAGGATTTATAGTGGAGAAGGGCCTACATAGTCGAATCATAGTGGTTGCGGGTAGCTTCCGAGAGGGTTATCCGCTTCTAGAATCTTTATAGTACTTGCCACAGAGGGTTGAGCAGCTTGCACCTTGATTGTAGCAGCTTCATCGTCACTCAGAACTACTTCTTCATTAAGGGAACATCCATCATCAACTATCATGGAGGCCATGTTTGTGATTTTTCCCCAAATGGATCAATTCCTAATTCTTCAATGCCAACTTGATCCAGCAAGATTATGTTTCTCTACATTACATGCTTCCTTCTGCCAGCTTGCTTGATAAGTGTCAATCGTTTAGCTCTAAAAGTAAAACCTTGTTTCTGTTTTTCAATGTTGTTTATGATTGGGGACGTGAAGGTGAATGAGCTTGGGAAGAGAGCAATTCTTAGAACATCCTCATTTGCAGCTGCTCCAAAGCAGTTGGCTCCCCAATTTTCGGGGGATATCTGAAATATCCCTTCATTAATGTAGCTCCACAGTTCTCTCCTCTTTGACACGAATATAAAATCATCACTAGTCTCACTCCTTTTGTGTTTGTGCTTGTTTGAGACCTCGAGTTTCCCCACCCCTTCAGTTATTGTGTCTTCGAGCGAATCTACGGAATGGATCCCTTCAGAAGATGGGATGACAAGATTAAGGTTTGTGGCTTGAACTAAAGCCTTATACTCTAAACGCATCGAGTTGGAGGTTTTGGACTTGGTGAATTGAGAGTTGTTAGTTAAATTTCCATTTAAGGAAACATCCACCTTTTCAATCATTCCACTCTTGGAAGTTGCTTGTTCAATTGGAGGAACTTTAATGTGGCTTGTTGGCAAGGAGTATCTCGTACCCTTGGGAGTAGTAATCGAGGAGGCTATGGGGTTGCAGCCTATCGGTTGAGGCTTCTCGATGTTGTCTGTTGCCGCCGACGAAGGGGGAGTCGTGCAGAATGCTCTTGCAAGGGCTTTCGGGGAGCTTGGGATAACATTCTCCCTGACTTCTTCTCCCAAGATGGTGTAGCTATGAGCCAGGGACCATATTTTCCGATTGTTTTAAACAATTTGGTATCATACTAGCATTCCTTCTCAGTATGACCAATACGCCCACACTTATAGCAAAACTGTAACACCCCAATTTTGGGCTTAGAAGTTTTGGGTTTGAACCGAACCGGTCGAATTTTCGGTTCGAATATAAAAGGTGGTTTTAAGAAAAGCCTAGTTCGGGATGCATTAAAAATATGGAAAAATATCCAAAAATCCTCTTTTATTATGTATAAGAGAGTGGTGAAATCAATTTTACAAAATGAGGTTTGGAAATATGACATTTTGAGTTAGTGACTAAAATGTAATTTTTGAAAAGTTGGTGACTGTTTTAAAAGGATTGAAACTTTGAATCTTTAAGGAGCTAATTTACCCAAGAAGAGTTTTCTCCAGATTTTTCTTAATATTAAAGATTTAATTAATGATTTTTAATAAAAGGAAAAAGAGGGAAATAGATATTTTTGATTTCATAACTAACTTTTCTCAAAATTTTCCCATTTCTTTTCTCTCAATTTTTCTCTCAGCCCAAACACTTTTCCCCAGCCATTTTTCCTCTGATTTTAACATCTAAAGATGAGATTTCAATCTCTAATTGATCTCTAATCATTTCTACACCAAATTCTATTCATTTGCTTATTGGATTTTCAAGAATCTTGGTTCTAAACAAGGAGAAACTCACATTTAGAGGTATGAACGTCCTTCACCTCTAAATACTCAGTTCTTTACTGAAATTCCCAAGTTCTCAATCCTTAAATTAAGTTTTATTAAAGGTTTTGATGTTGTGATCTTGATTTTGGCTTAAAATGCAAGATTTGGATTTAATTTTGAAGAAATTCGTAATAAATGATTGGGCTCTGTTTTGAGATGTCTTTTTGATGTATTTTGGATGTCTAAGTGATGTGTAATTGAGGTTTAATCAATGCAATCCCGAATAGGTTGATTTTCCTAAGTTTTTACTTGTGAAAATGGTGGTTTTTGGGGTGATCTTGGTGTTTTGTTAATGATGGAGGTATGAGGACGTGTTTGGGATTATTTTGGATGTTAATTGATGTCCAAAAATGGTTAGAAGTGATGGATCTTGGCTGGGTTAAGTTTTGGAAGTGTTTGGAGGTGATTTCGGTTGTGTTTGGTAGCCGAAATGTTGGATTTGCAAAGAGCAGCGAGTTTAGGTGTGTTGCTGGTGTTTTTAATGCATAATGATGCATTAATCCTCTGTTGTTATGTGCTTGAAACAGGGGAGAATGATCCGTGAGCAATAGAGGTGGCGTTGAAGGTTTTCAGATGCTTGGAGGGCTTGTTGGCTAGCCTAGTTTTGGTTATTGGTGAGTGAAGTTGGGTTTTCAGCTTTGAAACCTATGTTTGAAGGTTTTGGGAGCTTAGTTTAAGTCTAAGCAACTTAGCTAAGCTCAAGAGTAAGTAAATGGAATTTCTCTCTTGGTTTGTGTTATGAATTGGTTTTTAAAGCACTTGTGTTTGTTGGATGCAATGCATGTGATTTGCATGTTTAAATTCTGTTTTGAAAGCATATTTTAGCATGGTTTAATGCTGGTTTTGAAAGTCATGTATGAAGGATGCTCAAGGTAAGAGATCCTTGGTTTTGTACATTGGAATTGTGGAATTGATGCATAGTGTTGCATGTTGTTTAATGGCTTTGTTTAATGCTTCAAAACATTGAAATGATGATGGTAATTGGTGGTTTTGGCATTTTGGTTGTGCTTATAAAAACAATGGATTAATGAGGTAAAATGGTTATATTGGCAAGTGATGTAAGTGGTTCTTGGTTACTTTAATCGGATATAGTTAGCCGGCTATAGGATTGGGTGCACCGTGAATTGAGTCGCCTTGGATGTCGAGGGGGTTGTAATTGTACCGTAAACTCCATCCAAGAATCCTAGCGATTGAGGAAATTGGTGTCACCACGATGGAGGTTGGCTCTTGTGAGTGGGCTTGGTTTAGTGCCACCACGATGGAGGATGGCTCTCGTGGGTGAACCTTGTTAAAGTTACCATGATGGGGGATGGCTCTCATGGGTGGACTTTGTTAAGCGTCACAACGGTGGAGGGTTGCTCCCGTGTGTGAGCTTGGTTAAGGTGATTACAATGGTTGTGGTAGCTTCCATGTGTAAGCCTTGTGATGTGTCCCGTCTCTCGCTAGTGTATTATACAACTTCCGATGAGTGATGTTGAGGGGTTGTGATTGTACCGTTAAACTCCATCACGGGTGTTGAGGGGTTGTGATTGTATCGGTAAACTCCACCTTGTGTTGTTCGGAAGTGTGTATGGAGCGTGTGGGACAACGCTTGTAATCCGCGTATCCGATTGTGTCTTGTGTTTTGATGGTTTGTGATTATCACTTGGGTGCCAATATAATGTTCTTGAATGTAATGAAGCATGAGATGCTTGAAATGATGCAAGGTTGCATGGAAAGTGTGTAATGTACCAAGAATGCATGTATTACTTGTTAGCTTGAACAAGTGTTTATTTTCTATTGAGAATGGTGCATGTGTGCATGAAATCTCCTTAGTGCATAGAAGTCTTGTGAAGGCTTGTTTTAAAAGGCATGAAATGCAAATGTTGATTTTGTGGTTCATATGTTGCATTTGTTTAATGCATGAGTTAGATTGAAGGAGTAAGTGGTTTTTAAAGGTTTCTTGCTTGAGATGATTTTCAAGAATGAGAAAAGTATAATGTGAAGTAGAAGTGTTTTCCAAGGGTTTTGTATTTAACTTTGCATATGATGTTCATGCATGGAAAGGTTAAATTGATGGTTTTGCAAGGTTGTGCTTTGAAGTGAGTTACTTAGCTTTTCTAAGCTAAGGGTTGGTTTTCATGTTTGAGCAATGCATGATTTAAAGCATGTTGTTTAAAAAGGGGTTTTCAAACATTGCTTTGGTTTATCGAAATGTGTTTCCTTTTTAAAGAGGTTTTATGACTCGCTGCATTGATGGTGTTTTGGTTTGAGCATTCCTCACTAAGCATTATGTGCTTACGCTCCTTTTTGTCCATCAATGCAGATATTTGAAGTTGGGACAACAAGAAGCAAGGGATTCAAGGAGAGCTCCACTTGAGATGTATGTCTCGGTTAATAGCTATAGATAATAAAGGCGATGGGGGAAGAGTCTTTTAAGTTGATGTTTAATGAGATTGTGTATGTTGGACAAGTTTGGTTTATGGTTTTGAACTATGTGGTTTAACGCTAGCAACGTTTGAATCTTCTTATTCATAAGTCGTTATGCTATGCTTCTTGTTTTAAAAGCATGATTAAGTGTTGGATGTGTTGAATGAGTTGGTGCACCTAGGGTGGTTTTGTATCTAGATTTTGATGAAATTTGGTAGGTATGATGTTTGGCATGTTTTTGATTTATTATGGAATGGTTTGGAGCATGTTTGATGGGGTTTAAAGGTGTTAAAACAGGCCTATCTGCTGTTTCTGGGCAGGGTGTTTCGAAACACCCTTGCCTGTTTCGAAACAGGCCCTTGATTTGGCCTGGGTGTTCCTGAACGGCCTAGACCCGTTTCTGAACACTTTGGCTACTGCCAAGGGGTGTTCCTGAACGGCCTAGACCCGTTTCGGAACACTTGACCGTTGGGCATATTTTTGAAATGTTTTGAGGTTTGCGAGGCTTTACGTTTTAGTCCTGATTTTTCTATGTGCAATTGCTTGAGTTCGAGATGTCCGTTTAAGGTGAAATTTGGCAGAGAGGCATGAAACATGACTAATTTCATATTGGTAACTTAAAAATTGGTAAAGTCCTCTTAATTTTCAGAATTTACAATTTGGTCCCTAAATTCGTATTTTATGCAATTGGGTCCCTTATTGTTTTTCGATTGCTGTGATTTTTGAGTATGCTTATCTCAAGAGTATGCCTAGGTTTAATGTGCATCTAGAAAAGTTTAAAAAGAAAAAAAAAGGTCGTTAATCAAAGTTGACTTTCGGGTTGACTTTGGTTTTCCCCGTGTAATCTTCGTAGTTCGGGTCAACCGTCTAGGCCGGGCTAAGGGGGTTACAAAAACTTAGGTAAACATTCATATTTGAAGGAGATTTCGAGGGGCTTGAAAGTTGGCCTGTTAAGCATAAAACATGTTCTCAGTGGATCCTCTACCCTGATTGCCACCCACAAGCTCAACTGACCATTCCATTTCACTATACTTTTGTCATTCAGATTTGAACCGTAACATTTAGGGAAAAGATTCCCAATTTTCTTCACATTCTCTTGTGTAATAAGTGACAGCGGAAGATTGTGGACCTGAATCCATAATTCTTTCAAGGAGAAGTCCAGTTCTTCGAATGCAATTTTAGGGAGCCATTCCTTGAGGATGCGCATGTGGTCTTGGACGGCCCAGGGCCTATTCCCGAGTATCCTCAGTCTATCGTCCGATGTCTGGAATACAAACAAAAACATTATTTCCCAGATCATGGCACTCCAAGTCAGGACATTTCCAAGCTTTTTTGAGGATCACATTAAGTGTATACTGTTTGGCCACGGTGTCGGAGATAATTTTACCAACGAGAGCATGGTTTTTAATGGAAAAATTAATTTCGCCGTCTTCATTGAGATCCAGTGATTCGATGGAATCATTCTCCTTGGTCTCTATGGATGGTGCACGTGCATTAAAAGGTTCTAAGATAGAATCTTGAAATACCTTGTCTGGTGATGGAGTTAATGCCATGGTGTAGTTGAAAAGGGAGCTAAAAGATAGTTGGTGGATGAGAGTAAATATCTTTAGAAAGTTGGTAGTTGCGTAAGGTGGCAATGTTTGGTAAGAGGGAGTAGTATAAAAACATATAGTCGAATAGGGTTTGGGGCAACAAAGGTTGAGAGAGAGGGGTTGAAACAAAGAGACGAGGCGAAAGAACATGAGGAAAGATCCTCGATCCGGTGACTCAAACCTCTCAGTATACTGGGAAGGGGACGTGCTCAACCAAGATGGAAGTTTCTTCCACTGATAAAGACTTGAACATCTTTGAGAATGGCAGTGTGAACCTTAACCACAAAGAAAGCTGGGAGGAGTTTAGCTCTGAAAATCCATCTTTATCACTTTGTGGTTTGAAATCAATCCACAACGATCTTCTCTATTGCCTTGTTAGACCAATGAAGTCCCTAAAGCTTTTGCTCAGTGTAGAAGATTGCGCACATCTCAAGTTGAGGGAGACAGGGTTTTAAACTTAATTGTAGATGAATTAATTAACCACCGATAAATTTATTACAAAAATATGCCAAATCAGTATAAAACTATTACGGTAAAATACATTATAATCATTTAATTATAAATTCGATAATAATTATGTCACGTCTCTTCTAAAAGTACTAATTTAATCACTAAATTAAATTTTTGTGACAAACATGTCATTTTTTTTTAAGGAAAACAATTTAGTCACTCAATTTAAATTTTGTGACAAATAGGTCACCATGTCATTAAACTTCAAATATGACATGGTATAGTAAGAATTTGAATCCTTAAAACTTATACATTCTATTAATTTGGTCCTAATTCAAAAATATTTCAATAAACTTAATAATTCATATTAAAAATTTGACAATGCACTCTCATGTCACATCATTTAACCACTTGTCACACTCTATGCTACTGTCCTTCAGCTCAATAACCAACAGATGTGATATCTCAACAGACACAATCATTTCACTATTAGACAACTAAAAAACTAATGAAACAGACCCATTATGATCTTAATGCCATCTGCTAGTAGACACAATCATTTAACTAATAAAATTTTTAAATATAAGGTTAAATTTATGGGTAAACTACTTAAATGGCCACCTTGCTTTGCAAAATATAGCGATATGACCACATTACTTTTTTCCGAAGCGATTAAACCATCAAATTATTTAAATGATATCAATTTGACTACTAGCCGTTAGAGACTAACGGCAGAGTGACGTTGCCAGTTAAAAAATGGGTATAATTGCATATTTAATCCTGCTATTTACACATTCTTTCAATTTAGTCCTACTTTTAAATTAATAAAATAAATAAATAATTTAATTAAGTGGTGAGACATGTCAACACCTTATTGGAAGACTTTAATTATTTATATTTGATTATATTAATTTATTTTTCTCCTCCAATCAGGTGGTGACACATGTCATCACCTGTTTAAAGGAGAAAAGAGGATTCGAACCTACGTGTGATAAGAAGAAAAGTAAGGGCTTAGCCACTGCACCAAGCACATCTTTATGCTTAAAGCCCAAACCCTAAACATTAAGTTCACTAATTTATAACCTTAAACCCTAAATATTTCAAATTAATTTAACATATATAAACCTTAAACCCTAAGTATTTCAAATTAATTTCACAGTAAATATTTCAAATTAATTTCACATATATAAACCCTAAACCCTAAATATTTCAAATTAATGTGAAATATTTAGGGTCTAGGGTTAGGGTTTAAGGTTTATGTATGTGAAATTAATTTAAAATATCTAGGGTTTAGGGTTTATGGTTTAGGGTTATATATGTGAAATTAATTCGATGATTATATATGTTAAATTAAAAGAATGAATGTAGAAAATGTAAGGCACATATATTTAATTTGAAAAATTAAAGCACAAAGATGTGTTTGGTGTAGTGGCTAAGCCATTGCTTTTCTTCTTATCACACGCAGGTTTGAATCCCCTCTTAAGCAAAAGCTTGAATTTTGTTTTTCTCCTTTAAACAGGTGGTGACACGTGTCACCACCTGATTGAAGGAGGAAATAAATTAATAAAATCAAATATAAATAATTAAAGTCATCCAATAAGGTGTTGACGCGTGTCGCCACTTAATTAAATAATTTATTTATTTTATTGATTTAAAATTAAGACTAAATTAAAATAATGTGTAAATAGCAGAGATTAAATATGCAATTATACCCTTTTTTAACTGGCCACGTCACTCTGTCGTTAGTCTCTAACGGCTAGTGGTTAAATTGATACCATTTAAATAGTTTGGTGGTTTAATTGCTTAGAAAAAAAGTAACGTGGTCATATTGCTACCTTTTGCAATGTAAGGTGGCCATTTAAGTAGTTTACCTTAAATTTATTGTATTATTTCGAATTATGACCAAATTAATAAAATGAATAAGTTTTGGGGACTAAAATTATTATTATACTAATTTTTCTATTTAAATTTTCATGAAATATTTACTTGTTTGTCATAAAATTTTAATTAAATGACATATTTATCTTAAAATATTTAATTAAATTACTGCAATTATCACTTTAGAAGAAAAATGACTTACTTATCACAATATTTTAATTAAATGATTAAATTGTTATTTTTATAAAAACAACTGATTTATTACTAAAGTTATAGGGGAGGTTCTGCGGTACGGCGCCTAGTATGCGGCTAATATACGGCGTAACCGGCTAGGGCGGTGAGCGGTTAAAGATCATGTTTCCGGTAAAAGTTACCGATTATGTTGATCCGAATATCAATATAATCGGTAGCGCCGAATTTGTTGTTAAGTTGGAGCGGATGGGCACTCGGACATTTGGACTATAACAAAACCGGTAAAATTACTGGTTATGTTGATCCGAATTTCAATATATTCGGTAGCGCCTAATTTGTTGTTTAATTCGAAAGTATCCATACTTTTTAAATCATGATCGAAACTTTTTGAACACCAACGTAACCGTGGTTGAAAAAAAATGTCGAAAATATCGATATTTAATTAAGAGCGTGCAGAAAAGAATCGATATTTAATTCATATAATCTAACCGGTAAATCTTACCGGATATATTATTTCGAAATTATCCATACTTTTTAAATCATTATCGAAACTTTTTGAACACCAACGTAACCGTGGTTGAAAAAAAAATGTCGAAAATATCGAT
The DNA here is from genome assembly GCA_958450335.1 of Hibiscus tridactylites. Taxonomy (NCBI): domain Eukaryota; kingdom Viridiplantae; phylum Streptophyta; class Magnoliopsida; order Malvales; family Malvaceae; genus Hibiscus; species Hibiscus tridactylites. The sequence continues at coordinate 35,734,112 of OY288267.1, read as the reverse complement.
ATTTAATTAAGAGCGTGCAGAAAAGAATCGATATTTAATTCATATAATCTAACCGGTAAATCTTACCGGATATATTATTTCGAAATTATCCATACTTTTTAAATCATTATCGAAACTTTTTGAACACCAACGTAACCGTTGTTGAAAAAAAATGGCGAAAATATCGATATTTAATTAAGAGCGTGGAGAAAAGAATCGATATTTAATTCATATAATCTAACCGGTAAAACATAACCGATTACATTATTAATTCATATAATGTAACCGGTAAATCTTTACCGGATTTATTGTTTGGTGTGGAAAGAATCAACACAATTCAAAAACGTATCGAAACTTTTGGGAATTATATCGATTATATATATCATAATGATATAACCGGTTAAAAGTATCCTTTGTATTGCTTGCATTTACAGAAAACCTAAGAGAGGAGAGTATTTGAAATCGACCCGAGTTTGGTTGCTGTGAAATCGACACGAGTTTGGTTGCATTTACAGAAAGCCTAATTTGTTGTATCAGAATCGAAAGGATAGGTTTAGGGTTTGGGGACTTTGAAGTAAAAGGTATGTTGTCGAAACCCTAATTTTTTGGTAATGTAGTATTGGGTAGTTGGGGATAATGTTTTGGGTTTAGTGATGTTGAAGTAAAATCGGAATTCTGATCTATATAGGTCGAAAATGTGTAAATATATTTAGTAATTAAATATCGGAACTTTGTTCTGAGAACTTATCGGTAGAAAGTAATAATGTCGGTAGAATTTATATATCGATACTTGTGTCAGAAAACTGAAGCGAGATGGGTTCTAAGGATCATGAAGATGTTGTTCAAGATGAGACTGAAATGATTCAAATGGAGGCGGAGAGAGTAGATAGGGAGGAAAATCCGAAGAGACCAAAGGGTGGATTTCTGTACTTCTAGTAAGTAGAAATTGTGAAATAATTAATCTGTAAATTGTTATTGGATGAAAGTATTTAAGAACATTTAAACTTTCCTATGATGACAGTATTGACGAATTGCAGAGGATGAGGGATTGTGGGACTTACACTGTCGGTTCGGTATGTAAATTGAAATTATAGTGAATATATTGGAGGTTGAATATTTTGATTGTTTATGGTTTATGTATAATTTGCAGGTGAGAGACGTGGTGGTGAAGAAATGGTACACGATGAGTGCAACTGAGAAGCAACCATACAACATGTTGTCCATAAATGCTAGAGGAAACTATGAGGCGAAGAAGAAGAAGAAGAAGAAGAAGAAGAAGAAGGTATTCATTATAGTTGTAAATATTTTATAAATGATATATAAAAACTCTGACATTATATGAATATTATTTACATAGGAAGTGTCGACTAGGTGTAACATAAAACGAGTGCACCACATAGTAGAGGAGTTGAAAGCGAAGGGTAAATCAAATCTGTTGGAAGAAATGGGGTTTGGATCTCTTATTGGGATTCAGGACCGACCAATTCGGAGGGAATTGTGTCAGTTGTTGATGGGAGATTTTGATTTGCAGAAGTGTGATGTGCGATACGGAGAATATTCATTTCATTTTAGTGTCCGAATTGTTGAAGCCGTATTGGGGCTACAGAATAAAGGCCAGAGTGTGGATGAAGTTATAAACACGGAGGATTGGAAATTACTTGTGCAGAAGTATGGCCTAATGTCTAATGTGTCATTTGCTACACTTGAGGACGACATAAAAAGCGGCAAGTATGAAGGGGATGATCTGAAGGCCCGTGTACTATTGTACATTGTCGGAGTATTCCTTTGTCCAACGGGTGATTCATCCCCGAGCAAGGATAGTATGAAGTTATTGTGCGACTCCGGGTTTAGAGGTGAATTAAATTGGGCTTCATATGTGTATGAGAAAATAATTGATGTAATCACGACTTTTCAAAAGTCCAAAAACCTCTCATACCTCAAAGGATGCATTGCTGTCTTAGAGGTAAACGAGTTGAATATTGGTATTGGTTTAGAAAACTTTGTAGGTAGTTATTATAGAAAATGATAAAGTTTATACAAAATGCAGGTTGCATTGTATGATTTTTGGTCAGATTCTTCTTCTATGCCGACATTCCGAAAAACCGGAGTGGCACGCATCACTGCCTGAGGCAAGGAAGAAGTTGTTCGAGTTATGGCAAAGTTAAAGTTGGAATTACCGAAAAAGAAGGTAATGGTAATTTCAGTATTTATAGATTACTAAGGACTTACAAAAGAAAGATGCTCTAATAATGTACTTTGTTTGTGAAGGTTGGCGAGGAGGAAGAGGACGAAAAGGACGAAGAGGACGAAGAGGAGGAAGAGGAGGAAGAGGAGAAGGTAGAATATAAGTTGAAAGTGAATGAAGGGGGAAGTAAATTTGACATATTGATTGCTGAGTTGGCGGAGGTTAAAAAACTCGTTTCTGATTGTTTGCAAAGACAATCCAGAATCGAACAGGCTATTGAGAGCTTAAAGGGGGAAGTAGGGGAAAAGTGTAATGGTTGTTGCGTGTAAAATAGTCTATCGCAATTATAGTGCAAGTATACACGACGCAAGTAGTAAAGTGATACGAAGTATCGGATATCGTCTCCACAGGGATTGGGCTAATAGCTTCACCTAAATTCACTGCACGAAAGTAAAGGAAATAATTAAGAGTTGTCACGAGAATAATAAAGTAAAAACGTAATTAAAAGGATTCGAGATATCAAGATAGAGAGAATGGGCTGGTATTGAATTGCTCAGTGGTGTAGGTATTGAATTGCTTAGGATCTCCAGTTCTGTCGTCGCACCCGTCGCCGACAGCACCTGTCGCGGCGTCTGTCCGTTAGCTGTCGCGGCAGCGAACACTAACTCAGTACTTCAAGCTTGGCAAGAATCCCAGATTTGCCTTGCCCTATCCCTAGGCACAAGTCTGTTGATGATCACGTCTTTGATGATACCTCCCAGCGTGAATCGAAGGATGAACACCGATGTGTATGAACTCTTCTTTAGCCACTTAACCTCGCCCTATCCCTAGGCACGAGATGGTTCAACTATAAACTAGAGAACGCGCTCTTATCTCTTTCGTATACTTAACTCTCCCGATGCTAAGTAAATGGATAACCTCACAATGCTCTCCCGATGCTCTTGCAAGATATTAAAACCAAGATAAAAGAACTTGAAGTTTATTTTATTGAACTTGAAAAATCCAAAAACAAAGCAACCCTTGCAACTACTTTACAAAACAACCCGTAGCCCTAGGGGGAATTTAGAACATGTCGGTGCCAGGTAAACGGCAGGGTTTAGGTTTCGGTTATGGGGTAATCGTTATGCCCTAGGTTTAATCTATGCCCTTATATAAGCTTTGGGCTCAAGTTATCTAAGGTAACAAGGATTACAACTTTAATTAAAAGTAAGATTCTAATAAAGACTAAATCTCTAAAGTTTCCTACTTTCCAGCCGCATCCTTATTTTGTGGGAATATCCTCTCCTTGAGCTTTGGCTTGACATATCTTTTGATCCGGGGCTTGGAAAAATATTTGGCTTTCACACGACAGACGAGCAGATTTTTCTCTATCTATCGAGGTCCACTTTGCTTTTCCTCTTCATAAGTCTGCTGTCACCATGCTGTCACGACATGTCCATGACAGGTTCGTCTTCTTCGGCTGCTTGTCCAGTTCAGCTTCCCTGCTTATCTGCCCTGCGCCTGCCTTCAACATCTACTGTGACAGATACCTGCAAAAATAGCCATCTTTCAGTAGAATCCGTGCCTTTTATATAATTGTGATGTTTTATTGAAAACTAACCTAAATGCAATGCAATGATGCTTGAATGCAGCAGAAATATGGGTTAAAAAGGGTGTAAATAATAGAACTTTTACACACTCAACACACCCCCAAACTCAAGTTTTTGCTTGCCCTCAAGCAATGAAGACTTAAAAGAAAACTGAAAATTTTTGTGTTGGCCTTCAAACAATGAACTGTCCCTTACCTGTCGCTCATTCTCTATGGCGGCAGCAACCTGTCGGAAAGGTTAGGATCTGTCCGGAATCTCCCTATAGCTCTCGTGCAGTGTGTGCATGCTTGTGAACAGTTATATGCTAAGACTCTCTTAGTTTCACTAGAATATTCAACTTCTTAACTCGAATTTTTATGCCAAATTTACTTTCTTTTAGAAGGCACATTTTCATGCTTCTTTTTCTTCTATTTTCAAGCTAAGTTTTTCTAGAGCCAGTTTCGGGCACCTCTAGTTAGCTTCCTAGAGCCGGTTTCGGGCACCTCTAGGTTTTTGATTTTCTTTTGCTAAACTTCTTTCCTAGAGCCAGTGTTAGGCACCTCTAGGGGCTATCCAAGTTCTAAGCTTCCTATTCTAGTTTGGCTAAAAGAAATCTAAGCAATATAACAGTCACAAAAGTGTTTAAGTTTTCAGAACTATAGAAAGGCTCTAAACTTTTCCTTAACCTGTCCTAAAGATGCTGCCACGACAGAGCCGTCATGACAGGTAAGTTAACTTCACAGTTTTAAGCCAACAGTTTAAATTTTCTGATATATATTTTTTTTAACTTTTTTTTTAAAAGAACTTAAAAAAAATAACACAAGAATAAAAAAAAGACATAAAACTCCATTGATGATGGAGGGTTGCCACCCCCAAACTCGAGGGTTGCATTGCCCCCAATGCAAAATGACATGAAAAATAAAAGAAAGAAAAACAAAGTACATCACAAAATATAACGGCAGGCAGCAATAAGAGGAAAATAAAGACTTAAATTTTCAAGCGCTGCTCTCGCTGCTGCTGCTGACGCGGATCTGATGGCGGCGTCTGCACTGTGGAGGTGGCTGGGCAGGTTCAGGAGCAGGTGCATCGGCAGGTTCATCGGCCGGTGGAGGGGCAGGGTGCTCAGCAGGTTCATCAGCAGGTGGAGGGGTAGGGTGCTCCACTAGCCGGACGTCGGAACTGCTACCGCTGTCCCACGAGCTGCTGGTGGTGATGGCTTTGGATAGCCTTCTCTTGTTCGCCACGTGCTTAATTCTTTTCACCCTCGTAAAATCACTCTCCAAATTCCTCCGGATGAGAGGGCTGTCATCAGTGGCAAGTCTCTTGGTTCCTCGAGGGGAGGTGTCTGCCGGTGGGCTGCCTTCCGCCGTTGGGGCAGGGGATGGTGTGGAAGTGGCAGATTGTGTATGGTGGGAGACAGGTGGTGTGGGAGTGGGGGAGGGGATATTGAAATAATGGGCGGGGAAGGTGGGGAAAATGACATCCGAATAATTCAAAGTATTAGTGATGAAATTTACCGTTGCATTTGAGAAGTCACGGATAAAAGTCATCAACCCCATTTGGCGCTCTTCTACCCTTAGGATGGCAGCAAGGATGTGTGCAGACTGATCTGTCTGAGCGGTGTCGGCGGCAGCATCCTGGGCAGGGTCGGCGGCAGGTTCATCATCGGAATCAGCAGGAGGGGCGTTTGGGTCGAAGGCGTTAATGGGTGATACGACAATGACCTCCATGAGGCTGGAGATGTTGTTGTCTGTCCAGCCGCTGCCCTTCTTGATTTTGTCGGAGGGCTCCTCTGGTACGGCAGCACAGCGGCAGAGGGCGGTGATGGTGAACGGCAGGCAGAGTTGTGAGTCTGAGCGGAAAGCACAGTCGAGGATGCTGTCCCTCATATATCTGCCCACATTTATGGGCCTGTCGTGCAGAATGGAGTGGATGAGAGCCAACCGCTGTCTGTTGACTGTCGTATGGTGGGACGAGGGCAGGATACGCTTTTTGATGAAAGCGTTCCATAGTTTTGCTTCAAGGAGCAGCTGCGCCCTATTGACGGAGTGAGGGTTCTTCTTACTGGTGCTCCATGTCGTTCCCGCCTCTGTCAACTCCCTCATGACAGCATCATGTCCAGCAGCGTCGAGGGTGTCCCAAAATTGTTGGTGAGCATCATCATTGGGGCCAAAGAAGAGGCCGAACGTGTGGTTGATGCCGTTGGCGGTGAAGGGAACTGCCACTCCTCGGACGGTGACAGATGTCGCCGTTTTGCTGTCGATGGTCTCATAAAATTCTCGGACCAAAGTATCATTAAGCTCTGCCGGCTGCTCGGCAAAATCCTCCCAAAGTTGTGCTGTTATGGCCTGCATGATGAACGGCCGGAGTCCCATATGGGGGGCATCTCTGTTATAAATGAAGCCACGCTCCTCCCATAGTTCCTTTTTAGCGAACGGGGATGCTGCTGCTGAAGAAGAAGCGGCAGCAGCGTTCTGACGGGTTTGTCTCGATGACATTTTCTTTGCAAGGGCTGAAAAAGAGAGAAAATAGATAAAACTAGAGGAGAAAACAAGAGAGAAAAAATCAGAAGTGATGAAAATGAAAGGGAGAACGGGGTTATATAGCTGTTGGGGATCTGCCCATTTAATGCCGCAACGGCAGGCGGGAATAACGGGGCAGCAGATTGAATGTAGCGTGTCTGACGCGTCTGACACGCATTTATGCGTCTGCCGCACGCTTCTGCGTCTGCAGTGTCAGCCTGTTGACAGCCTGTCAAGTCCGTCTGCGCCGGCAGCTGAAACGACAGGTTATCATAAATGGGCTTTATTGGGCTGGTGGATGGGCGGTGGTCTTGGGCCACTTCTTCTTTCTCACTTGACTCCTTTATTTCCTAAAAACTGAAATTAGAAAAATAAAACATTATTCGAATAAAATTAACCTAATTTCCTAATAAATAATAATAAATAATAAAATAAATAAAAATTAGGTTAAATTAGGGATGCCTTGTGGGGCATCACCTAAAGTAACCACTTCCTGTATTCCTGGGGCTTCAGTCCCCTGATAATGCTTGAGGCGTTGTCCATTGACTTTGAATTGGTGCCCGTCCTTTAATGATTGAATTGTAATGGCACCATGGGGAAAAACTTGAACCACTTGGAACGGGCCAGACCATCTAGATTTAAGCTTCCCTGGGAAGAGTTTCAACCTAGAATTAAACAACAACACAAGCTGCCCTGGGCAGAACTGACGTGGCAGCAACTTCTTGTCATGCCACTTCTTTGTTTTCTCCTTGTATATTCTTGCGTTGTCGTAGGCCATCGTCCGTATTTCATCGATCTCATTCAAATCTAACAGCCTTTTCTGGCCTGCCTTGTCCAAGTCCATGTTTACTGCCTTGATTGCCCAATATGCCTTGTGCTCTATCTCGACAGGCAGGTGACAGGTTTTCCCATAAATCAAACGGTATGGAGACATGCCCAATGGAGTTTTGAAAGCCGTCTTGTATGCCCATAATGCATCATTCAGAAGTAAAGACCAATCTTTCCTAGTTGGTTTAACCATCTTTTCAAGAATGTTCTTCACTTCCCTGTTGGATATCTCAGCCTGTCCATTGGTCTGTGGGTGGTATGCTGTCGCGATCCTATGCTTGACACCATATTTCTTCAAGGCGGCAGCAATTACCCTATTATCGAAATGTCTCCCTTCATCACTGATAATCGCCCTAGGGATGCCAAATCTAGAAAAGATGTTTTTGTGCAAAAACTTTTGGACCGTTTTGGCATCATTCTTTTGAGTTGCGATTGCTTCTACCCACTTGGAGACATAATCCACTGCTAGGAGGATGTGAAGATTTCCACATGAAGATGGAAAAGGTCCCATAAAATCAATCCCCCAAACGTTGAAGATCTCGACTTCAAGGATGTTCTGCAGTGGCATCTCGTTTCTCCTCGAGATGTTACCTGTCCGCTGGCACCTGTCACAGTTCTTGTAAAAGTCCTGTGCATCTTTATATAGTGTCGGCCAGTAGAACCCTGACTGCAGCACCTTGGCAGCAGTTTTATTACCTCCTAAGTGTCCTCCATATTGTGAAGCATGACAGTGATGGAGAATGTCTTCTTGCTCTTCTTGTGGTACACACCTCCTTATAACCTGACCTGCGCACATTTTGAAAAGAAGAGGTTCGTCCCAATAATAATGCTTAACGTCATTTTGGAACCTCTTCCTGGCTTGATAATTAAGATCAGAAGGAAATATTCCGCTAACTATAAAATTAACGAAATCAGCATATCAGGGAAGGTCAGAAGACTTACCTGACGCCATGGCTGTCGCGACAGCGATTGCGGCAGCAAAGAGCTGCTCATCTGGGAAGGTCTCCAGTATGTGTGTCTCATCGAATGGTAGACTCTGTCCCTTCTCCAACCTCGACAAGTGATCTGCCACCTGATTTACTGTCCCCTTTTTGTCTTTGATTTCAAGGTCGAACTCTTGTAATAGCAAGATCCATCGTATCAACCTAGGCTTTGCATCCTTCTTTGCGAACAAGTACTTAAGGGCAGAATGGTCGGTGTGCACTATTACTTTCGTCCCAAGTATGTAAGAACGAAACTTGTCGATGGAGAACACCACAGCTAACAGCTCCTTTTCTGTGGTGGTATAGTTCACTTGGGCATCATTCAATGTTTTGCTGGCGTAGTATATGACATGAAACAGCCTGTCCTTGCGCTGCCCAAGTGCTGCCCCGACAGCATAGTCACTGGCATCACACATGATCTCAAATGGTTGTGTCCAGTCTGGTGGCTGTATTATGGGGGCTGTCACTAGCTTTTCCTTCAGAACCTTGAATGCTTCAGTACATTCTTCATTAAAGTCAAAGGGTCGGTTCTGCTCTAAGAGATGACATAGGGGCTTCGTGATTTTTGAGAAATTCGCAATAAATCTCCTATAAAAACCAGCATGCCCTAGAAAACTCCTAATGCCCTTGACTGTGGTTGGCGGCGGCAGCTTCTCAATTACCTCTATTTTGGCCCTGTCGACTTCTATCCCACGGCAGCTAATCTTATGGCCAAGAACTATCCCCTCATCCACCATAAAGTGGCATTTTTCCCAATTTAAAACAAGATTAGCTTTTTCACATCTTTCAAGTACCTTTTGTAAGTTGCCGAGGCAGCTCTCAAAATCGTCTCCAAAGACAGAAAAATCATCCATGAAAATCTCAAGGAAGTCCTCAACCATGTCGGAGAATATAGCCATCATGCACCTTTGGAAGGTGGCAGGTGCGTTACAGAGTCCAAACGGCATCCTCCTAAATGCGTATGTTCCGTAGGGGCAGGTGAAAGTCGTTTTCTCTTGGTCCTCCGGTGCAATAGCAATTTGATTATATCCTGAATAACCATCAAGAAAACAATAGTAAGGTTTACCCGCTAATCTATCAAGCATTTGATCAATAAAGGGTAAAGGAAAGTGGTCTTTTCGGGTAGCTTTGTTAAGCTTCCGATAGTCCATACAAACCCTCCAACCGGTCACAGTCCTGGTTGGGATTAACTCGTTGTTTTCGTTGGTTATCACAGTCATGCCTCCTTTCTTGGGAACACATTGCACCGGGCTTACCCATTTGCTATCGGAGATGGCGTAAATGATACCAGCGTCTAACCATTTAATTATTTCCTTACGCACTACCTCCTTCATTGCAAGGTTCAACCGCCTTTGGGCATCAATAGTCGGCTTATGATCTTCTTCTAAGAGGATTTTGTGCATACAGATTGCTGGACTAATGCCCTGAATGTCTGCTATGGTCCATCCTATCGCCCTTTTGTGCTGCCTCAACATGTCGATCAGCTGTCATTCCTGTTCCTGCGGCAGCTTAGCAGAGATGATTACGGGCAGTGTTTTATCACTACCAAGATAAGCATATTTAAGCTGCCCTGGCAGGGGCTTAAGTTCTAAGATAGGTGGTTCAACAGTAGATGGCTTTTGAATTAAATGGTTATCCGAAGTGTAATTCAATGGTTCGAATAACTTACCTGGGCGATGGTCTAACCAGTCTACCTCCTCATGACCTTCAGTATCAGATGAATTGGATTCAGAGGAGTCGCTGTCGTCGGTGCTGTCGTCGTTGCTGTCGTGACAAGCTTGTAAATGGCTGTCGCAGCAGTGACCAAATTTTATATCCTGGCAGCCCGACCTGATGCAGGGTTGATCAAAGGTCACCTCAATGATGGCCTTGCATTCTTCATCCACATCAGCATGTTTCATCGCTTGGAGAACATTCAACTTAATTTCTTGATCGTTCACGCGCATGGTGAGTTCTCCTTTCTCCACATCAATCAATGATCTGCCCGTGGCTAAGAAGGGTCGCCCAAGGATGACTGGTGCGTTCTCATCTGCCTCACAATCTAGAATAAGAAAGTCAGCAGGAAAAATAAGTTTATCCACCCTTACCAAAATATCTTCAATTTTTCCCTCGGGGTGAACGTAAGAGCGGTCGGCTAGCTGTAGGGTAACTGTCGTGGGCCGCGCCTTGCCAATACCTAATTTCTGAAAAACAGATTTGGGCATTAGATTGACACTAGCACCAAGATCACATAATGCCTTACCCACAAATCTGTCGCCGATTACGCAAGGTATGATGAAGCTCCCCGGATCCTTATTTTTCTGGGGTGGCTGCCGATGAAGAATACTCATGCAACCTTCTTGCATCCTTACCGTTTCGAATTCCCCAAGTTTAGATTTTTTCGACATAACATCCTTGAGAAATTTAGCATAACCGGGCATCTCTCTAACAGCATCTAACAACGGAATATTAATATGAACCTGTTTAAAAATATCATAAATCTTTTTAAGTTGAGATTCATGCTTAGCTTGCTGTATCCGTTGCGAAAAAGGTGGTGGAGGACGGTAATCAGCAATGCGTCCTTCCCACTGCATGCGAATCTGAGGACGATACTCATCTTTCTTCTCCTCTGTCGCTTCTGCTGTCGTGACAGGCTCATCGGCAGCAGTCTGTTTATCACCTGTCGGGGCAGCTTCCTCGGCAGGTTTATCCAAGGCAGGTTCCTTTTCTGTTTCAGTTTCTTTTTCCGGCCCTGGTAACTTTTTCCCACTCCTAGTAGTAATTGCCTTACATTGCTCATGTGGGGGTGGTCTAGCATTTTCAGTATTGCTAGGAAAACCTCCATTCTACCTTGGCTTAATGTGCTGCGACACCTGACCCATTTGTGTCTCTAGAGATTTCAAGGTAGCCTCATGATTTGTCATTCTCATCTTGGTTTCATCCATAAAGTTTTCCGTCTTCTTGACAAACTGATTAATATTCTCCATATACGTACCAGTCTGAGACATAAAGGTGGCCAGAGTCTGCTCCAATATACTATTCGTGGCAGGTGGTGGCTGCTGTTGCTGCTGAGGCGGCAGATTCTGCGGTAGGTTCTGCGGCAGGTTCTATCGCGTCAACAATCTAGGACCCCCCTGATTCTGATTATGCGCTTGTGGATTCAGAGCATTGTTAGGGTTACTCCAGGAAAATTTGGGATCCTTCCTCCAATTAGGGTTGTAGTTGTTGGAATTATAGTTCGGCTTGTAATTTCCAACATATTTTCCCTCTTCTATATTTATCGGGCACTCATCCCTACTATGATTTCCCTCACAAGTAGCACAAACTTCCTCGACAGCAAATCCTTGTAATTCATCATCATTCAATAACTTTTTCATGGCTTTAGTAAGGAATGCTACCTGCGATTTCATAGTGCTGTCGGCCTCATAGTCCTTGACAGCAAGTACCCGTTTACCTCCTCTTCTAGCGGTTGGAAACTGCTCCTCATTCTTAGCCAGATGTTTCAAAACTTGCAGGGCCTCGTCCGGATCTTTATCCAATAATAGTCCATTTGCTGCAGAATCAATTCGAATGCGAGTTTGTAAGTTAGCAGCATTATAAAACTTAGTTACCTGATTCCAGACGGGGAATCCATGCATTGGGCAGTTTCGAAGAAGAGTTGTGAATCTGTCCCAGGCCTCGTGCATTGGCTCGTCATCTTCCTGTTGAAAAGTAGCAATTTCATTACGTAATCGCTCAGCTAAATGTGAAGGATTAAAACGAGACAAAAATTCACGAGTTAAATCTGCCCAAGTCATAATAGAACCCGGTGTAAGTTTATTCCACCAAGTCTTAGCTCTGTCCCTCAATGAATGGGGAAATAACCGAAGCCTCAGTATCTCCGGACTAACTCCTGGCAGTCTAAACGAACCACAGATCTCCTAGAACGTTTTGAGATGCTCCCTAGCATCTTCTGTCGCAGAACCACTAAACTGTCTGGCGTTGTTGATCATACTAAACATGACAGGTTTAAGCTCGAAGTTGTCAACATCAATATCTGGCAGCGTGGTCTCCAGCTCTACATGATCGTTCAGCATGTAGTCACGACATGACCGTCGTCCACCTGCCGCGGGCGGGTCACCGACAGGCGGGATTTCTCCACCGGCAGGCTGATTACGGGCCATCTGCTCTAGCTGTTTCTCAAGGTATTCGTTCCGGTCTAAGAGGTGGCGAATCTGTTTCTTAAGATTAAAGGAACGTTTGATCTCCGGATCTAATTTATACTCAGGATCTTCACCTCTTTTCGATCTGCGCATAAACAGGAAAACCTTGTGAAAAGCAAGAGTTTAAAACACAAAAGAAAAATTAAAGAAAAATAAAAATAAAAACAAAAACAAAAACGAAAATAAAAACAAAAAGTGCAAGGAAAGAAAGGTGTAGTTATGTTGCCAATCCCCGGCAACGGCGCCAAAAACTTGTTGCGTGTAAAATAGTCTATCGCAATTATAGTGCAAGTATACACGACGCAAGTAGTAAAGTGATACGAAGTATCGGATATCGTCTCCACAGGGATTGGGCTAATAGCTTCACCTAAATTCACTGCACGAAAGTAAAGGAAATAATTAAGAGTTGTCACGAGAATAATAAAGTAAAAACGTAATTAAAAGGATTCGAGATATCAAGATAGAGAGAATGGGCTGGTATTGAATTGCTCAGTGGTGTAGGTATTGAATTGCTTAGGATCTCCAGTTCTGTCGTCGCACCCGTCGCCGACAGCACCTGTCGCGGCGTCTGTCCGTTAGCTGTCGCGGCAGCGAACACTAACTCAGTACTTCAAGCTTGGCAAGAATCCCAGATTTGCCTTGCCCTATCCCTAGGCACAAGTCTGTTGATGATCACGTCTTTGATGATACCTCCCGGCGTGAATCGAAGGATGAACACCGATGTGTATGAACTCTTCTTTAGCCACTTAACCTCGCCCTATCCCTAGGCACGAGATGGTTCAACTATAAACTAGAGAACGCGCTCTTATCTCTTTCGTATACTTAACTCTCCCGATGCTAAGTAAATGGATAACCTCACAATGCTCTCCCGATGCTCTTGCAAGATATTAAAACCAAGATAAAAGAACTTGAAGTTTATTTTATTGAACTTGAAAAATCCTAAAACAAAGCAACCCTTGCAACTACTTTACAAAACAACCCGTAGCCCTAGGGGGAATTTAGAACATGTCGGTGCCAGGTAAACGGCAGGGTTTAGGTTTCGGTTATGGGGTAATCGTTATGCCCTAGGTTTAATCTATGCCCTTATATAAGCTTTGGGCTCAAGTTATCTAAGGTAACAAGGATTACAACTTTAATTAAAAGTAAGATTCTAATAAAGACTAAATCTCTAAAGTTTCCTACTTTCCAGCCGCATCCTTATTTTGTGGGAATATCCTCTCCTTGAGCTTTGGCTTGACATATCTTTTGATCCGGGGCTTGGAAAAATATTTGGCTTTCACACGACAGACGAGCAGATTTTTCTCTATCTATCGAGGTCCACTTTGCTTTTCCTCTTCATAAGTCTGCTGTCACCATGCTGTCACGACAGGTCCATGACAGGTTCGTCTTCTTCGGCTGCTTGTCCAGTTCAGCTTCCCTGCTTATCTGCCCTGCGTCTGCCTTCAACATCTACTGTGACAGATACCTGCAAAAATAGCCATCTTTCAGTAGAATCCGTGCCTTTTATATAATTGTGATGTTTTATTGAAAACTAACCTAAATGCAATGCAATGATGCTTGAATGCAGCAGAAATATGGGTTAAAAAGGGTGTAAATAATAGAACTTTTACACACTCAACAATGGTGTTGTTAAAGAAGTGGTGGAATTGAGGGGTGAGTTAAAGGGGGTGATTGAAACGGTGGAAAAAAAAATTGGAGGAGGGGTTAGATTTAATTCCTGAAATAAACAAAAAAATGGATGAAGGGATACATTTAACTCCTGAATTCAAGGAAGAATTGGATGAGGGGATAGATTTAATTCCTGAAACAAACAAAAAGATGAGTTATGTTAAGGCTAAATATGAAGAACTTATAAAAAATGATGAAGAAAATGTCGAAGAATGGAGTAAGAGGGTGGAGGAACATATAAGAGAAGTCCACCATGAAGATACGAGGACACCGGCTCATGCAATAGATTTAGAGCTCGATTCAGGGTGTCCTGCACCAAAGAAGCAGAAGAGTAAAAAGGTAAAATGAATAATACAAATGACATCCATTTTGATTATTGTGTTGCGGCTAATATCTATTGATATATCGTAGGTTACAAAAGTAAAAATACCAAAGGGAATTGATGACGTCGAGGCTGCTATGTGTGATTATGTCTGGAATAGTGGCTTGTTAGAACCAGGGTAAGTTATATATATTGCTTTGCGAGTGATATTTAAATAAATGTGGTGAAAAAATTAATACAAAAAAATTGCTTCTATAGAGATGTCATCGTAGATTACGGGCTCGAACATGGCACAGTAGGGGACCTTTGCAGCTTAAAACCCGGGGAATGGCTAATAAGTCCGATCATTAATTTGAAAGGCTGGTTATTGGGTTACGAGTCGATGAGGAATCCTACCATGAAGCGGAAGATTTGCTATCTTCCATCCGAATTTGTGGTAAGTTACATTTTTACACATTTTCGTGTCCAATTTGGTCATGGCTGGTCAATTACTGGAGATTGTTTTTTTAAATGCAGACCGCGTTCATAAGCAACGGTCAAAATGCGCCGTTTCTTGTAGAGTTCTATTCTAGAACGTTGATGGGCCATAATAAACTCACCGATTGTGACATGGTAAGATATTTTTGCTTACATGTTGTTAAGTATTTAAATAATAACAATAAATGTTCTAATATCTTGTGTGACAATTGTTGTAGATCTTCATGCCAATAAACGATTCGGATACTCATTGGTGTCTCTTGGTGTTGGATATGGTTGATCGTGTAGCATCGTTTCTTGATAGTCTACATAGATCTCCCCGGCACAAGACTAGAGTGGAGCAAACAAAGAAAATAGTATGTGTCGATACATTTTGTAATTTATAATGCATAAATTCTTCGTAATCTAATTGTATTTATTTTTTTTACGCAGTTGGAATGTTTACAGAAATTTAGTGAGGACGAGGCGTTTTGTGCCCAATTTGGGAAGATTAAGGTCCCACCGAGGGATTTAAAATTCGTGGTCCGTAAGACGAAGGTGCAAACGAACGGACATGATTGCGGAATGTATGTGGTCATGTGGATGGAAGCTATTTCTGAAGGGAGGTCACCGGATGATTTGGTAAGTGGTCGGAAAAGGACTTCATTTTTAAAAAAAATTTGGGACTGACATTGACTCCTAATTTGAATGTAGGTTGTTAGGGATTTTGATCGTCCGAGAGTTTTAAACGATCTCATAAATCACGATTGTAATAGAAGGAGAGCGAAGTTCACAACTGCTTGCCTGGGACGTATGAAAAGATAATTATGTTACCATACTTTTTCCCACTATGTAAATGATGATATCATAGTTAGTTTGTTGTAAATTATGTTAACATATTAGCTTACTCTTGTAAAAATATCATACTTATTTTCCTTTAGGATACAATTGTCGATACTGTTGTAAAAATAACGAAACTTTTATACGAAATATATGTATCCTTAGATTAACAATCCCCTTTAAAATCGATAGTTTTTTTCCTTCGTTATTAAATTATCGAAACTTTTTGACACAGACGCAATGCCATAGCTTACTGGAATAAAATTGTCGATACTTTTCTATCGCAATGAGTAATAATATCGAAACTTCTATACGAAATATATGTATCCTTAGAGTAACAATCCCCGACAAAATCGATATTTTTTTCCTTCGTTATTAAATTATCGAAACTTTTTCACACAGACGGACTTGCTTAGCTTACTGGAATTAAATTGTCGATACTTTTCTGTCGCAATGAGTAAAAATATCGAAACTTTTATACGAAATATATGTATCCTTATAATAACAATCCTCGAAAATATCGATACTTTCTTTCCTTCGTTATTAAATTATCGAAACTTTTTCACGCAGACGGACTTGCTTAGCTTACTGGAATTAAATTGTCGATACTTTTCTGTCGCAATGAGTAAAAATATCGAAACTTTTATACGAAATATATGTATCCTTATAATAACAATCCTCGAAAATATGGATACTTTCTTTCCTTCGTTATTAAATTATCGAAACTTTTTCACATAGACGGACTTGCTTAGCTTACTGGAATTAAATTGTCGATACTTTTCTGTCGCAATGAGTAAAAATATCGAAACTTTTATACGAAATATATGTATCCTTATAATAACAATCCTCGAAAAAATCGATACTTTCTTTCCTTCGTTATTAAATTATCGAAACTTCTTCACACAGACGGACTTGCTTAGCTTACTGGAATTAAATTGTCGATACTTTTCTGTCGCAATGAGTAAAAATATCGAAACTTTTATACGAAATATATGTATCCTTATAATAACAATCCTCGAAAATATCGATACTTTCTTTCCTTCGTTATTAAATTATCGATACTTACAATCTTAATCGGAAATTTAGGCGGGATTTCTATTTAAACCAGCACTTAACTTAAATCAAACACCCATTTACGAATTTATTTGATACTATTGCAGAGATCTCTTCAACTCCAACGACGACCTGGGTAAAATCAACACCGACGAGGTCGATTACTAGGATTTTTCTACGATCATATTTACAGGTTAGTAAAAATGACTGACTTTTCGTACTTTAGGGTTAGGGTTTTGCACGATTATGGAGTAACCGATCATCTTCTGCATATAACAGTTGTAATGGCACCCAAAAAAGGGGCACCCAAAAAAGGGGCACTCAAACGGAAGAGAGCTTCTGCTTCGAAGACAAATTCATCTTCGAAATCAAGGTCTGCTAGTCAAGTAAGTTCAAGTTCTTCTGAAGAAAATTTGTCTTTTGAATCGCAAAACTTTAGAAGCACCGATGAGAAACTGACATATGATAGCAATTTCAAAACAAGGAAGATTCGTCCAGAACGTGTTATTGACTTGAACTTCTTCTTCGATGAGAAAAACAAATTTGGGTTTAAAGATACATTTACAGATTGGGGGTGGCTGGAACTGCTTGGTGTAGAACCAAAATATTACCCCAATCTTGTTAGAGTTTTCTATAGTAATGCAAAATTAGACCGGCATCCTGGTTCGGGAAAAATATTAGGATTTACGACTCATGTCATGGGTAAGGACATATATATAGATGCGTCATCTATTGCTGCTGGTATAGGAGTGAAGAATGTAGGAGATTCCGATGAACATGTTTTAGATCCTACCATGAAACGTGTGGATCGGAATACTCCCACTCGCCTTGGTGCGGAGGGCAGATTGTTCCACTTTCTTGTCAGTTGGTTTCTTCGGCCGTCCGGTGGGAAATATTCAGAAATTCGAGATATTGATTACTGGTGGTTGTCTAAATATGAATCAAGAACCGCTCCAAACATAGCAAAACTGATATATGAGACAATGCTACATATAGTGAAGAAGGGTGCTTCCATTACAACCTCACTACCATATGGATGCATAATTTGCCATATATTGAGGAAGGAAGGAGTGCAATTCAATCTTGACTGCCCTCTTCGACTATCCAGGAAGATCGACATGATTACCTTGACAAAAGCGGGATACGATTTTATTGAAAACGTCGGTTGGATAAACAAATGTCTAATTGGGGCAGAACAAGGCAACGACCAAGTGGAGAACGTTGAAGCAGAACAGCACGAGCGGATGCAAGAAGTTGAGATCGAAAGGGTCATTACCATGAAGTCAGTGATGGATTACATGGTTCATTTCCGCGAGCAAATGGATGCTCGTTTTGGCGAGATTAATCACCAAATCGGCCAAATGCGAGCAGATATTTCCTCAGTTCGTGCTGACTTCTCCAACTTTTGTAATCAATGGCTTCAAAGCAAATACAAACCCATAGGTAAAATAACCTTTCAATTTACAATTGACATTCGATTATTTGACTATTGACATGCTTATAACAGAAGTGGACAATCCAGTGATGCGTGAAGAGGATAATACGGTGCCTGAAGAGGAGAATGATGAAGAGGTACGCAGTTCAGATGAGGATGACAGTGAAGACCCTAGCAGATATATTATTTCTGTAATACAGAACAAAAAACTTGTCATTTTTTATGTCAACGGAGTCCTTGCATATTATACAAAACAAACTCCCAGAGGTAATTAAATTTCTGTAAATCTGCTTACGGCTATAAAGAAAACCATTATGTTTAATTTCCTTTCATGTTGTAGATGTTATACTGAGGCCAGGTGTAGAAGAATTTATGCAATTTTGTTTAGAGAATTTTTTTGTTGGAATATGGTCATCTAAGTTGAGGTAAGCACCGTTATGATCCAAATTGTTAACATTTAACGTTGACCTCTAAATAATTTGAAGTTTATCGTGGTAATTGTTCACGATTGCAGGCATAACATTGACCTTGCTCTTAACAAAATACCCGTACAAAATGAACGATATTTTTTCATCTGGGTAAGATGCTTCTTACATATTGGTAATTGAATTTGTTATGATTCTTACATTTTGGACTGATACAAGTTATTATTAACAGGATCAATCAAAGTGCATAGAGGAAGAGGAATACACCTTCTGCAAAGACTTGCATCAAGTTTGGAATGAGTATCCTCAATTCAAAGAGGAGAATACACTGTTGGTGGATGATTCTTCCGAGAAAATGAGGCATAATCCAGTGAGTAATATTTTTTACATTCAATTTATTAAATCCGTAATCAATGGCTATTATTTTGTTAATTTATCTTTTCTTTATAGGAATACACCTACATATGTCCGCCTCCCTATAACCAATCATCTTCCAACGACAATGTGTTAGGTATTACAGTTACATATGTGACTAATTCCATTGGTTTATTTATATATTGAAGATGTTGACAGGAGAGTCTGCTAATTTGGGTTATTTTTATATATCCACAGAAAAGGGCGGAAGCATCCGAGAATTTTTGGAAAAGTTGGCGAATGACCAGAGTACTGTACCCGAATTTGTAAAAAATAACTCTTTACACATTTGAATGTTATATCGTAATGTTGTATGCAGTCACATTGTCTGTTGATGGGAACTTGCTGTATTCCAAATGTCCTCGTTGCCTTGAGACATAAAGAAGTGATTGATATTAAAATTAACCATAAACAAACACTTGCGGACAATATGTTGTAGAATACATATAGTAACTTACATTATAATCCTCATCTGCGGGGCCGTAGGACCATTCCCCATCGTTAGCAAAAAAGTCAGTCGAGGTAGGTTGTGTAAAAGAATCCAGACCCAGCTTTAATTTAGGACACGTTACTCTGTTATGTCCCTCATTATTGCAGAAAGAGCAACTCCTACTTTTCTTCTGGACGATCTTCTTTTGGACAACTTTTCTCTTTCCTTGTCTTCGTTTAGGGTCGCCAACGCGAACTCCATTATCAACATTTCTTCGTTTACTTGAATCTTTCAAACCGAACGAGTGTTCAAATTCGGCAGTTAGTCTTTTCATCTCATCTCTTGCGGTTATGAAAGATGCATCTGTCTTTGATGCAATGTAGCACAAACGACTTGACGTTGTACGTAGGGCCGTGAACCGTGCCATTTGCATAACTTCAGGTGTTACATTGAAGTCAAGGAAACTTGGTGCAGCAGCCTTCGCCTCCTTCGTCCATCGAGTTAGAATCAAGGACTTTGGAATACATGTGTAATCCAAGTGCTTCAGAACATGCAGTTGATGGCAACATGGAATTCCTACAGTCTCAAACTTCCTACACGAGCATGTGACGGTTTCCGAGACAACATCAAAAGATACGTCAAATCTAATGTTCTTTTCCTTGTACTTTGACAGAACAAAATGTACAGACTCATCTGATAAGGACTGAATTTTTTCGTCAATCCGGTACAAAGTCTCCTCTTGAAGTTCTTCTTGGAAGAAACCAAATGATGCTCGCGTATAAATTTGACCAGCATGGCTTTCTAGGTCTGTGAGTTTGGTGATCTGGTAGGGCGTTGTCTGCGAACTTAAGCAATCTGCTTCCAACTCGTTGATACGAATTTGTCGAATTAAATAGTGTTCAATTGTACGAACTACGTCTACATATGTCTTCTTCTGTATCAGGGCACGTCCGAGTGCAGCATTCAAGGACTCGCTTCTTTGTGTGGATCGCAAATTGGCAAAGAAATGACCCGTTTGATATGCTTGAGCCCATAAGTTCCGAGTATTTCCCTTCTCTATCACCCATGGATGGTTTTCGACGTTGAATTCGGAAATCACCCTAGACCATTCTCTATCAAATTCGCTGGTTGTCCACCACGACCTCATACATCTGTTAAATGCTGTGCTAAATTTGCTGTCACCAATGTTAGCTTGTACATTGCGAGATAGATGCCAGGAACATAATCTGTGCTTAGCATAAGGGAAAACACATTTGATAGCCCTCTGCATTGCCCTATCCCCGTCTGTCACAACTGAAAGAGGCGCTTTATTCAGCATGGCTTGTAGAAAATTTCGCAGCACCCACTCGAACGATTGAGTCGTTTCGTCAGCTATGATCGCAGTAGCAAAAACTATTGTGCTATGGTGATGATTGACACCGACAATAGGCAAAATTGGTCGTGCATAGTAATTACCTTTGTAAGTTGTGTCGAAGGCAATAACATCACCGAAGCAAGTGTAATCTGATCTCGATGTTGAATCAGCCCAAATAAGATGCTGCAATGCCCCTGATTCATCTGTGGAGTATGTCATAAAAAACCCTGGATCATCATCTTTCTTGTACTCAAAGTAATCAAGGAGTGCATTCACATCCCCATTGACAAGCTCCTTTGATTTACCTCTATCAAGTGCATTGTACAGGTCTTTACTAGTAAATCCAACATTACGAAATCCCCCTGCCTGATTCATGAAATATTTCATTACCTTTGATGTCCCAACACCAACATCTTTCAACGCTGTTGCCTCAGCCACATCAGCCTCAGTCACACCTCTATTTGAACGCATAAATGGTGTCATAAGAGGTGTGCACAATGCATGATTATGTTCGTGGAAAGACTTACTCAGAACCCACTGATCTTTTGTTTTTGTTGCTGTGACAACGATTTTGGCCTTGCATCCTGTTCGTGTGACTGGCGTATGCGCACGTCGACGATTAACATTTTCGACCTTCGAACACCTAAACCCTTCTTTTGAACAACAAAATTCTTGTGTCTTCACATTCCCTTCGCCATCCAGCTGTGATGTTCCTCGACGTACACTAAAACCTTTTTTCATTGCGTATTCCTTGTAAAAATTCCAAGCTTCCTCTCGTGAAGAAAAGAGCTGACCTACCAACCGTTCCGAATCATCAACGGTCAACTTCTCATCTTGCAAATTCCCGCTACCATTAACATCTTTGGATTGAATATCTTCCATTTTCTTAAACACGATCGGTTGAAGTGGTCCTAACTTTTCCTGCACAGGACTTCTGTTGTGTTGCTTTCATTTTCAGGTACTAAATTCGGTAGGTGGTGGTGGTTGATGGTGGTTGAAAGCATTTAGAGCAATTTTTTTCTTCCTTCCTACAAAGTTAACGTGCAATAAATTCTATTTTATTATCGATACATTTTTCCCTCTACTGAAAAAGTTTCGATCCTGTTGTAAAATTCCATGATACATTACCAAATCTGCGCGAAAATATCGAATCTTTCTTTCCTTCACGATAAAATTTTTCGATACTTTAAGAAACAATGAATTCTCATAGGTTACTGTAAATAAAGTTTCGATACAATTTTCCCCTTTCAGAAAATGTTTCGATACTGTTGTTAAATTCCCTGATACGTTACCGAATCTGCTCGAAAATATCGATTCTTTCTTTACAGGACGATAAATATTATCGATACTTTCAGGCAACATTTTTCCAACTTACTAAATATGTTTCTATACTATTGTAAAAAGAAAGTATTGTTAAATGAAATGCGAATTAAAGTTTTCATTCCAGTTAAATTTACTTATGTGGTGTTTTGCTTTCCTATAAATACCCACGAATTCCACCATCACTTACTCATTCCAAATTCTCTCTAAACACCGAGCCCAATCTTTGCTCACCTTATGGCCAAATTTCAGGCAACATTTTATTTTCTCGATACTTTTTTTCAGTCAACAATCACCACCAAAATGTCACTGAAAGATTTAATACAGTTGACAACAATCGAGGTTAGTAAACACGGCGACAAACAAATTTCTTCCATGGAATGTCGAATCCCAACACCGTCAGCAAACAAAACACACTACGTTATGAAGCTTACGAACGAAGCAGACGTTCGTAACATGTATGACCGCCTCAATTCCGTCGGAGCTGCAGACGTCGATTTACATGTTAAGTTTGACGACGTCAACGCCGGCGAAGGTAGTTCGTCTGCACCCGTACAACCTGATCCAAACACTGAACGCGCACCGTCTTCACCGGATGTTGATGCGGCTGCGGATGAGCTGCAACTTTTTATGTACAGGCGTAGAGAAAGAAAACAACAGCTGATCGAAGAACTAAACCTAAGTTCAGACGTGTCCACTGACTATGATGATTCAGATTAACAATAAACTTCTGAAATTATCTTCCAATTATGTTATATGACGTCTTATTTCATCCTTTATCCCTTACTTGTCCACTGGCTCCAAATAAAATTTCGATACATTCTTCCCCCTATCTGAAAATGTTTCCATATTGCTGTTAAATTCCATCATACATTAGCGAATCTGCTCGAAAATATCGATAGTTTCTTAACGTTACCATACAAATACCGATACTTTAAGAAACAACGGATTCCCATAGCTTACTGGAACAAAAAGTTTCGATACAATTAACACACTATTAATAAAAAACCCGATACTTTTGAAAGAAAATCAATGTTCCGGTACGAATATCCTTCGAAAATATCGATAATTAACAAGATTTTCGATACTTTTTACACACAAATATCGATAATTAACAAGATTTTCGATACTTTTTTCCATGTTTTAATGGAATTATCGATAAGTTTGCAAAAACATTCATGTTCCCTTACTGTATTCTTTATTCATTACATCAATGTATCCGGTTTTTTATTACCTCCCGTTTTCATTATACACTTCTACAACTTTGCATTCCAGTGTTATGTCATTTCTCAGGATTTGTATCACATGCACCGTTTACTGCTCCTCCTGTATAAAGCTGAAACCCTTAATCCCCACAACGAATCTGATTCTTCCTTTTCAGTATCGTGTCTTTTCACTTCTACCTCCCTGTATCACGCATGCACCGTTTACTGCTCCTACTTCTCCACATTTACTTCTATAACCCCGGAAAACGAGGAGAAGAACGAATCTGATTCTACCTTTTCAGTTTCGCGTCTTTCCAATGTATCACATGCACCGTTTCTGTTCATGTACCTTCTCCTCATTTATTTCTATAACCCGGGAAACGAGGAGAACGAACGAATCTCTGCCTTTTCAGTCTCATGCATTATCACTTTCCCTCCCAAACGGAAATTGCCTATAAATTAACAACTCCTCTATTTTGCTCTTCACAACATCTTCATTTTTATCTACTCAACCCTTTCCTTTGCTTTTATAATCAGTTCTCTTTCACAATCTTCTATTATAAAATGAGTTCAAGCAGAAGTTCGGGTAAAAATCCTCAGTCTTTCGCAAAGAGGAAGATTGAATTCGACACATCATCAAACAGTGATGATGATTTCTACATTGATTCTGATTCTGATAATGACGAACAACTAAGCCACGAGGCATTCAAATCCAGCAAATTCTTCAGGAGTTTCTTCGAGGCCTTAGATCGAATGAACTCTATGAACGACCCTACTACTACATGGCGGTGTCCAGCATGCCACGGAGGTCCTGGTGCCTCTAAGTCGTTTTCTGGCCTTCAGTCCCTACTCACCCATGCAAAAACCAAAAAAGGAGATAAGATGAAAATCCATCGCCTCCTTGCTCAGACGTTGGACGAGGAATTACGAAGAAGGGGTGCTTCGGCCACTCCTCAACCTCAACCTCAACAAAACGCTTCAGGCCAATGGCGTGGTCTGAGTAATGATGCTGCTATTGTCTCCCCCCCCCCCCCCCCCGCCTTCAAGCCACCAGGAAGCTCATCACCAAATACTCTGGCCACCCATGGTGATGATTAGGAACACACAACTTCATACAGATGAAGAGGGGAAGGTAGTTATATAACTTCTGAATTATGTTTTCATTACTATTATAATACTTAACTTCTTATTTCTTTAATTTTTTGCTTCAGTGGATTGGCATGGGAAACCAAGACCTTCTCAACGCTTTCAGTTCCTTTGGTGCTGTTGCCAAGGCTCGCCATTCATATGGTCCACGAGGCCATCGTGGGATGAGCCTTTTGATTTTTGAGAGCACAACAAGAGGTTATTTAGATGCTCAGCGTCTGCATAACCAGTTTGCTGCCCAAGGTTTCGGGTTAGATGCTTGGCAACGTCATGCTCCATCCCCTCCATCCAGCCAGCGCCAACTATATGGTTACATGGCTGAAAAAGAAGACATACACATCTTCAACCGCCATCTCCAAGGTTTTCTCTATCATTTTTTTCTATTTTTAATAACAAGATACTATTCTGCTCATACTTATGCAAAAAAAAAATTGTTCATTAGGCAACCAAAAGGTCAAGTTTGAGATGCGACCATATGCAGAGATGGTTGGACAGCAAGCTGGTGCTGGAACAAGTTCCATGGGTGGCAGGGGGACTTGAAGGGAGGAGGCTTGAAGGGACAATGAATTCAGAATAAAGAAAAGATTGATGGTCTAATATTTATGTGAAATGCAAAGACCGAGCCAGATTGTTTCCAATATCATGTAACCCCATTACACGATACTGGAAACAATCCGGCTTGGTCTTTGCATTGCACATAAATATTAGAAGATCAATCTTTTGTTTCTTCTCAATTTCTTTTTATTTCCGTTGCCATATCGTTTTGTAATCTTTTCATTTTGTAATCTTTTTTTTTCTATCTGATGCACTACTATTTTCTTGATTCTAATTATAAACGATTTAATAGAAGTTTCCATAATTTTTATAAAGTTTCCATACTTTTTCGATAGTATCTCTACCTCTCATACAAGTATCCAAACATTTAATATAAGTATCCATATATTGATAAAAGTATGGAAACTTTCGAATTCAACATATCCGGTACCATTGATAAAAAGTTTCGAAAAACTTTTCAAAAGTATGGAAACTTTCGAATTCAACATATCCGGTACCATTGATAAAAAGTTTCGATAAACTTTTCAAAAGTATGGAAACTTTCGAATTCAACATATCCGGTACCATTGATAAAAAGTTTCGATAAACTTTTCAAAAGTATGGAAACTTTCGAATTCAACATATCCGGTACCATTGATAAAAAGTTTCGATAAACTTTTCAAAAGTATGGAAACTTTCGAATTCAACATATCCGGTACCATTGATAAAAAGTTTCGATAAACTTTTCAAAAGTATAGAAACTTTCGAATACCACATATCCGGTACCGCGTTACCGAATACATTATATACCTTATAACAAATTAGACGCTACCGGTTTTATTATGTCTGACCTTTTACTTAAATTTGCCGGTTACCATTATTTTATCATTTTTTTAGTGGTTTTTACCGGTTTTATCATTTGATATCCACATATCCGGTACCGCTTTACCGGTTACATTATATACACAATCATGTTTCCGGTAACGCCGTATATTAGCCGCATATTAAGCTGCCGCATGGTAGAAAAATCCGTTAAGTAACATGGAGTGTTTTTTACCCAATAATTAAGCCTTAATTTAATTACATTAAAATATATACAAAATGATAGGCAATTTCATCGAGGGGGATTTTGCCAAAATAGCTGACGATAGACTTCGTCGGTAAACTGAAAGTTACAGATTCACAAGACCACAATATCTTACCTCGGTGTCAGTGTTCACTCAATCACCGCCACCCTCTTTAGTCGCTATTCATGATGATTTCAGAACTCATAAATTTAATAATATAGTGAATGCTAATAATGAGTAATTATTTATAGATTAATGCAGTATTAAAGTATTTGTTTTTAAACAAATTAATATTAAAATATTTCTTTAACTCAATAAGTGATCCTAGGATAAAACAGATGATGTTGATTTTGGGAGACACTAATTCAAATCGTTTTATCTGTAAAGTGTATGTGCATTGTCAAATAGTTAAAAATATCTATAAACGGATACTACATTGTAATCCCGTTAAGAATATTCAAAAAAAATATTAAAATATTTTTTAATGTAGACTATTATATAATCTTAGGGGTGATTCAACCTTCAATTATAACATTGAGTTTTAAAATCTGATTAATCTCAATGAAAAAGAGAATGTTATTTATTATAGGAGATTCAAATTCGAATGCTTGCGTTTGTAAGGTGTGTATACTTTGTCAAATAATTAATTATCACGTAATCATACTAGTATATTAAAGTGAATGAAATGACTATCTATAAAGAATTAAACTGGTGACAGCATTAATCTGGTGCAATGAGAACTTAATCGAACTCTCTAACAGTGGTTTGGTTATGTTGTTCATACTTATGTTAATTCATAGCATCAAGACGTTATTGAAGGCAAAGACCAAGAAGAAATTTCAGTATTGTACTGGTTGTGGTTTATTAAATTTACAATTTTAATGTTAAATAAATTAAGTATTATAATCAGTTATCTAAATAAAAAAAGGTAAAGTACACAGACGGTCACTGAACTTTGATAAGAAAAACAAAATGGTAATCAAACTTTCAAAAATCACAAAATGGAAATTAAACTTTATGTTTATAACAAAATAGTAACTGAACGTTAAATCCCGTTAAGTTACTGTTACAAAATTTAGTATAATAACACATTTAGTCTTTCATATTTATACATTCAATTAATTTAGTCCTAATTCGAAACAATTCACTAAATTTAGCTCTCGTTATTTATGCATTCTTTCAATTTGGTCCTTAAAGCAAAATTCTAAAGCATGGTAAAATGATAAATAATTACAATTAAATTTTTATAGGAACTTGAAAACTCGAATCGACTCGAATCGAAAAAATTTCAAATAAAGTTTGAGTTGTAAAATATGACACGTCAACTCGAATAACTCGAAATTTTTTAACTCGACTCGATCGAACACTCACCTCTATCTTAAGATATGACCCGTCAACTCGAAATATTCGAATATTTTAAATCAATTTTTTCTTTTAAATCAAATATTTTTTAAAATAAAATAATTAATATTTTCATATTTAAATCACATCGATTATTTAATAACTACTTTAAATATTCGATTTAAAGGAAAAATTGATTTAAAATATTTAAATATTTAATTAAATTTTTATAGAAACTCGAAAACGCGACTCGAAAAAAATTTCAAATAAAGTTTGAGTTGTAAAATATGATGCGTCAACTCGAATAACTCAAAATTTTTTTACTCTGCTCGATGGAACGATCATCTCTATCTTAAGATGTGACGCGTCAACTCGAATAACTCGAAATATTTGAATATTTTTAATCATTTTTTCTTTTAAATCACATCGAATATTTAATAACTACTTTAAATATTCGATTTAATTTAAAAAATATTCAATTTACAAGAAAAAATTGATTTAAAATATTCAAATATTTAAAGTAGTTAATAAATATTTGAATATTTAAAAGAAAAAATATTTAAATTAGTTATTAAATTTCGAGGTGAGCGTTCGATCGAACCGAGTCAAAAAATTTAGATTTATTCGAGTTGACGCGTCATATTTTACAACTCAAACTTTATTTGAAATTTGTTCGCTTCGAGTCAAGTCGAGTTTTCGAGTTCCTATAAAAATTTAATTAAATATTTGAATATTTTAAATCATTTTTTTTTTAAATCGAATATTTTTAAATTAAATCGAATATTTAAAGTTGTTATTAAATAACTGCTGTGATTTAAATATGAAAATATTAAATATTCTATTATAAAAAAATATTCGATTTAAAAAAATGATTTAAAATATTCGAATATTTCGAGTTATTCAAGTTTACGCGTCCAATCTTAAGATAGAGGTGAGCGTTCAATCGAGTCGAGTCAAAAATTTCAAGTTATTCGAGTTGACGCATATATTTTACAACTCAAAATTTATTTGAAATTTTTTCGATTCGATTCGAGTTTTCGAGTTCCTATAAAAATTTAATTAAAATTATTTATCATGTTTCCATACTTTGGAATTTTGCTTTAAGGACTAAATTGAAAGAATGCGTAAATAACGAGGGCTAATTTTAGTGAATTGTTTCGAATTAGGACTAAATTAATTGAATGTATAAATATGAAGGACTAAATGTGTTATTATACCAAACTTTATAACAGTCACTTAACGGGATTTAACGTCCAATTACCATTTTGTTATAAAATATAAAGTTTAATTGCCATTTTGTGATTTTTGAAAGTTTGGTTACCATTTTGTTTTTTTATCAAAGTTCAGTGACTGTCTGTGTAATTCACCCTAAAAAACTATCATGTCTATACTTAAAAAATGTCAAAAGTTTAAATTTTACTGTTGTAACTAGAATTAATCGACCAATAAATTATATATAAATGATTATAAAAAATAATTAATATATAATCCTGCAAATGTTTTACTAAAAATACATTCCATTTTTGACCGAAAAAAATACATTCCATTTGATCTTTTATATGCTAGTATTGATATTGTTGTAATATTTATTACAACAATCAGAGGCAGTGGATTCAAATGCCCTATTGTCTCTAATTTAATTAGAGTAGAATTTAAAAGATTATAAACAAATTAGGTATTGGATAAAAAAACAATTCAATAGAGATGTATTGACCGAGCAACCGACAGATTCTAAGTGAACTGATCAAATTGAATAGTTTGGTTTTTTTCAACACTAAACAAGATTAACATGTTATTTGCTGCTTTCGTCTCCTGTGATGGCCTTTATCAGTACTGCTCTGTGATTCTTGGGAACATTAACAACTAGCATATATATTATAAATATAATTACAAGAAATAATCGGGAGTCTTGCGTGTGGCGTCGGGCTCGATTTGCCGGGGTGCTGGATCGAATTGAAGAAAGTTCTGGTCCATATTCTCCCCAACCTCTAAAATTGCAGCCAAGTTCCCACATCGATAACAATAATTCGGAGCGCTGAAGACGGTGACCACGTTCTTCTCCTAAAGGAAATCACATAATAAGTAATCAATGTAGCTGTATAACAGTTAAACATGTTAGAAAACAAGTCTTAAACCGTTTCGGTTTGGTTTCACACCTGACACCAGTTGTATCCTTCCATGACAAGCTGATGGGCTCGTGAGATCAGACTGAGACCATTGGTATGGTTGAACTGAGCAGCGATATCTTGTCCAAATGTATAACCGGCACCACGCGGAGATATACCCCAACCGCATCGGTCATCAGGATCAGACCACAAGAGATCACACATTGGTCCTTCATGGGGAACCTACCATGAATAGACCCACATAATACCAGATTACAAAAACAAAATAACCACTGAATAAACATCATAAAGTTTCGAAATAATGCATCAAAGATCTGAGGCAACTTAACCCCAACAAAACTGATAAATCTTAATATTCAGATTTGAATTTGTGGCCATTTTCTCAACTATTGGTTGTGTAAGATTCAAAGTACATGGCAAATTTTAAACGGATCAAGGTGACTAAGGAAAGTTGAGAGAATCACTCATATATACATACCTCCTGTATACGGTCCAAAGCTCGAATATTGTCTAACGTGTCCAAAGATGGTGAAAGTCCTCCATGCAAACAAAAGATCTGTGATATCAAAATTTTATGGTTTTCAGAAGCCATCATGATAATAACTTAAACATTTGGCTTAAGTTGAAGTCAAACCTGACTCTCGATAAGAGCTGTGACCGGTAAATAATCAAACAGGTCTGTAAAATGCTTCCACACATTGGCATTTCCATATTTTCTCAAGCATTCATCATAAAAACCATACCTGAAAAGGAGGGAAGAATAAAACCTTTGGAAAAACAATAATAAGGCAACCCAAATACCACCTCATCATACAATGTAAGCAAGTTCTGAACACCAATAAACAAACTCCAGTGATTTTAAATTTTTCTTTATAATTTAAATGACAATGTGATTTCCCTTTTCATTAGTCACTTTATGTTTGTAACTACTGGCAAATGTCAACTTTGACATCTTTATCTCTAGTAAGCATTGCTTCAGACATGGAATTGGCTTGCCAGCTGCAGGTTTCTTCAAGGCTTTAGTTAGTGTGATTTTAGTGTTAAGAAAGTTGGATATTCATCCTAACTGTTTCACAGGGAAAGATAACTACTTGTGATTTGTGGAAAATATTTGTCAGCTTTCCACATGGAGCAGGTAGGATCACGTCTTCAGCTTAGAACGGACAGATCTCACAACTACTTCCAAAATGGAGATTTTACATGCAGGCAGCAAACATAAATCAAGGGTTTTTTTTTGTTTTTTTTGAAAGGGAGTATCAATTCAAAAAAACAGGAGAAATTGGTAAGATGAAGATTGAACCCATTTAAATAAAACAGGGAACAGAGTTTGAAAATTTTACTAGAAAGAATGCATCAGTTCATCTGTGTTCAACATTAGATTGCTCTTCATAATGCATAGAATCTTTTATGTCACTCAATTCAACGAAGGCCTAATAGGAATGAGGGGATCAGCTAGTAATTCAAAAGGAAGAATGAAGGCCTTACATATTAGCAATTTTTTTACCAATGATTAAGTTTTGTAACACCTTTCCAATCTTGTAACTTAACCATTGGATCAACATTCTTTTTTCATATACACCTTTTCACCCTTCCAAGCAAAAGCTTAAATGTTGCTTTTTTTTTTTGTCATCGAATATGCTACAACATCATTACAAGAAAGGAGGAAAACAAGGTGAAAAGATCTTACACTTGGGTTATCTGCCGGCTCTCGTGATTTCCTCTTAGAATTGTGATTCTCTCTCTATAACGGACTTTCAAGGCCACTAAGAGCGTGACAGTCTCAACTGAGTAGTATCCACGGTCTGCTCAATTGCCGCAAAAGTTAAAAAGAACATCTCAGTCCATTCAAATTATAAAATTTGCGAACAGCCGTAATATTATTTGACTAATAGGAAGCACTATAAAAATGAACTGATTTCTATCCATACCTCACGGCTCACGCCCAACCATCGAAAAGCTTAGGCTAGGTTCTACAATTTAATTCATATAGTACTTGACACACATAATGGCTAACATTTCTTATCCATAGCAACATCCCTCGACAATATCAGCACATCTCCTAACTTAGCACCAACAAGAAATTTGGTGTCACCGTTTAGATAAAGCATGAGACGCAAAGTCACTACCCCCACCCCAAATCATCAATTTAAGCATCTAAGGAGGGACAGTAAACGGTAATTTTGCAGCAAACTCAGTAGCATGAAGATAGAACCACTGGATTTGATACCATACAATTTAAGCATAATAATCCACCAATCTATCAACAGATGAAGAATTGAAGGTAACCAATGCCTCCTTTTTTTTTAGCAAAGCCAGGATAGATCTGTGCCTACAAATCTGATTGTATAAAACTCTATTAATTAATCCACAAAATTTTACATAAAAAAACGTGAATATGATGAATAATTAACAAAGAATAACAGACACCAAAATTCTTCACAAAAATATAACACAAAAAGAATAATAAATGAAACACAGCCTTACAAATCTTTCAAAATCACATCAAATTTCAAATGATCAGGAAAAAGTTAAAGCAAAACATAATAAGAAACAAACTGACCTACATAATCTCCCATGAAGAGATAATTAGTATCAGGCGTATTGCCTCCTATCCGGAACAGCTCTATTAGATCATAAAACTGTCCGTGAATATCTCCACATACCGTTACCGGACACTTCACCGGCTGAACGTTCCATTCCTCCACAAGTATCTCTCGTGCCTGCTCGCATAACACCTTCACCTCCGCCTCCGAAAGCGGCTTACACTTCATCAGCTGCTCGATTTGACGGTCTAGGTCTCCCGTTGACGGCATCCTCTCTGATCCTCCACCGTCCGGTCACTTGATCCACCTCCCCTTGCCTTCTCCTTCACCACTGACCGTAGAATCGAGAAAATAAACAAATAAAAACCGGTCAGATCGGTTGATACAAATCCGTGAAGCGTAATGGATTAGGTTCATAACGTAAAGTCTCGGAGATTAGGTTTTGGGATTCGTTTTCGATCTATATCTTCCATCTCTCTTCGATTTTCTCCCAGAAAAGAAAAAGAAATGAAAAAATTATCAATGCCAATATTACAGGAACGAGTTTGTTCTGTTTTTCCTTTCTCTCCGGTGGCTCTGCCGAGTCAAAATCCTTGAGGGAAATGGCACGTGTCAGTTTATTGCTTTTCTTTGAACAAAAATATGTAGATAGATTACAAGGTTGGTCATCCAACTTTAAGTTTAGTTCTATTTGGATCAACAACTTTAAAAGGTATTATTTTGATCATCTTACTTTTTGAAATTTTAATTTTCAGTCACCCACGGTGAATGTTGTAACGAAATGATGAAATGAACTAAGTTTTACTTGGTATGATAATGCATATACACATGAACGTAGCATGATTTCATGTTAGGGGATGAACCTATAAAATTTTAAGGGTGACGAACTTATAAAATTTTAGGGGCGAAAATAAAATTTTAATAAAAAATACGTAGATTTTTTTTTTAAAATTTTCTAAATCATATATGAATTTTAAATTTTTAGGGGACGATTTCCCCTCCAACCCCCTCTCGGTCTAACCCTACATATAAACATCTATTAAATTGGTCTTGCCAGATGACCGGTCCGAGTAGGCTACACAGGGAAAACCGAAGCGAAACCCGTTAAGGTTCCCCCTCGTTAGTAACCCTAAAATTTTTCTTTCATTTTAATCTTGTCTAAAGGCATGTTAATTCCTAAGTGATCACGTCAGCGGAAAACATCACTAAAAAAGCACATTCGAACCACAACCACACTTTAAACAGTCCATTTTACATTTGCAGGGCATGCCGTATCGATACACCAATCAAGGGTATCGATACGCCTTGACTAGGTCAACTCAAACAGTCAACTCAGGGAAGACCGTATCGATACAGCCCTTGAGCGTATTGATACGCCCTTCTCGGTCAACATTTCGTGGTCAACGAGATAACATCGTACCGATACGCCTCAACACCGTACCGATACGCCCTTAACTCACCAAAATCTCAGAATTCCAGTGAGCTAAAATTGTGTCGATACGCCCCCGTGTATCGATACACCCAGCCAAAACTGAGTCCTGCAGGCAATACCGTATCGATACGGCCCTTAGGCGTACCGATACGCCCTACTTTGCAATTCCCTAGTTTCAGCAAAAACCAACAAGACTCTAACTCTAAATGCATATTATGACTTTCCTAGCCACATACAATCATCCATACAACATACCACAACCAAGAATTAACATGGAGAGCAATTTGGATGAACAAATACACATATACATTATGGCATTCACACAAGGGATAGATTTAGCATATATGTACATACTTAAGAGTTCCAAAAGCCATAAGGCACAAGTCAACACATACAAGGTTTGCATACACAACCAAACAACATGAACCAACTAAGGCATAGCCTCATCAACACAAGTATTCATCAAGACAAGCATGGTTTACATATCCAAGCCAAAACATGAACATCAACAACACTTATGAGTCATACAACGCTCATACAAAACATAGTAGCCTCATTGCTAAACTACCACTTTAATTACTAAAATCATACTTGAGCAACTACACTTGGATAGCCCCTTCGCCTTGCTCCTTGCTAACACCACGCTAATGATCTGCATTGTTGAAAATGAGAGCGTAAGCTAGAAGCTTAGTGAGGATGCTCTAAAATTAAAAACAACAACAATGCAGGGTTCAAGCATGTAATCCTCAATATCACACACAACATACATAGGCATCAATTGGCAACCTAGCTAGTGTCTCAAGAGTCACAAATATGGCATCTTACATCATATTAAACTCAACAATATAAATCAATTGTCTCAACACCATAATCATAAGAACAAGTACATTGGCCACTATTAGTTTACTCGGATGTGCGGATTTACTCTCAACAACAACATTACCTCGGTGGGATTACACTCATCACCGAACCTTGCATGGGTGGATTCCACTCATCACCACATGCCCTACAGATGGGATTCCACTCATCATCACGTATAATATAAATAAATTTCTGGTGGAATATTACAACACCATACTCCTCCTTGATGACTTAACGCCATCAAGGCCACACGCGTTTTGACTCAATTGTGTGCACACTAATCCTAATGATCGATCATTTACACCCGATAAGTTAATTAGTGCCAATTCCTTTAAGCCACATCACACATCCATCAATTATAGCACATATTCATCACATACACATATCAAGGTATACACATACGAATCAATTCATATTTCGCAAGATCAAAATAGGCAATGGCATATATAAAGCAACATTAACAATCAAGGAGTTAAACTACCAATTTAACTTCCACCCCGGAATGGCCTACCAAGCTCATTCCAACACTTCCACTACTCACACTTGAACCAACTTTAAAACATATTTAAAGTTTTGCTCACCACCCTTCCTTAGCAAACAAAGCAAGCAAGCAAACCTCCTAAATTCTCGGATTCGGTCCCGATGCTTCTCCGATGTCTCCTCTTGTTTCTAGCCAATCAAAACATAGCCATTACTCACAAATTCGATGCTAAATTCAGTCACAAACTCCAACCCATAAACATAAGCCGAACTTCACCAATTTCAAACTCAACTAATCACAAAATTCCTATTTTCGTGCTCCCCCAAAACCCAGCTGAAAACTATGATTTCCAGCACCCAAATGGCATCTAAAAGGTTCCAAAACACTTCCCTAACCCTATACCATCAGCCCTTCAACCCAACCCTAAAACACACCAAAAACCCAATTTTAGACACTTCAAAAATTTCCCCAAAGACCCACTTCGAGTTTTCACCCAAATCCTACCATTTCAAGATATTAAGTGTGTTTTGATGAGATTAAACCAAAACCCAACTCAACAAATCAACCACATTTGAAAAACCCATTAAAAATTCAAACTTTCATCAAACTTGAAAAATACAAAAATGGATAGTTTTGAAATCTAAGACTATGTAAATGAAGAGGATGATGAGGAGAGTTCAAATGTGAAGTTACCTTCAAAAATGCCCTTGAATCAATGGAGAGATTGAATGGAATAGTGAACTTTGGGGTTTGGGAGGGGTTTAGGGGAGTTCACGTTGGAATGAAAGAGGAGAGAATACCACTTTATTTTTTTTCTTTTAACTTTCAAAAAGGTTGTCTATTTTTTTGTTTTAGCTAAATTACCAAAATGGCCACTTCTTTTTATTTAAATCTCAATTAAATCAAAACTAGGATTAATTTAATTAAAACCCATTTCACCGACTCGAACCAACTCATGCGACTAACTCCTAACCCCGAAACACGGGTGTTACAGTGATTATCTTTAATTACAACATAAATTAAATTATATTTATGAGATGAATTTTGTTTTTTCTAATATAATACTTTTAAATGATTGAAAATATATTTTCTAAATCTATTTCTAATTTTTGAATTAAATATTTGGTAAAAATATAAAAAATAATAAAAAGTAACATTAATTAAAATATTTAAATAAAAATTAGTGCATGCGATATCACAATACCTAAAAAGACAAACAAAAAGAAGTTAAGAAAATATATACAAAAACAAAATAAACTAGTGCAAAGACTAAACCTAAAACAACCAATTGCCAATCTCCGACAGCGGCGCCAAAAATTTGTTTGCGCGTGTGATGCACTTTAAATGATACGCAAATATGGTGCAAGTATACACGTCCGACATGTAATAAAGTGATGAGTGAGTATCGTCTCCATAGGGATTAGAGATGTTTCGAGGTAAGTTTAAGCACACAAGTGTCACAAAATGTAAATGGAGAATGTTGTGGCGAATTAAGATGGAGTAATGAATGTTGTAGCAAATCAGAACAGAGTTATAAATGTTGTAGCAAATAAAGGTAAAAGATAGCATGTTGAATTCAGTAGACAAACAGGTCCTCTTACGTGTGTGAAACTCACTTGGGAATGACTGGCTGGGTTGCCTGATTAACCTATGTTTTAGCTCTCTACTAGGGTTTACCTCTCTAACTTAGTCTATGCTCGGCAGGATTTGCTCAAGGTACTCCTTAACTATCTCTAGCAAGGAAACTGGGAGTAAAAAATGCTACAGCAATACCTCTCAGCGTAAACTTTATCACTCCTCCTACCCATAAAGATCTATCCTTCTTAGCCGTTGAAACCCAACACTTATCTCTAAGGTAGATTAGAGTTGTGCCTCTCAGCATCTTACTCCATTGTCTATGCCAGTTAAAGAAATCTCTCTCAACCACTAACCTCAACTCACACCTAAGAAAAGGCCAACTCTCGAAGGCTCTTACAACCCTAAGCATTTAACAACATAGACAAAGCATAGATACGAGCAAGAGATAAATAAACATTCATAAAAGAAACTAAAACATAATTCATCCAAACAACCCTAGTCACCTAAACCAGTTCATGGCTGGGCAAATATCATTCGAAGTATCTTCGTTCATACAACTCATTTTCCATATATAAAAATAAATGCTAAAGCAACAGAAAGGGAATAGGAGCCTCCCAATCCGCGATGGACTTGTAGTGCCACGAATCGCCCTAGGATTGCCGCCTCTCTCAAGGTCAGCAAGGTCAGACCCTTGGAGCTTCAGTGATGGAGGACACCAAGTGGAGGAAGAAGAAAAGAAAAGAGCCGTCTTTGCTTTCTCTCCCTAGTCTTTTTGTCACCTTTTCACGCTCTCCCTTTAATGAGGGTATTGTGTCCTTTATATAGTGAAGGCTCTTAGGGTTTTTTGCCCTAATGATTCTCTGGAGTCCAGAGAATATTCCCTATACATGTGGGGCACAATCAGATAAAAAGGGGGCTCGCACATGTGGGCTATCAGCGTGTGCGCGTTACTTTGCCTTTTTCTGAGTCCAGAATTGTTGTCCAATTTACTATATCATTTTTCTGCCTTGCCCTGCTTCATACCAACTTCACCCTGCACAACACCACACTAGCAAATTACCTTCAAGCAACATCTAATCTCATGAAATAAGGCCAAACCACCAACAAGTAAAGATACATACAACTATATGTTCTAAATGCACCTACATGCTATGAGATGACCTCAAGAACAAACAAATACTTAAGCAAAAATGTGTAAAATATAAGTATTTTGGCAAGTCATCGTATATATAAAAGAATAAGAAAATTGACAATTATTTCAATACATTAATTTACAAATAATGATGCCCCATCATCATCTCATTACAAGTTTAGGAACTATCTATCACAGAAACATGCATTTAGTTGAGAGAATGATTAACTTCTTAATACAATCCTTAAACACTTGTACAACTGATGAGTATAAAAACTTTCCCACTCCAACAATAATGTATGGAATTTAATCCACATGAGAATGAAGAGATTAATTCCCTAAAAATTTATATCTTCCTTTCCAAATCATATCTACCTGTCCATGAATTATTTAGGCTACTACAATAATTACATCTTTACTTCCTAGTGACAGTATCCATGCTAAGACTAACACATGATTGCACCTGGTTGCAAAATTAGTGATAAAAAGTAGGACAAGAATGATGTCTACCATAAAGTTATTTTCTAATGTAAAGTTTATATCCTGCACCAGTATATGAAAGGATAAGAGCAACTTTGCAGCTTGTATAAACATGAACAATGTGATGTCTCTATGCATCACACATGGATGAAGTAAAAACATCAAGATAAATTCATATAATAGACGAGATCTCCAACCAGCACTCATCCTTCAACTTTTTAAAAAATCCATATATACGCAGATTTGCCAGCTTCACATTATGTGGAATTTAATAATCTCCTATTATTTTGGGGAAAAATAAAATAAGATAAACTGATATTCTTTACACCAACAATTATAATTTCGATTATATTATAACAGAAGACCATTTATCCCGCACACTAAATTCCAAACTCCAAACCTTTGCTTGCAGTTGTCCAATGCTCTTAGGAGAATACCTTAATCAATCTTGCTCGAAACTTACCAAAAAATCAATTGACAATGAGCACTTTGAAGTTTAAAGAAGGTAATGTATTTTATTTAATCACACAAATAATCAGAAGGCTGTAAATTTTTAGCATTAGTGCAATTGATGAGCAATCCAAACAGCAACTAACATGATCAATCACGAGATCAAAAAGTAAGGGAAAACAAAGTAGGAAGAACCCAACAAGCATTCAAAACTTAACTCAACTTAAGATCTTTTAATATATAATATTTTGTTACAATAACAAACTAAATCGTTTTTATATCCCCTGCAGTAAAACTGAATTCTTAACTTCTCTTACACTTATAATGGAAGAATAAAGATTTAACAAGCATACTAAGTAGATATTCAAGAAGATCTTAAAAAATGACATTTGAATCAAACAATCAAATCAAAACAAGAGTTAAGGAAAAGAAACAAAACCCATTAAAGTTTAGACAATATCAGGCATACCTAGATCAACAGACACCAAAGAAAATATGAAAAAATGAAAATCCAAATGAGTGATAACCCAACAAAGAAAGAACCTACCATTATGAATCATTACTTGTAAATGGGATGTTTTCTTTACGATACAAGAAATACATTATGAACCCACCATTAATTCCTTCAAAAACCCTAAAAATCCTAAACATTATGAACCATATAAAAATCCCCAATTTCGAACTCAAAACTCACCATTACTTCCTTCAAGATTTCGAACTCAAATCATAAAACCCACCATTACAAAACTCTCTCCTTCAAAACCATACAAAACTCCCGCATAATTTCCCCAAATTTTGAACCCAATTTACAACATCTATCTTACCTCAAAACCTTTCTACCTTCCTCGCGATTGAGCCTCAAAAGCTTTCTTCCTCAGCCTTTAGTGTGTGCGTGAATCTCCTGTGAGTACCTAAACCCTTTCAACTAAAGATATGCTCGATATGTGTTGTATTTTCCCGCTCCTCCAAGTGTGTTTATGACCCTTTAACTTTTTTTTCCTTTTTACCTAGGTAAGCGATAACTCTTGCCTTTCTTTTTTTCATCCAACGATTAAGACTAATTTGGCTTCATCCAAAGGTTTAGGACATGAGACCTCTTTTTAGTCCTCATTTAAGCCGCATGTTTTTAAAATATCCCGTGATTGTATACCCTCAACCCTTGTATACTTATGTTTAACACTAAACTATTCACCAGCGTTGCTTGTTGATGGGATATGGATAGGGGTATAAACGAACTATTTGTGTTTGTTTATTTTTTTTGAAGATGTTTATGTTCGGTAAATGTTCGTTTAAAATTTTAATATTGCGTTCGTGCTAGTTTGTATATTTTTGAAGGTGTTTGTATTTATTTGTTTGTTTAGCGTTCGCAAACATATTCATTTAACGTTCACAAGCATGTTCATTTAATGTTCGTGAACATGTTCATGTAACGTTCATGAACATATTCGTTTATATGTCTGCTAAAATGTTTGTTTATATGTTTTCCAAAATGGTAAAATAACAACACTAGTCTTAAGCCCCTTAGGCTTCAGAGTTTGAACTCCAAAGTTTATGTCGTGTTCAATCTAGTTCCTATCTTCATCAATAGTTAAAATGTAAAAAAATAAAAGAGGGGAACCGAGTAAACAAGCTTATAAATGAGTTGATAAACGAGCTTGTTCGTGAACATAAACAAACCGAACACATCTCTGTTCGTTTTCGTTCGTTTATTAAACGAACATACAAATTTTATTCATACTCGTTTATTTAACTTATACAAACATAAACGAACATCATATGACTGATTCAGGAACAATTCAATGAACACACTGTTCATTTACACCCTTAGATGAGGATGGGGGACTATTTACTACCTTTTTGGATATTCATATAAAAATCAAATTAAAAATGGAGGGACTAACTTCATAACATTAGTTAAGTATAAAAACTATTCATGAATTTTTCCCAAATACCCAAACAAGTTCTTTTAATTAAGGCTTAAATATAAATATGGTACTCGAACTAGGCGCATTCTCCCAAGTTGGTACCTGAAGAAGTTTTGCTCCCAAGTTGGTACCCGAACTTTTTTACCATCCACTATTCTAGCACTTTTGCTTAACACCGTTATTCATTTGATGATATGACATCATGGACAAATAGAGACATGCCATGTGGCATTAAATTTTGTTGACTAGCTAACCTTTTATTTCTTATGTGGCATCCATTTTAGTGACATGTGAATTAATAAAATCAAGTAATTTAATTAAACAAATTAAAGGCTAGTGTGATTTAACCTAATCAATACACTTAATTAGAAAATCTTTTATCACTGCTTTTTGAAAGACAAAAAATTTATAGATCAAAAACTCAAATCGCAGTAATCTATCATTGATTCAGACATCTAACCATAGAATTTCATCTATTCTGGTATTTTTCTTGAACCCTAACATTTTTTTCATATTTTTTGTTATTTAATTCGATTTTTAGGGGGTTTTAGTCTCATTTTTAGGGATTTTGTATGGGTTTTGATTTGTACGGATTTTCTAGTATAATAAGTTATTAAAATGTTAGATTTTAAAGTTACTGAAACATAAATTTAAATAATAAGATAAAAATTTTAAAGCTTTTTAATTAATCTTAAATTTTAAACCAATGCATCTTTTCTTCTATATATGTTTATGAAGATAACTCATGTGTTTATTTTGTTGAACAATGTGTGTATCCGTTTATATTGCTAACTTGCAATATATATTTGGATATCGTGTTGCTAAACTTGAAATATACATGTGGGTTTTTTTGCAATACATTTTAACAATTAGTTAATAATTAGGTTGCTTTGAGTTATATTTTCAGTACTCTTTTTCAGCCTTGAATTTATTTACTATATCTTTGGGGTTTTTGGTCTTGAATTTTAGGTACTTTTTATGAGTTCTGATTTATAAGGGATTTTTCTCGAATTTCAAAGGGTTGTGTTTCGTTTGAAAAAAATGTTAGGGAAAACTACACCGGTGGTCCCCAAACTATTACCATTTTCCTATTTTGGTCCCCAAATTATGTTTTTTGGCAAAATCGTCCCTTCTGTTACATAGTTCTCCTGTTTTAGTCCCCGACGTTAAATAGCTAACGGTTTTGCTGACGTGGCATTTTTTTAAGAAGAGAGAGAAATGATTAAAAAATATTTAAAAAATGTCACGTCAGCAAAACCGTTAGCTATTTAACGTCAGGGACCAAAACAGGAGAACTATGTAACAGAAGGGACGGTTTTACCGAAAAACATAGTTTAGGGACCAAAATAGGAAAACGGTAATAATTTGGGGACCAGCGGTATAGTTTTCCCAAAATGTTATTAGTGTATGTGCTGACATATACATATTGAAAATTTACATGTTGTATTTAAGTCTTTCTATATTGATGAATATTTTATATGATATTAATGTAGTTGTATACATGCATATGCCAAATAGCAAATGATGTGTTGTTGATCTTAGTATTTATTTTGTTTTATTATTATTATTATTATTATTATTATTATTATTATTATTATTATTATTATTATTGGTTGAAACATGTGTTTCCACTTTTTATTCTTAGGTTTCAATGTAAAGTCTTTCTATAACCTCTTTTATATTTATTAATGTTAGTCTTTCTCAAGTTGTGTGCAAGTTTACAATTCTTTGATTATTTTCTTATTTTGTTTTTAGTATCACTAATATATTTAAGTTGGCAAATGTCGGAGAATAGTAAATGTATACATTGAATTTTTTCTTTTAGTTGGCAAATCATGATTCAATTAAAAAATACTCATTTAATATTTAGATTGGGATAAAAACAATCTTTAAAAGTTTTAATATGTTTGTAAACATGTGTTGCTATTGTTTAATGTCACTTTATGGTATACATGTTAATTTATACGCGTGATATTCTAATTTCATATCATTAGCTTTATGATATATGTATTAATGTGTATGTTTATTTTTAATTGCAGAGTTAATCAATGACTTGGGTACATCTTAAAGTATATATGCATTTGGGTGGGTCTTTCGTAACAGGCCCTGCGTTATTCTATGTTGGTGGCAATGTAATCGAATGGGATTTAGACCCGGACATGTTATATTATTATACATTATGTGATTTGGTTAAAGAAGCTGGTTATAGAGCTGTTAAGTGTTTTTCCTACTGTGAACCTGGGTTAGAGTTTAATGAGGGCCATATGGTTTGTTATGATGATTCTTCAATTATTACTATGATAAATCATTAAGAAATTTAGGGTCACTATATATATATATGTGTGTTGAGCATGTTGTAGACATGTCTATTGTTGCTGAGGGTATGACTTTCGTGCCTAGTTTTAACGATGTTATACGAGATGTAAATGCTGAAATTAGGATAACTAATGAGCAAACATGGATTGTTGAGGTATCTAATGAGGCAGATGTTGGGTTGGGTAGGCCAAGTAGTCCAATTGGGAAATATGAAGAGAATATAAGTGGGTCAACAAGAGTTGAATAGTGGGTGTCTACTGATTCAAAAACTTCATTAGATACTAAAGATTTTCTAGGTGCAACTTCTAAGGATGAAGAGATAAATGACATTTTGGCTAAAGCAAAAAAGAAGAAAATTTCAACACCAGAGGAGTTACAGGCTGAGGATGAGATGATTTTCGAAGATCAAAATATTCAAAGGAAGAAGAAAGTAAATGGAAGTGTAGAAAAAATATAGAAAAATCTGATGAGTTTGGTGGAGAAACATATTATATTGATTCTTCGGATTTGGAAAGTTATGACAGTGGTTCAGAGGCTGAATTTGTTTGTCGAAAAACACATCATGTGTATTTTTATCCTACTAATTTGATCCCCAGATTTCAGTTTGGTATGGTGTTTCATGGGCCAGAAGAGATTAAGGAAGCCTTGGCAAAGTATGCTATAGCAAAGAGGTTTGATATAGTATACAAAAGGAATGAATCAGAGAGGACTAGAGCTTGGTGTAAGCAAGAAAGATGTCATTTCCGTATATATGCTGGTTTGAATAAAGCCGATGGTTTGTATAAGATAAAAACTTTTAAGGAAACTCATGAGTGCTCAATAACTTTCAAGAATACAAGAGCAAATTACAAATACGTTGGAAAGTATTTCTTAAGTAAGTTGAGGATACTTCCTAAACTTAAGTTGACTAATATGCAAAAGCTCGGTAAGGAAGAAATGAAGGATGAACTGAGTAGAAGCACATGTAGCACGGCTAGAAGATGGGCATTGGAAGAAATTAATGGACGAGTCTCGTATGAGTTTACTAGACTTTTTGATTATGTACATTCTTTAAGGCAGGCAAATCCAACTGCAAATATTGAGTTGATGGTTGAACGTCCCACTTCTTTTGAAACCCCTAAATTTAGGAGCTTTTATGTAGGCTTTACTGCATTGAGAGATGATTTCAAGAAATGTTGTAGGCCTTTTTTAGGTTTGGATGGTTGTTTTTTTAAAGGAAAGTTTAAGGGTGAAATTTTGACAGCTGTAGGTAGAGATGAAAATGATCAAATCTACCCTAGTGCATGGGTTGTTGTAGAGGTT
Organism: Hibiscus tridactylites; assembly: GCA_958450335.1. Taxonomy (NCBI): domain Eukaryota; kingdom Viridiplantae; phylum Streptophyta; class Magnoliopsida; order Malvales; family Malvaceae; genus Hibiscus; species Hibiscus tridactylites. The sequence continues at coordinate 35,690,230 of OY288267.1, read as the reverse complement.
GGGAACAGAGAAACATGAAATTGGTTTTTGAAAAATATCATTTCAGATCTACAACTGGGTGATGGTGATGGGTTCACTTTAATGAGTGTTCAACAAAAGGTATTTTTTATAAAATTTATTTATTTACTGTAATAGTTACATATGTATTTTTACTAATGTTTCATTCTTATTTTCTTCTTAGGGCCTAAAAGAGGAAATTGATGAATTGTTACCAAGAGTTGAGCATAGAGTATGTGCAAGACATTTATATGCAAATTGGAGGAAGGCAAACTCTGGTGAAGACTTGAAGAAAGAATTTTGGGCAGCTTGTAAATCAACAACGGAGGTTAATTTTGAACATCACATAAGTAAGAATGAACAGTTAAAGGGTAATGCCAAGGTAAATCTCATGAAGACTGATCCTAAACAGTGGTCGGGGTGTTATTTTTCCACTAGATCTAACTGTGATGCAACTGATAATAATTTTCCTGAAGCTTTTAACTTTGTCATCATAGGAGCTAGGTTATGGCCTTAATATCTTTGCTAGAAGAAATTAGGCAATATGTAATGGGAAGAATTGCTAATAACATGTCAAAATGTACAAAATGGGAAAAATTATTTTGTCCTAAGATATGTACAAAGTTGGAACAAAATAAGGAAATGAGTGCTTATTATCATGTTAGATGGAACGGGACACAAGGGTTCGAAGTAGTTTGTTTTGGTGATGTTCTTGTGGTGAACCTTGAACAATGGTCATGTAGTTGTAGGACTTGGGACCTCACTGGCATACCTTGTGCACATGCAATTGCAGCCATATTATGGAAAAAAGATAATGTTCGGAATTATGTATACAGAGTGTATTAAAAAGAAATGTACCAAATGTTGTAGAGTCATGTTTTACCCGTTGTTCCTAGCGAAAAAGTTTGGGTGAAAACAAAAAAGGAACCTATTGATCCCCCACTTTCAAGAAAAATGCCCGAAAGGCCCAAGAAAAATAGAGTAAAGGAGGAGTGTGAAACAAGGTGTGAGACAAAATTGTCTAAAAAGAAAAGGAAGATGAAGTGTCAGAAGTGTTTTAAACTTGGACATAATTCTAGAAAATGTCCCAATACAACAAACGTAAGTTTTATTTTATTTTGAAATCTAAATTTCACCTTACTGTTAGTAGCTTTGTAACTATTTTTTGATATTATTAGAGTATAGAAGCATCAACAAGAACGCCTTCTGTTGCAACAGATCTCATAACACAAGCGGTCACTGAAGACACCGCTCAAGTAGTACCATATACATCCAATGAAGCAGCAATGCATATAGTTACTTAAACACATGCAACAATTCCTCAAGCACAATTACATCGGGTAACTTTCAAACTACCTTTATTACATCAAGTTGTAAATTTATTTTTGTCAAAATATAACTAAAATCTAATCATATAATGATGTTTATATATATATATATATATATATTAGTTATATTTTTTATAATATGATTTTGTTTGTTCATCATTGTGTTTAAATGCACGAGTCTTATAACAAATATTGATTTTATTTGTTCATCGTTATACAGCCTAGATTTAGAGGAAAAATTGTAGTTAGTCTACCAAATAAATGCACCAAGAAAAGAAATGAGACAAACAATAGTACTACAGCTGCTGCCAGTCAAGAAAATTGAAACGCTAAGCAGGTGAAGTTCATACCATCATCCCAACATCAACAACATCAAAAAAGTGAAGATTTGAATGTATTTAAGTGGATGCAAGATTATTTTTTACTGATGTTTATAAACCATTTTGTTAATTCTTTTTAGCTTACATCAGATCAAATATTAGAAACTATTTTGTTGTTATTTTCATTTACAAACTTTTATTATTTTATTTCATATTAAAATAGGTTAATTTTATTTAAGTTTTTAAGATTTATTAACCACTATAATATTATCTTAAACTGCGAAGTATTTGACTTATGCTATAGCATTTTACTATTTTGGTGTATTTGGCTCCATCATTGTTGTATGCTGGAAGAGCGATAACCAAACAATGCTTTTGTTTGATGGGAGCAGCTTTCTCTTCAAGTTTTAGTCATCCTTTCTCAAACGCTTAAGTCTCGGTTTCTCCTAGCTTGGAGACAAGAAGCTTAGCTTGGGAGGTGTGGTTCTCCTTGTCTTGGAGGTGGTTCGAAGTCTTTGCTCTTTTCAAGCTTGTGATCCCAAGTTGCTTTTGCTCCCTTCCCCTTTTCTTAATAATCTCCACATACATTTACCATCTTTTCTTTATACCTTTCTGCCCCCTTTTGATAATTTACTGCTCACCTTTCCCCACCAAACATGGAACCGCATCCTTTCTCTTCATCTTTAAGTGTTGGTGTGGTTAATAACGACTACCCGACAAACCATGTAGACCCTAACTTTCTCAGCCAAGACTTCATTGACGAGCTTGAACTAAATGACGATAATGAAGTAAACTTTGCACTGAAAAAACAGGCTCTTATTGGCAAGCTTCACTCCTCAAACCAGCTCAAGTCCCTGACGTTGTCAGCCATTCTAGCAAAGCTTGGAAGATTGAAGATCTAGAATGCCATGATTTGGGGCGAAACTTCTTTCTCTTCATGTTTAAATTCGTGGAAGAACGAAACAGCATCCTGGAAGCTAAACCTTAGGCGGTGCAGGATGCTTTACTCATTCTAAAAGAGTGGCAACCAGACAAGGCCCTCGAGGAGTTAGACTTCTCCCTTGAAGAATTTTGGGTGCAGGTACACAATTTACCTATTGGGTTGATTACCCCAGAGAATGTTAAGAGAATAGGAAAGCTTTTCCCTGTGTTTTATGGCTCATCCTTAGAAGACGGTAATAAACTTCACTGGCAAGGATCTGTGCGTCAAATAGTGGCTATTCGTATCGAGGATCCGTTGAAGACAGGGTTTATACTCAACCGGAAACAGGACAAACGACTGGAAGTCGCGTTCAAATACGAGTATTTTCCCAAATTTTGTTTCCGATGCAGGAGAATAGGGATTGTTGAGAAGTAGTGTAGGCATGATATCTTTGCCTTTAAGCTTGCTGGGAAGTTCGGACCTTGGCTCCATGCCTCACATGAAGGTAAGCCAAGAACCCTACATCATCCTATGGTGGCAAGGCAGCATGGAAACAGTCCTCAATCGATGGAAGAGATGAGGCTTGGGTGTGTCACTAAGGACAAAGCTGTGAAGTCTCCAAGAAACTTGAAAACCTTGCAAAATCTAGAGGCTAAGGTTGCCTCGGTTAAGGAAACAATTATAGTCCCATCAGACTAGGGAAAAGTCAACCTTGGTTTCCCTCTTTTGGGGCCTACGTTGTCCTTGGACCTCCCTGGTATGTCAACTCCACCCTCCTCTTCAAGGAAATCAATGAAAGCCCCCTCGAGCCCTATGCCTACAACACAGATTGAACCTTCATGTGCCATCATTCCTTTGCTCTCTGCAACAGCTGATAGCCACAGTGCTATATGGGGAAACATCCTTGCAGACGATTTGATCGAATGGAGGTTTCCAGCTGTAGGAAACGAAAGCACGTGGAAGAAAGAGAAGAACCCTTCAGCCATGCTAAGAGAAGGGAAATCTGAGAGTGTATATCCAATTCTATCGTGCAAGTTGCACCAAGAAATTGGTGCATCTCGGAAAAGGGTTGGGCAGCAAATGAAGAACTTCTAAAGGCTGCGTTGTTCCCTTCATCTTATTTGAACTCCTCTGTAATTATTAGGGACATTGAAGGAAAAAAAGGGCAAAACTTATGGCTCTTGGAGGCTTACCTTAATCAGGAAAGCAGCACGACGAAAATACCAAATGGAATGCTCTCGTATTATGGTGGATGAAGCAGGTTTAATTGAACTAGGGATCGACCCTTTGGCAAGAAGATCACTAGGGTGGCATCTATGTGTATCGATGACAGCTTCTCCCTCAACGAGGAGATTTAAATTAGCGATGGGGAAGAGCCGTCAGTCAGTTAACGCCTACCACTGACCATCCTTTCCATGATGATGCACTGCAGACCCCGGATAACTCTTTCGAGAGTTATCCGGAAAAACTATGATTCCCCTTTGCTCGATTGCATGTGTTTGGAAGGGGCATAGGCGATCCCCCCATTGCATCACTTCCTCTCGAATCAAGAGGATGCTTTCGATGCCTAGTGATCCAAGGTTTTTGGTGCCAGGTTCAAGCCAGTGTTGTTTTTAGTTTGTTGGTTTCCATTGGCTCAAGAATTACGAGGGTTGTTGTTTCCTCTTTCATCTCTACACACGGGTGCCATAGAGTAATGCCTTGATAAGAACCAGCATGTATAGGATGAAAGCCTGCCTCTGGATAGAACTCTCAGGCGTATTTCATGGAGTTTCATTCGATGAAGTTGAAAGAAGGATCGTGTTTACCCATCATTGCTGTTTTCTTGCTTTTCCAGTTCAGACAACGCTAATCAAGGTTTCACCGTTGGTCGCGTATCATCCCGGCGATTCTAGGATTGGTCGTCCAGTGTTTGTGTTTTTGTCTTTGTTGTTGATCCGGCCTCTGTGTCGGCCATCGTCTCGTTTCTGTTTCCGTTTGGTTTGTTTCCGTTGGTTTGTAGGATCTGTTTCCTGTTGTAAGCCTGACTTTCCTTTTTGGGCGCTGCGGTTATGGTTTCTATCCTAATTGTTTTCAATGAAAGTTTCTGATTATGATATAAAAAAACAATACTTTTGTTTGGATAAATGATAGCCAAACAATACTTTTAACAAACAATCAGGGTACAATTAAATCGCTTGTGCTTGCAACTTAAACGATGATCAATCCTATAATCAAAATTAAAGAAATTTCTAATTTATCCTTTAACCCCCCAATTCCTCTAAGCTTTAACTAATAATACTCCTTGAGGTTGAAGAGGTTATTACGCGCTTAAAGTTTACTTGAATTCAAAACACACAATATATTGTCAATATTTGAAATTTTACGTGTTTTCTCCTCAATATGTCATTGTAAAGTTTTCATTTTTAAACTTAAATACAAACATGGTATTCGAATTAGGCACATGAAAAACACAAAACATAATCATATAATAGTTTAATATAGTCAAACCATTGTCAAGTTAAAACAACTGAATAAAACAAATAGAAAGTCTCCAAACAATCTAAACTCTTGAAATTAAGAGAATATCGAATTACATCATTACTTGTAACTTGTAATACACTTGACAAGAGACTGTAATTTCTTCTACTTTCTTCTTCAAGTTAAAACATGATATAACCTTTAAACCAAGTTTCTCTGACACTGACCAAATACAACATGTACCACAAATTTTAGATATATAATATGTGAATAATTACATATAACAACTATATATCCAAAATAAATAACATAAACAATACAAACAAATAAAGTACAAATATGCATGTCATAGATATCAACAATGTAACTTCTTTTTCTCTAAAAAAAAACATATAGAGAATAAAAAAACATTGAATTATAATATATATGAATAACATAATCATGTATACTATAAATAGTATCATAAGATTCTATACCATAGATAAATGCATAAGTAATAAACAACACATACAAATATAACATATTTGTAAATATAAAAAAATATTAAACAATGATGTCAGACATATATATCATCTTATTTAATCTCAACAATACTACTAGAAACATGTATATCTTCAAAAGATAAGATGACAACAGTGTAATAATATGATACTGAAGTTATAGTCCCAAAACAACTTAATTGAATAACTCATTGTTAAATGTATTGCAAAACACCTCATGTAAAATTATTTACAGGCTATGAAACAACTACTAAAAATACATTAATTGATTAATGTTTTTACCCCAAATACATAATGCATGCTTAGTAATATAAACGCATAGATATATTGTTCAACAAAATAAATACAATAATTATATTAAAAAAATTACACGACAATGAAAATGAAATTATATTAAAGATGGTGTTATCTAAAAGACCAACAAAACCGAAATCATAAACTGCACACAACATAATAACAGAGCAAACAACAAGTAGTTCATACACTGCAACAAACAAAACCCACACAAATCATATTTTAATAACCAACAGAGCCTTGTCAATCCAATATACTTTTATTAATATTTCTAATGTATACATTGATTTAGAATTTAAGATAAATTAAAAAGTTTTAAAAATTTATCTTATCATGTTGAATTATGTTTCAGTAACGTTAAAATCTTACATACGTATCCAATAACTTATTATATTAAAAATTCCTTGCAAATCAAAATCCATATGAAATCCCTAAAAAACGAGACTAAAAAACCCAAAAAATCAAACTAAATAACAGCAAATATGAAAACAAAAATATTAGGGTTTAAGAGAAATACCAGAATAGATGAAATCTTATTGTTAGAGGTCTGAAACAGATTGTTGCGATTTGAGCTTTTACGCTAATATTTTTCAGTATTTGAAAAAACAGTGATCAAAGATTTTTCAATTAAGTGTTTTGATTTTTTTAACATAATTTAGTGTTTTGATTAGGTTATGAATCAAGGAGGGCATTTAATTTGTTTAATTAAATTATCTAATTTTGTTAACTACATGTCATTAAAATGTTGCCACATAAGAAATTAAAGGTGAGTCGGTCAACAAAATTTGATGCCACATGGCATGTCTCTATTTGTCCATAATGCCATATCATTAAATGACTAACGGTATTAAGTAAAAGTACTAGAACCATGGATAATAAAATAATTCGAGTACCAATTTAGGAATAAAATTTCTTCAAGTAACAACATGGGAGAATGTGACTAGTTCGAGTACCATATTTATATTTAAACCTTTAATTAAAGAAGAGCTCAATCCCAACTTTACCACGTTTTCAAGCTTACGGCATTTTTATTTATATTTCCTAATCTCTCATCTTTACTTTCTTTTCAATCTCCCTTGTCTGATCGAAAAACTAAAGAGGGAGAAAAGAAGAAGAAAAAAATCTCTGAAATCCAATGGCAGCAGCAGCAGAAGGAGCGAAGAAGATCATCATAGACACTGATCCCGGCATCGGTAATTACGTCAAATCACTCGATTAGAAGTAGAACTCTTTCAAATCCAACGATCTGATCTGATTATCTTTTAGATTTCTAAATATTTTCTCCGAATCTATTTCAATTCTACTGTTATACTATATATTTTCTTGGCTGCTACTTTAAATGCTTCTGAGATGAATTTACGTTGATCTTCGTTCTTTGTGATTGGATCGGATGTTGCAGATGATGCCATGGCGATATTTCTAGCACTGCGATCTCCTGAAGTGGAGGTCATGGGTCTCACCACTATTTATGGCAATGTGTATACTACTTTGGCCACTAGAAACGCCTTACATTTGGTAACTTTTCATTCTTTCTACTCTGATTTATCTCTCTCTCTTCAGTAATTGATTTGATGTGGATTGCTCTGCTGGAGTGGTCGTCTCCTAGTTAGAGGTTGCAGAAAGGACTGATATCCCCGTGGCGGAAGGATCACATGTTACCATCACTGTATGTGCTATTATCCTTAATCTCTTTCTTCAAATTTTTGTCTGTCTTTCCTATCTCACGATCCCCTAAAAATTCTTAGTTTAATAATATAATTTTGAATCCAGATCTGCTAATCAATCTAAATTACAAATCCGTTTATGATCCACATTAAATCCAAGGGTAAACTACACCAGTCATACTATTTTGACCATTAAACTCGTCAATTAGACCACCAAACTTATTAAATTGACATATTTTAACCATTATCGTTAAAAAAACTAACGGATGGGTGATGTGGCAGTTAACGGATATTTATAAAATTATACATTTAGTCCCTATTATTTACCTATAATATCAATTTAGTCCTAATTTAATTTAATTGATTAAATTTAGTTCCTATCATCACCCGATTGAACAATTTATTTTAATTTTTAATTATTTTATTTATTTAATATTTAATATATTTATTTTAATCCAACTAGGTGGTGACACATGTCAGTCCTGGTTAAAGGAAAATCAATGAAATAAGAAATGTGTTTGGTGTGGTTTAGACCTAGGACCTCCAAGCTAAAAACTTATGCTATTACCACTGCGCCAAACTACTTCTATTGATACAAATTACACCCTTTTGTATATATCTTATAATACAGTAATTGTTAGAGAAAAAGAAGTAAAAATGATTGAGATGAGATTCAAACTTAGATCATTTGGGATGTGTAAAATATACAAACCACTAAAATGAGTCAATTCTTTTAGAAGAAAATTAAAATATTTTAAATATATTTAAAGTATAATTAAAGCAAAATTTAAAATGAAAACAAAATTATGATTTTTATATTTTTAGATTAAATTAAATATTTTTCTTTCTCACATCTCATTAATAATTTCATATGTAGAATATTGAAATGATTTAAAATAATATTTTTTTAATCTCACATTTATAGTTTTCATTTTAATCTAAAAACATAAAAATCATAAATTTGTTTTCATTTTAAGTCTTGCTTTAACTATATTTTAATATATATTTTAAATGTTTTAATTTTTTTTAAAGAATTGACTTAATTTAGTGATTTGTATATTTTTACACATCCCAAATGTCTTAAGTTTGAATCCCCTCTCAATTATTTTTACTTCTTTTTCCCTAATAATTATTGTATTATAAGATATATACAAAATGGTATAATTTGCATTAATAGAATTGGTTTGGTGCAGTGGTAATAGTATAGATTTTTACCTTGGAGGTCTTAAGTTCAAACTACACCAAGCACATTCCTTATTTCTTTGATTTTCCTTTAACCAAGAGGTGACACGTGTCACCACCTGGTTGGATGAAAATAATTATATGAAATATTAAATAAAATAATTAAAATAAATCGTCCAATCGGATGATAATATAGGCAAATAATAGGGACTAAATGTGTAATATTACAAATTTCTGTTAATTGTCAAGTTACCGGTCAAAATAGGTCAATTTAATAAGTTTGGTGGTCTAATTGACGAGTTTGATAGTTCGGTGGTTAAAACAGGTATCTCCAATTAGTTCAGTGATCATGGTGTAGTTTACCCTAAATCCAATTATACTCAAATCCACTAAAAGTCCACATTTAGTAAGTCCAAAATTATTTTTAGAATATTTTTTTAAAAAAAAGTAAAACAAATAATAAATTCAAATATCCGAATTTGAATCCAGAAGTAAAGCAAATTTTGATAATGTGCATCATATCCTCTCTAAATGTGCTACTTATAATAATTAAAAATATCCAAATTCAAATGTTATTTGAACCGGAAAAAAGCAAGTTGAATATCTACAAATATCCAAATGCACACTTTCATGGTCGTCCGTAAGATTATTTAATATTTTAGTCCATAATCCATTACCCTCAACCTTCTCTCTGCTTGAGTTGAACCTGAAAGCTGAGAGAACATGATATGAAATAGTCTTTGCTTTCTATTGGCAAGTGTTCTCCATACCTGATGTTATTTCTATATTGAAGGATATACCCTTCCAATTTAATACGGTCAAATTTCAAGTATTATATTAAACTAGACAGGTTATGATAAAAAATATATATATATTAAACTAGACAGGTGGACCTTGGAAGTTTTAACAGGGCCAATTTTATATTTGCATGTGCTACCGATTTATTAATCATATTCCAAGTTTTTTTTATTATCTAACTTCAACTAAACTAAATTATAATTTCTTGGGTTTAAATTTTCGTAAACAAATATCAATAAAGAAAATTAATTTTAGAATATGTTGTTGTTGGAGGGGTAAGATTGATAAGATTCATGCCTGGTGATTGAGACTTGAGAATGACTGATGTTTCTTTATCTGTGTACACATAGCATTAGCACATAAAGCTTTCTGAATTTAATTGTTAGTTCCTGTACACATGGATGCAGTACTTTTTTTTTTACTATTTTGAATATAAAGACAACTTGAATGCATGATGAATCATGATTGTTATACCACTTTTGCAGTTTGGATGCCACACACACACATATATATATACTATGTTTTCAGTAACTTTTGTGGTAGTGCATTCTGCTTAAACTGATGAATAGTTTTACACCCAGAAAGGTTCGAAACTTTCTGTTGTTGATTTTGTCCATGGTGCGGATGGGCTTGGCAACCAAAATTTCCCTCCACCACAAGGAAAGCCTATTGACATGTCAGCTCCTGATTTTCTTATTGAGCAAGCAAACCTTTATCCCGGGAAGGTCACTGTGGTGGCATTAGGACCGCTAACAAATATAGCACTGGTCTGATTCTTGATCATTTGCTACTATCCTGTCGTGCTTTTCTTTGTAAATGACATCCCTAATATTTCATAATGATTCTGTGTTGAGCAGGCAATTCAACAAGATCCATCATTTGCTAAAAACATTGGGCAAATTGTTCTTCTTGGTGGCGCTTTTGCAGTAAATGGCAACGCGAATCCAGCAGCAGAGGCCAATGTAAGTGTCTTCAAGCCTTGCTATCTATTTGCTGTCTCCTACACTTCAATTCATCAGACTGATTTTTTTTACAGTATATTTAAACCTTTCTGATTTGCATAAAAATAGCAACTGTGGGAAGAGTATATGCAGTTCTTAGCCCTTTCAACCTATTTCTACCCAATCCAACTTTTACTTCTTTAGATGTTAGGAATTTGTACGATTTCAACAGTTGAAGGTGGTGTTCATACAATGTCTTACATCTTGTTCCAAATTCTGAATTGAATGACAGATCATTGGTGATCCAGATGCTGCAGATGTTGTATTCACAAGTGGAGCAGATATTTTGGCTGTGGGGATAAATGTTACTCATCAAGTTGTTTTGACTGGTACTCATATTGGCCATTCCTCAATATTTGTCAATGTTTTGTTAAAGAGGATCATTCTATTAACTAATAGATCCATGTGAATACCTTATATTTTTAGTCGTGGAACTTCTTTCCTTCATCTTTATGATCTTGCTTTACAGTTTCCACCAGTTTTTCATCAAATTTGACATATTTTAGATGCTGACCGGGACAAATTGGCTAGTTCATCTGGAAAATTTGCTCAGTTCTTGTGCAAGATACTAGGGGTGTACTTCAATTATCATCAGGAAGCATACAGCACGAAAGGTCCGTCACTCGGTCTTCCGGTAATGGTCAAGTGATTTCAGCAGAATCATGTCTGTTTAATTTATTCACAACCATCCTGCAGGTGTGTACCTTCATGATCCAACAGCCTTGCTTGCAGCCATTAATCCTTCACTTTTCACTTATACGGAGGGTGCTGTCCGAGTTCAAACAAATGGCATCACAAAAGGACTAACAATATTATACAACAAGCAGAAAAGGTTAGAAAATTGTGTGTGTGCTATCAAAAGTATCGAACCCGAGGAGACTAACCGAGCTTTGTATGATCTAGTTTGATTTTTGTTGCATTGTTCTAAGTTCAGAGCCTCTTTATCTAATGAGTTACTAGAATATTTAATTGAAGCAGCTAATAGAGTGACCTTTACAGTAACTTAACAAAGGCCTATTTGAGCCGCACTTGGCTGCAGAGAAAGTGTAGTAACCTTTACAGTATCATAGCCACAGCTTTGACTAGAGGTGAAACACTCGATCGAGTCGAGTCGAAAAATTTCAAGTTAGTCTAGTTAATGAGCCCTATTTTATAACTTAAATTTTATCTGAAGTTTTTTTGAGTCCAGTTTATGATATTCGACTCAAGTTGAATCGAGTTGTTCGAGTTTTTGTTCAAATCTAATTGTAAACATTTATAATGTTATGGTACTAATTGGTTTCAATTTAAACTGGTTTCTATAACCATATACGATAAGCATATATATTTCTTCATATTTTCCTATCTAATATATATATATATATATCAGATAGAGTTAAAGGAGACTCGAACTTGAAATGTGATCCATTGATTACTAAAGTCTTCTAGTATTCAAAGTTTCATTTTATAACTCAAACTTTATTTGACCAGGTTTGCTGAAGTCACGGAGTGGAGCGATCAACCCTCGGTGAAGGTAGCGGTCACAGTGGATGCACCTGCTGTCCTCAAACTGGTTATGGAGAGGTTGATGGACTGTTGAATGTTGATGATGAGAATGGTTGTGTTGTGTATCACTTTGGATAAAATATTTTTAGCCCCAAAGCAGTAAAGTGTAACAATTCTGAATGTCTCATTACAAAAACAAACAAACAAACAATTGTGAATGTCTTTTTAAGACCGTGTATAAGCTTTGTCAGTGGGGTAATTTGTTAAGTTATGGAATTTCATATTTCCACTCTCGAAATATTTTACCAATTCCACAATGTTATATAGAACTGACAAATTTGACCCGAGAGGCGAAACTTGAATCGAATTATTTAAATCGAGATCCGATTTTGACCCGAACATGATAATCTGAAGTTGACCCGAAATCTAAAATAAACCGAACTGAAATTGACCCAAAATTTTTCGTTGAACCGAAATGGACCCAAACCGATTTGACCCGAACTGAATATCGACCTGATTTTAACCCGAAAATTAAGGTAAAATAAATGAATAATTTATTTTTAATATTATCTATTTTTAACAATATAATAAATAATAAAAAGAAATATGTTTTATTATCTTTTTGTACTATATCCGAAGTCTAAACCGTGAGAATACTTACTTATGACTAAATTAAATTAAACTAAAACTTAAAGTTGAATATTAATACTAAAATGTAACATTTTAAATGCAACATGACCTAAAAAGTAATTAATCTTAGCTTAAAAAATTGATGGCTTATTTCCCTCCAAAATTTTGTCTTTTTCCTCTCTATTTTTACTAATTGTCTTTTTCTTTTTCTTTTTTCAATCTAGCTTAAAAAATTAGTGGTTTATTTCCCTCCAAAATTTTATCTTTTTCCTCTTTATTTTTACCAATTATCTTTCTCCTTTTCTTTTTCTTAATTTAATTGAATTTTAATTTAGATTAATTTAGTTGAAATTTTACATTTAGTTTTAAAATTATTTTAATTATGTCTGTGATGTATGCTTCTAGATTTTAGTTAGCTCAATTAGATCTTAAGTTTAATAAATTAATTCATTTCAGACATCATCATCATTATTATTATTATTATTATTGTTATTATTATTATTATTATTATTATTATTATTATTAACTTTGATTTAATATAATTATACACAAAATTTTGATATGGATACATGAAGCTTTGATTTAAATATTTAATCAAATTTAAATGCATGGATTAACAAGTTGAATCAGAATTAATCTCATACACCTAACTCTAAACTAAACCATAAATATTAAACCTCAAACCCTAAACCCAACTCAAACCGTATTGACCCAGAAATTCAAATGTTGACCTGACCCGAAAGCGACTCGAACGACCCGATTTTGACCTGAACTGAAAGCGACCAATCCGATATTGACCCAACCCGAAAACAACCAATCCGATTTTGACCCGATCCAGTACCTGAACTTGGTTCGACTCATCACATACCCGAATTAGACTTAAACCAGACCCGAATCGAATCTAAACTAATTTTAAATAAACCCGAAACAACCCAAATCGAACCCGAACGGAACGACCCGATTGCCACCTCTAGTTCCATAAATGCTTCTTTTCCAGGAGCTGCTAAGGAAACGGTAATAGCTTGTCCTCCCTTAATACTTTTGATTAATGGTAATTTTAGTCCTTGCTATTTCAAATACTTGTCAAATTAAGATTTACTCCTCTTAATTTTCGGATTAAATATTTATTAAATGTATGTTAATTTTAAATTATTGTTTAATCTTTACTATGTCTCTGTTTTTTCTTTGATTTCGGAAGAGCTTAATTTTATCTGAAATGGGTTTCCCTATAATTCTGTATCCATATATTGGGGGAAATTGAGGGTTTTGTATTTTGACATTGTCATGATCTGTAATACAAATCAATTTCATTTAACATTTTCACTATTTCCATCTTGTATTAATAATAGATAATTATTATACAATACATCAATGATTTTTTTAAAAAAAAATAACATCTTATTTTGATAATCTACATTTTTTTGTAATATCAATATGCATGTCCATCCAACAGTCCATGTTCAGGCCGTGAGGTTGCCCCTCCCAACAATGTCATATCTAACGTTCTTACTCGTGTTGTCTATTCGGGATGCAATGTGCCTTACCAATGCACTCAACACTTGTTGGTACAATAATCTAAATTTTAATAGTATTTCAAGTTTAGTTTTATTTAAATTATTATTTTAAATTAGAAGCTCGTTCATGTTTAATGAAGATGCAAAAAAAAAAAAAAAGAGTTCAAAAATCCTTTTAAGATGAAAAACCTTACATCATTAAAAATGGTGTATTAGAAGTATCAAATGATAAGTCTTCTGATATTGGTTTATGGTAAACTTCAAAAGGCGTTACAAATTGCGTAGTTATGGATATTGGTTTTTTGGTAGAGGCGACGGAATGAATATCAGCCTGAAAACATAGCTCCAGGTTGTACTCTGAAATGATTTTTATCTGAAATAAATTTGTATTCGACTTTGAATTTAGTACTTAATTTTTAAATAATTTGAATATTTAGATATTAGTATTAACTAACATTTTATGGTATCTTCATGTATTGACTCGAATTGAAAATTTATTAATCCGATATTGACCTGAACCGAAAATTCAACCGATATGATACTAACCCGACTCGAAATAACATAACCGAATTAAATTCGATTCAAATATGATCTGATCTGATCATCAACTATTAACAAAGTTACTAACGCGACAGTTAATAAATTTTATATAATAACATATATAATCCTTGTTAATTTGATAAAATTTGATTAAAAAAATTAACAATTGTTTCTAATTTTGAAAACATGAATAATGGTTTTGAACATGGAAAACTGCACTGCATGCGGCGTACCACATGAATGATCACCGGTTCACTGCTTTGACTAATTTTGAGGTTTATTATGATTAATCTTTCTTTCTTTCTTAACTGATCAACAAGGAAAACTTGTTGATTTAGTTTAAATATTATTACTTATGTGGCTAAAAATATTTAGTAAATTAATAAGATCATGCATGCATGTTCTTGTTGAGTAAATTAATTAATTAATTCTGACCAAAGCTGCATTCCATAATTCCATTCACATTTGATAATAATATGCCTTTCTGTTTTAGGCTGTGATGAATTATTGTACAACATGATACGTCCCGCCCACTATCAAGTATCAACTATAAACGGCCAAAACAGTTTTTTAATGGTGGAACTTGGAAGTGTTAGATTTAGTTTTTTTTTTAAATAATTACATAAATCTGATTTATTGGTCAATTAATTAAGATTGATGACTGTACATAGATGAACTCAAAATCAAACGTAAGGAGGTAGGGATGGAACTATGTAGGGATTGGGAGGAGTTGTCGCCCCTCCCATTTTTTTGGTATAATAACATTTTAGGTCATTCATACTTTAGATATTAGTCAAATAAGGCATTTGTCCATCCCAATTTTTAAATTTAAAGGCTTAATAGAACTTTGTCCCTCCCAATATTTGATCCTACTTTCGTCCCTGTTAGGAGGGGCTAAATTATTGAACTTTTAAAATATAAGAGTTTATTAAATATTTAAACATAAATTTGGGGACAAGGCTTAGTTTGCTCAATATTAAAATAATAAAATTTTTAGGAACATAAGTTATCACTATACCAAAAATTTTAAAGGGTCAAATTAAATTTTTAGAAGAATTAATTAAAACATTTAAAAAATTTAAACGTTTAATATAAATTTTAAAAATCAAATTGGGTCAAATTATATTTTTTAAAAGAACTAAAGGGCTTATTATGAATTTTACAAATTCTTGGGGTCAAAGGCTCTCTTGAGCCTTTCTTATGCTTCACCCCGCTTGGAGTGGGAGGGACTATTGCACCTTCCAATCTTTTTTTATAATGTCATTTCAAGTCATTCGTAATTTAATTGTTTGTCGTACAAAGTATTGGTCTTTTCATTTATTAGATTTAAATACTTAATTAGTTACAGTCCCCAATGTTTGATACTAATTTTGTCTCTAATCTCTAATATTGTATATGTATATATATTCTGAGAGTAATATTTTCAGTTCAGTTAACTTCATTCACGATGATAGACTTCAACTTATAAAATTTAACTCTTTTATTTATTAGACAAATTAATTATTGGTTCATAAAATATAGATGAAATTTAGACTATCAGAAAAGGGGCGAAATTAATTCTGAAAACAAATGGTGAGGAAGGATTTAAGGTTAATTAATTAACTTAAGAAGTGCCGATTTTCTCTCCGTTCTTTTCTCACGCTCCCATGCACGTTACAGAACAATAGTACTAATTTCCGCCACCAGTTTTAAAGCCCAGATATTAAAATATAGTAATACTATACATCATACTTTTGTATTTAATTAATGATATATTCGAGCAAGCATATTTGATCGGTTAGACAAATTATTCATCTTTGTTTTCTCATGTTTTTTAAGTCATGTATTCAAGATCACTAGAAACATTCCCTTTCATTTTTTTTTCTCTGAATAGGATTAGATTTAAGATTTGTTAAGAAATTAATGATATATTCTTCAAAAGTGAAAACAATAATGATATATTTACTTTTCATCAAAAAGATTCATCAAAAATAAATAATGATATAAATATTTAGCTAATGAATTTAATCTGAGACAGAATTAGTATTAGACGATGGTAATTATAGAATTGTTTAACTTCAAACTTAATCTGAATTCAGAAATACTAGTTTAGAATTTGAGAGATACAAAATTTAATTTAATAAGAATTCAAACAAGCAAAGATGGTTATTTTAATATTCTAGTGTAATTATATGATAATGTATGTTCTTTACTCTTAACCTTTTAAAATTACACACACATTGTGTAAACTACGTAGGGGTGTAAATGAACAGAACATTCGGTAAATTGTTCGTTTATTAAGCTAAATAAACGAACATGAACAATAATTTTATGTTCATCTAATAAACGAACTAACACAAATAAAGGTTTGTTTGGTTTGTTTAATTTCACGAACAACCTTGTTTACTAATATCCCCGATGAACTTTGTATTTCAAATTGTAAAATCTGAGGAGCTTAGGATAAGTGCCATGATTTCACCATTTTCTTCAATGAACATGCTGGCCAACATTAAACGAACACATTGATGAACATGTTCGCGAACGCTAAACAAACTGACATGATATTAAAATTTTAAACGAACATGAACCGGATATGAACACCCTCAAATAAACAAACGAACACGAACATAACCTTGTTCATTCAAGCTCAGTTCATTTACACCTCTAAGAGTACGCTACTCGAACCTGAGTCACCTAGGAGGAACAACAACATCCTTTACCATTGGGATCACTTTAAAATTATCATTAAACAAAAAAAAAAGCATAGGACATGACAGAAGGACGAAGCTAGGAATTAAGAGTTAAAGGGGTCGAGAATAAAATGTTATAGTAAAAGTTACTACAAAAAAATTAAAAAAAGACTAGAAATATCTATAGTAGGATTTCATTTGACTTCAAGTAAATAAAATTACTTTCACTTACACACTATACCACTAAGATAAAAACTATTTAACGATAACAAAATAAGTAAAATAAATTATAATTTAATATTTTACTGGGGCCAAATCTAAATAAATGGATCGTAAGTGTAAAAATATAAACCGTGAGGGGTGGGCCGCGGAGCAAGCCTCTGCCAGCCTCCTTGTGGCTACACCCCTTACATGACTCCTTCCATACCTTAATAGCTATGTCTTTAATCTAATCTACTTATTAATCTAATTTATGATTTCACTAATGTCTATAAGTCCGTATACTCCTTAGTAACTTAAATATTACTCTCTGCCCCCACTAAATATGTACAATATTAATATTTTTGGGTTAAATTTTTTAACATTAACTTCTTATTGCTTTGAATTTATTAACGATAAAAATATAAAAAAAATATATTTTAAAGACCTTCAATCAAGTAGTTTAAAATATATATTATAAAATTTAATTAATTAAAATATTTAAGGTTAAAATTTAAAATATTTGACTTTTAAAAGTTAATAAAGAACAAATTTAGTGAGACAGAAGGAGTAATAGATATTTAATCAACTGAATCAATTAGTTACTCAAATATAAGAAGTTTTTTTGTTGATAAAACTCAAATATATGAAGTTGAATCATCGTCTATTTTCTAATCTAAATTTTAAGAAAAAAGAACATGATTGGAATCAATATCATGCGCATGTGATCGTACCGTGTTCACATTACATATATTGGTACATAACGTTAGCTACTATCCCGCTCTGCCTCTTTGCTTCTCTCCCAATTTAATTAATTACTTAATTAATTCATTAATTAATTACTTTATTAATGTTAAGTAGTATGTTTGTTTGTGTAATATGTAAGTATTAGCTTAAGTAATCTTTCAAGTCCCTCATCTTATGATTTCAAGCAACCACGGCTACGTACATGCACCATTCCTTTTATTAGCTTATACTTAATTAAAACTTTATTCATTCTTATATAAATATTACCTCATATCATATTCAAAATCCCTGCTCAAGTTTTGGGATGTATTATAATATCATGTTCACACTAGTAACGGATCTAGAAATTATAAAAAATTAAGTTTAAAATAATTTTTTCATCAAAAAGTAGTATGCAAATGCATTTTTTCCCTTTACACTAAATTATTTGTTTCCAAGAAAATGAAGATGCAATTGTTTTCATTGAAAGTTTAACGGACCCGTTATTGATTCACACTTTATTTTATCTTCAAAGTTGACCGATTCAGATAGTTTTACTATATCTTAAATTTTAAATTTAACATTTACAACTTTACGAATAGAAATTAAATTCTAACAAAGATGATTATAAAGACATAAATATTAAGTGATTTTTTGATACATTACACAAGTCTATATATCTATTAGAAAACATAAAGAGTTGTATAGTAAAACAGCTATACAATAACATATGTATCAAAATTTTATTTCATAAATATAACCATGTATTAATGCCAATGAATAAGGTAGGCTTCAAAGTAATTTTCGTAATTATATAGAGTTAAAACGAGTTTTCCTTGCACTAAAATCTAATTAATATCAAAACTCGAATGTCATTAAAAAAATCTAAATTTTATGAAGTTAGATTGATTTAAAACCGTCATTTCATTCAACCCATAAATAAATCTAGCTAGCTTGTAATTAATCAGTCTTTTTATTAATTAAAACAGAAAACTCTTAAAAGTCCATTTCCGGCGCAGCTTGCTTAATTATGATGCTAATCATTAAGTAATCCAGCACAACACTTTTAATACAAAGATTATTGTTATATTATTGGGAGAAGCAAATATAAATAGATGCTGCCTCGGGTCTCGACTCAAACCGTTCCAACTCCCATTATCACCACTACTGCACCACTCCCTCGTTCTCAACACGATGACAACTCGCCGTCCCCTCATTTTTCTCCCACTTTTCTTCCTCTTCATTAACCCATCTTTTTCCGCCGTGTTGAAGCTCAACGTGCTGAGTTATGGCGCCAAACCCGACGGCGCCACCGACTCAACCAAAGCCTTTTTAGCTGCATGGACTCAGGCTTGTGCCTCGACGAGCCCCGCCAGCATCTACGTACCCAAAGGGAGGTTTTTGCTGCGGAGTGTGACGTTTAAGGGACAATGCAAGAACAGGGCTATCACGATACGGATCGACGGGACACTCGTGGCTCCGGCCGATTATCGGGTTATCGGAAACGCCGACAATTGGTTTGCATTTCAGGATGTTGACGGAGTTTCCATTTTGGGCGGGAAACTCGATGCCAAGGGGACTGGCTTGTGGGCTTGCAAGAACTCCGGCAAGAGTTGCCCCAGCGGTGCAACGGTGAGTTGCTTCAGGCTTGAGAGTGAAAGGGAAAAGGTTTTTAATCAGTTTAAATATAAAAAAATGCTGGTTTAATTTTGATTTTAGTCCCTATATGATACTAAAATTTTGAATTTAATCATTCTTCTTTTATTTGGCATAAAATAAGATCATTACTCAATCCAAACCAGATTGTTCACAATTTGTTTTTTTAGTTAAATTACTATAAATTCGTCTTAGTATTTTTAATGAAAATAGTTGACAGTGGATCAAATTATACAAAGACTAAAGAGACCAAATTCCAATTGTGAGCGTAGTAAAGTGACCAAAACCATAATTTGACCTAATAGATATTGGCGTTACTTTTTGACTGTAAACCAACGTTTAAGTTTCCCCAGTCATCCGCTTTAGTCTTACGTTTACTGTCCAAATTTGATTATATGAAACAATTATAGTCTCAAGTAAAGGCCACCATTTTTAATTATTTTATTTTTGATCACATTCTGTATTACATTCTCAATACAGACATTGAGCTTTAGCAAATCGAAGAACATCGTTGTCGTCGGATTAACATCGCTGAACAGTCAGATGTTCCACATCGTAATCAACGGCTGCCAGAATGTGAAAATGCAAGGAGTGACTGTCATTGCTCCCGGTACCAGCCCCAACACCGACGGTATTCATGTACAACTATCGACCGGCGTCACCATCCTCAACTCCAAGATTCAAACTGGCGATGACTGCGTCTCGATCGGCCCCGGTGCAACTAATCTCTGGATGGAGAAAATCACATGCGGCCCTGGTCACGGTATTAGGTAAAAAACAACCACCACCACCACCATATATATATATATATACACACATCATTCTGACATAACATTGTGCTTATATAGCATTGGGAGCTTGGGGAAGGACCAAAATGAGGCTGGTGTTAAGAATGTGACAGTAAAAACAGCCACATTCATAGGTACCCAAAATGGTGTGAGGATCAAGTCTTGGGCCAAGCCCAGCAATGGATTCGCAAGGAACATTGTTTTCCAACATGTTACCATGAAGAACGTCCAAAATCCCATCGTGATCGACCAGAATTACTGCCCCGGCAACAAAAACTGTCCCGATCAGGTTCGTCGACCTTATTCGTACTTTGATAGGAAATAAATGAATAAAACATTGACATATTCTGCATATTCCGTACAGGTTTCGGGAGTTAAAGTTAGCGACGTGACATACCAAGACATACACGGAACATCGGCGACACAGGTTGCCGTAAAATTCGATTGCAGTTCTAAGCATCCATGCAGTGGGATACGAATGGAAGGGGTGTCTCTTACGTACAAGAATGAGGTAGCTGCAGCTTCATGTAAGCACGCTGGTGGAACTTCCTTCGGTGTTGTTCAGCCCACAAGCTGTTTGTAGAAATGCCCAACCTAGAAAATATAATGGTCTTATATATAATAGTATGTGTTAAGTAGTAGTTGCCTTGCCTTGCCTGAGTCCGTGGCGCTGTTAGCCCATTAGGCTAGATTGGAGCCTGGCCTTGCAATGAGCATGATATAGTATTGTAGGAGATTCAGCCCAGATGGGTTTGATTTCTATGAATGAAATGAATTGATTAATTCGGAATATTTTCTCTCTCTAATTTACAATGCAAGTAGTTGACATTGATGAGTTGATTATTGTTTGCATATAAGTTTCAAAGCAAAAATGCATACAGATTAAGAATGTGTCAATAGATCAAACCCAGAGCCTCTGCGATACTTTTACGGATTTCTTCGCTACAGTTACAAATGGCTACCACCATAGTCATCAATAGTTCCCTCTGCTCCACCTTCAAAATTTTCTCCAGTCCTCGTGCAACCATCTCCATCTCAGGCTGTGGGCGACGGAAACAATATTAACAAAGTAATACATGAAAAAAATAGTACAAACGAAACGGAAATAACAAGCTACATACGGAGGATTCTCCAGGAGGAAAGATGCTGTGTAAGAGACATATCTTGGACAGTTCCAACACTGCTTCTGTGCGTTTACCTTGCATTTCAAAAGCCTGCAACCGAATGGCACTATGAAGATCAAGATACCAAACAAGATCTCGTCTTTAAAAAATCATCACTTGATAAATATCATATAAATTTCCCAAGGCCTGGTGCCCGTAATTCAGATGATAGATTATACCAAAGTCTTCTGGAAAACAGGACAGCAAATTTTTGCTAACCGATAAATTTCAACAATAAAGTTGCTAGTGCTTCTTTCTTCTCTGTTTATGAGGTTATCTGGGTAGGTAAGATCTTATTGGTTTCTTTCCCAAGGTCCACTCGGCATCTATATTAATCTTGATACTCGGAAAATTCCGATGGAAGTAGGAAAGAAAATCATGTGCAAAAGCTAGCACATGTAAGAGCAAGAGTATGAAAAATTACCCAAGCTTGCAAAAAACAAAAACGTGTTCTTGCAGCAACACCGGCAGATGCCATTCTAGAAGCACGGATATTGTCAAGTCCAATATTTTCAGCTAGCCCAGCAAGGAATTGTCGGGCGTCCTCGCCGTCTATCAGAACGTCAGTAGACTGACTTGATGCCCTGCATAATCTCTAAGCATGTTAGTGGAAAACTGAAACAGTAGGAGCACACACAAGAATATCCAAGTCATACAAAAAATTCAAGCAGGTGGAAGACAAAGTATCAAACATCTAAACAGCATGCACCATAACAAAAAGTGTAGAACTTTCGCAAAATGAAGAAAAAAACTCCATACCTGCAGCAAACGTTTAAAACCAACTCAACCGCTGCACGATACAATGAATCCCGTGTGTTTGTTGTGTCAATCGAAACACGGACACCAGACGTCCTGCATATTTGACGCAACTGCTCACACATACAGACCAACAAGAAAGGACAGCACATTGTTCAAGAATCAGCTAAATCAGCAAAGGAAGTGAAATTGCACTAGTAGAACATTAAATCCATTAGAACCAATTCGGGAATTTTATCAAAGCTCAAGAGAGCTCCAATATCTCCCACTCTAATTAACAAGGAAGAAATAGTCACAATATACAGGGTAAAACAAAGTAAGAACCTATTTCATTGCATAAACAAAATCATAATCATATGTCTGAAAGCGTTCCAACTCCCTATGAATTCGTTAACTATTTTCGAACTATAACACAATGATAAATGATAAGTCAAGAAAGCACTGACTTGAATTATATCCTCCTCAGCAAAGTCCTTTCCGCCCAATCTATTATCGACGATTTCTGGACATAAAGTTCATCAGTTGCATGTCTAACAAGAGGATAATACCTTTTAAAAAAGGAGCAGTGTTTAGTGTTTACCTACAATCCAAAGGGAACAAAGTTCAGTAATTCTATTGAATGAAATAAGATTAGTTCATAACATTAGTAACAAAGAATGGACCTTTAACCAATCTGTTGGCCTGAGTCTGGTAATATTCGGAATCGAATACGGAAGCAGTTTTCGGAGCAGAAACCGGTTGAGGCCACCATTTGGGCAATTTCTCAGTAACATGGAGGCGTGAAAAATTGGTCTTATTGGCAGGAGTTGAACTTGTGGATAATGATAAGGGATTGTCTAAAGCATTGGAATTAGTACGAGGATGAAACTGGTCTCTGTTCGTCCCGACAACCACTTCTCTGCCGCCAAGACTCCGGTCCCGGCGAACAATAACCTTGGGTTTCGGCAAAAACCGAGCCCTGACGGCCAAACCGAGCTTGATGCAAACCCTGAAAGCGAAAGCAACGAGGAACCCACAGACGACGACAGCGGCGAAGAATTTAAGGGTCGACTTGCGGCAGGAGAGTCGAAAAGTGCCGGTCTGGGTGTCGATATGAACCGAATGTATGAGGTCTTGGAAAGCATCATTGGAGAAAGAGACGAAGCGGTCGAGGGAGGAGATGGGTGAGGTTGGGTCGAAGTGGATAAGCAATTTGAGGTTGGGGTTGTCGGCGGAGGAATCGAATTCGATGGTCCGTTTAAGGCTGAGGCGATGGTTGTTTTCGTCGCGGGTGTGGCTCCAACGGGAGCGGGAACGGCGTGAGCGGCGGGGAGTGGAGAAGGAGAGCTGCGGCGGATGATATGGTTTGGGTTTGGTGTAAGCAAATACGCAGAGAGGAGGAGGCGGACATGGAATGCGCAAGAGGAAGAACATGTTTAGGCTCTTCATCCAATATGTAAACTAAACTAATCTAATCTATAAAAGAAGAAACTAAACAGTTTGGTTTCGTTTCATGAATGGCTGAATGTGGTTAATCACGAGGAAGAAGAAAGCTTGAATAGGATTTGGGGCTTAAACTTTTAAACACAAATTTTCAATTTCTCTTCACTTTTGTTGGTTTTGTTCATTGCCAATTGCCAATGCTTGCCTAAGCCTTCGCACTTCCCACTTCTGCCTGCTGCATGCCTCCTTTTCGATTGGACTTTCTAAATTTCTTTCCTTTTCCTTTTTGTTCTTTTGTTATTTCACTTTTTCATTGTGCAAGTATTTGCTTGATTTCAATTAAAAAAACTTTCGAATTCAATTTGTTAATTATTGGATTGAATTCGATCTCGAATAGTTCGAGTTATAAAATTAATTACAGAATTAATTGAAAAAGTGTTTATATTGTAATTTTGTTTTGGGTGTCTAATGATTGTTAGTCAAAATAAGTACCTTTATCAATTTAGCTATTTGATATTTGGGAAAACTACACCGGTGATCCCTAAACTATTACCGTTTTTCAATTTTGGTCCCTAAACTATGTTTTTCGGCAAAACTGTCCCTTCTGTTACATAGTTCTCCTGTTTTGGTCCCCCGACGTTAAATAGCTAACGATTTTGCTGACGTGGCATTTTTTAAATATTTTTTAATCATTTCTCTCTCCTCTTAAAAAAATGTCACGTCAGCAAAACCGTTAGCTATTTAACGTCAGGGACCAAAACATGAGAACTATATAACAGAAGGGACGATTTTGCCGAAAAACATAATTTGAGGACCAAAATAAGAAATTGTAATAGTTTGGAGACCACTGGTGTAGTTTTCCCTTGATATTTCATTCTGTTGATATTTTAAATTGTTATCTTAAAAAAATAGACACTCAAAACAGTGTTTGATAAACGTCTTTGATTTTAGTTTCTTCCGATTATTTTTATTTTTATTTTCAAATTCCAAATTTCTTAAACTAAAAAAAACACAAATTTTTTCTAATTCCTTAAAAATCCTAAATCCACAAAACACCCCAAATCTCTGTTAAAGGGCACGCCGTCACCGCCTCAATGAAATTTATTTTTTTTATGATACTTTCCGTTGTTCGCCCGTCAGTCGTTCGTCGATTTCTAACGATAAAAAAAAATGTATTCGATAGTAGAATTTTTTTAAGAAGAATTAAGTAGTGGCAGTCAATTCCGCGATGACCGTGAATGAATTTACGGAATTGTGAAATTAGGTAATTTTCTTGGGTATTAGGATTTTTTTAGAATTTTTAGAATTTTAGGAGTTTTTTTAAACTAAGAATTTTTAACATTTTTTGAAAAAATAAATAAAACTCATAATGTTTCATGTTCTAATTGGTTAATGGTTTTTTTTAACAATCAAACACCTAAAATACAACGAAATGAAACATTAAACACATTAAAAAACTTTAATAACGCAAAAATAAATATAATTTAGACATTTATTCAAGGGTAATTTACACCAGAGGTCACTTTTATTTGAGTTTTGTTCTATTTTGGTCACTCAATTTGAAAAAATTAAAATGACCACTTATGTTTTCGATCGTTACTGTTTTGGTCACCGACCGTAAACCCCCATTAATAAAAAATGTTAATTTTAATTTTGACCCCTAAACTTTTAAAAGCTTAATTTTCACCCATTTCAAACAAAAAAGCTAAAAATCCTAACCCTTCATCCATAGATGTCGCACCACCTTCAGTCGCTACCAGTCATCGTCTGTTGTTGTCGTCATCAGTCGTTGCCCCACCGTCAACCTCTTTCTTAAACCTTAACCCCCAATTCTTTTTGTCGTCACATGCATAGTTGAAATTATTGGCCAAACTCAACTTCTTCCCTAATTGTTCTCCCTCAACACAATTTGAATCACCAGCCAACCACAAGCTTCATGACAATCGAACCACCCTTGCCCCTCTCGACACAAATCCAAACACAACATGCTCTCAAAACAAACTCCATCGGACAGTTAATGACAACAATCGATCGATTTGGGTCTGGATTTTCATTTAGGATGTTGAAGTTTTTTAAGTTTTAAAGAATCTAGACCATGAAGAGGAGGTGAAGAAAGAATAGTTTGTTGGTATTGGTTTGTCAGAAAAAGATGAGCGGCGTCTCTGGGTTGTTCAAAGTTGTCGACAAGATGGACGATGACGACGATGGCAATTACGACTGGGCATTCGATTGAGTCGAGTTAAAACATTTCGAGTTATTCGAGTTGACACGTCCTATTTTATCATTCAAACTTTGTTTGAAAATTTTTCGATTTGAGTCGAGTCGTGTTTTGAGTTTCTGTACAAATTTAATTATAATAATTTATAATATTATAATAGTGATTCCAATTTACACGATTTTATCTTTATATTCTTTTTTCATGTGTAAATGATGTCATCAAAAATTATTTAATATATTTATAATAATATTTCTTATAGGTAAAACATGTTATTTCATTAAACTATGAGTCTCGTTAAAAATTCTCTTCTTATTCAAGTCAGGTCATAGTGAGACCCAATATAACGGAAAAAGGAAAAGAATACTTCAAAATATATTAATAACTAAACCGAACAATAATACATAAGAGTTGAAGAAATCCAACAACAACAAAAGATGCTACAATCATCCAAACTAATGAAAAACAAAAGCGACAACAGTCCATACTGAAATAGTTGTGTATCAGCAAACACTAATAAAAATAAAGTGCAGAAATGGTCTTTCGAAATATAAAATATCAAACCTATCACCTGTAACCGTAAGAAAATCACATAAATAGTGTTATTTTAATTTAGCATATATGAAATTAGACATTAATTAATATTAATAACGTGAATAAAGAAGGAAGTTTAGAAAATGTACACTAAAAGGACCATAGTTTCATTCCACATATTATCAAAAAGGGCTAACTGTGTAAACAATCCAAAAAAAAAACAAATTATAATAAACTTCTTTCTCTTGAGTTTTCAAATATCTTAAGCATCTTCTTCATCATATACCGTCGACAACTTTAAAAATGCTTCTTGATTTTTCAGTATTCTTGATAAATCTAATAAATTTAAAAATAAATATGTTAGTTAAATTATAAATATCTTTATAATATAAATGATGTAAAATATTAACTTTATTAATTAAAATTAATATTACCATCTTTCATGTCTTGAAGTTCAACAACATACTCATCAAGATTGATGAGATCCTTGCATTTTCGTAGCCAATCTTGAGTGCAAATTAAAACTTCCACCATAGTCGGAGTCATCGAACTTCTAAAACCACCTAGAACACGTCCACCCGTGATGAATGCACTTTCTGAGACAATTGTCGAGATAGGAATAGAGAAAACATCTCGAGTCATTTGTGCAAGAATAGGATATCTTGGACTATTCAGTTTCCACCACAACAATATATCAAATGAACTCGAGTTGTTTGTGTCTTCCTCCTTAGCCAAATATGTGTCCAACTCATATTTATTTTTCAAACCAACTCGTTGCTTCTTAAACAGATATTGTTGCACGGCCAAACTAGCCTTTGAGTGATTTGATTCTACGAGCTTGGAAAATTTTGTTGGAATACTTGATTGACCTTCATGGACCATAACTTTCCCAGCAATGGAATAATATTCATCAAACAAACAACGTAATTCTTTTTTAATCATATTCACAACATCATTCTCAACACTAAAAAAAATAAGAAAACTCCGAATTTCACAAAACTCATTTTACATCGCGGATCTATGATAATCGCTAAGTAAACAAGGAAGTTGATATTTTTTGTATCATCCCAATATTTATTGTACTTGTCCCTCATTTAGGAAGCCATGGATACTATGTCTAAATCTCCATAATTTGCCCATTCATCCAATAAACAATGTATACCCATCAATGATTCAAAAAAATGAGAGGTGATATGCAATGATTCAGATACCTTTAATGTAAGATCGTAAAAGGGCTCTAGAACTTTTTCAATTCTTTGAATATTTTTCCAATCATCAAATATTGAGACTCCATTCCAACTGTGAGGTCAAGAAAAAAACTATGGTCATCATGAGCATCAAATGCACGCTCATATTTTTCAGCAACCTTTAACATCATATATGTTGAGTTCCACCTAATAAGTACATATAAGCACAAATGAGCATTAATATCTATCATTTCTTCTTCTGCCTGACTGTAGAACTTTTTCATCATTGATGGTGATGATCTTATGTACCTCACAACGGCTCTAACTCGATCAACAGATATGGAAGCATACTTCACACCTTCTTGCAAGATGAGATTAATAATGTGTGCAATATATCTTGTATGCATATATTTCTCGTTTGCAACACAAGTATTTCAATGGTTCAATTTCTTTCTTAAATATTCAATACCAACTTTATTATCAGATGCATTATCCATTATAATAGTGAAGACCCTCTCAATCCCCCAATCTCGAATACACTTTTCAAGTGCTTGACCTATGCTTTCACCTATATGAGAAGATATCAAACATAAATTGATGATTCTCTTTTGCAACATTCACTTATCATCTATCCAATGTGCTGTTAGAACCATATATGATACCCTTTGTAGTGAAGTTCAAGTACCAGTTGTCAAACAAATTTGGCTTGTATCTTTATCAGAAGAAGTTTTCATTAATCTTTTCATAGAGTTGAATAAATCGAGACAACCTCTTCCGATAGAATAACAAGATGGAAGATGAAACCTTAGGCATGCAATAGAAAGAAATAACTTAAAGCCTTCTCCCTCTACAATTCGAAAATGTAGCTCATCCACGTTTATCATGTGAATCATTGCCTTTCTAATAGCATTTTCGTCAAACTTCCAAGTCGAAAAAGTTTTCATCTCATTTTCAGGGTCAGTCGTAGTCTTAAAAAATGTTAATTCTGATTGATTAAGATCTGAAGTATTTCCTTGAGGTCTCTTCAAGCATGTCTTCAAATGATTATTCAGATTGGTTGTAGAACCCCGTGTGTCCATGGAGTAAGTATTGTCACAATGAATGCATCTTGCCCTATTCACCCCATCTTCAGTTACAAATTCACTAAAATGTTTCCAACAAGGTGCTCTTGGTTGTTGTTTCTTTCGGACAATCTTGTTACTTATTGGGTCATTAAGTTTACAAGGAGAATAACTTTGTGAACTTTGAGTCCCTTGTGATTCACTCTTCTACAATATCAAATATAACACTTTAACATTAAAATTCTTAAGTTAAAAATCAAAAGCTTAGCTACAATTTTACATCTAAAATAATTATTACAATAACAAAAAAAATCCTTACTACAACTTTTGAACAACATTTCTTATAAGACAAATTGTAGCAGATACTTTTTTTTTACTCTAAAAGGTCTTGGCAACTATCAATCATAGACTAGATTTGCTTTTTTCACTTGAAATACAATAGTGACTCACTCATCTAAAACACAAATTACAACCTAAATGTAAATTCTCACATGTATGTAACATTCATCATACTACTATATATGATTTCGACATTTACAATAAGATCTTTAATTTGAACTTAAATTATTTAGAACTAAAATTTATTCCACTCTTCAAACTAAAATTTAGTAAACAATTATCCTTAAAAATAGATCTCATAATTTTAAATACACAAAACATCCTTAGAAACATGAAATTAACATTATACCTTAATTGGTATGGTAATAAAACTATGAATATTAAAAAAAGACTGAAGAAAAATTAATCATGCCCTAAATTTTCAGCTAAAATAGAATATCTAATTCAATACCTTAAAGTTAATCATGCACTAAAAAAAGTTTGAGCAGTCAATTCATTTAACCACGGATTCCTCTACTACGAAAATCTAAGCTCATTTTGATTTTTGTGGGTTGAGGCTGAAGCCTGTCATTTATTTCGTGTCTTGTCTATGCTTCTGAAAAATTAATGAACATGTATAGCCAGCTTAATTAAAGAATTTTTTAGTTGCTTATACTCCATTATATCTTGCAATTAATGACTAAAATAAAAGTTTGAAAGAGTTACCAAACTATAATTTTATGGATTTCTCTTAGTATCTTTGTTGACGCCTAAAAGTAGCAAACACCAAGTAAAAGAAGAGGATAAGAGAATTACGGTGGTTAATGACGGTTACAGACGATCCACCCCGATTGACTTAAGGAGGAGAGTCACAATCTGTAAGGAGATCGAAGTAAAGAAGGAGATAAGGATGAGATGGGTACTGCCCTCTTGGTTCAGCTTGGCTTCACTCTCCGGTTGCGTGGATATTTATAGCCTATGGTGTTGTTGGTGATTGGACAGTGTCAAGTCTAGAGACAACCTATGAACAATTTGGCAAAGATATGTTTAACGTCCAAGTATCAAGCTTTATATATCGATCACGTGGGTAGATTACTATAGCGCATGATGGTGTCTATTCCCAACCTTGTGTAGGCCTTCGCTTTCATCGTCCATGGTACTACAAAGCTCTAAAAGACTCATATGAAATTACTGAACACGAAGGTACTGAAGGTTATTTTCGAATTTCTATAGAGAAAGAGATGCATGGTAGAACAATCTTGAAAGTTGATAGGCACTTATTTTGCAATGTGCTTGATAACAATAATTGCCTTGTATACAGTACAATATGATATCAATCTCACTTCATTATTTTTTGATAATGACAACTGAATTTTATTAAAAAAATCATGGAAGATATCACAAATACAATACATCTAGAAGGGAGAATAATGAGGACAAATCCACCAAAATCTCATACAAAAACTCATATGTGCAAAGAAAAGTAAATACTTTCATAGAGATTAGTATACCGTCAAAATTCAGAAGCCTTCATGAATCTCCTTGTCTCTATCCAAATGAGACGCATTAAGGGGTGAAAAATGAGTGGTGAGCGAACCAAACTATCAAGCAGATCGCTCCGTGTTGAGTGTGTAAAAGTTCTATTATTTACACCCTTTTTAACCCATATTTCTGCTGTATTCAAGCATCATTGCATTGCATTTATGTTAGTTTACAGCAAAACATCACAAATATATAAAAGGCACGGATTCTACTAAAAGATGGCTGATTTTGTAGGTTGCTGCCATAGTTGACGAAGAAGGTAGGCGCAGGGCATAGAAGCAGAAGAGCTGAACTGGACAAGCAGACGACGAGGACGATGCTGCCATGGATCTGCCGTGACAGCAAGGTGACAGCAATTTTGCGGAGAGAAAAAGCAAAGTGGACCTCGATAGACAGAGAAAATTATGCTCGTCTGTCGTGTGAAAACCATATATTTTTCCAAGCCCCGGATCAAAAGATATGTCAAGCCAAAGCTCAAGGAGAGGAAATCCCATGAAACAAGGAGGCGACTGAAAAGTATGATACTTAGAGATTAAGTCTTTATTAGAATCTTACTTTTAATTAAAGTTGTAATCCTTGTTAACCTAGAATACTTGAGCCCAAAGCTTATATAAGGGCATAGATTTTAACCTAGGAGAAATCATACTCCATACCCCATAACCGACAACTAAAACCCCTCCGCCGTTTACCCGCCGTCGACATGTTCTAAAAACCCCCTAGGGCCACGAGTTGTTTTGTAAAGTAGTTGCAAGGGTTGTTTTGTTTTAGGAATTTTCAGTTCAATAAAATAAACTTCAAGTTCTCTTATTTTGGTTATTAATATCTTGCAAGAGCATCGGGAGAGCATTGTGAGGTTATCCATTTACTTAGCATCGGGAGAGTTAAGTATACGAAAGAAATAAGAGCAAGTTCTCTAGTTTATAGTTGAACTATCTTGGGCCTAGGGATAGGGCAAGGTTAAGTGGCTAAAGAAGAATTCATACACATCGGTGTTCATCCTTCGATTCACGCCGGGAGGTATCATCAAGACGTGATCATCGACAGACTTGGACCTAGGGATAGGCCAAGGCAGATCAGGGATTCTTGCCAAACTTGAAGTACAGAGTTGGTGTGTTTGCTGCCGCGACAGCCAACAGACAGCTGCCGCGACAGGTGCTGTCGGCGACGGGCGCGACGACAGAACTGGATTTCTTAAGCACTGCAATACCTGCACTACTGGGCAATTCAATACCAGCCCATTCTCTCTATCTTGATATTCCAACTCTTTTATTTACGTTTTTCTTTATTATTCTCGTGACAACTTTCTAAACTATTTCCTTTACTTTCGTGCAGTAAACTAAGGTGAAGTCATTAGCCCAATCCCTGTGGAGACGATATCTGATACTTCGTATCACTTTACTACTTGCGTCGTGTACACTTGCACTACAATTGCGATAGACTCTTTTACACGGAACAAGTTTTTGGTGCCGTTGCCGGGGATTGGCAACATAACTACACCTTTCTTTTATTGCACTTTTTCGTTTTTGTTTTTGTTTTTCTTTTAATTTTTCTAATTCGATTTTTTGTTAGTGCTTTCAACTCTTGCTTTTCACAAGGTTTTCTAGTTTATGCGCAGATCTAAAAGAGGTGAAGATCCTGAGTATAAATTAGATCCGGAAATCGAACGTTCCTTCAATCTCAAGAAACAACTTCGACACCTTTTAGCCAGGAACGAGTACCTTGAGGAACAGCTAGAGCAGATGGCCCGTAATCCGCCCGCTGGTGGAGGTATACCACTTGTCGGTGATCCGCCCGCAGCAGCCGGACGATGGTCTTGCCGTGACTACATGTTGAACGATCATGTAGAGCTGGAAACCACGCTGCCGGATATTGATGTTGACAACTTCGAGCTTAAACCTGTCATGTTCAGCATGATCAACAATGCCGGGCAATTTAGTGGTGCTGTGACAGAAGATGCTAGGGAGCATCTCAAAACGTTCCAGGAAATCTGTGGTTCGTTTAGACTGCCAGGAGTTAATCCGGAGATACTGAGGCTTCGGTTATTTCCCCACTCATTGAGGGACAGAGCTAAAACTTGGTGGAATAAACTTACGCCGGGTTCAATCATAACTTGGGCAGATTTATCTCGTGAATTTTTATCTCGTTTTAATCCTTCGCATTTATCTGAGCGATTACGTAATGAAATTGCTACTTTTCAACAGGAAGATGACGAGCCGATGCACGAGGCCTGGGACAGATTTACTACTCTTCTACGGAACTGCCCAATGCATGGATTCCCCGTCTGGAATCAGGTAACTAAGTTTTATAATGCTTCCAACTTACAAACTCGCATTCGAATTGATTCTGCAGCAAATGGACTATTATTGGATAAAGATCCGGACGAGGCATTACAAGTTTTGAAAAATCTGGCTAAGAATGAGGAGCAGCTTCCGACAGCAAGAAGAGGGGGTAAACGGGTACTTGCTGTCAAGGATTATGAGGCCGAAAGCACTATGAAATCACATGTAGCATTCCTTACTAAAGCAATGAAAAGGTTATTGAATGATGATGGATTACAAGGATTTGCTGTTGAGGAAGTATGTGACATCTGTGAGGGAAATCATAGTCGGGATGAGTGCCCAATACAAATAGAAGAGGGAAAATATGTTGGAAATTACAAGCCGAATTACAATTCCAACAACTATAATCCCAATTGGAGGAAGGATCCCAAATTTTCTTGGAGTAATCCTAATAATGCCCTGAATCCTCAAGCACATAATCAGAATCAGGGAGGTCCTAGATTGCTGACGCGACAACAACTGCCGCCGCACCTGTCGCCGCAGCAGCAACAACAGCCACCACCTGCCACGAGCAGTATTCTGGAGCAGACTCTGGCCACTTTTATGTCTCAGACCGGTACTTATATTGAGAATATGAATCAATTTGTCAAGAAGACAGAGAATTTCATGGATAAAACAGAGATGAGGATGACAAATCATGAAGCTACTTTGAAATCTCTGGAGACACAAATGGGTCAGGTTTCTCAACATATTAAGCCGAGGCAGAATGGAGGATTCCCTAGCAATACTGAAAATGCTAGGCAGCCCACACATGAGCAATGTAAAGCTATTACTACTAGGAGTGGGAAGAAACTACCAGGATCGGAAAAGGAAGCTGAAATAGAAAAAGATCCAGCCTTAGACAAACCTGCCGAGGAAGCTGCCCCCACAGGTGACAAACAGACTGCTGCCGATGAGCCTGTCACGACAGCAAAAGCGACAGAGGAGAAAAAAGATGATTACCGTCCTCAGATTCGCATGCAGTGGGAAGGACGTATTGCTGATTACCGTCCCACGCCACCTTTCCCTCAACGGATACAGCAAGCTAAGCAAGAATCTCAACTTAAAAAGATTTATGATATTTTTAAGCAGGTTCATATTAATATTCCGCTGTTAGATGCCGTTAGGGAGATGCCCGGTTATGCTAAATTTCTCAAGGATGTTATGTCGAAAAAATCTAAACTTGGGGAATTTGAAACGGTAAAGATGACAGAAGGTTGCATGAGTATTCTTCATCGACAGCCACCCTAGAAAAAGAAGGATCCGGGGAGCTTCATCATACCTTGCGTAATCGGAAATAAATTCGTGGGTAAGGCACTTTGTGATCTTGGTGCTAGTGTTAATTTAATGCCAAAGTCTGTTTTTCAGAAATTAGGCATTGGAAAGGTGCGACCCACGACAGTAACTCTGCAGCTGGCAGACCGCTCTTACGTTCATCCGGAAGGAAAAATTGAAGATATTCTGGTAAGAGTGGATAAATTCATTTTTCCTGCTGACTTTCTTGTTTTAGATTGTGAAGCAGATGAAAATGCACCAATCATCCTTGGGCGACTCTTCTTAGCCACGGGAAGATCACTGATTGATGTGGAGAAAGGAGAACTCACCATGCGAGTAAACGATCAAGAGATTAAGTTGAATGTTCTCCAAGCGATGAAACATGCTGATGTGGACGAGGAATGCAAGGCTATCACTGACGTTACCCTTGATCAACCCTGCATCAGGTCGGGCTGTCACGATATTAAATTTGGGCACTACCGCGGCAGCCATCTACATGTCTGTCACGACAGCAACGATGACAACAACGACAACAGCAACTCCTCTGAATCTGATACATCTGATATGGAAGATCAGGAGGAGGTAAACTGGTTAGGCAATCGTCCAGGTAAGTTCTTCGAACCTTTGAATTATACTTCGGATAACCATTTAATCCAAAAGCCATCTACTGTTGAACCACCTGCCTTAGAACTGAAGCCCCTGCCAAGGCAGCTAAAATATGCTTTTCTTGGTTCAAATGACACACTGCCCGTAATCATCTCTTCTAAGTTGCCGCAGGAACAGGAACGGCAGCTAATCGGCATGCTACGGCAGCACAAAAAGGTGATTGGATGGACGATTGCTGATATACAAGGCATTAGTCCGGCGTTATACATGCACAAAATCCTTCTAGAAGAAGATCATAAGCCGACTATAGATGCCCAAAGGCGGCTAAACCACGCGATGAAAGAGGTGGTGCGTAAAGAAATAATCAAATGGTTAGATGCTGATATTATTTACGCCATCTCCGACAGCAAATGGGTGAGCCCGGTGCAATGCGTTCCCAAGAAAGGAGGAATGACTGTGATAACCAATGAGAACAATGAGTTAATCCCAACCAGGACTGTGACCGGTTGAAGGGTTTGTATGGACTATCGGAAGCTTAACAAGGCTACCCGAAAGGACCACTTTCCTTTACCCTTTATTGATCAAATGCTTGATAGATTAGCGGGAAAACCTTACTATTGTTTTCTTGATGGTTATTCAGGTTACAATCAAATTGCTATTGCATCGGAGGATCAAGAAAAGACGACTTTCACATGTCTCTATGGAACATACGCTTTTAGGAGAATGTCGTTTGGACTATGTAATGCACCCGCCACCTTCCAAAGGTGCATGATGGCCATATTCTCCGACATGGTAGAGGACTTCCTTGAGATTTTCATGGATGATTTTTCCGTCTTTGGAGACGATTTTGAGAGCTGCCTCGGCAATCTACAAGAGGTACTTGAAAGATGTGAAAAAGCTAATCTTGTTTTGAATTGGGAAAAATGCCACTTTATGGTGGATGAAGGGATAGTCCTTGGCCATAAGATTAGCTGCCGTGGGATAGAAGTCGACAGGGCCAAAATAGAAGTAATAGAGAAGCTGCCGCCGCCGACCACAGTCAAGGGCATTAGAAGTTTCTTAGGGCATGCTGGTTTTTATCGGAGATTTATTGCAAATTTCTCAAAAATCACCAAGCCCCTATGCCATCTTTTGGAGCAAAACCGACCCTTTGACTTTAATGAAGAATGTACTGAAGCATTCAAGGTTCTGAAGGAAAAACTAGTAACAGCCCCCATAGTACAGCCACCAGACTGGACACAACCATTCGAGATTATGTGTGATGCTAGTGACTATGCTGTCGGGGTAGCACTTGGGCAGCGCAGAGATAAGCTGTTTCATATCATATACTATGCCAGCAAGACATTGAATGACGCCCAAGTAAACTACACCACCACAGAAAAGGAGCTGTTAGTTGTGGTGTTCTCCATCGACAAGTTTCGCTATTACATACTTGGGACGAAAGTAATAGTGCACACATACCATTCTGCCCTGAAGTATTTGTTCGCAAAGAAAGATGCAAAGCCTAGATTGATACGGTGGATCTTGCTATTGCAAGAGTTCGACCTTGAAATCAAGGACAAAAAAGGGACAGAAAATCAGGTGGCAGATCACTTGTCAAGGTTGGAGAAGGGACATAGTCTGCCAATAGATGAAACAAACATACTGGAGACCTTCCCAGATGAGCAGCTCTTTGCTGCCGTAATCGCCGCCGCGACAGCCATGGCGGCAGGTAAGTCTTCTGAACTCCCCCAGTATGCTAATTTCGTTAATTTTATAGTTAGCGGAGTAATTCCTTCTGATCGTAATTATCAAGCCAAGAAGAGGTTCCAAAATGATGTTAAGCATTATTATTGGGGACGAACCTCTTCTTTTCAAACTATGCGCAGATCAGGTCATAAGGAGGTGTGTACCACAAGAAGAGCAAGAAGACATTCTCCATCACTGCCATGCTTCACAATATGGAGGTCACTTAGGAGGCAATAAAACTGCTGCCAAGGTGCTGCAGTCAGGGTTCTACTGGCCGACACTGTATAGAGATGCACATGACTTCTACAAGAACTGTGCCAGGTGCCAGCGGACAGGTAACATCTCGAGGAGAAACGAGATGCCACTGCAGAACATTCTAGAAGTCGAGATCTTCGACGTTTGGGGGATTGATTTTATGGGACCTTTTCCATCTTCATGTGGAAATCTATACATCCTCCTAGCAGTGGATTATGTCTCTAAGTGGGTCGAAGCTATCGCCACTCAAAAGAATGATGCCAAGACAGTCCAAACATTTCTCCACAAAAAACATTTTTTCGAGGTTTGGCATCCCTAAGGCGATTATCAGTGATGAAGGGAGACATTTTGATAATAGGGTTATTGCCGCCGCCTTGAAGAAATATGGTGTCAAGCACAGGATCGCGACAGCATACCACCCACAGACCAATGGACAAGCTGAGATATCTAATAGGGAAGTGAAGAACATTCTTGAGAAGATGGTTAAGCCAACTAGGAAAGATTGGTCTTTACTCCTTAACGATGCATTATGGGCATATAGGACAGCTTTTAAGACTCCGTTGGGCATGTCTCCATACCGACTGATTTACGGAAAAAACCTATCACTTGCCTGTCAAGATCGAGCACAAAGCATATTGGGCAATCAAGGCAGTGAACATGGACTTGGACAAGGTAGGCCAGAAAAGGCTGTTAGATTTGAACGAGATTGAAGAAATACGGACAATAGCCTACGACAATGCAAGGATCTACAAGGACAAAACTAAGAAGTGGCATGACAGGAAGTTGCTGCCACGACAGTTCTGCCCAGGGCAGCTTGTGTTGTTGTTTAATTCGAGGTTGAAACTCTTCCCAGGGAAGTTAAAATCTAGATGGTTTGGCCCGTTCCAAGTGGTACAAGTTTTTCCCCATGGTGCCATCACTATACGATCATTAAAAGACGGGCACCAATTCAAAGTCAATGGACAGCGCCTTAAGCATTATCAGGGGACTGAAGCCCTAGGAATACAAGAAGTGGTTACTTTAGGAGATGCCCCACAAGGCATCCCTAATTTAACCTAAAATTTATTTTTATTTATTTATTTTTATTATTTATTAGGAAATAAGGTTTATTTTAATAATGTTTTTTTTTCTTTTTTTTAGGAAATAAAGGAGTCAAGAAGAAAAGGAAAAGTGACCCAAGCCCACCATCCATCCATCAGCCCAACAGAGCCCATTTATTGAAGCCTGTCGTTCCAGCTGCCGCGCAGATACGGATAAGACAGGCTGTCAACAGACTGACACGGTAGACGCAGAAGCGTGTGACAGACGCGTAACAGACGCATAATTACGTGTCAGACGCGTCAGACACGCCAAATCTCACCAGTCGCCCCGTTATTCACGCCTGCCGTTACAGCATTAAATGGGCGGCAACTCGACCGCTATAAAACCCCGTTTTCATTTTCACTTCCCTCACTTCTGCTTATTCTTCCTTGCTTTCTCCTCTCATTTTTCTTTGTTTTCTTTACTTTCACAACCCTTGCAACTAATATGTCTTCTAGACAGACCCGCCGCAGTGCTGCTTCAGCCTCTTCATCAGCAGCAGCGTCACCCTTTGCAACCAAGGACTTATGGGAAGAAAGGGGTTTCATCTACATTTGAAAGGCACCGAATCTGGGGCTCCGACCATTCATCGCTAAGGCGATACGGACTCAGCTATGGGAGCAGTTCGCAGCACAACCTGCAGAACTCAATGACACATTGGTGAGGGAGTTTTATGTTGCCATCGACAGCAGAACGGCAACATCAGTCACCGTCCGAGGGGTAGAGGTACCATTTACAGCTGACAGCATCAACCACATGTATGGCCTATATTTTAGTCCCATCGACGATGCCCATCAGCAATTTTTAGACACCCTCAATTCTGCCGCCTACGGTGCTGTCATGGCGGAGGTGACAGAGGAAGGAACAACAATGAACAAGAGCAAAAAGAACCCCAACTCTGTAAAAAGGGGGCAGCTACTCCCAGAAGCCAAACTCTGGAACGCTTTCATCAAAAAGCGTATCCTGCCGTCTTCCCATCACACGACGGTGGACCAGCAGCGGCTCGCCCTCATTCACTCAATCATGAACGATCGGCCTATCAACGTGGGCCGCTATATGAGGGAAAGTGTTTTGGACTGCACATTTCGGACAACCTCGCGCCTCTGCCTACCATTTATGATCACTTCCCTTTGCCGCTGCGCTGCCGTCCCAGAGGCCACCACCGACAAACTGATCCAAGGCAGAGGCTGGACAGACAACAACATTAACAGCCTCATGGAGCTGATAGTCGTTACCCCCCTCTCCTCCTTCAACCCGGCTGCCTCCCCAGTAGAATCATCCGAGGAGCCTGCCTCTGAACCTGCCGCCGCCACCGCCCAGACAGACCAATCTGCCCAGATCCTTGCTGCGATACAACGGGTGGAAGACAAACAAATGGGTCTGATGACATTCATCCGGGATTTCGCCAACTCGACGGTAAATTTCATTACCAACACTTTAAATTATCCCGATGTTATTTCCCCACTTTTCCTACCCACTATTTCCACATCCCCTCCCCTGTCCACACCCCATCACCTGCCCCGACGGCAGCCGGCAGTCCAACGGCCGAAACCTCTGCCCGAGGAAGGAAGCGACCTGCCTCCGATGACAGCGAATCTGACCCTCCCATTAGGAGGAATTTGGAAAAGGAGTTCACGCCTGTCAAGAGGCAGAAACACGTGGCAGACAGAAAACTGATGCCCAAGGCCAGCACCACCACCAGCAGCACTTGGGATAGTGGCAGCAGCGCAGACATCCAGGTTGTGGAGCAACCTGCCCAGCCTGCCCCACAGCCCAGACGCCGCCACCAGATTCGTGTCAGCAGCAGCAGTGAAGACAGCGATTAAAATTTAAGTCTTTTATTTTCTTTTTATTGCTGCCTGCTTATCTATATTTTGTGATGTACATGCCTTCATTTTATCTGTCATTTGCATTGAGGGCAATGCAACCCTCGAGTTTGGGGGTGGCAACCCTCCATTTTAATGGAGTCTTAGTACATCTTTAATTAATTGTTGTGTCTTTTATTTAATTAAGTTCTCTTAAAAAATCAAAAAAGGTTAAACTGTTGGCTTAAAACTGTGAAGTTAACTTACCTGTCATGACAGCTCTGCCGTGGCAGCATCTTTAGAACAGTTTAAGGAGAAGTTTAGAGCCTTTCTATAGTTCTGAAAAACTTAAACACCATTGTGACTGTTATATTGCTTAGATTTCTTTTAGCCAAACTAGAATAGGATGCTTAGTACTTGAATAGCCCCTAGAGGTGCCTAAAACTGGCTCTAGGAAAGAAGTTTAGCAAAAGAAACTCAAAAACCTAGAGGTGCCCGAAACCGGCTCTAGGAAGCTAACTAGAGGTGCCCAAAACTGGCTCTAGAAAAATTTAGCTTGAAAATAGAAGAAAAAGAAGCATGAAAATGTGCCTTCCAAAAAATGAACTTTGGCATAAAAATTCGAGTTAAAAAGTTGAATATTCTAGTGAAACTAAGAGAGTCTTAGCATATAACTGTTCACAAGCATGCACACACTGCACGAGGACTATAGTGAGATTCCGGACAGATCCTAATCTTTCCGACAGGTTGCTGCCGCCACAGAGAATGAGCGACGGGTAAGAGACAGTTCACTGTTTGAAAGCCAACACAAAAAATTTCATTTTTCTTTTAGGTCTTAATTGCTTGAGGGCAAGCAAAAACTTGAGTTTGGGGGTGTGTTGAGTGTGTAAAAGTTCTATTATTTACACCCTTTTTAACCCATATTTCTGCTGCATTCATGCATCATTGCATTGCATTTAGGTTAGTTTACAACAAAACATCACAAATATATAAAAGGCACGGATTCTACTAAAAGATGGCTGATTTTGTAGGTTGCTGCCATAGTTGACGAAGAAGGCAGGCGCAGGGCAGAGAAGCAGAAGAGCTGAACTGGACAAGCAGACGACGAGGATGATGCTACCATGGATCTGCCGTGACAGCAAGGTGACAACAATTTTGCGGAGAGAAAAAACAAAGTGGACCTCGATAGACAGAGAAAATTATGCTCGTCTGTCGTGTGAAAACCATATATTTTTCCAAGCCCCGGATCAAAAGATTTGTCAAGCCAAAGCTCAAGGAGAGGAAATCCCATGAAACAAGGAGGCGGCTGAAAAGTAGGATACTTAGAGATTAAGTCTTTATTAGAATCTTACTTTTAATTAAAGTTGTAATCCTTGTTAACCTAGAATACTTGAGCCCAAAGCTTATATAAGGGCATAGATTTTAACCTAGGAGAAATCATACTCCATACCCCATAACCGACAACTAAAACCCCTCCGCCGTTTACCCGCCGTCGACATGTTCTAAAAACCCCCTAGGGCCACGGGTTGTTTTGTAAAGTAGTTGCAAGGGTTGTTTTGTTTTAGGAATTTTCAGTTCAATAAAATAAACTTCAAGTTCTCTTATTTTGGTTATTAATATCTTGCAAGAGCATCGGGAGAGCATTGTGAGGTTATCCATTTACTTAGCATCGGGAGAGTTAAGTATACGAAAGAAATAAGAGCAAGTTCTCTAGTTTATAGTTGAACTATCTTGTGCCTAGGGATAGGGCAAGGTTAAGTGGCTAAAGAAGAATTCATACACATCGGTGTTCATCCTTCGATTCACGCCGGGAGGTATCATCAAGACGTGATCATCGACAGACTTGGACCTAGGGATAGGCCAAGGCAGATCAGGGATTCTTGCCAAACTTGAAGTACGGAGTTGGTGTGTTTGCTGCCGCGACAGCCAACGGACAGCCGCCGCGACAGGTGCTGTCGGCGACGGGCGCGACGACAGAACTGGATTTCCTAAGCACTGCAATACCTGCACTACTAGGCAATTCAATACCAGCCCATTCTCTCTATCTTGATATTCCAACTCTTTTATTTACGTTTTTCTTTATTATTCTCGTGACAACTTTCTAAACTATTTCCTTTACTTTCGTGCAGTAAACTAAGGTGAAGTCATTAGCCCAATCCTTGTGGAGACGATATCCGATACTTCGTATCACTTTACTACTTGCGTCGTGTACACTTGCACTACAATTGCGATAGACTCTTTTACACGCAACACTCCGCTACCTAGAACTGATTACATCGGCAAACAACCATCAACCGAGTGTGGATCTATCTTTCTATGACCACCGACAAAATCATAATAAAAAACTAGCACCGTGAATATCTATGTACGAGCACCAAACGAACTCTAAGGTATGCTGAAATCATGCCAAAATGACAGATGAAACAAAACCACAAAAAAACAAAGAAAAGGCGTGCCACAAAGGCAGAGGAAAAAGTGCATGGGCAGATGGTTATGGGAGCCAGGGTAGCCATGCCCCCCATATTTTAAAACTTTAAAATTTAACTCGTTTAAAATTTAAAAATTTTAATTTGGCCCCTATAAAAATTTAGAAGTTCTTATTATGTTTGACACACGTCGTATAGTGTCAAAATAATTTTCTTAAACTCAAAGAAATAATTAAAATAAATAGTATAGAAAGAGAGTAAGGGTCGATCTACTAGGACTAGGTAGTTTCCAATATTTATCACTTTTGACCTTTAACCAAGAAATCTACAAGTAACCAAAAAGGGGGGTTTGTAAGAATTAAATCGAATGACTAAAATAAATAAGTAAAGCAAGAAATGATTGACGATAATCATGAATTAAGTTAGCCTCAAGCTCCTCTTTGCCACAACTTCTCTCGATCACTGAAGTGATTTTACTTCAATCTCTTGACGGTTACAGTCTACAAGGCCCAACCCTTGTAACTTGCTTCTCTAAGGTAAACTCGGTTCCCAAGGCAATCCTTGGAACTAAGTGTTGAGTTGATTAGCCACGATAATCGGTGCTAATAAACGATGTGCTTAGTGCTGAAGAAGCCCGTGCTCAGACAGTTTTCTCAACGAGAATCAAGTCCGATCTTAATTCCCCTTAGTGGACTACCACTAAGTTTGTTCTTAGGAAATTGAATCAGCTACAAGCCTTTTCTCATCCCCAACGGTAGATCAAGAAAGATGATGAAGGTTTGAAGAACGTTTCTAATCTCACGAGGTAAGTTGGGTTCTGGCGTTGCTCTTGGATATGGTGATTTAGCTAAGCATGGTTTGTAATGAAACCATACTTAGTTTTTAACAATAGAAATGTAAAAAAAGGAAATGGAGAAAATAATGAAAGAATGTATTAGACTCCAAGTGAATGAAAGTGGGGTATTTATAGTATCTAAAAAACCTAAAACCTTAAAAAGATAAATCCCAAAATAAATACATAAGACAACATCAAAGTTTGAAATTTAAATCCACTTGATAGGCTATTTGATACGCGGCTGATAGGTTATCACTGCTGCTGACGTCAGCTTCTAGAAGGTGTTGACGTGGTGTCCAATCAGCATTCATGCCCCAGTTCATGCCCATGAATCCAACCACGAATCTAGAACTTTTGCAGATTTCGGCCTTTTCCAGTCTGATTTCCAGCCACACGGTTCTGCACGAAAAAGCATAGAACAACCCACATTTCAACATCATAAGTCATTTATTCCATCAAAATTATAGCAAAAACAATAACCAATATAGCCACTCATCAATGTTTCAGAAATTTTGAATATTTTTAATCAAGTCCCCTTCAAAAATTTAAAATTAGACAATTCAAAATTTTGAAAAATTTAATTTAGGCCTTCAAAAAATTTGAAAATTTCAAATAGGCTCCCTCA
The DNA here is from genome assembly GCA_958450335.1 of Hibiscus tridactylites. Lineage (NCBI taxonomy): Eukaryota > Viridiplantae > Streptophyta > Magnoliopsida > Malvales > Malvaceae > Hibiscus > Hibiscus tridactylites. The sequence continues at coordinate 35,646,407 of OY288267.1, read as the reverse complement.
AACTCCATTGTCAAGATCCGCCTCTAAAAAAGCATGTCACAAAGGCGGAGATTCTTATAAAAAAAATAAGAAAATAATAAACTTGGTGGTCGACAACCAATACTAAGACTGGTTGCCGACCACCGGCTAAGAAAACAAAAGAAAGTATGAGGTTGCGACGCTAAGAATTGTGTAGAGAAAAAAATAGGTTCAATCTCACTTCATTATTGATGTATTAATTCCCACTTACTATGCTTTATTGCATTAATGATACTTTTAAAGGCAAAGCCATACATTTCCCTTTTTTATGGAATGATCTTTCGATCGAATTAGTTCGCTTCTTTGATAAGTGATGAGGCTTTGGGGCGATGTAAACAATGTATCGAACTAATTGCCAACACCCTGCACCTGTAAGGATTTCCGAGAAATGATGCATTTTTTAATGTTGACAATGGAGAGGTAAGTTTCTTCTATCATGTTAAGCCGTACAAAGTTAAGACGCCAAATGATCGTGAATTCTTTGGTATTAGAATCAAGCATCTTCTTGGTTATATAAAATTTGCAGGTCTTGATCATAGAGGTCAATACAATACCTGGAACGGCTCATTCCATTGTGTTGATGCATTAGGTGAAACCATTCTGAATTGGCATTAAATTTATGTTTAACTAGATTATTGATAGAGTGGGGGCTCATTCTGTTGTTCATCCTAATTATTAACGAGTTGGAACAAGAGAATCGATACGTAGAGCTTTAATATATGTACACCAAGTTGGTCTGGTAGAATTATACAATTTTCAGGCACTGGAAGAGCAACATCCGATATATTCTCGCTGGTTCCTTCGTACGCTACTTGATTTGGCCTCGTAAATAATGGTGTAAAAGTCACGACTAACCACATCGTCGGATTAATGAATCTTCCTAGTGTTTTGGGTGTTGGCTGTTGAAGAATGAGGATAGAAATGCAATTGTGAAAACTTAAATGGCCAAGTTTACTATGCAGCCACAAGTAGATGACACATGAATCATAAAAAGACGACATTCATAAAAAAGAGATAATGGCAGTAACGACGAAAAAAGGGTCAGATGAGTCTCTAAAAGGGTTTTGATAAGCCAAATGAAAGGTTCATTGTCTTTGTCGATAGGGTTAGCAAGAGGATACATAGGGCGACGCTGTGAGAAGCTTTCAGCTGTTATTGGGAGGCTTGAGATGTCTATATTGTATACTAGAATAGGAAACGACAACTCCATAAATCAACATTTGTATTCGTAAGGTTTACATCAAGGATGAGTATGCAAAAGGCCATTGATTTGGGAAGTAACATGAGAATGGATGGATTCGTAATTTCTGTTTCTGAAGCTAAGTTTAATGATAGAAAAAAGAGGATTGTGGGGGACGGGTCTCGAAGGGCTCTTGAAGCCAAGAATGTCTCAAGCGATTTTGTATCCAAGTGCAGGGATGAAAGATCCTACAAGGATGTCTTGGAGGGGGTCAAACCCCCAAAATCGATAGTGAAAGACAGGTCAAAACATGGAACAATCTTGGATGATGTGAGTTTGCGTGACGATTCGAAGATGAAGTCGAATGTCCATATGTTGATCGATTCAGATTTCAAAGCGGATATTCCTCTTGAAGAAATGAAATGAGTAAGAAGATGTTTGGCGAGGAAGATAAAGACTATGCACAATCTTGAGATTTTGCAACAGGCTATCATGGTAGATGGATATCAATGTAAAGTGAGTTCATGGCATGGGTCGTTGGTTGTTATTCAATTTAAGTCAGATAACCTTATAAATTTGGCTTGGAAGAATAAAATTCAGATGCTAGATGTCTGGTTTGATTGGATTAAACCATTAGCTTTATTAGAGTCTCAAAGGAAAGTGAAGTTGTGGATTATCTTGGAAGAAGTCCCAATTTGTATATGGCATTCATCTTTCTTCTCTAGTATTGTTAGTAGGTGGGGAACATTGATTCGGATTGAAGAAGAAACTGTAATGAAGGAAAGGTTTGAGAGGGCAAGGATTCTTGTGTTAGTTGAAAGGAGTACTATGCCCCGACGTGGGTTATGGTTTTGATTGAGGGTCACCAATCTAAAATAGCAATAATAATGAAAGATTTCGATGAGGAGGCAACCTGGATTGATGAGGAGAAGGATTTTAGGCATGACACGGGTCTCGTCGTAGATGACAGAGATGTTAGTTTTTGATCGATGGGTGTTGATTGGAATGACTCTTGGGCTTCGGAAGATGAGCCTATTTATGAGGATAGTTATGTGTCAGAGAAAGACATGAATGGGTTGGTTCGAGACATGGATTTAGAGTATCACAATTTATCTAAGGACCAATGTGAGTACAATGCTCATGTGGATGTGTTAGATGGGTGTGAACAAGTTGGGCCCCATGCGAATACCCAACCCAAATCTTCCACGGATGGTGCCCAGGCCGTAGTTGGGTTAGAATCATCTGAAAATAGGCTTCATGACGTTTTGATTGTTGATATAACAGTCCTTGATAGTGAGGAGTCAAGCCTATGCTTGAAAAATGAACAAGGTATTTTGATATTTGGGAAAGACATTAAGGGCCTGGTGTTTTCAGCTGAATTGGGCCAAAAAAGGAAGAAAAAAACAAAAGAGTGATGCCGAGCCAAAGCTCACTAGACAATGGTACTGGCCAAATATCTATTCTTTCTTGGCGTTTAGAAACCAGGGTGAAAATAAGAAAAGAATACAAGAGTGATTCAAGGGCACATCGACTGCAATAGTAGAGGTATCAAATGAACAAATGAGCTCGATGATGCCTGAAAGTGGTGACGAGGTGAGAAACCAGGTCCTAGAGGGTTTAACCAAAGCTGCGAGATCCTTGAAAGTAGGGGAGGCAGTATAATTTCACTTCAAGAAGGGCCAATTGAAGGTCATCGATTGCCTAGCTCGGCTTGAGAATGATTCATGAGGAGGGGTCGAAAAGGATAAGGGTAAATTGGCTCATGAATTATCTTGTCAATGAATTTCCCAAAGTTGTTATCTTGGAACATTATAGGGCTTGGAAGATCGGAGAAGTCCAGAGTAGTTAAAAATTTGGTGAGAAGAAAGAAGATAGATATGTTTTTGTTCAAGAAACTAAGTTGGAATGTTTCGATGCAAGGAAAGCTAATGCAATTTGGGGCCATTCGTCGAGTAATTTTCTAGCAAGTTCTTCGAGTGGTTCGAAAAGAGGGTAAGCCTGTTTTTGGGATTCGAATGTTCTCAGATTTGATCGTAGCATTATAAAGCCTAACTTCATTGTTATCTATGGAAGTCTCTTGAGTTTGAATATTAAGTGCAACCAAATTAACTTGTACGCTCCTAATGAGGTTGCAACTGGGAAGCTAGTGTTTGAGGAATTAGAAGAAATTATCTCATTGAACAGAGGGTGGTGGATAGTTGGGGTGATTTTAATACGATTAGATGTGAAGAACAGAAGATAGGTTTGTCTCTTAATCACACTTCAATGCTGGAACTTTTAAATTTCATTGAAAATACAGAGTTGGTTGATCTTCCATTGATAGGCAGTATGTTCACCTGGAGCAACTTCCGAGAGGTTACTACGATGTGTAAATTGGACAAAATGTTGATTTCCCCCGAGCTTCTCTAGTTGGTTCCAAATACTTTTCTTCACACTTTGTCGAAGTCATTGTCCGATCATAATCTAATCATGATGGTTCTTGAGAAGTTAAAGTCTGGGCCGAGACCTTTTGAACTCTTCAACCACTAGATGGAGAATGCTAGTTTTAACTCAATGATTTCCTCATCCCTAAAGAACTCGAAAGGGTCTGGTATAGGTGTTATCCTACAAAGATCTAAGAATATAGTCAAATGATGGGTTCAAATGGAAAAAAGAAAAATCAAAAGGTCTCAATCTCAAACATTAAACAACATATTGATTTATTGAAGAAGAAATTAAGTGATGGTCAAAACAATTCGGATATTCCCAAGGAGGTCAGCTCCTTAAGAGAGAAACTATGGGAACTAATAAGACGAGAAGAAAGAGAATGACGTCAAAAAGCAAGAATCCAATGGAAAATTGAATGAATAAGGAATACAAAATTCTTTCACTTGATGGCGTCCGTGAGAAGGCGAGCAAATTGGATCTATAAGCTCTAGTTTGGCAATAATGTATTGAAAGATCCTAATGAAATCCATAAAGAAGTACATGACTTTTTTTCTCATAGGAGTACAATTCTTATTTGACAATTGAACAGAAAGACTTGGATTGTCCCCTCAAGTGTATTAGTTCAAACTCTAATGATTGGTTGGAACAAGCGTTTTGAAAAGGAATAAGTGTGGGACACTCTCAAGAAGGCAAATGAAAACAATTCTCCCGAGCCGAATGGCTTCAACTTGGCTTTTTTAGAAGACACTGAAAGCTAATCAAGCTAGATGTGATGTCCTTTCTTAATGATTTTTGGGATTAAAAGTCTTGGGACCTCAATTTGAATCACTCATACATCTCGTTGATTCCGAAAAAGGAGTGCACGAAGTCTATTGATGATTATCGACCGATCATTTTAGTGGGTGAGGATTACAAAATTTTATCGAAACTTCCAGCAAACCGTCTTGCCCGGTGCCTTGAAAAGATCATTAGTATAAATCAATTTGCGTTTATTAAAGGCATATGAATTCTCGACTACTCTCTAATAGCTAATGAGTTAATCGACAATATGAGAAAGTGAGGAACATAATGTGTAGTGTTCAAGGCTGATTTTCAAAAGGCATATGATATGGTAGACTGGACATTTCTAGACTTAATGTTGCGTAAAATGAGCTTTCAAGATAGATAGATAAATAGATAGGATGGATTTGGTCTTACGTCTCGACGGTGTCGATTTTAGTCCTGGTGAATGGTCTCCAACAAAAAGATTTTCGATTAGAAAGGGGTTAGGGCAAGGATGCCCATTGTCACCTCTTCTCTTTAACATAGTTGCTTAAGGGTTAAGTTTCGTGACTAATAAGGTTGTTGCTTCCGAATTTTTTAAAGGCATTTGCATAGATAGTGAGAGTTTGCAAGTCATTCACTTACAATTTTATGATGACCTAAGAATATTTTATGGGGCTAGTGCGGGGCAAATTAAGAATCTCAAAAGTGTTCTCTGATGCTTTGAGCTACATGCTAGACTACGGTTGAATTTAAAAAAATGTTCCTTATTGGGTATAAATGTTAAAAAAGCAAGGATTAATTTGTGGGTTGTTAAACTGCGTTGCACGACCTCTAAATTTCATTCTTCTTATCTTGGCCTACCATTAGGGGTTTTGAGAAACTCCCTTACTTTATGGAAGCTAATATTGAAGAAAATTTGATAGAGCTTGACCCCATGGAAGACTAGATTCTTGTTCTTTAGAGGAAGGGTTACACTTACTAAGTTTGTATTGGCAAATTTGCCTATTTATTTCCTATCAATTTTCAAAATGCATGCGTTGGTCTCCTCAAAATTCAATAGAATAGTGGTGAAATTCATTTGGGGATCCTTAGATAGTCAGAAGATGCACTGGGTGCGTTAGGAATTTCTTTGTCTTCTAAAAAAGCTGGGTGGACTAGGGCTTATCGATTTTGAAGTCAAAAATAAAACGCTCTTGTATAAATGGCTTTAGAAATATGTCATGGAAAAAGACAACTATTGGAGGAGAATTATAGGGGCAAAATATGAGAGGGGGAACGATAACCTCCTACATGTTAACACTTCTCGCATAAACAAATTGTGGCTATGGTGAGACATTATTAGTCCTCTTAACCCTGAAAAAGTGAGTAACGATCCTTTTGCATCAAATTTAATTTTGCAGGTTGATGATGGAAAGAGTTTAAATTTCTGAAGAGACAAGTGGGTGAATAACCAATGCCTTAAAGAACTTTTTTCCGAGAATTTTTGCTCTGTCTCAAAAGAAGTCTGATAAAGTGGCAGATTATAGTGTGTGGGACGGTTTGAATTGGAAATGGGAGATCTCGCTTTGAAGCCCTTTGTTTCATTGGGAAAATAGGTATGAAGTGTCTTTTTTGAAACTTTGAATAACTATAGACTTGGGATTTTCCCATGAATTGCATTAGATGGGAAAAGTCGCCATGATGCTATTCTTCAAAGGATGTGTGTAACCTTCTTGCATCTAATGTTCATTCATCTTTTGAGTAGAATCAAATTTGGGAAGGCCTTGCTCCTTTTAAAGTTGAATGTTTTGTATGGAAGCTATTGCATGCCCGTCTCCCCAAGAAAGTAGAGTTATTAAAGATGGGTGTTACTTTTATGGTGGATGATAGGTGTTTACGCTGCCCCTCAGGCTAAGAATTGATTTACCACATTTTCTTCAAATGCGAATTTTCTTGGGCCATTTGGAATTGATGGTATAGAATTTAGGATATCTATAGCGTCTTGCCATGTAAAGGGAAAATTTTTTTAATTGTTAGAGAAACTAATGCCCGCAGTCTAGATTAGAACCACTTTGGAAAATTGGTGTTTTTTGCGATTTCTTGGTCTATTTGGATACTTAGAAATGAAATTCTTTTCTGAGAAAAAAATGAATTCAAATCAATTTTTTGACCTTTTTCTGATTCGGGTGGGGTGGTGGACTCGTGCGAAATGGCTGGATGCATCAATAGCAATTAACAACTTTATTATGAACCACAAATCTTGGTGTTTTCCCCAAAGTGTTGAAGGGCAATGCTTTAGTCGATAAGTGGTCCGTGCCTAACTGTGGCTTCTTAAAATTCAATATGGATGGTGCAGTGAGAGGGAGCTATGAGCCTGTTGGCATAGGAGGCATTTTGAAGGATCATTCGGAGAAGATGATTATGAGTTTCTCAAGATTGATTGGCAGTGCAGATCTTACTTCGGCAGAGTTAACAGTCAAGGAAGCTCTATCACTTTTTGTTGTATCCAATTAGGTATTGTGTGATACGTTGGTGGTAGAGACCAACTGGAGAGCTGTTGTTTCGTGGTTACGACAGTCAAATGAGGCCCATTCTGCTTTCAATGACATTATTTCAAAATGTTTTAATCTTGCTAAATCTTTTTTTGACAGATCAACTTAGTGGGAAGAGAGCAAAACATTGTAGTAGAAATATTAACTAAAGCAAGAATTAGCATGATATGATTTCAGATTGTTAGTGTTCTTGGTGTATTGTTCTTGTGGTAGGAAGTGTTGGGGATGCTTTAGGGTGTCAGAAATGCTGGTTTTGATGGTAAGAGTGTTATACAGACTATTCCCATACGCCTCAGAATCTCATGTGCTAGGAAGTGTACTGGTGTTAGATGTAATAATTTTAATGATGGTTAGATGGCAAGGTTTGTCTAGTGTTAAAGTATGAAAAATTGAATTTAGGGTTTATTGATTTTCCTTAGGAAATTTGGAAAATCTAAAAAGAGGATGACGAGTAGTCGAATGAAGAAGAAAAGATTTTTATTTTTTATTATTATCAAAAAATTAATAAGTACAATCTATTTATAATGGTAAAGAAATAAAAACTAAAAAACTAATCCTAATAACTGACTCAGCCTAGTAACTAATTTACAACTCAGCAAAAACTTTACAACTAGGATACAACTAGCTTATTGATAATTCTGTTAGCCCCCCTCAAGTTGAAGCATACAAATTTTGTAGGCCCAACTTAGAAATAGAACCCTGGAAAGAAGAAGGTGGCAAAGCCTTAGTAAAACAATATGTAAGTTGATTGTGAGAAGAAACCGGCAAAAGTTTGATAACTCCCTTTTAAATTTTCTCTCGGATTAAATGGTAATCTATTTCAATGTGCTTTGTTCTTTCATGGTGAACAGAGTTTTCTGCACTCTTAATGGTAGAAAGGTTATCACAATAAATGATAGCAGAGGAAAAAGTAAGTTGTAAATCAGAAATGAGATAAGAGAGCCATTGTACTTCACAAGTTACAGTTGCTAAAGCACAATATTCTACTTCACTAGATGAACGATAGATTGTTTGTTGTTTTTTAGATTTTCACGAAATTAAGCTTTTCTTAAAAAAACACAGAAGCTAGTGGTGAATTTCTTAGAATCTGGACATGAGACCCAATTTAAATTAGAAAAGATATTTTACATGTAATAAATTATCTGCATGAAAGAACAAACCTTGTCTAGAGGTACCATTCAAATACCACAGATTCTATGTGCAGCAGTTAAATGAACAGTAGTAAGAGCAGACATGAATTGAGATAATTGTTGTACAACAAAAGAAATATCAGGCCTGATATTAGGGAGATATAAAAGTTTGCCTATGAGTTATCTATAGGAAATAATATCTTATGAAATATCACCATCAGATTCAGATAACCTTCTTGTAATAGCAATAGGTTGGTTTGGATCCTAGAAATTCAGTATATTTTAAAAATTTCAAAGTATATTTTCTTTGACATAAATTTATTTTTTTGTTTGATCTAGCAATTTCAAGTCCTAGAAAGTATTTTAGTTTTTTTTCAAATTTTTTATATAAAAGTATTATGAAAATTTTTTTCGATAGAATCAATCTATTTAGAACAAGGACTAGCAAGAATGATGTTATCGACATAAACAATCAAGGCAACAAATTCAAACCCTTCATCCTTAGTAAAAAGACTAGTGTCAGAAACTGCTTGCTTAAAACTCTGTTTGACCAAGGCAATGGTCAACCTTTCATTCTATTGTCTACTTGTTTATTTTAACCCATACAAACTTTTATTTAAATTGCAAATCATTTAAAAAAAATCAGGTGGTAATTCTGTATAAAATTATTCTTGTAAAAAATTATGAAAGAAAATATTATTTATGTCTAACTGTTATAAACCCCAATTTTGAGCTGCAGCAACAACCATCAGAGTTCTAATTGTGGTAATATTAGCCACATAATTAAAAGTGTTAAGAAAGTCAACTCCTAATTGTTGAGTGTAGCCCTTAGCAACTAACCTAGCCTTATATCTATCAAGAGTGCCATCTGACTTTAATTTAATTTTAAAAATTCACTTACACCCTATAATAGCTTTACCAGGAGGAAAAGAAACCAAATTTCAAGTTTTATTGTTTTCTAAGGCTGGAATTTCTTCTTTCATAACATTTTCCCACCATTCATGTAAAAGAGCTTGCTTGTAATTTTTACGTTCACTTAACAAGTCGACATTAGCAATATAAAATTTATGTTGAGAAGATATATTATCGTACGAAATAACTTGAGCAACAGAATATGGTGTAGTCCTAAATTTAGGCAGATTAATCTGAAAATCCTTAAATTTTTGTGATAATTTAATCATTCTAGATTGTCTAGTGTTAGACTAAGTAATTGTTTTATAAGAAATATTAAAAGGAATATCCGGCTGAACAAAAATATTAAGATGAATAGGTAAAACCTGAGTAGAAGAAATATCAAAAACAACAGAAAGAGATGCATTTAAAAAAACAACCTTATTATTCTGATGTTATTCAATTAAATATCCTCCATTAAATTGTAATTATTATAATTTGGCAAAACAACAGTTTTAGGATTACTGCAATTATTTTGTTTAAAAGAAAAAATATATTATAAAAAATAACATCTCTTGATACAAAAACAGTTTTAGTATTTAAGGCAAACAACTTATAACCTTTCATGTTTTTAAACATATTTAATAGCCATAGGATGCATTTTAATCTTAGCTTTAGACAAAAAAAAAGTATAAGCAAGACAACCAATGATTTTAAGATGATCATACTTAGGTTTTGTTTGAAAAAAAAATTCAAAGGGTGTTTTATTATCAAGAATAGGGGTAGGAGTGACGTTGATTAATAATGTAGAATATAAAATACAATCCAACTAAAAAAATAAAGATAAATCATATTGAATTCGTAAAGCCCTAACAACATTAAAAAGATGATGTTTTCTCTTAACTATACTATGCTGTTGAAAAGTATGAGTACAATAGGTTTGGTGTATTATTCTTTTGGGTTTAAAAAATCAAACATTTTAAATTTTTTTGCATTGTCAGTTCTTATACACTTAATCTTTTTAGAAAATTGAATGCCAGCTAAATTATAAAAATTAACTATCAAACCCCTAGCTTCGTATTTAAGTTCCATATGATATACCCATATAAATTTACTTCCATCATCAACAATAGTTAAAAAAATATGAATGACCATAGATGTTAGGAACTGAAAAAGGATCTCAAATGTCCATATGAACTATATCAAAAAACATAAGTAGTTTTAGAAATACTAACAAGAAAAGATAAACCTTTTATGTTTAGCTAAATGACAAATATCACAGTCAGATAAAGAACTAAAAGGAATAGTAAAATCTAAAGTTGTAAACATTTTCATCCTTTGACTAAATGGATGCTCTAGTCTAGCATGCTAAGTGTATAAAGAAACAGTAAAATTAACAACATTACAAATAGTGAAATCTCCAACAAAGCTTTGAAATTTAAGTTGATACAATCCATATTGCTTTCTAGCTATACCATTCACCCTTCATAGTTTGATATCTTGAATGCAACAAACATCTTGTGAGAAAAAGAAAGAAAACTTAGTATCATTAGTTAACTGAGAAATAGAAATTAAATTGAAACCAAAAAAATATTATATGAAAGTCATTTTTTAGAATTAAACTAAAGAAAGTTTAACAGATCTTATAAGCAGAACTTTAAGCAACTCCCCATTTGGTAGCTTTACAAATTTATTATTAACAATGGAATTATTCATAAAGAAATTTAAAGAATTAGCTATATGATCAGTGACTCCTGAGTCAATTATTCAAGAATAAAAATTTAAAGAATTATTCACAACAAAAATACTTGATTTAAAACAAGAACAAAAACTTAAAAAATTGTCAATAATAGAAACATTTGATTGAGAACAAGTGAAAATAATACATGGTTCATAAACTGAAGAAGACTCAATATTAGAAGATAAGGCATTCACTTGGTATTGAGAAACAGAAGTCTGAGCATAAATATTCCTTTCATGTAATAAAGACAAAAGACTTTCATAATGTTCTTTGGTAAAGGAAACAAAATTGTCTTCACTCTTGGTTAGAGAAGCATGATGTGTAACAATTTCATTACTAGCAAAGGCACCAATTTGATTGGCTCTATTAACAGATGGCTTATATCTCAGGAGGACACCCATATTTCTTAAAGCATTTTTTAATAAAATGGCCATATAACCCACAAAAAACACATAAAAGCCTACGAGTCAATGAATTTTAAAAAATTTCTTAAAAAATTTATTGTCATTCCTATTTCTCAAAATTTCCCTTTTAATAGTACTTCTATCGACCAATAAAAGATTGGAATCACTAACAACCACATAACTAACGGTTCTTTTATGTTGAACAACGATAGAACTTTTTTATTTATTTGAAAAAAAGGTTTCGTCATCAATATTTGTGATTTAGGAATAGAAAACAAATCATTTAAACCCTTAAGAAACATAAGGGCAAAATCCTGCTTCCTAAACTGCATAGCCTTACAATCACATATAGAAATAGGCCTAAGATTACACACTTCATCCCATATGATTTTTAACTGGGTATAAAAGGCAATAACATAAAGGGTACCTTGGCGTAAAGAATAAAATTCTTGCTGTAAATCAGTCACTTAGATTAAGTCTCCTTGATTGAACCGGTGACGAAGATCATCCCACAATTCATAGGTCGTGTCAACCCAGATAACACTTTTGCAATCTCTAGGCTAATCGTACGCTGGAGCCACGACAATACCATGTTGTTACATTTGACCCAGGATTGAAATCGAAGGTTATCTTCTCGTAATTCTCGGATTGAACCATCAACAAATTGGAGTTTGTTCTTTGATATCAACACCATCTTCATGGAGCGAGCCCAACCATGATAGTTGTTGCCATTGAGTAATGCGGATGTCAAGACGAGGGATAAATTTTCGCTCGGATGAATATAGTATTAATCGGACGAGTCTTCATTCTTGAAGACATGAGCGGAAGAATGAGAAATAGAATCAAAAGATTCATCTGATATCATGCTAAAGTATGAAAAATTGGATTTAAAGTTTACTGGTTTTCTTTAGTTAAGAAATTTGAAAAATCTGATAAGAGGAAGACGAGTAGTCGAATGAAGAAGAAAATATTTTTATTTTTTATTATTATAAAAAAAATAATAAGTACAATGTATTTATAATAGTAAAAAAAATAAAAACTAACAAACTAGTCTTACTAACTGACTCGACCTAATAACTAATTTACAACTCAACAAACAGTTTACAGCTAGGATAGAACTAGCTTATTGATAATTATGTTACCTTGAGGTTTATAGTGGGACTGTGGTGTTGTAATAGTTGGAACAACAATGTCATATATTTGACGTATTCTTTTTCCTTCATTTAGATTTAGGGAGATTCTTTTTAAGGAGGCTCATATTTATGTCAACTATTGTATGATTCATCTTAATAAAATCATACAATATTTATCTTTCAAAAAAGATGACACATGAATAAAAAATATGAATATAATTATAAAATTTGCTTTTTTTTTCATTTAGGGTTAACTACTGGAATAGTCACTTATGTTTTTCCACAATGCAGAGTTGGTCACCGATTTTGAAAAACGACCAGTAAGGTTACTTATGTTTTCAGGGCATAAACTTTTGGTCACTCAGCCGTTTGTTGTCGTTAAACACTGACGGATTGCTGACCTAGCAACGAAAAAATAAGAGTAAATTACTGCAATGGCCATTAAAGTTTATCTCATGTACATTTTTGCTCCCCAATGTAAAAAATAAATATTATAGTCACTAATAAAAATGTTTCTTTATAATTTCACCCTTAAATTTTTAAAATTAATTTTTTAACCCTAAAACTTTAAAATCAATTAGTATAAAAATATTATAAAGGCTTAAATGAAAAATAGGTGCCCAAAGTATACCTTTTTAAATTTAGGTGCTCAAATTGCTCCTACTTAATAACTAAACTTTCAAATTGCTCCTATTTTTTTCACTCTGGATTGTTTTTAATATTATTATAACATGACATGTAATTTTTTATTATTGTTAAATTAAAAATAATTTTAAAATAAAATATTTTTTATTATTATTAAATTTAAAATATTTTTAAAAAAATATTACTTTAGGTGCCCAAATTTACAATAGTTACAATTTTAGGTGTCCGGCTGTTAAATGAGTTTTAGAAAAATTGTCAACCAATCGGTACTTGACACGTGGCATTAATTTTATTAATTTTTAATGAAAAATACTTAGAATTTTTAAATTATTATAAAATCTCAAAATTTGACAAGCTTCACAAAACAGTCTCTAAATCCCTAAAAATTCCAAAACTTCCGTCGCTGACTGCGTAAAACTTTACAATCAATTAGTACAATAATATTTTAAATTCTTAGATGAAAAGTAGGTGCCCAAAGTATACCCCTTTTAAACTTAGGTGCCCAAATTACTCATATTTAATAAGTAAACTTTCAAATTGCTCCTATTTTTTCACTATGAATTATTATTATTATTATTATTATTATTATTATTATTATTATTATTATAACATGTCATGTCATTTTTTATTATTTTTATTATTATTAAATTTAAAATATTCTATAGGTACAATTTTAGGTGCATGGTTGTTAAATGAGTGTTAAAAAAATTGTCAACTAATCGTTGCTTGACACATGGCATTAATTTTATTTTTTAATGGAAATACTCAAAATTTTCAAATTATTATAAAATCTCAAAATTTTACAAGCTTCACAAAACAATCCTTAAATCCCTACTATAATGTTTATTTTTTTTAAATTGGAGAGCAAAAATGTACATGAGATCAACTTTAATGGCCATTGCAGTAATTTACCCTTATTTTTCTTACCATGCTAACAATCTATCAGTGTTTAACGGCAACAAACGGCTTGGTGACTAAAAGTTTATGCCCCGAAAACGTAAGTGACCTTACTGATCGTTTTTCAAAATCAGTGACCAACTCTGTACTGAGGGAAAACATAAATGACTATTCCAATAGTTAACCATTTCCATTTTGTTATTATATTGTGATATCATAAAACTTCAATAAAATCGATATTTTAATAATGATATTTTAAATGATTCAACCATTTTTTAACTATTTTTCAATTTGTTATGATCCTTGATTTTTTAACGGTTCACCCCTTCATCTTATTTGATGTCACTAGTCGAATTGATTGAATCATTAGTTGGTCGAGTTTTCACAACATTTTCTGAGAGAAAACTAGATTTATTGGACCATTAACAATCGAATTATTTTTCTTGAAAACTTGAGCAATAGAAACATTCAAAAGCCTTGAAAAACAAGTAATTCCTAACAAGATTTTCTTTTTTGCTTTAATTTGGTATAATTTGTGATGTCAATTTAATTTAGAGAAAATTTATATGTTCTTGTCATGTTTGTGTTAATATTTGTAGGTCTAAATTAATATATATATATATATATATTCTTATTATTATTTTAAATTACGATTAAATTATTAAAATATATAAATTTTTAAAACCAAAATTATCATTCTCTTAGATGACATCTCAAACAATTTATCTATAAAATATATATAAAATTTAATAATGTTAAAAATAAAAAAATATTACCATAAATTTAAGAATATTATAAAAAAAGTTTAGTGACTACCCAACCCAAGAAGAAAGCCAATTGATTTTGCCTTCTTTATTAGGACACAACTAATTTTCACAAACTTTTCTACTTGCTTAGGTTTAAATTCAATTTATGGGAAAATCCCTGCCCAGCGCAACGAACAAGCTTCAACATCTTGCAAAAGTCACCGCCTTCAAGGCAGCGAAAAAGGCCAAACCCCCAACGCAGCCGCAGCCGCAGCCGCAGCCGCAGCCGCAGCCACAGCCGCAGCGGCGGATTATAAGTGAAGACAAACCCAATCCCAAGAAGAAGATGGAGAGCTCCAGCGCCAGTCAACGCCTGCCTCTCTCCGAGGTTGTCTCCGATTGCGTCAAGCGTTGGTTCAAAGACAGTCTCAAGGAAGCCAAAGCCGGGGACGTTAACATGCAGGTTCTTGTCGGTCAAATGTATTACAGCGGCTATGGGGTTGCCCGAGATGCCCAGAAGGTATTCTCTTTTCTTTCTCCTCTTATTGGGTTCCTAAAGGTTTCTTATTTTTGTTTCACTTTGTGTGGGGTTTAGGGTTCATGCTTTGCTATTTTGATTGCTTTGGAGAATGTACAAATTCCACTAAAGAATTTTGAAAAATTTGCCAATTTTCTGTTTAAATTTAATTACTAGGTGAAGAGAAGTTTCAAGCTTTTGTTTTTAATTTGTTAGGTTCCAAGATTAACTTAGAGCTCCAACAGGGTTTTTTATTCTTTTATCTTATTTCGTATATTGTTTCTTCTAATTAACGTTGGCATTCCTTTGCTTTGGTATATTGGGATTATAGGGAAGAATTTGGATGACAAGGGCATCGAGGCTGCGGTCTTCGGTTTGGAAAGTCAGCGATAAACATCCAGGTTCACATCTGTAAATGTCAATATCTTTATCACCTTGTAATTGTTAACTGATAATTTATAGTTGATAGTTGATTGCCTTTGTTTATTCTGAGTATTATCAGGTTATAATGCAAGCGATTCCGATTCGGATGAAGTCACTGGTGATTCTTGAGTTAACATGCTTTGGTCTCTGCATTTTGAACATTTAGAACTGTAAGTGTCTTAGTGCCCTGCTCTGTTTTCTTTTGATTAATTTTTGTTCTTCATTGTATTGAATATTATATAAGAATAATTCTATATTTCAAAGTTTTAGAGTGCCTTATTGTGCTCCTTAGGTCTTCTTTTGCTCAACTCGCATTTTTCACTACACTGAACATTGTATAAAAATTGTCCTAAATTTTTCTGCCGCCAATTTGATTACACAATTAAGTTCTCCATCCCGAACTTTGGGCCTGGGTTTGACCTCAGAATGACGAATATGCATTTTTTTTCTTCTAATGTAATGTTAGATTTAACATTTTATGTTCGTAGACTTGTACCTGGTCCTTTTATGTAATATTGGAGCATGGATCTGCTACAAATGTACATCTTGCTTATAATCTAACTCTAACATTCTCTGATCCCCATAAAGCAATCCTTCTACCCCAGGAAGCGCATAATTGGTTATTTAAGTGATTACCGAGACACTTTATAGAACCTGATGCCCTGAGAGCCAGAAAGCAAACCCCCCTTACCAACCTCTTAACCTATAAAAAAAGCCTTTCTCCTTTTCATAATAATAAGGTATGCATCAAAGCCCAGCAACTTGTTGGGAGTAAGGGCTGAAAAGAGCTCTTTGTATAGGTTGGGTTTGCTGGTTTCCGGGAACATTCGACTCCACTAACAAAAAGATTCTTGGATTCCGTCCTTCCCCCTGCCTCGACCTTTGCTCCCGGTTCTGGGTCAATGGAACTGCCTCTGGTTTTTTCCCCTTTTCTTCTCTTTTTAATCTTATTACCTGTCATTCCAGAGGCCACATTTGAAGGGGGGCTGTCAAAATGGATTTAAGTCTTACGCGCGCAACGGTTTGAAAGTGAAAGGATATGAAATATCTCGAGTTAAAGCGAGAGGAATGCGTTAGTCAAAAGAAGATGGAATCACTGGAATGCGTTCGGAGCGTGGATGATCAATTCAAATGCGCATTTCGCTACGATTCTGTCAGTGTTCTCTACCGAGCGAGTAAGGGCAGAACCGGGGGAAAGCTTAAGTTCGTCACATTGAATCACTGTATTTAGTTGTTGAAAGGCTTAGTAAAGATAAGGGGAGTGCTCTCAACCGAGGGGAAAAAGGAGGAATGCGAAAGGAATGCGCCGAGTAAACGGAGTTTGAGGTCTGAAAGTCTCGACTGAAAGGAAAGGAGAGGAAAGCGCAAGATAATAGTTACTCAATATCTAGTTCAGTCTTTGGTCTCGCTGCTACCGCGCAACTGAACTATCCTTATCAGTCTCGTGGTTTTGCACCTCCCCTCCCTCTTAACATTTTTAGGTTACTTTGAATACCGTGCAAACGCAAGCATATTCCCTTAGTTTAGTTTCTTTAGAATCTTCTATGCCTTCTTTCTGCACTGGATTATTTACAAGTGGGATTCAAGCTCTTATTTTTGTAACTTTAGCCGCGGCTTATATAGGCGAATCCATGGAAGGTCATCATTGACTAGTTTTTGTTTTGGAAATAGTATAGCCCTTTACCCCTCTCCCATGTAGTCGCATGTTTCTCTCCTACCATAGATAGTAGATGTGCGCATTCCAAGCTGGCTTTACTCTTTAGTACAATATAACCAAGAGCTTTTCCTTGCTAGTTATTTCAATATTATTTGCTACAAGTTCACCTTCTGTGCATAGTTTTGGATAGAAATAGAATCCCCAGGATTGTTGCATCACAAGGACAAGCTTTTCCTGTCACAAACTTAAATTCCTTTTCTTCTGTTAGAATATGTTTTTTTACGTGGTTCGGTGACACTTATTCTTGTGGTTGAACTAGTCACAGACTCACAGATTACGTTTTATTTTTCTCCTTATCCCACTTATAGGAGACTAATAGGGTTGATATGAATAGGAATTGTTTAGTGGGATTTACGGCTAAAGATGAATAGCAAGAGCCTCAGTTACTTGACTCGTTTTATGAGCTAGTTTGTATGCCCTTTCTCATTTCATTTTTATGAATGTAGTGAAAGGAGAATGATGGGTTTTAGTTGCGAATGTGATAAGTCAAGTCCAGCTCCTTCATGTACTGGTCTGGTTCATTAATAAGCTTGATCAAGTAGGTTTACTCTACTAACAAGCCTATACGATCTCAAGCTTGACTTCATGCATTCGAGATCTCAACATGTTTGAGCTAAAGCCAAGCAGAACCCTATTTTATGCCAAGCTCAACTCAAGTGCCTTTTGAGCTGCTTTTATGTATTTATCCTTGTATTTCCACCCTTGCTTAAGTGGTCTCGGGGAATCCAAGTTCACATCTGCAAAGCTTCTGATAAATTAGGTAGAAAGGTAATTTTGATTCTTATTTATCACGTTTAATCGGTCCCGACATTTTGCATTCATTACATTAAAGAGAGGCCCACTCTACCTATATTGGTTTTAGTAACCGCTGCCAGTGCATCGTGTTTGGATCATAGATGATTGTCGCGGTCCTTCTTGCTGTTGTTGTTGTTGTTGTATTGCATCTCATCTGACAGCTACATGAAGTACTTAATGCATGATGAACATTTTAATCCGTTGTATGGAAAGTAATGTTTGTTCTGCTTATGTGCAGGGTCCACATGGTTGTCGTGGCTGTTTTGTCTCGTTGAATGTTCCTGTGCTGTAACATTTTTTTTTCCTTTTCCTTTTTCTTTTGTAATTTTCCCCCATAAATAGTGTTTTTTTTGTTGGTTGGTTGGTTTGTTTAAGAAAAACTACACATGGCATGTGTTTATCAATCACAAGTTGGTCTGTTAATGTTGTCTTTAGACTCCGGAACATTGCTGAATTGTGATCTTTTGGGAAAATCCATTTGAGCCAAATATTTATGTTTGTGTAATAGGGGTGTACAAAACTCGGCCTAAAAAAATTGAAAAAGAAAAACTTGATCTCATCTTGACTTTGACTACTCATTATTTCGTAAACTCTACTCGAAAAATTTAAAAGTTTGAGTCATAAAATAAAAATTTGAATAACTCAAAAAGTTCAAAAAATTTAGTAATTAGTAGATCGATTTTCAAGTTTTAGTTGAGTCTTTTAATTTTGCATTATATATATATATATATATGAAAATGTTTGAAGAAATATATATGTATATTATATATGGCTATAAAAAGAATCTTAGACCTTAGACAAAAGAAAAGTACTATAAATATGGTAGCATTAGACATTAATGTAGAAATAGAAATAGATACCAAAGGTTAATAAAATTGGTGCCCGTCGGATTGTGGCGGTGCAGCAGGTGACAAAGCAACAACAGCAGCGTACTTGGGCACCACCGACAACCACGGCATGGAAGCTCAATGTTGACGGAGCTTGTGATAGCCTGTCGGGGATGGCGTCTTGTGGCGGAGTGCTACGTGTTGCAACTGGTACATGGAGAGGAGGCTTCTCGAAGTTCATTGGGCGTTGTAGTGCGGCGGATGCGGAGATGTGGGCGATTCATGAGGGATTGCGGTATGCCTTGCTTTGTAACGTTGATGCCGTTATTGTGGAATCAGATTGCGCGGAGGTTGTCCGCATGTTGCAAAAGAACGATGGTACGGTAGGTCAGACTTCTATGTCGAGTGCGATTCGTTATTTAAGTGGTTTGTTTAGATCTTGCGATTTTCAGCATGTGTGTCGAGAGGCTAATAGAGTTGCGGATGCTTTGACGAAATTGGGATCTTGGCAAGATTATGAGGCGATCCACTTTGGTTCTCCGCCTGATGCAGTTTTAGGCATGTTGCACGATGACTTGCCTAGCTCGGTTTAATTGCTTATGTTCTCAGTATGTTTCACATTATTGTAATGCTATGGTGAGTACTCTTTTCCTCATAATCTTGCCAAGGTCCCAATTTCGCCAAAGCATCCGCAACTCTATTAGCCTCTCGGCACACATGCTGAAAATCGCAAGATCTAAACAAACCACTTAAATAACGAATCGCACTCGACATAGAAGTCTGACCTACCGTACCATCATTCTTTTGCAACATGCGGACAACCTCTGCGCAATCCGATTCCACAATAACGGCATCAACGTTACAAAGCAAGGCATACCGTAATCCCTCATGAATCGCCCACATCTCCGCATCCGCCGCACTACAACGCCCAATGAACTTCGAGAAGCCTCCTCTCCATGTACCGGTTGCATCACGTAGCACTCCACCACAAGACGCCATCCCCGACAAGCTATCACAAGCTTCGTCAACATTGAGCTTCCATGCCGTGGTTGTCGGTGGTGCCCAAGTACGCTGCTGATGTTGCTTTGTCATCTGCTGCACCGCCACAATCCGACAGGACACCAACGCACGCTTAGTTTCCTGCACGAGCTGATGGCACCGTGCGACAATCTCGTCACTGTCCCGAGCCTCCCCCCTGAAAACTGCATTATTCCGTGCGAGCCACAAATTCCACAGCACGATACTAAACATCAAATCCCAACGATCATCCCCTCCCCATACAGCCGACTCATTCCGCAAGTTAATGGCAATCCAATCCTTCATCGAACCAGTAGAAAACCAACCATGATATGCAGCCGGCACCAGCTTCGGCCACACTTGTTTTGCCGTCGAGCAGTCCCGTAGGATATGACCAACACTTTCCTCGCTTACCCCGCAAACCGAGCAACCAGCCGAGTCTGCCATATGCCTCCTAACCCTCTCCTCATTTGTCAACAATCGGCCTTTGCATACCAACTATAAAAACATTTTAATCTGTTGTTGGCCTTGCCATCGATGCACCAGACGCGACAAGCCACCGTCTGGCACACCCCCTTGCTGCTGATGTGTTGCATATGCCGACTTCACAGTAAAGCACTTGTTCGCGTTTCACCGCCATCCAAACGCATCAACCGCATCACCACCCGATGGAGCCTTAATAGCCATGATCCTATCAATAACATCATCGTCAAAAGCGTGTTTAAATCGATTAATATCCCACTGCCCTTCTCTTGTCGTCATCTCCTTAAGAGACGTAAAAGAATCCGGTACCAGCCCCGAATGTAAGACAACACGCTCAAGCGGACCAACCCCACTTACCCAATCATCACGCCAAAAATCAATGTATTTCCCATGCCCAACTCTCCAAATCACACCCTCACGGACATCATCCCAAATCGCCGACACTCCTTGCCATAGGTGCGAACAACTACTCCTACGAATCGAAATCGGTACGATCTCCACACACTTATATTTAGCACGTAAAAATCGAACCCAAAACTGATCCCGTTTATCAATTAAATTGAAACCAATCTTCATGAGAAACGCATCATTTTGATCTCTAAGTTTTTTGAAGCCCAAACCACCTCCCTCCATAGGTTTACACAACTCGTCCCAATTAACAAAGGGTAATCGTCACCAGTGGTCCCTTTCGTTTAGGGTGTGTTCTATTTTGGTCACCAAAATTCAAAAACGATTATTCTGGTCACTTACGTTTAGAATCGTTTCTATTTTGGTCCCTTGGCCGTTAGTCTCCGTTACTTAAAAAATTAATTTTTAATTTAACCCCCAAACTTTCAAAATTTTATTTTTCACCATCTTCCCCAAAAATTATAAAACTAAAACCCCAGAAAATTAATTCAAAACCCTAACGATGAATACAACTGGGTCACTTTTTGGATTTACATTGAGTGTAAGAGATTAGATAATCTCCTAAACGAGATTATAATTTTCAAAAGTTAAGCCCTTTTATGATGAATTGCATGAGAGTGGTTCAATGCAGATCCTGAGGCTGTTATTAGCCAGGCACTCCAGACTGGTGGGGGCCCCAATGTTTCTGATGCTTATACTATCAATGGTCTCCCTGGACCTCTCTATAACTGTTCTGCCAAGGGTATTTATTTTCTGGTTTCAGCATGTATTATGCTTCACATTATCACATTTTTCTATTCTGTTTTGGTTTTTCTTTGCAGACCGACATGTGCAACGACAACAGCAATTGCAAGATATAAGGTTTCCTATCAATTGTTGATGATAGGTTTTAGTCAAACTTTGTCCTTATTGTATAACGTTACCCTTTCTTAACTTCCACACACACACATACACACATGATACGCCACATTCGATTGGCCTTTTGCAATTGTTCAAACATTCAGTACAAATCTAAAATCCCAAACTTCTGTATATGATTCATGTAGTTGGCATATTTAATAACAAACACATGCTTTCCCAGATTATGGACTTCCTGGTTTGTCCTTGATTGCCTGCAGATTTGTTCTTTATTTTCTGGATTATCATGTTCCTGGCAGAAACAGTTTTACTGTCAATGCCATTTATAATCTGTGCAATTTCTAGATTTCATATGCGGACACATGGTTTTTCTTCTTTCAATCGAGTAAAAATTTCGAATCGAATTCTTTTTACATTAAATCAAAAAATTCAATTTTTTGAATTAAGTTTTACTTACCCCTACACACAAGATCCTTCGAGCCTAGTATTTTCTTCTTTCCTCTTCAACTTTGATTCTTCCAAAGTGTCATAAATAGGTCGATATGTAGAAACATTCCGTTCAAGTAAGAGGTGGTTGACCAAGCCAAAAGCATAATGAACATGGTTAAAAATGACAGCTCCATCCATGAAACAATACCCAGAGGACCTTTCACAAGCACCGATTGCTTCAAAGTGGTAAACTTAGATGTTTGGTACCTTTCAATGTTTTCGTCTCCAAGTTTCTTTCCCAAGTGAAGGTAAATACAGCCCATTGTAGCAATGAAGAGGATGGGAAATGTGTAAATCAGCATAGTTGAACCTATATATACGCATACTTGTAAGCTTGAAAGAAAGAAAAAAACTCAAAATGAAACTGTAATATTATGAAGTAGTGTATCAACCTTGTGGTCCAAAGTATGTGGAGTTTGTTTTGGAACGGATTTCAGGCAACCAATGTTCAAAATACAACTTGGTGGGCATCATGAGCCATAGCAGCAGGTATTTTCTTCTTTCCTCTTCAACTTTGATTCTTCCAAAGTGCCAACGTGATTAATTTTCTTTCCTCTTCAATTTTTCATATGCGGAGCCTAGTATTATCATGTTCCTGGTTTGCTCCCCTTGTTTAAACCGATTCTACCTGCTTTGAAAGACACTTCCTTTGCTACGAATTTCGCGAGTAAACTCCGTAGCTTGGACAATGCACAATATCCTGCCAACGTGCAATAGAAGGTCGATAAGCATTTTTTTCTCCACAGAAGGTCGAGATTAGATAATCTCCTAAACGAGATTAGATAAATCCAAAAAGTGACCCAGTTGTATTTATCGTTAGGGTTTTGAATTAATTTTTTGGGGTTTTAGTTTTATAATTTTTGGGGAAGATGGTGAAAAATAAATTTTTGAAAGTTTGGGGGTTAAATTAAAAATTAATTTTTTTAAGTAACGGAGACTAACGGCCAAGGGACCAAAATAGAAACGATTCTAAACGTAAGTGACCAGAATAATCGTTTTTGAATTTTGGTGACCAAAATAGAACACACCCTAAATGAAAGGGACCACTGGTGAAGATTACCCATTAACCAAATGTACACCACTTTTATCAGCAGCACTCCCCCAAACAAAATTACGTATCAACCGTTCAATGTCCTCACACACACCCACTGGTAACTTGGTTGATTGCATGACATAATAAGGAATCGCCGAAAGCACCGCCTTCGCAAGGGTAATCCTACCCGCAAGCGACAAGTACTTCGCCTTCCAACTAGATAATCTATCCCGCACCTTTTGAATAATATACGAATAAGTAGCTCTAGAAACACGTCTATGCAACATGGGGACCCCGAGATAACGCCCAAGATCTGAAACCTCCGAAAAACCCACCACCGAGCTCAAAGAACTACGAACCTCATTCGAGACATTTTTAGAAGAAAATATGCTAGATTTTTGCACATTCACCTTGAGACCCGAAAATCTGCAGAACTCAATCAGAACCTCCCTAATAACATCCAACTGCTCCATCGAAGCCTCCGCAAAAAGCACCATATCGTCCACAAACATCAGATGCGAGATAACTGGGCTTTGGCGAAAAGTACAAAACCCCTTTCAATGACCCGATTCCACTTTCTGCTTAATCGCCTAACTAAGCCTTTCCATACAAAGCACAAAT
The DNA here is from genome assembly GCA_958450335.1 of Hibiscus tridactylites. NCBI lineage: Eukaryota > Viridiplantae > Streptophyta > Magnoliopsida > Malvales > Malvaceae > Hibiscus > Hibiscus tridactylites. Next base: position 35,622,711 of record OY288267.1, on the reverse strand, counting down.
AAATATGGAGAGATGGGGTCACCTTGCCGGATACCGCGAGAAGGCGAAAATGAATCTGTCAATGAACCATTCCAACTAATCTGCGTCGACACACTAGAAACACACTTTAAAATCAGCTCCCGCATAGAAGTAGGAAACCCAACATCACTAAGAGTATCGTCAATAAAACTCCACTCCAATCTGTCGTACGCCTTCTCCAAATCAATTTTCAATGCCATCCATCCTCGCCTCCCTGTTTTCCTGGACATCGAGTGAATAATCTCTTGGGCAATAACGATATTATCCGTAATAGCACGCCCCGGAACAAAGCTAGTCTGATTCTCTGAAATCCAATCCGATGAAAAAGGCTTTATCCGATTCACCACCACTTTAGTAATAGCCTTATAAAGCACCGTACAAAGACTGATAGGTCGGAATTGACTCATGTCCTCAGGAGCCACAACCTTTGGAATCAACACCATAATCGTTCTGTTCAGCTCTTCCGGAAACGATTCCCCTGAAAACACACTTTGTAAACGACACACACTGTCACCCACCACATCCCAATTAAGCTGATAAAACCCCGCATGCAAGCCATCAATCCCCGGAGCCTTCCACGGATCCATATCAAAGATAGCCGCCTTGATTTCAGCGTTCGTTACTGGTGCACATAGAGACCGCCACACATCATCCCTCATCCGCGGAAACAACCCTCGGATATGATACTGACCCTCACAGCTCGGATCAGCAGTAAATAACCTCCTGTAGAAATCAATCGCCCCAGAGCCCAGAGTGTCCTGATCCGTAATCCAAACCCCGTTACTCGACTTAAGCCCCACAATAAGATTAGCACGTCGCCGCGCCATCGTGGAAGCATGAAAAAACCGAGTGTTCCTATCCCCATGCAAAATCCACTGACTACGGGATTTCTGGAACCACAACGTCTCTTCTTGTTCCAGAATAATATCTAATTCAGCTCGCAAATTACTCCTTAGCTCAATCAAAAAAGCCGAATGTGAATGTTGCAACGCTCCATCAATACCCCTGAGACGTGCTAATATCCTCTTCTTCCTCTTCCCTATATGACCAAACACATCGACATTCCATTTTTTCACTGCCTCTTGAAAGTTTTGAACATTGGTAACCGCTGATGATAACCCATCCCAAGAATCCTCAAGAACCTCGCGGAACCTAGGGTGATCCTGCCATGCTGCTAAAAGTCGAAACTGGCTCTCGCCGGTATGTATTCGAACCCCATTCGGTCTAAAGAGGAGCGGAAAATGGTCACTACCAACACGATCTAAATGGATAACTATCGACAACGGAAACTCCATAAACCATGCGTTATTTGCCAAACATCGATCAAGCCTCTGATACAAATTACCACGACACCAAGTATACTCATCCCCTTTAAAGTCAAGTTCTGTCAACTCTAAACTGTCAATAAAATATTGGAAAAGAGGGCTAGTCCCCAAGACATCGCTCGAGCCACCACATCGTTCCTCTTTCCGAAGGATTGCATTAAAATTACCACCGAACACCCATGGTTCCGCAACCCCCGGATCAAGGCATTTTAACTTATCCCACAAATATCGCCTAACACAAGCATTAGGACTGGCATATACAGCAGTGAAAAAGAACCGATTATCAGAACTAACCTTACAAGCTTTGCCATGTACAAACTGATTAGAAATAGACAAAATCTCCACATCCAACCCATCCCTCCACAACAACCACACACCACCACTAAAACCCCGCGCCTCAACTCGAAAAGAATTCGGATACCCAAATCTCTGAATCACTCTATCAGCTTCACCGTAACTCACCCGTGGTTCAAACAAAGCTACAATCTGAGGATTGTTAGAATGAACAAAGTTTCTAAAGTGGCGTCGGAATTCAGCACTTCCCGCGCCCTGTGTATTCCAGAACATAATATTCATTGTAACAAATAAAGCGAAACACCAAAAAACAGAAACTTACTGAGAAGGTGGACAATTTTCCTTCCCCACGCTCCCGCCATCACCACCAGTGGCCATCCGACCCAAGTCCATCGGTTGATCACCCACAATATTATCCGCAACTTGGCCACGCTGTTGTCCAAAATCATGTATCTGATCAAGTTTCGAAGAAAGCGGCGAGACCCATTCCGTAAGAACCGGGCGAGGAGGCACTCTAGCTTCTTGCTTTTTCGAAACCTTTAGACTTTTGCGCTGCACCGCTGATAGAGAACTCCCAGTCTTACCCGAACCGATGCCATGACGAAACCGTGACGTCGATTTAAAGTCATTTCGCCCTTCCTTTATGGACACCGCTCTATGTGAACCCGAAGCGATACCAGGTGTATACGGAACGGCTTGGGATTCAACACCCACCATAGATGACACTACAACAACCTTAGGATTCTCCCTGCTAATCGCCAACCCGCTACGCAGAATTTCTTGCACCTTCCCTGCGTCGTGCTGCTTAACAGTTGACCCTCCTACATCAAGGCCCCTGCCTTTGTCCGCCCGACGTCCCGCACCTGCGGTCATGGTTAAATCTGCAACCTCGGCACCCTTACCTCCAACGTCCTGACCCACACCCTCGGCACCCTTACCGCCAACGTCACCCACAATTTTAATCCCAACCACCTGCCTAAGAGCATGACGCAAATTCATATTAGCATGGCCCACCGGTTTTTTTCCATGCACGTCCTCCAGCACCCTATTCGCGTTACCCCATATCACTAACTTAAACTTCCCCCTTGCCAAAACACCATCATCCCCATGCAACTCTTGCAAAACCCCAAACCGAGACCCCCTGCGCTCACCCTGATTACCACCTTCACTAGCTCCAGTCACCCGACGTGCCCGACGTCGGGGTCGTTCAACCACCATCCAAGGGCCAAATAACTCATACTTAGTTATTTCCACACTCGAAGCTGCATCCTTACTACTCACATCCGTCGCCGTCGGCATTGCCACATTCTCACTATCAACATTCGAATGCACACTTGAAGCCACGAAATGTCCATATCGACCACATTTAAAACAAATTAAGTGAAGCCCCTTATATTCAAGCTTTTGAACAAATCCGTCAATCCCAATACAAGACAGAAGAGGCTTGTTCAAATCGACAACCACCGCAAGCCTCGCGAATCGTCCCCTTTCACCTAGTGTCGTGCTATAATCAATCTTTATCCATCTTCCAATAACATCCGCAATCCTCGTGAACAAGGCCTTCGAATAATACCGATAAGGAAGACCCGGCAATCGAATCCACACAACCACCTGAGACGGATGCTTTTCCGTGGTCGAAAAACTCCTACTCCATGGTTGCACCGTTAAGTAACACCCAAATAAAGTCCACGGACCACCCGTAAGTACCTTAGTATAATCATCTACTGATTCAAACTTCACTAAAAAATAGTTATTGTCCAAGTCAATAACCTGAAAGTTCTTTTCCGTCTTCCAAATTGCATGCACACGAGTAACCAAAGTCTTGAAACCTATCGTTCGTCCAAGAGGCCGAACTATAATTGTGTTTTGCATGCTATCGTCAATACGTGCACGAATTCTCTCCAAGAAAGAAATACGAGGAAATAGACCACTGTGATCCACCACGAAGTCCGTATCCAATACTTCCAAACCATCATCCGCAACACTGGCCATGGTACCAACGCCTACCGCCGGCGATCCCGCAACCATTGAAGCATAGGACTTCTTACTAACCTCTCCAGCACCAACCTCGTCGCCTGCTCCTGCCATCGACGGCTGTTCCATCCCAACAGCAACCATGTCGACATCAAGGCCTTCCGCTACCACAGTCGACCCTGCGATTCCTCACGACGCTTCCACAGCCGGCTGAACCTCCATAGCAACATCGTGTTTTTGTTCCTCCACCCCTTCCGGTGGCTGCTCGCTTGAATCGCAATAGCGCGCCGCCGTAGATGCCACAGCGATCTCCGGAAAAATAGGAGAAAGGTCAACGCTCATCTTAGGGTAAAATTTAAATGAAATATTACTTTACCCTTATTTTTTTATAAACTCATTTATAATTTTTTGGTGGCTACCTTAAAAAATTATGTTTCAATAAGTTTAAATACTAAAAAACTCTAGAAAAGTTTAGTTAATTACTAGTTTTAAATTTAGAAAACTTTAGAAAAATTCAGTTAACTCTAGAAAAATTTACTCGTACAACATGTTTTGAAAATTAAATTTTATTTTTCGAGAATTAAAAAAGTTAATTTGTATTTTTAAGAAATTAAATTATAATATTGAGTTTTTTTATTAAAGTCTTTATTTTTTATTATTACTTTATATATAAAATTAGAGAATGAGAAAAAGTCTCTTGTTTTCACCTCTATATAAAATTTACAATTGAAAGTTAAAATTTTAAAATTCATAAGGTATTCTCTCTTTTGTTGTTCATCTAAAATTGTTGAGAAATTAAAAAGAGTCTTACACTCGAATATCGACTTCATCTCTAACTCGGCCATGACATGTTTGTTTATTTATCTCCTCAGACCTCAAGTTATTTTTCTTTCTGAACTTCTATCTTTATATTAAGAACTAATAGTATCTGTTGAGTGGATCAATGGACTGATCAAAGCCAAGATAGGGTGAATTGGATTTTTAAAATTTGTTGTGAATGTGGAATGGCTTAAAAATGAAGAACAAGGAATTTTAGAGTGGTTCAAGTTCCAAATGAAATCTACATCCACTACCTTAGCTATCACTAAGGATTTTCCAACAATCCACTAATTGTTCTTCCCCTTTTCAAGGCTTAGGAGGTAACCTTTACAATACCGGTCAAATTTTCTACCCAAAATTTAACCAAACCCTCACAAGAGTACAAAGAAGAAATTAAGGCAAGAAAGATATCTCTCAATACAAGATTGCCCCTTTAAATACAATCACTTAACCCAAATTTGAATACAACATCATAATTGAACACAACACAATTTGGCATTTTACAAAAGATAAGAAATTAGGCACTTTGAGCTTGGATTTTTGTAAAGATGTTTCTTTTTGATGCAATAGTTGTTGCTAGTCTTCAAATGGCTTCATTTTATACCATCTCCATTAATTCTAGCCGTTTGGGTGGTTAGGGTATTGAATATAGTCGTTGGGACACTCTCTTTCCACCATAAATGCACTTCTGCAGCTTACCGTATCGGTACACGGGGATCCGTATCGATACATGTCTCAAAATAGAAAGAGTTGTTGCACAATTACAAGAGGGGCGTATCGATACATGTGTAAGCGTATAGGTACAAGATAGGGATCGTTTCGATACGGGCAAGACCGTATCGATACCATTTTTCTCACAAAGCTCATTGGAAGTTTCTGTATCAATACGAAAAAGGGCGTATCGGTACGGGACAACCATCACTTTAAAAATCGGTTACCTAACAACTGACACCAATGGTCAAAATCATTAAAGGCTTTCGAATTTAAAATCTATTAAAATCGTATCGATACAAGTGGCACCGTATCGGTACGCCATTCAAACTCCTCCAATTTTACAGAGAGAGCGTATCGATACAGATTCAATTTGTTTCGATACGCTGTTTCGATACGGTAAGGGGTGTATCGAAACACGTTTCTCCAGTAGCCAAAATTGTAAAAAAGGTATCGATACGACTAGAAGCGTATCGATACGCCTGGACGTTTTTCAATAGTTTGGCCTTGGAACACTTAGAAAATATTTTGGAGTTTGAATTTTTCAAACTAGATTAAAGCCTTGTTGATTTGAGATCTTTTAAGGGACTTAAAAATCTTTTTCAAGTTTTTAATTTTATCCTTAAAACACTTTGTTATATCAAAATTGTCGACATCGTTTTTGTCCGGGCCGAATTTGATTGGGCCTTCAAAGGCTCGTTGTGGATTGAAGTCGCCATCGGTCGTTTTGGGATTGGGTACGACCGAAAACCTGTAGAACCGGTCCGCGTCTGAACTAGAGTCATGGTCGGGTTCGGGAGTCGGTTACGTGTGGGGAAGGTTATAACACCCCCACAACACCCAAAATTGGTACCTAAAGGGGTTATGTTGTCTAAAATACTACAAACATGCACGGCTCGGTTAATAACATTATTTAAAAAAATATGTAAAATGATACAAAAATTAAATTACACGCTTGAACATTAAATCATGAGAATAAAAACATGGAAGGTTAAAATAAGAATAAAAGGTCATAAACTTTAAGTTAATTTGTAAAAAATCATAAATTATGTAAATTATTAACCAAATTCAATTTTAAGGTTGAATTCAAAAATATTCACAAAATTTCAAGATCAATTTCTAATTAAACTCCAAATTAAATGACCATTTAAACAACTTAAAATTCCATTGAAAGCAATTAATCTAAAAAAAACTTAAGTTAACCATAGTTAAATTAAATGTGTGCACTTAATGGACTGATTAACTAACTAATTAACTAAGGACTTAATTGAAAGAACCTAAATATTAAGGCTCATATCAAAAGAAACAAACTAAGCCTCTAAACTCTAAAAGAATCTAAAACAAAGGAGGGACCTAACATGCAATTTTACCCTAAAAATGGAAGAATCAAACAAAATTCCCCCCTTACCATTTTAAATCCACGCAAAAATTAGGGGAAATGAGCTGGTTCCACATTTCACACACCCCAAGACCACTCCACTTTTCCATGCGCATTAAATGAAGTTTTTATTGCTTTTTTATTCACTTTGTTTACAGGGAAATAATGCTGATAGACATTTCAGTTTCTTCTTTATTCATATATTATCTGCTAAAAAATCATATATCCTATTGCTTAAGAAAAACAAAATTTTCTCTGCATTTCAAGATCACTGTCGTCGTCGTCGACGGAGCTCCGACGATAGCGAACATTTATAAGATGTTGCTTTTTCTTTTCCCCCTTTTTTTAACTCAACCCCCATGTTAGTTTTTTTTTAAAATCGAGTATATTCAGGTAGATCTAAAAAAAAGAGTTTCAAAACTTTGAATGGTTTTACCTCTTGGTTTCGAAATCCCATCGTTGAATCACGTCGATTTTCGAGTATGTTGGTCTACTTCTGGCCGCGAATCTCTTCACCGTTCGGATCTCTCAGTCGTTACTTCGATTGCCGGAAATCAAAGGTAAACGGTTCAACTTTTATCTCTTTATCCGATTTCAATCAATCTGCTCTTTTTGTTTTTTTTATGCTGGTAGATTCGAATCCTTATCTTCGGTTTTTCTTTTTTTTCCTTGTTGTTTTGTGTACTCGGTATTTATAAGCGAATACGAACGGTTCTCCAAGTCGTAATTCCGGCGAATCCGGGGTCTCGTGGCGTGCGACGCAAAGAGCGGGCCGTTGGGTGAGTGACGTGCAAGGTTGCCAAGAACATTCCCAAAGAAGTAGAGATAGCGGCAGTGCAATAGAGTTTCATTAGATTAGGGTTTCTTCGGCTTTTTTGGGGCTTTTGTATCATTTATTATTATTTTGATATCCATTGGGGTTTGGACCAAGTATGTGGCCTGATACAAAATTGATGCGTAAAGCTGCCCATCTTTGCTCATTGCTTGAACAAGAGAAATAGAGCAAAGACTATAAGCACCAATTTTTTCTAATGAATTTTGAACTTATGATAACGGCGCTCCGTCTTTGAGGTTTGGTAGCACTCCATCTTGGAGGCGAATCGTGGCACTCCATCTTGGAAGTAAATCGTGGCACTACATCTTGGAGGCGAATAGTGACACTTCATCTTGAAGGCAAATCATGACACTCCCTTTTCAAGGCGATTAACAATATTCCTTCTTGAAAGGATATAGCGACACTTCATCTTGAAGGCAATGTGGCGACACTTTGGCACTTCATCTTGAAGGCGATTGGTGGCACTTCATCTTGAAGGCGATTGGTGGCACTTCATCTTGAAGGCGATTGGTGGAACTTCATTTTGAAGGCAATTGATGGCACTTCATCTTGAAGACGATTCCTGTCAATCTGTCCTAACAAAAAATGCACATGTTTCTAATGTAATTATCTTACATGCAAAATGCTTTACTATTCTAAATGCATGGAAATTGAATGTATTTTAAGTTCTGGATTTTATTTCATTGAGATCAAAGTCCTTGTACTTTTTCTGTCTGCCTCGTATCGTGCCTCTTGAATTCATTCCTTTCCATTTATCAAAGAATAGTGTTCGTGAGCATTTTCTAGCCTTATTGTGTTTTAAAATCTCTTTTTGAGTAATACATCGAACATCAAAATATATTGTAAACCCCCTTAGGTAGAGCAACGAGATTACCAATTAACAAAAGAATGCACAAATGTCCAAATGACAAGTACAAGGAAATGCAAGGTAGCAAGAAAATTGATAATTTTTTTATTGAATGAAAATGGTCTGAGCGTTGATAGATGATAATCAAACATCTAAGACAACAAGGGTCAAAGGGAAACAAAAACAAAAGAAAGAGGAGAAAAAAAAAGAAAATGCCTCTAAATATCAATTGCGAGGACTCCATTGCTACTTCGCTCAAGGATCTTTTTTGAATACGACCTATGCCCAGTAAAGTTTGAGTTCTTGGAAAACATCTGAAGGCATGTAGATTTTCCCTTGATCATACTTGGACTATTCTTGAGCTTCTGACCCTTGAATCTTCTATTGATTCTCAGACGCCCTTTCGGGTTTTCACCTCTATTTTTACCAACAGGGCCCTTTCGGGTTTTCACCTCTATTTTTACCAACAGGGCCCTTTCGGGTTTTCACCTCTTGGTATGTCATGAATTCAAGCATAATATTTCTTCACCGAGTCAGAATTCACAGGATTGGATAACTCGTTCCCATCCATCTCGGTTAGGATTAATGCCCCACCAGAAAAAGCTTTTTTCACAACAAACGACCTTTCCCAATTTGGCATTCATTTTCCTCGAAAATCTCTATGCGTAGGCAACCTCTTTTTTAGAACCAAATCCCCTTTTCAAAACGTTCTTGGTCGGACTTTCTTATCGTGAGCTCGAATCATTCACTTTTGGTTCATCTGCCCATGACAAATTGCTTTCAATCTTTTTTCTTCTATCATATTCAATTGGTCATATCTAACTCGAATCCATTCAGCTTCGTCCAACTTAAGTTCCATTAAGACCCGAAGAGATGGAATCTCAACCTCAATCGGTAATATTGCCTCCGTTCCGTAAACTAAATAATATGGAGTTGCTCTCGTAGACGTTCGCACTGATGTACGATACGCTAGCAAGGCAAAAGGTAATTTCTCATGCCAATCCTTATATATTATTGCCATTTTCTCCACAATTCGTTTGATATTTTTATTGGCTGCTTCGACGACCCCTTCATTTTTGGGCGATAAGATGTTGATTTATGATGCTTTATCTTAAACTGCTCACACACTTCCTTCATCATTTGGTTGTTCAAATTTAAAGCATTGTCAGAGATAATTCTGTCTGGTAGACCATATCGACAAATGATTTCCTTTTTTAGGAACTTGCATACTGTCGACCTGGTTACATTGGCATACGAAGAAGCTTCCACCCACTTGGTAAAATAATCAATCATCACAAAAATGAAACGATGTCCATTTGATGCTTTTGGCGTAATTGGTCCGATCACATCCATGCCCTACGCTGCAAATGGCCATAGAGTCGTTATAACATGAAGAGGTGAAGATGTCGCATGAATTTTATCTCCATAAATCTGACATTTATGGCATCTCTGAGCGAAGTTGACGCAATCTTCTACCATAGATACACAGTAATAACCCAACATCATAATCTGCCTAGACATACTAAGGCCATTTGCATGAATTCCGCAAATTCCCTCATGAACTTCCTCAATTATCTTTTTTGTCTCATGATTTTCTACACATCTGAGCAGCGTTTGGTCGCTCCCTTTTTTGTATAGAATTTATCCGTCAAGGACGTACCCTGCAGCCATTTTTCGAATTGTTCTTTTATTCACATCATTTGCCCCCTCAGGATATTTTTGATACTTGATATATTGTAGAATATCGTAATACCAAGGGTGATCATCTACCTCATCTTCGATGGTATAACAACTGGCGGGTGAATCATAAATACTCATTTGTATGGGCATTATATCATCTTCTTTATTTGCTTTAAACATAGAAGCCAAAGCTTCCAATGCATCAGCCATTTGGTTATCCTCTCGGGGAAGGTAATGGAAAGATATCTCCTCGAACTCTTTTATTAATTCAAGGACGAGTTTTCGGTACCCAATCAATTTTGCATCTTTAGTTTCCCAGTCTCCGCGAAGCTGATAAACCACCAACGACGAATCGTCGTATGCTTTTAAGACCTTTATTGTTCGTCGGATTTCCGCACGAAGTCCCATTATACACGCTTCATATTCCGCCATATTATTGGTACACTCAAAATTCAATCGACTCGTAAATGGATAATGATTCCCTTTGGGAGATGCTAAAATTGCCCCAATTTCATGCCTAAATGCGTTTGAAGCTCCGTCAAAATTCATTTTCCAAGTTTTCCTACCAGTTGGTTCCTCTTCACTAGCAGTTAAGCACATTAGGTCTTCGTCAGGAAACTCAAAACTCAAAGGTTCATACTTAGAAGAAGCACGACTAGCTAAAAAGTCCGCAATGGCGCTACCTTTGATGGCTTTTCGATTTACGTACTCGATATTGTACTCAGAAAGTAAAATTTGCCATCGAGCCACCCTTCCTGATAAGCTTGGCGATTCCATCATGTATTTTATCAGATCTAGTTTTGCAATCAACCATGTTGTGTGGTATAGCATGTATTGACGAAGCCTGCGAGCCGTCCAGACTAATGCGCAACATAATTTCTCGATAGAAGAGTATCTTGATTCACAATCGGTAAATTTTTTGTTGAGGTAGTAGATAGCTCGCTCTTTTCTCCCAGTTCATCGTGTTGGCCCAATACACAACCCATGGAGTTCTCAAATATAGCTAGATACAAAATCAAAGGCTTGCTTGATACGGGAGGAGCTAATACATGAGGATTTGACAAATATTGCTTAATTTTATCAAAGGCCTCCTGACATGCTGAGTCCCACACGCCTGTATTATGCTTCCTTAAAAGTCGGAAAATGGGATCACATTTATCGGTTAATTGAGAGATAAACCGAGAAATATAATTTAAACGTCCTAGAAAGCCTCAAATTTCCTTTTGAGTACGTAGAGGTGAAAGCTCTTGGATAGCCTTGATTTTATCAGGATCTACCTCAATACCCTGCTTGCTAACGATAAAACCCAACAATTTGCTTGAAGCAACTCCAAAGGTGCATTTTGCAGGATTTAGCTTTAACTGAAATTTCCTCAAACGTTCAAAGAGTTTTCTGAGATTTGTGATGTGTTCTTCTTCTGTTCGAGACTTGGCGATCATATCATCCACATAAACTTCTATTTCTTTATGTTTCATGTCATGGAACAATGTCACCATGGCCCTTTGATATGTTGCCCCAGCATTTTTCAGACCGAAAGACATCACTTTGTAGCAAAATGTGCCCCATTCTGTCACAAATGTGGTTTACTCCATATCGCCAGGGTACATTTTGATTTGATTATAGCTCGAGAAACCATCCATGAATGAGAACAAATGATGTCTTGTTGTATTGTCTACTAACGTGTCTATATGTGGTAGAGGAAAATTATCCTTAGGACTAACACGATTAAGATCACGGTAGTCAACACACACCTTTCCATTTTTCTTTGGTACCGGAACAATGTTAGCTACTTGTTCTGGATATTTGGCCACTTGCAAAAATCCAGCATCATATTGTTTCTTTACTTCCTCTCGTATCTGAAGTAACATCTCTAGCTTCATTCTTCTGAGCTTTTGTTGTACAGGCTTGCATTCTGGCTTTAACGGAAGTTTGTGCGTTACAATATCTGTGTTTAATCCGAGCATATCCTTGTAGGTCCAGGCGAACACATCCTTGAATTCTTGAAGTAGGGAGATGAGTTTGTCTCTTGTATCTGAAGATATGAAAGTACTGATCTTTATCTCTCTCTTATCGTCCTGAGTTCCCAAGTTCACTGTGTCCATTGGTTCTTGGTGAGGAAGAATTTGTTTATTCTCATGCTCAATTAGTCTAAGTAGATCATGAGACAATTCATGTTCCTCATAGTTGTCGTCGGACTTATACTCTCCTAAGCATATAGTCTGTTCAAAGTCGACTTTTGAGCTCGAAGCAATATCATTCGTGCAATTGATATCTAAAGGCCTAGAAATGTGTAAGAGGAAATATATATATACAAGGCACAAGAAAAGAGAAGTGTAGAATGTTTTAATGAAATGGAACAAGTGAACAAAAGAAAAGAATGGACAAACAATGAGACTAGATTGAAAGGGAAAATGCATTCATTTATTGAATTGATAAATTGAAGCCTAAATGAGGGCCCTTACAATAAATCCCCACTACTTTCGAGCTTAAGTAACGAGGCAAGTTTCGAGCATTACTCTGATAAAGATTTAAAAATAATAGGGAGTTCAACAGCGGTCCAGTTATCCAAGACACAACTCGGAGGACTCGGGTGAATCTTTGACCGAAGTTTTGCGATTTCTTCATCTTCCCTTATAGCATTTATGCTCAGTTCTTCGAACCTCTCCAGAGGTACTACTGGGATTTCTTTTTCAGAATGAATATGTCCTTAGGACACGAAGGTTTCAGAAATATGGGGAAACACCATCAATTCCCCTTCGATACTCTGGCCAATCAGTCTGGCCCTTCTCTTTGCTCTCATTTTCAAAATTTGTTTCATCTTTTGACGTGGATTTGGCTGGAATCCAACACCGCTTCGATCATATTTCAGAAATGATTGTACCGCCATATGCATCCCTTGCAAATATTTCCCAAGTCATTTTCCTGATTTAGCTCCTTTCCCAATAGTAAGCTGTATTCCCATCATAGTATTCTTTGAGAGTTTGGGTTTTGGGATCTTATTTCTTTCAGCAACAAAAGTAGCATTCACGAATTTGAGTGATCGAAATGTACACTCGACTGCATTTTCATCCACATCAATGTATGGAGCTTCCATTGATGCAGATGCAATGATATCGTCCTCAGCGCTAACGCTTACAAGGCGCCCGTCAATTGCAAACTTAACTTTCTGGTGAAACGTTGAAGGTACTGCTCCTGCTGTGTGAATCCGGGGTCGTCCCAACAGACAATTATAAGCAGGTGTGATGTCCATAATAGTAAATTCTACGTTATACGTAGCTGGACCAATCAGAAGTGGGATGTCAATCTTCCCCACGACTTCTCTCCTGGTTCCGTCAAATGCCCTTACGGTTGTATGACAAGGTCTCATGTGAGCCTTATCCACTGGAAGCTTATTTAATGTGGTCATGGGCATGACATTCAAAGCAGATCCATTGTCGACCAGAACATGAGGTAGTATATGTCCATTGCAATATGTAGTTATGTGCAATGCTTTGACGGACCCCGTACCTTCAAGGGGAATTTCATCCTTACTAAAAGAGATGAAACTGTCGGCATGTAGATTATTTACCAATCTATCCAACTTATCCACTGAAACATCATTTGGGACAAATGTTTGGTTCAACACTTTTAGCAAAGCATTTCTGTGGGGCTCCGAACTCAGCAACAAAGATAACACAGATATATGATTTGGTTCTTTGTGTAATTGTTCAACCACACTATATTCACTATGTTTGATGAACTTCAGGAATTCACGTGCTTCTTCCTCTTTTACCGGTTCATTAATTTCTAGTTTTTCTCCAATCAGTGGGAACTTATCCTTTTGCTCAACATCTCTTATCTCCACCGATTTTGCAATTTCAGGGGAGTAACATCTTCCACTTCGAGTGAAGTTCCCAACTCCACTAATTCCTGCAGCCGCAATTTCAGAATCCTCTTTCCCTGTAACAGTCATGTTACAACCATAAATCCATGGCACTTGTTGATTACTCTTGTATGGGAAAGGAGAAGGAGTCTCGATCACCAATCGTGGTAGAGGTTTCTCTGATTCCTCTTCGTGCATTCTAGGCCAATTAATCACAAAAGGTCGTCTAGTCTCACCACCCTTTTTAGACGATTTCCCATCCACTGTAAAAACATCCCTAACTTCTTGACTCTTTTCGAATAACTCTATTTCTTTATTGTCCATCAGTTTCTGGACAATCTTCCTGAACTCATCACAATGTTGAATCTCATGATCCACATCACTGTGAAATTCACAGAAATCACCCTTACTAGTCACAACAGCACCACAGTTAGAACTCACCAATCCTCTTTCTGCTAGTTTCTTCCAAACCCACTTTAACGGCGATTGCACTTCAGATAAGCGTGTCTTAATATTAAACTCACCATCTCTCATCATAGCGTTAACCTTTGGTTCTTCATGTGTTGGTAGAGGGTTATCAGCAACATTAGGCCCCTGTGGTGTGTTGAATTGGAGGATATTTTGATTAATCAAGCTCTGAACCCTTCTTTTGAGAGCTGGACAATTTTCGATTGTATGACAAGGGATTCCAGCATGGAACTCACAGTGTGCAGAAGGATCGTACCATTTTGGGTATGGTGGTTGCAACGGTGTGAGAAAGACGGGGGATATCAATCGTTCTTCTAATAATTTAGCATACAACTCTTTGTAAGAAATTGGAATAGGCGTGAAAGATTGTCTTTCCGTATTAGTCCTTGATGGCTTGGGCCCTCCTTGCGGTTGTTTTTTCTTGATTTTGAGAGGTTGTAGTGGGTTTCGAATATCCCGTATGATACACAAATTGTGGTGATGATTGATATCTGGGGTATGGATGCCCATTATCTCCCACAACATTAATTTCATTCTCTTTGTTTTTGGTATACGATTTTTTTGAAGTCTCAAAACTGCTAAGTTTCCCGCTTTTAATAGCAGGCTCAATTGCTTCGCCTGCTGTCACTAGATCAACAAAGTCTCTAGTGGTACTACCAACAAGCTTCTCATAGTATGTTGACTCCAAGGAATTAATGAAGAGGGTTGTCGTCTCTTTCTCAAGTAATGGTGGTTGGACTTGTGCAGCCATGTCCCTCCAACGTTGGGCATATTGTCGGAACGTTTCATTGTGCTTTTTGTCCATGTTTTGGAGTGTCAAACGATCAGGTACCATGTCCAGGACATGCTTGTATTGTTCTTTGAAAGCACGTGCTAAGTCTTTCCATGTGCTTATTTGGGCCCTATTCAACTGATTATACCAACGCATGGCGGACCCATCTAAATTGTCCTGAAAGCAATGAATTAACAACTTATCATCATTCCCGTACCCCGTCATTTTACGGCAAAACATGGTAAGGTGGGCATTAGGACAGCTCGTGCCATCAAATTTCTCGAATTCTGGCACTTTGAATTTTAGGGGTAAAATCAGATCAGGGACCAAGCTCAGCTCCATTACATATGTCCCAATGAAGGCATCAGTACCTTCCATAGCTTTGATTCTTTCCTCCAAGCACTTGAACTTGTCATCATTTATACCAAAAAGTTTGGGTTGCACTTTCTTCAATTTTTCCAACTCATCAGGGTCATCAAAATTTGGGATTTCTAGTTTGATTGGGCTTGCCCACATGTTTGAACCAGAAGCGCCGTGAATATTTGTTTGGTTATGGACATTTTATTTTAGTTCGCCAGCAGAGAACACAAACCGAGGATGTGTTTCTTTTGATACAAAAGGTAAAGATGATGAATCTTCCTCGTGAACTTCGTGAGTTTTTCCTTTTTCAACGCTTGTTGCTTTGGATAACAACTATGACAGCTTATCCTCTAACTTACTTAGAAGAGTCTCTTGACTTTTTCCTATGTCGTCCCTTAAGCCCTTTACATCTTGAATGACTTGTTCTTGAAATTTTTCTAGTTTCTGGAGCTTCTCTTCCATTTTTCTAGCCTTGAATCGCGTGTAGTGAGGATGGTTGCTTTGACCGTCCTTCGTTTCCAGTATCACTAATATTGAACTCCCATGGATTAGTGTTTTATTTAATGTTAATGCATATGAAACACATTGTATAAATGTAATGTGTAATGATGAATGCAAGAATGAATGCAACTAGGTGTTGGTTAGAAAATTAATAGGATAGAAGAATATTCGCACAAATCGAGAAATAAACTTTTATTAAATAACTGAAAAGAAAAATCTAATCCATCCACCAAAATAAGAAAAAAAATCATCCACTAACATCCACAGATAAAATATAATATCCCAAAAAACATAAAGAAAAAAATCTCCAATCAACGTTTTTAATGACAAGAAAAAAACAAATTAACACCAAACTCGACGGTGTGGCTTAGCTTGATCTCCCAACTTCTCAACTTTTCCCAAAAATCCTTCCATTCATTTGCAAAGTGTGTCGAGGAATTAATCCAAAACTTCAACAACCCTACTTCTTTGGCCAAATCGGTAATGTGCTCAGCTGTCTTTCGGATCTGAGTGAGTGCTTCTCTCATCAAGTCTTCTCTCACCTTGATATCACCCCTTGCAAACCAAAGTCGTAGGTCCCAGTGTTCCTCGCTAAGTTTAGAATCCCTTTGCATATCATCTATCAAGTCTCTATGTTGTTGCAGTGAACTCTCTAATGCCGTTACCAACTCCTTCAAATTCTTATTTTCAACTCGCGCCTTTTCAAGCTCAATCACCGAGTCTTGTTGTTGGTAGATTTGAAGAATCCCTTGCAGAGATGCAAGATGTCCATTGGGCTGCTTGCAAATTAGTCGTAAGTTCTTCCACTTGATTTTCTTTGGCTTTCAATAACTTCATACAACGCTTCGTATCGTTCTCCCGATCACGAATCTCTTGCTCCCATTCTTGTGGAGTTTTGTGCAAGTTGGCATTCCTTATCTTCTCTTGAAGTCCCTTATAGTCCCCTTGTAGGTCTTTTAAATCTGCACTCACAACGTTCAGTTGTTTCTCAAACCCCTTTGATTGATTTTTAAAATACGTAGCATTGTAGTCTAACTCTTTCATTTTTGGCTTCTAGCTCAGCAATCCTTTTATTTAGCGCCTTCTTCTCCTCCTCACACTTTTGTCTAACAATATCAGCTTCAGTCGGCATTTCTCTGAATCGTTCCTCTAAAGTTGGAGCATTCCCTTGGCTAGGTGGTGGGATGTTGCAATTTTTCCTCCTTGTCCTCCAAATTTGGTAATCCGAAGTAAGCCTTAGAGGTCCAAACCTGGCTTTATATGGGTGAGCCCAAGCTCTGGCTATCTCAAGAATTTGCTTTTTAAACTTCTCACCCTTGAAGACGAACTCACACAACCCTAAATCCCTCATGGCTGAGACAAACTGTAATGACCCATATTGCCTCGATACCAATAGAGGAGCATATCCAGTTGCACCCCAGATACCAAGAAGAAAGACCCAATCAAAGGCACCACACTTGTACAAGATATAATTGTAGTCCAACCAATAAGCCCGCCAAGTAATATCCTCCAACCTCAGGTCTCGCAAGATTGATTCCCATTCTCCCGATGTTTTTTTTTCCTTTTTTGTCTCATCTATTAAGAACTCCCGTAATGGTGAATATTGTGGAGTATGTACGCGTCTGGACAACTTCCTCTTGCCCCACAAGTGACTGTGCATCCATACGATGAGGAGTTGTGCACACCCTATAAAATATACGCCTTCATACCTTTTGAGGAAATTAAGGGAACGAAAGGTCTCCGCCAAGATAGCCGGAACTAGCTTAAGGCCTGACTCGAGCTCCCCAAATAAATCTATCATTGATGCTTCAATGTGTTCAGCTACTTTAGGAAAAGTGATCAAGCCATAAATCCCTAAGGCAAAGATATCAACCTGCTTTCTCGGATCAGGATGAGAATGGATCAATCCTCGAAGTCTATCCCAAGCGATGGCTTCGCTTCCCCCTTTACCTTGAAATTGGGCTTCCACCCATGACATGCTAGTCCTAGTCAAAGTCATAAGCTTCTCTTTGTATGTCTTAGGTTGAGCCCCTTTCACATAAATTTTGAACTCATGCACTTTCCTTAGATGGAGCAGCGCCGCATACTCTTCTATCGCGGGGGTCATGTCTTCCCCATTGAATGTGAAGCAGTTGTATAAAGGGTTCCAAAATTGCGCCATAGCCCGTATCATCCCTTTATCTGCGTGTACTTGCAGCAAATATGTTATGTCTCCATATGCGTCATACAACATCTGTCTCTGATCAGTTTTCCACTGGCTCCAAATCTCCGCTAATTCTTGAGTGTCATTCTGCTTAAGCTGAAGGTGAACGTATCCTGAGAATTGTTCATCTGGTCTTGCTAGTATACTATCGCCTCTCCTTCTCTAGGTGTTTTCTAACCATTTTTGAACATCATCATTTTTCTCTGATAAGCACTAAACTCTTTTGGCCATGATGAAGGTTTTTCTATCAAATTAATTTAATAACCAACACCCTTCTATGATGATGATGATGATGATGATGATGATGATGATGGTGCATGTTTACATAAACAATAAACAACCCAAAGAAATTTGATTAGTGTCGCACAAATATAACAAATAATTAAATATAAAAAACATAATATAAAGAGTAAAAAAAACAAAACAAAACACATGTTCATATATCAATGGGTGACACCTTAAGGTTTGAGTTCAGCATGGCTGTAACATGGGTGGGTTTCTACGGTTTGTTATATGAGGTTACGGTTCTAGATAGAGTACCCGAATTGTCCTCACTGACGCCTGCTAAGGCTAGTAAGGTCCCTGGTCCTCCCCCATTATAGGTTCTCGGGACCAAGTTCAACTCGAGGGGATGCACTTCCCTATAACCATACGGAGGTTACCCTCGCGAAGCCATAGATCATATGCATCCCGGAGGCGACTACTATCTCATACGAAGGTTAACCTTATGAAGGAGCAGCATTTTGCCCTCACTTAAATGGGACCGAGCTCGAGTAGAAAGCTCATGGAATGATGCAACACAACATGTACCCCTTTTTGTGTGGCCTAACTCTCTTAAATTTTCCCCAGCAGAGTCGCCAAGCTGTCGACGTCGTTTTTGTCCTGGCCGAATTTGATTGGGCCTTCAAAGGCTCGTTGTGGATTGAAGTCACCATCGGTCGTTTTGGGATTGGGTACGACCGAAAACTTGTAGAACCAATATGCGTCTGAACTAGAGTCATGGTCGGGTTTGGGAGTCGGTTACGTGTGGAGAAGGTTATAGCACCCCCACAACGCCCAAAATTGGTACCTAAAGGGGTTATGTTATCTAAAATACTACAAACATGCACGGCTCGGTTAATAACATTATTTAAAAAAAAGATGTAAAATGATACAAAAATTAAATTGCACGCTTGAACATTAAATCATGCAAATAAAAACATGGAAGGTTAAAATAAGAATAAACTGTCATAAACTTTAAGGTAATTTGTAAAAAATCATAAATTATGTAAATTATTAACCAAATTCAATTTTAAGGTTGAATTCAAAAATATTCACAAAATTTCAAGATCAATTTCTAATTAAATGACCAAATTAAACAACTTAAAATTCCATTGAAAGCAATTAATCTAAAAAAACTTAAGTTAACCATAGTTAAATTAAATGTGTGCGCTTAATGGACTTATTAACTAACTAATTAACTAAGGACTTAATTGAAAGAACCTAAATATTAAGGCTCATATCAAAAGAAACAAAGTAAGCCTCTAAAGTCCAAAAGAATCTAAGACAAAGGAGGGACCTAACATGCAATTTTACCCTAAAAATGGAAGAATCAAACAAAATTTCCCCTTTACCATTTTAAATCCACGCATAAATTAGGTGGAAATGAGCTGGTTCCACATTTCACACACCCCAAGACCACTCCACTTTTCCATGCGCATTAAATGAAGTTTTTATTGCTTTTTATTCACTTTGTTTACAGGGAAATAGTGTCGATAGACGTTTCAGTTTCTTCTTTATTCATATATTATCTGCTAAAAAAATCATATATCCTCTTGCTTAAGAAAAACAATTTTTTCTCTGCGTTTCATCATCTTTTCTCTGCATTTCAAGATCACTGTCGTCGTCGACGGAGCTCCGACGACAGCGAATATTTATAAGATGTTGCTTTTTCTTTTCCCCTTTTTTTAGCTCAACCCCCATGTTAGTTTTTTTTAAAAAATTGAGTATATTCAGGTAGATCTAAAAAAGAGTTTCAAAACTTTGAATGGTTTTACCTCTTGGTTTCGAAATCCCACCGTTGAATCACGTCGATTTTCGAGTATGTTGGTCTACTTCTGGCCGTGAATCTCTTCACCGTTCGGATCTCTCATTCGTTACTTTGATTGCTGGAATTCAAAGGTAAACGATTCAACTTCTATCTCTTTTTCCGATTTCAATCGAGTTGCTCTTTTTGTTTCTTTTATGCTGGTAGATTCGAATCCTTATCTCCGGTTTTTCTTTTTTTCCTCGTTGTTTGGTGTACTCGGTATTTATAAGCGAATACGAACGGTTCTCCAAGCCGTTTCAAGTCCGACGAATCCGGGGTCTCGTGGCGTGCGGCGTAAAAAGCGGGTCGTTGGGTGAGTGACGTGCAAGGCTGCCAAGAACATTCCCGAAGAAATGGAGATAGCGGTAGTGCAGTAGAGTTTCATTAGATTAGGGTTTCTTTGGCTTTTTTTTTTGGGGGGGGGGCTTTTGTATCATTTATTATTATTTTGATATCCATTAGGGTTTGGACCAAGTATGTGGCCCGATACAAAATTGATGCGTTCAAAAATCAAACATAGGTTTTACAATCTCCCCCTTTTTGATATAACAAAAACAAAACTTGAAATTTTTTGAGACTTTTGAAAAACTTTGCAAAATAACTCCCCCTTAATATTAGCTAGGTAAAATTTAAGTTAAAAATCAAAATTTTAAGTGTGAGCTTGTTCTCTCTCCCCCTTTTTGTTAGATCAAAAAAATAGAGACATAGATAAACGTATGCAAAAGGCATAAATAATAACCAAGCAACATAATATAGATAAACATTAAGTTCAAAATAAATAAAACATCAACATAAAATCCAAATAACAATAATCAAAGCATAGGTTTTAGAATACAAACTTAATCCTAAAAACATAATTCAAAGTGCATAAATAGAAATCCTAAATGACATGAATGATATGCAAAGATGATTTACTACTCTTCTTCATCGCCATCTTTATCATCTTCATCGTCCTCATCATGTGCATCATCATTCCTCTGAGATTGACGCCACTCGTCATGAAAAGCGGTAAGAGATATGTTCATCGAGTTGTGACCTCCTTCAAGGAAACTGAGACACGTCTCCACATTCTTCACATGATCTTCAAGGCTTGTAAAACGTGTGTCAATAGCGAAAAACCCTGAATTCATCGCTTGATCCATGGAAGCAATTCCCGTGCGCAAGCCCATGAATTGTTCGTTGAGAAAGGTCTTAAGGGCATCCATGAAAGGTGGAGGAGGAGCTTGAGCGGCTTGAGGATTGTCAATTTCTTCCGGAATCACGTCGCTAAGGAGCTCGGAGAGACGAAGCCAACTACCATTGAAGTACATGAACTTCCCCCTTCAAAGTGATCTTTCATCAATAGGATCAGTGAGGGGTGTCGGGTAGTCGTGAGAACAATCTATCTCCTTTTGGGTGAAGAAATAACTCAAAGTCGTGCCATATGTGAAGGAAGTGACAAGAGTAGTGTGGTGATGTTGCACGAGATACACAATCTCCGCAAACATAATCCGAGCAAGATTTGGTTGTTGTCTTTGACGAAAGCATCGAATCCAAAAATCGTCAACTTGGCGGATAGTTGAATACTTTCCTCCCGAAGGCCTAAACCACCAAGAAACCATCAAGTGAAGGATTCGATCTTGAGCATTGAGAGCGGTCATGGAACCCCCCAAGACATGGCCAAGAGAATTCTCATCATCTACACCCTCATCTTCTAACTTAAAAACATCACAAATAGATTAAACATCGATGGTGATCTTTTTACCCATTAGATAAGAGTTGACAATATGAACTACACCCGCTTGATTGGCAACACACTTGGCATTAGCATAGAAAATCAAAACCAAATTGCGATAGAAAAAGCCGGGAATTTGAATAAAATCCATAAATTTCCATTCTTGGAACAAAGGTAAGTAAGCAAATTTGAAGCGCTCCGAGTTGAGAAAAGGAACAGAAATTACCCTTTCTAGACGGATTTTATAGTTTTGAAATTGTCGAAAATAGGTGAGTTCTCCGGTGGTCCTAAAGCACTTTTGATAGATAAGAGTGAGGTTCGGGCGAGTACCATCTCTGGTATTGGAAGCTTCACCGACTTCGCTAGTACGTGCTCTCTTTTTGGGTGCCATTGTCTAGAGAAATAGATCAAATAGTGTGTATGCATTATTTTTCTCATTCAACCCATTGAAAATCAACAATCAAGGTTAAAAAAAATTGAAAGACAAATCAAAAACAAAAGTTTGATAAAGTTGTTTTTGAGAAAACAAAACAAGAAAAAAATTTAAAACGAAAATCAAAAGAAAAAAGATAAAAGAAATTTATATCTTGATATTGATAGAGAGGAATGGGAGAAGAACTTTGCACCAAATTGATGGAAAGCTTGAAAAGCTTGGCTTGATGTTGAAAACCCTCAAGAGATTTTGAGTTGTGTGGTGAAAATATGAGGGATTGAGAGGCTTTTTATAGAGTAAAAACGGTTATGGTTTTAAAATTGCAATTTTGGTAAAAGTGAAACTCTTTAAATGTCATTAAGAAATTGTCTACGCAATCGAGTATCGATACACCAAATGGTGTATCGATACGGGGGTAAAATGGTAATTCTCTAGAAACTCGAGTCAGAGGTCCGTATCGAAACAGATGGTATCCGTATCGAAACGCTCACTTATTGTATCGAAACGGGTTTAACCATATCGATACCCGTTTTAGACAAAATGCAGTCTAGTAACCTAATACAGTACGCGTATCGATACGCAAAGGGCCGTATCGATACCCTATGCCCAGAAATGCATTTTTGGCTTTAAGAAAAACCAAAGGCTCGACTTTAACACCTCCTAAATGAATACAATTGATGAATGAGCAGTTCTAAGCATATTTTAACAAAAGCATACTCCCCTAGCTATAAGCATGGTTTCTATCAAGATCAACAACACATAAACATGCATTTTCACAAAATCAAGCAATTTTAACCTCAAAAAGGGTCCTAAGGGGTCAAGGTAGGCTAGTTAGACCTAACTCTATCCTAAGGGACCAAAAACGCTCTTTGTCTAGATGTTTGGTAAAAATGTCTACTAGTTGGTTCAAGGTGTCAACGTACTTTATGACAACATCCTTCTTAAGGACATGATCTCTAATGAAATGATGTCTTATTTCTATATGTTTGGTTCTATAGTGTTGGATGAGATTTTTGGTTAAGCATATAGCACTAGTGTTATCACACTTAAGGGGTGTGGTTTCAACTTTAACACCATAATCTAAGAGTTGTTGTTTCATCCAAAGCACTTGAGCACAACAACTCCCTAAGGATATGTACTTGGCTTCTGTGGTAGAAAGAGCTACACTATTTTGTTTCTTAGAGAACCAAGATATGAGCATACTACCTAAGAATTGGCAAGTTCACGAAGTACTTTTCCTATCGGTTTTACATCCCCCATAATCCGCATCCGAATAAGCATGGAGTTTGAAGGTTGAGTCTCTAGGGTACCAAAGACCTAGACAAGAAGTATCTCTAAGGTACCTAAGGATTCTTTTAACGGCTATAAGGTGGGACTCTCTAGGACTAGATTGAAACCTAGCACACAAGCAAACACTAAACAATATATATAGTCTACTTGCGGTAAGGTAAAGCAAAGATCCAATCATAGAGCAATAAAGCTTAGAGTCAGCACACTTACCTCCTTCATCTTTGTCAAGCTTTGTTGTTGAGTTGATCACACAATTGCAAATGGCCAAGAGGGGGGTGAATTGGCAATTAAAATTTTGGTGGGAGGTATGAGTGAAAAATAAAAGTGACACAAGTGGTTAGAGTGGTTCAAGTTCTCCAAATGAACTCTACATCCACTACCTTAGTGCCCACTAAGGATTTTCAACCAATTCACTACTTGAATTCTTCCTCTTTTCTTGGATGAGGAGGTAACCTTACAAATTGATTAAGCTTTCTGCCCAAAGCTTAATCCACTCACTTTTACAAAGATAAAGATTTGGTAAACTCAAACAATTCCTCTCAAAGGATAAATGTTTACCCAAATACAATTTCAAACTCCCCAAACTCACAATACAAGATAACAATAAAATCACTAGAGTTGGGTACAAGAATTTGACTTTGAAGAGCACTAGGGTTTGGATTTTTGCTTTGATGTTGCTTGTGGGTTCAATAGTTGTTGCTTGGTCAATTCAAGCTTGTTTTTATACCCTTGCATTGAATTCTAGCCGTTTGGGTAGTTGGGATCATCAATAGAGCCGTTGGGAGCAATTTTCCCGCATTAAATGCAGCTCTGCAGCATACCGTATCGGTACTCGGGAAGGGCGTATCGATACCTGCATCAAAGAGGAAAGAGTCGTTGTGTCTGAAAATAGAGCGTATCGATACGCATAGATGGCGTACCAGTACGGTTTTAAGGGGCGTATCGGTATGGAAGGCCGTATCGATACGGTGTTTACTTACTGGAATCCCAAGTCTGTTTTTCATAAAAAGTGTATCGATACGCATACCAAGCGTATCGGTACGGTATAACGGTCTTTTAAAAATTGGGACACCAACCAACTGACAAGTAACGGTCGAAAAATTAAATGCTCAGATTTTTCAAAGATATGCTTATCGTATCGATACGGTTGCAAAGTGTATCGGTACGATTTCATGAAAAGAGTTGCCTAGATGAATATCGTATCGATACGGTTGCAAAGCGTATCGGTACGGTAAGTCTATTAAAATTCCAGTGGCAAAAACCCGTATTGATACGCATAAGGGTATCGATACGCCTGGGCGTTCTTGTATACTTTGGTTTGAAAATCAAAATTCTAGTAGCAAAAGAGGGTATCGATACGCCTAAGGGTATCGATACGCCTGGCCGTTTTTGCATAGTTAGGCTTGAAAAACATAGGAAAAGACTTAGAAATTTTTCATATATTTAAGAGCTTGTCTTGAGATATTATTTTGTTTAAAATACTTGTCAATTGTGAGACTTTAAAGAGTACTTAAAAATTTATTGTTTTGCAAATTGGTCCTTAAGTTTATGTGTTATATCAAAATCAATTTTGGTTTCACAATCTCCCCCTTTTTGATATAACAAAACCACAAATAAATTTTTAAGTTTTTGAAACTTTGAAAAGCTTTCTCCCCCTTACTTTAAGATAGATTTTCAAAAATAAAACATAGACTCTATGATCATTCTCCCCCTTTTTGTTAGATCAAATATAAATACAAGGATAATAGCAACATAATAGCAACAATAATTCATTAAACTTAAAGCAATCATAAGAGTTTAAATGCATAAACTTCAAATTAAACATAATAGTTCAAATGCATAAACTTCAAAGCAAACATCATAATCCAAACTTTAAAATCCTAAAACATAGATAATAGGCATAGACTTAGATCCTAAAAAATGCAATAACAGAATATAAAACTAAATGCCATAAGATGAGATGTATGAACTACTCGTCCCCCTCTTCATCATCATCGTCCTCGTCCTCTTCTTCTTCATCATCTTGAGGGGGTTGATTCCTTCGGTTTTGGTTGAGCCAAGCACCATGGAAGGCGGTAAGAGAAATATCTATGGAGTTTTGGCGAGAAGCCATGGTTTCCATATTCTTCTCCATACCTCTGACGCGATCTTCTAAGGATGTGAATCGAGTATCCATCGCGGTAAACCCGGCTTCCATGGAGGTGAACTTCTCATTTAGGAAAGTCATGAGAGTACCCATGGAAGAGGAATTAAACGGAGCACGGTGAGAGCTCGAAGAAGCACGAGAAGCATCGACCAGAGCATCTTGTGGAGGATCTTGAGTGGTACGAACCCATTCATTATCAATATAAGAGAAACCGGAACGAGCTAGAGAACGCTCATCTATGGGTAGGCCAAGGGTTTCGGGATAATCATGGGAACAATCAATGCCAAGGGAATGAAAGAGATAACTCAAAGCCGTAGAGTAGTAAAAGGATGAGACTTGTTTGGTGTGACGGTGTTGGACTAAAAAGACAAGGTCGGCAAACATAATTTGACAAAGATTTGGACGTTGACCTTCTCTAAAACACCTAAGCTAAAAATCATCTGTTTGACGAATAGTTGAAAATTTCCCACCCGATGGACGAAAAAACCAAGAGACAAGAAGATGAAGGATACGGTCATGAGCATTTAAAACTTTTGTTGAGCCTAAAGGACTCGTACCCAAGGATTTTTCATCATCAATACCAATATCTTCAAAACTAAAGACATTACATAAAATTTTTTGATCAATTTGAAAGGTTTTACCCATAACAGAAGATTCAATAGCAATGACATTCTCCCTAGCTTCATCATGAACACATACGGCATTGGAAAAGAATACGATGACTAGATTCCTATATAGGATATGAGGAATGCTGAAAAAAGGTAAAAACTTTCATTGCTTAATTAAAGGTAGATATTAGAATTTAAAACGGGCAGAACTTAAGAATGGGATTGGCACAACACGTTCTTCCCTAAGATTCATACCTTGAAAAAGTTTATATCGTTCTATATCGCCAGCATCGGGAAAACTTAATTGGATGATATAAGGAAGATTAGGTGTAGGATTACCCTCGATATCCTCATTAGGATCGGAAGTAGAACGATGACGCTTAGTTCTCTTTTTTGGTGGTGCCATAACCCTGTAAACACATCAAAAAGCGATTCGAATATATATGCAATTAACATCCTATTCAATCCAATAAATTATAATAATTCAAGGTTATTGTAAAAAGAAATTTAATTTTTAAAAAGACATTTACAAAAAAATTAAAAAATATATGAATAGAAAATATATTCGAATGAAAATTTTTGATTTTTGAGAAAATTTTTATGAAAAAGTTGAAACTCATAAAATAAAAACATGTTTTGTACAAAAATTAAATTGAAACAATTATAAAAATCAAACGAAAATCAAAGAAAATAAAAAAGAAGAGTTTTATACCTTGAATCTAAGATTGGATGAATGAGGTGATGTGCATGCACAAGATTTGTTGACAAAGCTTAGTGTTGAGTGGATCGAAAGGTCGATATTTACCAAGAGGGGGGTGAATTGGAAATTTAAAGGATTGTAGTGGAAATTGGCAAATTAAAAATGATGAAAAAGGAATTTAGAGTGGTTCAAGTTCCAAATGAACTCTACAGCCACTACCTTAGTCTCACTAAGGATTTGCAACAATTTCACTAAATTGATCTTCCCCTTTTCTAGGACAAGGAGGCAACCCTTTACAATATCGGTTGATTTTTCTACCCAAAAATCAACCCAACCCTCACACAAGAGAACAAAGAAATTTTTAGGCTAAATAGGTATCTCTCAATACAAATGATAGCCCCAATACAAGCACTCAACCCAATTTTACAAAATATGAATGAAGAACACAAATTGGGATTTTACACAAATTTGGGATTTTTGCTCAAATGCTTGAATTTGATGTTTGGATGTTTGCTTTTGGATCAATAGTTGTTGCTGATACTTTTGGATGTCTCTTTTATACCTTCTCATTGATTTCTAGCCGTTTGGGTGGTTGGGAACATACATGGAGCCGTTGGAACCCTCTCTTGCCACCATAAATGCAGTCTGCACCAACCCGTTTCGGAACACGGGGAACCTGTTTCGGAACGGACTAAAATAGAAAGAGCCGTTGGGGTGCATTTAAGAGCCCGTTTCGAAACACCTTAGGGCCATTTCGGAACGGTTTTGCCACTGTCAAGGGTCGTTTCGGAACGGTCCTAGCCCGTTTCGAAACGCCTTAACGGTTTTCAGAAAATCAGTTAAAACATACAACGGTCATATTTTCCAAAATGAAACCTAGCCCCTGTTTCGGAACGGTATTGATCCGTTTCGAAACGGAATGGCTACTGTCAAAGGGTCGTTTCAGAACGGGCTTGATCCGTTTCGAAACACCCGTTTTATATTTAAAATTTTGAAATATTTGAAATAATTTAGCCCTTTTTAAATCCAACATGAAGAACAGTTTCGAAACGAGTTGTGCCGTTTCGAAACGGTTTCAAGTGTTTCGATACACGTATCGGAACGGTGGTCGACAGTGGTGAAAATGTTTCGAAACGCCTTAGGGCCGTTTCGAAACGGGTACTTGAAAAACACTGCTTTGGCTTGAAACACTTAGAAAAAATATTTGAAAATGTATGTTTTTAACTTGGGCATAATACTAAAATTATATGGGGATATTTTAAGGACTTAAAATTTGTTTTGACTTTTTCGATTTAGTCCTTAGGTTTTTAGTTATATCAAAATTAAAATATTTGTTTCACAATCTCCCCCTTTTTGATATAACAAAACCAAAGTTAGAATTTTTGAGAATTTTGAAAGTTTTGAAAATATTCTAACTCCCCCTTAATTTAAGATAGGTTTTTTTTAAAAGAATTTTGATTTGAAGTTTAAGTTTAAAAACCTTTTAAAATTTAAAAACGAATTTTAGTGTTGTGGCTCTTAAATTTCTTCTCCCCCTTTTTGTTAGATCAAAAAGAACAACATAAGCTCATAGAGAAGATAAAAGATTAGTACCAATAAGCAATAATAATCAACCATAGAATGAATTCATAATAAAAATATCCAAAACATAATTCAAACTTGAAGTTCAACATAATTCAAACAATAAAATCCCAAATAAAAAGTCATAAGCATAGGTTCCTAAAAACATGAGAAAACAAAAAGATGCAATCTTAATCCTAAAAAACATAAATAATATGATATGATATGAAGTTCCTAGGCCTCGTTATCATCATCCTCGTCATCATCATCATCGTCCTTGGCTTGAGAACGGTGAAACTTCGTCCATTGCCCATAAAGAGTGGAGAAGGAAAGATCCAAGTTGGAATGAGAAGTTTCAAGAGAAAGAAGGCGATCCTCGACATTCTTTAACCGATTGCCCATAGATTCAAAGCCCGAAGTAAGGCGAGTGTCCAAAGCATCGAACCTAGAGTCCAAAGCGTTGAAACGTTCGGTAAGGAAAGTGGTGAGAGCTTCATTGTTTGCCATTTGAACTTGCGGTGGAGGAGCAACGGGAGGAGGAACCGCTTCTCTATCAATTCTTTCCTAAACACCATTCACATATGTGAACCCGGACTTGCGAAGAGAGGACTCACCAATAGTGGTCTTGCGAGGTTCCGGAGAGTCGTAGGAACAATCGATGCCAAGATTATGAAATAAGGCACTCAAGACAATGCCATAAGTAAAGGATTTCAACTCATTTGTGTCAATAAGTTCGATATTATTGACTATCTCGGCAAAGATTATCTTAGGGACATTTGGGCGCTCACCCCTACGGAAACACTCTAGCCAAAAGTGATCGGTTTGACGGATGTGGGAATATTTACCGCCGGAAGGGCGAATAAACCAAGAGACTATCAAGTGAAGAACACGATCATGCACATCCAAATTAAGTACTTTACCGGTGAAAGTGCCAAAGTGGCGTTCATCCTCAAGACCCTCATCCTTAAGTTTAAGAGCAGATTCTAAAAGTTTAACATTTATGACAACCTTTTTGCCTAGTAAGGATGACTCAATTCCTATGATCTCGGTTTTGGACTCATCATAAAGAAAACGAGCATTAGAGTAAAAGATGAGTACCATATTTTTGTAGCAAACATCGGGAAGGCTCAAGAAATCCATGAGATTCCACTCATCCAAACGAGGGAGATAACGAAAGAGGAATCGCTCGGAATTGAGGAACTCAAGATCAATGACATGTTCCTTACGAACCGCGAAATCCTTGACATGAGCAAAGCGAGCACGCGCTTCCGGATTTTTAAGAGATTTCTGAAAAAGCATAGTGATATTCGGACGAATGCTCGAATCACCGGATTGAACGGCCTTGCGTTTTTTGTTCGATTGATCCGCCATCTAAAAACATTAAGCAAGAGTTTTAAAATTAAGTGTATGCATTGATAATTAAAATCAATCCAATAATAAATCTCACTTAGGTTTTTGAAAACAAAATTAAAATAAAAACAGTTTTAAAAAAATACGATTGAAAAATTATATATTCGAATAAAAAATTTTAAGATTTGAAATTTTTTTACAAGAGTTTGAAAACCCACAACAAAAAACATATAATTTATACAAAAATAAAATTTTCTAACCTAAGATTCGAACAAAAATTGAAAGAAAAAGAAAAATAGAAAAATTACCTTAGTTTGGGATTTTGGATGATTTTGAAAAAATCCTTGCACAAGATTGATGAAGCTTGCTTAGACTTGAGTTGAAGAGTAAAACCCCTCACAAATTTGTGAAAAACAAAGAGTTTTAGAGGGTATTTATAGAGAGGGAGGCGGTTTAGGGTTTTAGAATTTGATATAAAGTGAGTTTGTATCATTAAAAGCCCTAATTTAAAGCAGTCTGCGATGCCGTTTCAGAACGGTCAAGACCGTTACGAAACGGGCGGCTAGGGTTTTGACCATTTTAAAACCATAAACAGAACGTTTCGATACGCTGTTGACCGTATCCAAACTCCCTTTGACCCGTATCGGAACGCGTTTCGATACACCCCTTGGCAGAATCAATAACGTTTCGGAACGCTTTTGAGGCGTTTCGAAACGCCCTTCTCTCAGAGCTGGATTTAAGGTATCCGTATCGAAACAGGTTCACCCGTTTTGATACACCTGGGCCTGGAAGTGCATATGAGGCTCTAAAAATGCAGAAAAATGATCTTTTAAGAGGCCTAACATGCATAAATGTCATGAATGAGCAGGCAAAACATATATAGGCATAAACATACTCCCCCTAACTATAAGCATGGATGAAATTAGGAGTTTAAACACATCAACATGGCATTTCACAAAATCAAGCATATTTAAGCACAAAAGAGGTCCTAAAAGGTCAAGATAGGCTAGCTAGACCTAACTCTCTCCTAAGGGACCAAAAACGCTCTTTGTCTAAGGGTTTTGTAAAAATGTCCGCTAATTGATTCAAGGTGTCTACATACTCTATAACCACATCTTCCTTAAGGACATGATCTCTAATGAAATGATGCCTTATTTCTATATGTTTGGTTCTAGAGTGTTGGATGGGATTTTTAGTTAAGCATATTGCACTAGTGTTGTCACATTTTAGGGGTATGGTTCCAACTTTAATTCCATAATCTAAGAGTTGTTGCTTCATCCAAAGGACTTGAGCACAACAACTCCCTAAGGATATGTACTCGGCTTCGGTGGTAGATAAGGCTACACTATTTTGTTTCTTAGAGAACCAAGATATGAGCATACTACCTAAGAATTGACAAGTTCCCGAAGTACTTTTCCTATCAATTTTGCAACCCCCATAATCCGCATCCGAGTAAGCATGTAGGTTGAAGGTAGAGTCTCTAGGATACCAAAGGCCTAAACAAGGAGTGTCTCTAAGGTATCTAAAGATTCTCTTAACGGCTATAAGGTGAGACTCTCTAGGACTAGCTTGAAACCTAGCACACGAGCAAACACTAAACAAGATATCCGGTCTACTTGCGGTAAGGTAAAGCAAAGACCCAATCATTGAACGATAAAGTTTAGAGTCAACACACTTACCTCCTTCATCTTTGTCAAGCTTTGTAGATGAGCTCATAGGAGTGGCTTGAGGCTTTGCATTCTCTAAGCCAAACTTCTTGAGCATATCCTTTATGTACTTTGCTTGGTTGATGAAGGTGCCATCCTTCTTTTGCTTGATTTGGAGTCCCAAAAAGAATGAGAGCTCCCCCATCATGCTCATCTCAAATTCACCTTGCATTAGCTTAGCAAACTCTTGACAATGACATTCATTAGTAGAACCAAAAATAATATCATCAACATAAATTTGAACTACTAAGATGTCATTTTTATACATTTTTATGAAAAGTGTAGTGTCCACCTTACCTTTTTTAAATCCTTTTTCAATTAAAAAATTTGAAAGCCTTTCATACCAAGCTCTAGGAGCTTGTTTTAAACCATAAAGAGCTTTGGTAAGTTTGAAAACATGATTTGGAAATTTTGAATCTTCAAAACCCGGTGGTTGTTCCACATACACTTCTTCATTTATAAAACCATTTAAAAATGCGCTTTTAACATCCATTTGAAAAAGCTTGAAATTATGATAACATGCATATGCAAGCAACATCCTAATGGCTTCCATTCTAGCTACGGGTGCATAGGTTTCATCAAAATCTATTCCCTCTTCTTGAGTGTAACCTTGTGCTACAAGTCTAGCTTTATTTCTCACAATGTTACCACTCTCATCTAGTTTGTTCCTAAAGACCCATTTAGTTCCTATTGTAGATTGATTACTAGGCCTATCAACTAATGTCCATACATTACTTCTCTCAAATTGATTTAACTCTTCTTGCATAGCCAAAATCCAAAAATCATCTTTCAAAGCTTCTTTTATATTTTTAGGCTCTATGCATGAGATAAATGCAACATGGTTCATTAATTTAAGAGAAGAATGAGTGGTTACCCCCTTGGATGGATCACCCAAGATTTCACCATCTTTGACATAGTTCAACTCCCTTGGGTAGCTCACTTCCTTTTCCTCAATAGCCAAGTCCTTCAAGGCTTCAAGAGGTGGTTCTTATGTGTCTTCT
This sequence comes from Hibiscus tridactylites, assembly GCA_958450335.1. Classification (NCBI taxonomy): domain Eukaryota; kingdom Viridiplantae; phylum Streptophyta; class Magnoliopsida; order Malvales; family Malvaceae; genus Hibiscus; species Hibiscus tridactylites. The sequence continues at coordinate 35,590,088 of OY288267.1, read as the reverse complement.
ACTTTTGTTTGAATCTCATCCTCCTTTGAAGTTTGACCTCCATCAAAGGCATTTATGATTCCTACATCATCATCATCACAAGAATCCTTCCTAGGAAAGAGGTTATCATGGAATACAACATGAATAGATTCTTCTGCTACTAAAGTTCTTTTGTTAAATACTCGATAGGCTTTAGAGGTTAAAGAGTAACCTATAAAAATGGCTTCATCACTTTTTGCATCAAATTTACCTAAATTATCTTTTCCATTATTTAAAACAAAACACTTGCACCCAAAAGGGTGAAAATAGCTAATGTTAGGCTTTTTAGATTTTAAAATCTCATAAGGTGTTTTCTTTAAAATTGGCCTAATCATAACTCGATTTACAATATAACAAGCGGTGTTTGTGGCTTCCGCCCAAAAATATTTAGGTAAATTATTTTCACAAAGCATAGTTCTAGCCATTTCTTGTAAAGTTCTATTTTTCCTCTCAACTACCCCATTTTGTTGAGGAGTTCGAGGAGCCGAAAAATTATGGCTAATACCATTTTCATTTAAAAATTCTTCAAACCCTAAATTTTAAAACTCGGTTCCATGATCACTCCTAATATGAGAAATTTTAAGCTCAAGATCATTTTGGGTTAATTTTGAAAATGTGATGAATTTTTCCAAAGCCTCATCTTTAGTACTTAAAAAGAGAACCCAAGTAAATCTAGAAAAATCATCAACTAGCACAAAAGCATACGATTTACCACCCAAGCTCATAGTCCTAATTGGCCCAAATAAATCCATGTGAATTAATTGTAAGCATCTACTAGTAGAAACATCATTAATGGATTTAAAGGAAGACTTATGTTGTTTACCCTTAGAGCATGCATCACAAATTTTATCATTTGAAAATTTTATTTTGGGCAAACCTCTAACTAGATTTAGAGAGACTAGTTTTTCCAAAACACTAATGCTAGCATGTCCTAGCTTCCTATGCCACAACCATGCATCATTTTCATTTTGAGCAACTAAACATGCATGAGATGAATGAATGTCATCTAAATGCACCATGTATATGTTTCCTATGCGATGACCTATGAGCATAATACTATTAGATTTAATGTCTACAATTTTGCATCCATTTTTATCAAAAAGAACATTAAATCCCTTATCACATAATTGACTTATGCTCAATAAATTGTGTTTAAGACCATCGACATATAAGACATTTTCAATGAGAATGGTAGAGTGATTACCTATGGAGCCAATACCTTTAATGTGGCCTTTGGAGTTGTCACCAAATGTTACTACTCCTCCACTTTTTGGCTTTAAATCCATGAATCGACTCTTGTCTCCGGTCATGTGTCTCGAGCATCCACTATCAAGGTACCATGAGTTTTGACTTTGTGTTTTGGCCTTGAAGCAATGCTCCCCCTACAAACAAAGGTATTAAACCTTGGTTTTTGGTACCCAAATCATTTTGGGTCCATGAGTGTTAGCTCCCAAAACCTTGGTTCCCTTAGGAATCCAAGATGACATAGCAACAATATTATTAGATTTTACAAGTTCCTTAGGAACCCATACACTTCTAATTCTTTTAGCTCTACTATGTCTAGGGTAGCTACCTTGTTTGTAGTAATTAGTCCTTTTCTTAGGTTGGTGTGTTCTAGAGGATTCTCCTACTTCATGCTTGACACTACCAATATTTTTTAAGGACTTTTTGAGCTCATTTAGCTCACCCAACACCTTTTGGTGTTCACTATTGCATTGAGACAAAAGATTATTGAGATCAACATTTTCATCTTGAAAGAATTTAAGTTCATCTTTTAATCCTAAAATCTTTTTCTCAAATTTAGAATTAGCTTGAGTGAGTGAGTCATTTTTCTCATTTAGTTCTAAAATAATTTTCTTGTTTTTAATGACCGACTCTTTAAACTTCTCAACTAATTCATCATATACCTCTTGTAACTCATCATATGCATCATTTAACTCTTCATATGAAAAATCTAAAGTATATGAGTTAGAGGTTACCAAGGAGGAATCTTCCTCAAGTGCCATGAGACAAAGACTAGCCACTTCTTGTTCGTCATCCTCCGATGACTCCTCATCACTCCAAGTAGCAAGCTTGGCTTTGAGTTTCTTCTTCTTCTCAAAGCCCTTCTTCTTGAGTAGAGGGCACTCCGAACGGATGTGGCCGGGTTGTTTGCACTCATAGCAAATGGTGGGATCCTTTCCTTCTTCTTTGTTCTTGCTTTTGAAGTCCATTTTTCTTTGGATTTTTCTACCCCGGTTGGACCTCATGAAGCGTGAGAATCGTTTGGCTATCATAGCCAATTCTTCAAGTTCATCCTCATCACTAGATGAGCTCTCATCAAGTTGAGAAGCTTTAGCCTTGAGAGCTATACCCATCTTCTTCTTCTTCTCGACCTCAAGCTTCTCTACCCTTTTCTCTTCTTTCTTCTTCTCATCTTCCCTTCCTTGCTTCATGATCTCATGAGTAAGAAGAGAACCCACAAGCTCATCAAGCTTTAATGTCTTCAAGTTCTTTGCTTCGATGATAGCGGTTCTCTTCCCATTCCAAGCTTCGGGAAGTGAATAGAGTAGCTTCCGGACAAGCTTGTCTTTCGGTATGATCTCTCCATATCCCTTTAGACCGTTGACGATTGTGGAGAATCGATCAAACATCTTTGACACTGTCTCATCGGGCTCCATCTTGAAGTTTTCATAACTAAGATTGAGAAGTCCAATCTTAGTTTCTTTGACATCATTGGTGCCTTCATAAGTAGTCTCAAGAGTGTCCCACACTTCCTTGGCACTCTCAATGGATGAGACCTTTGAGTAGATGTCCGAACCGAAAGCACAAAAGAGCATGTGGAGAGCTTTATCGTTGACTTGAATCTTCTTCCTCTCCTCTTCACTCATTTCGGCTTTCTTCTTCAACACCATCTTGCCTTCACCATCTTGCTTCAATGGAATGTATGGCCCATCCTCAATGACATCCCACACAAGATAGTCACTTGATTTGATGAATAGCCTCATTTTGTTCTTCCAAAAGGAATAGTTGTCACCATTGAAGAAAGGAGGCTTTGTGGTTGATTGTGACTCGTACATGCCGGAACCGGAGGTTGAAGCCATCTCTTGATATTTTGATGATCACACTCTTCCAAGGATCTCCTCTTGTGGTTGTTAATCCTCAAAGAGTTAAGCTCTGATACCAATTGTTGAGTGGATCGAAAGATCGATATTTACCAAGATGGGGGGGTGAATTGGAAATTTAAAGGATTGTAGTGGAAATTGGCAAATTAAAAATGATGAACAAGGAATTTAGAGTGGTTCAAGTTCCAAATGAACTCTACATCCACTACCTTAGTCTCACTAAGGATTTGCAACAATTTCACTAAATTGATCTTCCCCTTTTCTAGGACAAGGAGGCAACCCTTTACAATATCGGTTGATTTTTCTACCCAAAAATCAACCCAACCCTCACACAAGAGAACAAAGAAATTTGTAGGCTAAATAGGTATCTCTCAATACAAATGATAGCCCCAATACAAGCACTCAACCCAATTTTACAAAATATGAATGAAGAACACAAATTGGGATTTTACACAAATTTGGGATTTTTGCTCAAATGCTTGAATTTGATGTTTGGATGTTTGCTTTTGGATCAATAGTTGTTGCTGATGCTTTTGGATGTCTCTTTTATACCTTCTCATTGATTTCTAGCCGTTTGGGTGGTTGGGAACATACATGGAGCCGTTGGAACCCTCTCTTGCCACCATAAATGCAGTCTGCACCAACCCGTTTCGGAACACGGGGAACCTGTTTCGGAACAGACTAAAATAGAAAGAGCCGTTGGGGTGCATTTAAGAGCCCGTTTCGAAACGCCTTAGGGCCGTTTCGGAACGGTTTTGCCACTGTCAAGGGTCGTTTCGGAACGGTCCTAGCCCGTTTCGAAACGCCTTAACGGTTTTCAGAAAATCAGTTAAAACATACAACGGTCATATTTTTCAAAATGAAACCTAGCCCCTGTTTCGGAACGGTATTGATCCATTTCGAAACGGAATGGCTACTGTCAAAGGGTCGTTTCGGAACGGGCTTGATCCGTTTCGAAACACCCCTTTTATATTTAAAAATTTGAAATATTTGAAATAATTTAGCCCTTTTTAAATCCAACATGAAGAACAGTTTCGAAACGAGTTGTGCCGTTTCGAAACAGTTTCAAGTGTTTCGATACACGTATCGGAACGGTGGTCGACAGTGGTGAAAATGTTTCGAAACGCCTTAGGGCCGTTTCGAAACGGGTACTTGAAAAACACTGCTTTGGCTTGAAACACTTAGAAAAAATATTTGAAAATGTATGTTTTTAACTTGGGCATAATACTAAAATTATATGGGGATATTTTAAGGACTTAAAATTCGTTTTGACTTTTTCGATTTAGTCCTTAGGTTTTTAGTTATATCAAAATTAAAATATTTGTTTCACACTTAGCCTTGATTTGGAGATTAAAAACCCTCAAAGAATTTTTAAGTTTGACGGTAAAAATTGAAGGATTGAGGGGGTTTTTATAGGGTATTGCGGCTAGGGTTTTGGAGAGAAAAGAGGGGTTTTGTTTTTAAACCTTTTTAACAATTGCAGCCCTAAATAGCCTCTCCGTCGAGACCGTATCGATACGCTATACACGCGTATCGATACCCTTTAACCCTAATTTTATATTCGTCGTTACTACCGTATCGATATGCTGGACCGTATCGGTACGCTTTGGCTTTGACTATTTCCCTTGACTTTAACCGTATCGATACGCGGGGTCGTATCGATACTCGTTCAGATTCAAAGTTTCCCAGTTATCAACTCGTATCGATACGCTTCAGCCGTATCGATACGCCTTTACCAGATTAGGCATTTTTGACAGATTTAAGTGCAAAAATCCAATTTGAAATGTCCCTAAATGCATGTACATGTCCTATGAACAAGTTTTAATGGATAAACTTAATGCATACTCCCCCTAGCAACATGCATAGCAGCAAAAAGAACAAAATTAACATAAGCATGAATCACAAACAATTTCAAGCAAATTTTGACATTTTGGGACCTAAAAGGGGTCAAGAAAGGCTAGTTAAACCTAACTCTCTCCTAAGGGTCCAAAAGCGCTCTTTATCTAAAGGCTTAGTGAATATATCCACTAATTGGTTCAAGGTGTCAACAAACTCTATAACAACATCATTTTTCAAAACATGATCTCTAATGAAATGATGTCTAATTTCTATGTGTTTAGTTCTAGAGTGTTGGATGGGATTTTTAGTGAGACAAATGGCACTAGTATTGTCACACCTAAGGGGTATGGTTTCTATTTCAACACCATAATCTAAGAGTTGTTGCTTCATCCAAAGAACTTGAGCACAACAACTCCCTAAGGATATGTACTCCGCTTCGGTGGTAGATAAGGATACGTTATTTTGTTTCTTAGAGAACCAAGATACGAGCATACTACCTAAGAATTGGCATGTCCCGGAAGTACTTTTCCTATCTATCTTACATCCCCCATAATCCGCATCCGAATAAGCATGAAGGCTAAAGGAGGAATCTTTAGGATACCAAAGGCCTAAGGTAGGTGTGTCTCTAAGGTATCTAAAGATTCTCTTAATGGCAACTAAGTGTGATTCTCTAGGACTAGCTTGAAACCTAGCACACAAGCAAACACTAAACATAATATCCGGTCTACTTGCGGTAAGGTAAAGCAAAGAACCTATCATGGATCTATAAAGCTTAGAATCAACACACTTACCTCCTTCATCTTTGTCAAGCTTTATGGAAGAGCTCATTGGTGTGGCTTGAGGTTTTGCATTCTCCAAGCCGAACTTTTTGAGCATATCATTCACGTACTTAGCTTGATTTATGAAGGTGCCATCTTTCCTTTGTTTGATTTGGAGTTCCAAAAAGAATGAGAGCTCCCCCATCATGCTCATCTCGAACTCACCTTGCATTAGCTTAGAAAATTCTTTACAATAACACTCATTAGTAGAACCAAAAATGATATCATCAACATAGATTTGTACTACTAAGATGTCAATGTTATATCTTTTTATGAAGAGTGTAGTGTCCACCTTTCCTTTTTCAAAACCCTTTTCAATTAAGAAATTTGAAAGGCTCTCATACCAAGCTCTAGGAGCTTGTTTTAAACCATAAAGAGCTTTTGTTGGTTTAAACACATGGTTTGGAAATTTTGAATCCTCGAAACCCGGTGATTGTTCAACATACACTTCTTCATTTATAAAATCATTTAAAAAGACACTTTTCACATCCATTTGAAAAAGCTTGAAATCATTATAACATGCAAATGCTAAAAGCATCCTAATGGCTTCCATCCTAGCTACGGGTGCATATGTCTCATCAAAATCAATTCCCTCTTCTTGGGTATAGCCTTGAGCAACAAGCCTAGCCTTGTTTCTCACTATATTACAACTTTCATCTAATTTATTCCTAAATACCCATTTAGTTCCTATAGTAGATTGATTGCTAGGCCTTTCAACTAATGTCCAAACTTTACTTCTCTCAAATTGATTTAATTCCTCTTGCATGGCCAAAATCCAAAAATCATCTTTTAAGGCTTCTTTAATATTTTTAGGCTCAATGCATGAAAGAAATGCAACATGGTTCATTAATTTGAGAGAGGATCTAGTAGTTACCCCCTTGGATGGATCACCCTAGATTTCACGACCTTTGACATAGTTGAACTCCCTTGGGTAAGACACCTCCTTTTCCTCAAGAGCCAAGTCCTTCAAGGCTTCAAGAGGTGGATCTTGTGTATCCTCATCTTTAGTTGGAACCTCATCCACCTTTGACGTCTGTCCTCCATCAATGACATCAAGGATTCCTACATCATCATCATCACAAGATTCCTTCCTCGGAAGGAGGTCATCATCAAAAACAACATGTATAGACTCTTCAACTACTAGAGTTCTTTTATTAAATACACGATAGGCTTTAGAGTTTAAAGAGTACCCTAAGAAAATAGCTTCATCACTTTTAGCATCAAATTTACCCAAGTTTTCTTTACCATTATTCAAAACAAAACACTTGCAACCAAAAGGATGAAAATAGCTAATGTTAGGCTTCTTAGATTTTAAAGTCTCATAAGGTGTTTTCTTCAAAATCGGCATAATCATTACTCGATTTATAATATAGCAAGCGGTATTTGTGGCTTCCGCCCAAAAATATTTAGGTAAATTATTTTCGCAAAGCATGGTTCTAGCCATTTCTTCTAAAGTTCGATTTTTCCTCTCAACTACCCCATTTTGTTGAGGAGTGCGAGGTGCGGAAAAATTGTGGCTAATCCCATTTTCATTTAAAAACTCATCAAAACCTAGATTTTGAAATTCGGTTCCATGATCACTTCTAATGTGAGAAATTTTAAGTTCAAGATCATTTTGAGTTATTTTAGAAAATGTGATGAATTTTTCTAAAGCCTTATCTTTTGTACTTAAGAATAGAACCCAAGTAAACCTGGAATAGTCATCTACAAGCACAAAAGCATATGATTTACCACCCAAGCTCATTGTTCTAATAGGCCCAAAAAGATCCATATGAATCAATTGTAAACATCTACTAGTAGAGACATCATTAATGGATTTAAATGAAGTTCTATGTTGTTTACCCTTTGAACATGCATCACAAATTTTATCTTTAGAAAATTTAAGTTTGGGTAAACCTCTAACTAGATCAAGGGAAATTAATTTCTCTAAGACACTCATGCCAGCATGTCCTAATTTTCTATGCCAAATCCATGAGTCATGTTCATCATGTGCAACTAAGCATGTATGGGATGAATGGATGTCATCTAAATGCATCATGTATATATTGCCTATTCTATGTCCTATGAGCATTAGTTGATTTGTTTTAATGTTCACAAATTTGCAACCACTTTTATCAAATAAAACATTAAAACCCTTATCACATAATTACTAATGCTCAATAAATTATGTTTAAGACCGTTGACATACAAAACATTTTCAATGAAAATAGAAGAGTGATTACCAATGGAGCCTATTCCTTCAATGTGGCCTTTGGAGTTGTCACCGAAAGTTACCACTCCACCACTTTTTGGCTTTAGTTCCACGAATCTACTCTTGTCACCGGTCATATGTCTTGAGCATCCACTATCAAGGTACCATGAGTTTTGGCTTGAAGCTTTGGCCTTGTAGCAATGCTCCCCCTACAAACAAAGAAATTAGGCCTTGATTTTTGGTACCCAAATCATTTTGGGTCCATTTGTGTTAACCTTCAAAATTTTGGTTCCCTTAGGAATCCAAGAAGCAATAGCATTCATATTATTAGAAATAATGAGATCCTTAGGAACCCAAACACTTCTAACTCTTTGACCTCTAGATTGCTTATTAAAATTTTTTTGTTTAGGAATAAAAGGTTTTCTTTTTACATATTGGGATTTAGAAGGGTTTCCTTTTTCAAAATTGTTTTTCCCAATAGCAATTGATGTTTTAAGATTATCCACTTCCTTTGTGTGATAATCTTGAAAATCGGAAAGAAGTTTTTCAAGTTCAAAATTTTTCGTTTTAAGATCATTTAAAAGATTTACTAAAAACAAAACTTTCTTTTCCAATTCGGAGTTAGTTTTTGAAAATGTTTCATTTTGATTTTTCAAATCGAAAATGGTTTTCTTGTTTCTCAAAATGGATTCTTTATATTTTCCTACTAACTCATCGTAAACCTCTTGCAATTCATCATAAGCATCTTGAAGCTCATCAAAATTAGATAAGTTAGAATTTACCTTTGGTTCATCATCAATGGCCATGAGACATAGATTGGCCACTTCCTCCTCCTCCTCGGAAGACTCATCGTCACTCCAAGTTGCTATTTGAGTTTTGAGCTTGTTCTTCTTCCCAAAGCTCTTTCTCTTCAATTGAGGACATTCGGAACATATATGGCTGGGCTTTTTGCATTCATAGCAAGTGATTTGGTATGTTTCCTCTTCCTTACTTTTGCTCTTGAAGTCTCATTTTCTAATGAACTTTCTCTCACGATTGGACTTCATGAAGCGACTGAACCGTTTGGCCAACATGGCCATCTCCTCATCTTCATCTTCACTTGAATCGCTTTCTTGATGTGAAGCTTTAAGAGCGATTCCAACCTTCTTCTTCTCAACATCCTTCTTCTCAACCATTTTCTTTTCCTCTTCCCTTCCTCATGATCTCATAGGTGAGTAGAGATCCAACAAGAGAATCAAGCTTGAGAGTCTTCAAATCTCGAGCTTCAATAATAGTCGTTCTCTTGCTATCTTATGACTCCGGAAGAGAGTACAATAATTTCCTCACTAGTTTGTCTTCGGGGATGATCTCACCGAACCCCTTCAATCCGTTGACAATGACCGAGAATCGATCAAACATCTTGGAAACACTTTCATCGAGATCCATCTTGAAATTTTCATAGCTTAGATTGAGTAGCCCAATTTTTGTCTCCTTGACATCACTAGTTCCCTCATATGTTGTCTCGAGGGTGTCCCAAACCTCCTTGGCATTTTCGACCGAAGACACCTTAGAGTAGATATCCGGACCAAGTGCACAAAATATGACATGGAGAGCTTTATCATTCACTTGCATCCTTCTTCGTTCATCATCCGTCATTTCGGCTTTTACTTTTGGGACAAGTCTTGCTTCTCCATCTCTCTTCATAGGAATGTATGGACCTTCTTCAACCACATCCCACACCATGTAGTCGGTGGACTTGATGAAGAGCCTCATCCTATTCTTCCAATATGGGTAGTTATCCCTATTGAAGAATGGTGGCTTGGTGGTAGATTGGGACTCGTAGAGGTTGGAGTTAGAGGTGGATGCCATTGCTTGACTAGTTGTTGATCAAACTCTCCTAGAATCGACTCAAGAGGGTTGTAATCCTTCCAATGAGTGTAGCTATGATACCAATTGTTGAGTTGATCACACAATTGCAAATGGCCAAGAGGGGGGTGAATTGGCAATTAAAATTTTGGTGGGAGGTATGAGTGAAAAATAAAAGTGACACAAGTGGTTAGAGTGGTTCAAGTTCTCCAAATGAACTCTACATCCACTACCTTAGTGCCCACTAAGGATTTTCAACCAATTCACTACTTGAATTCTTCCCCTTTTCTTGGATGAGGAGGTAACCTTACAAATTGATTAAGCTTTCTACCCAAAGCTTAATCCACTCACTTTTACAAAGATAAGGATTTGGTAAACTCAAACAATTCCTCTCAAAGGATAAATGTTTACCCAAATACAATTTCAAACTCCCCAAACTCACAATACAAGATAACAATAAAATCACTAGAGTTGGGTACAAGAATTTGACTTTGAAGAGCACTAGGGTTTGGATTTTTGCTTTGATGTTGCTTGTGGGTTCAATAGTTGTTGCTTGGTCAATTCAAGCTTGTTTTTATACCCTTGCATTGAATTCTAGCCGTTTGGGTAGTTGGGATCATCAATAGAGCCGTTGGGAGTAATTTTCCCGCATTAAATGCAGCTCTGCAGCATACCGTATCGGTACTCGGGAAGGGCGTATCGATACCTGCATCAAAGAGGAAAGAGTCGTTGTGTCTGAAAACAGAGCGTATCGATACACATAGATGGCGTACTGGTATGGTTTTAAGGGGCGTATCGGCACGGAAGGCCGTATCGATACGGTGTTTACTCACTGGAATCCCAAGTCTGTTTTTCATAAAAAGTGTATTGATAGGCATACCAAGCGTATCAGTACGGTATAACGGTCTTTTAAAAATTGGGACACCAACCAACTGACAAGTAACGGTCGAAAAATTAAATGCTTAAAATTTTCAAAGATATGCTTATCGTATCGATACGATTGCAAAGCGTACCGATACAGTTTCATGAAAAGAGTTGCTCATATGAATATCGTATCGATACGGTTGCAAAGCGTATCGGTACGGTAAGTCTATTAAAATTCCAGTGGCAAAAACCCGTATCGATACGCATAAGGGTATTGATACGCCTGGGCGTTCTTGTATACTTTGGTTTGAAAATCAAAATTCCAGTAGCAAAAAAGGGTATCGATACGCCTAAGGGTATCGATACGCCTGGCCGTTTTTGCATAGTTAGGCTTGAAAAGCATAGGAAAAGACTTAGAAAATTTTCATATATTTAAGAGCTTGTCTTGAGATATTATTTTGTTTAAAATACTTGTCAATTGTGAGACTTTAAAGAGTACTTAAAAATTCATTGTTTTGCAAATTGGTCCTTAAGTTTATGTGTTATATCAAAATCAATTTTGGTTTCACATTTGTAGATGAGCTCATTGGTGTAGCTTGAGGCTTTGCTTGCTCCAAGCCAAACTTCTTGAGCATATATTTCACATACTTTGCTTGATTGATGAAGGTGTCATCATTCTTTTGTTTTATTGGGAGTCCCAAAAAGAATGAGAGCTCCCCCATCATGTTCATCTCGAATTCACCTTGCATTAACTTAGCAAACTCTTTGCAATGACACTCATTAGTAGATCCAAAAATGATATCATCAACATATATTTGCACTACTAAGATGTCATTTTTATATCTTTTTATGAAATGTGTAGTGTCCACCTTACCTTTTTCAATTTAAAAGTGTGAAAGTCTTTCATACCAAGCTCTAGGAACTTGTTTTAAACCATAAAGTGCTTTGGTTAATTTGAAAACATGATTTGGAAATTTTGAATCTTCAAAACCCGGTGGTTGTTCCACATACACTTCCTTATTTATAAAACAATTTAAAAATGCACATTTCACATCCATTTGAAATAACTTGAAATTATGATAACATGCATATGCAAGCAACATCCTAATAGCTTCCATTCTAGCTACGGGTGCATATGTTTCATCAAAATCTATTCCTTCTTCTTGAGTGTAACCTTGAGCAACTAATCTAGCTTTGTTTCTCACAATGTTACCACTCTCATCTAGTTTATTCCTAAATATCCATTTAGTTTCTATAGTAGATTGATTACTATGCCTTTCAACTAATGTCCATACATTACTTCTCTCTAATGTATTTAACTCTTCTTGCATAGCCATAATCCAAAAATCACCATTTAATGCTTCTTTAATGTTCTTAGGCTCTATGCGTGAGATAAAAGCAACATGATTCATGAGTTTGAGAGAAGATCTAGTAGTTACCCCCTTGGATGGATCACCTAAGATTTCACCACCTTTGACATAGATGTACTCCCTTGGGTAGCTCACTTCCTTTTCTCCAAGAGCCAAGTCCTTCAAGGCTTCAAGAGGTGGATCTTGTGCATCTTTCTCTTTAGTTGGAATCTCATCCTCCTTTGAAGTTTGTCCTCCATCAAAGGATCAAGGATTCCTACATCATCATCATCACAAGATTCCTTCCTCGGAAGGAGGTTATCATCGAAAACAACATGTATAGACTCTTCTACTACTAAAGTTCTCTTATTAAATACACGATAGGCTTTAGATTTTAAAGAATACCCTAAGAAAATAGCTTCATCACTTTTAGCATCAAATTTACCTAAGTTGTCTTTACCATTATTTAAAACAAAACACTTGCAACCAAATTGATGAAAATAGCTAATGTTAGGCTTTTTAGATTTTAAAATCTCATAAGGTGTTTTCTTTAAAAGTGGCCTAATCATTACTCGATTTACAATATAGCAAGCGATGTTTGTGGCTTCCGCCCAAAAATATTTAGGCAAATTGTTTTCACAAAGCATGGTTCTAGCCATTTCTTTTAAAATCCTATTTTTCCTCTCAACTACCCCATTTTGTTTAGGAGTTCGAGGAGCCAAAAAATTGTGGCTAATATCATTTTCATTTAAAAACTCTTCAAAACCTAGATTTTGAAATTCGATTCCATGATCACTCCTAATGTGAGAAATCTTAAGTTCAAGATCATTTTGAGTTAATTTTGAAAACGTGATGAATTTTTCTAAAGCCTCGTCTTTAGTATTTAAGAATAGAACCCAAGTAAATCTAGAATAGTCATCAACAAGTACAAATGCATACGATTTACCACTCAAGCTCATAGTTCTAATAGGCCCAAATAAATTCATATGAATTAGTTGTAAACACCTACTTGTAGAAACATCATTAATGGATTTAAAGGATGATCTATGTTGTTTACCCTTAGAGTATGCATCACATATTTTATCATTTGAGAATTTGATCTTGGGTAAACCTCTAACTAGATTTAGGGAAACTATTTTTTCTAAAACACTAATGCTAGCATGTTCTAGTTTGTTATGCCATAGCCATGCATCATTTTCATTTTGTGCAACAAAACATGCATGGGATGTATGAATGTCATCTAGATGCACCATGTATATGTTACATATGCGATGACCAATGAGCATTATTTTATTTGATTTAATGTCAACAATTGTGCATCTATTTTTATCAAATAAGAAATTAAATCATTTATCACACAATTGACTAATGCTCAATAAATTGTGTTTAAGACCATCGACATATAAAACATTTTCAATGAGTATAGTAGAGTGAGTACCTATGGATCCAATACCTTTAATGTGGCCTTTGGAGTTGTCACCAAATGTCACTACTCCTCCACTTTTTGGCTTTAAGTCTATGAATCGACTCTTGTCTTCGGTCATGTGCCTCGAGCATCCACTATCAAGGTACCATGAGTTTTGACTTTGTGCTTTAGCCTTGTAGCAATGTTCCCCCTACAAACAAAGATATCAAGCTTTGATTTTTGCTACCCAAATCATTTTGGGTCTACGAGTGTTATCTCCCAAAAGCTTGGTTCCCTTAGAAATCCAAGGTGACATGGCATCAACATTATTAGATTTGACAAGTTCCTTAGGAACTCATACACTTCTAATTTTTTTAGTTCTATTATGCCTATAGAAGCCATTTTGTTTGTAGTTAGTGTTCTTTCTTTTAGGTTGGTTTGATCTAGATGATTCACCTATTTCATTTTTCACATTACCAACACTCTTGAAATACTTCTTAAACTCATTAAGTTCATTTAACACCTTTTGATGTTCATTATTGCATTGAGAAATAAGATTGTTTAAGTCTACATTTTCATCTTGAAAGAATTTAAGTTCATCTTGTAAACCTAAGATCTTTTTCTCAAATTTCAAGTTAGCTTGAGAAAGTGAGTCATTTTTAGCATTTAATTCTAAAATGATCTTTCTATTTTTTAGAACCGACTCCTTATACTTCTCAACTAACTCATTATAAACCTCTTGCAACTCATCATAAGCATCATGCAATTCATCAAATGTAAAATCAAATGAAGATGAGTTAGAGGTTACCATGGAGGAATCCTCCTCAAGAGCCATGAGGCAAAGATTGGCCACTTCATGTTCCTCATCCTTGGATGACTTCTCATCACTACAAGTGGCAAGCTTGGCTTTGAGCTTCTTCTTCTTCGCAAAGCCCTTCTTCTTGAGTTGAGGGCACTCGGAACGAATATGGCCCGATTTTTTGCACTCAAAGCAAATAATTTGATCCCTCTCTTCTTCTTTGTTTTTGGTCTTGAAGTCTATTTTTCTTTGATTTTTTCTACCTCGGTTGGACCTCATAAACAGTGAGAATCTTTTGGCTATCATAGCCAATACTTCTAGGTCTTCCTCCTCACTAGAAGTGCTCTCCTCATGTAGAGCAGCTTTGAGAGCCACTCCTAGCTTCTTTTTCTTGTCTACCTCAAGCTTCTCAACTCTTCTCTCTTCCTTCTTCCTTTCATCTTCCCTTCCTTGCTTTATGATCTCATGAGTTAGGAGAGAGCCAACTAGCTCATCAAGCTTAAGTGTCTTCAAATTCTTTGCCTCGATGATGGCGGTTCTCTTCCCATCCCATGACTCGGGAAGTGAGTAGAGTAGCTTCTGGGCTAATTTGTCTTTCGAGATTATCTCTCCAAAACCCTTTAGCCTATTGACGATTGTTGAGAAACATCGAACATCTTTGAAACGGTTTCGTCGGGCTCCATTTTGAAATTCTCATAGCTAAGATTGAGAATTCTAATCTTTGTCTCCTTCACATCACTTGTTCTTTCATATGTAGTCTCAAGTGTATCTCACACTTCCTTAGCACTTTCGATGGAGGAAACTTTGGAGTAGATATCGGGACCAAAAGAGCAAAATAACATGTGAAGAGCCTTATCATTGATTTGAATATTCTTTCTCTCTTCTTCACTCATTTCATTCTTCCTTTTTGGCACAAGTCTTCCTTCGCCGCCTCTCTTCATCTGAATAGAGGGACCATCTTCAATAGCATCCCAAACTAGATAATCGTTGGATTTAATGAAAAGACGCATCTGGTTCTTCCAAAAATGGTAGTTGGCACCGTTGAAGCGGTTTGGTGGTCGATTGAGACTCGTACATGCTTGACCCGGAGGTAGATGTCATGTCTTGCTTTGTAGTTGATCACACTCTTCCTAGAATCTCCTCTTGTGGTTGTTAATCCTTCAAAGAGGTAGGCTCTGATACCAATTGTTGAGTGGATCAATGGATTGATCAAAGCAAAGAGGGGGTGAATTGGGTTTTTAAAATTTGTTGTGAATGTGGAATGGCTTAAAATGAAGAACAATGAATTTTAGAGTGGTTCAAGTTCCAAATGAACTCTACATCCACTACCTTAGCTACCACTAAGGATTTTCCAACAATCCACTTATTGCGCTTCCCCTTTTCAAGGCTTAGGAGGTAACCTTTACAATACTGGTCAAATTTTCTATCCAAAATTTGACCAAACCCTCACAAGAGTACAAAGAAGAAATGAAGGCAAGAAAGATATCTCCCAATACAAGATTGCCCCTTTAAATACAATCACCCAACCCAAATTTGAATACAAGATCAGAATTGAACACAACACAATTTAGGATTTTACAAAAGATAAGAAATTAGGCACTTTGAGCTTGAATTTTTGTAAGAATGTTTCTTTTTGATGCAATAGTTGTTGCTAGTCTTCAAATGTCTTCATTTTATACATTCTCCATTAATTCTAGCCATTTGGGTGGTTAGGGTATTAAATATAGCCATTGGGACCCTCTCTTTCCACCATAAATGCACTTCTGCAACTTACTATATTGGTACACGGGGATCCGTATTGATACATGTCTCAAAACAGAAAGAGCCGTTGCACAATTACAATAGAGGCGTATCGATACGCGTGTAAGTGTATCGGTACGGGATAGGGATCGTTTTGATACGGGTAAGACCGTATCGATACTATTTTTCTCACAAAGCTCACTGGAAGTTTCCGTATCGATACGGCAAAGTGTGTATCGGTACGGGACAACCATCACTTTAAAAATCGGTTACCTAACAACTGACACCAACGGTCAAAATCATTAAAGGTTTTCGAATTTAAAATTCCATTAAAATCGTATCGATACAGGTGGCACTGTATCGGTACGCCATTCAAACTCCTTCAGTTTTACAGAGAGAGCGTATCGATACAGATTCAATCTATTTCGATACGGTAAGGGGCGTATTGAAACACGTTTCTCCAGTAGCCAAAATTGTAAAAAAAGGTATCGATACGGCTAAAAGCGTATCAATACGCCTGGACGTTTTTCAATAGTTTGGCCTTGGAACACTTAGAAAATATTTTGGAGTTTGAATTTTTCAAACTAGATTAAAGCCTTGTTGATTTGAGATCTTTTGAGGGACTTAAAAATCTTTTTTAAGTTTTCAATTTTATTCTTAAAACATTTTGTTATATCAAAATCAAACATAGGTTTTACAGTATCACTAGATTTTACTTATTTTTTTAAAAAAAAATAAGGTAAACATTTTGGCGAGCTTAAAGAGCAACGAGTTGAGTCGAGCAACATGTTTTTTTAACAAGCACGAGTCAAGCAAAATTTTATTGAGCTTAACGAACAACGAATCAAGTTGAACAACACAATTTTTTAACGAACACACGTCGAGCACTACTCAATTCGTGGTCGATTCGCTTGATAAGCACTCCTACTAAATCCCACCATACACAAAAATGAATATGATTCAATTAAAAGCTTCAATTGTTGATAAACTATCACTTAATTTAAGGTGATTAGACAGATTAATCGATCAATAAATAAAATACTAATAATTATACAAAAGTTCAATAACGTTGGAAATTTATTTATATTGGCAGAAAAAAACTAAACAAAATGTACATATACCATTGCTTATTTATCTGGTACAGTAATTGAAAGCTATATCTGACATGTCAAGCAAGGCAAAGGCATTTATATTTCTCTACGACTAAAGGAATGAGTCAAGTAAGATGATTTTTTTTCTTTTAAAAAAAATCCCTTAATTTCTTTGAAGTTTGACAATATATATATATATCCACTAATAAACCTTAATTTCCTAGTTAAACAAAAATGAAGTATAAATAAAGTTGTCAGAGTCAAGACGATATATATTGCAGTACTGTAACGCATAAGAATAATAAACAAAAGCGAGTTCAGTTGGAAATGGTCAGATGGAATTTAAAATAAAATAAATAAAAAATTGATGAGTTTAATTACAAGCAGCAAAAAATATTTTTCTAAAAAACTTCGAAAGAAATTATGAAACCTTAATTTCGTTGCTCGAGCTCGACTGATTTCATGGCAAGGAGATGCAAAACGAAAATTAAATCAATGGGTTTAATGTTTGTTGTGTGAATTAAGAGTGAGGGTTTAGTTGTATTGCAGAAGATGAGTTTTGAGTTAGGGACGGTAACGGGGCGGGTTTTTGGTAGTTCCGATTTCGACTCGAAATTTAAACAATATGCCCGCCCCGACCCGATTTTAATATAGTATATCACAACCTGACTCGACATAATAAAAAGCATAACATGTCCCCGATTCAATCATGATATTTTAATAAAAAAACTCGACTAAATCTGACCGACTCAGAAAAAATTAATAAATTTATCTAATATAATATATATAAATATATCAGGTCGAGTCGAGAAATTTTTACCCTAAATCAGAACCCGCACCACCCCAACTTTATTTATCTCAAAACCCGCCCCATCCCAAATCTATTTTTTAATAATAAAAGAACTTTATCTCTATCTAATTGGGTCGGGTCAAGACCCAACGAAGACAAGTTAAATTACCAACCCTAGTTTGAGTACCAAATTGGTCTTAACAATAGTGATGGTGTCATTTGAAGAAGAAAGAAAAGAAAGAAAATAAATAAAAGGTGAAAATTAGACAGATGAAAAGTAAAACATGTGGGAAAATCTGATTTAAAATGTCATGTCATCACTCTGTTAATATATTGACGGAGGAGTGATGAAAAAAATTTAATTTATAAAGTTTAGTTATTAAATTAAAAAATTTAAAGTTGAGTGACCAAAATATGAGTGAGAAGATAGTTAAGTGATGATCTGTGTATTTTACTCAAAATATTAGAGCATAAATTCAAGGGAAAACTACCCAAATCATCACTCAACTTTGGTCATTAGACCTATTTTAGTCACTCAACTTTAAAAACGCTCATTTTCATCACTCAACTTTCAACATTGTGACGTTTTCATCATTCCACCGTTAACTCAGTTAACACCACAATGACATGACTTATTTTAATAATTTTTTATGCCATGTTCATTTGGGGAGCCTACTGGCATGCTTTTTTCATGGTTTCCAAACGTTTATAATATATTTTAATAATTTCTCTGCTATCATCGCCATTAAACTTTCTTGTTCATCCTTTTTTACTGTCTTTCAAACCCAGAATTCAAGCTCAAAATCACACCTTTTAAACTTCCATGGAATACCCAGATTCCATCCAAACACTTTCTTCAAGTCCCTCAAATGCATTCAATCTCACCACATTTAACCATTTCAGCACAGTCCAAAGACTCCCATATACGACATCTCCTTTTATCATCTGAGGCATTTCTCCACCACCTTTCCAAATACGACATCTCCTCCCATATGAACTTCCGCCGACTATCCTGCAAATTCAACCCAACCTTTAGAAAATTTAACAGGTTGTCAATATAAGTTGACGCTAAGCCTAAGTGCACAAAAAGAACCTTTGTGTAACATACTTAGTCCATCAAGCAGGAACTAGAAAGCTCGAAAAACTAAATGCCAATCAAAATTCTCACCACATTTAACCATTTCAGCACAGTCCAAAGACTAGCTTCTTAAAACAAAACACCATAACCAAAAACCAGCAATCCATTTCAGTAATTATTCCACAAGGAAGAAACATCAAATTCAAAACGTATCGCCCAAAGGAATCCGGATGAAAACTAAAAAGAAAATCCATACTATCAGCACCATTGATCAATATAAGTTGACACTAAGTCTAAGTGCACAAAGAAAACCTTTGTGTAACATACTTAGTCCATTAAGCATGAACTAGAAAGCTTGAAAAACTTAATGCCAAACAAAATTCTCACCACATTTAACTATTTTCAGCACAGTCCAAAGATTAACTTCTTAAAACAAAACACCATAAGTAAAAACCAGCAAACCACTTCAGTAATAATTCAAAAAGGAGGAAACATCAAATTCAAAACTTATCTCCCAAAGGACAAAAAGAAAATTCATACTATCAGCACCATTGATCAACAAAGTCCTACTAACCAAGCTCAGAAACCAAATCCCAATCAATATTTAAACTATCAGCCAAAAAAGAAAAACAATCAAACATTCAAACCCCAATCAAATTCTTAAACCATAAGTCTATAAGAAACAAAACTAACAACGAAATCCCAATGAAAATTCCAACTTTATTGAACAATTACACCCCATATTAACAAAAACCCATCAAGAATTAACCTGCCAAGAACCCAGAAAACGAAGGAAAATTCACCTTTGATAAAGTTTCTACAATGGTGTCAAGTATATGCCTTGATTGCCTCTCGTAATACTCTTCCACGGTGAATTTCCACCCTGGATCATTATGAGAATGTGGAACCACAAAAACCTTCAACTTTTCACTATCCCATTCATGTCCTTTGTAAGAAACTTTCCACCCTTGTGTCCAAGCCCCTCCAGGCATATCCAAGAACTCAATTTTATCATACAATTGTTTAGTTGTTATATCAACCACGGCACCATTCTGGTTCGGATTCCACCTGGCTTTTTTCCAAGCTGCAGCCCTCCGGGTCGAGAGCCTTCGGGTCAGGGATCGAGAGTTGAAGTGTGAGGAAATGGGTTTGGGGATTCCAAAGAGGAAAAGGGTTAGAAGGAAGAAGAGGAGCGAAACAGAGAGAGCTATGGTGAAGAAGTTGGTGAAGAGGAAGTTGATCAGAGCCGCCCGTTTGCGTAACTTTCGGGTTTGATGGAAACATCACAATGTTGAAAGTTGACGGTGTAATTTTATAAGCCATGTCATAACGGTGTTAACTGAGTTAACGGTGGAATGATGAAAACATCACAATGTTAAAAGTTGAGTGATGAAAATGGGCGTTTTTAAAGTTGAGTGACTAAAATATGTCTAATGACCAAAGTTGAGTGATGATTTAGGTAGTTTTCCCTAAATTCAAAAACTACACCTCAACGTTTGACTGAATTGTCACTTTGGCTCATATTTTTTTAGCAATTCAACCCTTAACGTTTCATTTTGGGTCAAAATGACCCTTTTACGAATGAAAATTATTAGAAAACTAACTGTAAACAGATTGAAATGACTTGACAAAATGATAAATTATCAGGAAATATTATTTTTTATTTTATATAATTTTATAAAATTATATTTTTTTTATCAATGTAACGTTTTTCAAGTCAACACATTGTCTATATGATACTGTTATATCAACGTGCACTGTCATATAGGGTTGTCACGTTATTTCAAGTCATTTATCGTCAGTTGACTGACATTTTTCATCCGCAGATGGACCATTTTGACCCAAAATAAAACGTTAGGGGGTTGAATTGCTAAAAAAATAAGAATTGAAGTCAAAATAACTATTCAATCAAACGTTGAGGTCATTTTTTGGAGAAATTATATCATGGGTAATTCCCACCACGTCATCCATGGGACCAACCACTAAAAACCACCTACTTCATCATTTTTTTCCATGTCATTAATTTAATAATAGAATAACTTTCAAAAAACAGTTTTTAAAATGACATAGAAAATCTTTAGTGAAGATTCATTGGTTGGAAAAAATGACATGGAGAAATCATGGTGAAGTGGGTAGTTTTCATTGG
The DNA here is from genome assembly GCA_958450335.1 of Hibiscus tridactylites. Taxonomy (NCBI): domain Eukaryota; kingdom Viridiplantae; phylum Streptophyta; class Magnoliopsida; order Malvales; family Malvaceae; genus Hibiscus; species Hibiscus tridactylites. The sequence goes on along the minus strand of OY288267.1, from coordinate 35,569,011 downwards.
TTGGTCTCATAGATGACGTGGTGGGAATTACCTATAATATAATTTTTTCATTTTTTGACTTTATGCCAAAAATTAGTATTAATACATTTATGGAGTGTTTGACATATATACATGTGCTTACAATTTGAACCGTGTGTTTTAAATATATTTCACGTAAGATTTTGGTTGGTATTTAATGTCTTAGCTAATAGTTAAACTAACGAAAGGAATCAATCGTATTGATACTTTAAAGAGTTAATTAAAATGTTTTGAGGTTTGTATCAATTTGAAAGATGGATCATGGTTTGAGGACTCTTGTGGAATTAACCCTGGTAACTAATAAAGTGAAGGCTTAGTCCAAGAGCCCTGGATCATTTTGCTTGAGCAGTTTAGACCAGCCGTCATAGTCTCATAGATCATGTGTGTTAAAATTTCATTTTTAAAACTTTATGATGCCAATAAAATCTGTTTAAAGATAACGGGCATGTTTGGCAATTAGCGGATAACGGATTACATTAGCTGATAGTTAATAGTTGATTGCATTAAATGATTTGACTAGCGGATTGTATTAGTTGATTGTATAAAAATGTTTGGTAAAATTAACTGATAACTGATAGCTGATAGATTATTTAAACAAGTAAAATGACATGATTATATTCAATACTTGTTTAGTAAAAGACTGTTTACAACTCTAATATCAAACCTCTAATCTCAAAAAGCTCCTATTATGAGCTTTTTCAAAATTAGCGGTTTCACCCCAATCCGCTCTTTCAATCCGCTATTCACCAAACAACAATATTAGCAGATTTGACTGGTCAAACCTCTAATTATGCCTCAAACCTATAGGCCATGTTTGGTAAACAGCGGTTTGGGCAAAAATTAGAGGTTTGAGGTATAATTAGAGGTTTGACTAGTCAAATTCGCTAATATTGATGTTTGGTAAATAGCGGATTGAAAGAGCGGATTGGGGTGAAAAAGCTAATTTTGAAAAAGCTCCTAATATGAGCTTTTTGAGATTAGAGGTTTGATATTAGAGTTGTAATGACTCTTTTACCCTTAACAATTACCAAAAATCTCCAAATAACCTAAATTAAATAATAACATTTTTAATATAAATAATAACATATTAAATATTGGACTTATTTGTTGTTACTACTAATTTATATGGTAACATTTGTAAGTTAATTTTATTTTTTTTATCACATATTTATATGTGCATATAATTTTTTTAATAATTATATAAATAATAAATTAATATATAAATCTTTCAAATATGTTTAGAAAATTTATATTAAAAATAATTTTTACAAATCTAATTAATATTTATTAGATACAAAATATTCATAACTGATAAATTATTCAAACAAATATTGAATATAATCATGTCCTTATATGTCATTTTGCTTGTTTAAGTAATCAAACAACTATCAGCTATCAGTTAATTTTACCAAACACTTTTATACAATCAGCTAATACGATCAGCTAGTCAAATCAGCTAATGCAATCAGCTATCAGCTATCAGCTAATGTAATCCGCTATCAGCTATCAGCTATCCGCTAATTGCCAAACAGGGTCATAATTTTTGCCCAAACCTCTCTTCACCAAACAAGTCCAATATATATCAATGGCTTAAATGAAAAAATAGCCCTTAAATTATATTTTTTTACTTTTAGTACTTAAATTATTTTTTAGTCAAAATAAGTACCTAAACTATTATTTATGATCATTTTAAGTATCTAAATTATTTGTTGATCAAAATAAGTACCCAAACTATGTCATTTTTTTTGCTTTTAGCCTCTTAACTATATTTTAGTAAAAAAAATTATGACGTGTCAACATCTTGTTGGACGAAATGTTTTCTTTTAACTTAGAAAACTAATTAAAGTGAACATAAATAATAGTTCAGATACTTGTTTTGATCAAATAAATAATTTAAGGACTAAAAGCAAAATATTAATGTCTTTATTTTTATGGCTACCTTGGTTAAATAATGATGTTGAGAAAAATCGGTGAAATAGGTGATATCAAAAATTATTTGTTGAATTAAGGACATTGCTAGAGTATTAGAAGTCGACGATACTACAGGCGTAAAAATATACTCGATTGTAAATCCCTTCAACATTTTCATTATTTTGATAGCTTTATCCTAAATAAACAAATAAACTATGGAGCACATCCCTTCAACTAATATCATTTTCAAATAACGTTTTTCTTATAGAAATTTCCAAACAACATTGTTTGAGTAATTTATCCATTTTTATTATAACATCATGTACATAGTTAAATAAATTATGTAACATGTCATCCCGAAAATAGATTACTTTTAGAATAGAAGCAATTCGGAAGTTCAATAATCACATTGAAAATTTTTAAAGTTGAGTGGGCAAAATAAAAATAAAGTCGGAGTTGAGTGATGGAAAACGTAGTTTAGCCAAATATACCAGATGGGAAAGTCCAGTCAAAGCCACACACTTTGACTGGGGATTATTTTTCCACGGTCAAACTTTGCTTTTAGCTTCTCAGAAGAAGCATGGAGATGGAGGAGAGTAGAGCTTATATAAATCATAAAGCAACACCCTTCTCAATTCTCATTCTCATTCTGAACGCCCATAAATCATTCCGGCACTTGAAAATTACGACAGTGTCTTCGACAGTTGCCGTCAAGTTTTGGTTTAGTGGATTCTTTGTCGATTCAGACGTAGGACACCTCCCTCAAGCATTAATTCAAGCCTAGTACAATTTACATTTGTTTCTCGGCCGACCCTCGTTTCTGCCTCCTTTCATGAACATGGACAACGTTAACCAAGCCGCCGCCGCCTGGCCGGCGCTTCAAGTCCCAAACTTCAAATCATTTGCTCCTTCTTCGTTACCAATCTCCCAAGCTCTTGTTTCCCCTTCTTCTGCTTTTAGCCCCACTAGTTTCCTGGACTCGCCTGTTTTTTTCTCCACTTCTAATGTATGTTTGTTCTTAGTTATCTCTATTGAATCACTATTTTCATGATATATAAATGGTGATTAACTCTTGTTTTTTTATGTGTTTTTTTGTTTTAGATTTTTCCTTCTCCGAATACGACCGGGTCTCTTGCTCAACAAGGAACCAATCCCAAGTCGTTTGATTTCTCTTTCCATGTACTCGAACCGCAGCAGCCGAGGCCACCACCGTCGACCGACATGGTCTCGGTGGAGGAACAACCGTCGTGGGATTTCAGTGAGGCCGTGAAGCAACAACCCAAGTTGACCAATACGGGTTCCCAGTACCAGCAAGCGTCTCAGTATGTGAACAACCGGAAGGTTGAAGACGGGTATAATTGGAGGAAATATGGGCAGAAGCAAGTGAAAGGGAGTGAGAATCCACGGAGTTATTACAAGTGCACGTATCCGAATTGCCCGACCAAGAAGAAAGTCGAGAGATCTTTGGTCGACGGACAGATAACCGAGATTGTTTACAAGGGTAGCCATAACCATCCCAAGCCTCAATTGACGAGAGGTTCCCGGACTTCATCTTCGCACTCTGCGGAGGTATCGGATCAATCAGTTGGCTCCTTTCTGTTGCAGGATGAGACGTCGGGTTCCATTGAAGAAGACGAGTTCGACCAAGCCTCGTCGATAAGTAATACTAATGGCGATGACATCAATGAAAATGAACCCGATTCGAAAAGAATGTAAGCTTGGCCTAGACAGAAACAACAGATTCTCACCATTGATGTGTCCGCACTCTGCTCTTGCTTATGGTTTTAGGCTTTCTTTTGCAGGAAAGGCAAAAATGAGAACGAGGGCATCGTCGGTTGCGGTAGCAGAGCCGTGAAAGAGCCGAGAATAGTGGTGCAGACAACGAGTGATATCGACATTCTTGATGATGGATATAGGTGGAGGAAATATGGGCAGAAAGTAGTCAAGGGAAACCCCAATCCAAGGTAATTTCATTTACTCTCCCTCCAATCGTGTACCGATAGGAAGTTGAATGCATTCTATTCAACTGCAGCTGAAATTGTTGTTGTGTTTATCAATTTTTTTGCAGGAGCTACTACAAATGTACGACGATAGGTTGTCCAGTTAGAAAACATGTCGAGCGAGCATCCCATAATTTGAGAGCTGTGATAACGACTTACGAAGGGAAACACAACCATGATGTTCCGGCCGCACGTGGAAGCGGCTACACGATGAATAGGCCTTCAACCGCAACTGCAAATGCTCCCCTGGTCATGCCTATTAGGCCTTCAGCTGTCCCCAGTCAGCCAAACAATATAAGTTACATGAACTCGGGAATTACCTTGGAAATGCTGCAGCACAACGATGGTGGCTACGGGTTCTCGAGATTGGGAAAGCCGAGCGGCTCCTACACGAGCCAAACACAATTCTCAGACTGGGTATTCGCCAAGGATGAACCCGGAGATGATTCATTTTTGGATGGATTCCTGTCTTGAAAAGGGAAATAACTTAACTTCAGGTATAAGTATAACAATCTATATAGTTGCTTAATTCTGTAGGCTCTGTGACTGAATACTCAATACATAGAATTAGTGCATTTATCATTTGTTTTATTCAACTTTGTAAGAATTTCTTCAACTTCAACACTACTCAGGATTTGACAAAGTGAAATCTTCTTTCTTTTCTTTTTTCACATTTTCTTTTTTTGTGTGTTTACATATATATAAATACATACAACAAAGAGCTATGGAAACTGTTCTGTACTGAGAAATAGCCTAAAATAAGTAATCAGATATATGATTGAGTAGACAATTTATAGCCAGAAATCATGGCTGATATAGCCAGCAATAGAAAGGCAAAGAAAGACATGCTAATAGCCGAAGCCGAGGAATCGGTGAAAATGTTGTCTTGCCCTTCTCTCATCCTGTTTGTCATCGGAATCGCCGCGGATACCGACGATATCAACAAGTACGACACTACCTGCGTACAATTACACAAAGAAATAAACATCGGAAATCAACTTAGGGTGCGTTTAGCATCGCTTTCGACTATCCAAAAACATTTTTTGGATAGCAAAAGTATCACTAAATAAAGGGACTTTGCCATAAACCAAGAAACAGATGCTTCTCAAAAAGTATTTTTCAACTGCAAATGCAACACTAAACTGGTCCTACATGTAATCCAGGGATTCAAATAGCAGTCCACACTGTTCGAATATGTTATTGCGAAAAATGGCTGTCTGCAATGACCGCAGCTGCGATAAAACATTGCGACCGAAAAAGCAGCCTTAACCGCAATTTAAATCCCTCCTGTAGTCAACTCCATGGATTACTTTTCTAATCATCAAATTTCGAACAAGGAAACGCTTGACTTTGTAGTATAACGGAAGTAAATGTATATCATAATCTTTTATTATTATTATTTAGCAGCCAAACAGAAGATATTTGAAGTAAAATGTAAGTTGATGAAAGCAAAGGAAAAGCAACCTGATCCGCAACAAAGTCAACCATGGCGGAGATACGTTGATCCAGTATCTGATTCGCGTTCCAAAGCGCATTCACATGTCTCAACGCTTGTACTCCCGTATATAAAGTCGATAGAATTGCAATTGCCAACAAATACCTGCAAAAAAAAACAAACAAAAGATAATAAATATATCAAAAAATTGGATCGGATTTCGAATGATTGGAGTTTTGTATGACCTGTATTCTTCGTAATTGTCAAAATTCTTCCAGTCGCCATGCTTGTTGGTGGCCGTGATTATGAAAGAGAGCAAAGAGAGGAAGAAAGCGGATCCTCTGGCGATCAAGGACCCTCTCTTCAACAAATCCTCCCTCTTCCAACGCCTGGTGATGGCGGAGACGCCGAATCCAACTCCCGCAGTGGCGGTCTCCACGTCAGCAGGGGATTTAGGTGCCTTCGCCGGCGATGCCGCGTCAGTACTGTGGGGTGGTTCGTGGGAATTTGACATATGGGAACACAATTAAGTATAATCTGAGACTTACTGTTACCAAAAGAAAGAAGGAAAATCAAAAGAAGAAACGAGAACAGCGAATAGTTTTCGCGGAAAAAGAAAGAAAAGTGTGGATTAAGAAACAATCGTTGGTTCCTCAAACTGACAACTCAGCGTTCCTGTTATCCAGCTCCTTTGATTTTATTTCCTAGTCACACCATGTTATGTTCGATAAGTTATTTTTTTATCTAAATACATCTACCTATTAATTTAAATCGAGTACCATAAAAATCTATTATCGGAAAATATTTTTAATTTAATTTTTTTATTTATAATATCAGAATTTAAATTTCTAATCTTCTTTAATATATTTAGTGTTTCATCTCATTAGACTAATTCATTGTTGATTATTCGAGAAAATATTTATTAGTAATAATTATTCCTAATCTTTTAAATTCTTGAAACTGGTAAAATATTAAGTCTTTTATATAATTAATCAGGGCTTAAATTCTTAACTCTATAAATAGAGTAAATACAGTCGCAATGATTGTTTCTAAAACTTTATTGTATACGATTTAAATTAATTAACTTTAAAAAATAAATGTTAATTGAGTTAGGATTCAATTAATAATCATGTATTAGATATCGATTAAATGATAAATAACGAAGTCATAAAAGTTTGAAGTTTAATAATAATTTAGTCAACTGATTTTATTTTATTTTTTAATATAAAAATATTATATTTTTTATTTTTATATCAAGATTTGAACTTATATAAAAATATATTTTTAGCCATTACAACCGGATTTTCTTCTAAATAATGAATAATGATGGGAGAAAAACGGCTCTGTGATGAAATTGGTGGAGTTTGTGTTTCAATTTTTTGTCCATAAATAATTGCAGTTTATGTTAGTTTCTATACCTCGCAAATTAAATATTCTTTCTCAAATTTTAAATTAATGTAAAATATTATACAAGCATTCATATTTATTCTTTAAAAATTAAAAAATAAATAAATTTTTATCTAAAATATTAATCTAAACCTTAAATTATAAATCTTGTAAACTAAATCTTTAAACTTTAAAATAAATTAATAACCTCTAACATAGAAAAAATTGTGTATCGAATAATTTTTATATTTATTAAAACTTATTAATTATTAATTTTTTTTATTTAATCTTAATTTCGTGATGCAATTAGCACATCAACTTTGTTTTTATCACTTTGTAAGGATAAGAATAGCGTAACGTGTTGGTGGAGAAATCAATGAGATGTTGGACGTGATGAATACTCCCTCCGGCCTAATAACTAATAAGAAGTTTTTCGTAATTTTATATAATTATTTTTAGGGAAAACTACACTACTGGCCACCAAACAAATTGAGATACCTATTTGGATCACCAAACTATAGAAATCGTCAATCAGACCACCAAATTTATAAAATCAACCTATTTTGACCACCACCGTTAAAAATTTAACGGTGGAGTGACGGAACTGCCACGTGGCAATTGATGGAAATTTTTTAAAATTACACATTTGGTCCATGTTATTTACACATTCTTTCAATTTAGTCCTAATTTTAAATTAATAAAATAATAAATTATTTAATTAAGATGTGACACGTGTCAACACCTTATTGGAAGATTTTAATTATTTATATTTAATTTTATTAATTTATTTTTCCCCTCCAATCAGGTGGTGACACGTGTCACTACCAATTTAGAGGAGAAAAACAAAATTTTCCTCACCTACGCCCAATAAGATTTGAACCCGAGAGAGTAAAGGGTAAATCTAATGGCTTTGTCATTGCACCAAGCACAATTTTATGTCATAATTCTATAGATATAATATATATCTCTTATTAGTTTCTACATTTATAAGCTAAAAGCTCAAACCCTAAACACTAATTTCACATATATAAATCTTAAACTCTAGACTATAACCCTAAATATTTCAAATTAAACCCCAAACCCTAAAGATTTCAACTTAATTCCACACTAAATATTTTAAATTAAACCCTAAACCCTAAACTCTAAATTTTTCGAATTAATTTCACGCTAAATATTTTAAATTAAACCCCAAACCCTAAAATTTTCAAATTAATTACACACTAACTATTTTAATTTAAACCCTAAATCATAAATATTTCAAATTAAACCCCAAAGCATAATTGATTTGAAATTTTTAGGGTTTAAGGTTAGTGTTTAGGGTTTGGGGTTTAATTTGACATATTTAGTGTGAAATTAATTTCAAATATTTAGGGTTTAGGGTTTAATGCTTAATTTGAAATATTTAGAGTGAAATTAATTTGAAATTTTTAGAATTTGGGGTTTAGGGTTTAATAAAAAAATATTTAGTGTGGAATTAATTTGAAACTTTTAGGGTTTGGGGTTTAATTTGAAATATTTAGCGTGAAATTAATTTGAAATATTTAGGGTTAGAGTTTAGTGTTTAAGATTTATATATGTGAAATTAGTGTTTAGGGTTTGAGCTTTTGGCTTATAAATGTAGAAACTAATAAGATATATATATATATATATATATATATATATATATATATATATTATATCTGGAGAATTATGACACAAAATTGTGCTTTGTGTAGTGGCAAAGCCATTGGCTTTACCCTTTATTGTCTCGAGTTCAAATCCTGTTGAGCGAAGGTGAGGAAAAATTTGTTTTCCTCCTCTAAATTGGTGGTGACACGTGTCACCAATTAATTAAATAATATATTATTTTATTAATTTAAAATTATGACTAAAATGAAAGAATGTGTAAATAATAGGGACCAAATGTGTAATTCTAAAAATTTTTCCATCAATTGCCACGTGGAAGTTCCGTCACTCCACCGTTAGGTTTTTAACGGCGGTGGTCAAAATAGGTTGATTTTATAAGTTCAGTGGTCTGATTGACAATTTCTATAGTTCGGTAGTCCAAATAGGTATACCTAATTTGTTTGGTGGTCAGTGGTGTAGTTTTTCCTTATTTTTATCTAATTTATTTGTTACTTAATTTAAATCAAATGCTATAAAATTTGTAACGATAATGATTTTTTTTAATCCAATTTTGTATAATCTGCTAGTGCAGCGGTTTTTGCCTTTTTGGTGCGTGTTTTAGCATTTTGACACAGTACAAACCATATATTTATGCAGGAACAAAATTTTATTAAGTATTTAAATTTAAAAAATAAAAAATAATTATTTTATTTGATTAATATTTAAATTAAAAAAATTTAAATTATTATTATACTAATTACAAAAATTTATTTAATGTACATTTTATTTTTGTTATTATTTTAATTGATTTACGGTATTTTACATTTAATCATATTATACAAGAGTAATTATTTCATAAGAACAAAAAGTGTATACAAATTCTTAATATTAAGGTTTATGGTTAGATTTTAGGGTTTAGAGATTAAGAGTTTGAGTTTAGTGGTTTAGAATTGATGGGGTGTGGTTACAATTTAAGATATATATGTTAAAATTTAAATCCCTTAATGGTTTAGAATTGATGGTTTGCGGTTAGAATCAAGGATATATGTAGCACTTTATGTTATGAGGCGAAAATAAATTTTTAATATGAAATACATAGAAAATTTCTATATCAGGAATTTCAAAGTTTTAGGGAGCCGGCGGCACCCTCTAGTCCCTCTAGGTCCATCCATGATTAGAATTTAAGATCTATATGCTAAAATCTAAATCCTTAAATATATTACTATAAACTCTAAATTTTAACCGCGTCTCATATATTCTAAATCTTTAAAACTAATCTCATAAACTTTAAACTATAAATTTTAACCCAAGCCCATAAAATTAAATCTCTTGTAAAAACTTTTTATTTTGAACAGTATTATATAAATTCATTATCGAGTAAAGGTTTGTTATTAGTCTACAACTTTTTAGACACTTTTTTTCTAATTTAGCCCAAATAAAAAATTCTATAATTTCACACATCAAACTAATCGACTCGTGACCTTGTTCACATAAAGAGAATAGTCATGATCTACCTTGGCCGCTTTCATATAAAGGAAATATTGGAGAAATACCTTCATGGTAAAGCTAAAGGGTCAAATCAAATCTTAAAGATTTTAATGTAAAAATTTAAAAAAGTATGAGGTTTAATAAGATTTTAAATGTTTTTAAGAAAAGATGTAATTAAAAATAAGATAAATATTCTATACACATTAGGTGGAAACTGAAAATTTCTACAAGCGCCTTAGTTTTAGGGTATAAAGAGTTAATTTAGGGTATATAGTTTAGGGGTTTAGGTGTATGAGGTTAGAATTTAGAGATAGTTGTTTTATTTTAAGATTTAGAGTTATAATTTAGGATTTATAGGTTAAAACCTAAATCCTCACCGTATTATCCTAAAAATTAAACTCTAACCTATAAACCTTAAACCTTAAATTGAAACAACTATCCCTAAATTCTAAACTACATACACCTAAACTCCCAAACCATGTACCCTAAACTAACTCCCTATACCCTAAAACTAAGGCGCTTGTGGAAACTTTTAATTATCACCGCCAGTGTATAGGATATTAATCCTTAAAAATATTTAACAAAAATTTATAAAAGACCAAAAATATTTGGATATAAGATACTCATTTTCTTATAGTTTTAACATTTAAGAACTGTAAAATATTGAACTCGTAGAATGGTTCTCGTGTTAAAGGATGATTTATTTCATTCAGGTAATTCAGATTCGAGCACCATGTGTACGTTATTAAAAGACTAAAATAATTAAACATATGCAACCTTATAATCACACTAACATATCAAAAAAATTGTAACATATTTTTCAATGAAAACTACCCTCATTTCTTCCAACTATTCTCTTTCCCTTCGCCGTTTTCTCTATTACGTGAGATTTTAAAGTTAAAGATTTTAATTATCAATTAACAAGAAGTTGGTCTAACGGAATGAAACATTAAAATTTTTAAGCAAGATTAAAAAATATAATTATATCGTTGTAAACAAAAAAAATTAAATTAAAACATGCCCCTAAATTCTAAACATGAACCCTAAATTCTAAATATTTACACTAAAACCCATAAACTTTAAACCATGAACCCTAACTCTAAACCCTATAATTGAGGCGCTTGTGGAAATAAAAAAATTCCACCACCAGTGTATAGGATATTAATCCTTAAAACATTACCTAAACCGTTCAAAAAAAATTAAAACATTACCTCATATATTAGGTCTCTATAAATTTTAATCTGAATTAGTTTACTATTAAATCGAACATCAATGATTAAAAAACACACAAATATCAACTCTTCCTAAATTCCACGGCACCCTCTCTCACGGGAAAACTTGTGCATCCTATTTTTATACAAATCGGCTAATTTTTCATTGGTCCTCAAACTTTATAATTAAATAAAAAAACCTACCTTTTAAACTTGATTTAGTTCAATTCTCTTTTCGATTTAATTTTGTCTTAATCCACCATTGCCAAGCAAGTAAACTACATGATTCCAAACCTTTTAAAATAAGTGGGTGACACCAAGTTGAGTGAGTTTATTTAAAAAAAAATTAAAATTATAGATGTAAAATTTAATTTTTTAAAAAAAAAAATTGAGACTAAATGATAAATTTAAAGAGAGGGTTTAATTAAAAATATTCAAAAATTTTAAAATATGATAATTTTTTTTAATTTTTTAAAGGGACCAAATAAAAATTTTAAAAAGACTAAACGTTAATATGCTAAATTTTAGGGGGCAAATCCCACAGACTCTTGGGTGATACTTTGTCATTAATTAGCGATATTTAAAAATTAATGATTTAAATTCTGGATAAAGTATGAATTATTTAATTAAATAGAGAAATATTATATTTTCATATTAGAATTTGAGTCTATACAAGATTAATATTATGAGATCATTAGTTATAAAGCCAATTAATAGATATTGACAAAGTGTGAACTTTGATTCCAAAAATTCGAGACGTTACAAATTTATTGTTCTAAAATATTGAATAAATAAAAAAATGTGATTAAATCGATTTAATTCAATTAATTAATTATGATTAACCACACCCCCAATGGGGCCTGGCCTTGCCCATCAATTTATAAATGAAAGGAGAAAACAGTGGAGCAGCCTGGCAGCTTCTAATATCAAAACGTATGTATACTAAAACGACGAAAAGGGAGAAATACATGTGCGTGAGTTAGCAACGGAATTGACGTGAATTATTGTTAGGCTTGGGATAAGGTTGTTTAGATGCTTTTCCTCATGAATTGTGTGTCGCTCTAGCAGCGATCATGCCTTGTTATTTGATTTGGAAATGTTATTTTTTTATGTATCAAGAAGTTTATTTTATATTAGAGCGTTACTTATTTTTGTACTTGCATGCTTTGAGAGCGGTGGTATGGTAATATGGATCTTGAACGTTCACGATCTTTGCAGGGTAAAGGGTGGCGAACTCGTGTTCCTTTTGCAATCGTATTCTTGGGGGAGCTCAATTTGCGTCATTTTCATGAAACTATATTACTTCCTCGGAGCATATTGTATAATTGCATAGTTAGGTAGCATTGGGAGGACTTTTGCCTCCGAGTGAGATTACCTTCGTGATAATATGTTGATTCACGTTTGCGCAAATTGATCGTTGTATTACGCTCTCGCTTAGAGAGGATAAATACTTGTTGGTTTTTTGCGTTAATAGTGAGCGCGACTTGGATGGGTTAATGATGAAGTTAACACACCGCCTCCTTTTAGAGGAATAGTTTACAACAATATAAGTTGCATATTCTGTGTGTTTTTATGCCATATTTCGAGCATCGTGCTCTATAGGAATGCGAAGCAATGCTATCATTTATGGATTCGTGATTGAGAATGGTAGTCGTTTGTGTGGTTTATAATGTTGTGCTTATTGGCGTTTGTTTGCTTTAGATGAGGTCGCTATCCTGAGTTAGTCGTGGTGTTTCTTTCGATATCACGTTCTTGGGGCGACTATCGTTGGGAATACTTGTAAATTTTTAAATTGGGAGAATCCTTGCCCTCTATATGAGGTAGGCAATGTTGTTGTACATTTACTTACTTGTACATTGATCTACTCGTTGTTTATTTATTTGATGGCAGTAGATATTAATGCCATGTTCTCTTGTTGTATGCGAATAATTTAAAGGACCCCTTTTTACTCGTAACTAGCCGATTTCTTGTGAGGATTTGTTTTGCTTTGTTTCTTATATAACAACATCGCTTTCCTGAAGTGGGCTGCGTTTTTGTGTCATTAGTTAATTTTTTTTGGAGGGCTTTTGCTTCTATACAGTAAAATATTGTGTTTTAATGTTTGTCGTTGTCAGGTAAGTGGAATATGCGGGGAAGACTAGTTTTCTTTGTTTTCTTGTTTTAAATATGTTCGCAATCAACTTTGTAGTAGTCTTAATCGAATGGTCATGAGAGGAATTTGGTTGTGTGTATCTGCTTCCAATATTGAGAGCTTGTGATACTTTGAGGGCGACAAAGTGTCTTTTGTTGTATGTTCGCATGCTCCTTTAAGATAAAAGGATTGTGTTTCTTCTGAAAGTCAAATGTCTTGTGTAGTATATTGAAAATTGAGGGATTGATGCCCCATGAATGGGGTTTTTAGTTTGATTTGCTTGCTTTGGAGGCATTAATCGTTGATCTTTTTCTATGCACACTCACTTGGAGAGCGGCTAGCAAGCTTTTTCATCTTTGCAGTCACTTTTCTATGCACGCTTACTTCGGGAGTGACTAGCGAGCTTTTTCATCTTTGCGGCCGCTTCTCTATGAATGCTCACTTCGGGAGCGTCTAACGAACTTTTTCATCTTTGCGGTCGTTTTTTTATGCACACTCACTTCAGGAGCTGCTAACGAGCTTTTTCATCTTTGTGGTCGTTTTTCTATGCACGCTCACTTCAGAAGCGGCTAGCGAGATTTTTTATCTTTGCGGTTGCTTTTCTATGCACGCTCACCTTCGGGAGTGGCTAACGTGCTTTTTTATCTTTACGGTCGCTTTTCTATGCACACTCACTTCGGGAGCGGCTAACGAGCATTTTCATCTTTACAGTCATTTTTCTATGCACATAAAAACACATCAATAGGAAAAGGAATTTATTTAATTAAAGCATTTGAATATAATATTAAACAAACTAGTTAAAACATTTATAAAAGGTTAAAACAAAATGCATATTGAATTAAACAAGTTAGGTTGTACCTTTACCTGTTTGGTGCATTTTTGTTCGGTGACCAATCACCACTTTTCATATCCTTGGTATTGGATGTGGCTACTAAATGGCTCAAGGCTTTGGACCTAATCAGGAGGGGTTGTTTCCTTTCCTTTAGTTAGACGGTCATAAGGGTTGCCTAAATTCCTCATCTGAACTCTTTTTCTCTTCGTCAATGCTTCTTCTAGGTACATCCCCTTTTTATCTTTAACCAACTCGTTTAACTGTCCCTTCTAATGGCTAACTGTATCGCATTTTTCAGATGAATACATTCTTCTATGTCGTGCCCCTGCCCCTTATGAAATTTTCACCTCTTGGCCGACTTTTCTTTGATTTCGTTAGGCCTCATCTGTGGCGGGGGCTTCAGAATTTTTAGATGTTTTGCATGGTGTAGGATACATGATGGCGAGTACGTTAGAGGATGATATGTTTGAAAACTGAGTAGTAGCCCTTTCCTAACTCGGCCTTTCGCGTATTGAATGGTCATTTTTCTTGCTTAAGCTCTTTGCTCCTACTTTCTGAGTAACGTTGAGATTATTTTCTTGTTTTTGTAGTTTTTCTCAACTGCTACAGGATAGTAAGCTTCCTCCAATGGTTTTGGTTTATGTATTTCAAACTTTGCAAGCTTTCATCTGAATCCTTTAAGAAACTTATTGTTGTGGCTCCCCGACTAATTTTTGTTACATGCGCACACTGCTCCCATGTTTCTTTGGCTGTAATGACTCAAAATTTCTCCATAGCCTCCTTGTCGTGCTCTTCTTTCGAACGTTGCATTCGTCCTCTGATATATTCTTGTTGTTGCCTAAGTTGTTTCAGTGTGGCATGGATATACTCTTTTATAATTTCAAGTTTGCTTTGCATGTTGGCTAGTCGGTCGCCTCTGTCCTGAAAAGGAAAGGGTTTTCCCCTCCAACTCTTCCCGACTCTTTTCTTCCTCCATATGTTCTTCCATGATTTCTCTTGTTGGGGGTTACTTTACGTCGCTTCTTGGGAGTTAGACCGAAAAGTGAAGGATTTATGCTCACTGCACTAATTGTTAATGGTAAAATGATTAGGGATCGTAGATGGTGGTCGGAATGCCCGTTTAATTTAGAGCTTTGAGTATTGCTTTTTCTTTTGGGTGGTGATGGTTCTGGGAATGGAAGGTCTTTGTTGGGCTCGATGGTTACAACCGAAATGCTTGCCAAGAGTGGAGAAGATTGGATTTTTTGGTGTTTTTGTGGAAGCTAAAAATATAAGAGTTAAACACAAGGATTTAGAGTGGTTCGGCTTTCTAACCCAAAGCCTACATACACTACCTTAGCTTCCTACTAAGGATTTCAACCAAATTCACTATTGAATTTCGTCCCCTTTTCTCGAATGAGGAGGAAACCGTTACAACGATCAAGCTTTCTACCCAAAGCTTGATCAAACACTCTCTTACAAGAGAAATTCAAAGCAAACTATAAATCTCTCTAATAGGTATATGCTTGCAACTCTAAGCACTCACCCAAAACCTAAACACTTCAGCAAATTTGACAATGTTTAACTCACAAGTGTTGTCTATACAAGAAATGTACAATTAAGCTCTAAAGACAATCTTTCATCATAATGTTGTTGACAATTGAAGCATTAACCATCTCTTGATGCTTGGAGGTCTCTTTTATACTCCTAACTGAGTTTGTAGCTGTTGAGGATCGTTGGGGTTGAATTAGAGCTGTTAGAGCCTTTATTTCCCACCATAAATATAATTCTGCATCTTAGCGTATCGATACTCCTCAAATCGTATCGATACGGTCTCGATGAGGAAATAGCCGTTGAGACTTCCAACTGGTGCGTATCGATACGTGTAGCAAGCATATCGGTACGGTCCTGCAATTTAAAAGACCGTTGGGAAAATAACCATTGGGAGTAGTTGGGCGTACCGATACCTGTTGCAACTGTATCGGTACGCGAACTAGCCGTTAGCTATTTAAAACATATTGTATCGATACGGAAAAGCGTATTGGTACGGGTTTTGACTACTGGAATTTTACTGTAGCTGAAACCCTAGGGCGTATCTATACAATATCAGACTGTATTAGTACGGGTACTTGAAAAACACTGGTTTGGTTACTTTAAAAGCATTTTAAGTTATTCCAAAGCCTTTTAAAAATCCTTAAACATAATTTCAAGTTTTTTTACTAAATATTTTAAATTCTTTTCAATTTAGTCCAAAAATATTTGCAATTATGATATCAAAACATTTAGTTCTACAATCTCCTCCTTTTTGATATAATAAAACCAACTTGAAAAAATGTTTGAGATTCTCCCCTTAGTATTTTAAAATTTTGAAAAAGAGATTAAAATTTTGAATGAAATTAAAGATCCCCTTATTCTCTTGAAAAATCAAAATTTTAAACCATTTCTTCCCCTTTTTGTTATATCAAAAAGAATTTAAAAAGACGTTAGGCTCAACATAACTTAGGAGGTAAAAAAATGACACAATTAAAAAATTTTGTTTTTAAAATTGGCTCCCTATACTCAAAGCATCAAACAATGTTAGTCCAACAATATGATTAAACTAGTTGAATTAAAAGAAATAAAACTAAACAAAAAAAAATTCAACTAATTTTACCACACTTGAATCCAAGAGAGGATGCGAAACCTTCCTTTTTCAAGTGCTCTCTTTTGTTTGCATGAAGCTCCCCTTTAAATTTGGACTTGTTGATCACTCTTCATCACACCTAAACAAGACAATCAAGTAATTTTTGGTATCCAAATTGCTTTAGATCCATAGACGTTAGTTGCACATAATTTAGTCCCCTTAGGAATCCATTTTTCAATTTCATCCTTTTTAGTTGAAGTATTTAGTCCTTTTGGGACCCAAATACTTTTGAAAACTTTTCTATTAAAAAATCTAGGGGCACTAGATTGTCTAATATAAAATTTTGACTTTCCCAAATTGTTTTTCTTTTCAAGTTCTTTGGAAATCAATTTTTTTTCCTTCTTAAGATTATCAATCTCCTTTTGATGATCTTTTTCAATTGTTTGAAGCAATTCTTGTAAACTTAAGACTTTATGTTCAAAATATTTGATTTTTGCTTCAACCTCTAAATTGGTTTTAGAAAGCAAATCATTTTTGGTTTTTAACTTTGAAATCAATTTTTTGTTTTTCGAAAATGAAGCCTTGAATTCAAAAACCAATTCATCATAGGCTTCTTGTAACTCATCAAAAGAATATGAATTTGAATTAGATGAGTTAGAAGTTACCTCCCCCTCATTGAGGGCCATGAAACATAGGTGGGTTACCTCATCATCGGTGGAGTCTTCATCACTCCATGTTACCACATATGCTTTCTTTGAAGATGATCATTTTTTTGTTGGACTTGTGGGAATCCTTCATCTTCTTCTTCGATTAATGCTTAGATTTATCCATCTCATTTTTCATGAATCGGGTGAATTTCTTGAAGAGATGAACCATCTCTTCATCTTCACTTTCCTCATCGCTTTAATAGATGTGTTGGCATGTATATGATTTGAGAGAAACGATGCGTTGATGCCTAGCTCCATGATTTTCTTTTTCCCCATCTTTCTTATCTCTTCCTTATTCTTCTCCTCTTCTTTGTCTTTCTTCATGATTTGGTGAGTGAGAAGTGACCTCGTGAGTTCATCAAGCTTTAAGGTCTTGAGATTTTTGGCTTCGATGATGGCAGTCTTTTTTGAGTCCCACAACTTGGGAAGGGAGTAGATAAGCTTTCGGACAAGCTTTTCTTCCGGAATGACTTCTCCATAGCCTTTTAGTTCATTGGTGATGGTAGAGAATTGATGGAACATCTTATCAATGTCCTCTTCTGGATTTATCTTAAAGTTCTCATACTCGTGGTTGAGGAGGCCAATTTTGGTCTCCTTTACTTCGTTTTTTCCTTGTATGTAACTTCAAGCTTGTCCTATACTTCCTTGGCACTCTCACAAGAAGACATCTTCTCATAGATGTTGAGGCTAAGTGCACAAAAGAGGAAATACAAAACCTTGCAATTAAGTTTCATCTTCTTGCGTTCGTCGGCACTTCATTCCGCCTTGCTTTTTTGTGGTACAAACGGACCATCCTCAATAATGTCCCAAAGCTTGTAGTCTTTGGATTTGACAAAGAACATCATTCTCGTTTTCCAATAAGCATAGTTGGTCTCGTCGAAGAAAAATGACTTGTCGATGGATTACGCCATTGAACCGGTTGTTTGAATTGTTGTATCGAGCTTTCAGATCGCATCAATAGGATGTTAATCCCCTTCGATTGAGCCTTGCTCTGATACCAATTGTTGAGCTCAATGGTCATAAACGAAATACTTGTCAAGAGTGGAGAAGATTAGATTATTGGGTGTTTTGTGGAAGTTAAAAATATAAGAGTTAAACACAAGGATTTAGAGTGGTTCAGCTTTCTAACCCAAAGCCTACATCCACTACCTTAGCTTCCTACTAAGGATTTCAACCAAATTCACTATTGAATTTTGTCCCTTTTTCTCGGATGAGGAGGAAATCGTTACAACAATCAAGCTTTCTACCCAAAGCTTGATCAAACACTCTCTTACAAGAGAAATTCAAGGCAAACTAAAAATCCCTCTAATAGGTATAGGTTTGCAACTCTAAGCACTCACCCAAAACCTAAACACTTGAGCAAATTTGACAATGTTTAGCTCACAAGTGTTGTCTATACAAGAAATATACAATTAAGCTCTAAAGACAATCTTTCATCATAATGTTGTTAACAATTGAAGCATTAACCATCTCTTGATGCTTGGAGGTCCCTTTTATACTTCTAATTGAGTTTGTAGCCGTTGAGGACCGTTGGGTTAAATTAGAGCCGTTGGAGCCTTTATTTCTCACCATAAATGTAGTTCTGCAACTTAGCGTATCGATACTCCTCAAACCGTATTGATATGGTCTCGATGAGGAAGTAGTCGTTAAGACTTCTAACTGGTGCATATCGATACGTGTAGTAAGCGTATCGGTACGGTCTTGCAATTTAAAAAAACCGTTGGGAAAATGACCGTTGGGAGTAGTTGGGCGTATCGATATGCGTTACAACCGTATCGGTACGCAAACTAGCCGTTAGCTATTTAAAACATACCGTATCAATACGAGTTTTGGCTACTTGAATTTTACTGTAGTTGAAACCCTAGGGAGTATCAATACAGTACCAGACCGTATCGGCTCTATCGGTACGGGTACTTGAAAAATACTAGTTCGGCTACTTTAAAAACATTTTAAGTTATTCCAAAAGCCTTTTAAAAACCCTTAAACATAATTTCAATTTGCTTTGACTAAAAGCATATTTTAAATTCTTTTCAATTTAGTCCAAAATATTTTTCAATTATTATATCAAAACATTTAGTTCTACAGTCTTGGTTCCTCTCGGCTGCATGCCCTGTTTTATATTACTTGAACATGTGTCAAGATGGGTTGTCGTGGCATGTTGATTGGACTAGCTATGACCTGATGTCCTAGGTTCTCCACGACATCTATGATGAGCACGTGTGTAGTCATGTGACCAGTAGATAAAGCGCAATGTTGACCGTGGTTCTGTTTGTTCGCCTTAGTTTACAAAGGGTGTCGCATAATTCACGGGTGATCTTGTGCGTTATAGTATGCCTATGTTGTGACGCTTATCGCCGGATGTCACTTATATTATATCGTCAATGATCTTACTCGCTTTAGTTTCGACACGTTCCGACAAATGTTTATAAGTGCTAACAGAATTTAATAATCCTAACATTCGAATTTACAGTATCTGAATTCATAAACTATATTAATTATATACAAATATCTGAATCTATAAGTTGAATTATCATCTTTGAATTGGATTGGAGTAGGGGTTGAAAATGACCGCATGATCTAAATAAAGAGGAAAAATCAAGCACGGCCTTAGCTTTAGGCTTTAGCCAATTCCAGCATAGCATTACTAGCATTATCATGTGGACCTCGGCCGTTTTAATGTTATAATGTAGCTGTCCCTGTCCCTGCGTTGGCCTGAGTTGTATTGTAACTACCATATCAACCCACCCCAACGCCCCCACGGAAGTTTATCATTCAAATAACCCATTCAGAAAAAAAAAAAACTATTTAGATAAATAATTTCTTTCAGTCTACGTAAATTAAATTCGTATTTTACCAAAAGTTAGTATAGAACTTGCGCTTCACTAAAGAGAGTTTTGTGCAAAATTAAAAATTTTCCTTCTTACCTTCCTACTCAACATGAAACTCATGTTTAGTTAAAAGCGAGTTCGAAACTCGCTTTTGGTAGGACGCGAATTTTGTCCTAAATGGACTGAACGCGGTATTTATCTAAATAATATTAGATGTGGATTATTTATCTAAATAATTTTGGCTAAACTACTCAAAAGACCACTTAATTATGTGGTTGATGACGATATGACTACTATATTTTCAATTTTGGCAATTTTACTACTTAACTATTTAGGTGGTTTCAATCAAACCACCCACCGTTAAAGCATAATTGGCATAATTACACATTTGGTCTTCATTATTTACATATTATATCAATTTGGTCTTAAATTAAATTTAATCTAATAAATTTACCATCCAGTTAGATAGTGGCACATGTCACTATCTGATTGGAGTATCTTCTTAATTTGTTTAACAGCCACGTCAGTCTCTCCGATATGTTTTAACGATGAGAGGCTTGATTGAAACCACTAAAAAATTAAGTGGTAAAATTGTTAAAATTAAAAATATAATAGTCTATCGACACTAATCATATAATTAAGTGGTCATTTGAGTAATTTATCCATAATGATAAAGACCCCACAGATAAAGATGTGTGATTTGTAAATCTCTTTGTTCACATTCTTCACGAACCCACACTGTGGTCGCCTTCACTACTTTCCAATGACCACATTTTAATGGAATGAAACGAGATTGTCGAGACATCCATTTTGTTAAGTGTCACTTTATCTATTTTAAACAAATCATATTAAAATAGAATTCTCAGAATTAATATATGATCATAAAATATGAATTAGAATTGAATGTGAAATTTTTTAAA
This sequence comes from Hibiscus tridactylites, assembly GCA_958450335.1. Taxonomy (NCBI): domain Eukaryota; kingdom Viridiplantae; phylum Streptophyta; class Magnoliopsida; order Malvales; family Malvaceae; genus Hibiscus; species Hibiscus tridactylites. The sequence continues at coordinate 35,547,937 of OY288267.1, read as the reverse complement.
ATAATTTTTTTAATAGTCTAAAGGCGATTATAAGGTAGTATCCGTTCATACAGATTATTAATCTTTTAACAATGCACATACACTTTGTAGACAAAATGATTTGAATCCGTATTTTCTAGGATGAACATCATCCGCTTTTTCACTGGAATAATTATTGGCTTCAATTTTTTTTGAATAAATTTAAATTAATTAAATATTTATGATTCTTTAGTTAGAAAAAAGCATTGTATAAATATTTTAAAAAAAGTAATTTTTAAAATTAATGAATTTTCTCCATGAAAAAGAAATTAATATTTTTTTAGAAGACTCAAATTTGAATAATATTATCTGTAAAATGTACATAAATTTTATTAAGGGTTAAATATTAAACATATAATACTATGGGATTTTAAAGTTGACTTGATGTTACCATGGTTGCACAAAAAAAAATCCTTTAAAATATAACTTTTTTTTTTAATTGAATCTACTAATTTTATTAAATGAGGGAATATCTGAAATTAAAATGAAAGTTTACCACTAAGTAAACAAACATTTAAATTCAGATACAAACCCAAAAACTAAATTAGCGGCTCTAGATCATAATAGGACCATACAAGAACAGGTAAGAACCTAATCCAAAGACTCGAAACAAAAGACGGATACAAACATCCCTAAATCGACGATGATGGGTAAAGCCATCAACAAACAACATTGACAAATGCATATTACAGTGAATGTACGTTGACAAAAAGGTTATTACCACAACTCAATCGCGAATAAACGGTAGATGTAATCGCGTATCCGAATCTGATTCAAGGGCCCGAGACAGGGAGATCAACAACATAATAAAAGAGCGCCATCTTGATCAGTCGTGGCGACGTCAGATCCAACCCTGATAGAAAACAAATAAAAAAGACATACCAAAAAACAGAGAAACGTACCAAACGGTAGAGGAAAACGTGCCATGAAGACATATTTATTGAATTAAAATACTGAAAAATAAAAGAACAAAACAAACAAATAAAAGTGAGTGGCCGACGGTCGATAAAATAACCCTAAAATTACTGCCCCGCCGGCCTTAGTTTAAATCAAAATAGAGAGCAGCGGCGTTTAGAAAGAAAAGAAAAGTTAGGGCAAAGAATCGGGTCTTTAAAATAAGACTTAGGACAATGGTTCGACTCCTTCAATGGCGCCAACGACAAATCCGATATTAATGAGAATGGTTCTAAATAGAACTTATATATTGTTAGATTTAAATCAAAATAAAACAATATATGACTCGTAGATAAATAGATCAGGATGGTAAATCCAAACCTTCCAATGAAAAGATGAAAATGGATGGTTGTCTCCCACATTCATGAAGTGATAATGGTTTTCAAGATTATATATACCAGAATTAGATTCATTAATTGATCGAGTAGTCAATAATATTTATATTATCTTATTTTGTTCGAGTTTGAATCAGATATTTGCTTTGAAAATGTAAATATTTTTACTTAATAAAAAATTATATATATAGAGATCCATTAATTAGCCTACTGATTAAGGATGCTTATATTGTCTCATCTTGTATGAGTTCGAATCACAGTATGAGAATGTAGTATCTCTATTTAATAAAAAAGGCTTAAGGGCTACTTTTGCCCCTTTAAAAATCCCAATTTATCGATTTCTCTCTTATGGTATTTTCACATCAATTTTGGCCACTGAAGTTGTTAAATTGCATCAATGTTTAGGGTTTAGGAACATTTATATGTTTCATAATCTCTTTATATTGATAAAATTTTCAATTAGAGTTTAGGGTTTGAAATTTATAAATTAGGGTTAGAGTGTTAGTCAAGGGACAAACAGTGATGTAATTCAATTATTTCAAGAATTAAATTGATGTAAAAATATCATAAAGGCAAATTGATATGTAACACCCTAAAAATTACGCCTAAATTGTAAACCCTAAATTTAAAAAATATCCTTAATTTAGAAACTTAATTTTGAAATCCCTAATTAAAAACCCTAGCAATTGAGAAATTTGGATTTTATGGGCAAATCGTAATTTTTAAAAATTCGAGGATAATCCTGCAATTTTCTAAAATATATCGATCATCATAGTAATTTCATTTAAATTTGGGACTAATCCCCAAATTAACAAGTTTCATTTAAAATTGAATTCCTCGTAAAAGTAATCATCATTTGTTTATTTTTTTAACTTTATTTTCCCTTTTAATTATTATTATTGTATATTCTTAACCTATATATATCGGCCTCTCTTATTTGTGATCGAACAATTAAATAAAAACCTAAAAAAACTAAAGCCCAAAGCTTTATTCTCAAAAGCTTTCCCTGCCGCAGTTCTTTAAATTTATTTCCATATTTCTCTAAGCCGGATGTGGCTTCAGCTGGTTAAAATTTCTTCACCAATTTGCTTCAAGTTCTCATGCCCAAGCAAGGTGTGTGAATTATGCTGTTTAGAAAGCCATGTTTTATTTCTTTTCTTTTTCTTTTTCCTATTTCATTAACGCGTATTATTTATTCATTAAATTTTAAAGTGAAGCAATCATTACATTAAATTCATACAATTTTTCTTTCTTTAATTTTTATATACATATATTAAGTATATTTCAATTTCGATTTTGAGAATTATTTGCTACCATTCGAATTAGTTCAAGATTGCATAATTCGGTTTTTGACGTTTTTTTATTATAAAAAAACATGTGCTGGAATTTATTTGAATACTGATCCTTCGGTTTTATATTCTAGTATCGACTCAATCAATTTTGTGGTGGTAGCTAACAAATATTATTATTTATTTGAAATCTCGTCGAACCATTGTTACAGTCGATAGTAATAGTGTTAATATAGAATTTTTCTCGTAGGTTCTGATACAGTTGGACCTAGTACTTCTGATCGTGGAAAGCATGTCTTTCAGTAGATTGAGTTTGCTTTGGCTAAGGTGTGTTCTCTGCTTGTGCTATACTATATGTGTTGTTGTGTGATGCTTGACTGTGAAATATGTTGATGCTATGTGATGTTTGACTGTAAAATATGTTGTGATCTAGGCTATGTGATATGTTGTATGACATTCTGTTAAGCATCATACATCGGAATCTAAATAATTAATTATCGGACAAAATGCTCATGCATTTTCGGACTAAATGCTCATGCATTTTCAGACTAAATGCTCATGTATTTTCGAACTAAATGCTCGTGCATTTTCGAACTAAATGCTCGTGCATTTTCGAACTAAATGCTCATGCATTTTCGGACTAAATGCTCATGCATTTTCGAACTAATGATGTTGCATTTGAATTGGAATCAGAACATTCATGTCATATCATTCGGGTGGGAAAATGTACGGCGGAAGTTCAGTGGTTTCATCCTTCGGGCTGAATTCCACTTCGGATCAGTGGTTCCACCCTTCGTGCTGAGTTCCACTTCGGATGGTGACGATGTAGAGAGTGGTTCAGGGGAACCTTACTCTTCGGACGATGATGTAGATGGGTTCATGGCAGAGACTTAGGTGCATCGTACTTTGCATATCTGTATATTCGATTGACTGTTGAAATGACTATGTTGATTGTATGATTCTTATGATTTTCTCTCTGGTGCACCTTAGAGACACATTGAGCTTAATAGCTGACTCCCCCTTAGCTTCTATTTCAGATTCTCAGACATAGGAATTCGGTACTTGGAGGGCTACAATTATCAGATTTATTAATGTTTTAGTATGAATATTTCTAGTTTTCAAATTTATTTCGGTTTTATTCTGGTTATAATATTATTTGGGGTTTTTATGTAAATTCGGTTAGTTTCATATTTATTTGGGATTTTAAATGATTTAGCATGCATGGGAATTTTAACTGGATATTTTGCTACTTTATTTTAAATTGTTTTATTTATACGACTACGTTTTTGAAATATGAATTTTAATATTAAACGACATCGTTTTTAAATAACTTGAGGGACACATTTTCAATCCGACTTCTTAGATTCGGCCCATAACCTTTGGGTCGGGTTTAGGGGATACATTTAGTGGTATCAGAGCTAAGTTCAACCCTCGGACTGTGAGGCTCACATAAAATTTTTAAATCGAAAAATTATTTTTGCATGCATATTAAATGTTTTGGGAATAAATGAGATTTTCTGATAAATTTATTATTTTAAAGAATTAAAGATATATTTTGAATAGAAACTCCAAGTATCAACTCTAATTCTAGGATTGTCCCTTTTGTAGATAGATTACTATGTCACTTCGTAGGATCTCTAAATTAGTGAACGATCGTGATCATACTCGTTCTTATGAAATTGAGATCAAAGTCTATTTGAAAGCATGTGTTGTCCTTCGTAACCTGATCTAAAATGTCTTTTTAAAATTGTTATCAAAACTTTTATTTTTTTTGAAGTATGTCGTTAGTCTGAAAATTTTGAGGACAAAATTTCTTTTAAGTGTGAGAGAGTTGTAACACCCAAAAATTACGCCCAAATTGTAAGCCCTAGATTTGAAAAATATCCTTAATTTAGAAACCTAATTTTAAAATCCCTAATTAAAAACCCTAACAATTGAGAAATTTGAATTGCATGGGCAAATCGTAATTTTTAAAAATTCGAGGATAATCCTGCGATTTTCTAAAATGTATCGGCCATCATAGTAACTTTATTTAAATTTGGGACTAATCCCCAAATTAACAAGTTTCATTTAAAATTGAATTCCTCGTAAAAGTCATCATCATTTATTTATTTTTTAACTTTATTTTCCCTTTTAATTATTATTATTGTGTATTCTTAACCTATATATATTGGTCTCTCTTATTTATGATCGAACAATTAAATAAAAACCTAAAAAAACTAAAGCCCAAAGTTTTATTCTCAAAAGCTTTCCCTGCCGCAGTTCTTTAAATTTATTTCCCTATCTGTCTAAGCCGGATGTGGCTTCAGATGGTTAAAATTTCTTCACCGATTTGCTTCAAGTTCTCATGCCCAAGCAAGGTGTGTGAATTATGTTGTTTAGAAAGCCATGTTTTATTTCTTTTCTTTTTCTTTTTCCTATTTCATTAACACGTATTATTTATTCATTATATTTTAAAGTGAAGCAATCATTACATTAAATTCATACAATTTTTCTTTCTTTAATTTTTATATACATATATTAAGTATATTTCAATTTCGATTTTGAGAATTATTTGCTACCATTCGAATTAGTTCAAGATTGCATAATTCGGTTTTTGACGTTTTTTTTTATAAAAAAACATGTGCTGGAATTTATTTGAATATGTCTATATTTTGATCCTTCAGTTTTACATTCTAGTATCGACTCAATCAATTTTGTGGTGGTAGCTAAACAAATATTATTACTTATTCGAAATCTCGTCGAACCATTGTTACAGTCGATAGTAATAGTGTTAATATAGGATTTTCTCGTAGGTTCTGATACAGTTGGACCTAGTACTTCTGGTCGTGGAAAACGTGTCTTTCAGTAGATTGAGTTTGCTTTGGCTAAAGTGTGTTCTCTGCTTGTGCTATACTATATGTGTTGTTGTTGTGTGATGCTTGACTGTGAAATATGTTGATGTTATGTGATGTTTGACTGTAAAATATGTTGTGATCTGGGCTATGTGATATGTTGTATGCCATTCTGTTAAGCATCATACATCGGAATCTGAATAATTAATTATCGGAAAAAATGCTCATGCATTTTCGGACTAAATGCTCATGCATTTTCGGACTAAATGCTCATGCATTTTCGGACCAATGATGTTGCATTCGAATTGGAATCAGAACATTCATGTCATATCATTCGGGTGGGAAAATGTACGGCGGAAGTTCAGTGGTTTCATCCTTCGGGCTGAATTCCACTTCAGATCAGTGGTTCCACCCTTCGGGCTGAGTTCCACTTCGAATGGTGACAATGTAGAGAGTGGTTCATGGGAACCTTACTCTTCGGACGGTGATGTAGATGGGTTCATGACAGAGACTTAGGTGCATCGTGCTTTGCATATCTGTATATTCGATTGACTGTTGAAATGACTATGTTGACTGTATGATTCTTATGATTTTCTGTCTGATGCACCTTAGAGACACACTGAGCTTAATAGCTGACTCCCCCTTAGCTTTTATTTTAGATTCCCAGACATAGAAATTCGGTACTTGGAGGACTATAGTTATCATATTTATTAATGTTTTAGTATGAATATTTCTAGTTTTCAAATTTATTTCGGTTTTATTCCGGTTATAATATTATTTGGGGTTTTTATGTAAATTCGGTTACTTTCATATTTATTTGGGATTTTAAACGATTTAGCATGCATGAGAATTTTAACTGGATATTTTGCTACTTTTATTTTAGATTGCTTTATCTATACGACTGCGTTTTTGAAATATGGATCTTAATATTAAACGACATCGTTTTTAAATTACTTGAGGGACACATTTTCAATCCGACTTCTTAGATTCGACCCATAATTTTTTAGTCGAGTTTAGGGGGTTACATGATAAATGAGAGCATATATCACTATAATGTTAAATAGTTGTCTCCTCATATTGCCATCTTTAAACTAAATTGAAATTTAAAAGAAAAGGGAAAAAAGGGTAAAATATATTAATAATCATTGAATTAAATTAAAATAATATTTTTGTCACTAAAATTTAAAAAGTTATAAAATGTATCATTACAATTTTAGATTGATGAATTAGTAGTTGTTGTTCTTGTTTCTTTAGTACCTTCAGTCGTTCTTATACTTGTCATGTTCTTTGGATTATTTTTTTTCACACGTTGCAAAATGGTTATTCAAATTTATTGAACCGTTACAAAATGATCCTTGAATTTGTGAAACTTTATATATATATAAAAAATTACTAGTGAGCGTTGGTCCAAGTGGTAAATAGCTTGATATCGATTAAGCAAGTCTCGAGTTCGAGGCTTTGTGTATGCAAAAATTTCCATTAGGATACTTACTCATTAAAATTAAATGTACAATTCAGATTAATCCGAATTAATAGGACAAAGCTTCGAAAAACCGAAAACAACAAAAAAAATATCACTAATACTATAATAGCGATCAACGCAATAAAAAATCTAGAATTGTTTTATGTTTTAAAATTTTAATGATAAAAATATCATTTCAACTTAATTTAATGATCTTTAATATACTTTAAGGTATAAAAGAGAAACAAAGGTGGCCCCGTCACAAGAAGAAAATGCCAACTTTCGGGACCAGGTAAAAAGCACAGAAGTAAACATTTATTGCTAGGAAATGTGTTGAACTTAAATATATATAGGTCTAAAGTTGGGTGGTATATTTGATTAACTCTTTATCACTTAAGACTTTGGTTTACTAACCCTAAAAAAAACTTTCCTCCAAATTTCTCCCTTGCCCCCAAAAATTTACAGAACTAGTGGCGGCAGGCGGCAGCCGCTCCCTCCTTACGGTTGGTCTTTTATTTTTTTTTGTTTTTTTCTCCTTTTTTTAAATTTAATTTTTGGTCTCTTTTCGGAGGTCGGTTGTCGATGTCTTGCCTCCGACCTGTTTCGATAAAATATTTATCTCCGGCGACCGTGGTTCTTGAACGAGACCAATTTTACTCGGAGGAGCGTTGGGAAATGGAAGAAAAAATTTCTCTTTTTTCTTTATTTCTCTTCTTCCTCTCCCTAGTTTCTTTCAAGGGGTTTTGGTTGTTCGATTCCTTTGCTTGTAAGCGGTCTGGTGCTTCTCCTTGGACGATCAGACTTTCAGCTCCGTCCTCCAACAAAGCCTCGTCAGCGTGGCTCTCTGGTGGTGTGCCTTTTGCTGCCTCCCTTGAGGTTTTTCTCTTCTTTAAGGTTGAACCGCTCGACTGCAGCTCCCTTATCGGCCATTGCGGCTTAGTTTTGTCATTCTTTTCAGCCCGACTCCTTGGATCAACGGTCGATAGACTACCAAGGATTTCTCGTAAGGTGAATCTGTTTATGAATTCGGAAGTTCGGCCCCTCCATCTGCCGCCGTTTTTCAGCATTGTTTACTTGCTTAGGTTTCTTTGTTTGGGTTCACAGGATCCCCTTTGTTGTTGCTTTCGATTAGGGTCTTTGGTACCCATTGTTTGTTTCTAGGCCTTACTCTTGGTGTCTGAGTTTGTTTCCTCTTCCTTTGTTTGAACAAAATTCATGTTTGATCAAATATATATATATATATATATATGGGATAAGATCCAGTTACACAGTGTAAAATTCTCTAAGTTTTACACGTTTTTTGGATCGTTGGATGGGTGAAATGGATGGATGAGATTAACAGTAAAATATGTGAAGATTATCACTTGGGAAAAAAAGTAAGGAGTTAATCTCAGGCATTCATTTCCCCGATCCAACGATTCAAAAAACGTGTAAAACTTAAACAATTTTACACTGTGTAAGTTGATCCTAACTATATATATAGGTCTTCTAAAACAAATTTAATATTACACTTTTATTTAGACGTTGGATGATGATAATAAATGACAAAGATTATTTTTTTCAAGTGATCATCTTCATATTTTTTTACTGTTAATCTTATTCATTCATTTCACTCATCCAACGGTCAAAAAAGGTGTAAAATTAAATGAGTTTTATATCATGTAAGTGAATCCCATCTTATATACTCCCCCTATCCCACTCAATATGTCTAGTATTGACTTTTTAAATTTTAAATTTTTTAAACTTTGACCATAATTATTTTAAATATTTTAATTAATTAAATTTTATAAAATATATATTTTTAAACTACTTGATTGAATGTTTCTAAAACATACTTTTCACATTTTTATTAGTAATAAATTTAAATTAATAATGAATTAAAGTTGAAAAAATTTGACCTCAAAAAGTCAATACTAGACATATTAAATGAGACGGAGGGAATATATATATATATATATATGGGTTAAGATACACTTACACTATGTAAAACTCAACTAGTTTTACACTAATTCATGGCCATTAGATGGGTGAAATAGATGGATGAGATTAACTCTTTACTTTTTTAAAGTGATAATCTTTACATATTCTACTTCTAATTTCATCCGTCCATTTCACTTATCCAAAGGTTATGAATTAGTGTAAAACTAATTGAGTTTTACATAGTGTAACTGGATCTCATCCCTATATACAAACCCAGCCATGGGCAGGGGCAACAAGGGCGCCCGCCTAGGGCTCACACTCAAGAAAGTTATATGTTTCTAATTTTATTTAAATTGTATTTATTTTAATTGGTTTTAATTTTTTAATACTTGTAATTAGGGGCTAATTTTTTCAATATTTGTTAATAGAGATTTAATTTTTTTCAATATTTATTATTAGGGGCCTACTCTTAAAATTCAACTTATTCTAATACTTGTTATTATGGTCTCAATTTTTCAATACTTGTTATTATGGACCTACTCTTAAAATTAATTTTTTTGTTACTTGCTATTAGAGGCATATATTTAAATAACAATATGCAACCACAACAACAACCGTTACATGACGATAGCGGTAGTGGCTGAGCCAGTATTTTCTTATAGTGGGGTCATGAGTGAAGTATGAGGTATTAAGAATTCTTATACCATTAGAATAAGCATTGTTGACTCTATACCCCAACAAATTAACTGAGGTCAAATATAATATTTTTTATACAAAATTCTATATTACCTCCTTGAAAACCTCATGCCCCAACAAATCAAGTGAGTTCAATTGCACCCCCAATTTATATGTTACATCCGCCCATGGATAGCGGCACCATCTGAAATAACGGTACTCGCAACTGTTGTATCTACAATAGCGTATGTTATTAAGAGATTTTATAACCGCAATACTCGCAGTTATCAAAATAGCATCTATAATGTCTGCAACCACAATAAAATTTAATATGACTGTAAATACGACCACAACCGTAAATTAAAATTTTATTTTAAGGCTATTTTTTATATTCGGCTATCAAAAACCCAATACCTATATATATATATATATATATATGCGCGTCTCGGCTCAGTGAGTCAGTAATTCCTTGCACATGCAGCAATGCATCCATTTTCCAGAAATCATTGTAGGAAAGCAACGCATCTTTATTAAAATTAAATTAAAATATCTTATTAAGTACGAAGGTTCTTTCCTTTTTCTTTTAATTTGGTTTATCAAAGGATAATTATACTCTAACTTTGCGTTACGTACACGTTCATACAAAATTAATTGAGTTTATTAAACCAAACTTACATTATTACTGTGACAGTAAAAACGTAAAAGAAAAAAGAACAATATGCATCTCTACTCTACATGTCGGTTACGCGTATTTGTACTATTATTTGATAAATTAATAATTATTTTTAAAAAAACTTCTATAATATTCGATATACATTATGGGTAGTTAGTTAATGACAAAATTAAGCTGAACAAATACATATTCACATGTCAATTATTATAATATCAACTCAAAAATAAAAAGGAATTAGATAAGCTAGGAAACTTAAAAGGATGACCTCAATGGAAAAGGAAATGTAAATTTAAAAGGCAAGAAGAAAAAATAAAATATTATTTTTAAAAGATTTATTATATAATTATAAATTATTTAAAAATTAAAAGATAAATTAATTAAAATATATTATTTTATTTTTAATATTCTTTTAAACCCATATCAAAATACATATTTATTCTTAAATTATAAAAACTTATTTTTCGTTCATATGAAATTCAAGCCGCCGATGTCGTTGCTGTCGTCGTCGCCTCTGTTGTCGCCGTCAATGCCTCCTGCCGTTAATCGTAACTAACGTGAGAGTTCATGGTGGTGCCCAAGGTTCCGAAGCGCTATTTTTGCAAATATTTTGGCTAGAATAAGGGCTGTTGATGCGGCAGCACATAACACTCTCGGTGCACCTGCATTTTGAAGGAGGCTTGAATGGTGCATTGCAAGCCGTCCTCCATGCAAGGTAAACTGCAAAATGTATTGCAAAATGAGAGTTAAGCAGATATAATCACTTTAGTATAGAAGAAGGTGTCCCTTAACATTTTGAGAAATCTGTCAATCTTGGCGGTAGCGGTGACGACAACTTAAATTTCAAATGAACAAAATTAGGATTTTATAATTTACGGGTAGATAGTTATTTTGATCTATGTTTAAACGAAAATTAAAAATAATATAATATATTTTAATTAATTTACCTTTTAATTTAAATAATTTATAATTATACGGTGAGTCCTTTAGATTTTTAATCTTTATAAATTGAATTAATGATGCTCATCGGTGCTCGTCGTTAGTGGTGCTAATCGGTGCTCGTCGAGCGTGGCAGAGTCATCCCATTTTAAATCATACGACAAAGGATTTAGTTATACTAGAGCACATATTTTTTTTGTTTATAGTATATATTGTATTGATCCCTTACAAATGTTAAACTTCCATAAAAAATAAACAAAAATCGTATCATAAGACAAGCGGACATACACAATATTGCTCTTCTAAGGAGATAACTTAGATTCAAATTTTAGAGACAACATTATTAGAAGAAAGAGTTACGAATTTTAAATATGGACCATAAAATGAACATGTACTTTATAAAAAAAAACTAAAACTTAATAAATCAGAGTCACAAGTGTCTAGTTTTTAAAGTTTAGGGTTTTAGTGTTTGTGATAATATTTTAAGGTTTGAGAATATATTTTATGGTTTAAAGTGTGAAATTTAGAGGTTAGAGTTTAAGGTCTCTCAAAGGGATATGAGACAACTTTTCTGCTTGTGAAAAAAAATTACATTAACATTGATGTTGCATCAAATAACTATCCATATTTAAAAAAATCCAAGAGTGAATATTCAATACACTCAGTGTAAAATAATTTTACACAAACATATTTATTTTTAAGTCAAAAACTAAAATTCTAACTATAAAACTCTAAAATTTAAACCATAAACCTTAAATTATAATCCTAAACCATAAATTATAAGTCTTGTACCCTAAAACTCTATCATCTAAACCTAACCCTCTAAATAATCCTATTTGTAAAAATTTATTTTCTACGGCGAATATGTTGGACAATAATCCAAAAACCAAACTTTCTTTTGAGTAAAAAGAAAAAACTAACTAAAATTAACCGGATCTAATAAAATCGAATCGAAATCGAAGTGGACATCACTTTTGGGGTTTCCGAGAGATAACAGACAAATCAACGGCACCAAATATGGAAGTAAGTAAAAATGGGCCGGGGATTTTAACCCGAGAAAACTCGCTCTCTACTTTTTCCAAGCAGCTGCTGAGTTGGCTTATCCGCGTTGAAAACTACCTTCCAGTGAACGGTGGGTCACCAAAACCAACTCACTTTATCCCTCTTCCATCCAACATTCATTTCAGTTTTCTCCTCTCCAACTCATCCACTTTCAACTTTCTCTCTCAACGCCACCGTCCACGGCTGCCGCCGATTGAAAGCAGATAGATAGTCATGGCCGCCTTCACTCCGTAAACATCGAGATAAACAAACATGCATTCCCGTTTTGCCCTTCCTTTCCATTTCTATTTACCGATTCCTTCTTCTCCTTTCCTTTCCAGATCTCTCGTCGGCGCTAACCATACCTCTGCTCGTTTCTGCTCCCGTTAATATCTCCTCCAATTTCAACGATTTTTTTTCATTTTTTGTTGACTGAAATCCACACTGCTACTGATACAAACTCAAACGGCGGAAAAAGCTATTTTGTTTTTGTTTTTGTTTTTCATCTATATTGGTACTGGTATCATGGAACCTGCTATAGGGAAGCCGAGCCTTTTCAGGAATATTCTGGCGCGTGCTCTTCTTTTCGGTGTTTTCATCCTGGTCATCCGATTCGCTTACGTCGTTACGATAACCGGCGAGTCTTGCAATCGCGGCGACTTTTGCTTCTTCTCCATGCCGCAGAGTCTCAACTTTGTCATCCCTGGTGCTGGAGTCTCCGCCATCGTCGGAAACGACGCCGTTTCACGGCCTGATCCTCGCCGGGAACTCTACACCAGCAAGGAGTGGATCATGGCCGTCCATTTCTACTCCTCGGTTTTCCAAGATCTGATCTCTGACGGTTACCTCACGCCTCACTCCAAGTCTCTCTGTGTGGAGACTCCCTTTGGACAAGAAGTTTTCGCCCTGAAAGAGATAGGCGTGGAAGATTCCATCGGCATCTTCAAGAAAGCGGCCAAGCCTTTGGTGCTTAAAGGTGAGGGGCATCAGATACCGTTCGATGATAATACTTTTGACTTCATATTCACCGGTGGTGGTCGCCTTGATGTATCGGCGCGTCCGTCGGATTTCGCGTCGGAAATCGCTCGGACACTGAAACCCGAAGGGTTTGCAGTGGTCCACATCAAGGCTAATGATACTTACAGTATGAATTCTTTACTTGATTTGTTTAATTCTTGCAAATTAGTTAAAATGCTTGATATGGAAGGTTTCGATTCATCAATGCCTTTTGTTAGAGAAATTGTATTTAGAAAAGAAACTGGAGTTGGGGGCAAAAAGAATTCCGGTGGTAATTCTGGCAATAAGTGCTCAGTTCCGGGCCATAAACGAGAATTGGTCGAGAATGCTGAGCCGCTTATCGAGGAGGAGCCCTTAAAGCCATGGATTACCTTGAAAAGAAATATAAACAATGTGAAGTATTTGCCATCAATGGTGGATATCAGTTTCAAGAATAGATATGTGTATGTTGATGTTGGTGCTCGGAGTTACGGTTCTAGCATCGGAAGCTGGTTCCGGAAACAATACCCCAAACAGAACAAAACTTTTCATGTATATGCTATTGAGGCCGACAAGCATTTTCATCAACAATACGATTTGAAGAAGAAGACGGTTACGTTGCTGCCTTACGCGGCATGGGTCAGGAATGAGACACTGCGGTTCGAGATCAATCGTGATCCTGGCCAGGAAGAAGTGAGTGAACTCAAGGATAAAGGCAGAGGGATGGGCAGAATACAACCGGTGAAATCGAGCGGAGGCGAGGTGGACGAGATTCAAGGGTTTGATTTTGCTGAGTGGTTGAAGAACACCGTGACGGAAAGTGATTTCGTGGTGATGAAGATGGACGTAGAAGGAACTGAATTCGACTTGATTCCTAGGCTATTCGAAACAGGTGCAATCTGTTTGATCGACGAGATCTTCCTCGAATGCCATTACAATAGGTGGCAAAGGTGTTGTCCCGGACAGAGAAGTACCAAATACGAGAAGAACTACGGGCAATGCTTGCAACTGTTCACTTCCCTCCGAGATAGCGGAGTTCTTGTCCATCAATGGTGGTGACCGGTGACCGGCAACCGGCAAGTGAGTTTAAAAGTAGCATTTCTTTGTTTCTGTAATGGCTTATATGATAAGGTTTTTTTTTTCTTTTATCTCTGGGTTATTGTTGTTGTTACATTTGTCGTTCATTTAAAATTGGATGTAGCTGCCTGCAAATCAAAGTTTACCATTTAGTTGATTGTTCCACTGTTCTTGCTTGTTTGTATTCATAGTTTGCACATTTAGGCCTGCAACTGCAACTGCAAGTTCAAAGTAATATTAATCATGGAATTCATACACCTACTGCTTCACATGAACATTCCGATTGCGGATTTCGGATATTTTATGATTTAATTTTAAATTTTCTGACTTTTGGGCATCCATCTACACTACACTCCTAGAGATTTGTTCAGTTCCTGCAATGCATTTAAAGTTTTAATTACAACCCCGTGGCGTTGGCGTAGGCCGTGGTGGATCTACTTCAGATTAACAATTATTATTTATAATTATATTAATATTATTTAATTTACGTAGTGATAAAATAAAATAAAAATAGAAAATTATCGTGTTGTATGGTTTAAAGTTTAGAGTTTATTCTAAAATTTAGAGTTTAAGATTAAAGATTTAGATTTTATTTTTTAGAATTAATAACTTAATGCGCAAGCTTGTGTATTTTTTACACATTGTATGTATCCAAAAATTGTTTAAACACATTGTATGTATCCAAAAATTGTTTAAATAAAAATAAATGAAAAATTGTTCACTCTTCACATGATTATACTATTTTTTGTTTTAGGGTTTAAAATTTATATCTTTGTAGGGTTTATTGTTAGAATTTAAGGTTTAGAGTATAAAATTAAAGATTTAGTTTAAGGGTTCATATTGTAGGGATTAAAAGTTATGATTTTATAGTTAAAATTAAAGGTTTATATTTTAAGATTTAGGATTAGAGATCTAGATTTTGTTTTTTAAGAATAATTATGTAGGTTCGAACACATGGAATGGTTCTAGTGGTAAAGAATGATGTTGTTCCTTTTAGGTGATTCGGGTTTGAGTAGCTTAGTCTGTAAGTGTGCGTTAGTTTATCCAAATTTATAATTAGATTAATATAATACCCTTTAATTGAATTGAAATATTGAAAAATAAAATGAGTAATATAATATGTGTATAAAAAAAATCCGTTATTAGTTGAAGTTAAATCTATCTACTCGGAAACTTATCAAGATTGACTATTTTTAACTTATTTACTAACTGTAAAAATGGAAAATATAGAACTAGAAAGATAAAAATTAAGTGAATAAGCCATCTCTAGTATACATGTATTTTTTATTTATCCCAACAACATAACAACCATGATATATATTTAGTCTTATTAATTTGTGAACATGAATTATTCTATTACAAATCCGTTCGGTTTTGTCCTAAATGTGTAATTGGGTCGTGATTAGCATTACCATTACCAACAAGGCAAATAGCCATTGCCCCTTCATATCATATTTGTAGAAGATAATAAACCACATTGGCACATTGGCTGGCATTCGCCTCCACCACCAAATTGGGGTTGAATTCCCCGGTTCCATAGCCTTTTTTGTGGGTGCTGCTTCGCATTGCTTTCTTCCATTTCTTGTGTTCTTTTGAGGAGGGAGAGGTTGATTTCCCTCCACACACCCACACAAATATGGGTGCCTGCTGTTCTACGCAATGCACATACAAAGGTAGACGGCACGGGAAACACGAGTCCGACGAGAGAGAGGAAGCGGAGGAACACCACGACAATAATGTCACCACCATCGGACATAATGGCGCCATTATCAGATTGCAAGGCTCCTCTTCCTTCACCTCCATGTACACCCGTAAGGGCAAGAAGGGGATCAACCAGGATGCCATGACCGTTTGGGAGGTCACTCTCACCCTTCCCTTCTTTCCTTCTCATTTTTTTGTTTTGTTTTCGGCCTTTTTTTCGATTCTAAAATCCGTTTTAATGTTAAATTCGGTGATCATCTCTTATGTCTTCGATCAGGGACGGAATCGGCCTTCTCTGTTCCTTCGAATACACATGATCATTCATGACTTCGTCCCTTGTGATTACGAGGACACTAATTACATACCATTTACACAATCTTTATGTTTGTTAACGGAATTCAATTTATCACCATTTCCTCATTTATTTAATAACCTATTGATCATTCAAAAATTTAGATGCTAATCATATGTCATTTTCCTAGGCTAGCCTTGGTACACATGTATGTATATTTCATTTCTTTGTCCCTGCTTTCGAATTGATGTTTCATCTCCGTAAATAATCCAGAACTTTACCGGTGAGAAGAACGTGCTCTTCTGCGGTGTATTTGACGGTCATGGTCCCTCGGGTCACAAGGTCGCACGCCACGTATGTGACACCTTGCCCTTGAAGCTTTCCACGGTGCATCGGCCACAGCCTCGGCCTCGGCACGGTGCCAAAACGGAAAGCGACAAGGACAACCGTCCGAAACAATGGGAGGCAGATTTCCTTAAATCTTTCCAAGAACTGGACAAAGATCTTAGCAAGGAAAATTCCGTTGATAGTTACTGCAGTGGTTCCACAGCTGTAACCCTTGTCAAGCAGGTATGCTGATGCCTTTACCGTCTAAACGATATATGGTTTTATTGTAGTTTTAACAAATCTTTTCAGGACCATCACTTGATAATTGCAAACTTGGGGGATTCTCGAGCGATTCTCGGCACCAGGGACAACAAAAACCAACTCATTCCGGTCCAACTCACGGTCGACTTGAAACCGAGCATACAAAGTGAAGCCGAAAGAATCGAAAAGAACGGTGGAAGGGTGTTTGCAATGGAAGAAGAACCGAATGTACTGCGGGTGTGGATGCAGGACCAAGATTGCCCTGGTCTAGCCATGTCCCGGGCTATAGGTGACTTCTGCCTCAAGGATCATGGACTTATCTCAACCCCTCAAGTTTTTTATAGAACCTTAACACCCAAAGATGAATTTGTAGTGATGGCAACCGATGGGGTAAGAATGCAGATTTCGATCGTCATATTGTAGTTCCGGTCCGTGCATATTCGGACTCGAATTCAAGTATAGTAACCAATTTTGGTGCAGGTGTGGGATGTGCTTTCAAACAATGAGGTGGTACAAATAGTTGCCTCAGTAAAGAGACAATCCATAGCAGCAAAGGTGTTGGTTTATTACGCAGTTCAAGCATGGAGAACAAAGTATCCGGGGTCCAAGGTCGACGACTGCGCCGTCATTTGCTTGTTCTTCAAGAAACGACCTCCTCCAATGCACGGGGGAACCTTGTCGGAAATCAGCGTGCAGACCACGAGCCAGGTGGACCTCCCGGAGACCGACCCTAAAGGCAAGAAAACCGAGGAAGGCGAGACTGTGATTAATTCCGACATAACCTTGGATCCGAAGACGATTGAAGCAGTAAATAGAGCAAATGCTTACAAGCGTTCTCGGCTTGGCAGTTCGAGTAGGCACAAAACGTCCGCGGATTCTGGTGTGTAATATAGTAAAATTCTCAATTATTATTCAATCATTTCCAAAAACTTGGCTCTCAAAGTTTAATTTAATTTTGATTATTGAGAAATTTATTATCTTCTTTTAATAATAAATATTTTTATAAACCAAATATATTATATATTATTTAGATTATTATAAAATTCTTGAATTGATATCAGAATTTAACCCGTTGAAAAAACATAAATATGACTTTTAATCTAAACTATGACTTTCAATCTAAACCGGTCTTCAAGTTTTTGAACATTTCAATTTTACCCTAAACTATAACTTTCATTCTAAATTGGCACCAAACTTTTAAACATTTCAATTCACCCCCAAACTATAGCTCTCATTCTAAATTCATTTTCAAACTTTTGAACGTTTCAATTTTATCCACAAATTATTAGTATATACTAAAAATATCTCATGTTAATAAAATTGTTATAAAACGTTAATTGTCATGTAAACACTTATGTGCATTAAGTTATAATATGATGTGGTATAAATGATAATATGAGGATAAAATCAGAACGTTCAAAAGTTTAAAACCAAATGAGGGTTATAGTCTGTGGATGAAATCGGGACATTCATAAGTTTAGAAACTAATTTAAAATAAGAATCATGCTTTGGGGATGAAAATGAAACTTTTAAAAATTTAAACACTAATTTTGAATAAAAAACTATAATTTAATATTTAATAAGACACACACCTTAAAAATAAAATTGATTAAATTTATATTTTCTAAAATAAACATCATACTTTTTCCTTTAAACTCCTCGTTAAGTAGTGCACGATAAAGATCAATCGTGTAATAATTAAGGGTAATTTTTACCAGTGGTCCCTTTCGTTTAGGGTGTGTTCTATTTTGGTCACCATAATTCAAAAAATATTATTCTGGTCACTTACGTTTAGAATCGTTTCTATTTTGGTCCCTTGGTCGTTAGTCTCCGTTACTTAAAAAATTAGTTTCTAATTTAACCCCCAAACTTTTAAAATTTTATTTTTCACCATCTTCCCCAAAAATTATAAAACTAAACCCCAAAAAATTAATTCAAAACCTTAACCTCTGTCTTCCCTCCCCTAAAAAAACTAAATTCGAAAGCCTGCAACTCTACTATGTTTCTCATTTAGAACTCGATTAGTTGTTGAATTCTCATTTTTCAATGTTCATGCTTTAGTGGAGAAGGTGAGAATCGACTTAAAAACAAGCATAGTAACAAGGCATCCGATTTCAGCAAAAAATTTGAACTTTACAGTACTAAACTCAGTTTATGTTGCGAAGAAGAACAAATATATGTATGCGGAGGTTAGAGACTCGATCGCTGATGTTAATAGAAGTCATGATTGTTCATTGTTGGACCTATAATTTTAAAAACCATTTAATTGATTGTGTCATCTATTGAACGTTTGAAATTTTTAGATTTATTATTGAGATTTCAAGACCCCCATTATGTATCTGCACCTTTCTTTGTAACATAAAAAAATTTTCGTGTTTAAAAATTTTAGAAAATCTGAAATATTTTTGTACGTCTTCCTAAAAATCCCGATACCTCATATGAATAAGTAAAATGATAGGTATCTGACAATGAAAATATTTCGCTTTTGTAAAAAATACTCATGTTATTTTTTGCATTGGGTTCTCAACCGCCACATACAATTTTTTTTCTTCGCAACATAAGTTGGGTTTAGTACTACAAAATTCAGGTTTCTTGCTAAAATCATATGCCTTGTTAATATTTCTGTTTTTAAGTCGATTCTCACCTTCTCCACTAAAGCATGAACATTGACAAACGAGAATTCAACAACTAATTGAGTTCTAAATGAGAAACATAGTAGAGTTGCAGGCTTTTAGATTTAATTTTTTTAGGGGAGGGGAGAGAGGTTAGGGTTTTGAATTAATTTTCTAGGGTTTTAGTTTTATAATTTTTGGGGAAAATGATGAAAAATAAAATTTTGAAAGTTTAGGGGTTAAATTAGAAACTAATTTTTTTAAGTAACAGAGACTAACGATCAATGGACCAAAATAGAAACGATTCTAAACGTAAGTGATTAGAATAATCTTTTTTGAATTCTGATGATCAAAATAGAACACACCCTAAACGAAAGGGATCACTGGTGAAGATTACCCAATAATTAATTTGTGTGATGTGGTCTGGTTTTTCTTCATAGAAATGATTTAAGGGCACGGCAGGATTGGTGTTCACTTATCTCGACTTTCCCATTTCCAACAAAGTCCATTCAAGTAATAATTAATATAGGGATAGACTTAAAAGGAAATTAGAGGAGGTAATTGCCTTATAAATTTAAAATTTATATATAATTTAAAAAAATTAAAAAAAATTATACACTTTCTTTTTAAAATTTATTTTTACCTTCTTAAAATTTTATAAATTTATTATTTTAAAATTTTATAGATTTATTTTTTAACATAAAATTTTGCGTCCGTCCCTGATTAATGGAGCAATTCTTAGTTGTACTCCATTCCATTTACATTTCTTAAAATCCAGATTTGTTCAAATATTGTTTTCTTGACTAAGTGCGATGATAAATGACTGGTTTGGGCGAACATAAAGTCGAGAGAAAACGTAATACTCCAAAGTAATCCATTCTTTGTTTGGTCACTTTTGACTTTCAGCACCAAAAATGAAAGGCATTTAAATACCCTTTAATCACCAGCATCTTTTCCTTCTTTATTTATCAATGTAGTTTTAGTCTCACTTTTTATTTTGTTGCTTTTATTATTTTATATTTTATCAGTTTTAGATAGACCATATTTTTTTCTATTTTTTTTCTTTTTTAAAATTGGGTTTGTCTTTGCCTCTTAAATAAGTATTTATTTATGGGTAATTGTTTCATGTATAAAGTTTTCACAAACACTTTATTTTTATGGGTTAAAAATTTCATGTAGAGTTTAGCATTTAAGGGTTTGACTGTAATAATTTTAAATATATGGGTTGTTGATAGAATTTTGGGTTTAGTGTTAAAATTTAGACTTTATAGATTAAGACCTAAATCCCTAACCATATTACCTTAAAATTTAAACCTTAACCATAAACCCTAAATTCTTAGCACATACACTAAAACCCCTAAACCCTAAATTGAAACCGTAAGTGCTAAAATTAAAACAATTGTAGAAACCAAAAGTTTTCCGTCTGTATATGTGATAATAATCCTTTATTTAATAATTTTATTGATTTATCTCTACTTTTATCCTCAACCTACTATCTCATCTTGATAGATACTTGTAATTATTCCAGATAAATCACACTTAAAATGTAATAAAAATTAATTTGGTAACGTGTTGATATTGTTATATACATTTTTATGTTAGTGTTGACACAACCGAAAAATGATGTTTACCTGAATTTATTTTTTTAAAAAAAATTATAATCTTTCATTATTTGGTGACTACTTTCATCCTCTTTGATAATATAACAAAATTGACCAGTTCATGTAATTAATCTGCTTCAGTTAATTTATGTTTTCAAGATTCTAATTTTGCTTATAGTTCTTCATTATTTTTTAATAAAACTAACAATTAGTAAAAAAAAATCAAAATAGCTTTACTATATTTGATCAAGGTATATCAATTAGCATCAACATCAAAGGGCAGGCAAACCGCTGACCTTCGGAAAAAAAGTCTCTACCCAAACCTTTGATAGGAATGCATAGACCATATTGCAGCATTCTTTTGTTCAAATTTTCTTGGGTACATTATCAATCAAAAGCAATGTTGTAAAAATCAAATCTTGATTTATTACAAGTTCACAGCAGTTCATTGTTATACCCCGGCCGGTCTGGTCTGGTTCTAACATCACCGATAAAATGTCGTACATAAACAAGAACTTACAACAAACGAAGGCAAAAACAGAGAAATCGGTTATTCATATAATCGAAAGCAGAGAAGCTCATTACTGATTGTACTCTAAATAAACGCAGAACGTTCGGCACTTTTACATAGAAAAATCTCTTTCTCTGGGCAGAGGTATGTTAGCTCACATTTTGGGCCCCCGGAAACATTGACTCGATCGACATTCTCACTAAAGCATTCTATACCTAAAGAAACACTTGATGTAAACGAAATAGCTTTTGGGGTTAGATAAAAGGGAGCCACAAATGTGAATTCCCTGACCTCATTGCTGCTTCTGTTTCCACTACAGATTAGGTTCGAATCTAAAAATACAAACTGAATCAACTCCTCACTCATACTTATCCTCAGCCACAACCTACTTTCAGTCGAAACATTGTGCAAAGTGATTGCAAGTGGTATAGAAGCAGGGAGTCCTGGAATGAAAGGAAGAGGGTTTTCGGAATCATTACCTGGAACTTCTAATTCAGCATGTATGTACGTGGGAGTTCCGTATAACACAAACTGCTGAAGGGAAAATGAGTCGAGTAACTTCTGGAAGAGAAGTGGCTTATACGTACTACTGCTGCTTGACGAGCCAGCATCGTGCAATGATTTCCTAACTTCAACTATAAAATTAGATGGTTCAATAGATCCCTCCTTGTGGAGAAATTCCGCATGGGCAACCGTAGACGACAATATTTTAATTGTGGTATCATAACAGCAAATATCCATTTTGGACAACCTCAAAAGCAAAGCCACAAGTGACAGCTCCAAGATTTGCAACTCCTCTCCTTTGGACAAACCAATGAACCTATTCCTGATTTCTCTGAGTCTCCGGTCTAATTTTGCAAATAGAAGCGCCAAATTTCCCACTCTGTACGGACGAAACATTTTTGTCGGACTAAGGTACTCCCACACCGCAGCAAGGTTTTCTAGGACAAGAAGATACTGGAGAGTAAATGTTACAGCACCAGCATATCCAGGGGACTCCTTGTTAAATGATGTCAATTCTTCCTTACAGGCCCTGCCAAACCCAAAGATAGCAAAACAAACTTTACGATACATAGAGAGTCGAAGATGACACAAGAAATGACATGGTTCTCACAAAATGAATTATTAATTTGGTCATGCACATGAAAGTAGATAATTCCAAGGGTTCAATATTATCTTGCAAAGACACTGAACAATAACTTGACATTTTTTGTACAGTTGGACGAATATTCTCCTTTTTTGTCTTTTTCTAAATGTACAAAAATTGTTCAACTGTACAAAAAATGTTAAAGGTGCACGTGTTACATCCTCACATGTTAAAAAGAGTCACTTAAAATCATCTGACAGAAAAAAGTTAGCCTCAGGACTGAATATATATTTCGAAAAGTAGAGGGACTGTAGATGATCGGATTATGATGAAGGGCTAAATGCTTAAATTGGCTAAAAACACATAGTACAAAGACCTATAAAATTTGACCAACTATTTAGCAATTTATTTCTTTATCAGCCCAAAGCCCTATATTAAAAACAAATTAGTCTTAACAAATTTTAATTTTTATCTTAAATTATTGAACCCCTGATAAAATTGGATTATTAAATTATTGCAAATTTTTTATGGAATTTACTAGAATATTCAGTATAAGTTACTTTTTAATTAACTTAAACCATAATACATTTGAGATGATTGAACATGAATCATCTATTAAAGTTACTAAATTTAAATGTTTGATCAAACAACTACCGACTTACACTATGTTTTAGAGTAAAACTGTTAATTATTATTTAATTATGAAATATAAAATTTATTTCAAATGATAATATTTACGTATTATATCATCAAAGGAACACAAGCAATACGATAAACTAGTAGCAATAAAATGCATCAGGGAGAAAAATAATTAATTCCATTACTTACCTTATACCCTTCAATGCTTCATTCGTGCAGCCTAACGGTACCAATGACCAAAAGTCCTTGGCCTTTTTAAAGATAAGGTTTACATATTTTCTTAATTCAGAATGCTCCCCCAGCTCATATTCTGCATGAGCAGCTGACTTTCCTAAACCAAACTGTTTTTGATGATGAAAGTCAAAGGTCCCTCCACTATTTTTCCAGAAGGGCTCGCCGACAGGACTATCAGCTGTGGAACAGAGATTAATTGGGGCATCACCCTCTACTGTCGGCAATGTCTCTTTTATTTTGAAGTCAGCAAGAGAAATTACCGAGGATGTACTGCACTTGGATAAATAAGCCAAAAACATTTCTTGGTTCATGATATCACTTAAAGCATAAGAGATTCTCCCAAGCCAAGTAACTGCATAAGAAAATATTCTAGGTGGAATAACACCAACATCCTTTTCATGTGAAAGCGGAGCTGAGATTGCCAGCACAAGAAATGCAGCTACCCTCGTACTATCAAAGCCCAATTTGCCTCCAAAAGTTGGTTCCAACTGGTGTAAGAAAAACAAGGTAAATAGATTGAATGATCAATGCCATTTCACAAATAGTCACAACATAAGATAGCAATATGGTGATTGTACTCCATATTGCTTCGATACTTTCTTGACTTCACTGCTTTAATCAGGTGGAATATACTTTGTTTCTTAATTTGTTATCCTGTAAAAGTTCTGTTGTTAGGTGTCTGAAATTATTTAAAAATTGGTCATTTCTGCACAAGTACCGAAAAATCCATGGTAACAAACCCTCTTCGTCTGTAGAACAACTGTTGCATTTTTAGAAGACATTTGCAGTCTCACTATATAAATTTTGAATTAAGGGAAAACTTGGTCATGCTATTGTGATGATACTGTTCTTTTCATGGTTGAGCAGATACTATCATCAAACTAGAAGCAATACATATAATAGTGTTATAAACCAGCTAACCTCTGGAGAAACCTCCTCGATAATGTGCACTGTGAACTTCCCATGGTTTCTCCCAATATGAAATAGAACAGAGAAGACATCAACTTCATCCTGGAAGTAGAAAAAAAGCAATAACAGATGGTTATAGATGCTGGGCTGATAGCAACACAGAAAATGAAAATATAAAAGGCACAGCCCAAAAGGTCACTTGGAGAAGCAAACGGATAAAAGAGAACAACCTGTGGATATGTCTCCAAATTCCCAAGAAGGCCATCGATACACAATTTAAACAACTTGAACTGTGGCAACTTTGCTAATTTGAGTATTTTCCTTGTCAAGGATCTTATGACAGAACTGCTGTCAGCAAGGGTGCTCAGAAACTGTCAAATCAGGCAAGAATGATACTTGAGTGACAATGCCAATCTTTCAAACAGGCAATACTAGGTTCAAACCAAAAAATAATTCTATAGTTATGTATCAAAACTCAAATAAGCTGCACCCATAGACAATTCTTCTAGTCATGGCTTTAAAAAGAGAAAGAGACAGATAGAAACATCAGAGGGAAAAGGAAAAGTTCTTAATGATAATTCAAAAAGTAACTAGCTCCTTAAGTTAATGTCTTGACGGGACCATCGTAAGAGGTGAGGTTTGATAGATTTACAGTAGAGACATCAAATGGAAATATTCCAACATCTATTTACACCTTGTCCTATGTCACTTCACTTGCTCATCAATCATCTCTCATACTATATAAAAGTTTAGAATTTCTATACATATATCACTCTTTAAGGAGAAAATGGAAAGAAAAGAAGCACCCTTACCCTGTGCATGTCTATTTTATCAACTTTTAGATGATCGCTGGTTGCCATGTGATGTATTGTATCCAGAGCTTGCAGCCTGACAATCATTGAATCATCATTCAGCATATCCATCATCAGCTTCAAGGCTTCACATGCAAATTGCAAAGAGAAGACAGTGAGCGTACGCAAAGAGAAACAGGCAGACATTCGCACCTTCAGAGTAAGCAAAGACGGCATCATAAATAAAAGTCATGCCAAGGGGGAATTCTCTTTGAAATGCAAGAAATGATTTAACTTCAGATAAAGTTAAAATGTGTTCTATCAATGACCGCCATAACTCTTATGTTCTGTACAGGATGTGTCTACCAAGCCAAGATGAGAGTCCTACCCACTACCCAGTTTAATAATAAACCCTAAGGAACTGATCTCATTCAATATAACCAGGGTACATAAAACTGGAAGACCAATGCCAAGCCGAAACATCAAAACCACAAAGTAACAGCAAAGTAATTAGAATAGGAATACGGGATCGAGTTGATCCAAAAGGCCAAAAGCTAAAAGTACCAGTCTCTAAGAGACAAAGCAATTGTATGGGTAAAAAACCCAAAGATAACTACAGAATCAGCAAAACTTTACCTCCGAGAACTCATCCTCAAGGCCGTGTATAAAAGCTCCAGCAACAGAAGAAGCTGAAATGTCAAGCCCTTCAATTGGTGTGTATATTTTATCTTTGTTGATCCCTAGGACTTTCTTACACAAGGTTTGTAGCAAGATATCTTCAGATATAAGTCCTATCTTCCCTAGGGCATCAAAGGCTTCAAGCCTTACCTCTATACTCATATCTCTTACCATACCGCCAAGCTGCAAGCATATGTAAACCAAAAAAAAATAATAATAATAAGAGGGAAAATGCTTAAAATATCATATAAGGTTGACCTGAATTCAACTAACATGCTAAAAAATGCACCATGCAGAACAATCATCCAATCCACATTAAATCTAAAATTTAAAGTTTCTTTAAAATTTAAAAAAAAAACAGCAGAAATACACAGTATATATATTAGGGGGGGGGGGGGGGGGGGTTCAAAAGTACCTGGATAAACACTGCATCCGATAAGTCTTGCCTGTTCCCGTCTTCACTGGATATAACAAGCAATTTACCCCATTCACATACCTAAATGCAGAAAACGAGAGAAAATATGCAAATTCAAATGTAGTTAACAATTACATTGGAAACTAGTCTAAAAATGGAACTTCGAGGACAGAGTATTTTACGGCATGAACTGCTGCAGATCTAACGTAATTCTCAGTGTCGTGGAGCAGCTCAACAGCACGGCAATAACATCCCTCAATAACATCACGATCATCAAAATCACCATTCTTACACAGTTTCACCAATCCATCCAAAGCTTCTTTCCTCACATGCGGAAACGGGTCCCTCGTAAACCCTAAAAAAACGGCTAACAACACCGATTCCCTAACGACAAGCTTCTCAGCATTCCTCAATAAACACAATCGCAAAGAAACCGAAGGGCCGAGGCAGAGGGAGACGAAGCGGGCAGCATCGATCTCGTTTCCGGTGGAAGTGAGTGAAAGAAGCGCGGAGAGTGACTCGCCGACAAGGCGAGGAGAATCGGAGTGAAAGAGCGAGTCGGAACGGAGCAAGTCGAGTGCGACGGGGGATAGGTGGGGGCGGCGAGTGGCGAGGTCGGTGAGGAGCTTGAGAGTGTGGTGTAGGATGACGGAGTCGCGACTGAGTTGGAGAGAGCGAGTTAGGGCGTCGAGGACGGAGGAGAGAGTGGAATCGGAGGTGGTAGGGTTTATAATAAGGGATCTGAGGGAAGCTAAAGCTTGGCAAGAGAGGGGCTGGTTATCGTCAAGGGATTGTTGAACTGAGTTCATAACTGAGTCCATTTCCGAGTGCCTGCAACTATGCCGATGGAATTTGGATTTTGAATTGGGGAAAATTCAAAATTTGCCAGGAATTTTCAGTTTAGCGCATCGTTTCGTTTTGCTTCGCTATATGCGCCA
This sequence comes from Hibiscus tridactylites, assembly GCA_958450335.1. Taxonomy (NCBI): domain Eukaryota; kingdom Viridiplantae; phylum Streptophyta; class Magnoliopsida; order Malvales; family Malvaceae; genus Hibiscus; species Hibiscus tridactylites. The sequence continues at coordinate 35,520,731 of OY288267.1, read as the reverse complement.
GCGGGCAATGGCTATTGTGAGTTCGTTGCACTTATATGAATCCCGCCAAGACCTATAAATTTTTTTTCTCGATTATCTAATTTTGTTTTTTAATTAATTCTCACACATGCATAGTTATATATTAGCTATTTTTTGTTCATCGATGCTCATATTGATTGTTAACATAAGTTGACAGAACTTTAGGGGTGTTTGGATCATGGGAAAAAATTACTAAGAGGAAAAGGTTTTTTCAGAACTTAATTCTTATGTTTGGATTTAGTGGATTTTCATAAGGGAATAATATGCTATTATCTACAGTAGCGTTATTTTAGGTTTATTCCTTTTAATTATTTTGTTTATTTGCTCTTTTTAATAACAAAATTGATGAGCTTCAACTGAGCCAAGTAATTTTAGAAATAAATTATTAATGTTTTATACAATTATAATTTTTTTAACTGATTCAATATTAAAATTTGATTTATACTTAATTTAGAATACTAAATGCTTTATGAGCTTAACAAAGGTTAAGAAATCAAACCTTTTTATGAAGTTAATCAAAGAGAAATCATAGTTTGGGAACTGAATTTTGTTTATGCAAAACATGTACAAAATCATATGTTTTTCTTGTATTTATGTGGCTGAAAGTTGAGAAAACTAAATTTATAAAAGTAGGTAGTCATATATTAAAAGTTAAAAGCGGTATGTAACATTTAAAATTGTAAATTACATGTTATAAGTTTAAAAATTAGCCGTTGTTATAGATCTAAACAACAACTATAACTTTATACAATTTAGTCTTGAGAAATAGTAATGTTTGCAAGTGCTAAAATAATTAAGTTAAAGATGCAATGATTTATAGGTATAAACTTAGTCGACTTTATATAAAGAAAATAAATTATAACTAAACAAAAAAATGCTTTATAAAATCTAAGTAGCTAGAATATGTTCACCAGTAATTTAAACTTTTGTATTATGTTGCATTTGTATATTTATTTACTTGTTTTCTAATATTATAATTTTTTCTCTAAAAAATCAGTTATGGCTCGTTTAGCAATACGAAAGAATATGTGCATTGTAACCATGCTTATTGTACAACTACAGATGATGGAAATTATGTTTTAAATGTTAATATTTGTGGTCATTGCACTTATTCTTAGAAAATATAAAAATAGACCTAAATTATGTTATGCACATGAAAACTTCATAGGCATAACATTAAGACACTCAACTTTCATTAACTTGTATTCGAAAATGATAGACAAAACATTGATAATTGATGAATGGATAGGAGAACCTTTTTAAATTGTGTCACCTGTTAAAAAACTAAGGAAGGTTAAAAGAGAGTCGATACATGTGTATCGAAGAGATGGTTATTATCTTCATTCACATTAAATCTCACCATACAAAGAATAGAGTTTTAAAACGACAAACTTTCAGATCTGGTGAAACAACTAGTCGAGTTTTTCATACAGTGTTAAACTTGATTTTGAGGATGCATTCAATATTTTTAAAAAATCAAAACCAATACAAGAAAATTCAACATACGACAGATGAAAATAGTTTAAGGTATTATCTCATAATTCTTGAATTATTAATATAATATAAAATATATTTAGATATGTTATTGGATGCTAATAGTGTAATTTTAATTTAATTTATAAATGTAGGGATGTTTGGGTGCTCTAGATGGAACATTCATTAAGGTCAATGTTGCTTCAATTGACAGACTTAGATACAAAACACGAAAAAATGAAATTGCAACAAATACACTTGGTGTTTGCATACCAAACATGCAATTCATTTATGTTTTACCTGGATGGGAAGGTTATGCGGCTGATGGTATGGTACTGAGGGATGCCAATAGTAGAAGAAATGGTTTAAATGTTTCACAAGGTAATGCTTAAGTAATTGACAAATAAAATAAAGTAAAAATTTTAATAATTTTGTATATTAATGCACTTCTTAACTTGAAAATTATAGGTGTAGCGACTAAAAATTTCAAGCATGCCTCGGTGTCACTTAGAAGAATCGAGTTTTAATTGGTTTTGAAAATTTAATCGGATTTTGAAAAAAAGAGGAGTCACCACCGGCCATTTAAAAATGGTAGACCAGACACCGAATGTAAAACCATAGATTTTTTCTTTTAAAAAATGGGTTCGGGAGTCGGTTACACGCGGGAAAGGATGAGCACCCCCGTCGTGCCCTAAAATCGGTAGCAAAACCATTACCGCTTAGTTAATATTAAATTTTGTGAATTAAAGTGACGATTCGTATCGAAATTTGGTTATACGGATGAGTAAATTTTAAAACCCTTGATATTCGAGAAAGAGCGTCCGAACCATCACCACTACGACTGGTACCGGCCTCGTTCATTCCCGAATAAAAAGACATTTGCGTTATATTTTTTAAGATTCGGATGTAACTTATAAATTCATAAACGAGACAATTAAATTACATGATTAAATAAAAAAGGAAGAGACATATAGTAAAAGACATATTATAATATGAACAACATAAGCGATATTCATAAAAAAAGGATAAGCATGGAAAAAATTAAAATTCCATATAAATTATATGATTTAAAAAACACGGGCAAAGTCATATAACACCAACAAAATTATATTAAACTATGCATTATATGCATACATATTCAACATCACAACACCTTAGATAACAAACCACATAACATTTATAACAACATGAAACTAACACACATGATAAGACATTCTCATAAAAATCATAATAAAACTTGATTAGATTAACAAAGCAGCAAGCAGATCAAAGAAACATGCATAAATTACGGGATCTATTATGCAAATAAATTCTCGATTTAGGGATGAAAATTTTAAAAAAAGGTTCAAAGGATTCGAACGAGTTTATCAAAGAAAAGGAGAATGAACCTATTAAACAACAGGGGCGAAATTGATAAAATTTTAGATTCAGTGGCCAGGACATCAACCTCCCCCTTTTTGAAGGTCTGAAAAATCAATTCAAAACATAAACGGGCTTAAAACGAAATATTCCCCTATTTTAGAAAACAAATCGACGGATATAAGGGTGAGATTGAAAAGTTTCGAAAACATAGAAGGCCCTGGGCGCGATTTTAAAAGAATAAAATGGCTCGGATGGGGATTTCAAAAACACGGAGTGGCACGAGGGGATTAGCCCTCTTTTGAAATGATAAAATCAGAGGGGATCTCAAAATTTGACTTCTTTGGGTAAAAAAAGTGGTCGTTGGCAAAATCAGAGAGCCCTTTTATCTTACCCGAAATAACCAGAAACCCTACCCCCTTTCTTAGCCTTTTCGTTCGTCGGTTGCCCCTCACCGGCGTCGGCAACGTTTCAAGAAGACAGACTCGAAAAAAAGCAAACTTTCTCTATTTTTCTTTCAAAACCCAAATCAAAATAGATCATTTTCGTTTGTTGTTCTCCTCTTTTTTGGGGGAGGTGTTTGCATGCTTCTCTCCCTTCGACTCACCGGACACGACCTTTGCACGGCTGGAGGCTTATCGTCGAAGAGACGGTAGCGGTAACGTCGAAGACCTAGCAAGACGGCTCCTGAAAACGAGATGCTGAAGAAGGTAAAAAAAACAAACCTTTTGGTTCTTTTTTATTTTTCATTATGCATGTGATTTCTAAGACGAAGAGGGAAATACCTCTGGAATTGCTTCTATTACTCAAGCTCGAGATCACCCTTCTTTTCTCTCCCCGTTTACATTTTTTCGGTTTTTCTTTTTATATCGGGATTACACGAAGGCAAAAACAAAAAAAACATGCTCTGATCTCTCTCTCCTTTGCTTGTCCGGTTGACTTTTCACACTTATGGGTTATGCTTTTACTTGTTTTTTTGTTTTCTTGTTGTTTTGGGGTTTCTAACGTGCTGTATTTTCCTCTGTTGCATGTTGGCGCTACCGGAAATGGGAGGGGAGACAGCGGTGTGCATGTGGCAGACGTGTGGGCGCGCAATGGGAGCAGAAGTGTCAGATGCGGTCTCGGCACGCGCACGTGAGGCAACCAAAGGGGGGTGCGTCGGGAGCGTGACGGTTCGGGACCGTTAGATGGGAGGCGATCTAATAGCCATGATAGGCGTGGCGCGAGATCGAATCGTCAGGGCTCGCTAGGGTTTCCCAGGCGTGATCTGAACCGTTGGTTGTCCTCACAATCCAACGGCCGAGATCGCGCGACGCGGAGGGCTTGAGAGGGGGCATCTAGGGCTTCATTTGAGGCGAACTCTGGATTGTCAGATCTAAATAGATTTGACGGCTGTAGTCTTTGCAGCGCAAGATGCTGAGAGAGCTTTTCTAGGGTTTCCGGCTTGGTCGATCTAGACCGTTGATCTCGAGCCAGATCCAAAGGTGAGGAATCGTGGCGGCTGCACCACAAAACATAATATTAGGGTTTTGCTTTGTAAGGGCTTACCGGGCTTGGGCTCTGTGTATTATTATCTTTTAATAATGGACTTTACTTAAATATTTTGGGCTTATTAATGGACTGTTATTGAGTTTCCTTATTTATTTGTGCCTAATGTTAATAATAATAATAATAATAATAATAATAATAATAATAATAATAATAATAATAATAATAATAATAGATGATCAAATGGAAATGTCGAAAATAAAACAGGATAATAATAAATAGTTATGATTATTATAACAAATAAAAAGATAAAAATAAGAGTAATATTATACTAATATTAATGGTAAGGGTAAATAATAATATACACTGGTAATAATAATATATATACCCTAGTAATAATATATATACCCTAGTAGTAATAACAATATTAACATAAAAAGATAAAAAAAAGGTTTGAAACACCTTCCTAAGTCCGGAAGTAAGTATTGGCTAGATTGCTCTCTTAAATGTGGTGATTGCCCTAAAATGCTTTTACATGCTCATGGTTTGAGATAGATAAATTCCTACTGTTTTTATGCATGTTTTATAGCATGAGATGATACTTGAAATGATTTCATGAAGTAACATGTTGCATGGTTGAGATTTGAGCTTTTGTTTAAAGCATGACAAATGTTATGGTTTTGAAATGAGATGGGAATGTTTTGAGAATTGTTGCATGAAAAACAATAGGTGAGATGATGATTTGACATAATATATTGGCATAGATGTTGAGATACTTACCGGATATAATTGATCGATCAATAGGATGAGAGTTCACTATAAACTAAAAATTCGTACGTGCTTTTTGGTTAATCCAAAGAGAGAGAACCGATGATGGGCATTCCATCGAGTAGGGCTTGGTGAAATACCCAATCTTTGTGGCGATGAGAGATTCTGTCATGTGAGTACAGTGATGTGAGATTCCACCAGAAATTATGTTATAAGATGAGTGAGTACGGTGATGGTAGATGCCACCAGAAGTGTCTAGTGAGTTGTCCGCATATCCGAGTAATAATGAGATATGAAATGTCAATATAAAATATGAAATTGTTTTGATTCACATGTACCTTTGATGAAATGATTTATGCTATGAGAAATGCATATGAGATTTGTATATGAAATGCTTTGGTGTTACAAGCATGAGTATGGCTTTGCAATGAGTTTTGCATTGGTTTAAATGCATGAGATAGAATGAAGGTACATGTGTTTTCAATGAGAAGTTGCTTTGAATGGTTTTCAAGCATGAGATGGAATGAGCATGTTTTTTAAAAGCTTTTGAGAAAGTGTTTTCAAGAAATGCATTATTGAGTTGGTTTTCTTTAGAGCGTGTCTCACTAAGCATTTGTGCTTACGCTCTCTTTTACCAATAATGCAGATAGTTGAGGTGTCTCCGGGCATCAAGAAGGATAAGAACATCCAAGGAAGTACAAGCTCATGTATGGTGATGTTTTCATACACTTTAGCTTTGATAAATGGCAATGGGAAACCAAGGTTGTATTTGGGAGATATGTTTGAACTCCTTAAGTTTGTGGCTTGTTTATGTTTGCATTTATGGGTTGTAAATGGTCTTAAATGTTTGGTTTGAGGTTTGGTTGCTTATATTGGTTTTGAGATTATGGAGCGTGCCTATAGACTAAGTGATTTTGTGTTTGATGCCATGCTCTTATTAGAGAGTCTTAAATGTGTTCCTTAATAGTAAAATGAGTTGCTGGTAGGTTGAAGTGCTCTTTAAGGCATGTATGATTGGCTTGAAATGTCAAAAACCAGCAATTTATGTTGTCACTGGGCATAGTGTATCGAAATGGCTTCAACAGTTTCGAAACAGGGCCTTGTAATGGTCACAACGTTTCAGAACGAGTTGCAGAGGTTTCGAAACAGTTTGGCCACTAGAGTGACATGTTCCGATACTGGTCTCGGAACATACCCACGTACCGAAACGGTCAACATCGTTTCGATACGGGCGTTTCAGTACGGAGGGTGGGTGTTCCGATACGGTTGATCGTTGGAGGGTGACTTGAATTGTTTAAAGTTTCATGTTTTACGTTTTAGTCCTAAATGTTGTGGATGCAATTGCTTGAGCTTGGAATGTCTTTTTAAGCTGAAACTTGACAGAAGAGCATGTAACATGATTAATTTCATATTGGTAATCCTGAAATCAGTTAAGTCCTTCTAACTTCCTAAAATTACATTTTGGTCCTTAAACGCGTAATTTAAGCAATTGAGTCCCTAAAAGTTATCCGATCGTTGTGCCTTTCTCGTTCATGATTCGTGAGTACTCACATAGGCTTAATGTACATCTAGACAAGATTAAAAATAAAAAAGGTCGTGAATCAAGGTTGACTTTGGTTTTCCCCGTGCAATCTTCGTAGTTCGGATCAAACGTCTAGGCCGGGCTAAGGGGTTACAGAGACAGCGGTTGATGCCGTGGAAAATCTTACTACAGAAGACAATGCATTTTTAGATGCACTTGATGCTGAAGACGGAGGAGTAAAAGATTTCGATTCAATAAAAGAGATAGGAGTTTTAAATAGCCAAACTTCTGCTACTGCTGCCAGTGCAATGAAAAGAGATGTATCTAGCAAGAAAAGGTCTCGAAGTGATGATGGATTATTAGATCTTGTTGAGGAGATGAGCAAGGTTGGTGCCGCATACCAAAAAACTGCACAAGGCATTGCTGCATTTTTTAAAAGAGAGGTAGAAGGTAATGATCGAAGAATGTCAATTTTCAAAGAAATAATGAATATTGAAAATCTCTCCAAATATGACATGCTTGCTGCAGGTGAGTATATTAGCAAAGAAACGCATAGGGTAGATTTCTTCTTTTCTTTGCCAAAGGATTTTAAAAAAGATTATGTGCTTAAGCAGCTACTGAAACGTAATCTCTATCAAGCATTCTCTCGCATTGATCCTTCTACGAATGTGTAGACTCTGTGTCTATTCTTAAAATACATAGTTTGCATATTTTGGCTTTAGAATATATAGCTATTTTTTGTCTACCTTCACTAAGTTTGATCTTGTCAAGTAGTTTATGACTTCATAATTTTTTGTGTCCAACAAGTCAACTTTATACTTAAGTTTAGAATGTCATGGCTAGTTCTTAAGTGAATATCGAATAGAATATATAACTTTTTGTGTATAATAGCTTAAGCTTAACCTTAACCTTTTGTGTAAGCCTAAATATAATTGGCCTTGGATATATGTTAATTGCAGCTTGTTTTTACTTTTCGGTGATAGTGGTAATTTTTTACAACTTATTGTATTCAATAGTTTGTATTTTTACTTTTGATACACATTGAAAAATAAAGCAGCCTCAAAATATAGGGTAATATATAGATAATGTAAAAAAATCTAAACATACAACTTTTATTTTTACTTTCTGAATATACACAAGATAGCAATGTTGGAGAAAGTGAGATTTTGATTGCATCTGGTGTTATTTTTCTTTATCTTTTAGCTGGACTCTCGGTGATGTCGTTAGCTGTGTATGTGGAAAATATAAGGAAAGTATTATAGAAGTAGTTATCTTCACCTGCTAGGTTGTAGCAGCTTGTAAATTTTTGTTGTGGATTGGTTATGGTTAATCTGTCTTGCAACTTTCATGCCCTTTCAGATGAATATTTTTCACACATTGCCTTTTGAATTTCACTTATGTATGAATTTTCTTTCTGATTGGACTGTTTGGTGAGGGTAGCATCCATATATTCACGAGATTATGTCTTCAATTTAATAGGGATTCTCATTGCATTAAGCAAGTCAAGTCCCAACATTAATAGATTATATATTGTAATTTGTTACTGCAATTTTCTGAAGACCGTAAAGCTTGAATCATCCATGGCGTTCATGAAATGAAGAAGGGGTTTTAAATCTTGAGTGTAAGATTTATACCGGATAAATTCAACTAATTAACTAATTATGGCTAACAATAACGTATTTACACCGGTATAATTATAGCTAATTAAACACAATTTATGTGTGAAATTAAAATATACATTCTATATAAATATAATACTTATGAAAATTATTTAAAAAGTAAATTAAATATTTCATTGTATTAATAATATGTTTCTTTTTTTTGTTGCAAAAGTTAGATAATGTAATATAAATAATTTTATGAATACAAATATTTTCAATTTAATATTGCAAGTTTAACTTGCATAAAAAATATCACAAGGATAATTTGGTAAATTTTACTTTCAGGTAATCTTATATTCCCTCAACTAAACACTGTCATCTCACATTCCTGCCAAATAAACCAAACAAGGAAAAGTAACATTCCTAGTAATGCATTAGGTAATGTTACATTCCAGTAATCCTATTCCTAGAGGTAATCATCTTTTCTGTGAACCAAATGTACCCTTAAATATACGTAAAGCTCTCTCTTATCTTACTCATCTCTCTCTTATCTTCCTCATCTCTCTCTCTCTCTGGTCACATTCAAAGTTATTAATCTGATTTTTTGTTGAGCTCTAATTACGTATCCTTGTTTATTTTGATCTTGGTTTATTTTGATACTATTTTTTGAGTTTTTTTTACTTTGTTCTGATCTCTCCTCCTTTCCTCCCTTGTTTCTTTGAATCCCCTTTTTTCTCCTGGTGTTACCCTTTAAAAGTCCTCATGAATTCAATGAAAGTTTATAACAAACTCAATGATAGAACTAACAAGATGGATATCTTAGAGCTGGAATCGAACGACGATATTAATGTTGTCACTATGTCTCTCTCTAGTTGGTAAGATTATTCCTGAAAGAAGCATTAAATTCTCAACTTTGTATGCCATTTTAAATCGTGTTTGGCCGATTAAAAGAGAGTTTGAAAGTTATGATTCGGGTAAGAACTTCGTTTTGTTTGTCTTCAACCGTGAAAAGAAAAACAAGATGTTTTTATTCAAAGCTCCTGGTCGGTCCAAGACAAACATATTGTTCTTAGGGACTGGCCTCTGAATGCAACATTAAAGGAAATTGATTTTTCTCTTTCTGAGTTCTGGGTTCAGGTTTACAACCTTCCCTTGGCGTTGATTAACGAAAAGAATGCTGCTAAAGTAGGAAGCATTTTCCTAAGATATCTAGAATCCAATATCAACGATAATGAAAAGGTGAAATGGGATGACTTCCTTAAAATTAAAGTGGCTCTACGAGTTGATGATTCTCTTAAGACCGGCTTCAACCTCAAGATAGGTGATAATGATCATATTTTGGTTTCGTTTAAGTATGAAAGAATGTCAGAGTACTTTTGCTACTTGTGTGGTCATATGGGGCATCGGGCTAGAGAGTGTGACTTCAAAGATGAAAAGTTTAAGAAAGTGGGTCACTATGGACCATGACTGAGAGCACCATCTCAAAAAGAAATTTGATGCTTCCTCTATTTCTCAACGGCTTCCCCCAGGCTCAGGAATTACAGACAATTTCCACAAGAACCTAGGGAGGCGCGTAAACAACATTGCTATTGAGGAACATCAAAATGTTTTACCTCCAAACAAAGAAAGACCAGCCTCAATCAATCCCGATGTTGCAAAAGTGAAGGTGTTAGATCATACGAGGAGCAAGGCAGACTCTTCTTTGATCTTTGGGTCTTCATGTCAACCTAGGACAAATCAAACTTCTTCGACGGCAGCTATTAATGATTATTGTCCTTTCCCCATGTCTCCACTCATGAGAAAAGTTTGTTGCCTCTCTCTCCTCTGACCAAGCAAGCTTTCTCTCTCTCCTTTGTTGTGGACCATGCTTTTCATATGTTTAGCTCTAATTCTAAAGAGATGTTGTGTGTTATCTTTGCTTTGAGTGACCATTAACCCCTTAAATCGGTGGTATGTCCTTGAAAGGAGAAAATTATCATTGAAGGATTGTCTAGCATGTATATCTTTTCTCTCAATAAAAGAAAGTGTAACCTTGATGACCCCTTGTTTCTTCACCCTTCAAAAAAGAGGAAGCTTAGAAATGAGATCCTTGAAGATGTGGATAAACTAGAACTGGGGATTTGGAACTCTATTGGTTCTGGATTAATCGAAAATGAAGAGGCGGTTAACTTTTGTCTTTTCTTCTGGTTTCGATGATGGTCCCTCTAGAATTATTTCTAGGGTTGAAAAATAGTTCAAAGGCAAATCTAGTGGTGTTCGGTGCCTTAGTGAAATTAAACAGGCTGCAAGGGAGAAGTATGCAATGGAGCTTGACCGTAAGTTTTATGATGAAATTGGTCTTTTTGGAATTTGGAAGGGACCCGTTTGGTAAATGAATTATCAACATCCCAACTTTCAACTCTTCTCCCTCTTTGATACTGACAGAGATTGAGAAGATTCAATGTGATGAAGACCCCAAATTTTCCCTTTTTACGAATGACATCTTGATGTGTCATTCGCATGGGAAATGAGTTACTCAGTCCTTGTCATTAGTGGTTTATGGAAGGAGCTATTGGTGACTTTTCCTTTAATCCCTCCAACCTTGTTCAAACATGTCACTTTTTAAGACGTGAGACTTTGATTATCCCTGCATCCTTTGTGGGTTCATGGTGCTCCCCTCGATTTATGAAGTTCTGTTTTGTTGACTGTGACAGTCTCTTGTTTTCAATGGTTCCAAACTTCCTGGTGGCTTCATCCTTTCCATTTTTTGTCTTTTGTGATCCGGTCCTTATATCTGAGATATAGGGAGACCCTTCTCCAGCCCTGGAGTTCTTTAAGAGATCTTTCGAAATCAACCGTTCATGTTTTGTTTATTTGGTCTCTCGTTTCCCTTTTCGGCAACGAGATTTTTTATTTGTCTTTCTATGATGCAGGTGTTGCTCTGATTTTGTTTTGCTGGCATGGAGTCGACCTTGTCTGTTTGCTTTTCCCTTTATGTCTCTGGTGTTTATTTACTAGCTTATCCAATTCGTTCTAGGGTTGTTTTTATGTTTTCTCTTTTTTGTTGCTTTGGAACCCCTTTTCCTCTTCTGTTGTATGCTTATGTTCTTTATTATTATGAATCTCTTTAACTTAAAAATAAACTTTAAAGATTATTTATACATATTCATCTAAAGATTTATATTAAGTATAAGATAATGTAATTTTATAGTATTTAGATTGGGTGTTGATAAGTGCCCAAAAGTCTTATGTTTTCACCCTTTTTACATGGTAATTATTGCTTAACCTACACATATTCGAGTGTCATTAAGGCCTTATATGCACTAATTACACTGCTTTTACCTTTGATCCTGATATTTGATGTATTTGACGAAAATGTATTGTTTTAATGCATGTTTGGTACTTGCGCAGATTTACTCACTGCCGGGGCAGGTGATGCCGAGTAGGCAATGAAGAAAAGGAAAGATGGCGCAGAACGAGCTCGTGACAGATCCAGATCAAGCTAAGCCAAAGATGACAGCTTCTACTGAAGGAAGTTGAATTATGAAGAGAAAGCCTTACAGAGTAGATCTAGTGATAGACCCCTGCCGAGGCAGCAGATATTCTCTGCGAGGCAGTGCACAGACCAACCAGCCGGAAGGCAAAGTATGAAAAGTGATAGCCGATTTGAAGAGCATAAAACGTTGGATTTTTCTACATACTTTGCATGGCAATCGAAGCACGAGAAGATGGTGAAAACATAGAAGGAAGGTTAAAGATGGAATTTGGCCAAAGTGGATAAAGGCATTAAAGTTAAAGAGATTCACCTCTTTAATGAAGAAAAGTCCAAGTCAAACTTAACTTCCTATCCAAGAAGGACTTTTCCCTACTCATCTTCCTATTTAAGCCAGGCTTGACACATACATCAAAGGGAAGTCGAAGAGTCGAAGGTTGAGAGCTTACGATTAGGCTTAGTTGTGTGTTTTCCGTGTCTATTATGTTCTAATTTCTCTTAGTGTTAGGATTATTTTGCTTAGTGGTTGTGAGAGAACAATTGTATTTTGTTTAAGTTTTTAATGCAATTTAATTCAAGGTTTGCTTATTCTTGGCATTGATCTTATTCTTGCAATCTCATCGAGAGAGAATATTGTAAGGTCATACGTCGTTACTTGCGTCAAAATAAATCCTTAAACTCAAATAAATAATTAAAAATAATATAGCAAGAGTAAGGGTTGATCCACAGGGACTAGGGAGTTCCAACACCTATTCGTTTTGACTTAGACCAAGAAACCTGCAAATAATAAAAATGGGTGTTTAATAAACTAATTCGAGTAATGAAAGTATAATAAAAGCAAAAAGAAATATTGAAATAAATTATGGAATGAATTAGCCTCAAGCTTCGCTTTTCCACAACTCTTCTCGATCACGGAAATGAATTTTGCTTTAAACTTCTTGCCGGTTACAATCTAAAAGGCCCAAACCTTGTAACTTGCTTCTCTACGGTAAACTCAATTCACAGGGCAATCCTTGAAATCAAGTGCTAAGTTGATTAGCTATGGCCATCGATGCTAACACAAGTCTACATTAGTGCTGGAGAAGCCCGTGCTCGGATAGTTGTCTCGACGAGAATCGTTTCTGATTTTGATTCCCCTTAGTGGACCGCCACTAAGTTTGTTCTTAGTGAGTTGAATTTGCTACAAGCCTATTCTCATCCCCAACGGTGGATCTGAACCACTTCTAATCTGGTGACGCATTTGGAATGAAATAATTGAGATGCCTAAAGGTTAGGGCGATTGCCTAACCAATTTTACAAAGATTCGAAAAAAGAAATGTTGGAGGAAAGAAGAAATCTTCTAATCTCACGAGGTAAGTCGGGTTTGGCGTTGCTTTTGGCTAAGGGAAATTTAGCTAAGCATGGTTGCTGAAGAAACCATACTTAGTTTTAACAAAGGAAAAGAAAAATAAAAACCAAATAAGGTAAAAGAAAAGAGATATATTTAAGCTCAAGATAAATGAAGAACAAGAGTGAATTCCATGATGAGTTTCACCCCCAAAGTGGGGTATTTATAGTAGTCTAAAACCCTAAAAGTCACTCCAAAGTGATAAAGATAAATTCTAAAATAATTCAAAATAATTACATAAGATATTGATAAAGTTTAAAATTAAAATATCGCTGATAAGCAAGTTGATATGCGGCTAATAAGCTATTACACTGCTGACGTCGGCTTCTAGAAGCTGCTGACGTGGCGTCCAGTCAGCATTCATGCCTCAGTTTATGCCCAACATCCCAGCCACGAATCTGGATTTTCTGCAGTTCCCAGTCTTTTCCTGTTTGTTCTGCATCCACCAAGTTCTTCATGAGAAAACACGAAATATCCCACAATTAAGATCTACAAATCATCAATTTAAGCAAAATTAGGAATAAAACGACGACTAAACTAGCTACTCATCAGTTATCTATTTGTTTAATATCAGAAGAGTTAACCTCAAGAAATAAATAAGCATGGTTTTCATCCCAACGATAAAAGCTAACTCGGCTTAGTGTTGAGTTGATCAAACAATTGCAAATGTCCAAGAGGGGTGAATTGGCAATAAAATTTTAAGGGTGGAAACTGGAAGAATAAAAATTGAGACACAAGGCAATTAGAGTGGTTCAAGTTCTCCAATGAACTCTACATCCACTACCTTAGCTCCCACTAAGAATTTTCAACCAATCCACTATTGATTCTTCCCTTTTTCTTGGATGAGGAGGAAACCTTACAATTTTGATTAAGCATTCTAACCAAAGCTTAACCCACTCACTTTTACACTGGAGAAAAATGGGAAAGCATACAAATTCCTCTCAAAGGATGATTTGTTTACCCTATTACAATCTTTCACTCCCCAAACTCACAATACAAATAAGAATGAAACACTCAATTTTGTTGGGTACAAGAATTTGACAATAAAGGCACTATGATTTGGACTTGATGCTTGAATGATCCTTGTTGATTCAATAATTGTTGTTGGTGCTCAAAATGCTTGCTTTTATACCTTATCATTGATTTCTAGTCGTTTGGGTGGTTGACATCATAACTATAGTCGTTGGGACTTTATCTTCCCACCATTAATGCTGTTCTGCACATACCCGTACCGGAACGGCACTACCTATATCGAAACAGGGCAAGAACAAAAATAGCCGTTTGGAAGCATTTAAGAGATCGTATCGAAATGATTGTGGTCGTTCTGAAACTGAAAGAGCTCGTTTTAAAATGGGGCAAGGCTGTATCGAAACATTTTGCAACTGTGAAAATCCGTATCGAAACGCACTTAAAGCGTATTGATACGTTTAACTAACTTTCAAGAAAACGGTTATGACAAGAAGAAAATCGGTTATGAAACACATCGGTCATATCTTTTAAACCAACTTTTAAAACTCGTACCGAAACGAGTGAGACTATTTCAATACAGTCATATCGATACGATTTCTCTTGTTTCAAGCTCATACTAGACAGTTTCAAAACACCTGAAGTGTGTATCAAAACGACTATTCATAATTTACTTTACAGTTTCACATCATTTCGAAACACTTAAGGGGTGTATCGAAACGGTTAGTCGAAAGTCATTGTTTTGGCTTGGAAAACACTTAGAAAAATTTATGGGACTTTGAGTTTTGACTTAAACATTTTGCTTGTCAATTTTGGGAAGTTTGAGGACTTAAAAATTTATCTTTTTTTCAAATTTTCCTTGAAATAGTTGTTATATCAAAATCAAAGTTTTGGTTTTACAATCTCCCCCTTTTTGATATAACAAAACCAAATATAAAATTTTAAGTTTTGAAACCTAAGTTTTTAAAGTAACAAAACTAAGTTTTTAAACCAAATATAACAAAACTAACTCCCCCTCAATTTAAAATAAGTTTTTAAAGTTAAGTTGCAAAGTTTCAAAATTGGCTCATATTTATCTCCCCCTTTTGTTAGATCAAAATAGGCATAATACAATGAGAAATAAAATAAAGGCAATTAAATCAAAGAAAACAACATAATATATGAAGTTCATATATCCAAAGCATAAGAGAAACAAAATCCAAACTTAATTCCTAAAAATATGAGATAGGAAATAAATATAGTTCAAATAACTAAAAGAGGTGTATAAGAAAAACTAGATAATATGCCATGAAATGCAAACTAAGCTAGGGCTCTATATCATCACCATCCGCATCATCCTTATCATCTCCGTGACCGCCATCTTCGTCTTTGTCGTCCTCTTGACTTCTCCAAAAGTGTTTCCATTCACCATAGAAACCGGTGAAGGAGAGATCCATAGAGGCATGTTGATTTTCAAGAGAAGTAAGACGATTTTCCACATTAAGAACACGTTCCTCTAAAGCGGTGACCCGTGTATCGATGGAAGCAAATTTGGATGAGATATCGGTTCGCAAGCTGGTGAATTGTGTGTTGAGATAAGCCATAAGCGCATCATTGTTTTGAGGAGCTTGAGGTAAAGGATCAACCGGAGGATCTCTTGCCCCTCTTTTCATACGAACCCATTCACCAAGAACATAGCGAAACCCAGGCCTAAGAAGGGTGCTTTCATCGAGCTTTTGCTTGAGAGATTTCGGGTAGTCACTAGAACAATCAATCCTGAACCAGAAGAAAATTTAGCTCAAAGCAGTCTCATAGGTGAAGGATTGGATGAAGTCAGAACCATGATGCCTAACCAAATGCACCATCTCGGAAAACATGATTTTTACAAGGTTCGATCGCTTTTCTTGACGGAAGCACTCAATCCAAAAGTTGTTAACTTGGCGGATGTGAGCAAACTTGCCTCTAGAGGGACGGAACCACTAAGAGATCATAAGATGCAAGAACCGATCATGAACATATAAGGAAAGAACGGAGCCGGTTCGAGAGCCCAATGAAACCTCATATTCAATGTCATTATCGACAAGGCCTAAGAAATTTACCAAGGTTGATGGCTCAATTCGGACCTTTTTCCCATAAGATAGGATTATATGACTATGACTTCAGAATGGTCTTGGTTACTCACTAATCGGGCATTAGCATAAAATAGCAAAACAAGGTTACGGTAAAAAAATGTCGAGTATAGTCATGAAAAATAAGAACCCCCAACGATGTAAAAGAGGTAGATACTTGAAGTAAAAGCGTTTAGAATCAAGAAATGTTACATCAACCATACGCTCACGACGAATGATGGTGTCTTGATAGAGCTTGAAGTTCGTGCGAGCTTCGTTGTTTCTGAGACTCATATTGAAAAGAAGAGCTAGGTTGGGATGAGAAGAGTCATCAACAGCAGCTTTAGATCCTTCGCTCGTTTCCTCGGTCTTTCATTTTTTGTGAGCCATTGAAAAGAGCCTAATAACCGTATTAAGCAAGCAAAAATATGTATGCATTAAAATTCATATTCAATCCAATGGATATCCTATAATCAATGTTTTAAATATATACAATAAAAGAAATTTAAGAAGATGATTTGAAAAAAACTGAGATAAAAAATATATGGTTTAAAAAAATTATATTCGAATTAAAAATTTTGAGCTTTGAAGAAATCGTTGCAAAAACTTTGAAACCTATAGTATAAATATAGAATATATACAAAGGAGATAATTTTAAATCAAAGGATTCAAACGAAATTTGAAAAAAGAAAAGAAGAAGAAAAATACCTTGATTTGGGATTTTGGAGGAATAGATGAATGTAGATGCACAAATTTGATGACTCTTGCTTAGATTGGGGTTAAAGACTAAAAACCCTCAAGATTTGAGTGAAAAACGTTTAGAGTTTATGAGAATTTAAAGGAAAAAACTTAGTGTTAGGGTTTTGAGGTGTTCGGGTTTAATGAAAAGTTGTTTTAAAGATGGAAACCCATTAAATAGAGCCCTTTTCGGATACGCGTTTCGATACAGGTAGAGTCGTATCGAAACAGACGTACTGAAACGCATTCGACCATTCTGAAACCCTATGACCATTTCGATACAGATTTGACTGTATTGATTCTCAAAAAGATGCCCGTGTCGAAACAGATGGAGGGTGTTTCGATACAGATTGTTCCAGAACCAAAACGTTTCAAAACCAGTGTGTCTGTTTCGATACACTTTGGTTCAATGATCTCCGTTAAGGTAGTCTGTATCGAAATATGGGTACTTGTTTCGATACACATGTGCCAGAATGTGCAGTTTAGGCACAAAGGTGTAGAAAAATCGATTTTCAATCGATTAATGATTAAGATGCATAATCAAAGACTATAGGCAAAAACATTTATATTCTTCCCTAGCAACAAGCATAGAAGCAAAATAATGTAAATTAACAAAGGCATGAATATCAATGAAAATCAAGCAAATTTTTTACCATTTGGGACCTAAAGGGGTCAAGAAAGGCTAGTTAAACCTAACTCTCTCCTAAGGGTCCAAAAACGCTCTTTATCTAAAGGTTTGGTAAAAATGTCCGCTAATTGGTTTAAGGTGTCAACATATTCTAGAACGACATCATTTTTCAACACATGGTCTCTAATGAAATGATGTCTAATTTCTATATGTTTGGTTCTAGAGTGTTGGATGGGATTCTTAGTGAGACAAATGGCACTAGTGTTGTCACACCTAAGGGGCATGGTTTCTACTTGAACATCATAATCTAAGAGTTGTTGCTTCGTCTAAAGGACTTGAGCACAACAACTTCTTAAGGACATGTACTCCGCTTTGGTGGTAGATAAGGCTACACTATTTTGTTTCTTAGAGAACCAAGACACGAGCATACTACCTAAGAATTGGCATTTCTCGGAAGTACTTTTCCTATCTATTTTGCATCCCCCATAATCTGCATCCAAATAAGAATGAAGGCTAAAGAAAAAATCCTTAGGATACCAAAGACCTAAGTTAGGTGTATCTTTGAAGTATCTAAAAATTCTCTTAATGGCTACTAAATGTGATTCTTTAGGACTAGCTTGAAACCTAGCACACAAGCAAACACTAAATATAATATCCGGTCTACTTGCGGTAAGGTAAAGCAAAGAACCTATCATGGATCTATAGAGCTTAGAATCAACACACTTACCTTATTCGTCTTTGTCAAGCTTTATAGAAGAGCTCATAGGGGTGGCTTGAGGCTTTACATTCTTCAAGACGAACTTTTTGAGCATATCATTCACATACTTTGCTTGATTTATGAAGGTGTCATCCTTCCTTTGTTTGATTTGGAGCCCCAAGAAGAATAAGAGCTCCCTCATCATGCTCATCTCGAACTCACCTTGCATTAGCTTGAAGATTCTTTGCAATAGCATTCATTAGTAGAACCAAAAATGATATCATCAACATAAATTTGCACTACTAAGATGTCATTACTATATCTTTTTATGAAAAGTGTAGTGTCCACCTTACCTTTTTCAAAGCCCTTTTCAATCAAAAAGTTTGAAAGTCTTTCATGTCAAGCTATAGGAGCTTGTTTTAAACCATAAAGGGTTTTGGTTAGTTTAAACACATGATTTGGAAATTTTGAATCCTCAAAACCCGGTGGTTGTTCAACATACACTTTTTCATATATAAAACCATTTAGAAAATCGCTTTTTACATCCATTTGAAAAAGCTTGAAATCATGGTAACATGCAAATGCTAGAAGCATCCCAATAGCTTCCATTCTAGCTACAGGTGCATATGTTTCATCAAAACCAATTCCCTCTTCTTGGGTGTAACCTTGAGCTATAAGTCTAGCCTTGTTTCTCACTATGTTACCACTCTCATCTAGTTTATTCTTAAAGACCCATTTAGTTCCTATAGTAGATTGATTACTAGGTCTTTCAACTAATGTCCATACTTTACTTCTCTAAAATTGATTTAATTCTTCTTGCATGGAAAAAATCCAAAAATCATCTTTTAATGCTTCTTTGATATTTTTAGGCTCAATGCATGAAAGAAATGCAACATGGTTCATTAATTTGAGAGAGGATCTAGTAGTTACCCCATTGTATGGATCACCCAAGATTTCACCACCTTTGACATAGTTGACCTCCCTTGGGTATGTCACCTCCTTTTCCTCAAGAGCCAAGTCCTTCAAGGCTTCAAGAGGTGGATCTTGTGCATCTTCTTCTTTGGTTGGAATCTCATCCACCTTTGACGTTTGTCCTCCATCAATGACTTCAATGATCCCTACATCATCATCATCACACGGAAGGAGGTTATCATCTAAAATAACATGAATAGACTATTCTACTACTAAAGTTCTCTTATTAAATACACGATAGGCTTTAGAGTTTGAAGAATGTCCTAAGAAAATAGTTCCATCACTTTTAGCATCAAATTTACCTAAATTATCTTTTCCATTGTTTAAAACAACACTTGCAACCAAATGGATGAAAATAGCTAATGTTAGGCTTCTTAGATTTTAAAATCTCATATGGTGTTTTCTTCAAAATTGGCCTAATCATTACTCGATTTATAATGTAGCAAGCAGTATTTGTGGCTTCCGCTAAAAAATATTTAGGTAAATTATTTTCACAAAGCATGGTTCTAGCCATTTCTTCTAAAGATTTTTCCTCTCAACTACCCCATTTTTTGAGGAGTGAGAGGTGCGAAAAAATTGTGGTTAATCCCATTTTCATTTAAAAACTCTCCAAAACCTAAATTTTGAAACTTGGTTCCATGATCATTCCTAATATGAGAAATTTTAAGCTCAAAATCATTTTGAGTTATTTTTGAAAATGTGATAAATTTTTATAAAGCCTCATCTTTTGTACTTAAAAATAGAACCCAAGTAAACCTAGAATAGTCATCAACAAGTACAAAAGCATACGATTTACCACCCAATCTCATAGTCCTAGTTGGTCCAAAAAGATCCATGTGAATTAATTGTAAACATCTACTAGTAGAGAGATTATTAATGGATTTAAATGAGGTTCTATGTTGTTTACCCTTAGAGCATGCATCACATATTTTATCATTAGAGAACTTAAGTTTAGGTAAACCTCTAACTAGATCAAGGGAAATTAATTTTTCTAAAACACTCATGCTAGCATTTCCTAATTTTCTATGCCAAAGCCATGAGTCATGTTCATCATGTGCAACCAAACATGCATGAGATGTATGAATGTCATCTAATTTATACCAGTGTAAATATTTCCTATCTTATGCCCTATGAGCATCAATTGATTCGTTTTAATGTTCACTATTTTGAAACCATCTTTATCAAATAGAACATTAAAACCTTTATCATATAATTGACTAATGCTCAACAAATTATGTTTAAGACCGTTGACATATAAGACATTTTCAATGAAAATAGAAGAGTGATTACCAATGGAGCCAATTCCTTCAATGTGGCCTTTGGAGTTGTTACCGAAAGTTATTACTCCACCACTCTTTGGCTTTAGTTCTAAGAATCTACTCTTGTCACCGGTCATGTGTCTTGAGCATCCACTATCAAGGTACCATGAGTTTTGACATGAAGCTTTGGCCTTGTAGCAATGCCCCCTGCAAACAAAGAAATTAGGCTTTGGTTTTTGGTACCCAAATCATTTTAGGTCCATGTGTGTTAGCCCTTGAAACCTTGGTTCCCTTATGAATCCAAGAAGCAATAGCATTCATATTATTAGAAACAATTAGTTCCTTAGGAACCCAAACACTCCTAATTCTTTGACTTTTAGATTGCTTAGAAAAATTTCTTTGTTTAGGATAAAATGATTTTCTTTTTACATATTGGGTTTTAGAAGAATTTCCTTTTTCAAAATTGTTTTTCCCAATAGTAATGGATGTTTTAAGATTATCCACCTCCTTTGTGTGATAATCTTGAAAATCGGAAAGAAGTTTTTCAAGATCAAGATTTTTCTTTTTAAGATCATTCGAAAGGTTTATCAAGTATAAATGCTTCTTTTCCAATTTCGAGTTAGATTTTGAAAGAGACTCATTTTGAATTTTCAAATCGGAAATATTTTTCTTATTTCTCAAAATTGACTCTTTGTTTTTTTAAACTAACTCATCATAGACCTCTTACAACTAATCATATGCATCATTAAGCTCATCATAGGTAAAATTGAAATTAGATGAGTTGAGGTTTACCTTTGGATCGTCATCAATAGCCACGAGACAAAGGTTAGCCACTTCCTCCTCCTCCTCGTCACTCCAAGTTGCCACTTGAGCTTTGAGCTTATTCTTCTTCCCAAAACTCTTCCTCTTCAATTAAGGGCACTCGAAACGGATGTGGCCGAATTTCTTGCACTCATAGCAAATGATGTGGTCCTTCTCCTCTTCCTTACTCTTGTTCTTAAAGTCCCCTTTTCTATTGAACTTTCTCCCTCGGTTGGACTTCATGAAGCGAGTGAATCGTTTGGTCAACATGGTCATCTCCTCGTCTTCACTAGAATCGCTTTCATGATATGAAGCTTTAAGAGCGATTCCAATCTTCTTCTTCTCAACTTCCTTCTTCTCCTCCATCTTCTTTTCTTTTTCTCTTTCATTCTTCATGATTTCATGGATAAGAAGAGATCCAACAAGAGCATCTAGCTTGAGACTCTTCAAATCTCTAGCTTCAATAATAAACATTCTCTTGCCATCTCATGATTCCGGAAGAGAATACAACAACTTCCTTACTAGCTTGTCTTCAGGAATGATTTCACCGAAACCCTTCAATCCATTGACGATGATTGAGAATCGATCAAACATATTGGGAACACTCTCATCGGGATCCATTTTGAAGTTTTCATAGCTTAGATTGAGTAGCTCGATCTTTGTTTCCTTAACATTGCTAGTTCCCTCATATGTTGTCTCGAGGGTATCCCAAACTTCCTTGGCATTCTCGATCGAAGACACCTTGGAGTAGATATATGGACCAAGAGCACAAAAGATGACCTGTAGGGTTTATCGTTGACTTGCATCCTTCTTCTATCATCTTCGGTCATTTCGGCTTTGACCTTAGGGATAAGTCTTCCTTCACCATCTCTCTTCATCGGAATGTATGGCCCTTCTTCAACTACATCCCACACCATGAAGTTGGTAGATTTGATGAAGAGTCTCATCCTATTCTTCCAATATGGGTAGTTGTCCCTATTGAAGAATGGTGGTTTAGTGGTAGATTGAGACTCATAGAGGTTGAAAGTGGAGGTGGATGACATTGCTTGACTTGTTGTTGATCAAACTCTCATAGAATCGAATCAAGAGGGTTGTAATCCTTCAAATGAGTGTAGCTTTGATACCAATTGTTGAGTTGATCAAACAATTGCAAATGGCAAAGAGGGGGTGAATTGGCGATAAAATTTTAAGGGTGGAAATTGGAAGAATAAAAATTGAGACACAAGGCAATTAGAGTGGTTCAAGTTCTCCAATGAACTCTACATCCATTACCTTAGCTCCCACTAAGTATTTTCAACCAATCCACCATTGATTCTTCCCCTTTTCTTGGATGAGGAGGAAACCTTACAATTTTGATTAAGCTTTCTACCCAGAGCTTAATTCACTCACTTTTACAATAAAGAAAAATGGTAAACCATACAAATTCCTCTCAAAGGGTGATTTGTTTACTCTATTACAATCTTTCACTCCCTAAACTCACAATACAAATAAGAATGAAAGACTCAATTGAGTTGGGTACAAGAATTTGACAATAAAAGGCACTATGGTTTGGACTTGATGCTTGGATGATCCTTGTTGATTCAATAATTGTTGATGGTGCTCAAAATGCTTGCTTTTATACATTCTCATTGATTTATAGCCGTTTGGGTGGTTGACATCATAAATATAGCCGTTGGGACTTCATCTTCGTATCATTAATGTTGTTCTGCACCTACCCATACCAGAATGTCACTAACTGTATCGAAACAGGGAAAGAACAAAAATAGCCGTTGAGAGCATTTAAGAGATCGTATCAAAACAATCGTGGTCGTTCCGAAACTGAAAGAGCTCATTTTGAAACAGGATAACGCCGTATCGAAACATTTTGCAACTGTGAAAATCCGTATCGAAACGCACCTAAAGCGTATCGATACGTTTAACTAACTTTCAAGAAAACGGTTATGACAAGAAGAAAACCGGTTATGAAACACAACGATCATATTTTTAAACCAACTTTCAAAACTTGTATAGAAATGAGTGAGACCGTTTCGATACGGCCGTATCGATACGAGTTCTCTCGTTTCGAGCCCATACTAGATAGTTTCAAAACGTTTCGAAATACCTGAAGTGTGTATCGAAACGGCTAGTCATAATTTACTTTACAGTTTCACATCATTTCGGAACACCTAAGGGGTGTATCGAATCGGTTAGTCGAAAGTCACTATTTTAGCTTGGAAAACACTTAAAAAAATTTATGGGACTTTGAGTTTTGACTTAAACATTTTGCTTGTCAATTTTGGGAAGTTTGAGGACTTGAAAATTTATCTTCTTTTCAAATTTTTCCTTGAAATATTTGTCATATCAAAATCAAACTTTTGGTTTTACACATAGAGATAAGCTAGAGTTTCAACGGCTAAAAGAAGTGTGAGATTAGTTGGTGTTCATCCTTGGTTTACGCCGGGAGGTATTATCAAGGTCCATTCACCAATAGTGCTACGACTTAGGGATAAGGAGGAGCCATTAAAGGACGCTTTGCCGAACCTTGACATCATCTGCCGACCAGCAATGGATTGTCTAGGCAGCACATCTTATTACTGCGGCAGGGACTTAGGTCACTGCCGGTGGTGATCATTGCATTCAAAGACCGAGACAGTCAATTACTTTCCACACTATGACGCAATCTAATCCGGCCCATTCTCTCATCTTGATTACTTTATTTTTATTTACTTGCTTTAGTTTATGATTTTTAGTTTAATTAAAACCCAAAACTCTTTTATTTGTGTTTTTACTTTTACTTTTCTTTTTCAGTGCAAGAAGATAAACGAAGGAAGTCATCCCAATCCATGTGGAGACGATACTCTAATATTTATCATTATATTACTTGAGACGTGTACACTTGCACTAATTGTGGAGCACCTTTTACACGCAACATGTATACTTTATCATTTATTTCAAAAATATTATGAATTTGTAATGCCAATATCTGTATATAATTTTACAAACAATTTAGACATAATAAAAATAACTAATTTATACTAGTGTAAATAAGTATTAATAATATGTTTAGACTAAATATTGAGGAATCATGCTTTATACTCCAAGACATATTAATTACTTAAAAATATTTAGACATATTACATAAACATGGTGGTGGCCATTTGACTCAGACCTAACGGTTTCGACAGATTTAAAAAAAATAGATTAGGGTTGAATTTTTTAAGGATAGTGTCGGTTTTGGGTTTAAGATGAAAACCACCGGACCCGACCTAAAATAATAGTTTAATTTTATTCTAAATATTTAGGTATAATTGCTATAATGCATCTCTCTTTATATATTTTTTCAATTATCTCCTTATTTTGTCTAATAAAAATGGAATAATGATTATAATGGCCCATCTCTATTTGTACTTTTTCAATTAATTCCATATTTTATCGAATAAGAGTGGAAAATATTTTTTTATTTATGTTGGGTCGGGTTCGAATTCGGGTTTTTACTCTACAATTTGAGTTGGTTTTGGGGTCGGGTAGAACGTCATAAAATATCGAGTCGGGCCGAATTCGGGTGAAGGTGCTACATTTTTCGAGTAAGGTGCAGATCGGTAAAAACGCGACGCAACCCGACCCATAATCATCCCTACATAGACGTAATAAATGCATAGTTTGGGAATATTAATTACTTAGAAATATTTGGATTTTATATTTTATATATCTTAATATTAGTAATGAGTTGATATATTATTGTATTTTTATTATAATTTAAGTTAATCTATTTCATATATTATAATATTGATAAATTTGAGCATCATTTAAATTAACTGATTTTTACTTTACAACACCATATTTAAAATAGACATTTTATCTTTTCAAAATTATTTTTTGACAATAACGTCAAATGATAAAATCCTAAACTCAATTTTTCAATAGTACTTTTCAACAGCACTTTCAAAATTAGTGCCAAGCTGACCAAAATCCATAATTTATGCATCGTACAAGAACTAATAAAAAATTTATTTAACAAATTTAGTGGTTACTACTCGATTCGAGAGTGAAATTTCAAGTTTTAAAAAAATACAAAACAAAAAAAATATATCTAATTAGAATAAAAAAGATTAATTCATAATTTACACATAGTACAAGAACTAATAGTAGAATTTGACCAAGAAAAACACACATAATAAAGCCCAGGTAAAATATTAAAAAAATGGGCTACCCTAGAGATGCCTGTTATTGAGTGATCGAGCTTTGGAGAACGAGGGCCAATAGGCCCACCTGGGTAGTTGAAGGGGCACTTTGGTAAATAGATAACTGTCTATATATCAGCGGTAGTAGGTAGCAGAGAAGTTGTGGTCACAGTTCACCTGAAAGATTCCCAGAAAGAGAAAATGCCTTGCCTCAACATCTCAACCAACGTGAAACTGGACGGCGTCGACACCTCCTCCATCCTCTCCGAAGCCACTTCTACGGTGGCCAAACTCATCGGAAAACCCGAGGCCGTATGCTTCTCCTTTCCCTCTATCTATTACTACTACTTTTCATTTCCAATTTTATCTATTTCTCGATTTTTTTGAATATTTAATTTCTGCGTTCTTGTTGTTTGTTTATATGTGAAAATATGCCTATTGATTCGATGCTTTAGTCTCTTTGTTGCGTGTTTTAGATTGTCGAAAATACATTTTTACCATTGTATTAACTTGTATCTGTATAATTTTTAGGGATCAAATTGCATTTTTATCAAGTTAGGGGGGGAATGAAATTTAATATTGTATTAAATTATATAATAAATAAAATTTTAAAGGGGGCAAACTAAAATGTTTCCATTTAGGGGGCCAGGATCCGCAGGGTACCATGTTTTAGAAGAAAGACCCGTTGTTTACCTTCTAATCCAAATACATTTGGTTCTTCTAGCTTTTGTCAATTTTGACTGGTAGGAAAGAGCAACGACTATGTTCTAAACTCGGTTTTGTTTCTTGTTTGAAGTTTAAACTATCCTTTCGCTACGTTCTTGCATGTTTGTAAATATCTTTTCACCCTCTAGCGTCATTGCAATGGTTATACATAAGATTCTGATTAAATTGAGGCTGGATACTGCTTGATGCCTGAAGCGTTTGCATGTCCTAAATGGCTAATAGTTTTCGGCACTGTGTCTATTTTACTTGTATCCATTGTAGATCTTCGGGCATGTGGTAAGTGTTTCAACTGTTCTGCTTGTACAAGTCTTCTGAATGGCTTTGTTAGACCTTGGCATTGAGAGAAATGTGCTCTTGGTTCAAGTGATTTATGTTATTGTTTAGAGACTTGCATTCTTCCTTTTTTTTTTCTATTTATGCCTTGTCAACAAAAAACTGGCTGGTTCAACCAAGGACTTGATGCTTGTTTGGTGTGGTCCTATATAAAGAACAGGAAATGTTTTGAACTGGTCGAAAACCTGTTTAATCAGTAAGAAACCAGAAAAAATCCTCTCTTTTTTTCAAATTCTATATAATTAATGTTTTTTCTAGTTATACCAAAAACCATACGACTAAGCCAAATGAATACCAGTTTGAATACCTCGTTTTGTCTCCTATTAACTTGCTAGAAGGAACTGTGTACTGTTTACAGTAATGCATGTTTATCCATGGCATGTAATATGTTGTTGTTTGTATGCAGTATGTGATGATTGTGTTGAAGGGTTCGGTTCCCATGTCATTTGGTGGTACTGAGCAGCCGGCTGCCTATGGTGAGCTGGTATCCATCGGTGGCCTAAATCCAGATGTGAACAAGAAACTGAGTGCTGCAATTGCTGCCATTCTTGAAACCAAGCTACAAGTGCCCCCATCCCGGTTCTTCCTCAAATTTTATGACACCAAGGCAAGCTATCTATTTTTGCTTAATTGTCGTGAGGATGAGTTGGCGTCGTCTATTTGTCTATTCTCATTGCATTTCCCTGTTTGTTTAGGCACAACAAACCCGAGAACATGCACAGTGTTTGCACGCCTTACACCAACACTAGATAATCTAAATAGATCTTTTCTGTTTCATACTGTGAGCATAGCTCTCGTTAGCTTTCTTGTGAGTGCAACTTATGCCGTTTCTTTGGCCCATGATGATATTTAGCACCCCTTTGTGGCACTTGCTGCTTGATAGTGATGATACTTTGATTGTTTTGTAGGGTTCCAACTTTGGGTGGAATGGATCAACCTTCTGAGTCTGGCGATGTCTGAATTTCTCAAAACATCGATATTGTCTTTTCAGTATGCTTTATTTCTATTGTGAATTGCAGTTGACAAAATTCAGCTAGACACTTTATGGCATTATGTCGTTTATCTGTGTTTTCTTAGGATAATGGTATGCAGACAGTAATGGCCCTAATGTGGAACAATCATATATGAAGATATGCCACATGATTCAGTATTTGGAGTGGAAACTACTTTAATTTGTCAACAGATCATCTGTTGGTTTAATTTGTTCGAGTTTTGAGATAATGTTTATGTGCTATGTGCCGCATGGTCGTTCGTAGCAGTCTATCGACGCATGCAACACATAGCACATGGTACATAGTTAAATATTGTCCCCAAAAGTGATCTATTTGAGTTTTGAGATAATGTAGCTAGGGGTGTTCAAAACTGGCCCAATGGGTATCCAACGGCCCAATAATTCTAAAATCACTACTACATTATTATTATGTTTTATTATCTTTCCACTTTTTAAACTTGCATTATAAGCTTATTAAGCCACTGGGTACCCAATGGGCCGATTTTGAACGCCCTTAAATGTAGCACATACCACATCTTAGAGTTTTTTCAGCGGGACCCTTTTGAGTGGGTTGGTAACATATTTTTACTTGACTTGCGCCGTATGCAACTGAGCAAAGATGTGGTCAAATTCAAACCCACTGAACAGGTCCCGCTGCTAGTTTTGCAGGCCATTGCAGGTTGAGTTTATTCATTGTTAAGCACAAGAAACTTGAACTACAAAAAATGATAATATATAAATACAATAGTCTTGAATCCCAGTATAATGTCAACAGTCAAACCCCATTTCCATACGTTGGAGTAGGGGCAACGCTGCTGCAGCTGGCTGTGCCTGTCTGGTTACATATTAAGCCTAGTAAAATGAGTTCAGCAGAGGCACATGGCAAACCTTGAGTCTCATTCAATGCTAGAATCAAACAAATTCAACACAAGGCTTTCCTTGGTTTTCCTGTTATTGTTGTCGGCCGTGAATATATTAGTCATAACACTATACATGTATGACATGAACAGTATCTCACTTGAATCTAACACAACTTGCTGAGAAAAAAAACATGAGTCGTTTCGTTAGAAAACAATATGATTTGTTCGTCTGTAAAGTTGCACATTACTGAAGTTGTCTGGTTTTGTTTGTTACATCTTTTCTTTGCAGTGGTACTGATTTATTGAAAAGACGCCATTAGAAATGAGAAAAAAGAACAAGAGCACAGCAGATACTACCATACCAGATATTGCTAGAGTACGAACTAGGAACCTTTCCTGCAACTGCAAGGAGTAAGAGAAGACAAGCAAGGGCAAAGCCAAGGATCTAACATTTGTGCTGAAATTAAAGTATAAAAAAGTGAGACACAAACTTAATGATTGTTTTATTTAACCAAGGGATCAAGGTTTTAAAAAAAAAAATAAACCAACATAAAGGGAAGCAAAACTTACCTACATGCTATCGGTGCCGGATCTAAAAATTCATAAACAGAATTCAACATATTTTTTTTTCTAAAATGGGAGTGGCATGCATCCGCTACCGCAGGCTACATGGTTTGTCTTCATTTGACAAAGCAAGAGCAAGAAGAACCGATGAAACTCAGGATGGATAGCGCCATCGAAGATCAAAACACACGAAAGAAAAGGGTTAAAGATCATGTATGGCGCTATCCCTCCTGAGCTTAACAGATTATTCTATACTAATATATATTATCTGCTACTTTTTGAAGAAGTGGGAAAGGCTAAATAAACCAAGTAGATATAAAAAGAGAAAGGGAAAAGCAGGTTAATGCTTCTGCTCTGATGATGTAGGTGAGGGAATTAATAGAAAAGCAGTCTGTATTTATAATAGCAGCAGCCGCAAGCACGTGGGAGAAATGCAGTTGCAGACAACGTTAACTTCATTGGAACGTGGATTGGTCTCATACCACAATGAAAACCCCAACTTCAAATTTTTTTTGACCAAGTAAAAAAACCCAGAACTTCAATTGTTATTTATGCAAAGGTTAATATATATATATTATCTAAATTTTGCTTCAAAAGGTAATTTGGTAGTTATTTTTTTTTATCCAATTAGGTATAAATTTGAAC
Source organism: Hibiscus tridactylites (assembly GCA_958450335.1). Taxonomy (NCBI): domain Eukaryota; kingdom Viridiplantae; phylum Streptophyta; class Magnoliopsida; order Malvales; family Malvaceae; genus Hibiscus; species Hibiscus tridactylites. The sequence goes on along the minus strand of OY288267.1, from coordinate 35,491,216 downwards.
TCTTGATAAAAAAAAATATATAAATTTGAACTGACAAGTCAAGTTCAAGTACCTAATTAGATAAAAAAAAGTATTAAATAAAATCTTAAAGTCAAATTTAGGTAAATAATTGGATAAAAAATTAAGGATAAATATTTTATACACAGGCGGTGGAAACTGAAAGTTTCCACAAGCGCCTTAATTTTAGGGTATAGAGAGTTAGTTTAGGTATATGATTTAGGGGTTTAGGTGTAGGGGTTTAAAATTTAGGGATAGTTGTTTCAATTTAAGGTTTAGAGTTACGATTTAGGGTTTATAGGTTAAAACCTAAATCTTCACTATATTACCCTAAAAACTAAACCCTAACCTATAAACCCTAAATTATAACCCTAAACCTTAAATTAAAACAACTACCCCTAAATTCTAAACCACTACACCTAAACCCCTAAACCATATACCCTAAAACTAAAGCGCTTGTGGAAAACTTTCAGTTTCCACCGCCTGTGTATAGGATATTAATCTAAAAATTGAATATGGTAATACAAGTTGAAGTCAAGTTTCGATATCAAATATATATATATATATACCCTTTTATATAAAACGAGTTTTTGACAAATCTTAATTCTAATCTTAATTCTACCTAGAGTAGGGCGAATGGAGGACTTTAAGGGAGGAAAGGCTAAAATACACATGCATGTTTATTTTAATTTTAAAAATCTAAAATTTAAATCTTTAATCATAAATTTTAAACGCTAAACTTAAATTTATAGCCTTACATTCTAAACACTAGCCTTTGAGTTAAATCTCTAAATCTTCAAATATCCCACGCTTGTGGACTAATTTTATCTTTTATTAGAATTTGGAGTATCAATTCAAAAATGGCAAACGCTAGGAACATTGATGAACCAAGAGAGTGCTAGAGGGGCAGTGGTATTTTTAAAAAATTTAAACTCCTATATAATTTATATATTTCATTTATATTTTTTATTAATAATTTAATTTTACATCCTTTAAAATTTTATAATTTTACACCTTTCAAATTATAATATAACGTCTTAACAGCTCACATCATGACAGAAAATTTTGCGTCGGTCCTTGACTAAAAAAATATGAATTAGTTCCTCTTGGAGCCGACAAAATTGGGTCCTTCATTTGAGAATGTTGAAGAGTTGAAGGGACGGATATGATATGTAAAAAGTTATGTTGAGTTTCTTTGTCTCGTCGGGCCTGCCGACTACGGAACTGGTGGAAATTATACTTATACATGCATCGGTATCACAATTCACAAGTGGACCATGACTTTGTTTCATTTATTTATCTTATTCTGCAAACTTTTCAATGCCTAATTACCAAATAATTCTCTCTTACCTCCATCATTACCCCAACATTTTGGTTAATGATTATGATCACACATGATTTGGCACTCTCAAGTGGTGTTCATGATAGGTTTATTCTATTGTTTAGTTGATGATTAACAAAACAATTAGAGTAGTTATTGAATCGTAATTTAATTGTTAAAAATAATTAACCGTTTAATCGTTAATTGTTAACTGTTATTAACGGTTTACTTATAAGTTAATATGTATCCTATTATAATTTTTTTACATGTTCACTGTTTCTTTTGAGAATAATGAATTTCTTCTTTGACAAATATTATATTATATTATAAGAGAACTTTGAGATTGACGTAGCCAATCTTGCGAATAAAAAATATATAAAATAATTTAATAACAGATAGTGTATAGGTTAACCTGTAAAAATATATACAAAAATATTGTTAGTAGTTTGGTTAACTGACCTATAAAATGTAATGGTTATATCGATTAACGGTTATGGTTTAATATGCACGTCTCTATTATCAATTACGCAAAATCGATCTAAGATGAAATTATGTGAGAGACTAAATTGTTCATCTCTGAAACTAATAAAGTTATAGAAGATTAATAAAGTTCGTTTGTTTTCATTTTTTGTGTCTCTTTATATGTCCCATCAATGATTTTATGCCACGTGTATTAATGATTATTTTTTACAAATTTATTTATTATTTCTGCTTTTTTATAATAAATGTGGCATGATATTATAAAGTAGCACATAAAGAGACAAAAAAACATATAAATTTTATTCATAGAAGATCGTTATCAAAATAGAGAGTTAGAGTTTTATTTCACTAATTTTAAAATCAACATATCTTAGAACATAATTAAATTAAAAAAAATTGGTTGCAATAATTAATTCTATTAACTTCAAAATTAATAAAATTTTAAAAATAATTAAATTAAATTTAAATAAGAAAACTAAGGCCCCGTTCAACAGGGTTGGGATACGCCAATTCCAATCAAACGCTTGTTTGAGGGTAGAAACTGAAATTTAGCGCAGTGAAAAAATACTTGTTTTAAAGGGAAAATTTGAGAGAAAAATAATATAAACGTTTTTTCCGTGTACTCGTTCTCCTGAGCTTCGATGGTCGGCACTCAAACACTCATTCATTAAGCCTTGCTAAATGGGGTCTAAGACTACTTAATTTTAATAATTTTAAAACTTTCAAAAATTTAAAAAAAAAATCATGAAAAAGAGGTGGGTCATGTTCCTTTAAACCCACACGATATTTCCGTCATTGAAATTATATTTTGGGTAGGTCCATGACTTGTAACATATTGCAATTTGCAAGTTCCTAACATCAGTTATAAGTTACAGTCATTTGAAAGCGTTCATGAGTTAGACTTCAATTCTAATATTTAAGAGGCAGTTAGTTCATATACATGCAGTAAAAACAAAAAAAAATTATAAGTGTGTTAATTTTAGTGCTTCAAAATTCATTTTAATATATATAGTTTATGAGTTTAAAATTTAGGATTTATGACTAAAATTTAAGGTTTACAGGTTAAAACTCAAATTTTTAACCTTGTTATCGTAAAACCTAAACATTAAATTCTAATCACAACTCCTAAATTTTAAAACTCAAGACCTTAAAACTAAGACATTTGTGGTAACTTTTTTATATCCATCGTCAGTGTATTGAATATAAGTCCTATTCAAGACTCAAGTTTAATTTATATTATATGGGCAATTATTCCCAGTGGCGGCCGCATAAAATTTAGGGGTTAATTGACCCCATTTGATTGGTTGCGGTTTTGGATTTTTAAAGAGTTAAATGAGGTTTTAAGGAGTTAGATAAAAATTTTCATGGAAATATTAAAATTGACCCCACTTGATTTGTTTGGGTATGAGGTCAACAATATTTATATTTTAGTGGTATGGAAATCCTCGTATCTCAAAGTCTACTCTGACCCCACTATATAAAAATTCGGACTCTGCAACTGATTATTGTATTCACTAGCGACAAAAGTAAAAAGATTCCACAAGCGCCTTAGTTTTAATGTTTAAGGATTTAGAGTTTGAGTTGATAGGTTGTAGATAAAATTAGGGGTTAATGCTATAATTTAGGATTTATATGTTAAAACATAAATCCTCGACCATATTACCCTAAAACCTAAAACGAACATTAAAATCCTAAATTCTAACACTAAACTCTAAAGTATAAACCCAAAACCTAAAAGTAAAATATTAAATCATACAACTAAGACGCTCGTGAAAACTTTTTATTACTCCCGTTAGTGTATTAATTGATATAAATCCTATTTATATTTATAATATGTTATATTATATAACAATTGAATTTATAAAAATTTAAAGTAGTTGCCTTTAAATAAATTCATACACCCGCACAGCAAAGGAGAAAACTTTCCCTACTCAATGGTTAATCTACTCACTTGAATTTATTTAATAGTTTTATAAATAAAATGCATGCTAATTAATGTGTTAATTAATGTTTATTTTTTTCAATTCAAACATTTTCAATAACATTTTCAATTATTTTTTATTTATATGATATACATTTTAGGAAATACTCATAATCTTATTTTTTACGTTTATTTATTTTAAAATGATTAAAAATATTTTGTTTTCATAGATGATTATATAATTTTATTTTTACATTTAGACAAAATTATTGTCTAGAAAAAAAAATCAAATACTCTTACATGTATATACAAAAGGTAGAGGTGAACGTTCGATCGAGTCGAGTAAGAAAAATTCAAGTTATTCGAGTTGATGCGCCATATTTTACAATTTGAACTTTATTTTAAATTTTTACGATTCGAGTCGAGTTTATGAAATTCAAGTCGAGTTTGAGTCGAGTCAAGTTTTCGAGTTCCTATACAAATTTAATTGTAATTATTTATCATGTTATAGTACAATTTGAATATAATTTAAAAGATTTTCCCTAATCATATAAGATATTCATATATGTTTGTTGGGCTTGTAGCACGCTCGAATCGATCACCGAAACCGTCAAGGAGGGTTGTAAATGTTCGGTGGTTGAATTTGCTAAAATCGAAATAAAGGTAGACAAGAGACGCAATTATTTTAGAGTGGTTCGGCCTTCTAACAAACACCTACATCCACTACTTTAGCACACCACTAAGGATTTCTCAATTCACTCAAAAATAAATTCTTCCCCTTTTCTCGGTTCAGGAGGAAACTGTTACAACCCTATCTTTTGGACTTGGCTAAGATAAAACCAACTCTAGTTTTTCTCTCAAGGCTAAACTAGAACCTCTCCTTTTACAAGAGATTTGTTTGGTAAACTAAATACCTCTCTATGTGGGTGTTTACAAAAATTTAAGCTCACAAGAGTGTACAAGAAATTTACAATAAAGCACTCTTCAAAGACTATGTACAAGAGAATAGTAAAATAAAGATTTAAACTCTAATTCTCTTGACCATATTGCTTTGATGTTGTCTCTTACCATCTTCAAGTGCTCCAGCCTTCAATTTATAGCCTCAATTGAGTTTGTGGTCGTTACTAGCCGTTAGGGATGTTTTGAAGCCGTTGGAGACTTTATTTCCCGCAATAAATGCAGTTTTGCAGACGTCCGTTTCGAAACAATCGAACATGTTTTCTGAATGCCCTTCTTCAGAACTAGTCGTTGAAGTCTGATGCAGCAAGCCGTTTCAAAACGCCTCTGGCCGTTTCGAAACACTCTTGATACGTATCGAAACGATAGCACCCTGTTTCAGAACGTGTGACAGTTGAGCTGCAAATTAAAAAACTGTTGGGAAATTTCGACAGTTAGGGAGGTTTTGACCGTTATGCGTATCGAAACACCAAAGGGGTGTTTCGAAACAAAAACCCTCCGTATCGAAACGGAAAAGCCCTGTTTTGGTACAGGTTTTGGCAATTTCAAAATGTTTCGATACATGTCCCCCTGTTTCGAAACGGTTACCTTGAAAAGTCTGGTTTGGTTACTTAAAAACGTTTTAAACCTTGCCAAAACCATTTAAAACATCCACAAACTTATTTTCAAGTTGTTTGGACTTAAAGACACTTTTGAAATCTTTTCAATTTAGTCCAAAACTATTTTTCAATTATTATATCAAAACATTAGTTCTACAATCTCCCCCTTTTGATATAATAAAACCAACTTGAAAAATTGTTCGGGATTCTCCCCCTTTGTGAAATAAATTTTGAATAAGAGAATTAAGATTCAAAATCAATTAAAGCTCCCCTTATTCATTTGAAAATTCAATTTTTCAAACCATTTCTCCCTTTTTTGTTATATCAAAAAGACTTCAAATAACTTTAAGCTCAAAATAACTTAAGAGGTTAAAAATTGACACAAATAAGAATTTCGTTTTAAAATGGCCCCCCTTACTCAAGCATCATTGTTAGGCTTAACAAATAATCCAAGACTTTAAAACGAAAATTAGATAACCAAAGATAAAAGAAAATAAAAGCCATAAGCTTAAAGGTTATCCAATTTTTTCACTTGTGTGACTAGAGCATTTTTCACACCTTTGCATTTCTTCACATTGCTCCAACACACCTATAAAAGACATTCACACGATTTTTGGTATCCAAATTGCTTTTGATCCATTTACGTTAGTCACAATATCTTTAGTTCCCTTAGAAACTCATACTTGTCCAATCCTATAAGATTTTCTTTTCTTAATAGGACAAGTATGTAAAGAATGTTCATGATAATGGCAATGTGGGCATTTTGCCATTATGTGACAAGATGAATTATTAAAAATGATTTCTTTTTCTTTTGTTAAGCTTTCAAGCTTAACTTTCAAATCAAGATTTTCTTTTTCTAAAACATCTTTACTTGTTTTTGAAAACTCTAAATCATTTTTCAAAATTTTATTTTGGTTTTCAAAATCCAATTTTGTTTTCAAAAGAAAATCATTTTCAAATTCAAGTTTTGAAATCATTTTCTTAAATTTGGAATTCAAGGTCTCAAATTCCAAAAATAATTCATCGAAAGCATCTTGCAACTCATCGAAAGAGTAATAATAAAGCTCAGTTGAGTTTGAAGATACTTTAGGCTCATCGAGAGCCAAAACACCATTCACCTTTGGATTGGAGAAAAGGTTTACACATGATTGATCATCATCTTTCTTTTCTCCCTTCTTGTTGCCATAAAGCTTCTCAAGTTTCTCCCACAATTCTTTGGCACTTTTTTATGTGGAGATCCTCTTGGAAACTTCGTCGTTAAGGCCACAATAGAGAATGTGCATCGCCTTGGTGTTTAGCTTTGCCTTCGTCTCGTTGGCACTCCTTTGCTTTTTCTTCTTTTTCGGAGCTTTCAAATACCCGTCTTCAATGATGTCCCAAACCTCATAGTTTTGAGACTTGATAAAGAATTTCATGATATTTGCCCATTGGAAGTTGTTGGGTGTAAAAGAGTCTATCGCAAATAGGTGCAAGTGTACACGTCGCAAGTAATAAAGTGATACGAAGTATCGAATATCGTCTCCACAGGGATTGGAAATAATTCTATCCTTAGATTGTTGTACAAGAAAAGAATTAAGTTAAATAAATGTTTAGAGAAATCTTGAGAATAAGCTAAAGTAAAAGATAAAGTAATCAGATTGAGAAAATAGGCTGGTATTGATTTGCTCAGTGGTGCATGTGTTGCACTGTTCAGAAAGCTTCTTGTTCTATTTGTCGTCTCTCCTGTCGCAGTAGAGGTCTGTTGATGTTGCGGCAGCGATCAACAACTCTATACTTCAAGTTTAGCAAGAATCCCTGTTGTGACTCGTCCTATCCCTAGGTACAAGTTTTGTCGATGAACACGTCTTAGATGATACCTCCCGATGTGAATCGAAGGATGAACACCGATGTTTGCGAATTCTTCCTTAGCTGCTTAACCGTGTACCTATCCCTATGTCAAGATGGTTTAACCATAAACTGGAAAACACATATTTACTCCTTTCGTATACTTAAGTCTCCCGATATTAAGTAAATGGATAACCTCACAATGCTCTCCCAATACTCTTATGAGATGTTGAAACTAGAGTAAATAAACTTGAAGCTTTTATTGAATTGAACAAAAAATCCTAAAAATAGTACAATCCTTACAAGATCAACCCGTAGCCTTAAGGGGAGTTTAGAACATGATGAAGAGAGAGAAATGACTAGGGTTTTGGAGGAAGACGGCTAGGAGCTTGATATCCTTTGCGTAGTCGAATTACAAGCATGTATATAGACATTAGTCTTGAGTTTTCTTAATGGCCAATAATACAAGTTTGAATTAAAGTACAACTCTATTAAAGACTAAATCTCTAAGTAGATGTCTTTTAATTCGCCTTATCTTCTTGCTTTGACTTTTTCCTCAAACTTAAGACCAGGCCTTTAATGTGCTTCTGGGCTCCGACAATTATGGAAGTGGTCCACGAAAGTCAGGCTTTAAATTCTCTGTCGATCGAACTCCACTTTGCATTTTTCCATCAGCGTGGTCTTCACTGTCGCCTCCTCTGCCACGTGTACTGAAATTATTATTATTGTTATTATTATTATTATTATTATTATTATACAATTTAAACCTTAATCACGAGATTAACTTAATCCCAAACAGAACTCGTCGTATGGCAACAACAAGTTTTCTCTGACTCAGCGGTATTCTAGGGCTAAGCATAATGTCGCTTTTGAATGCATTGAACTCGCCGTGTGTAAACAATAAATTAAAAGTTGCCAAAAAAACCATATATTCTTACTAGGGGTGGGCAAAAAACCCGATTACCCGGTCCCGGTCCCGGACCCGGTCGGACCCGGTGGATTTTTACCCGGTATTGGTTCTGGTGGGACCGGGACTGGATCCAAAATTTAGGTCCCGATTGCAACCGGGACCGAGACTGGATCCTGCTTTTTTGGACCCGGTACCCGGTGGGTACCCGATACTAGTCTGGTACCTAATGGCGTTGAAGAGGTTGAAAGCAACTGAAGGCGCTCCTTTATTTCTCTTTGTGTATGAATATTATGAGTATGACTCGTTTTAAGACTTCAACCTTCAAGCCTACAATATTCTGACTTTGTTATTTAATATTATTATTGATGGTTAGAATTTTTTCCCCTGCTGCTCAAATTTTATTAATAATAGACTAATTGACCGGGTACCCGGTATTGGTACCGGTTCCCACCGGTACCGGGACCGGTTCCTGAAATCTTAGACCCGGTCTAACCGGGACCGGGACTGGTTCTAATTTTCAGGAACCGGTAGTTACGGGGACCGGGACTGGTTCTAATTTTCAGGAACCGGTAGTTACCGGGACCGGGACCAATTCTAGGCAAATTGGCCGGGTACCCGGTCTTGCCCACCCCTAATTCTTACCAATAATCTCATGTTATCCGTGATGTGAGAATCTTGAAGTCTTAACAACGCTATTTTTCTGTCAACAATTATGCGCAATTAAATGTCTAAAACATCACAAATCAATCGAATTTTTAAATATTTTTATTAAAATATTTACAATACAATTTACAATTCAGATTAAAAAAGTATGCATATATAAAAAAATCGAATAAAAAAATAATCGTACTAAAAAAATCAACAATTACCTTTAACCTTTCGAATTATGTGTAAGCTTTCTTCTTTCGGTGTCGTCTAAGAAAATTTCATGGCTTCACAACCTCTTTTGCTTTGCTCGAACAAAATAGGTTGAATTTTTGCGTGTTCTAAACTCTAAACAAAACTATCTATTTATAAGAAAATACAAACCCTAATTTACAAAAACCCTAAAGGAATTCATTATTTTTCCGTAAAACCATTACAGACGTAAAGTCAGAGGGAACTCGCTGTGGTCATACGGCGAGTTCGTTTTGGGATTATGTTAATCACGTGATTAAAGTTTAAACTGGATATAAAAAAATTAGAACTCATCGTGAGCCCAAAACAAGTTTGAATAAAAAAATAATATTTTTTTAAAACTCGCTGTGCTTAAGCGACGAATTTACTGTAAGGATGCTATTCCGGGAAAAATAAGATTTGGGGTCTTATTTTGGTCAGAATAGGAACTAAGGGTCGTACAAATGTCCTTAAGCCGAAGCTGGCCACACATCGTTGTTACTAGCTTGTCCGCGGCGACATTGGAAGCTCGACTCACATACCCCCAAAAGATTTGCCAACTACGCTTGAACATTTCTTGAATGCAATCACAAGTGCATTCCCCACATGAGTCGGGGAATCTGCCTCAATACCCATAATCGCCTCACGACAACCCTATTCTAACTTTACTCGTCGAAACCCAAGCTGCCAGGCATATCGAAGACCATCCAGGATGGCCCATAACTCAGTATTCACAAATCCAAATACCCATTCGCCGATCCAAGCACCCCCTACCGCACCAACATTAATCAAGCTGACTTTAATTTGGTTAATTCAGTCCACATTTGAATTAACATAATTTTTTTAATATATTTTTAGTTTTGATTCAAAATAATAATTTAAGTAACAATAAACTAGATTTTTTGTTAGATATTTTATTATTTATAGTCTTTATTTTCAGAGGGATTTAACGTTGAGATTAAAACACAAATAGAGTTTTAAATATTATGAGTTAATAATGAGATTTGAGCTTAATATGAAAAATATATTAATTATATATTAAAATTTCGGTTCATTAATTGGTTTCAAATTAAATTAACCGATAATTGAACTTAAAAAAATTACTAGCCCTTAACTAAACTAATACTTAATTAATCGACCGATTAACTGAACTAAATTTTAATTTAGTCGACTAATTTAATTTTAACCGAACCATGAATACCCCTAAAGCCAACTCATAGAACCATGTTAGCATAAATGCGAACTTTGGGTATCGGCCCACAAAATAGTCCAATACAAAATGGATTTCATCATTATTTGGCCCAACAACTCCAAAATTTTGAACAAAAATTCTCTATCCTTAAGCATGCTCATTTCTATGTTCCATGCTAAAAAATATTTAAAAATTAAATTATAAATTTTAATATTAAATTTCAAATTCTAAATTCTAAAAAATATAACATACTTTATATTTTTTATACCATAATCTTATACTCTAAACTATAAACCTTAATTTTTTAGTGCGAGACTTAGATCATGTATGTTTAGGGGACATACATTTTCATCCCAAAATTCTACCCTCCAAATTTAAGCCACCGTATCATCTCTTTCCGTAACATTTTAACTTTCCCGCCTTATCAAAACACCAAAATTTCAATTTCTTGTGAGTATGAAGCATAGCACAAGCAACATCCAGCACAAGCCCTAAGCTAAATCGTCAGAATGTCAACGTGGCAGATTTTCTCTCATGCCGGATCAAATTATCGTTGGGAGGCTTCCGGTCCGTTGCTGCCGTCGAAACCCGATGATGACCCGAACGGAGCTCCGGTTGCTCCACTCCCCTCCATGGCTGATCTCCTGCTTCAAGGTAATGATCTCTGAATCATAGCGCCTCTCTCTATATTTATTTTAATTTTTTGCCCTCAAATTTCATAGATCCAACGCAGGGTGTTCGAAGCTTATTGAGAACGAAGATGGAGGAGTAGATGAATACCCGATGTTTAGAACCGGATTGGGGAAATCCGTGGCGTTGAAAGAATCTTCAATTGCAAAAGCATTATCTATCCTCGCCGATGACGACGCTGCCTCTACTGTTACTCCAAGTAAACGTCACTCTTTTATTTTCATTTTTTTGTTCAATAACTATACTTTCTGTGCAATTTAGAAAAGAAACATATGTGATTTGGGTTTTTCTTTTATATCTCAAAATTTGGAGCTGAAATAGTGCCATGGAATGTTTAGGAATTGAATTTGTGTCCGGAATGATTTCTCTATTTTTTAGAAACCAAAGAGCATAGGTTACTGAGACCATTTAGTATATTCACCAAGATGATCGTGAAATTGTTGAACCAAGCTATTTTTTGTTTTAAAGAAAAAAACTTACCTGCTACACAGGTAAAATGATTCCAACGAACAACGGCTGCGGCAACTCTCTTTTTCAAACGGGATCTGGGAAAATGGTTAACATATCCTCAGCTGGTCTGCTCAAAGCTAAGACATTGTTTGGACTGGAGTTTGATAACGAACATGATAAGGAGCATCAAAATTTTGAAGGTTTTCAACGTCCAAGGAGGTTAGCTGCAACTAATGAACCTTATGGCTGCCAAGGGCTTTCTCATTCAGAGAAGAAAGAAGGTTTGCAAAATTATGGGGTTATGGATTTTACATCAGAATCAAGGAACTTATTTAACTCTAGGAATGGTTTAGTAGGAGGTGAGCAAGGCTGTGAAAATGGCTCAACTGCGGTGAATTCCAAAATGTTTGATTCAGTTCCCAAGCCACCTCCAATCAAGTTTCATACTGCAGGTGGAAGGTCGTTATCTGTTTCAAGTGATGCATTGAAGCGTGCAAGGAGTCTTCTTGGTGACCCAGAGCTAGGGGATTTATTTGGTGAAATGGATCAAGAGACTTCTCCATTTACTGTTTACAAGGAGGAAAAATTTAATGATGCTTCATCAAACAAGGAAAACTGTTATTTTACTTCCTTTCCCCATCAAGGAGCAATGAAGAGTAAAGATATATCCAAGGATTTCACATCTCCATTGAAATCATCTTTCAAACAAACGAGGTCCATATTCAATTCAGAAAATTTAAGTTTGGGAGTAATTTGATTGAAAAATTTGATGCAGTTGAAAGTTCTAGTGCTTGTGCATCAGCTGCCAATGTGCCTTCTCCACAAAATGCTTCAAATTCAATCAATAGGCTTTCTGAGAAAAGGAATTCAACTTACAATTCTTTGTCTAGCAGTTCTGGCTCACAGACTAATTTGCTTGGAAAGTCCTTTGGTGGGCCATTGGCTGATATTTCAAATAATATTGTTACATCTCAAACAAATAGCAAACAGATTATAACCGAAAAGAGGAGAATTGGAAGATCAAGTTTTGTTTCTCCATTCAAGAGACCCCGCTATTCCAAAATTTCCACTCCATTGAATAAAGACGCTTCCTTTATAGCAAATGGTAAATATATCAGGCCCTGAACAGTGAACACTTGTTTTAGTTTTATTATTTACCCTTTTGATTTATTCCCTTTGTTAACGGTTGCCTTTCTAGTTTCTACTTCATCGGATTATCATACATGTTGCAAAAGAACAGTTTCCTCTAAATATCCATTTCGAGTACCGAGAGTATATGTAAAGGAATATTTTGCCGTGCCTCCATCAGCCTGCAGCACGGTACACAGCTTCTCATTACAGTTGATTGCCTTCAAGAAATTGGTTAATTTCTCAACACTGACACCTGTTTCTATTCCTGAATTGATTTAGTTGAAGTGTTTCTCAGTCAAAGGAAAACAGATCAAACCGGAGAATGCTCATGAGTATTCATTTAAGGATGAATCTGGCTTAACTCGAATTGGGGTAGAAGCTTTTTGTGACATGTTGTCTCAATCCGGAGCTTCTATGCAATATGTTTCTAAAGAGTAATCACCTTTTTCCCCCTATCCATGCATGTTTCAAATCTTTAGCAGTTAAAACTCATTTGAATGATTTTCGTGTCACACGGACACAGTAAATTATGCATACACTGATGCTATTGGTTGCTTGCTCACAGTTGGCTACCTTAAAGTATTGTTTAATGAATAGCAATTCTGAGCTCATTTTATAGTTGGCTTTTGCTTTTTTGTATTGCTATATATGCCATTTATTTGTCATCTGCATTCATATTCGTTTAACCATTCCTGTTCCCTTGCATGTCTAGGTGGGTCGTAAATCATTATAAGTGGATTGTTTGGAAACTTGCGTGCTATGAGAGGTGCTATCCTTCCAAATGTGCTGGAAAATTTTTGACAATCCCTAATGTACTTGAGGAGTTAAAGTACAGGTATCCAGTTACAGACACTCAGACAGTAGCTTGTTTTCTCTGAACTTTTTGTTTGGCAAGATATATTTACAAAGACAATTTATAATCCATCTATTTAGATATGAGAGGGAAGTAAATCATGGTCAACGTTCTGCAATAAAGAAAATACTTGAAGGGGATGCTTCGCCTTCTACAATGTTGGTGCTATGTGTTTCAAAAATTCAATCAAGTTCTGAACCGAAGATGGAGACCAATCTAGTGACAACAAATGGAGCTCATAATAGTGGTAATGCTAAAGTGGAACTAACAGATGGGTGGTAAGTAAATTCCAATTTCATTGCTGATGTTACATTGGAAATTTTGACATGTAAAAGATGTCTACTTACAGGTACTCCATGAATGGTGTTTTGGATGTATTGTTATCGAAGAAGCTTGCTGCTGGAAAATTGTTTGTGGGACAGAAGCTGCGGGTAACATGTTCATTTATGTTTCAATTTCCCTTTTCAATTAGTGTGTTCTGGAAAAAATAATCTGTTCTTATGTACTAATTTGTCTTTTGAAGATCTGGGGAGCAGGACTGTGTGGTTGGGTTGGGCCAGTTTCACCCCTTGAGGTTCTTTCTGATTTCAAGTTTTCTAAGGGAATTAAATTCTTGAAATGCTTTGTCATTTCTTCTCCTTTTCTTGAATTTCAGGCATCCAGTGAAATTAATTTAGCTTTGAACATGAATGGGACGTTTAGAGCTCATTGGGCTGATCGACTTGGATTTTGTAAGGATTATTTATATTTTCTTGCTAATTTAAATTCTGTTTACTAGTTGCATATAACAAGAAAATTCAAGATATCCGTTGTCTGCTTAAACATGATTTTCCTATTAATGTCTTTAGGTAAAGGTTTTGGTACTCCTATGGCATTTAGGTGTATCAAGAGTGATGGGGGTCCAGTCCCTTTGACTGCAGTTGGAGTCACTCGGATATACCCTGTTCTCTACAGAGAGAGGTAACTGTTAGGCGATTTGTCTGCAATTTCAGGTAAAAATGGAACTGCATGGGATGCTTTAAGTTTAATTTTCTTTTTCTTTTTCCATCTAGGTTGAGAAATGGGGGATCAATTGTCAGATCTGAGAGGATGGAGAGTAGAATGGTGCAACAGCATAATCAAAGGTGACCACTGTATTCTGCGCACGTTTTAAAATGTTAGAATCGCCTTCGTAATTTGTAATTTCATATCATAGTGGTGTGGAACTTAGATGTATTGCATTGAACTGCTGCACTTTAACAAGGCATGCAGATAGTTTTCAGCAGTCAGCCTTTTGTTGATCAACTTCAGCTTTTTGTGATTTTACCAACAAACAGTTCTCTTTATTAGACTTTGTCTTGTTACCTTGATGAAAACTGTTTTATAAGAAAAAAATGCTATGCCTTTTAACTTCATAATTATTCTTTCTTCACCAGTCATATGGGTTTACTACTTACTAGACCTTTGGTTATTCTCATTCTATCAATGCTTGTTGCATAAAGGACTATGATGTGCTCTTAAGAATATCAACCGGTTAATGCTCCCAGTATGATTTTTCTTAATAGCCTTAAATATTCAATTGGCTGGCGTTTGGTAATATAAGAGGAAAACCAAACTTTTACCGATGTGAAATAATAGAACCGGTATTCTATCTGGAAATCTTTGAAGTTATGGTTTAAAAGGTTGTGTACTGGTGAGTTCTTGTAGATCATGCTTGATCTTTTCCTGCTGCAGGTGCTCAGTTCTTGTAGATCATGTTATATCCGAGTATCAAAGAGGGGCCAATAGTTCTCTTATCCATAACGACAGTGAGAGTGAAGGAGCGAAAATCTTAAAAATTCTTGAGACATCTGCTGAGCCAGAAGTCCTTATGGCAGAAATGAGTCCTGAGCAACTAACTTCCTTTGCTACATATAAATCAAAACTTGAGGTGCATTTCAGCTCTTTGCTTGAAAGGAAGATCTTATATGGGATTGATATTTAACCATGCAGATGTGACTGTAGGCTACGAGGCAGTTAGAGATGGAGAAATCAATTGAGAAAACTCTGGAGCAGGCTGGCTTAAATGAGCGAGATGTTGTCCCATTCATGAGGATTAGAGTTGTTGGATTAACTAACATGAATCATCATGGAAAGGGAAGACCTAAAGAAGGAATAATAACCATTTGGAATCCAACAGAAAAGCAGGTGAATCTGAAAGCGTCTTTTGCTTTACTTTCTTCTTCGTCTCCTTGTGCATGCGGTCTTTCTCAGTTTCTGCTCTTACAAGCATTTGCTACACAATTTATCCTTGTATGGTCTTTAGTTTGGCAGGATTAGTTATGAGCTTTATGGAACTACTTAATTTATTGAATAGTTTGATTACGAAGATGAGTATGACTGAAACAGGAAAGCGAGCTAGTTGAGGGGCAGGCATATGTCGTTTCTGGGCTTATACCGATGAACTCGGACTCGGAAATCCTTTACTTGCAAGCCCGAGGATCTACCACCAAATGGCAGCCTCTATCTCCCCTGCCAATGGAAAACTTTGAGTAAGTTTTCATCTGCATTCTGTTTACCACAATTGGTTCCTGGCTTGCAACTCATGTGTGTCCTAACAGGCCATTTTTCTGCCCGCGGACGTCAATGAAATTGTCAAATTTAGGTGAAATTTCTCTTTCTAGGTGAATCTCTCTCCTCTACTTCATGTTCTAATGCCTAGCTATTTTCTTATGAAGATCTTGATATCCTCACTCATGTTTCTTTTGGGTTATCCAGCGAGTTTGACATTGCGGCATATGTTGTGTATGTGGGAGAAGTCTACACAGCTTCTAATCAGAAGAAACAGTGGTTGTTTGTGACAGATGATTCCATTTCTGATTTACAGTCAGGACTTTCAAATTGTTTACTTGCTATCAGCTTTTGCTCACCATCCATTGATGATGACTCATTTGCACCGATCAACACTAACCTAGTAGGATCCATGGTGAGTTGTATTTGTTTTAAAATTCCGAATGAGATTTGCTTTTCAAACTGATCTGATTTTAAAAAATTGAGAAATAATTGTTAGCAAGACATGACTGTTCTGGGTTATAGAAATGCCAATTGATACATAAGGACTATTTGAACTAACTACAGTTCTGGGTTATAGAAATGCCAATTAATTATTGAGCCAATGCATTATTGATTTGCCTTTTTGACTGCAGCATTACAATCTACAAATATATTTACTCTCCTCTTTTAAAGGCTATGGAGGAGTCATCATTCTTTCTTGTTCATTTCGATTTGTTTCATTTAAATGGCTGACTCTAATTACAAAACCTTTGTAGGTAGGCTTCTGCAACCTTATTAAGAAACCAAAGGACCAAATGAATCATCTCTGGGTCGCAGAAGCAACAGAAAATTCTGCATATCATTTAAATTTTACTCCTTCAATTTCTCACCTTAAAAGTGCTGGTGCTTCTGTTCAGGAATGGGCAAAGGCCTCTAGCTCGGTATGCAGTATCAGATATCGAAGCGCTTTGACAGGATTTATTCCTTGATGCTGCTACTTTACTTACCTTTACTACTCGACTTGTTCATGCAGATTATCGATGAACTCCGGAAAAAGGTTTTATTTGTAATCGGAAATTGTGAAGGCTAGCTAGCATGGGAAGGAGCTGGTTTGGAATTTTGGACTGACCAGCACCAACAGTAAGCACCCTTGCATATCAAATGGATGCTTAATCTTGGATTGTCTGACATCAAAGATGAGGTAGCTATCTGTTGCAGAAGGCTAGTTTCTTTCCTTTCTCTGTTATGTGTTTTCCAGAAATATTGGAAACCGATATGGAGTCCAGTTTATATATGCTTAAAAGATAGCAATATCAGACACGTAGCTCGATCGGGTTAAAAATGCTTGTGGTTATATGCACAGTAGCACAGGATCCATAATATGACTTTTTAATTCATTGTATGCAGGTATTTTGTAGGACACCCCAGTGAGAAGGTTGAAGCAGCCCTGGTTTTAGTGCTGGATGAATGGAGATTTTATGATTTGAACATACGAGTGTAAATAAATGCAGTTAAATTTGGACCTTTTCCAGGGTTGGGATTGAAGGACTGAGTTGGCCCTTGGTTTTTGAGTGCAATGCAGACAAATCCAGTGGAGGATTTGCTTTATTAGTTGAAACTTGTAAAGGGTGTTGGGTAAAATCCAGCGGGGAACAAATTTTGCGAATAACTTAAATAAGAGAATGTATTATAAATATCTGCTAGTTTTCTATTTAATGGATAAATATATAGGTCAAATTGTGGTTTTGGTCCCTCTAGCCTCTACCATGTTTGAATTTGGGATTTAGACCCTATATTTTAATTTTCGTTTATTAAATTCTCTACTTTTATAAGAGAATATTTCATGTATCGGTGATAGAAAATTTATTTTTCACAAGCAGATTTAATTTAGAATTTAAAGGTTTAGTTTAAGGTTTAGAGTTTGAGTTATTATTTCAATGTAAAAAAAAGTATTATGCGAGTATGTTTTATTTCACTTTAAAAATTCAAATTCAAATTCTTAATCTTAATACTCTAAAACTTAAATTTTAACCATAAATATTAAATCATAAACAATAGATTTTAAACTAAATCCTTAAATCTTAAATTGAACTTGTCTGTGGAAAACCTTTTTTCTACTACTAGTGCAATTAACTTTTTTTATAATGACCATCAAATATTAACTCTTTTTATAATGACATTTTAAGTTCTAATGTTTAATAATATTAGTTCGGTTAAAATGTTAAAAACATTTTTCCGAATTCATCGTGTTGAGGCAATTTTTTTTTAGTTTTTATTAAAAAAATCCAGGCTTAACATTTTGATTAGAATAATTGACATGTCATAAAATTATAAAAACGAACTTTCAAATTCGAATATAATAAATGTATCAGAACCACAATTTTACTATATAAAATGTATTTTCCTTTTCCATTCTAGTATAGGTTGGACAGCAGTAGCATTGGCTGCCCCTAAATTGGAACTTGGATGTAAAATGAGGAGAATCTAACCTTTTAAGTTGGTAGGTAATATTTTAAATTTCTTATAATATTTTAATTGGTGCCACACCGTGACCATACCATAACACTGCTGCACCTTAGATTTACCCGTAAAATGAAGGTACATGATAATTTATTTTGTTAAATTTTGGTCTGCCAAACATTTGCCTTGCCTTTGGATAAAAAAAAAAAAAAAAAAACATTTGCCTTGCCTAGTGTTAGCCTTCCATTTTTGTTGGTTCTGGCGCTGTACTTTTATTCCATGCATACTCATTGTACCGGCAGTACTTCATTCATTCCCTTATATTATATTAAACTTAAAACTTGAATAGGTCATTTTAAATGAATATAGCTTTTTATTTAATTAATTAAAAAATTAATCTCATTTAAAATTATTTAAAAAAATGACCCACTGCCAGTCCACTGTCCAGGTAAGGTAAACTCGTATTCTAAAAAAAGAGAGTTTTAAACTCACGTCCTATAGAAAGTGAATCCTATGTTAAAAAATACGGTAAATTATTTTCCCATTTTTTACCAACTTACTCAACACGAAACTCGCGTTTTGTAAAAAACGAATTTCGAGCTCTTGTCTTGTAAAAGCGAATTCGCTCTACGTGGACGATTTGAGGGTCTTTTTTCCAAATAATCCTAGATGGAGGTCATTCTTCTAATTAAATAATAAAAAGGGATATTGATTTAAAATTATCACTTAAATAAGTGTCCAAACTATACTTTTTTTTTTTCAAATAGGTGTCTGAAGTATATTTTGAGTCAAATAGGTGAATAACGTTTAATGTCGTAACTCATTTAAAATTTTTTCGTAAATGGCCGTTAAAAAAATTTCGCCATCCAATAAAAATATGACATACGTCATGTTTTTTATAATATTTTAATTTTTGAATTTATTTAAAAATCTAAAATTCTTTAAAACTCTAAAGTTTTAATTTCTTTCAATCAAACCCCCAAATCACATCTCCCTTATCGTTAGGCCTGTAAACAAATTGAACGAACACGAACGATGGTATGTTCATGTTCGTTTAACATTATCCGAACAAATAAACAAACACGAACACATAAACGAAATAGTTTCTTGTTCGTGTTCGTTTATTAAGGAATGTAGCTTGTTCTTGTTCGTTCATGGTCGTTTGTTAAAATGATAAACAAACGTAAACGAACACAAACGAACGGACATAAAAGGACACATGCGAATAAATTTAAACGAACATAAATGAATGAACATATGTGAATAAATTTATTTTTTTTAAAAATATAATACTTTTGTTATGAAAAATAATAAATATAAATGGAAATATATGAATAAATTTAAACAAACATAAATGAACGGATTACCGAACGTTCATGAACGTAAATGAACGAACGAGCCCTTTATTTGTGTTTGTTCATTTAATGAAATGAACATAAAATCTTGTTCATATTCGTTCGTTTAACAAATAAACGAACATAAACGAACTTCCCGCCGAACGATCACGGGCGGTTCACTGAACATTTGGTTCGTTTACAACCCTACTTACCGTCCGACATCGCCCACAAGTCAGTGGTTCACCATTCACTGCCCAACCGTCGTGTACCTCACCATTTGACATCCGTCATCCTTTACTCGTTGTTGGGAACCCAATAGACCTCTTTCTTCTTCATTGTTGGGTGTTCGTTAATGGTGCAATCAGCGGTTCATTTGCCGATTTTTAACGATGAGATGATGGAGGTCCGATGAAGACAATGGTGGCTGGTGGTGGTTGAATCAATGGTCAAAGTGGAAGAACTTAAGGATTTAGGGTTATAGTTCAGAGGTTTTTAGAGAATTAAATATTAGGTTATTTAATATTATGTTTATTTTTTTATTTTTCTCATTTCTGAATTTTAATTTTAGAAAATGAAAAACCATGTCACGCGTTGAAATTTTATTGGAAAACGAATAAATAACGTTTCTCACAGTGAAACTTTAAATGAGTTACAAAAGAAAACGTTAAACACCTATTTGGCCCAAAATATGGCTCAAGCACCTATGTAAAAAAGGGTATAGTTTAGACACTTATTTTACGATTAAGGCACTATATTATGGGTTATATTTTGATACACAAGTTGTGTAAAAAAATTTACACAACCCTTCTATAAAATTTAAAACCTAAATCACAAACCCTATCACCCTAAAACTTAAACCTTAAATTATACACCCTACACACTAAACCCCTAAACCTTAACATAAAAACCTAAACCCTAAACCCTAAATTTGAAGGGTTTGTATAAACTTGTGTATCAAAGTATTTTCCTTATATTACTGGGTTATATTCTGATACACAAGCTGTGTAAAAAAAACTACACAACTCTTTATATTTAAATTATAAAATCTATAACCCAAATCCTTAACCCTAACACAATAAATCTTAAACTCTAAACCATAAACTCTAAATTCTAACTATAAATCCTAAATTTTACCCCATGCAACCTAAACCATAAACCCTAAAATTGATATGTATCAAAGTATTTTCCTATTATATTATAGGGATGTTTTGGTACACAAGCTGTGTAAAAAAATTTACACAACTATAAAATCTAAAACCTAAATTCCTAACCCTAAAATCCTAAATCTAAACATAAATCTTAAACGCTAAACTCTAAATTCTAATCATAAATATTAAATTTTACACCTTATAACATAAACCCCTAAACCCTAAACCATAACCTAAAACCCTAAACCCTAGAATTGATAGACTTGTGTAAACTTTAGTTTACACAAACTTGTGTATCAAAGTATTTTCCTATATTATATTATGTTAGGGTTATATTTTGATACACAGGCCGCGTAAAAAAATTTACACATCTAAAATTTAAAACCTAAACTCTAAACCCTAGCAGCCTAAAATTTAAACCTTAAACTCTAAACCCTAAGCTATAAATTCTAACCATAAATCCTAAATTTATACCTAACACAATAAACTCATAAACACTAACCTAAAACCATAAACCCTAAAATTGAAAGGCTTGTGTAAACTTTACACAAGCTTGTGTATCAAAGTATTTTCCATTATGTTATATTATATTATATTTTGATACATGGGTTGTGTAAAATAAATTTTACACAAGTCTATATATTTACACTATAAATACAAATCCTAAATTCCCAACCCTAAACCCTAAAAACTAAAGCTTAAATTCTAAACACTAAAACTTAAACTCTTAACTCCTAAAACTAAAAAACTCGTGTAAACTGAAACTTACACAACATTATAGCAAAGTATTTTCATATTATATTATATTATTTGTTGCGTTAGGTTCGTACAATGTATGGTAGCTATTATACGACCTTTTCATGATAAAAACACGAGCCTTTGAAAGTTCGGCTCGAATTTCTTTGTTGAAAAGCATACATATTCTTAATATAATTGAATTAATAAATGAATAATTTTTTAAAAAATATTTAATGTATTGTCGGTGTAAACTTTAGTTTACACAAATAAATTTATTTTTAGGATTTAGTTTAGAGTATATAATTTAAGAGTTTATATTTTAAGATATTGAATTTATGATTTATGATTATAATTTAAGGATTTACGGTTAGAGTTCTAAGTTTTAAAGCTTAAATATGTATGCTTATAGAATTTTTTTTCTATTGTTTGTGCATCAAATATTAACCTTTATTTTTATTCGTTTGAAAATTATTATTATTATTATTATTATTATTATTATTATTATTATTATTTTAAATAAAATAATATTTTTTATGAGCCAACACAACTAGGGATGATAACAAGGTATTTTGTTTGCTCCGAATCTAACTTGATATAATCACAACAAAACTTGATTATGATTAGACTCAAGTTTAACTATTTTTTTACTTTCTTTTGAACCCCGACTAATACTATATATATATATATATATATGGTTAGGATCAACTTACACAGTGTAAAATTCTTTAAGTTTTACACGTTTTTGGGTCGTTGGATGGGAGAAATGGATGGCTGATATTAACTCCTTACTTTTTTCCCAAGTGATAATCTTCAGATATTCTACTTTAATCTCATCCATCCGTTTCACCCATCCAACGATCCAAAAAACGTGTAAAACTTAGAGAATTTTACACTGTATATAGTTGGATCCTATCCCATATATATATATATATATATATATATATATATATATATATATATATATATAATGGTACTTTATAGCCTAATTAATAATATATGGGAGAAAAAACCTAACTATTTTTTGTTTTTTACACACATACAGAGTTACTATCAAGTTATACCACTAATTTTGGACCATTGAACGAATGCAAATTTAATGGTTGAGATTAAAAGTTGAAAAAGAGAAATTTTTTAAGCAAAAAAAGTGATGATCTCACGAATAGAAATCCTCTATTTCTTTTCGGTGCCTCTATTTATGCCCCACTAAATAGTAGGTTTAGAGATTTAGGGCTAGAGTTTATGATTAAGGTATAGTGTATTTTAAGGCATATAATTTAGGGTTTACAATTTAGGGTTAGGAGTTAGAATTTTATTTTTTAGTGTTGGGTATAGAAAAAGGCACAAAAAATGGTGATTTTTTTCCTAATCTGAATAAATTTACACTCATGATCAAGTTACATGGTGTAAAACTTATTTAGTTTTACACTAATCTAGGATTATTGGATGAGTGAAATGTATGGATGAGATTAACAGTAAAAAATGTGAAGATTAGATCACTTGGGAAAAAAATAAGGAAATAATCTGGGCCATTAATTATCATCATCCAACGGTCCAAAAACTGTGTAAAAGTAATTGAGTTTTACATATTGTAAGTTGATATATATATATATATAGAGAGAGAGAGACAGAGAGAGTTAGGATCAACTTACACAATGTAAGACTCTTTAAGTTTTACACGTTTTCTGGATCGTTAGATGTGGGGAATGGATGACTCAGATTAACTACTTACTCTTTTTTTTTTCAAGTGATAATCTTCATATTTACTGTTAATCTCATTCATTCGTTTCACTCATCCAACGGTCTAAAAAAACGTGTAAAACTTAAAGAGTTTTACACTTTGTAAACGGATCCTATCTTATATATATATATCGAATAGGAACAACAGAGAACTTAATTTTTTCCGATTTGATCTCAAATTAAAAAAAAAATCTAATCCTATTAAACCAGAACAAGTTTCTTTTTGCCATCCCTCGGCACTACAAATGCATGCACATGTACTGAACTGTGAATTAGTAAGAAGGAAATTGTGTTTAAAATAGGTAGTAAATTTATGAACTTTCACAAAGTCTAATAGATAACAAATCAACGGCTGCAGATGAAGGGCTTATTCTTCAAAACCAAACGGAGGTTATGTACCTTATTATTTCCCCTCGGTGATTGATTCCCTGCTTTTATTTGCCACCTTTTCCACCGTTCCTGGTAAAGCAAATCCAAGTACGTACACACTGTTATTGTGTTCTTCTCTGGTTTCTGCCACATTGCCATCAATATCAAAGAAAAGTTGAGATAGAAACCAAAGAAAAAGCTATGGCATTGGGAGGTGAGAAGAGCAAGAATTCTAGTACGTTGCGAGGGTGCATCAAGAAGAGCAAAGGGCCATGGAAAGTTCACAGAACCACCAAAAACGGCGGAACGGTGACCAAGTACCGTTTCCCCTCCGAGGAGGAGCGGCAGAAGAACAAGCAAAGGGAGCGGAGGCGCCGTGCCGTGGCTCACAAGATATTCGCCGGACTGAAGGAGCACGGCAACTACAACCTCCCCAAGCATGCCGATACCAATGATCTGCTGAAAGCGGTTTGTGAAGAGGCTGGTTGGCATGTGGAGTCCGATGGAACAGTTTACAGGAAGGTCGGTTTAGCTTAATATTTCGATTGTTGTTTTGTTTTGAGTTTTTCTTCTGCGATCACAATATTGCTTAATCTGTTGCAGAAACCGGAATCAACAATGGCAGCAGGCTCTATTTTTCAATCGAAAGCTGTTGATCAAGATTACTGCACATGTAATAACAATGGAAGTGTAACAGCACCAGGAACATTCCTGTCACTAGGGCTGGGGGATTCCCATGATGTCGACTTGATGCTCTCACTCTCCCTTCCCAATTTCTAAGCTATGGCTAAACAACTGGTTTAAGGTGGATATATACATGTATATACATACATATATATATACATTCTTTAGTTTTAAGATTTAAGGTCTTTTAGGGTTTTAGAATTTAAAGTCCAAGGTTAGAATTATAGTTTAGAGGTTAGAATTGTGGATTAACGGCTAAATTCTAAATCATATAGTTTAAACCCTTAAATTAAACCCCAAACCCTAAAACTTTTATACTTTAGAAACTTTTGTTTTTACTGCCATGCATGATATAATTACCTCTCTCTATATATATTCTTGATTCCTGGATATATACATAGGAAAGCAAATCAGTGTCCGTAATTGATGTCTTTTCCGTTGAAAAAAAAATATAGCTTATATACATGAATGAATCGAAGATGATCATTAAAAACATGTTTTGTTTTCTTGGATGAAAGTTTACTTTTTGTTTTAGGGCACATGAACATGGTTTTCCTTGCAAACATTTTTACTATATTTTAATTTTATTCGACTGCACGCAAGACAGGATGAGTGTTTTAAAGAAGAAATGGGATGTGGATTATTGGCAAAAAGCTGGTTGTTTTTGATATGTTATGGCAGCTTTTGCTGATCTTCTATGTAATTGATTTGCTCCTTTGACTGATGTATGTTGATTATTGCTTTTTAGGCCGTCTCTCTGTTCTAATTACGACAGTATTAGTTCTATAATTGATGTTGTAGGTTTATAATTTAGTGTTTAGAGTTTAAATTTTGAAGTTTAGAGTGTATGTTTAATATTTTTAGTGTTGGACATAAATAAGAATATTAAAAAAAGTATTTTCGTTCGGTCAAATTTGAGAAAGTCCATATGGGTTTGTTTTGATTAGAGGCAATCATAATCTCTCTAGTCAAGTTGTGATTAATGATCCTTGATTGCTCACTTTCTAAATTAGTAAGAATTAAATTGTTTTTTTTTTGTGAGTGGCCAATTTATCTAAATTCAAAATTGGGAGGAGTTTGAGAGATCATTTTACCATTTTATAATGTTATTTGTTAGTCTAAATAGTTATCACTTATCACCAATAATTATTTCCGTTCAAATTCTAATTTTTTTTTCTTGAGAATATTTCTTTCAACTCATCCCATATGCATCTATTTGCGTTGGAAAAGAAGTTTTATGAAAAAATCACGTCAACAATTTAAGTGAAAACGATTTATCAATAAGGAAATTTTAGGGTCAACAATGCATAACAAATAATTTTTAGACTTAAAATATTTTCTAGTTTGAATTAAAAAGTAATTTTTAAAAGTTAAAATTTTAACTTTTAACTTTTTTCAAAAGTATTTTTGAGTAAAATTACTCATTTATCCTTCTTTATATAACAAATTCTTTTATATTTTTTAAAAAATATTTAAAATTGACATTTTATCTACATAAAAATACTTTTTAACAACAATATTAAATATTACTATTTTAAACCAAACAATCTAAAAATACTTTCACATCCACTTTCTAAGAGTATTGTCAAACTGATCCTAATAGTTATATTCGGCTATTCAATTATTCATGATATACAAATTAGTATAGCATTTCAAACATTTCGGCAATATTCATGCTCGACTGTCACGATTTAAAATTTACAATTTCATACCCTTTAAAGTTCCGTTTAAAAGTTATATGTCAAATTGTTAAGGTAGTATTGAGTTTAGGTTTTTTCGAGTTTCGTTTTTCAAATTCGAGTCATGTCAGTTTCTTTTAAGGGTAAACTACTTTATTGACCACTATATTTTTATAAAGTTACAATTTGACCACATTATTTTTTTTCGAAGCAATTAAACCACCAAACTATTTAAATTGTATCAATGTGACCACCAGCCGTTAAAACCTAAGGGAGGGAGTGACGTGGCAGTTAGTAAAAATTCGTATAATTACACATTTAGTCCTCGTTACTTAAACATTCTATCAATTTAGTCCTAATTTTAATTTAATAAAATAAATAAATTATTTAATTAGGTGGTGACACGTGTCACCACCTTATTGGAGGATGAAAATAAATGGAACAAAACTGGGTATATGCGTGAATCAAACCTGGGTAACCAAGGAAAGAAAATGCATAGCAACACCACTGGGCCAAAGCTATTTTTGTGATACAAAATGCAAATGTTTAATATAAGTCATACTTTGTTCTTTATGCCAAGGAAAATTAAATAAATGTGGATTAACGAGATTCGAACATGGCACGCTTATAATGCACAAAAACATTTAATCCAATAAAATAAATTTAATAATTAAATTATAATTTAAAGTTATATCAATTCATTTCAATTATGTTCGTAAGTTTGTATTCACTAAATAAATTTATTTTAAAGTTGTAATATAATTTCATATATATATATATATATATATAGTAATTTAATTAAATTTTTAATAAATATTAAAATTATAAATTAAGTTAAAAAAATCAATTCAACGATTATATACGTGAAATTATAAAAATAAATGCGAAAAAATATATTAAATTTAGTTTAAAAATACAAAACTCTTAAAACTATTTTTATTTTAAATTGTACACTAACTATAATTTAAAATATATATATATATATAATGTTGTTAACTTTAATTTAATTATTAAATTTATTTCATTAGATTATATTTTTTATGCATTATAAGCGTGTCATGTTCGAATCTCGTTAATCCACATTTATTTACTTTTCCTTGGCATATAAGAACCAACTATGACTTATATTAATTATTTGCATTTTTTATCACAAAAATTGCTTTGGCCTAGTGGCTTTGCCATGTGATTTCTTCCCTTGGTTACACAAGTTCAATTTACACTGGGAGCATATGCCCAGTTTTGTTTCATTTATTTTCATCCTTCAATCAGGTGACACGTGTCACCGCCTAATTAAGTAATTTATTTATTTTATTAAATTAAAATTAGGACTAAATTGATAGAAGTTTTAAGTAACGAGAACTAAATGTGTAATTATACAAATTTTTACTAATTGCCACGTCACTCCCTCCGTTAGGTTTTAACGGTTGGTGGTCACATTGATACCATTTAAATAGTTTGGTGGTTTAATTGCTTCGAAAAAAAATAATGTGGTCAAATCGCAACTTCATCAAAAGTATGGTGGTCAATGAAGTAGTTTACCCTTCTTTTAACTTTATACTCGTACTCTTTTATCAGATTTTTGAGTTTGAACTCGTTTTGCCACTTCTATATTATAACAAGTAATACTTTTAAAATATGTAAATCAAATTATAGACATGACATTTTAAACTGTTATATACTCATACTCTAATCAAGTTGTAGATGGGAAAATAGAATGGAAATATGGGGGTGGGAGTCCAACAAAACAATCATTTCATTTTCATTTTCATTTCCACTCAACCCAACCATTACAGTTAATCAACAAACAAAATAAAATTTTGATATTTACAAAAAATGGAACAGCAATTCATTCCACACATCAGGCACACCGGGTAAGCACCAGTGTATGCAGTCCGAGTAGCTTGCAGGGTTTCCCAATTGCTGGGGGCTCAGTGTCTCCCAAAACTTCCTATAGATCGAAGGGTGCCCATCTTTCCGATATTCTGAAAGCTGTGTAATGTTGATAACCGATACCTTTGAACCCAAACGGGAAACCAAATTGTCCACCATGCGCATTGTAGCCAAGTCCGAACCACTTCCCCAGTACCCTTCTCTATCTATAGGTCTCGTTTCGTTATAGCAGTTTCCTTCACTTCCGGATTCCCACTCTCTTTTCCTAATCATGTGTATAACATAAGCATATTAGCAAACTCATTTAATTAACAAATGTATACGAGCAATAGTCGTGATAGCGCCTCCATAATGCACCATTAATCTTAGAATTCCTCTATCTTCGCTTCAAATGCCTATATGCTATGATTTATGGCATTCAATACGTTTGCATGCCTTCACTAGACGACCTATCCGGGCAATAGTCGTTATAGTGCCTCCATGATGCATTATTAGTCTTAGAATTCCTATCTTTGCTTCAAATGCTTCTACGCTACGATTTATGGCATTCAATAAGTTTGCAGGCTTTCACTAGGTGACTTATGCAGACGATACAGATAAGTATAGAATAATTCAGTTTAGGGGTGAAGATCGATCCTCACCAGAAATGCGTTGGCGACATTGTAACAAAAAAGACGCGTTTCTTGAGGGGAATGACCTTTGATGCTACCCAGTCTGCCCAAGCTCCCATTGCCAGTTCCATTGCTCCTAACCCGTCGAGCTCCTCGCAGGCTCCATTTTCCTCACCACTCCACCTACAAAAGTTGCAAGCATACTAGGGAATTCAACACATCTTCATGACATTTTTACCTTAATTAAACTAGAATTGATCACTCTTGTACATACATCAGCTTTACCGGGCCTTGTCTCCACCATAAGTATGAGTTAAAAACTAGTATATCTGCATGCTCCCACTGCGTCGAATGCTTGAGTACTGAATCTGGACGGATAATTCGTTCAGCCAGCCTGTGTTTCACCGGATCATCAGAATTAGACTCGACCAGTAGTGGAGCCCAGAGAAATTCCACCGTTGCATTATATTCCTGCAAATGACACAAGAATAGCACAAACGGAAACGATGTACTGCCATATCAGATAACCGAGATAAGCTGTATATAGTCACTAGGCGTGCCCTGTTATTCGTTGTTCCCTAGCTTACCTCTGCTCTGAAAATTGTGAGCTGGGCATTAGGAGTCATTGATCTCTTATTCGCCGGGATCACCGACTGCAACAAACACACCATCGATATCCATTGGTTTCTATTCAGAGAATCTCCCACAAACATTAGCCTCTTCCCTCTCAACTTCTCCCACATTTCGATAGCATTCCATCTGCAACAAAGGGGGGAAATCACATCCCAATCTTCACATTGCATTAGTTGCCTACATCATTTTTCCTGAAGTACATGAATCCGACACTCCGGCACATGAATATAGAGATATGACCTCTGAATATTCTCCGAATGAAAGAAAAGGCATAGAGAAATCTAACTAATCTGTGTCGAATACATAACCTCATCCGAGACTCATATCCGAGTCCGATTAGCATAGATAATTGCTGCCTACAATACAACATCCAGTTCATGAAAAGGCATATAAAAATCAAACTAATCCTATGTCAAATACATAACCTTATCCGAGACTCGTATCCAAATCTGAGTAACATAGTTAATTGCTGCCTACAATACATCCAGTTCACTAACAAAATACAAGCAACACAAAGGGCATTTACCTCTTCAAGTTGCAGCCATGAGGCTGCCATCGCCAGTGCTGATACTGCAAATCGGACCTCCCATGCTTATGACACGCCAACTGCTCCGACATGTACGGGCATTCGGACTCTCCGTAAAGCGGGTACGATCGGTTATCGAAAACCCACTTCCCGGAGAACACATCACAGCTCTCTTGGCTTACACTCCGCCGCCGACCCGATTCCACATCCCGGTCATTCCACCGGATTTTCTTCCCACTGAAGCTCCTAGTAGAGTTGCAGCTACTGAATCTATCCAAAACCTCTAAAACAGTAAAACCCCACATAAACAAACACCCAAAATCCAAGTTATTCACCGATCAAAGAAGGAAAAAAAAGGGGTTGAAGAAAGATAAACAGACCTGAAGGTCGTTGAGGAAGATTTGGTTTTACATAAGTAAACGGCGTCGGTTGGCTGCTGGGAACAAGATCCGGGGTTTCATGGATCCGTTGAATGCTGAATTCGTTGTAGAGAACTGAACAAGCTATGAAAACCAGAAGCACAACGAGTAAAGGGAAGTGGGGTTTCTTTCTGCTCCATTTACTGGACATGGACATGGTTAGCGCCATGGGATCGAGCAGATAGCAAGATGGCAGCTCTGCCGCACTTGAACAAACGAGTAATAACTCCTTTTGGTTGCTAAAAACGAAAGGTTTTTAAGCACGGAAATTTGAGTTTGATGATTAATACTTTGAATAAAGAAAAGTTAATGGATCAAAAGTTTCTTAATTAGCTGTAATTAAGATTGGATTATTCATGTTGTCGCTGTTTTCGGATTTTGACTGATGATTTGATTGATGGGTCGTTGGAGTTATGAGCAATTGGGATTAGTGTATATTTGTTTTATATTTAATTACAATATCAACCAGTTGGTTTAGGTAATAAACATCTTAATATTACTTAAATATATTTTTAATTTAAAATTGTATATACAGAAAATTATTATAGAAAAATTTCACTCACAAAATTATGTATGTAACGCAAGACAGTTTAAATTAATTAGAATAAAACTGATAAATAAAACACAACGCCAATCTTAATTATTGGTGGTTGTGTGATGATCATTTATTAGGGAATCATATATGTATATATATACTGATTTATTTTCCCAAGTCTCTACAAAGTTGTTAGGCTAATTTGAATATTTGTACCAAATCGTTATTAGGTATAACTATTTCTTTGTTAATGTATATTTTGAAGTTGTTGTCATGGATGTTAAACGCTATTGTTTATTTATTTGTATCAATTAATTTAGTATACACGTTAGATTTTTTTAAATAATGTTAAAAATTTAAATTTGAGTATTGTAGGTGAAATAAATTGTATTGAAAATGTCTTTTTATATAAAATTTATAATAATTAATTTGATTTAGTAGACCAACCAACGAAAAGTGATTATATTAAAAAATGAAATATATTTAAGTCAACTAATAGGTTGTGTTAGGGATTATTGTATACAACCTGAACAAATTTGGGTGTTTATATCTATCGATTCTAACTAGAATTTGAAATTTTGATTTAATATTTTTTTAAAATCGGGTCTAATAAATTTGATTCTAAAGCCCGTCTAACTTAAATATACAACAATCAAACTCATCTAATCCAAATCCGAATTTATTCAAACCCGAACGGATTGAATATGAACCAAACACAACTCTTTTAGGCCTAATAACATTTTTTGCCGTCAAAAAGTTAAAAAAAATCACTTTGGCTCTTGAACGTTTTTTTCTTTCTTTTTTTATCACTCGAATTTTTATTTTTGTCAAACTGAATCAACATATTGAATTTTTATTTTTATTTTGTAACGTTAAAGTAAGATATTTTTCTGTAAAATTAAAAAAATTAACAATAAAAATAGTTAAACTGATAAAATATTTTAAAAAATATATAAAAATATAGCATATTTGTTAAGTTTACTCAACAGTTGGGGGTAGCTTTACGATTAAACAAGACATCCGATCATCTTTGTACGCTTCCTCCAACGCCTCTTTCTCTTTTGTTGGACTTGGTACTCAGCCTTTTGCATCAAGCCATGAGCGGGCGAGTAAAAATTGACTAGACTTAAAAAAAATTAAATATTTTTAATTTAATTTGGTGCAAAAAATACGATTTATTTTGACTTTACTTAAAATTTCATAAACTTGGCTCGAAATTCTTTCAAATAATAAAAGTTTAAGTTGTAAAATAAAAATTTGAATAAATCAAATTTTTTAGTAATTAGGGATCAAATTTTAAATTCGAGTCGAGTGGCTCAATTCTGTCTGATATATATGTACCACATATAGAAAATATAAGAAATATGTGTGTATTGTATATGAATATAAAAAGGAGTCGTAAAATTAGACTCGTAAACTTGACTCGTTCGAACACTCACCCTTAATAATGAGACAATAATTTGTCATTTCAGACCAATAAACAGACAGGGACCTGGATTGGTGTTAAGGGAGTTTTGATTGATTATTTGAACAACTTTCTCACATTTAAAAAGCATAAGACTAGTTAACTTTGAGTTGCATAATGCATCATATATGGAAATGGAAGAAGTGGATTCTTTCTCCATTAAAATTAATTAAAAGCACATCACTTTTGTAACTGAAAAGCTGGATATATAGTTAGTTGATATTGTTGAAATCAGATTTTTCAAGGAAACTAGGGGAGAAGAAAGAGATCATGCAGAGAAGCTGATGAAATACCAGATTTTTTTGGGGGGTGAAATGGTATGATTTCAATAACATGTGAATCATACACGGGTAACATATTGTCATATGCTTCATTAAACCCTCTAAATTTAGTCACTAGTCAGAGAAAAGAGTACACATGATATTACTTAGGGGTAAGTAAAATTTGACTCGTTTTGACTCGACTCGAAACTTCATAAACTCGACTCGTTTTGAAAAAAAATTCAAATAAAGTTTAACTTAGAAAATGGAAATTCCAATAACTCGAAATTTTTTAGTAATTAGTGGGTTTATTTTTAAGCTTAAGTCAAATCCTTCAATTTTTCTTAATTTATATACCGATATAAAAAATATGAAGAAATATATGTCACATATGAATATATATATATAGAAACTCGAAAACTCAACTCAACTCAAATTTATATAGAAACTCGAAAACTCAACTCGAATTTTATAAACTCAACCTGAATTGAAAAAAATTTAAATAAAATTTGAGTTGTAAAATATGATTCGTCAACTCAAATAATTTAAATTTTTTTAACTCATCTCGACTCAATCAAACGCTCACCCTTAAATTACTACCCAAATAGAGTCAACGGAAAGAATCTGGCACTAATTACAAGTGAGCAAGACCATCAGCAAATTTAACTGTCAGGTATATCTGCGTGCAAGACATGTATAAGCAAAACTGGCGGAGTATTGAAATAAGTAGGCTGGCGATTCAAAATTATTAAAATAAAATCATTAATTTATAGTCCGTAAAAATAATTTTTTAAAAAAGTTTTTTTAAATACAAAAAATTATTTAATTATTTTAATATCAATTTTTTCAAAAAATAATTCTTGATTGCCATTAAAGTAAGTTCATTTAATTTTTTGGAAAAACTACAACGATGGTCTCCAAACTATTACCATTTTTCTATTTTGGTCCTCAAACTATGTTTTTCAACAAAATTACCCCTTTTGTTACATAGTTCTCTTGCTTTAGTCTCCGGCTAAATAGCTAACGGTTTTGCTGACGTGACATTTTTTTAAGAGGAGAGAGAAATAATTGAAAAATATTTAAAAAATTTCACGGCAAAATCGTTAGCTATTTAACGTCGGGGACCAAAATAGGAGAACTATGTAACATAAGGGACGATTTTGTCGAAAAACATAGTTTGGGGACCAAAATAAGAAAATAATAATAGTTTGGGGACCACCAGTGTAGTTTTCCCTAACTTTTTTTTGCGACATAGTTATCCTCAAGTACGACTTCAACAACTTCAATTTTAAAAAACTTTCTTTTGTAAAAGCAACAATAATATGAATAGTTAAAAGAATTCTATAACAATTGTCACACATTTGGGAAACAATTAAAACGTTTAGAAAATTGTAATAAATTTACATTTTTTTCTCTAGGTAAAAATTATTTTTTAAGTAATTTCAACTCAATAAATAATTCATTTTCATCAACATTAAATAACATAAAAAGAAAAGCATTTTCATTTTTCATATAACTGATATTGTTTAAATCTGTTATTGAAAGAAATAAAGACTTGATCAAAACTATCAAAACGTGCAGTCTTAGCTAGAGTATGAGCCACTTTGTTGCCTTCCCGGAGCACCTATCGCTTGTGTTGGTTCAACTAGTTCTACATGATCAACTTCTTAACCTAATCATGTATCCAAATTAAGCATTCAGAAACCCTACCAATTAATAACATGAATTTTTGTAAACAGAAAAGGGTAGAGGAAGCAACTCTGATTTAACCAACTAAAGCATTAATATTAATATTCAAGAAACATCAAGTACTTGATAATTTAAAGCCTGTGAAGTCAGTAATAGCAACCAACAGAAAGACTTAAACCGCAGCAAGTAAAAAGTTCTCAAAATTTTGCTCACAATTTCATAAGTAAAACAACTCTAGCACCTTTAGAATAGACTACTGCAGCAATACATATCTGGATAATCTTATGCTGAAGTTTAAGCAGCATTTTGGGCTGCGAGCCTCTTCCTAGCTTCCTCAATGATGGATAACTTGATACCCTTGCCCTTAGGAAGAGACACCCATGGCTTTGTTCCTTTTCCAATAGTGAAGACATTACCGAGACGAGTTGCAAACTCATGCCCGGCAGCATCTTGCACATGGATTGTCTCGAAGCTACCCTTGTGCTTCTCCCTGTTCTTAATTACTCCAACTCGCCCCCTGTTCCTCCCTCCAGTGACCATGACAACATTCCCAACATCAAACTTAATGAAATCAGCAATCTTGTTGCTTTCAAGGTCTAGCTTGATGGTGTCATTGGCCTTGATCAAAGGATCCGGGTAACGGATAGTACGCCCATCATATGTATTTATGTATGGGATACCTTTCTGGCCAAACTGGACGGACCGAACCTTGCAAAGCTTGAACTGCAGAAAGCAAAAAGGTAGTAGAACTCAAGTACTATGATACAAATGTAACAAGAACTAGCAGAAGATCAAACAGCATACAAGTATACAAACCTTGGTTTCATCACCGGTGATAGCATGGAGACGGAAACGCCCTTTGGTGTCATAAAGTAGACGGAAGTCCTCGTTGGTTTTAGGAATGGACACAACATCTGGCAGAAGATAGTAAAGCATGGTTAGGTAGGAATTGAATCCAGAAAGATGTAGCTTTTAAAGCTAACTTGGAACAAAACCGTGCTTATCTACAAGATCTCAGCATGTATTCCATAAAATTAAAACTAAATTGTCAATCAATCCAAGTAGTGTTCTCAAGGATTTTATCATAGGAATCTGATTTCAAGTGAAAAACATAGTAACCAAACCGAACTATTTCATTCAACTAAATACTTTGTATACTGAGAATCCAGAA
This sequence comes from Hibiscus tridactylites, assembly GCA_958450335.1. Lineage (NCBI taxonomy): Eukaryota > Viridiplantae > Streptophyta > Magnoliopsida > Malvales > Malvaceae > Hibiscus > Hibiscus tridactylites. The sequence goes on along the minus strand of OY288267.1, from coordinate 35,456,153 downwards.
AAATTAAAACTCATAAAATCAGTCCAGCAAGCGAAGAGTACACATACCCATGAAACCAGCAGGATAGGTCTTATCCGTCCTAACCTTTCCATCAACCATAACATGCCTCTGCATGAGAATAGCAATGACCTCTCTATAGGTGAGAGCATACTTCAATCGGTTTCGCAGAATAAGGATCAGCGGCAAGCATTCCCTTGACTTGTGGGGACCAGACGATGGCTTGGGTGCCTTCAAAGACAAAAAATGAATACAAAATTAGAACCTTCATGGATGAATCAAGAAGATAAACTGTGCCAGAAAAAAGAGAAATGAAAAAGGATAAAGAAAAACAGTAAACTTGTGCGAAGGCGAAGGGAAAAATATGATAACATACAAAAGCACCGCCAAGCTTGTCAAGCATCCAATGTCTAGGGGCATTGAGCCTCTTCAAATGTTTCTTCAACCCTCTAGCCTGAAACACACAGCAAAGAGAACAACTTTGTAAACAGAACTGAAATGTACAAGATTTCAAACATATATTGCAAATGAAACTGAAATGTACAAGATCACAAATTGGCTAGCCGATTCAATACTAATTAAGCGATGAATCAGCTAGATCCCAGGCATTAAGACTAATGTTACCACCCAAAACACAGACATCCAAATGCCCAATACAACAAACAACAGCAGGAAAAGCATGAAACCCAGAAATCATAAACTTTCCAAATCAATGAAGATAAACATTAAACAAGAGTGATAAACCAAACTAATCTGGAATATCCTAAACAGGAAAACCATGAAACTCACATAACATATCAAAGAATTAAAGAAATGCTGAGTGAATCGAAGTTGGGAAAGCAGAAGAAACTGACCATCTTGGAGAAATGAGGCTGCTGTGCTCAAAGTCTGCGTCTTGCTAGACTCTCAAAAAAAGAGAAACCCTAATAACTGCATATATTAATAGGATGAGGGCATTTTAGGGTTAACGATCCAAATATGAATTGAGCGAAACTATGCTTATGGGCCTCAAGCCCAGAGAAAAGTATAGAATCTTGGGTTCGTTACCCCTTTTTTGTTTTCGGATTCAGGCTCATTTGTATATTATAAATATTAAAATCAGACCTGAAATTTAATATGTTGTACAGATTTTGATTTTTTTTTATCAAAGTACAGATTTTGATTTTATATAATTATATACATAAAAATTTGATTTTAGTTTAACTGTACACATAAAATTTATTTATTTTTTCTTCCAACCGTTGCTCCTTTAGTATTTTGTCCATTTGCGCTGTTGGCAACAACACTGGTCTTATACTAATTACCGACCGTTGATGTTTTTTTAATTTATTTAATTTTCTATTTTCTTTATCTATTTTTGTTTTCAATAAAAATCTTTTGTATTTTAGATTCTTATTTCTCATATATTTTTTTACGTTTTATTTCATCTGCCTTGTGACATAATTTTTTTTGCATGTTTTATAAAATAATTCTCATCTACGTTTGTGGTAGTTTAATGTTCTTGTAGCAGTCATCACAACCTTACATTTTTATATCTTTTTTGTGACAGTTTGTCGATACTTTTATAACTATTAGAAGAGCAATATACTAGATTGATTTCAAAACTTTCGTATTTGCTTATCTTTCTTATCATCGGGTTCATTTATCATAAAATTCGCTTAAGATTAACATATATCCATCTGCTTCAAAACTCCTTCGATGACTGTCTAATAAAATTATCCCTAGTGTACTCTACGATGACTCCTCGCCTTGTTGACTCTCGCCTCCCTAAGAAACTGCGCCGCTCGAATGAGGATTCGCCGGACGCCGCAGCCCTACCACCCCCGATTACATTTGGCCCTTCTCCCACGATCATCTTTGTCCTTTCGCCATCGATCTCCTCTGCCCCATAATCCCGCTGCTGCTATGGAATATGATGTTACGCAATCCCCCACTGATCTGAAACCTGGCCTTTCCTATAAAGATGCAGTTGCAAGCCACTCCTCTAATCATGGTGACGGGGATTTGATCCCGGCTGATGATGATGACATTGAACTCACTGAGGACGACATACGCACTGGTATATCCGATGGAATTCCTTTCATTGATTTTTCTCCTAGGGTTTAGGAAATTGCCTTGAAAAGTATAGAATTTATCATTGTGCTTAATCTGTTAGGACGTAAAGTGGGTTATACGACTTAGGGGTGTGCAAAAAACCGAAAAATCGAACCCGAACCCAAAACTCGAAAAACCGAACTGAAATTTTGGTTAACTGAACCGAAAAATTCGGTTTCGGTTCCGTTTTTTTTTTAAATTACATAATACCGGTTCGGTTACGATTTTCAACTTTAAAAAAATTCGGGTAACCGAACCGACCGATTATACAATATTATATATTGTATATTTATATTATTCTTTCATTTAATATATAAATTTATTTTCCCAAAAAGTAAAAGTGAAAACCTTAGTCTGTAGTCTTATCTCATTCTAAATTTCTAATAACGCCTCTTTCTCTTCTTACTTTCTTCCAATTCCAATTTCTATTTTCTAATTCTCTTTAACTCAGTTTCTCTATTTCTCAAGCCTAAATTCAATCATAATCATCCATCAATTTACCACTCAAGTATCTTCAATTTTCAACAATCAACACTATAGGCGTGCAAAAGGTATTCTACTGGTATTTTCAAGTATCTTTAATTTTTACTTCGATTTATATTTTTTAATTAAAACTGTTTTTGTTCGATTTCGAATTTAGGTTATATTATACTCGATTTTTGTAAATCAACTGCTACTTGAATTGTAGCCTGCATGTGGTAATTTTAATTTGCTTCTCCTTCCTGAAAATTATAGCTACTAGCATAAACAAATTAGGAATGTTTCTTAGGGATGCCACGTAAGTCATCAACAAATAGTCTGCATCTAAGTTTGGTATAAACAAAAATTTAATTTTTCTCGTAAGTCATAAACAAGTAGTTTGGCATGCTTCTTAGGGATGCTAAAAATTAAAATTTTAAATAAATAATAAATTAGAATCTTTTATGTATATAGTTGTGTGTTGTACTGATTATGGTAGAATGATTGTGAACAAATTGTAGTTTGTTGCAACTTGAAATTTCGAGCTTTTATTTCAAGGAGAGAAATATTCCCTTCAATTAAGTCTTGTAAGATTTTGTATACTTGTCAATTTGATGATAAGTACTCAAATTTTGACTTACTTTAATACTTGATTGTTCACATAATTTTTTTGTTATCTCATCTGTTTGCGTTAGTGCAATGTTGAGAGAATTCTAATAGAATTTATAGACTGAAATTGGTAGCTACTAGTCCATAGACTAATGGTCACATGTTATAACTTGTAATGATTTATTAGATTTTTTGAAGTTCAAAATGTCATATATATTTTGATTTTATTATCTAATTTATGTTTTGTTATTTTTTTCAGATGTCTTTTATCTCTGAACATCAAAGTATTTTAATAGAAACTGATGGCAGTGGCAGCAATCTTGATTTTTCAGGCTTCAACCAACCATAAAATCAGACTCATTCAACAACAAATGAAACTCAATGCTCAATGCATTCACCCTCAATAAAGGCCAAAAAAGGAGTTGGCAACAAAAGAAGATCTTGGGTATGGGATCATTTTAATAAATTTGAATCTCTTGGTGAAATTATAGTTGTATGCTCGTATTGCGACAAACAAATTGCTTGTGCATCTTATAATGGAACTAGTTCTTTGTCTAATCATTTATTAAGGTGTAAAAAGTATCCACCTAATGTTGATAAGTCTCAAAAAATGTCTTATATATTTTGATAAGTCTTGATGGTACAGTACAACCTCTAAATTTGAAAATTGAAAATTTGATCATGACGATTGTAGAAAAGCATTAGCAAAAATGGTGGTTATTGATGAATTAGCTTTTAAGTTTTTAGAACGTGAGGGTTTTCTTGAATTTTGTCAAGTAATGCAACCAAAGTTTACTATTTCTTCACGTTGGACTGTAACTAGAGACTGTTTTGGCATATATGGGGAGGAGAAGAATAAGCTGAAACACTTTTTTAAGTATACTAAGCCTAGAGTTTGCTTGACAACTGATACATGGACTTCTTGTCAAAATCTTAGTTACATGTGTTTGACTGCCCATTTCATTGATAAAAATTAAAACTTGTACAAAAAGATTTTAAACTTTTGTCCAATTTCTAGTCATTCTGGGGAAGCAATTGGAAAAGCTGTAGAGGGGTGTTTGCTTAATTGGGGAATTGAAAATGTATTTACAGTAATAGTAGACAATGCTAGTTCAAATGATGTGGGGATTGCTCATTTGAGGGAAAGACTTAATAGTTGGGATGAATGTGTTTTAAATGGTGAATTTTTACATATGAGATGTGCTTCTCATATATTAAATTTAATTGTTAAAGATGGTTTGAAAGAATGTGATAGTTTTATTTTCAAGATGCGTGCTGCTATTTAGATATATGTGTTCTTCTCCAGCTAGATTACAAAGGTTTAAAGCTTGTGTGCAACAAGATAAGATTGATAACAAAAGTCTTGTGTGTTTAGATGTAGAGACTAGGTGGAATTCTACATTTTTAATGCTAGAAAGTGCTTTAAAATTTCAAAAAGCTTTTAATTTGTTGTCTAAAAATGATGATAGATATCGTGCTGAGTTAGCCAAGTATGATAGGGTGCCTACTGATGGTGATTGGGACTGCATTCATAATTTAATTTTTTTTAAAGATTTTTTATGAAGCTACAGTAAGGCTGTCTGGTTCACTTTATGTCACTGAAAATATGTATTTGCAAGAAATTTTTGGAATTAAAATTATGATATCAATGAAATGTGATAGTGCATCGGATCCTAAACTTAGAAAAATGGCATTAAGCATGAAAAAGAAGCAAAAAAATATTGGGGAAACATTAACAACATCAATTTGATGTTATTTATTGTTGTGCTTCTTGATCCAAGACGTAAATGAAAATATGTTAATTGGGTGATTGAGAAATCATTTGATGAAGATATTGCAGCGGAATTACGTGATAAAATTAGTCATGCTTTATCTTCTATGTTTACTTCGTATGTTATTGTGTTTGATGCAAATGATAAGGGGTTAGACTCTAGTGTTACTCTCATGAATTTAGAGGTGAATGCTACTGCTATTAATGATATGGATGGTGTTCAAACTATGCTGGAGCATCAGTTTGAGAAAGAAATTAGTTATGGTGGTTTGGAAAAAAAAGACAGAATTGGATAAGTATTTAGCTGAAGATTGTGAGAAAGTTTATGGTAAAACTTTTGATATATTAGATTGGTGGAGAAAGCATGCTGCAAGGCTTCCCATTGTTTCTCGAATGGCTAAGGATGTGCTAGCTATGCATATCTCTACAGTTGCATCTGAATTGGCATTTAGTACCGGTGGTCGAGTTCTGGACCCATTCAGAAGTTCATTGAGTCCTAGAACAGTAGAGGCATTAATTTGTGCTCAAGATTGATTGAGGACTTTACATTCTCCACTTTTTGTAGAGGAGACACTTGAAGGCCTTGAAAAGCTTGAATCAGGTAAATTTTTTTTTTACCTTTTCTTTTCTTTCTCTGTTTTCTTTCTATTATTCTTTTACTTAACTAGCTAATATATATTTTTTATTTTTTAGATTTAGTAGATGCTGCAATCATCAAAGATATAGAGATTCTCAACATGTACGATGATTAAGCTTGTTGTTTGCTGTTATTTTCTTTATGTATTTGATTTTAGTTTTTAACGTGAGACATAAACTTTTATTTTTGTGTTGCTGCTTGTTGCAATAGTGATATTATATATTTAATTCTCTTTTGAATATTTGTTAGGTTTGTAAGTTGTAATTGGATAATTTTTTTGTTCTGTTATGGTTATATTTTTATGATGTTGACTAACAATGTTTATTTAATTATGGCTATGAACTTATAGTTTTTATTGGTGATGTTTGTGTATAAATTATGATATTATATATTTAATTCTCTCTCGAACATTTGCAGCAAGCACCTGCAAAGTACAAACTGCAAAGTGCAAACATTGCACACAATGTTGTTTTTAAAAGTATGTAACTTTTTTAACATGTTTCTATTTATGAACAAAATAAAAAAACCATTACCCGAACCGAACCGAATATTTCGGGTAACCGATTATTCAGTTAACCGGTTGAATGGTTATGGTTTAGGGTCGAAAATTTGGTGACCCAAACATACCGGTTAACCGAAATAATTTGCTAATGGTTAACCGAACCCAGTTTTGTACACCCCTAACGACTCTCTACAATAGGCTCATGAGTCTATGGAAGCCGATCAAGCCTATAAAGCTTATTGACATTGAAAATGATCACTTCATAGTTAAATTCTCATTAAGAACATATTATATTAGAGCTCTAATTGATGGTCCCTGGACCATTTTTGGCCACTACATCACAGTTGAACCATGGTATGAGGATTTCGATCCACTGCAATCTCATCCGAGCCGTATAATGGCATGGATTCGCTTGTCGGGTCTTCCAATTACCTATTACAAAAAAGTATTCTGGAAGCCATTGGAGCGCAAATTGGTTCTGTGGTAAAGATTGATTATCAAACTGATAATGGTTGTAGGGGTCGGTTTGCGCGTATGGCAGTGAAGATTAACCTCAATCAACCACTCATCTCTAAGATTTCCATCAATGGCCGGATTCAATTTGTGGAGTATGAATCTCTACCAGTGGTTTGTTTCAAGTGTGGCATGTATGGTCATGCCAGTGAGCTATGTAAAAAATCCTCTCATCTGGCAGCAAATGAACTGAATTGGAAAACTCCGCCCTCATCCGAGCCAATCCAAGATGTTCCTATTGAACATTACGGTTCATGGATGTTAGTTGAGAAACATCGTCGGCCTATGGCAAAAAAAGCAGGCTTCCCCGTCACTATCTACAAAGGCGCCAGTGTCGACTTCTTCTAGGTTCAATTCTATCTTTGTTGCATCTGAGGTTGAAGTTGATTCGAATAAAATGTAGGCTGCTACTTCCCAGCCAATCGCACCCACGCAACCGACAGCCCCATCATTCGTCCCTCATCCACAATTGCCTACCTCTAAAAAACAAGTGATGCATCCTCAAGATGTTGAGAATAATCCAGGCTCAACCTCTTTATCGGGTGCGTAACACCCACTTCCCGACTTAGTAGAGAACCAGGTAGGAGCGTGTTACCGATGGTCGTTACGGTGATCGATGCAATAAAATTTCAACTTAACAACATCACTTAATCAATAATAGACATAAAAATATTACCAATGTACTTACTAGTCCAATTTAATCAGACGAGGACCACAAATAGCCATTTAGGGCCATTTTGTAACCTTAACAAATATTAAGGACTAATTTGTAATTTTGACAAACTAGAGGTCTTTCGATATGAATGACTTTATCAATATGAAATTCATTACTCAAAGGTTAGGTCTACAAGATTTCATTCAATTCGGGGATCATTAACACAATCAATTTATCTTTACAAATTCAGTGACTAAATTGCAACATTAGCAATCTGTCTATTGAGCCTTTAACTAACTTACCTAACCCCGTATCGAAACACTCTAGGTTGTTTCAAAACGGGTGCACGAGAGTCAACATCTGTTGACCTTCCCTTTAGACCATTTCAGTATAGGTTTGACCCGTATCGGAACGGATTAACCACTTTTGACTTTGACTCGTTTCGGTACGCTATGAACTCGTACCGAAATGTTGGTCTCCAGTGACAAAATGTTCCGAAACGACATTATTCCGTTTCGGTACACCCATACTCTCAGGTTCAATATTGTACTCCCGTACTGAAACGTCATCACCCGTTTCGATACGGTCTGGCATGTAATGATATATTTTTGCTGGTTTTTATTCGTTTTAGCCTATCGAACGATGTCCAAATGCAACGAAACTTTACACACAACATTTCAATAGTATAAACTACTAGCATGCCAAGTTTCATGACCATATGAATACGTATATAATGTTTTCACCTTTTTGAGCTATGCATGCAATTTCCATCCATTTTAAACTTCACCAAAAGGCCATTTTAAGCTATATAACTTATTACAATTTAGGTAATACACCAACATATCAAAATAGGCATAAATGACTACTTCGACTACTTTGCCACCTTCCTAGGTGTTTATAAGACAAAAACACATTACTTGGGGCTGGTAGTGACTTGTCTTGCTTGCCGATCTGATTTTCCGACGCGCAAACCTTCTTAACCTGAAAATGCATGAGATGAGACACGTTAGGCATACTTTGCCTAGTGAGGTAGTCACAAACAATGTAAGTAACAATAATGACATGGTTAAACATGTTTCAAATTCATTCTTAATCCTTAGATTGAATCAAGATCATGGATACGCGAATTCCTACGCCTCGCCAAATCAATAAATGGTCTAGTCCCTCCGCCTCTCCAATGTGACCAATAGCAACACATCCTTCCGCTCTACCAAATCAATAAAGGTCGTAGCCTTAGGACCGTAGTCCACCCGTACATTGAGCTCATGAATTCTATGACATGCCAATTGTATCCAAAGTCCATTCCAATCCAAGGTTGCAATATCCATATTTATTTCAATAATCAATGATATACCAATGTCCGGTGAATTCAATATTGTCGATGACCAATATATGTATCTCATCATCAATAAATCATAGTTTGATGTCAATATCAATGTCCGATGGTTTCTATGCAATAATCCAATGACAATGTCCATATCAATGACAATACACAATGACAATATCAATGAAAATAACCAATGTTCAATGAAAACTTGCCGACACTTATCAAAGTGTCCGATTAACCATCCAATGCAATTTCTTCAATAACAATGATATCGATGTAATCTAAAATATCAAATAATGATTCGGGAAGGCCTTTCGCCTAAACCCGAGACTTCGACTACACTCACCTTGACAATCTGAAGCTTTCAAGGCTCTCGGATAACAATCCCCTTGTTCCTAGCTTTGGATGGAGATGATGGATGCTCCTTATCAATGTCTTGAGCTAGGAAATCAATAGAAAGATTGTTAGGGTCGATATTTCGATATTAAAATCACTATAACAATATCAAAATCGATAACCGATCTCAATAGGAATGACGACAATGAGATATCCATGGATAATCAAAACCCTATCTTAGATTATACTCAATATATCATGGAATCCAACAATTGTTTGAGGATTATTGCTTACCCGAACGATAGCAAGGATTCGATATCGATAGAACGGAGAAATCACAAAGCTTAAGATTCCTCCAATGGAGGTATGTGCTTAAGGTTGAAGATGAAGAAGATGAAAAGATGGAAAGGTGTATGCTTCAATGTTTTTCGGGTAAGCTTTTCATTCTTTTCTCAATTTCTCTCTTTTACTAATTAAAGCTCATCAATTGAGCTTTCCTCATAGTGAAGCAACTTCACCAAAATTTCCCACATAGGAGATTTTTAATTGTGGAGGGGCTAATCACAAGATTAGTCCCTCAACTCTCACTAATCTATGGTTTTACCCTCCACTTTGCATTTCCTTTAATTTAGTCATAATATAGGTTCAATAATATTCAATAGAGTCTGATGACGATGTTTTAAGCTCAATTGAGGTTCGATATCAATAATTAACTAGTCAATACAATATTTAGGCTTCATCAATGTAGGATTTCCGATCATCGGTACTTAATTTCCGACTAGGCCGGATTTTGGGGTGTTACAGGGTGCCTCTAAGGCTAAAGGAAAGACCCATGCTATTCTTTGCAAGTCCACGCCTATTGTTCTTGGCCCAAGGAATACAAAAATTATGCCGAAAAAGTTGGTTCCGCTTTTGCATCTAAGATCCGTATCTCAAATCTCAATCCAGCTAAGCATGTAGCTCTGGAACTCGCTGCATCTGCAGCCCTAGTGACGTTGCTTAAAAGGCAACAATCTGCAAAGTCTCCCTTATCAGTGAACGTTTTAGCGTCAACTGATAAATTGGCCCTTGTTGATCGTTCTTTGGCTGCATTCAATGTCTCTAATGCTGTCTCAAGTCTGCCTTCTTCATCTACTGTTGCACCTGGCCACTCAGCCATGGTTGATTGATTTGGTTGATCTTTCCACCCTTCTACTCCCATCTATTATAATGACCATTAAAGTATTCGTTTGGAATGCACAGGGTTGTGGAAGTAGGAATTTTATCCATGTTGCCAGAGAATATATTCGTGATTACAACCCAAATATTTGTGTTTTTATGGAAACTCGTGTTAGTCGCAAGAGAGTTGATCGTATTATAGATGCTTTTGGCTTTCCAAATTCTTATCCGATTGAAGCTCAGAGGTTTTCTGGTGGAATCTGGTTATGCTGGTTTGATCATGTTAAAGTTGATATTCTCTCCTGTCACCTTCAATTCATCCACTGCAGAATATCGTCAGACATCTCTCCGGATGCTTTCTTGGCTACGTTCATTTATGCTAGTCCATCTTATAATTTGAGGCGCGATCTTTAGTAATACCTTACCGACATGGCATCCTCAATTTCTTATCCGTGAGTTGTTATTGGCGATTTTAACGCCACTCTCTCCTATGAAGACTGTAACACCCAGGTTTAGGGGTCGGGTGTTAGGGGAGTTAAATCGAGTTCGTGTCATTGGGCTTGTTTTAAATAAAATGGGCTTGATTTTAATTAAAAAAGGGGCTTGTATTTTCATTAAGGGCAAAATGGGAATTTCTAAATAAATGAAATAAGCTATGTAAAAGTGCCTTTTTGAAAGACTTATTCTTCTTCCAAACCAAAAATCACGACACAAAAACCTCCCCAACCCCAAGTTACTATTCCATCCATTTCCTCACCGATTTCAAGTGTTTTTATCAATGTAAATATGTTTTTGACTTCTCCTTATCATTCTTAACGTTTCTATGGTCTTAGTTTTTCATAAACTCCATTTTTGAAGTTCTTCAAGTATTCAAATTTTAGGTAAAGGGAAAAAACTTCAATGGGTTTTTATTGGGTTTTTTATTTGTAAAGCTAATATATGTTATAATCATGCTTTTAAGTGCAACATATCTTAAAATGGTGGTGTTTTGTTGAAATCCTAAAATGGGTATTTGGGGGTGTGTTTAAGGGTAGAAATCTTGAGTTTTTGAGATAGTTTTGTGAAGGAAAGTTGGGTTGATGGTGTGGTTATGCTTGAGGGTTGTTTTGAACGTGTTTAGTAATGATTTGGGTGTTGGAATTGATGGGTATTTGCTGGGTTGTGTGTAAGTCCGAAAATGAAGAGTTTGTGTTAGTTTTGGCTTGGAAATGTAGTGAATTGGTCTTAAGATGGTAATATGATTAGTGGTAGTGACTTTGTGGATGTTTTGATGAGTAATACGCTGTGTTGGTTGATTAGAAACAAGGGAAATCGTTGAAGAAGCTTCGGGCTCGATTCCAGGAAATTTGGAGGCTTGATCGACATTCTTGGCTTGTTTTGAGGTGTTTGGTGAGTGGACTGTTTTCAATGGCTTTAAATTGGTTCAAAGTGTGTAGTTGAGGTATTAGATTGTGCTTGGTAGACCAATATAATGTGGGGATTAAGTTTGTAGCTTAATCTCTAGTTTGACATTATGAGTTCTTGCTTAATCATGGTGAGACTCGTTTAGTATGTTGGACCAGTCTTGATTACCGGATATAAATGACCGATCGTTAGGATGAGTGTGCACACGGTAAGAGTCAAATTCGCGTGTGGCCTTGGTGATGTGTAGTCACCAAGGAGGAGTACGGTGAAGTAGCATTCCACCGGAAAATGTTATGTGTGATGATGAGTGGAATCCCATCCTGAATGAAACGGTGATGTGTGAAATCCCACCGGAAGGTAAAATTGTTGTTTGAGTACGTTGGGGCGAAAATCCCAACGAAAGCTATCCGCATATCCGAGTAAGCTATATAGTTGCCAATATACTTTGTTAATGTGTGGTTGATGAGTAAGATAATTCGTTATGTTCATGCTAAGCATAACATGAGGTAAGATGCCATGTTCATGCATTTGTGTAGCGGTTAGCTATGTTGGTATGTTGGTGTTAATGTATGCCTTGTTGATGTTTTATGGATACCATGCTTTGGACCTTGCATTGTCAATATTTGTTTTTGAGCTCCCTCGCTAAGCTTTCAAGCTTACGCGCTCATTTTCGACAACACGGATCATTAGTGTGGAAGTTAGCAAGGAGTAAGGAAGTGGCACCCAAGAGCGTGTGTTGCTACTCAAGTATGGTTTTCTTAAATAATGTAATAGATAGCGATGGGGATGCTATGTGTTGTAGGAGCGTATGTTAGACTCTTATGTTGGCTTTTATGTTGTTAAATGCCTATGCTTTGGTGTTGAAGAATTGTAACCCATGTTTTATGAGATGCTTATGTTTTTGTGTGAAAGGAACCTTGTTTATGTAATGCTTTTGTGGATGTATAATTCTTCATAGTTAAATGCCTCATATACATGCCTGATCGTTTAAATATGCTCTTTGTAGGATGTGTTTGCCTCTAGATTTGTTGTATGATTGGTTGCTTGTGATCTTGTTGTTTGGGGCAAGTTTGGGGATGTTTGAAGATGCAGAAAACTATTTTCGGGTCACTCTGTGTGCATGCGTTTCGAAATGCCCGTGGTTGTTTCGGAACGGTTGTAGCTCCAGGGATACTCGTATCAAAACGGGGGTGGTGTCATTTCGATACAATTTGACACTGTGAGCTCCCGTTTCAGTACGTGTTTCGATACGGTTTGCCACTGTGAGTGTCTGTTTCGGAACCAGTTCTGAAATGTTTCGACACTGTAGACCCCCGTACCGGAACGAAGTGGACCGTATCGGTACGACCTGGTCTGGCTTTTAAACTGGAGCCCGCGTTTCAGAACGAGCAAGCATGTTTCGAAACGCAAGCCTATAAATTGACTTTTTGGCATTTTCAAAAGTTCTCGGCTATTGTGTTTTAGTCCCGTTTGTTTGTTTGCTTCCTTGTTAAGTTAATATGCACCTTTTACGTATGGTTTTGGTTTCGTAAGCATGCAAATGGACTAACATGTCACTTGGTAAATTTTAAGTTACCTTATGTCTGCTTGGATGTTTTCTATATCGTTTTCTGCTGACGTTTTCGCACATAGGACTAAATGTAAAATTTAGACAAGATAATTAAATGAAAATTTTCTATGGTTGCTAATCGGAGTGGAACCTTAACGGGTTTCGCTTCGATTTTCCCCGTGTAACCTGTTCGGACCGGTCTGTCGTCTAGCCCAGGACGAGGGGGTTACAAAGACAGACAAGACTGCTCCTCTAGTACACCCAAAACTCCTTTTCAGGACATGGTCTTTCATAGTGGATTGCAGGATCTTGGTTTCACTGGACCTAACTTTACTTGGTATCGTGGTAATTGCTCTTTGCGCTTGGATAGATGTTTGGGAAATGCCGCATGGTTTGACAAATTCTCAGGCTCTTACCTTCATCATCTGCTGCGAATGAAATCTGATCATCGCCCCATCCTTTTATATTCTGACGCCCAACGGACTATTCCTCGGCACACTGAGTTTAAGTACTTCTTGGGTTGGTCTCTATATCATGATTTTGGGAAATTTGTTAAGGATCATTGGGATGACTCGCTTCCAATTACAGAGGCGATTCATAATTTCTCTGTTGATGCTGCTAATTGGAACTTTGAGGTCTTTGGTGCCATTGGTCGTAACAAGAAAATTCTAAGGGCTCACTTGAGAGGAGTCTAGAAGTGCCTCGACCATCACCGTACAACGGTACAAGTAACATGGTAAAGCTTGAGTCCAAACTTCTCTATGATCTCGAAATTGTCCTAGATCAGGAAGAACTTCTTTGGAAGCAAAAATCTCGTATGAATTGGATTAATTTTGGTGATAGAAATACTCGTTTCTTCCACTCTAAAGCAAAAAGTCAGAAACGCAAGAAAATTATTCACTCTCTAAAGCTTTCTGATGGTATATGGTGTGATGATCCGGATCGATTGCGCACAACTGCTTCTTTGTTCTATTTGGATTTATTCTATACCAATGGTGATTCTGCTCCCACTTTACCTATTAATGGCATGTTTCCCAGCTACCCGGAATCTTACTACAGCTCTTTGGTCATTGTCCCTGCTGACAGTGAAATAAGAGAAGCTCTTCTTGATATGTCTTCGCTCAAAGCACCGAGCATATATGGTTTTTATGCAAAGTTTTACTAGAAGCATTGGGATACTGTAGGTCCTTCAGTATGCCGTTCAGTGCGTTTCTTTTTTTTTTTCCGACGGTCACCTTGATCCATATCTTAATAAGACATGAATTGTTCTTATACCTAAAGTTACTCACCCGGAGACATTTGCCGACTTTTGGCCAATTAGCATATGTTCTGTTCAGTACAAGCTTATCAAAAAAGATTATTGCCAGACGTCTGCAACCAATTTTGCCGACGCTAATTGGCCCTCACCAAACGAGTTTCCTGAAGGGTCTGAAAACGTGATTCTTAATCAGGAAGTAATTCATTCTATGAGTCTCAAGAAGGGCATCGCGAGTTGGATGGCGATAAAGCTCGATCTTCAAAAAGCTTTTGATCAGCTACGTTGTGAGTTTATTGAATCCACACTACTCAATGCTGGTTTACCTACTTCTCTTTTCTACTTGATTATAAAGTGTGTGACTTCTTCATCATTGCAGGTCTAATGGAATGGAGTTTACAGTGCTGAATTCAAGCCAATGCGGGGTATTTAGCAAGGGGACCCTCTGTCCCCTTACCTATTTAATCTTACGATGGAGAGGCTGGTTCACTTAATTTCATGTAAAGCTGCAAGCGGTGAATGTAATGCTTTTCGGCTAGCACATAATGGTACACCTATATCCCATCTTTTTTTCGTCGACGACCTTGTCCTTTATGCCAAGGCCACTATTGATAATGCTTTGGCTATTGAATCAACTCTTGATCTCTTTGGTGAGTGTTCTGGCCATATGGTTAATCGGCAGAAAACAAAAATTTTCTTCTCACCAAATACTTGCTCGGAAATCCGAAATACTATTTGTTCTCACTTGGGCTTTCAAGAAATAAATGAGATGGGATCATACCTTGGTGTCCTTGTTCGCCACCTTGGTGCTACAGGAGTAATATACAATGTTATTATAGAGAAAATTCAGTCGAAACTCGATGGTTTGTCTGCACAATCCCTGTTTTTCGCAGGCAGGCTAACTTTCGTGAAATCTGTTATGCAAAGCATTCCTTGCTACTTTATGCAATCTTGCAAGCTACCGATGTGTATATGTGATAAGATTGAAACTATAATCCAACGCTTCATTTGGGGGGGGGTCTGATGCTTCATCGTCAAAAATGTCTCTAGTGAATTGGAATACTATATGTCAACCCTTAGCTAATGGGGGTTTGGGTATCTGTAATACTGTCAAAGTTAATAAAGCATTCTTGATGAAGGTTTGCAACGCTCTAGTGTTGTCCCTCGATGCTTTTTGGTTCTCCCTTCTTCGTGAGAAATACCGTGTTTACACTACATGTTCAGAGTCTATAACACGTTCTTCTTGTTCATCGTTTTGGTGTTCTCTTGCTAGCGTATGGGCGAAATTTTACAACGCCACTGCTTGGACCATCGGCAATGGCCAAATGATCAGGTTTTGGACTGATAATTGGATCGCTCCATTAGGTCCCTTGATAAATCATAGAGTCCGAGATACTAAAATAGACCTCTCTGTGCCCCTTTCGGCTGCAGTAAACTCGAGTGAGGGCTAGAATTTTGATATTTTTCATCAGTTACTGCATCCATATGTCATAGATCACCTTGTAAATTTGGCCCCGCCACATCCTTTGCAGGGGAGGGATGTTTGTTATTGGACTGAAAGCATCAAGAGGATTTTCTCTATCAAAAGTGCATATAATTTTCTTTCCAAACAGACTTGGGATTCCCCTGATCCTAAGTGGAAATTAATTTGGAAATTGAAAGTGCTGGAACGCTTGCGCTTGTTCTTGTGGCTTGCTACTAGAGATAGATTGCTTACAAATCAGATTCGTTGATGTCGTGGTTTTGCGCAGGACCCCTCATGTCTGACATGCTCGAACTCAGTTGAAAGCCTGCTCCATATTCTTCGCGATTGTCCGAATGCCGCAATGTATGGCTGCACCTCCTCTCAGCAAACATGTTTGCAACGTTCTTTTCTTTCTACAGTTAATTTTTGGCTTGCTTCAAATTTGTGTAATGATTTAGTGTTTGCATATGACTGCCCATGCAACATTTTTTTTACATCTTCTATTTGGCAACTATGGAAATGGCATAATATTTTTCTTTTCCAAGGTGAAATGGTTGATCCTATTTCTCTCATGAATGTAAGTGTTTGTTGGACAATGCATTATGTTGTAGGAGCTTTGACAATCTCGCGCACCAACCATTTTGCCGCAGATCTTGTGAGTTGGAAGCCACCTGATCCGGGCTGGATTTGTTGAAAATCAATTGAATGAATATATTTCTTTCATATATCCAAATATTCTGTACATGGACTATTTATATACAATATTGGGCTAGCTAACAAGACTAACTGATCTAACAACCTTTCTAACAATTCTAACTATATAATTAACAGATTATACAAAACGGTTTCCAACACTCCCCCTCAAGTTGGTGGGGCAAATACATCTTTGACACCCAACTTGGATAACAAGTGTTCATTTTGAGAAGAACTTAAAGCCTTTGTGAAAATATCAGCTGGTTGCTCCTTGGTTGAGATATATTCTGTCTGAATCAGCCCTTCTTGAATTTTTTCCCTCACAAAATGGCAATCAATCTCTATGTGCTTTGTCCTCTCATGGAATACGGGATTAGCAGCTATTTGAATGGCAACTTTACTATCACTTAACACTTTTGTTGGCTTATCGTCTTGTATTCCCAATTCTTTTAATAATCCTTTTAACCAAACTATCTCTGCAGTCACCATGGCCATACTTTTGTATTCTGCCTCTGCTGATGATCTAGCCACAGTACTTTGCTTCTTTGATTTCCATGAAATCAATGATTCTCCCAACATTACACAATATCCAGTGATGGATCTTCTGGACATTGGACATGTGGCCCAATCTGAGTCACAACTTGCTGTGATAGTGCAGTCACTTGTGGATTTCAGCAGAATACCCAAACCATGATTCTTCTTTATATATCTGACTATCCTACAAGCTGCATCCATGTGTTCTTTCTTTGGCTGGTGCATAAACTGACTCAAATGTTGCACTAAGTAAGCAATATCTGGTCTGGCATGTGTTAGATACAGTAACCTACCAACTAGTCTCTGAAAAGGTGCTTTATCAACAAGTACTTCTGAAACATCTTCTTGTTGAATGTGTTTGTCAAACTCAACTGAAGTCAATTTAGTATTCTGTTCTAATGGAGTCATAGCAGGCTTTGCTCCCTCTGCACCAGTATCTTGTATAATCTCTAGAGCATATTTCCTCTGATTGATCAAGATCCCTTCTTTGGACCTTAAAACCTCTAAACCAAGAAAGTATTTAAGCTCACCCAGATCCTTCATTTTAAAATTTCTATGCAACATAGCTTTCAACTCTTCAATCAAATCAACATCATTTCCAGTAATAAGCAAGTCATCCACATATACCAATAGAACAACAATTCTAGAACCATGTTTCTTAGTAAACAATGAATAATCTAGTTTACTTTGAACAAACTCTGCTTCCAACAAGGCTTCTGTTAACTTTGCATTCCATTGACGTGATGCTTGTTTTAATCCATACAGAGATTTTTGGAGTCGACAAACCATAGTCTCCCCCTGACTACAAAAACCAGCAGGCAATTTCATGTAAACTTCCTCAAGAAGGTCACCTTGAAGGAAGGCATTGTGGACATCCATTTGCCACAATGACCACTGAAAAATGGAAGCAATAGCCAAGACAAATCGAACAATAGTAAGCTTGGCAACAGGAGAGAAGGTATCCACAAAATCTACACCCTCTCTTTGATTGTAGGCTTTAGCTACTAAACGAGCTTTGTAACGCTCAACTTCTCCAAAGGCAGTATATTTAACCCTAAAGACCCATTTGCACCCAATACAAGCTTTACCAAGAGGCAAAGGAACAACAGTCCAGGTTTTATTTAATTCCAAGGCCTGGATTTCTGCATTCATGGCTTCAATCTATTTTGGATCTAATTTGGCTTCATCAAAGGTCTGAGGCTCAAAAATGGAAAAAATGTATGAAGAGGTATGAGGTGGCAAATGAGAATAAGAAAGAAAATTCTGAATGGGATACAAACCTGAAGGAGAAGTGGATTGGCAGGTATGAACATAGTCATTGAGCCACTGTGGTGGTTTGGGAACACGAGAAGAAACTCGACGAGAAGAAGAAGTAGAATTTAATGGTTGTGGTGGTTGTGGTGGTGGAGGTTGAGAAGATGAAGAAGGTTGAGAAGATGAAGAAGGTTGAGAAGGAATATCTGTTGAAGCACTAGAAGCAGGATGAAAAGCAGTATGTGAAGTGTCAGATGAACCAAGAGGAGAATTCTGAGAATCAAAATCAAAAAAAGATTGAGAAGAAGAACTGGAAAGATTAAGAAACTCAAAATCTGGTATATAAGGAAAAGAAGGAAAAAAAGGAGAAGAAGAAGAATCATCAGAAATGAAGCTAAAAGGAAAGATATCCTCATGAAAAAAGACATCTCGGTTAACAAAAAAAAGATGAGTTTCAAGATTAAAAAGGATATAACCCTTTTGGGTTGAGGAATAACCAAAGAAAACAGAAGGAATAGACTTTGCAGAAAATTTATCAGAGAAATTAGGTTTAGTAGCATAGCAGAGACAACCAAAGACCCTTAAATGAGATAAATTTGGAGGTTTATGATGCAACATCTCAAAAGGGGACTTCCAAGAAAGCAAAGAAACAGGAAGCCTATTTATAAGATAGCAAGCAGTGGTAACACACTCTCCCCAGAACTTTAATGGCACTTTAGAATGAAAACGCAAAGCCCTAGCAACTTCAAGAAGATGCCTATGCTTCCTCTCAGCAACCCCATTCTGCTGAGGGGTATGCACACAAGTACTCTGGTGGACAACACCAAGAGAAAGAAAGAAAGAAGAACATAAAGTATTGAAGAATTCAGATCCATTGTCACTTCTAACAGTTTTGACAGTAGTAGAGAATTGGTTTTGAACTAAACAGAAAAACTGCTTAAGAGAAGAAAGAGCCTCATTCTTATGCTTCAACAGATAAACCCAACTCATCCTAGTGTGATCATCAACTATGGTGAGGAAGAAACGACAACCAGAGTGAGTGGAAACCCTATAGGGTCCCCAGATATCAATATGTATAAGAGAGAAAGGGGAATCAATCCTAGAAGAACTAGAAGGAAAATGCATCCTAGTTTGTTTTGCTAAGGGGCAAACAACACATTTATGTATAACATCAGAATCAAAACGCACAGAATGTAAAAATTCAACTTTATTTAATTTGGAAAGAGCAGCATGCCCTAAACGAGCATGCCAGATACAAGTATCACTCATAACAGAAGACATGCAAGAAACATTTGCAGCATCAGAAAAAGAAATGGAATTTGCTTTGGACATACCACCAGACTCAAAAAAATAAAGGCCATGAGATGCCCTACCAATCCCCTTCATCCTTCCATTGCAAAGATCCTGTAACAAACAGAAATCAGGGTAAAAAATGAGACAACAATTCAGGTCACGGGTAAGACGAGAAACAGATAACAAATTATGTTGAAAGTCAGGGACAAAGAGAACATTCTGAAGAGTGGAGTCTGGTGTTAATCGAAAGGAACCAAGGTGAGTAACATGAGTTGTTTTACCATTTGAGAGGTGAACAAATCGGGAATATGAAGCACATGAAATAGGATCATCCAGATGATTGAAAGAAGATAAAATATGGTCTGTAGCCCCTGTGTCTACAATCCAGCAAAGCGAAGTATTAGATGAATGAGAATTAGAATTAATTATACTTGCGAGATTTACAACAGCATCAGCAGAAGGAGACTTGTTCAGCAAACGAAGGATCTGATGATACTGATCCTGGGTGAAAACTGGAGCAGAAGGTGACACAGAGGGAATACCAGACACAGCAGAGACTAAGTCACCATCACCATCAGAATGAACAGGAGAAGAAAGAGTCACTGCAGCAGAAGAACCACTCTTCTTCTTATTGAACTTATAGTGAGATGGAAACCCAATCAAACGGTAGCACTGATCTTTTCGATGTCCTTTGATGTTACACTGCTCACAAACGCCAGAAAAACGATGACGATCACGATCACGATCACGATCAGAACCACGAGAAGAAGCAGAGAACAAAACTGTGGTCTCCAGGGTACCAAGAAGTGAAAGCTGGGTCCGCTGAGATTCCTCCTGAACGAGGATAGAATACGCCTGATTGACCGAAGGAAGCAGTTTCATGATCAAAATCTGACTTCGAATGGCACCGTAAGATTCATGTAACCCCATTAGGAACTGAAAAAGCTTCTGGCGAACAAGAATCTTTAGGTTGTCCTGAGAAACCTCACACTCGCAGGCCGTAAAAGGCACAAGAGCCTCATATTCGCTCCAAAGCAACTTAAGACGAGTAAAGTAACTGGAAATAGTAGAATCACCTTGAGAAACGGTGGCAATTTTGCGATGCAGAAAGAAAATGCGGGAGCCGTCCACTTTGTCGAACCATTCGGCCAAATCTTTCCAAACGAGGGCAGCACTTGACGCGAAGGCAACACCGGCGGAGAGGTCCTTGGAAACGGAATTGAGGATCCACGACAAGACGACCGCGTTACATCGATCCCACTGTGAGAGGAGATCACCAGAATACGTCTCCCGGCGGCAAGAACCATCGATAAACCCTAGCTTGTTCTTCGCAAGCAGGGCTATCTTCAACGAACGACTCCAGATGGAATAATTGTCAATTCCAACAAGGGGATGAGAAACGAGCATCATGCCCGGCGTATCAGAAGGATGGAGGTACAAAACATGATTGAAATCAATGGAATCAGAGGGCATCGTGAAGAAAAAATTGGGGAAAACGGTAGAGAAAGAAGAAATTGGGAATTTGGGGAAAATGGGAAAGAAACGAAAGACGGCAAAAACAGTCAAAAAGAATTGGTAGCCCAAAAAAGTCCAAACGGAAAGAAACTCAAATCTGATACCATGTTGAAAATCAATTGAATGAATATATTTCTTTCATATATCCAAATATTCTGTACATGGACTATTTATATATAATATTGGGCTAGCTAACAAGACTAACTGATCTAACAACCTTTCTAACAATTCTAACTATATAATTAACAGATTATACAAAACGGTTTCCAACAGGATTTCGCTAAATGCTGATGGAGCATTGGCTATTGTATCGAAAGTTGGGACTGCAGGCGGTGTTCTTCGAGACCATCATGAAAATTTCATTTCAGGTTATCATCGCTCCTTGGGGGTTACTACTGTTATTCAACCGGAGCTTTGGGGAGTTTACGACGGGCTTTGCCAAGCTTGGTCAAATGATTTTAATTGTGTGCAAGTTCAAACTGACAGCTCAGATCTGTTCGACCTTATCTCTGAAGCATCTGTGGATAGTCCCTTTAGCCTTGTCCGCAACATCGCCGAGCTTCGCTCAAGAGCCTGGATTGTTGAATTCATTCTAATCCGCCGCGAAGGCAACTTTGCTGCAGATCACATGGCAAAAATCACGCCTATGAGCACCGATTCTTTGAGCATTTTCAACCTTCCTCTCATTTCTTTAGCTGATACTTTGTATAGAGACATCTATGGTCCGCCGTATTTGCGGATAAGCTGCTAATGCTCATAGCTTAATGCCTCATTCTCATTCAAAAAAAATTATTAAACCCAAAAATGATGAATTTTCTAATTAATTTTACGGGCCATATAGATATTATAAAAAAAAACTGATAAACTGACAAAGAATAATGAAATTATTCTACCGATATTTAAAGATAGCAGCAAAACACACTAGACAACGACACATTCTAATGGTGACTGAAAATAGATATAAATCTTTAAAATTTTCATTTTTATTTTTTTTAATAATTCATGGTGCAGTGATTTTTTTTACAACTTAAAGAAAAGTTCATTCTTACAAGGATTTTGGGCCTGCATTTTTTAAGATATTTTAGGTGGCCAAATTTAGAGTAAGAAATTATAGGTTAGAAATAATTTTTTTAAAAAGTTTAGATGTTTAGACGAAAATTTTTAAAAATTTTGAGAGTTTTATTAAATTTTTTAATAATTTTAAAAAAATTAATAATTTTTAAAAATTTAATTTAAAATATTCAAACTTTGAAGCTTAATAAAATATTTTAAAAAAATTTAGAGTGTTAAATTAATATTTTTAAAAATTTAAGGACAAGATTTAAATTTCGCAAAATTTTGGAGGCCTAGCCTCCAAAGAGTTTCCGCCCCTACAATGTCTATCTAATTAATTCAACTTTTAACCCTTTTTTTACCACAATGTCTCTTATTTATCTATTTAATGTTTTAAACAAAGATTAATTTGTCAAAACAAATAAAATTATAAAGATCCTATTAAAATAAAATAAAATTATAAAGATAATAGAATTTGTATGTTAAATATTTAATATTTTAACAGATCCACTAATAGTAATTAAGTACTCATATTATCCTGTATACGAATTTCAAGATAAAAAAAAAGTACATAGTAATAAATGTATTTAACACAAGAATTACAAGTTGACATCCGTGCCAACAATACAGCCAAGGAAGAAAAACAAGTTGCACACAAAACAAATAAAAATGCTAAAGAAAAAGTAGAAGCCAATGGAAATCAATCAGATTCTACAAAAACAAATCAATCCTCAACACCAAGACTTGTTAATCCTGAACAATGTGAATCAGAATGGTAGCTTCATCACTGCTGGGAGCTGCACCATCTGCTTATTCATGAGTCATGACCCCACACACAATAAAAATTAAAATAATTATTATGACAGTCGTTCAATGAATCGAATATTGATGATTATAAAATGGTGCTCGAAGCATTTAACCTGGAAGAGATGTGGGCAACTGGGAGACAATGTTATCAATGATACCTCCATCCTCTGTTTTCTCTGCTTTGCTTTGATCTTCACCAGCTTCTTCCACCTTTTGTCTCTTATTTCTTTCCTCCCCGGCTTCGCCCTCGGAGTGGTGAAAGAGGTTGGACATAAAATTGCTGATAAGCCCTCCGCCGCTGCCTTCTTCCTCTGCTTCATTTTGACTTGCACTTGTGTCATCAAAAGCTTCAACTTTTCCTTGGCTACTGCTAATGTTTCCAGTTCTCGGACTTGGGCTGACCAGATTCGAGATGATATGGTCGAAAATCCCGCCGCCCTTCTCTTCATTTCCCCCCTCTGCACCTGCGCCGATCGTCTCTTTCTCAGCTTGTTTAGTTGTGTTTTCACCATCATCGCCGTCTGTTCCTCCGTTGACGAAGTTAGAGAAGAGATGAGTAATGAATCCACCACCGCCGTCAGCTCTCTCTTCTCCGTGTTCTTTAACTGCTTCTGGGTTTTGTCTTTCTTCTCCGGCAACCTCATCGTCTTCCCGGGGAATTACTGCTTCGGGCACAGCATCTTCCATCTTTTCAGCTTTGGCTGTTTTCTTAACACATCAAACAGGGTACTGGGTTGAGGGGACTGACAGGTGTAATTTATATTGAAAGGCGGCGAAACGGGAAAGAGAAAGGAAAGGGCAGAACCGTCATTTTTAGAGAGGGTAACGGTGATAGGATCTTCTTACACGTAATTTTGGTAGTAATTGTTATGTAGCCGAATGGGCCAATAAACGATGTACACGTGTCACGTTGCCGGACTCTCTTCGTTGTTCAAGGAGTTTTATGATTTCCATATACATGGTCGGTGGAGTAGAATACCGCCCTTGTCAGAAATACAATACACTTTTTCCAAAAAAGAGAGAGAAAGAAATACAATACACTGGCTGATTTATATAACAATAAAAACGCCATCGTTTCCACTGAAAATTAATTGCATTATGGGGTAAACTACAACAGAACGGATATTACTCAATTATAAATGATATTATATTTAGGTCACTTAATTATTAAAAGTTATATTTAGGTTATTTAATTATGAATAAAATTATATTTGGGTCACTCAATTATTAAAGTTCATATTTGGGTCACCGTTCATATTTAAAAATATATTAATTTGTATACTAGATTAATTAATGATTTCAAATGAAGTACTCTAATGTTAACGAGTGTACACAAGTAATTTCGAAGAAAAAAATAACTAAATTGATGTATTTTTTAAATAAGAAGGGTGATACAAATGTAACCTTACCCATAATTAAGTGATCAAAGTTTAACTTTTAATAATTGGGTCACTCAAATGTAATTTTACCCTTAATTGAGTGACCAAAATATAATTTTTAATAATTAAGTGACTTAAATGTAATTTTACCCATAATTGAATTAATCTGTTGTAGTTTACCCTTGCATTAAAAGTCTCTAAATAATGGGTGGATTTGAAGATCTTTAAATTTTAAAATATTTTAATTGAGTTTTTAATCATAAATACCATTTCAATTATGCCAAATTTAATCTAACACGAAATATACTTAAAACATGCTCATCATTTTTTAAACATTATACACCTGCTACACCAATAGCTTTGGATATGATTAGTTTAAAAAAAGAAAAAATAAACTTGTTTAGTTTCAATGACAGTAATTTGTAACACTTCAGAAACCTGTGCAAACATATTTAAAATTTGAACATTTAGCTCAACATCAAATCCGTACAAAAATTTAATGTTCAAACAATGACTAGACTGATGGAAGGACATAATTGAAACAATATTGTTAATTAGACGACTCAATTAGGATGTTCTAAAGTTCAAAGACCAATTTAGAATCTAAGCATAATTTAAAGATGCCTGCTGCAATTAACACTTAAAGAATTAAAGAAGCAAATATTATATAAAAGCAAGCGGGAAAATCTCTTTTCTTTTTTATCATTTACTTCACCAATATTTGATAAGAAAAAAAAACAAAAAAATATTCATTATGCTTTTGCTGGAGTTAGGTGCGGGGTTGTGTTTCTGCTAAAGTAATCTACCTTTAAAGTAACCAACAAAGGAAGAAAGAAATACTCATCTAAACAATATATAGGCACTAGGCAGACGCTTCACATTTCACATATCCGTGGAAATGCCTAAACAAGATCTTCACTAATCAGCATTGGTAATTGGTATCGATACATAGTCGAACAAAAGTGTATTCCGTAAAGAGTTGAACAATGCTCACTCTTCTTCATCATTTAAAATGAAAACTCTGCCTAAGTTTTCACAAGAACTAGAAACCATCTCCTTTGCAAGATACATGATCAAATTCAATGGAGTTGGTTGCTTACCCATATAGAACCTAGTGGAAGCCGAGTCCCCGTTATGCTATGGAACATTCCCCCTTCGACCATATATAGCTTCCTCCTCGGCCTTCTTTTGCGCTTCCCTTTTCGCCTTCCGTCGAGCATCCCTCGCATCATAATCTGCCTGTACTTTGTCCATTACCGCATCAAAACCAGGAATCGTCCTTCCCAGTTTGTCATAGACTTGGCTGCTAAGGTTGTAAAAAAGTCGGAACAATCTCTGCAGGAGTAAAAAGCACAAAGGTTACAACATAAGGGCTTGTGGAATAATAAGACTCATTGTCATCATATTAGAAAGATCACCAGAACAGTTTAAAAGCTACTGCTCAAAGATAGTAAGATACTAAAAATTATCATAACATGTTATTTTTAACAAAAAAAACATTTTTAACAATTCCTAAGATGGTCATACAACAACAACCAAAAAACAAAAACTAATATATGTTGAAAGCAAGGTCGATACTTTAGTTATCAAACTTGAAACTTGACCAACATCATACTCCGAAAAGATTACACCCTACCTTGACATCCTTATTCCAGTGTCTAATGTAAGGAGGACCAGTGTTGTAGGTGCCAAGGGGTTCACGATACCACTCTCCACCGTACGTAATATCATCCATTGCTTGCTCAACACTTAAAACTTCCCACGGTCTTAACCCAGGGATAACTTTGGCCAGTTTTCGCCTGCCTCACAGAAGAAACTAAAATATTAACATTTTTCGATATATAAAACAATTTTAAATAGACCCTTCTAGTAAGATGATAACCACCAAGAAAACGCGCATTTTCAGCATATGATGTACAGTCATCTTCAAACACCAAACCAAATAACGCAGAGAAGAAGAATAGAAGTAATACCGGAGATCTTTTGAAATGTATTTATTTGGCATATGATCAGCTTCCAAAACAGTTGTCAGTTCAGAGCCACTAGCCCAAAGAAATAGGGCATGGCTGGGAATTCTAACTCCAGGCCATATGCCATCATTAGCTTTTAGGACGGCCAAATCACGTCTTTTGCTTTCTATAGCCTCTTCTTGGAGCTGCGTATAAGTTTTCTCCTCATATCCTTTAAGGGGAACCCAAGGAGGTATACCTTTCTGAAGTTTATGAAGGAAAGCTGTTGCTGCCGCACCAAGCCTAACTGATCATCGATAAAAGACAATAGTAAATCAACAAGAAAACTGAATCGGGCCATTCAGAGACAATACTCATCTAACTATAATGCATCTGATCTGATAGTATCTTCAAGATAAAAGAAATCATGCCTACAACACTACAACGAGGCTTTAGCTCTAGATTCCAAACGATTCAAACAGCTAATCTGAAAGTTCTGAATCTTCTATTCAATAAATCACAATATTTAAATGGAATTCCTTGTTTGAGTTCATGGAAAAAAGCAAACAATATATACAAAAGGCAGCCCTCAACTAAATACACATCATAGCATTTTAAATGGATTTAATTGTGTTAAAATTGCACCCCATGGTCATTTCATATTACCTGAATCCCCATGAAAATCACATAATCATGTGTCGAGATAATACACACGAAACCTAGTTCATCGAAGTTGTATTTGACTTAGATAACTAATGCCATTTTGGTACAACATTTTGCATTTAAGCTGAAAGAACACAAACAAAATATTAATCACGCGATACGTATCGATCAACGCTGAAACTATGAAAGAGGATTCCCAGCGTATACAACTTGGCTACCTGTTTCCACATGGAATAAACAGATTTAAGTGAAAAGCATAAGAATAAAGGAAAACAAACAAACCTTCCCAAGTGGCTATTGCAGGTTCCAAGCCATAAACCATATGAATAGGTGCCCATTCATCCATGTCCTCTCCCCAAATAAAAGTGTTTTTATCAATAATCCCACCACCCCAAGCTGTTTTAAGGGTTATTAACTCACAAGGACCTCGGGTACGCCCCAACCGATCTTTATAATACCATCCTCCACTCCTCATGATAACTGTATCCACAAATAACCATGAAATGCTTGAATATAAAAACAATCTAGAACATAGTATTAAAATGCGGTCGCAACCCAACAGCTGCATCGTAACGGTTTTGGAGGTGGTCACAACACCGCAAACCACATTTAAAATCTTAGTTACTTTTTAGAGAAAAATCACGCCGCAACAGCCACAACAGTGACTTTGCAACCGCAATTTAATACTATGATCTAGAACATAAGATGAAATCCAAAGAACTAAAGAAAAATGTAAAATAACATGATAATCAACATCTAAAACTTTGAGTTTGACCTCTAATATTCATCCAACTCTGGAAGTTAAGAAACTCAACAAATTCTAAAACAATTTGTTGCAGAACCAGGCAAAACAACAATGTACAATTCAACATAGAAGCTAAACGACTAGAACTGATACATGAACTCGGAACATGTTCCGAAATTCAAGACAGAAACCGACTTACAGTCATAGTAACGCTTCTCGAGCCGCTTATACCCGATGGCTTGAGCAACATCAATGGGTCGACCAGGTGGATAAGGCCTCTGGCGGAACCCCCAGAGGCCAAAGAAGAACTGTTTAGTGAAATCCCAGAACTTATCATCACTCTCTTGTCTTGTTTTGATAGCTTTTCTAGGCATAGGCCTCCCATCCAACCCGATCACGTGCGGAACCGCTTGCCACAGCTTCTTATCTTCCTTCCTAAACGGCTCATCATTCTCTTTAAGCTCCATCCTATTGATCTCATCAGCAATTTCCTCAGCTCTAGCCAAGAACTGAACCACGGGGCTTTTCCTGAAATCATTCCACCATTTCTCATTCTCTTTAATCTCCTCCTCCGTCGGATTCTCTTTCTTCTCGAAAAAGGGGTCTTCGTTCAGAATCTTCTCGACCTCCGGAGTGTGCCTGTGATCAGGGAGGTTCTCGCATTCCCAGAAGAACTGGTCCAGCATCTGCTTGTAGGGTCCGGGCTTGTCTGAATCCGGGTCGGGTTTCTTGGGTTTTCGCCTGAAGAGGCTGGAGTCGCTTATGGAAGAGAAGTTTGGAGAGGTTGAGGATGTTTTGGGGAGGAATGAGTGGGCGAGTGAGTAGAGGTTGATGGGTTGGATCGGGTTTTGAGGTTTCCTGAACCAGCTTTCGAAGGGATTAAAGTTGATTGAAGTCATTTGGGATGTTCGTTACTAAGGCTTCTGGGTTTTGGTGAGCTTAAAGGGAACGGAGTTCGGCTAAGTGCCGACGGAGCAACCTCAGATAACGAGCTTTCTCGAGTGATAAGAGTGATGGCGGAAGGGGTATTACTATTAGGCTAAAGTACACGTATCATTTAACTTTTAAAATTTTTAATTTAATAACTGAAATTTTGAATTACTCTTATTTTAATCCATCTGAATCATTTTTTTTTCTGATTTTAATGTGGGTTGGTATTATATATTGAAAATAAAAGTTTACAAGATAAAGTTAAACAAAATAAGACAAAAGAAAGCTTAAGACAAAACAAAGAAAAGAATAAATCTGGAAAAGGAATTAGAGGGTAAACCACCAGTAATCACTTTCGCGTGTAGAAAAAAACATTCTATGAAGAATCGAGCATAGGATCAAAACCGTAGTCATCAATTATGAGAAGTTAAATTAAATCTAAAAAAAAAACTTCTTCGCGATTTATGGGGGTTCAAAGAAACGACATGTAACCCCCTTAACCCGGCCTAGACGGTTGACCCGAATTAAAAAGACTACACGGGGAAAACCAAAGTCAACCCGAAAGTCAACCTTGATTAACGACCATTTTTTTTTCTTTTAATCCTATCTAGATGCACATTAACCCTAGTTATGTTCACAAGATCAGCATACTCAAAGATCAAAACAAACGGAGAACATTCAGGGACTCAAATGCACAAATTACAACTTTAGGGACCAAATTGTAAATTTTGAATATTATAAGAACTTAACCCAAATTAAAGTTACCAATATGAAATTAATCATCTTTCATGCTTCTCTGCCAAATTTCAGCTCAAACGGACATCTCAAACTCCTCCAATTGCAATAACAAGTTTCAGGACCAAAACGCAAACATTTCAAAATATATAACCATCAAATTCAGAGCCTAACGGTCGAATGTTCCGAAACAGGGAGGACCTGTTCCGAAACGCGGGACCGTTCCAAAACGGGTTCCGAAACAAGGCTTGGCAGTGGCATTTCCGTTCCGGAACGGTTCCTCCCGTTTCGGAACGCCTAGGCCATTTCAGGCCCCTGTTCCGAAACGGTAGCACCCGTTCCGATACGGCCTGCCCAGATTTGCAGATTTTTGCTGAATTAACACACAATTGACCTATCAAACATGCTCCAAATGCCACCAAATTATACCAGCAAGTCATTCAACATACAAGGAACATAATTGCACCAACCATACATCAACATGGCATCAAATTAAGAAATACCCAATTCTATAGGCAACATCCTATAAAGCAAACCATGAAATCCTCAAATCACCAAAACACATACCAAGAGGCCAATTACAAGTACCAACATCATCAACAACATAAGTCCAACTTAGGGAGTCCAAAACATCTCCCAAAACAACAACATAGGTCCCCCATTGCCAAATACCCCAAAGCTAATAGTTTTAAGAAAATGTTCACCATACATGAGCTTAAATCTTCACTTGGATGCTTGACTTCCTTGCTGCCCCAAATGCACTTCAATGCTCTGCATTATTGGTTTAAGAAAAGAGAGAGCGTAAGCAAATAGCTTAGTGAGGAATGCTCATTTAAAACCACACAATAATGCATTTACAAAACACATTTATAAACCTTAGCTCAAATCATCATTTGTACATGCACATAAGCATTTAAAACAAGCATTTCATGCTTCAAGTTCATAATATGTCATATTGGCCACAAGTGATACAATCAACATAAGATCCACACATGAACTTTTAAACACCATTGTGATCTTACAATTTCCAAGGACCACACATGGACTTTTAAACACCATTGTGTCCTTAACAAGAATCATCCATGGACTTTTAAACACCATGATGTTCTTACAATTTCCAAGGACCACACAAGGACTTTTAAACACCTTTGTGTCCTTAACAAGAATCACCCAAGGACTTTTAAACACCTTGGTGATCTTAAATAAACAAGGCTTACACAAGGAATTTTAACCACCTTTGTAACCTTAACCAAGAACCAACCATGGACTTTTAAACACCATGTTGTTCTTAAAATACACAAGCCTCACACAAGGAATTTTAACCACCTTGGTGATCTTAACCAAGAACCAACCATGGACTTTTAACCACCATGTTGTTCTTAAATAAACAAGGCTTACACAAGGACTTTTAACCACCTTTGTGACCTTAACCATCACTTGCCAATATGCATCATTAACAACAATATTCTACTGTTTTAAAGCATTTAACAAAGCCATAAACATCATGCATCTTTAAGCATCAAACCACATTTAAACGATGTTCAAAAACAAGGATCTCTTACCTTGAGCATCCTTCAACACATGGCTTATAATCTCAGCAAATAAACATGCTAATATGCTTTCAAAACAGGATCTAAAACATGCAAACAAACCACATTGCATACAACCAATCCATGGTTCATCATCAAGAGAGTTTTTCCGAAAACTTACTCTTGAGCTTAGCTAAGTTGCTTAGACTTAAACTAAGCTCCCAAACCTTCAAAACATTGGTTTCAAAGCTGAAAACCAAAATCCACTCACCGATTCTGTTTCGCCACTTGCCAAAACACCAATCAAGCTTCCGGATCACCACCACTAGGATCCAAAGATGACTCCCCTGTTTTAAACACATCAAAGCAGAGGATTAATGCATCATCATGCATTAATATCTTCAATGAAAGCACCTAAACTCGCTGCTCTCATCCATACTCCATTTTCGGCTACCAAACACAACCGAAAATGCATCCAAACAACTCCACAACACTACCCAGCCATGATCCAACAATTCTAATCATTCATAAACCTCAATTAACATCCAAAAAGGATCTAACCACGTCCTTATACCTCCAGCTATAACAGAACAACAAGATCACTCCAAAAACCTTCAAAAACTCAAGCAAAACTTAGGAAAATCAACCTATCCGGGATTGCATTGATTAAACCTCAATTTCTCATCAATTTAACATTTATTTAACATCAAAAAGACACCTCAAATCACTGCTCAAACAGATCATACGAATTTTATCAAAAATCAACCAAATCTTGCATTTTAAAGCCAAGATCAAGAACACATCTACAAAACCTTTTATAAAACACAAATCAAGGATTGAGAACTTGGGAATTTCAGTAAAGAATTGAGAATTTAGAGGAGAAGGACGTTCATACCTCTAAACTTGAGTTTCTCCCTTTTGGAACCAAGATTGTTGAAAATCCAAATAGCAAATGATAAGGTTTTGTTGAAGAGATGATTAGAGATCAAAAGAGGATTGAAATGCGTTATTTAGATGACAAAATCAGAGGGAAAAGCTCTGGAGAAATGTGTTTGGTTTGAGAGAAAAGATGAGAGAAAATGAAAATGGAAAATGTGGAAAAGTTAGTTGGAAAATGCCAAAATATCTTCCCTCCCTTTTCTTTTATTTTAAAACCATTAATTAATCATTAAATATTTAAGAAAAAATCTGGAGAAACTCCTTTTTGGGTAAATAGCTCCTTAAATATTCAAAGTTTCAATCCTTTTTAAAATAGTCTCACAGTTTTCGAAAATTACATTTTGGTCACTAACCAAAATGTCACACTTCCAAACCTCATTTTGTAAAATTGATTTCACCATTCTCTTATACATAATAAAAGAGGATTTTAAGACATTTTTCCATATTTTTAATGCAACCCGAACTAGGATTTCCTAAATTTACCCTTTTATATTCGAACTGCACTCCGACCGAACCGGTCCAAACCCAAAACTTCTAAGCCCAAAATTGGGGCGTTACAACTCTCCCCCCCTTAAGAAATTTCGTCCTCGAAATTTACCTGAAGGAAAGAGGTACGGAAACTGCTTCAGCATGTCATCCTTCCGTTCCCACGTGGCTTCTTCAACACCACGATGTTTCCACAACACCTTTACCAACTCAATGGTCTTGCCTCGAAGAACCTTACTATCCGAATCCAGAATCCTCACCGGTTCCTCATCATAGGTCAAATCCGGATTCAATTCCACTTCTTCCACAGGCATCACATGCGAAGGATCCGATCTATACTTCCGAAGCATAGAAACATGAAACACATCATGAATCTTTTCCAACTCTTGAGGTAACCTCAACTTGTACGCAACAGGACCCACACGCTCAATCACCTCGTATGGTCCAATGTACCTAGGGCTCAACTTACCCTTACGGCCAAACCTCATCACCTTTTTCCAAGGCGAAACCTTCAAAAACACACGGTCACCCACCGCATACTCAATCTCCTTACGCTTCAAATCCGCGTAAGACTTTTGCCGATCAGAGGCTGCCTTCAAACGCTCACAAATGAGCTTCACCTTCTCGGTGGTTCCTTTCAACAAAGCCGGCATCGAAACCAACTTCTGACCCGTTTCAGCCCAACAAAGAGGAGTCTTACACTTCCTCCCGTACAAAGCTTCATAAGGTGCCATTTGAATAATTGCCTGATAACTATTGTTATAAGCAAATTCCACCAAAGGCAAATGTTTCTCCCAAGAACCTTGGAACTCAATCACGCAGCACCTCAACATATCCTCCAAAATCTGGATAACACGCTCGGACTGACCATCCGACTGAGGATGTAAAATATACTGAAATTCAACCGTGTACCCAAAGCTTGATGCAAACACTGCCAGAAACGCGATGTAAACCTCGGATCCCTATCCGACACAATCGACTTAGGCACACCATGCAACCGTACAATCTCAGCAATGTACAGCTCCACAAGCTTATCCAAAGAAAACGTAGTGTGCACAGGCAAGAAATGCGCACACTTCGTCAGGCGATCCACAATCACCCACACCGAATTCTTCTTCGATGGTGACAAGGGCAAACCAGATACAAAATCCATGGTAATCCTCTCCCACTTCCATTCAGGGATTCTCAACGGTTGCAACAACCCTGAAGGAACCTGATGCTCAGCCTTAACTCGCTGACACACTATACACCTGCTCACAAACTCCGCAACATCCTTCTTCAAACCCACCCAATAGTACTCATCACGAAGATCTCGATACATCTTAGTACTACCAGGGTGCATAGCAAAAGGACTACTATGACCTTCAGTCAGAATAGCACGCCTCAACTCAGCATCATTGGACACCACTATCCGACTCCCAAAACACAACACTCCATCATCATTAAAGCTGAAATCCGAAGGCCTACCCTCCGCGATATCCTGAACATGCGGTACCAAGGAATCATCCAGCAACTGCTTTTCCTTGATCAACTGAACCAAAGATGTCTTCACTTGCAACTCAGCCACAAGACCACCATCACGCGAAATACTCAAACTGGCAAACATAGCCCTCAGCTCAACAGCTACCTTCCTACTCAAGGCATCCGCTACCACATTAGCTTTTCCAGGGTGATACTCAATCGTCAAATCATAATCCTTGAGCAACTCCACCCAACGCCGCTGCCTAAGATTCAACTCCTTCTGAGACATCAAATACTTCAAACTCTTATGATCAGTGTACACAATACACTTCTCACCATACAGATAATGTCTCCAGATCTTCAAAGCAAAAACCACCGCAGCCAACTCAATATCATGCGTAGGGTAATTGCGCTCATGCACCTTCAACTGCCGCGATGCATAAGCTACCACCTTACCCTCTTGCATCAACACACATCCCAAACCAACATAGGACACGTCACTGTAGACCACAAACTCTTTCCCTGATTCAGGTTGAACCAAGATAGGAGCTTGCGTCAAAGCTGCCTTAAGCTTCTCAAAAGCCTGTTGTCTCGCCTCCGTCCACTCATACTTAACATCCTTCTGCAGCAACTTTGTCAAAGGTGCAGCAATCTTAGAAAACCCATCCACAAACCTCCGGTAGTATCCCGCCAAACCAAGGAAACTACAGACCTCATGAACAGACTTAGGAACCTTCCAATTCATCACCGCCTCAATCTTCTGAGGATCAACACGAATCCCCTCAGCAGAAACCACATGCCCAAGAAACACCACTTCAGTTAACCAGAACTCACACTTGCTCAGCTTGGCATAAAGCTGATTCTTCAACAAAGCTTGCAACACAATCCTCAAATGCTCTTCATGCTCCTCCTCAGTACGCGAGTACACGAGGATATCATCAATGAACACCACAACAAATTTGTCCAGGTATTCATGAAACACACGATTCATCATGTCCATGAAAGCAGCAGGAGCATTCGTCAAACCAAACGGCATCACAAGGAACTCATAATGCCCATACCTCATCCTGAAAGCTGTCTTAGGCACATCCACATCCTTCACCTTCAACTGGTAATACCCTGACCTCAAGTCAATCTTAGAGAACACAGCTGCTCCCCGAAATTGATCAAAGAGATCATCAATTCTCGGCAAAGGATACCGATTCTTGATTGTCAACTTGTTCAGCTGACGATAATCAATGCACATTCTCATAGTGCCATCCTTCTTCTTCACAAACAAGACTGGTGCACCCCAAGGTGACACACTTGGCCGAATGAAACCACGATCAAGCAACTCTTGCAACTGCGTCTTCAGCTCCTTCAACTCTTTGGGTGCCATTCTTTAAGGGGTAATGGACACAGGAGTTGTATTTTCATACAACTCAATCCCAAACTCCACCTCGCGATTAGGAGGTAATCCAGGCAACTCCTCAGGAAACACTCCAGGAAACTCTTTCACAACTCTGATATCCTGCACACGCAACTCCTTAGAGCTAGGATTCATCGCAAAAGCTAGGTAAGCTTCACAACCTTGCCTCAGCATCCGACTCGCCTCCAATGTAGACACCACATTGGCAAGAAACTTCACATTCTCACCAACCACAACTACCTCATAATCATCTGCAAGCTTCAACGAAACTCGCTTATTTTCACAATCCACTACAGCTCGATGCTTAGCAAGCCAATCCATACCAAGGATTACATCAAAACCATAGAAAGGCAACTCCATAAGGTCAACATGAAAAACATGATCTTGCACAACCAAAGGACATCTTCTATAAAGCTTTCGAGTCACAACAGTCTCACCAAAAGAACTAGTGACACGCACACCAACATCCAAAGACTCAACAGGCAAACCAAGCAATTCAACATGCTCACGCAATATGTACGAGTGCGTAGATCCAGAATCAATCAAGGAAAGTAATGACAAGGATTGCAAAGTAAAAGTACCTGCGATCACATCCGCGTCATTCCTCCTCTCCCGCTGAGCATACACCCTGGCTTGGCCGCCACCCTCAGGCTAAATAGCCACAACATGGGCCACACCCCGACCACCTTCCTCTCTCCGCTGAAAGTTACCACGGCCGCGCCCACGACCTCTCTATGGTGCAACAACAACAGGAGCACGCACTTGGCCACCAGCCAACATAGGACACTCTCTCCTCAAGTGATCCGTAGATCCACTGTTCCAGCACGCATTACCAGCTGCCACAACAGGAGCTTGCACCTCCCTCACAGCACGAGGACAATCACGTTTCATATGGCCATGCAAACCACATGTCCAACACGCACTCGGATCAAATCTAGCGTTGCCTCCCCGAGCAGGCGCACCACCACCTCGCTTAACTGAGGACTGATACTTCTGATCACGTCCCCTCTTGTTCCGTCCACCACCGGAACTATATTCAGCAGCTCGCTTACCAGCACTAGAACCATCACTTCTAGAAGATAAGCCCAAGTTCATCTCAATATCCTTTGCTCGGCCCACCAGCACATCGAAATCATCATACTCAGTAGCCAGTATATACATCTTTACATCCGTCACTAAACCATAACGGAATCTTTCACACCTTTCCCGCTCATCCGGAACAAGCTCAGGTGCGTACTGACTGAGTCGAACAAACTATACTTCATACTCAGCCACAGACATGCTCCCCTGGGTAAGAGACATGAATTCCCTGTTCTTTTCATCTAGGTACCTCACACCTAGATACCTTCTCTTGAACGCGTTCTGAAAGAACGTCCAAGTTACATCAGCTTCCGCCATCCCAGCGATAGTGGTTGTCCACCACGTATACGCATCATCTTGCAGCAATGATACTACACAGCCCAGCTTCTGCACATCAGTGCAACTCATCTGCCCCAAGATTCTCTTGGTACTCTCTAACCAAGATTTCGAACCTTCAGCTGACAAACCCCTGAACTCAGTCCCTCCCAGACTGCGTAAGCGTTCCAAGGGTAGTCTAACTCCAGCATCTCCCTGATGCACAGCTCCTTGAGCTCCAGCTACTGCCGCTCGAAAAGCACCAGCAATAGCTTGTACCAACATGGTCATGTCAGGTATAGCTTGCCCCTGACCAGCCTCAGGTCCAACGACCCCAGCACCAGCTGCAACACCAGCTCCTTTACCCTCAGCACCACCACCACCAGGCGAAGGAGGTAAATCCATAGCATTCTCAACGTTCTCTTCATTTTCACTTTGAGCCATAGCTCGCGTATTAACCCTTACTTCTCTACGAGGTGCCATACTCTAACAATACAATCACAATGCAATAAAACAAGGTCAGGCTCAGCAAGGTAAGCAATCCAAGTACTCAAGCTCATTTTCACTTAAAAACAACATCATTACATTAGCTTTGATTTGGCAATGGGTACCCACAACATGCTTCACCACAGCATACACCACAATTGCAACATATTTACAATTCACTCAACATGCTTTCATTCAACAAACATACAAAGCATACATACTTAAATCATCCAAATAATCATTCCCAATTACTCGAGAACTCAGCTCTGATACCACCAAATGTAACCCCCTTAACCCGGCCTAGACGGTTGACCCGAATTAAGAAGACTACACGGGGAAAACCAAAGTCAACCCGAAAGTCAACCCGAAAGTCAACCTTGATTAACGACCATTTTTTTTCTTTTAATCTTATCTAGATGCACATTAACCCTAGTTATGTTCACAAGATCAGCATACTCAAAGATCAAAACAAACGGAGAACATTCAGGGACTCAAATGCACAAATTACAACTTTAGGGACCAAATTGTAAATTCTGAATATTATAAGGACTTAACCCAAATTAAAGTTACCAATATGAAATTAATCATCTTTCATGCTTCTCTGCCAAATTTTAGCTCAAACGGACATCTCAAACTCCTCCAATTGCAATAACAAGTTTCAGGACCAAAACGCAAACATTTCAAAACATATAACCATCAAATTCAGAGCCCAACGGTCGAATGTTCCGAAACAGGGAGGACCTGTTCCGAAACGCGGGACCGTTCCGAAACGGGTTCCGAAACAAGGCTTGGCAGTGGCATTTCCGTTCCGGAACGGTTCCTCCCGTTTCGGAACGCCTAGGCCATTTCAGGCCCCTGTTCCGAAACGGTAGTACCCGTTCCGATACGGCCTGCCCAGATTTGCAGATTTTTGCTGAATTAACACACAATTGACCTATCAAACATGCTCCAAATGCCACCAAATTATACCAGCAAGTCATTCAACATACAAGGAACATAATTGCACCAACCATACATCAACATGGCATCAAATTAAGAAATACCCAATTCTATAGGCAACATCCTATAAAGCAAACCATGAAATCCTCAAATCACCAAAACACATACCAAGAGGCCAATTACAAGTACCAACATCATCAACAACATAAGTCCAACTTAGGGAGTCCAAAACATCTCCCAAAACAACAACATAGGTCCCCCATTGCCAAATACACAAAAGCTAATAGTTTTAAGAAAATGTTCACCATACATGAGCTTAAACTTCACTTGGATGCTTGGCTTCCTTGCTGCCCCAAATGCACTTCAATGCTCTGCATTATTTGTTTAAGAAAAGAGAGAGCGTAAGCAAATAGCTTAGTGAGGAATGCTCATTTAAAACCACACAATAATGCATTTACAAAACACATTTATAAACCTTAGCTCAAATCATCATTTGTACATGCACATAAGCATTTAAAACAAGCATTTCATGCTTCAAGTTCATAATATGTCATATTGGCCACAAGTGATACAATCAACATAAGATCCACACATGGACTTTTAAACACCATTGTGATCTTACAATTTCCAAGGACCACACATGGACTTTTAAACACCATTGTGTCCTTAACAAGAATCATCCATGGATTTTTAAACACCATGATGTTCTTACAATTTCCAAGGACCACACAAGGACTTTTAAACACCTTTGTGTCCTTAACAAGAATCACCCAAGGACTTTTAAACACCTTGGTGATCTTAAATAAACAAGGCTTACACAAGGAATTTTAACCACCTTTGTAACCTTAACCAAGAACCAACCATGGACTTTTAAACACCATGTTATTATTAAAATACACAAGCCTCACACAAGGAATTTTAACCACCTTGGTGATCTTAACCAAGAACCAACCATGGACTTTTAACCACTATGTTATTCTTAAATAAACAAGGCTCACACAAGGACTTTTAACCACCTTTGTGACCTTAACCATCACTTGCCAATATGCATCATTAACAACAATATTCCACTGTTTTAAAGCATTTAACAAAACCATAAACATCATGTATCTTTAAGCATCAAACCACATTTAAACGATGTTCAAAAACAAGGATCTCTTACCTTGAGCATCCTTCAACACATGGCTTATAATCTCAGCAAATAAACATGCTAATATGCTTTCAAAACAGGATTTAAAACATGCAAACAAACCACATTGCATACAACCAATCCATGGTTCATCATCAAGAGAGTTTTTCCGAAAACTTACTCTTGAGCTTAGCTAAGTTGCTTAGACTTAAACTAAGCTCCCAAACCTTCAAAACATTTGTTTCAAAGCTGAAAACCAAAATCCACTCACCGATTCCGTTTCGCCACTTGCCAAAACACCAATCAAGCTTCCAGATCACCACCACTAGGATCCAAAGATGACTCCCCTGTTTTAAACACATCAAAGCAGAGGATTAATGCATCATAATGCATTAATATCTTCAATGAAAGCACCTAAACTCGCTGCTCTCATCCACACTCCATTTTCGGCTACCAAACACAACCGAAAATGCATCCAAACAACTCCACAACACTACCCAGCCATGATCCAACAATTCTAATCATTCATAAACCTCAATTAACATCCAAAAAGGATCTAACCACGTCCTTATACCTCCAACTATAACAGAACAACAAGATCACTCCAAAAACCTTCAAAAACTCAAGCAAAACTTAGGAAAATCAACCTATCCGGGATTGCATTGATTAAACCTCAATTTCTCATCAATTTAACATTCATTTAACATCAAAAAGACACCTCAAATCACTGCTCAAACAGATCATACGAATTTTATCAAAAATCAACCAAATCTTGCATTTTAAAGCCAAGATCAAGAACACATCTACAAAACCTTTTATAAAACACAAATCAAGGATTGAGAACTTGGGAATTTCAGTAAAGAACTGAGAATTTAGAGGAGAAGGACGTTCATACCTCTAAACTTGAGTTTCTCCCTTTTGGAACCAAGATTGTTGAAAATCCAAATAGCAAATGATAAGGTTTTGTTGAAGAGATGATTAGAGATCAAAAGAGGATTGAAATGTGTTATTTAGATGACAAAATCAGAGGGAAAAGCTCTGGAGAAATGTGTTTGGTTTGAGAGAAAAGATGAGAGAAAATGAAAATGGAAAATGTGGAAAAGTTAGTTGGAAAATGCCAAAATATCTTCCCTCCCTTTTCTTTTATTTTAAAACCATTAATTAATCATTAAATATTTAAGAAAAAATCTGGAGAAACTCCTTTTTGGGTAAATAGCTCCTTAAAGATTCAAAGTTTCAATCCTTTTTAAACAGTCTCACAGTTTTTGAAAATTACATTTTGGTCACTAACAAAATGTCACACTTCCAAACCTCATTTTGTAAAATTGATTTCACCATTCTCTTATACATAATAAAAGAGGATTTTAAGACATTTTTCCATATTTTTAATGCAACCCGAACTAGGCTTTCCTAAATTTACCCTTTTATATTCGAACCGCACTCCGACCGAACCGGTCCAAACCCAAAACTTCTAAGCCCAAAATTGGGGCGTTACACGACAGTTCTGAACGACAAGAGAGAAGACTGGATCAGAAACGTCCCGGGATTCCCTTGGATTATCAAATATTAAGAATTAAGTAAAGGACAAAAGAGACCATTCCTACTCCTAATGGTGACACAATTGTCAACCATCATCATTCTTTCTCTTCTCTCCTACCCGACACCTTAGTGTGTAAGGAAAATGTTGTGCAAAATTTAGAGTGCAAAGGTTAGAGAGAAATCAGCCATTGCTGAAAATAAAAGAAGATAGAAAGCTTTGCATGTTAGAGAAATTAGCTTGAAAAACTAGATCAATCGCAACAAGTAAGTCCAACTTTCTTCCCCTTATTCGAAAATATGTGTGTGTGTGTATGATGTAATGAACTATCCATGTTCTTAATTTTTGAAGCTGTTAGAGAAGTGAATGATGGTGATAAACTAATATGTAAATTGATAGAAAGAGAATGGAGAATTAAATGTTGTAAATGGAACTAGATGAAACTGTCCAGCAAGTTAGTGTAATAAGCAGCAATTTGTAAAATTCACTAAAAAACTTAAAATTTTGATAAGAGATACTTGAGCATGTTAATTTTAATTAGAAACAAACGACACTGAATTTCAAATTTTTTAAAAAGAATTTGGAGCTAAAATAGTACAAGTGGTAGAAACTGCCCGACACATAGGAGAGTCAAATCTTTGAATTCAAATCTGTATCGAATGGATAGGAATTAAAATGTAAAAATTATATGGACATAAAGATAATGTTGTTAGCTTTAAAACAATATAGATTAATTGAAAATCCAACTTACGGATTAAAAGTTATGGCCAATTTAGTATCAAGATCGAATCTGTCAAGAATTGGAAGATTCATTAAAATTAGTTGCGAAATTAGTTTAATTGAGTAATTGGTTGATAAATTGAATAGTAATCAGTTCTATATTGATTGCGATTGAATAATTAGAACCGAGATAAGAAGGAATCAAAGAGGATCCACTAGCTAAATCGACCAAGGATCGAAGAAAAAGCATCCGAATTCAAGATTATCTCGGCGTTTGTGAGTGAAACAAATCTTAGAGTTGAGAATAGTGTCTTAACTAAATTTGTTTGATTTTATCTTTGAATTGCATGAAATTTGAACTTAATAAGGGAACTAGTATTAGGAGATGTTGTTGTGCTCGAATGGTTGAGTATTTGATTGAAATTTTGATGATTTTCATGCTTAATTGTTATAGAATTGAAACTATATGGCTTGAATTATACTGAATATTGAGTGAATTGATTGCTGAAAATTGCTCGTGGATTTAACTATGTTCTTGTTGATCAAGTTATATGTGTTATAGGCCAAGCAATGGATATTACATGATCAATGATTAGAATTGTATATCACATGATTAAAAATGTATGTTTGATAATTGAAACACATGTATTGTGATATGAAACTATGTGTTATATGGATCGATCGATAAGGATTGAGCAATTAATATAGCATGATTGATAATTAGAATGCTATACCGTATGAATGAAACTGTATGGTTGAGAATTTGTAATATGCGATATGGAACTATGTGACATGTGAATCATTTGATAAGGGTTGAATATGTGATGGTACAATTACTTGATAAATGTTGAAATGAAAATCTAAATTACATAAATAACAAGTCCTTGGTTATATGGTCAGTCTAGGTAGTATGATATGCCTAGAGTCTAAAGCTCAAATTTAGTACGTGAGTGTACCTCTCTGTTGAATTTGTTATGTGAGTGTACCCCTCTGGATTTGGTACGTGAGTGTACCCCTCTGTTGAATTTGGTACGTGAGTGTACCCCTCTGAAATTGGTACGTAAGTGTACCCCTCTATTTGGTGATTATTCACCCCTCTATCATATATAACTCGAATACCTAACTAGTTATATTATCAAGGCAATCGAACTGATGGGAATCAAATTGATAATTTGTTATAAGTGAAAATCTAAATAATGTTGATTGTTAGTATATTGATTATGCCCATGGATTGAATTGAGTTGCCTATGTTTTAAATTATGATTGAAATTAATTCTCTGCTACAGTTTGTTGCTGTTTGTATAATTAATACATGAATGATCGTATAATATCATGTGAAGCATTATTGTTCGAATGATACATGAATGAATATGAAATTATTGATTTTTGAGGCAGCCTTGTATTCAAATGAATGGATTTAAAGGATGGATTAATTTGTTGATCTAATTAGAGATGTAATTCTTTTTGAATATGTCCGATTCAATTACACTTGTGTGAAAATGACATGTTGGCCTTTGGTTGTTCTTGATAATTCGAATGATATGTAAGATTGAAAATACTACACTTGTGATAATTGGAAATTGCTATTCGATTAAATGTCCGACCTTTAAAAGATGTTAGTGTAAAGTTTCCTCACTATGTATTGTAAGTACTTATCACTCTGGTTTTCTCTCTTCCCAACAATTCAGGTTCTAATGATCTTCAGCTTTCCTATCCCGAATCTGTTAGAGCATCTACACTGAAAGTATACCTTGCATCATCTTTGTTGTCCTTTTGTGTGGTGGCTTAATACTCAGCATTTTAGTGCAAGTGGCATGTATTTTGTTAATTCTGAAACTTTATATGCGATGTATGTAATGAACTAACTCATATTCCCGTTTATTTTTATTGTATATAATAGGGTAAATATGGAGTATAGTAGTAAGCCCTCATATATTTTGTTTAGAGGCTTGCTAATGTTTTGGTATAGTTTTGTATAGATGATTGTAGAGTCTTTTTAGCCTCTAAGTTTGGAATTCATCTTAGGTGGATGAAAATTAGCAAAGATAATCATATGGTCGCATTTTGTTAAGCTCAATCGAATGAAGAAATATTTTGTATGATTGAGCTCATTATGAAATACAAATTGATCGGTTAGGTATATACTTTGGTATGATTCATTTTATAGAATTATATGATAGGTTTACATGCCTTGATTTTAATAGAATCATATGAAAAGAGTGAGTAAATCGATAGATGATAAAAATGGTCACCTTGCGATTGAAATGCAAAAATGAAAGTCTAAATAATAAGTAGCATTAAATTGATATGCAAGCTAGAAATGATTGTTGGTTATATTACAAGTAGCTACAATTTGGTCGAATTACAAATTGGAATTGGAATTGATTAGCAGGTTGGTTTATAAGTATAAGCTAAATGTATTCGAAATAACTAGTTCAGTTTGTTGCGCTTCTGTCATAAGTATGTTTAGCAAGTGCATGTTCGTGTTTGTTTCCATTCCGGCCTGTGAAACTAAATCGACAAAAGGTAAGGTTGCTGACCAATACCTTGTCATCCCTTGTAATTTGCCTAATTTTAGAGAGATCAAAGTCTGTCGAGTTTATCTTATAGATTACTGACTTATTATCCCCTTCAACAATTACAGTTCGGAGACCCAATTCTTGAGCAAAGAGGAGACCTTAAAAATTTGCGGTTGCTTCGCTCGAAAAACTAAGGTAATGCTGGAATTAATATGAATCCCAGCTCCAATTATATGGCCTTGACTATCACGAACAAGAAACCCTGAACAATATTTTCTCTTTGCTTGAATGTAGCTCACGTCAACGTTGATTTTGTAGCTCAGAGGAGGGGAAGTTATCCAGTGGTCTTGATCATGGCGACGAGGATGTTGATATGAAGTGGTCACCAAGTCAAGCTCCTAGTATAGTAAGCTAGGTATTCGAGTCACGTATAACTGAATTGTGAATCAAATTCACCATATAATAGGTACCACGTACCAATTTCATATCATTGTATCACATATCATAATGTCCACTGACATTAAGCAAGAAGGTACACTTACGTACCACAATATCGAGTACACTAACGTACTGATTTCTTATCGAGCTCAAGACTCTAGGCTAGCCGTACTACCTGGACAGATTGTACACACCAAAGGCTTTGCTAATTGATCTTTATTTCAATCGTATAATTATTCATTTAAATTTTCAGAATTTCTTTCTTAATCATT
The DNA here is from genome assembly GCA_958450335.1 of Hibiscus tridactylites. Lineage (NCBI taxonomy): Eukaryota > Viridiplantae > Streptophyta > Magnoliopsida > Malvales > Malvaceae > Hibiscus > Hibiscus tridactylites. Next base: position 35,411,614 of record OY288267.1, on the reverse strand, counting down.
TTGATTAATTTCTTAAAATCTCAATTTCAATGTCACATATTATCACATATAAACATATAATAGATTGCAATACAATTTGCATATCCACAAATCAGCATATACATAATCTCAATTTTCATATCACATAGCTCAATTTCACATTTCATGGCTCAATTTCCACTTGAATTTACCAAACACAAATATCATGTAAGATCAACAATTGATCATGTATCATATCGATCAATGCTATCAATTCACAAACAATCATAATCAATACCAATAATTCAATGTCCAACATCTCAATTTCATCCATAATCGAACCAATATAGCTCAAATCAGTTTCAAAATCAAACATAGCATAATTAAATTCCAATTCAAGCATACATATATCAAAAATCATATAGCACATGCATTCAATCCAATTTCCTTTATTCCTTCTTCCTTTTTTTGAAAATTAAGTAACCATTTTATTAATAAACTCCATTAACAGTCCGACATTATACGAGCCTCATTAAAAATTCCCCTAACCTAAATTGGAGGAAAAAGAGTGCTACGTATATATGCCTCTTTAATACAACCTCACTTTTCCACCATTAACAAACTTAATTAGGAACCACACCTTTCTACCTGCACTACTGCTTTCCCCTTTATACTACATTAACGAAAACCTTCGCGCCATCAGCACTAGATCACACTCCCGATTGAGACTTTTACTCAGAATCTATGCACACAAAATCATTTGATCTCCACACCCCTTGCTTAGCTAACCGATGCACAGTGATATTCCTTTCTCTATACTCAAAGGCAACATTCCAATTGTACTTTATTAAACATTCACTAATCTTAACCACCAGTTCAGAGAAGCAAGGAGGAACTAGTGATTGATTCGTAATCCATTTTGTAGCTAACATACTATCTGTCTCTATAATCAAACCATGAGACTCGCACCACTTGGACTTAATGAACAGTTTGGTAGCTTCAAGGATAATTCTGAGTTCCGCCGAGGTAGGGTCTGAGAACCCGATTGACATAGAAAATTGGATTAGCATTTTTCCAACACTATTTCTTAGCACACCACCAATACCCGCTCTTCCATGACTTCCTAAAATCGCTCCATCCACATTAAACTTCATTAGATGAGTAGCCGATGCTTCCCAACTTTCCACTCGAGGTCTAGTGTTAGACGGAACCACCATCGAAACAGCCGAAGGACAGTTTACAAAGTCCAATTACCAATTATCAATATTTAATTAGTCCAATTGCATGCTTATTATATATAAAAAACCAGTTTAAAAGATAGTTGAGACTCTAATCTCAACTCTAAATTCGTTTCACTCACAATCGCCGAGCTAATTTTGAATCTGGAGGCCTTTTCCGCGATCCGAGGTTGCTCCAGCTACAGTTTCTTCTCCGATTCTTTCTCCTCTAGGATCTAACACATTTAGACAAATAATAGAAGAAATTTCAGAACTTCTATTATTCAATTTTAAATCCAGATTTCTCCACATTTCGATTTTAGCCCCTATACTAATTTAGTTTCGAACATGCCAACCTGTTTTTACCAATTCATTCTATTTATTGATCAAATGTTCAAATTGCTTACTTATTCATATGAATTTCAATTTAATACTTTTATCTATCAATGTACCACCTTCTTTCATATCCAATTTCTCCAATTAAAATTTCCAAGAGTTCTTCAAAGTCCCATATTTTATACTCCAAACTGTTTTGACCACTCAACTTAAATTATTTCCCATTTCAATGTATGACTCCAAATCAGTCCCTGTTTGTTCCTAAATTCAATTAACATCTTCAATTTTATCATATTAAATTTTCAGATCGAAATTTCAAGTAACTTATTTTGCCCAATTTTTCAAAGTTTACTGTTCAGCTAAGAACACTGCTGGGCAGATTTGCTTGCTGTTCGGATTTCATTCCCAGATTTTGCTACACATCACCAAATTCATTTTTACAATTTTTTTTTATCAAAGTAGACATATCAAAGTTTATTGTGTCAAAATTTCATCATTAGATTCTTACTAATTATTTTTCTATAAATTTTCAAAGTTTCATGTTCCTACTAACATACAATCTGGCCAGCTTTGATTTATCATGTTTAAAGGCCTATTATCATTCTAATTTCTTAAATGTTTCTCATGTCTTTCAAATTCCAGCAGCATCTCCCTTAACCTAATCACTTTCATGAATTTTTAAAGGTACTAAAACCACCAATTCTTCAATTAATTTCACATACTCGAAAGGTAGGGAGAGAGTGCTACTTACTTTTAATTCTTGCTTGAATTTCCTAGGCCAAATCCTAAGCCATGCTTGCCATTCTTCTTCCTCACCGAGTGTTCTTCCAATTTCCTCTCAATTTTGTGTTTCAAGTATGTGTGAAATGAACACAAAGGTTACTTAGCTATGTGGTTTGGTGTAGCCGGTTAGGGGAGGGAGGGGGAACACATTAATGAGACTAGACTTTCAATGTCAATGTCTCAACTAATGTCTCCCTAATACCCCTTGTTTATACCATCATTTTATTTTTAATCCAAGGTTAATTCAAGGATATTGAACTTTAGCATGCATCTCTTCTATTTGATCTTTAATTCAGTTTAGTCACTTGACAAATAGCTGAATTTTTTTGGACTTTTCTTTAAATTTCAATTTGGTCCTTATTACATCTATTTTTCAATTCAATTATTTAAGGTTTCTATTCAACTAAATTCTCTAATTATTCAATTAAGTTCTTAAACTTCTAAGCTAATTTTTGGGATGTTACATTTCTTCCCCCCTTAAAGAAAGAATTCGTCATCGAATTCTTACCTGAACTAAACAAATAAGGATATTGGTTTCGCATTGTTTCTTATGGTTCCCATGTTGCCTCTTCCATCTTGTGATTTCTCCACAAGACTTCAACCAGTGCAATATTCTTGTTTCTAAGCCTTTCTATTTCCTTGTCCAGAATCTGAACTGGTTCCTCTTCATAGGACAAGTCAGGATTCAGCTCTACTTCTTCTGGTTCAAAAAATGTGAGATGGATCATACCTATATTTTCTGAGCATTGATATATGGAAGACATTGTGGATTTTATTGAACTCACTGGGAAGTGCAAGTCGATAAGCCACTGGGCCAATTCTTTCAGTAATTTCAAAAGGTTCAATAAAACGAGGACTGAGTTTTCCCCTCTTTCCGAACCGAAATACTTTCTTCCATGGAGAGACTTTAAGAAAAACTTTGTCTCCCACATTATGCTGGATATCTCTTCGTTTCAGATCAGCATAGGCTTTCTGTATATCGAAGGCTTGTTTTAACCAAGAGTGGATAATTTGAACTTTCTCTCCAGTTTCTCTGAGCAATTGTGGTCCCAATACTTTATTTTCACCAAGTTCGGACCAACAAAGAGGAGTTCTTCATTTTCTGCCATACAATGCTTCAAAAGGAGCCATCTGAATAGACGACTGATAGCTATTGTTGTAGGAAAATTCCACTAAAGGTAGAGATTTCTCCCAATTCTTTCCAAAGTCAATAATGCAAGCTCTAAGCATGTCTTCGAGAATCTGAATTACTCGTTCAGATTGACCATCACTTTGCGGATGGAAAGCAGTGCTTAGATTCAATTTAGTCCCCATAGCTCGTTGTAACGTTCTCCAAAATTTGAAAGTAAATCTTGGATCACGATCAGAGACAATGGAGATAGGAATTCCATGTAGCCGAATTATTTCCTGAATGTACAGGTTGGCTAAAGTCTCTAAACTGTAATTGATACGGATAGGGATAAAATGTGCCGATTTGGTGAATCGGTCAACAATCACCTAAATAGCATCATATTTTCTAGGAGAACAAGGAAGACCAGTCACGAAGTCCATAGTAATTCACTCCTATTTCCACCGTGGCAGTACAAGTGGTTGGAGTAATCCGGTGGGAACTCTATGTTCAGCTTTAACTCTTTGACAATTGAGACATTTAGATACGAACTCATTGATAGCCGCTTTCATACCAGACCACCAATACAAGGATTTGAAATATTTATACATCTTAACCGATCCAGGGTGGACCGAGAAAGAACTCTGGTGTGCTTCTTCCAGAAGATCTCTTTCAAACTTTCATCATTTGGAACAAATATTCTGTCTTTAAAGTAAAAGAGACCGTTTGTGTGAATACGGAATCCTTCACTAGACCTTGTATCAAGCTTGGAAATAATATCCTGAAGTTCTGGATCAGCTTTCTGAAGATTTTCAATCCTTGAAATTAGACTTGGCTGAATTTGAAGTTCGGATAGAAATCCTTGCTTTTGATACACTCGAAGATGAGCATTGATAGCAGTTGGAGCTACAAAATTCATTTAGATAGTTTATACAAATATATCATTGGAAGTATATTTTTAATTATTCCTATGGATCAAAGATTAGAAGTTTTACCCAATGTCGGTTTACGACTCAAGGCGTCTGCAACCACATTGGCTTTTCTTGGATGGTAGTCAATAACTATATCATAGTCTTTTAACAACTCCATCCATCTGCGTTGTCTCAGATTCAAATCTTTCTGAGTCAGAAGATACTTTAAGCTCTTGTGATCGGTGAACAAATAACATTTCTCACCATACAAGTAGTGTCTCCATATTTTGAGAGCAAACACGATAGCAGCAAGTTCAAGATCATGCGTTGGATAGTTCAATTCATGAGATTTCAATTGGCGTGAAGCATACGCAATCACATTGTCACCTTGCATTAAAACACATCCAAGGCCCGCATGTGAAGCATCACTGTACACTGTATAATCTTTGCCCGGTTCTGGTTGGATCAAAACTGGGCATGAGTCAAGGCTGTTTTGAGTTGGTCAAAGCTTTTCTATTGCTTTTCAGACCATTCAAATGGTTGATCTTTACGAAGAAGTTTAGTTAAAGGTAAGGCTATAGTGGAAAACCCTTTGATAAACCTCCCGTAGTAACCAACTAGACCCAGAAAACTCCGTATTTCACTGACATTTTTGGGAGGTCGCCAATCCATGATTGACTAGATTTTCTTTGGATCTACTTTAATTCCTTCTACAGAAATTACATGCCCAAGGAAAGAGACTTCCAATAACCAGAACTCGCACTTGGAAAATTTTGCGAATAACTGGCGTTCCCAGAGAGTTTGCAAGACAATGCGGAGATGATCAGCATGTTCTTCTCGATTGCGAGAATAGACTAGAATGTCATCAATGAAGACGACTACAAATTTATCAAGATAAGGCTTGAACACTCTATTCATGAGATCCATGAATGCCATCGGAGCATTTGTTAATCCGAAAGGCATTACCAGAAATTCATAGTGGCCATAACGAGTTCGGAAGGCTGTTTTTGACACATCCTCCTCTTTGGCCCTCATTTGGTAGTATCCAGATTGCATATCGATCTTTGAGAACACCGAAGCGTCCCTAAGTTGATCAAACAGATCTTCTATTCTTAGGAGTGGATATCGATTCTTGATTGTGATCTTGTTCAATTGACGGTAGTCAATGCAAAGGCGCATTGCTCCATCCTTCTTCTTTACAAACAGAACAGGTGCACCCCAAGGAGAAGTGCTAGGTCGAATAAAACTGTAACACCCGTATTTTGGGGTTGGGAGTTTGGCGTGTGTGTTTGGTTCGAGTCGTCAAAACCGATTTAATTTAATTAGACCTTAGTTTTAATTTAAATGAGATAAAAATTAAAATAATGACAATTTTGTAATTAAGTCAAAAAAAAAAGAAGACAAGCTTTTTGTATATAAAAAAAGAAGTCATCATCTCCCATTTTTGCTTCTAACGTTGGAAAACCCCAAATCCCTCCCAAAACCCCAATCTACTATTACAACCATTTTCTCCATCAATTCAAGAGCTTTTTCGAAGGTAATTTCATTTTTGAACTCTCCTCATCATCCCAATCATTTACATGGTTTTAGATTTCAAAACCATCATCTTTTTAAATTTCCAAGTTTTTCAAGTTTGATGAAAGTATGAATTTTTAATGGGTTTTCAACTTGTTTTTGGTTGGTTGAGTTAGGTTTTGAGTTAATCTCACTTAAATACACCTGATATCTTAAAATGGAAGGATTTTGGGAAAAATCCCGAAGTGGGTCTTTGAGGCATTTTTCAAAGTGTCAAAACTTGAATTTTTGGTGTGTTTTGTGTTGGGTTGAAGGGCCGATGGTATAGGGTTGTTAGGAAGGTGTTTTGGAAGCCTTTAGATGTCATTTGGGTGTTGGAAATGGTGGATTTCAGCTAGGTATTTGGGGAGTGCGAAAATGTGAGTTTTGTGGTTAGTTTGGGTTTGAAATTGTGAAGTTTTGGCTTGTGATTGTGAGTTGGGTTTGTGGCTGAGTTTAGCATTGATTTGGTGAGTAATACTTGTCTTTTGATTGGTTAGAAGCAAAAGGAAACATCGGAGAAGGTTCGGGATCGAATCCGGAAATTGTGGAGGCTTGACTTGCTTCGCTTGGTTTGCTACGGAAGGGTGGTGAGTGAAACTTTCAATTGTTTTAAATTGGTTCAAGTGTGTGTAGTGGAGGTGTTGGAATGAGTTTGGTAGGCCATTCCAAGGTAGAAGTTAAATTGGTAGTTTAACTTCTTGTGTGTTTATAAGCTTTAAATGTTTATGCCTATTCTATTCTTGTGAAGCATGAATTGTGTATGTATGAGTATACATTGATGTGTGTGATGATGGATGTGTGCTATAAATAATGGTTGTTGTGGTGTGGTTTAAAAGTAATTGGCACTAGTTAACTTACCGGGTATAAATGATCGATCATTAGGATTAGTGTGCACACGGTTGAGTCAAATTCGTGCGTGGCCTTGGTGGCGTTAAGTCATCAAGGAGGAGTACGGTGATGTAATATTCCACCGAAAATTGTTTATATTATACGCGATGATGAGTGGAATCCCATCCGTAGGGAATGTGATGATGAGTGGAATCCCATCCATGCAAGGTCCGGTGATGAGTGTAATCCCACCGAGGTAATGTTGTTGTTGAGAGTAAATCCGCATATCCAAGTAAACTAATAGTGGCCAATGTACTTGCTCTTGTGTTTATGATGTTGAGATATTTGCTTTATCTTGTTGAGTTTAATATGAAGTAAGATGCCATATTATTGACTCTTGTGTTGCTAGCTAGTTTGCTATGTTGATGCTTATGTATGGTTGTGTGTTGTTGGGGATTATATGCTTGAACCCTGCATTGTCGTTGTTTTGGTTTTAGAGCATCCTCACTAAGCTTCTAGCTTACGCTCTCATTTTCGACAATGCAGATCAGTAGCGTGGAGTTAACAAGGAGCAGGGCGAAGGGGCATTCCAAGCTTTGTAGTTGCTCAAGTATGGTTTAGTAAATAAAGTAGTAGTTTAGCAATGGGGCTACTATGTGTTTTTATGAGCGTTGTATGACTCATAATTGTTGAATGTTGTTTATGCTTTACTTTGGATTGTAAACCATGTCATGACTTGTTGAATGCTTGTGATGAGAGGTTATGCCTTGGATGTTTATGTTGCTTTTGGTTGAGCATGTAAACCTTATATGTGAAGACATGTGGAAATTGGCTTTTTGGAGCTTTTAAGAATGCCTTTTATGCAATATCTACCTCTATGTGAATGCCTTGTTATAAATGCTTCGTTGATCATTTAAATTGCTCTACATGCTAGTTCTTGGTCGTGCAATGTTGTATGAATGCTTGAATGTGGATAGGGGAGTTTTAAAATGCATCTAAAGTTGTGGTTGAGAGTCTTTTGCTGAAATTTGGAGACTTGCAGTGCAGGGCGTATCGATATGCCTAAGGGACGTATCGATACGGTCTTGCCCTTCAGGACTCAGTTTTGGCTTGGTGTATCGATACGCGTGGGTGTATCGATACGCCCAAAGCTCACTGGAAATTTGAGATTTTGGTGAGACTTTGGCGTACGATACGAACTATTGGCGTATCGGTACGGTTTTATCTCGTTGACCGCGAGATGTTGACCGAGAAGGGCGTATCGATACGCTCAAGGGCTGTATCGATACGGTCTTCCGGTGTTGACTGAAGGCAGTTGACTTGGTCAAGGCGTATCGATACCCTTGACTGGTGTATCGATACGACCTACTCTGTGGCTTTAAAATGGATTGTCTAACATGTTGTTTTGGGTTCGGTTGTGTTTCTTTCTTGGTGTTTTCCTCTGTCGTGATCACTTAGGAAATAATATGCCTTTAGACAAGATTTAATTAAAAGAAATTTTCTAGGGTTGCTAACCGAGGTGGGACCTTAACGAGTTTCACATCAGTTTTCCTCGTGTAGCCTACTCGGACCGGTCAACCATCCAAACCGGGACGAGGGGGTTACAAAAACCCTTGTCCTGAAGCTCTTGAAGTTGCTTTTACAATTCTTTTAACTCAAGAGGTGCCATCCGGTACGGAGTGATAGACACCGGATTTGAGCCAGGCTATATTTCAATCCCAAATTCAACTTCTCTAGTCGGAGGGAGACCAGGTAGTTCCCCGGGAAACACATCAATAAATTCAGAAACAACATGCATCTCAGGTATTCCAAATTCATTTTGATATTGTAAGACCATGGATGCAAAAATAAATGTGGGCTTTTTATCAATTAGGAGTATGGATTCTTTTCCTAAACCCTGAAGATACAATCTTTTATTTTGACAATCTACCCAAGCTTCGTGTTTACTTAACCAATCTAAACCCAAAATCAGATCGAACTCACAAGAGGGTAATATGTAGAGATCAATAGAGAATGGCAGATTGCTAATATGCAATGAACAATTTCTACATATCAGGTTAATGTTTGAATTTCCTCCTAAAGGGTTTGAGACTATCAAACTTGTTTTCACAACTTCAGGTTCTAGTTTCAACTTTTTCACTACAGATAGACATGTGAATGAATGAGTGGATCCCGAATCTATTAAGGCATAAATAGGATGTGAGTTTAGCTCAACAGTACATGCAATCACTTCAGGAGATTCTTCGTCATCTCTACCACGAATGTGGTAAACTCTAGCAGGAGCTCGGGATTCCTGATGAGTAGTAGCATTAGAATGAGTACCCTTGCCTTTCTTCTGATAACTCGGCTGGGCTGACTTGGCATTCCTATTCCGATTAGATGATGTCGGACAAGGAACTGCAGTGTTACGAGCTGGCATAGATTCAAACTTATGAGGAAAGTCTTTGATGTAGTGATCATCGCCACCACAAGCATAATAGAGATTCGCCTGCAGTCTACACTGACCACAATGTGGTTTTTGACAGAACTTACAAGGAGGAATCTTTTCAGAATTTCCCATGCTATTAACTGATATAGCCGGTACCGAGGATCTGATCACTGTAGCTGGTTTGGAAGTATAATTACTCCTCGGAGCAGAAGTGAAATTAGAAGACCCTTCCTTCTGAAATTTAGTATTTTTAAACTGCCATTGAGACTTGTCGTCTCGTTTCTGCTTTTTGTCAGGGCTATTGCCCCCTTTTCTCTTTTCAGCAGCTTTCATTCTAGCTTCGGTTGCAATAGCCCGATTAACAAGATTCTGGAAATCATTAATTCCCAGAGCAGTGAAGATTGGACTCGGTTCATCATTCATACCTTCAATGAACATTTTGCATTTATCAGCCTCAGTTTTAATGTACTCTGCACCGTATTTGCAATACTTGTAAAAGTCTGCAACATACTGCTCAATAGGTCGATTGGCCTGTTTGAGGTGCAGAAATCTCTTTCTTCTTTCGGCCAAGTATTTCTCACTGATGTACTTCTTTTTGAATTCTCCAATGAAAAATTCACATGTCACCAGTTCAGTTGGAACAGTTAGAGTTGTGGTTTCCCACCAATTCATAGCTTCATCAGCTAACAGAGCCACAACACACTCCAATTTATGGTCATCGAAGCACTGTAATTGTCTGGTTACCACCTTGGTGGTGTTTTCAAGCCAGTACTCTGCATCTTCTGGTCTTTCTTCATTTGTACCAGCAAAAGTGTAGGCTCGATGCTGAGAAAGTTTATATATCGGTGCTCTGCTAGGTGCAACAGGGACAGAAACATCAGGTTGCTCTTGTTTCAGATTTGACAGAAGTTGATTGAACATCTCCTTCATGCTGATGAGACATTCCCTTTAGGCAGACTGAACCATAGGATTTTCAGGTGGAGGTTGTTCTGTGTTCTGAACATGTTCTTTATTGGATTGCTCAGTGATCTGAGCAAGCTCTTTATTTTTCTCCTTTCTTGGAGTTTTAGTTTGGGCTGGTGGATTATCACCTAATCTCACACTTTAACCTTCGCTCGAAGATTCATGTGAGCTCCCATTCTTTGAGTCTGTCATTTTCTATCATACATTTAAACAAGAAGAAGATCAGAAAGCTCAATACAATTATCTTAGTATGTAGTTCATGGGTGGCATACCTAAAAACAGTACAGATGCATGCAGACTCGATTAGACTTTTATGACTTAACCTAAAAAGCTCTAATACCACTTTATATAACACTCTCACCTTGGATTAGGGGCAAGGAGCGTTATATTAACTTATTATTCGAATTAGGCAGCAGAAGAATTCACGTGATAATTTTTTTATTTGAATACATCTATATAAATTTCATTAACTTAAATTCATTCATTACACATATACCATACATAATTCCATATCATAATTCGATTGATAGCTAGGTGGACCTATCTAATTCATTCACTTATCTTATGATTTATAACAAGATCTAATTTAAATTTCTAAACTTCATTCGATTACAATCATACATGTAATACACCATACATATATAATCCATTCCCATTAATTTCAATTCATTCGAATGCTACCCTTAGCCATTCCAATTCAATTACAACATAGCATTTAAGATCAATTCTAATTATAAGGCTAATCGATTCATAAAAACATACATATATCATACCTGATAACATCCATAGTTTTTACGCTTCCCTTGTACAAAATATTTCCCCCGGGGTAACTATCAATGGCTAAACCTATCGGTTGCCTATACAAAATATAACAAAAAGAATCATGCCCAAAACATATACTAAGGGCGATCTATACCCCAAAATATATACCCCTTAATTACATAACAAAATGAGGGAAACTAACTTATAAAGTTCATACATTATTAAAATAATAGTTTATAAACATGACCATTAATGCGAACTGCACTAGCATGCTGACTGTTAAGCCACCCATCATGAGCATGACAAAGACAAAGAAGGGCATACTTAATCTTCGTGCTAACATATATCAGAAGGTAGATCAACACGCTACTACCTGAAATTTTGGGAAGGAAGGAAAGTTTCGAGTGGTAAGTACTTCTAGTACTTAGTGAGGAAACCTTAATCTAATCAATTTCCATTTATTAACCAAGTGATCACACATTAGATCATACTTTAAATTATTTCATTTTTCTATTCCTTTCGAATAGATCAAAATCAACAAATAAGATCCCCCAATCAACCAATCAACATTCGAATTGACAATTCAATGAACCAAGCATTCTGCAATCGAATACAAGCAAATCAAGGATATCCATTATATCATATTCGAACCATTTAAGGATCTATCAATGGCTATTTTATTTTTATATTGCATACAATTATCATGGAATATGGACCAATTTAATATTTCCTTATTCATCATACTAAATTCGAATAACATAATTCGATTGTATATAATCAATCAATGACAATTTCAGATAAACAAGCAGCAACAAACTATAGCAAAGAATCAATTAATTTGATAATTTATAATTGACATGCTACCATCCATTTCATAGAAATTCACCAAGTCAAGAATTTCAATTTCGAATTACAATGAATTTCTTTCTTATTAATTCAATTCGCATGCCTTGGATAGTATAGTAAGCTAGGTATTCGAGTCACGTATAACTGAATTGTGAATCAAATTCACCATATAATAGGTACCATGTACCAATTTCATATCATCGTATCACATATCATAATGTCCACTGACATTAAGCAAGAAGGTACACTTACGTACCACAATATCGAGTACACTAACGTACCGATTTCTTATCGAGCTCAAGACTCTAGGCTAGCCATACTACCTGGACAGACTGTACACACCAAGGGCTTTGCTAATTGATCTTTATTTCAATCGTATAATTATTCATTTAAATTTTCAAAATTTCTTTCTTAATCCTTTCGATTAATTTCTTGAAATCTCAATTTCAATGTCACATATTATCATATATAAACATATAATAGATTGCAATACAATTTGCATATCCACAAATCAGCATATTCATAATCTCAATTTTCATATCACATAGCTCAATTTCACATTTCATGGCTCAATTTTCACTTGAATTTACCAAACACAAATATCATGTAAGATCAACAATTGATCATGTATCATATCGATCAATGCTATCAATTCACAAACAATCATAATCAATATCAATAATTCAATGTCCAGCATCTCAATTTCATCCATAATCGAACCAATATAGCTCAAATCAGTTTCAAAATCAAACATATCATAATGAAATTCCAATTCAAGCATACATATCACAAAAATCACATAACACATGCATTCAATCCAATTTCATTTGTTCCTTCTTCCCTTTCCAATTACCAATATTTAATTAGTCCAATTGCATGCTTATTATATATAAAAAAATCAGTTTAAAAGATAGTTGAGACTCTAATCTCAACTCTAAGTTCGTTTCACTCACAATCGCCGAGCTAATTTTAAATCCGGAGACCTTTTCCGCGATCCGAGGTTGCTCCAGCTACAGTTTCTTCTTTGATTCTTTCTCTTCTAGGATCTAACACATTTAGACAAATAATAGAAGAAATTTCAGAACTTTTATTATTCAATTTTTAATCCAGATTTCTCCACATTTCGATTTTAGCCCCTATACTAATTTTGTTTCGAACATGGCCAACCTGTTTTTACCAATTCATTCTATTTATTGATCAAATGTTCAAATTTCTTACTTATTCATATGAATTTCAATTTAGTACTTTTATCTATCAATTTACCACCTTCTTTCATATCCAATTTCTCAAATTAAAATTTCCAAGAGTTCTTCAAAGTCCCATATTTTATACTCCAAACTGTTTTGACCACTCAACTTAAATTATTTCCCATTTTTAATGTATAACTCCAAATCAGTCCCTGTTTGTTCCTAAATTCAATTAACATCTTAAATTTCATCATATTAAATTTTCAGATCGAAATTCCAAGTAACTTATTTTTCCCAATTTTCAAAGTTTACTGTTCAGCTAAGAACACTGCTGGGCAGATTTGCTTGTTGTTCGGATTTCTTTCCTAGATTTTGCTACACATCATCAAATTAATTTTTATAATTTTTCTATCAAAGTAGACATATCAAAGTTTATTGTGTCAAAATTTCATCATTAAATTCTTACTAATTATTTTTCTATAAATTTCCAAAGTTGCATGTTCCTACTAACATACAATCTGGCCAGCTTTGATTTATCATGTTTAAAGGCCTATTATAATTCTAATTTCTTAAATGTTTCTCATGTCTTTCAAATTTCAGCAGCATCTTCCTTAACCTAATCACTTTCATGAATTTTTAAAGGTACTAAAACCACCAATTCTTCAATTAATTTCACATACTCGAAAGGTAAGGAGATAGTTATACTTACTTTTAATTTTTGCTTGAATTTCCTAGGCCAAATCCTAAGCCATGCATGCCATTCTTCTTCCTCACCGAGTGTTCTTCCAATTTTCCTCTCAATTTTGTGTTTCAAGTATGTGTGAAATGAAAACAAAGGTTACTTAGCTATGTGGTTTGGTGTAGCCGGTTAGGGGAGGAAGGGGGAACACATTAATGAGACTAGACTTTCAATGTCAATGTCTCAACTAATGTCTCCCTAATACCCCTTGTTTATACCATCATTTTATTTTTAATCCAAGGTTAATTTAAAGATATTGAACTTTAGCATGCATCTCTTCTATTTGATCTTTAATTCAGTTTAGTCACTTGACAAATAGCCGAATTTTTTTGGACTTTTTTTTAATTTTAATTTGGTCCTTATTATATCTATTTTTCAATTCAATTATTTAAGGTTTCTATTCAACTAAATTCTCTAATTATTTAATTAAGTTCTTAAATTTCTAAGCTAATTTTTGAGATGTTACACCTGGCAATAGCTCAGAACAATGGTAGCAACATCCTCAACTCTTTGGATTATGCTTTCATACATGTATTTGTTTTATGAGTGTCATAAAGCCTATATCGTAATAGATATAGTGTGATGCTTATTCTGGTGAAAGTTGCTAAATAAATGAAGTAACCAATCATCTATACTATCATGTGAAAGAAAAGTATGTAGATTAAAGCCCAGTAGATTCCCAACCTCGCGTGCAAAGAAACAGTCCCTAGAAACATGAATTGAATCTTCTATTGCAACTTTGCATCTTTGGCACACAGAATCAGTCGCAACTCGTTTAATGACCAGATTTTTTAGAGTAGGGACATAATTACAGACCATTATTCAGGTTGAAATTCTCACCTTCAAAGGACAAGGAGTCTTCCAAATGTATTCATATACATTAGGGTGTTGTGAGCTCGGGGAGTGAGAGTCAATGAGTAACCTGTAGCCACTTCTTATGAAATAAATACTTGAACCTTCACCCTTCCATTTTAAGAGATCTCGTTGTTGAAAATAGGGAAGAGGGATACTTAAAATACACTATGCTTCTTCATTTCTAAACATAGACCGTATCAATAAATCATTCCACCGAAGTTCATTAGGCATCAAGAGATCAGAAACCTTGTGTAGTTCATTCACTCGATTGGATGTGACCCGTTGCGAAAGTAAAAAAAAGAGCAGCCAATAGTTATTCTAAATAGACACAATTGTTTCATCACCAATTGACCAACCGAGACCCATATCTAAACGTCCTCTCGAACTCCAAATGCTCATCCAGATTAATGAGGGTAAGGAACCTAAATGGACTGTAAGAACGAGCATGTAGGAAAATATTTCGCTTTAAGTAGATGTGCGGCAAGGGAACCTAAATTTGTGAGTAAACGCTAACCCTATTTGGCTAAAAGTGTGATATTAAACTTTTTGAGATCATGAAAGCCCATACCTCCCTCAATTTTGAGTTTACGTAGCTCAGACCACGTGCACTAGTGGATCCCTCTCCTGATTGCTAATTTCTGCCACCAATAGCCTCCAGTTCTTTGCAAAAAGAAAATTGCAAGAAGAAACAAGACATTACAAAAATTGGGATAGCTTGTAAGATGGATTTGATGAAGATCTCCTTACCACCTTGAGAGAGTGACTTGGAACTCCACGAGAGTGTTTGGTTTCCAACCTTGTCCTTAGTGTTTAGAACTCCAAATCATTTTATTAATATTTTTATGAGCTGAAATATATATATATATATATATATATATATATATATATATATTGATAAGTTATGATGTTGTTTATTCAAGAAAGCAGATAAATCTGTAAAAAGTACAACCAGAAGCTCAGACAGCCACCCCTGGTCAAGAGATTCCCCAAGCTATGAACAATTATCTATACATGTGATTTTAACTTGTATACGTATTCTAACTGTTTCTCTAATGCAGTCAAGTAAACTATTACAGTTCTTGGATACGCCTCTAAAAGTCCTTCTATTTCTCTCATCCCATACATGATATACAAATGAAGACCAAACAAGCTTGAGCATAACCACACGCATTGACTTCCCCTTCAAACTAGAGTAAAACCAATGCAGTTCATCTTCCCAATCCATAACATCTCTCATGAGACTACAAGAGAGTAGAATATTTATCCAAATCTGCTTGGAGTAAGGACATCTGGCAAAAATATGATTTCGATCCTCATGACTATCATCACAGAGCACACATTTATTCTCCACGTTAAGCTCCATTTGCCTCAGACTTTCAAGGGTAGGCAATCAATTCAAAATAGCCATCTATAAGATCAATGCATGCTTATGCACATGCAGCCCATACCACACGAGCTTGTGCCAGAAAACTTTGGGCTTGACATCTCTGATCCCATTTCATATATGCATCATATCTATAAAACCAGTAACAAGCAAAGATTGAGCCACTGACCTGCGCTTAAGCATTTTCCTAATGTACCAACTGAATCAAGGCACACTTTGTTCCAAGTTTCTAAGTCTTTTATCCCCAGCCCCCCACTCTTGAGTGAGCAAATGACTTTCCACCCCACATGTGATCCCTTAGCAGGCTCTTCTTTACCCCTCCAAAAGAAGCACATACACATTTGTTCAATCTTTTTGATGTCCCTCTTTGGTAATATAACATGTCGACACCAAAAATTCACAATGCTGAAAATCACAACATTGATTAGTTGTAGTCGTCCAGCATAGCTAAGGTGCCTATTTGCCCAATGCTTCAGCTTCCCCCTGGCCTTTGTAATCAACACCCTATAATCTCTTTTAGACAATTTCTTTGTAATTAGGGGAATGCTCAGGTACCTGACAGGAAGTTTACCTATTTTGAAGCCAGTCACATGTCCCCAACTTTCTTACTGTTCAGAAGAGACCTCTGTAATATACAATTTTGATTTTGCCACTTGAAACCAGAAATCATATAAAACTCTTCTAACACACACTGCACTCCCAAAAAGGAATTCACGTTTTCTTTCCAAAAAATTAGCAAGTCATCTGCAAAGCTCAAATGTGTAATTTTTGCTTTCTTACACTTAGGGTGAAATTTAAACATATCATTTGTAACAGTCAAGTCCAAGAGATGAGATAAAACAGACATATCAAGCACAAATAAATAGGGAGATAAGGGATCACCCTGTCTAATCCTTCTTTTTCCCTTAAAAATCTAACTAAGCTACCATTTAGGGAGATAGAGAACTTGCTGCCAGAAAAACAAGCCTAAACCCAATTTCTAAACTGCTCAGGCAATCCAATAGCTTCAAGAAGGCACAAAACAAACTGCCAATTTAAAGTGTCAAAGGCCTTTTGTAAATCAACCTTCATAGCACATATAGATGGAGATAGTCTTGTTGGAAAATAATGGATATTTAGTGACTTTGAGGCATATTAATTATTGGTAAATTTGGAGTTTTTAATAATAAACATTATGGTTTATATTTTACTCCGTAAGACCTTTAAAATGATATATAATATGCTCAAATCGGTCGTAAGATGAATGAGAAATCGATGCTCAAAAGTGAGGTACTTGGAAATATTGTTTAGAAAATTTTAGTGTTTAAAACACTCTATCCCACATAAGAATTGTATGGGAGTTTGGAAGATGTTATAAGAAAAAACTAACTTGTTGGTTAGTAAATATGTAAGCCAATTGAGGTTGGAATACCTTGCACAATGTGTGTGACACGAATGTCCAGATCGGTTAAGCCTTAGTGGACTTATTGAAATATTTTCTCAATAAAATGTCTCTTGGTATTCCAAAGACAAGTTTTGGATTTAATTGTTCAAATTAAATATTTTTTAATTATTGAAATTAAATCTTGAAAACTCTTCATCTACTCCATTAATTCATTCAAGTCTCTTCCTACTATAAATAGGATGCTAGTTCTCTCTTTTCAAACACGCTAAAAATATTCCATCTCTCAAATTTACTTTGTTATGGTGATAGTAGAAGGCATGGATGGATTCACCTAGTTCACTGAAGTTGTGATGTTTGTAGTGGACATTTGTTGTTGTATCTTGGGAGATAGGCGTCCAAATTTCACTCGAAAAGAGTTAGGATAACAAAAGTGTCTGATAACTCTATCCGCCTCCCTACCACTTATTCGAGGTTCTGTCAACGCAACAACTTGCAGATTATTATCTCGAACAGAATTGTTAAAATGACACCTATATTCAGAGCTTGCCGCCCCCTGGAAATTCCAAAACATGTAAGTAATCATTAAAAAGATTAAGGAAAAGATACAAAAAGACCTTAGAGAGAATGAGGCAAATTATCCTTCTCTTCACTTGCTCTCGCACCAACTTCATACTCAACATGATCTCCATCCACCATGGTTTGATCTGGAGACGTCGTAACATGATCACTCACCTCGTTGCTACTCATGTTGGTCGTAAAAGTGTGAGGAGGGGGAGGTATGATTTTATTCAACTGCCCCGTGAACGTTTGGACCCATTCAACAAGCACAGGATGGGATGACACACAAGTTTCATCTTTTTTAGACACCTTTAAATTCTTCTTATTTGTTACTTTGAACAAATTAGCATCCTTACCCTACTGGGGAGAGTTCTTGAGCCTTGTTGTAGATCTAGTGACATTCTTTCCCTCAACAATAGAGATAGCATTATGAGAACCGTTTGCAATAGTTGGGACATGTAGACGCACCTGGGCAGTGGACCCTGATAGAGTAGGAATGATAGTAATTTTCATGCAGTCCCTGGAGACTTGTTTGTAGCATCAACCAAGGGAGATCGAGAGGGGCCATCGCCTGACTGTTTAGACTGGGCATTATTTCCAGTCCTCGTTGTAGCAACAAGTTGTTTACCCTTCCCCTTAGAAGACTATTGCTACATACCTGGCAAACTAATAACATTTTTCGGTGCAACTTCTTCCTCAACCAACGAATTAAGCATAGAGAATCGAGATCTCCCATTCCAACGTGCATCCTTTGTAGCAACAATATTTTTGTTCGGAAGCCGTCGACGTCTAATAACAACCATCCACTGACCATAAGGTGAATCTTCTGTAATCATCGATTCCTTATATTGATTCAAAACCTTACAATCCAATCTAGTAGATGTGCTTGGATTCGGCTTAGTACCCTCCACATCGTAAAATTCTTGAGCATGCCCATACCTTCCGCACTTGAAGCAAATTTGTTGCAAGCCTTCGCATTCCAACTTTTGTATAAATCTATCAATACCGATACAAGAAAGAAAAGGCTTGTTTAGATCGACTAACACAACAAGACGTGCGAAACGACCCCTTTCACCAACAATAGTGTTGTAATCAATTTTTATAACCCGACTAATAATCGCAAAAAATTTCTTGAAGAGGGCCTTAGAGTAGTAACAGTAAGGTAGTCTAGGTAGGCGAATCCAGACAATCACTTTAGACGGGTGCTTTTCAGAAGTTAAAAATTTTCTCGACCAGGGTTGCACTATCAAGTAACTACCAAAAATTGTCCATGGTCTAGCCGTCAAGACCTTGGTATAGTCCTCTGCAGAATCAAACTTGACAAAGAAATAGTTATCCAAATCAACAATTTGATAGTTACTTATCGGTTGCCACAGAGCTGGAATTCTTCCTGCCAGGGTTTTATATCCAATAGACCGACCAAGGAGTCGCACGATAACATCACATTGCATACTTTTATCGATTTGATCATGGACTCTTTCTGAAAATTGAATCTTCAGAAAAGCACCACTGCAATCAACAATACAATCAAAATCATGAACTTCTATACTCGCATTCAAGACTGACATTTTCAATTGGCCAGCCTGTGCATAGTTCGCAGTCACCATATCTCCATAAGATCTCCGATCGGAAGCCTGAGACTCAGAAGGGGTTCCTTGATTGCTCATAGGCACTTCAATAACATCCATAACAACAACCACGGATTCATTAGCACCTGTATCAACCCTAACAGACTCCTCAATGTTGTGCTCATTCTCCCTCGCCTTCTTGGCTTTTGGCTGGACCTCCACAGCCACGAAGGAACTCGGTTGTTCCAAAGACTGGGGGATGACAACCAAACCCTCATCTCCCCGCGGCCTCCCACCAAAATTATTGAAGGAAACTGTGTTATTTTATGCATGATTTACGTGATCTCGCCTGGTTTCCAGATTTTTCAGAGGAAACGTAAAAAGCATGATGACTTCCTAGTGTATATTTTTTTCTGGTTTTTCAATATATCCACCAGAATGAGTCCAATGACTAATACTATGAGTTTTGTTTATCGGCGCGCAACTTATTGCATGCGATTGAAACTTGTATTAGATATATTGTTATTAAGGAGTAAAGTAGCAGATGTCAAACAATGGTGTTGAGTTGTAAGGTGCTCGATTCCTTCAACCGATGTTGCTCACCAAGTGATGGAGAGATGGAATTTTAGGTGGATGTGGTGTGGAAGCTAAAAAGTAAATGACATAATGATTTTAGAGTGGTTCAACCTTCTAACCAAGGTCTACATCCACTACCTTAGCTTCCCACTAAGGATTTCCAATCAATCCACTATCGATTCGTCCCCTTTTCTAGGCTTAGGAGGAAACCCTTATACACCGATCAAGCTTTCTACCCAAAGCCTTGATCAAACCCTTTTTACAAGAGAAAGGAAAAATACAAACTTAAATCCCTCTAATAGGTATTTGTTTGCTCAATAACGCACTCACCCAAAACCTAAAACACTTGAGTAAATTTGACAATTTTGGCTCACTAGTGTTTGTCTATACAAGAATTGACAATTTAAGTACAAAGACAATATTTGATCATTTGTTGATTGACAATTGAAGCATTAACCATATCTTGATGCTTGAAGGTCTCTTTTATACTCCTTGATGAGTTTATATCCGTTGAGGACTGTATTTCCCACCATAAATGTAGTTTTGCTGCTACCTGTATCGAAACGCTCGAACTCGTTTCGATACGCTATTTAAGTAGAAAGAGCCGTTGCAGTCTGATGAGCATCTGTATCGAAACGCCCGTATCGAAACACTAGGCACCGTATCGAAACGCTCTGCATTTAAAAGTTAGTTGGAAAATAGCCGTTGGGGTTTATGACCCTTATGGTCGATGCCACGATGGCGTATCGAAACGACATAACCCGTATCGAAACGCTGGGCAAAATTCTCATCCAGGGAAGACCCGTTTCGATACCCGTATCGAAACGTTTTTGCTACTAGAATACCCCGTATCGAAACGCCTAAGGGTGTTTCGATACACCTGGACGGTTTTGTTAAGTTTGGCTTTGAAAACATTGTAAAACCTTTAAAAACATCCCCTAAACATGGTTTCAAGTTATTTGGACTTTGGAAATAGTTTTGAATTCTTTTTAAATCAGTCCAAAACATTTTTCAATTATTATATCAAAACATTAGTTCTACAAATGGAGATGGAGAAGAGAATCAAGGTCGTTAGTGGCGGTGTCAGACAGTTCATTCGAGTTGATTGGGGCAGAGAGCCACAGATAATATGATGGCCAAAACATAGAAGAGATGAGAAAAGAGAGGAGAAAGTATTTCTCTTAGGGTATGTTTGTTTCACTGTAATTGGTTTTTCTGAAAACGTTTTCATAACTTTTCGTTGTTTGGTTCATGAAAAATGAAAAGGTCAAAGGAAAACTAACTACAGTCAATGGAAAACAGACCATGTTTCAGTGTAAAATGACTTACCCATTGATTTTCGGTAAGTCGCTTTCCTTCCTCTCATTCTCTCTACAAATACTAACCTAAACCCTAAACCTTAAATACTAACATAAAAACTAAACCCTAAACCTTAAATCCTAAACACTAAACCCTAAACACCAAATGTTAAAGCATAAACATTAACAAAAACTATAACCCATAAACCTTAAATGTTAACATACACACTAAACCTTAAACCCTAACATAAACACTAAACACTAACAATAAACCATAAATATTAAACACTAACATAAACCTTAAACCCTAAATGAGAACTTAAACCCTATACCCTAACCTAAATCCTAAATAATAAATGCTAAATACTAAACCCTAAATCATATATGTTAAATCCTAAACACTAACATAACCATAAACTATAAAACACTAACCCCTAAACATAAAACCCGAAATGTTATATCCTAAACATAAACCCTAAACCCTAAAACTAAACCTTAAACCCTAAACACTAAATGCTAACATAAATACTAACATAAACCTTAAACCATAAATATTAAACCCCAAACACTAACCCATGAAACCTAAATGCTAACATAAACACTAAATCATAAACAATAAACACTAACATAAACCCTAAACCCTAAATACTAATATAAACACTAAACCCTAAAACATAAACACTAACATAAACCCTAAACCTTAATATAAACCATAAAACCTAAACCTTAAACCCTAACATAAACCATGAACAATAAACACTAATCCCTAAACCCTAAATGCTAACATAAACACTAAACCCTAAGCACTAAGCACTAACATAAACCTTAAACCCTAAATAATAACATAAACCCTAAACTTTAAATGATAAACCCTAACCCTAAACCATATACCCTAAATGCTACCATAAACCCTAATCACTAAACCCTAAATGTTACCATAAACCCTAAATCCTAAATCCTAAACCATAAACCCTAACCCTAAACCTAAACCATAAACTTTAAACCTTAAACACTAATCTAAACCATAAACCCTAAACCTTAAATACTAATTCTTAAATGCTACCATAAACCCTAAGTATTGATCTAAATCATAAACCATCAATTCTATCTTAAACCCTAAACCCTAAGCACTAACCTAAACCTTAAACCATGTTTTGGTTGGAACTTGTTTTTAGCATTATCGATGCTTGTTTGTGTACTGTTCATGAATTTTCCAGAAAATTCTACCAAACAGTGTAAAATGAATTGTACAACATCATCCAAACATCAGAAAATAGTTTCTGCAATTAGTTTTTCAAAAATTGTAGTTCATTTTCCAGAATTCATTTTCCGGAGAACAATTTTTAGTGAAACAAACATACCCTTATTTCGTTCTGCCTTTTTCTGTGATCAGATGAGTATATATATAGCCTCTGGTTGTATAGTTGATTGGATGACGTCAGTCTAGTGACAACCTGTAGGCAAACTAACAGAGATAGACTCAATTTTCAAGTACTAAACTTACAGTCCAGGACAGTGCCTGTTATCAGAATCATTCATACCTCCAGTAATGTAGCTAGATGAGGTGGCATTGGAGGCCATTTTGGGAACTTTTTGGATCCGGAGGTGGTAGTTATAACAATAACAATGTTGGGTGTCTCTATCAACTAGGTCCTACTTGTTATATGGTTTACTGAAAGTGAAAGAACACTATAGTCATCATCCCAGATTCCCAGTTCTCAACTATAAAAGCCCTTGAACGATGAAGATTCAGCATTGTGCAGAAAGCTCTTAAAAGATGGGTTATTTTCAGCCATAGATCTTCTTTTTTCTGGCAGCTTTTCCATTCATGTTCATTTTCCATCTCATTCCTCTTTAGATCATGATCCTAAGATTTTGCCTCCTGCCAAACAAGTTGGTAATGTTAATTTGTCACTGTACTATGAAACTTTATGCCCAGGTTGTGCCTCCTTTATCACAAATGACCTTGTGAAGGTCTTTCAGACCGATCTGTACACCATTGTCAATCTAAGGTTCGTCCCTTGGGGTAATGCTGAGCTGACATTGTTGGCGATTCGATCCGTTGCCAGGTTAGAACTCCGTCCTTCATTTGCATGCATTCTCATGATTAATGAAGTTACTATAACTCATTGCAACGATGTGCAGCACGGAGAAGATGAATGCTACTTGAATGCTATACATAGCTGTGTCATCTACTTGTGGCCTGTGTAGAAATTCTAGGGTTTACTGAACTTGATGATTTGGGAAATTTGGGAATATGATGAGAGAATACGAAACAAAGTTTTCTTTTATTAAATCGAAACTGAAAATACAAAAGTGTTTATTTACAGAACAGGTCACTCATTTATATAGTACTTTGTAACTTAAATAACTAACTCTCAATTCTTGCCAACTCATCAAGATTATACAACTACTTATAACAAACTCTAACAGCCCCCCTCAAGTTGGAGCATATATATTAAGTATGCCCAACTTGGATATAGCTTGAGAAAAAGATGAAGGATGTAATGCTTTTGTAAAACAATCTGCCAATTGATGCTGTGTGGAGACTGGAAGGAGTGTTATCAGCCCTTGATGAAGCTTCTCTCTAATGAGATGACAATCAATCTCAATATGTTTGGTTCTTTCATGCATCACTGGATTTTCTGCAATTCGAATAGCAGACAAGTTATCACAGTAGAGATTAGCAGGAGAAATATTACTAATTTGAAGATCAGAAAGTAAATATTGAATCCATTGTATTTCACAAGAAACCGAAGCAAGTGCACGGTATTCTGCTTCACTGGAAGACCGTGAGATTGTCTGTTGCTTCTTTGAACGCCAGGAAATAAGAGCTGTGCCTAGAAAGATGCAAAAACCAATGACTGATCGTCTCGAATCTGGGCATGAGGCCCAATCAGAGTCACAAAAAGCATTTATCTTGATAGGATTATCACTAGAAAAAAAATACCTTGACCAGGTGAACCTTTTAGATATCTTAAGATTCTATGTGCAGCTTGTAAATGAATATCAGTAGGGGAAGAAAGAAATTGAGAAAGGTGATGCACAATAAAAGATATGCCAGGTCTGGTGTTGGTTAGATATAGCAACTTACCTATCAATCTTCTATATGAAGTAATGTCATTTAGAAGATTTCCATCAGTTTTAGAAAGCTTTGTCTTAGCAAGTAAGGGTGTAGAAACAGGTTTAGAATGCAAAAAACCAGTTTCAATGAGTAAATCTAATATGTATTTTCTTTGACAAAGAAATATACCCTTATCAGACCTTGCTACCTCTAGACCTAAAAAGTATTTTAAAGGTCCTAGATCTTTAATTTTAAAGCATTCATGCAGAAAAGTTTTAACATTAGATATTTCACTTTCATTTGGACTAGTCAATATTATATCATCTATATATACTGCAAGAGCAATAAAACTAGACCCAGTTCCTTTGATAAAAACAGAAATATCAGCAGAGGCTTGCTTAAATCCTTGTTGAATCAAAGCTGAAACAAGTCTTTCATTCTATTGACGACTAGCTTGTTTAAGACCATACAAGCTTTTAGTTAATTTACAAACTAAACATGGTTTATCAGTTTTATAGTCAGGTGGCAAATCCATATATACTTCTTCAGCAAGAAAACCATGCAGAAAAGCATTATTTATATCCAACTGGTGTAAATGCCATTTATTGGATGCAGCAACAGCTAAAAGAGTCCTTATTGTAGTTATCCTAGCAACAGGACTAAAGGTATCAAAAAAAATCTACCCCAGGTTGTTGTGTATACCCTTTTCCTACAAGTCTAGCTTTGTAACGTTCTAGGGTCCCATCAGAATTAAGTTTTGTGTTAAAGACCCATTTACACCCTATAGTAGATTTACCAGGAGGAAGAGAGACTAATTCCCAAGTTTTATTCAGTTCTAATGCCTTAATTTCTTCATCCATAGCAGTTTGCCAACACTTATGTTTACTAGCTTGAGTGAAAGTTTTAGGTTCAGCAAGGATGTCTACATTATTAATGTAATTATTGTAGCTAGTAGACAAAGCATCATAAGATATCACATTATTGATAGTATGAGAAGAAGTTCTAGAGCCTGATACATTCACCTGATAATCTCTGAACTTAGAGGGCAAGCAAATATTTCTTTTGGGTCTGGAAACCTCAACAGTAGGATGCTGGTGTTGTTCTGAAACTTTAGGAACATATATGGAAGGAGCAGAATGTTGAGACTTATCAATTCTAGAGACAGACTCAGAAACATCATTTAAATTAGTTTCAGAGTTATCATTTAAATGTTGTTCAACATTAATTTCCTCTTCAAAATCTTCAATATTAGCAGATGTTGGAAAAACAATTGAATTAGGAGAATTAGAAGAGGAAATAACAGAGGTTTTAAAATGAAAATGAGATTCATTAAAAAACACATCTCTAGATATAAAAACAGACTTAGAATTAATATCATATAATCTGAAACCTTTAACATTCCTAGGATAACCAATGAAAATGCATTTTACAGTTCTAGGATCCATTTTAGTCTTTGGCTTAGGAAGAACAGATGCATAAGCAGTGCAACCAAAGATTTTCAAGTTATCTAGCTTAGGTGAAGTATCATACAAGATATGATGAGGACTTTTATTCTGTAAAATGGGAGTAGGTGTAACATTAATTAAGTAAGCAGCATGAATCACACAGTCAGGCCAAAAAACCAAAGGTAATCCTGCTTGAATTCTTAAGGACCTAGCTACTAAAAGAAGATGCTGATGTTTTTTTTCTACAATGTTGTTCTGCTGAGGAGTGTAAACACAAGATTGCTGATGAACAACCCCTTTTGTTTTGAAAAAATCATTTAGTTCAAATTCTTTAGCATTGTCAGATCTTAAACACTTTATATGTTTTGAAAACTGTGTTTCAACAAAATTAAAAAAAAATCAATAATCACATTTTTGACTTCAGATTTAAACTTTAAAGGAAAACCCAAACAAACCTACTTTTGTCATCTACTAAAGTCAAAAAATAAGTATGGCCATAAAGACTTTGAACAGGGAAAGGACCCCATACATCAGCATGCAACAGATCAAAAACAGAATCAGAAGAAGACATGCTAATAGGAAAGGGCAGGCGTTTCTGTTTAGCAAGATGACATGTTTCACAAATGAAATTAGCAGGAAAAGAAATATCTTTATTTATGTCAAAGAATTTCATTCTTTTTACAGATGGATGTCCTAATCTTGAATGCCAAAGATTAAAACTTTCAACATCAGACATGCAAACATAATTGGAAACTTCAGAAGAAAAAGAAACAGAATTAGAAACATAGTTACTTGAAGCAATACCATCAAGCTGATACAATCCACTAATGTTCCTAGCTATACCAATCATCTTCCATGTTGTTGTATCCTGTATAGAACAAAAATTAGAGGAAAAAGAACAAAAAAAGAAGATTTAGTTAGTTGAGAAACATATATGATGTTAAATGCAAAACCAGAAATGAAAAACACATTATTTAATGTTAAAAGATCATTAATTTTGACTTTGCCTATATGAGTAACTCTAACAACAGAATTACTAGGTAATTTTATAAACATATTATTAACAGAAACAAAAGAATCAAAGATTTCAAGATTGCTACAGATATGATCTGTAGCTCCTGAATCTAAGATCCAGGAAGAACTAATAGAAGTGGAAGAACAACAAATTTGATTAATACCTGCCTCACCAGAAGAAATGTCAAAAGCAGAAGAAAGAGCATTGATCTTTGAATCAATGAGAGATGAACTCTGAACAGGAGGATTTGAAGTAGACAGAGATCTATCTTGCAACATGTTCATAAGATTCTCATACTGTTGCTTAGAGAAAATGATAGGAGAACCAGCATCCATAGTATGCTTAACAGACTCATCATCCACAGAATTTCCTATCTGGTTAATCCTACTAGATTGACTTCGAGACTTATATCCAGGTGGGAAACCATGTTTCCGATAGCATTTTTCAACTGTGTGTCCATATAAACCACAGAAGGTACATAGAGGCCTTTTAGAAGAACCAGCACTAACAAATTTCTTATTAGCAACCCTAGAATCAGATTTAGACTCAGCCATTTTCTCAGAATGCCTTTCAGCTAACATGACATTAGACTCAAGATTAGGCACAGATCCTAAAGAACGCTCATGCTGAAGAACTAGGGCAAAAACATCACTAATTTTCGAAAAAGGTTTCATCATAAGGCACTGAGACTTAGGAATTGAAAAAGAATCATTTAACCCACGAAGAAATCGAAGTAAAAAATCCTGATTTCTGTACTTAACAGCATCACAATCACAGGTCTTAAGGGGCCTAAAGTTACAAATCTCATCCCAAACGACCTTAAGCTGTGTGTAATAAGAAGTTACAGAACTGTTACCTTGCTGTAAAGAATAGAATTCTTGAAGCAAATCGGAAACTCTCACCAGATCACCCTGATTGAATCTATCGAAAAGGTCTTTCCAGAGGTCGTAGGCTGTATCGAACCACAGCACGCTTTGGGCTATCTTAGGATCAAAGCACGCTGCAACCATGACAACACCAAATTGTTGCACTTGACCCAAGCTTTGTATTTGCCTGAATCTTGAACAGGTTCTTGAATCGAGTCATCGACAAAACTTCACTTATTCTTGGAGATGAGCGACATACGCATAGACCGAGCCCAGCTATGGTAATTTCCTCCGTCGAGCAAAGCTGAGGTAAGCACAAGAGCAGGGTTTTCGTTGGGGTGAATATAGTATTCACTGGATGGGTTATCGATGCGGAAGAAGAGACCGTCGGCGGAAGAACCGTCGGCCGAAGAGGAATCAACTGATACCATGTAGAAATTCTAGGGTTTACTGAACTTGGTGATTTGGGAAATTTGGGAATCCGATGAGAGAATACGAAACAAAGTTTTCTTTTATTAAATCGAAACTGAAAATACAAAAGTGTTTATTTACAGAACAGGTCACTCATTTATATAGTACTTTGTAACTTAAATAACTAACTCTCAATTCTTGCCAACTCATCAAGATTATACAACTACTTATAACAAACTCTAACAGCCTGATGTGGTAAATTCTATTAGCTAAAAGTATTTGGATTTTGATTCGTTTCGAACTAGTTTGCAACTACTTAATGTGGCACAGAAAACGCACTTAGATTTCATTCACTGCACGGAGGAACAAAGCTTAGAGGGGCCAGTTAGCAGCAAAGAAGCAATGTGGAAAAATTGCAGTGACCAACTGGGATTGAGAGGGGACATGATAAACAAATGCTATACTACTGGATTGGGAATGAATTGGCTAAACATCTTACTATCATTTTATCTAATCATCATTCCTCTGCTTTTTCTCCGAAATCTTCGATTTTATGGTTCATTCTTAACATCAAATTGCATGCGAATTAATGTCTGCAGCTTCTGCTTCGATACGGTGACGAGACAGCAAGACTCGATCCACCTCATGAATATGTTCCATGGGTGGTGGTGAATAATGAGCCACTCAAAGATGTGAGTTTCTCTCTCTTTCTTTCTCCGTGCGACTTCGAAGTAACTTCTGTGACAAGTAACATTTCATGGTGCAGGACTTTGAAAATTTTGTGAAATATGTCTGTGATGCTTACCAAGGTGACCCTAAACCAGAGGCTTGCAAAACACAATCATCCAGTGTCAGCTCAACAAATAGGAAGATGGCAACTAAAATCCATCCAGGCTGCTATGCTGAACAAACTTGAAATAAATCCGTAAAAGAGGCCATAGCTCGTGCTTTGTCCGATGCAGCCGCTTCACCATTCACAAAACTGTAATAACACCAGCTGCTAGTTATCATTATATGTGACATGTTACAGCTAATGTGTTCATATTATCATTGTTCGATTCTATGAATGAGAAATCAACATCCTTTTGTTTATATTATTCGAACGAGTCCCAAAGCCAAACGAGCCTGTGCAAATTGTCATCACATAGACAAAGAAGCAATAAGAAAATTTTATAGCCTACGTCTGTAATACCTTCAAAGACGGTTTTGGTAAAGGCCTGCCTGTCACATTCTCTTTATGTAACCGAAGAGAAATTTTCAGTATCTCCGGTCGGCTACACGGAAAGAAGATCCCGAATTGGATGAACGTAGAAGGAATGGCATAAATTCGTGTTGTTTCACTGCAACATATACTTACCTAAGCAAAAAGATACCAGATTCTAAAATAAGACAATCGACTGGCAACTCCAAGGATGCTACAGATTTCAGTGCAACATATACTTACCTAAGCTCCTCCTAAAGTTCACGTTGTTTCTTATAAAAACACGTTTATTACACTAAATAAAATACAGTTTTAATGAAATGTCTGCGTCGATATGTCCGAGTGGTTAAGGAGACAGACTCGAAATCTGTTGGGCTATGCCTGCGCATGTTCGAATCCTGCTGTCGACGTTTTTCCTCTCTCTGGTCTAATTCTGCATCTAGTCCTTCTACCTTTAGTACGTTTATAAATTAGTTCTTGTCCAGATCTCAATGTTGTCGATATGTCCGAGTGGTTAAGGAGACAGACTCGAAATCTGTTGGGCACTGCCTGCGCAGGTTCGAATCCTGCTGTCGACGTTATTTTTTCTCTTTTTTAATGAGCATGCGTAGTAACTAGTAATGGTAATATTTCTTCTTTGGTCTAATTCTGCATCCAGTCCTTCTACTTTTAAAACTTGTTTATTTACTTCTTGTACCCCTCTCAACATCGTCGATATGTCCGAGTGGTTAAGGAGACAGACTCGAAATCTGTTGGGCATTGCCTGCGCAGGTTCGAATCCTGCTGTCGACGTTTTTTTTCTCTCTTTATTAATGAGCATGCGTAGTAATGGTAATATTTCTTCTTTGGTCTAATTCTGCATCCAGTCCTTCTACTTTTAAACGTTGTTTATTCACTTCTTGTTCCCTTCTCAACATTGTCGATATGTCCGAGTGGTTAAGGAGACAGACTCGAAATCTGTTGGGCTATGCCTGCGCAGGTTCGAATCCTGCTGTCGACGCATATTTATTATCTATTTTTTCAGTAATCGTAATTCTTAATAGAACTTCTATGGTCTAATTATGCTCTCATTCCTCCTATTACTTGCACATTTGAAATTTAGTCCCTAAACTATTAATTCAAGGAATTTAATCCCTCAACTCTTTTAATTTAAAAATTGAAGTCCAACTGATAATATTATATAAATACATCTTTTTTAATTGGATTACTGAACATTTTTATAAAATAAATTTATTCCCATAGTCAAAATATAAAACCGCGTAAAAGCCATGTAAGTAAATAGAATTCTAGACATGGTCAAACTATGAATTGTAATATAAAAAGAATTTCTTAAATGAAAATATCAAAAAAGTGAATTTATTTAGTTATTTGGCTTTCCATACATGTAATATCGGTTAGGGTCTTAGGGAAGAATTTTTTTATAAAAAAATTCCACGTAACCCATTAAAAAGAATTTCTTTGAAAGTGTTATCAATGACACGCCAATTTTAAAAATCAAAAGAGTAGAAGGACTAAAATTCAAATATGCAAAAAGTATAAGGATTGAGTACATAATTAGACCTTCTATTCTCATTTAGATGCATATACAGTAACAATCAAACAAACAATGTATTCATAAATGATCCTACTAGTTTGCATTTGTTTCATCGTTTTCACTATTTATACAATTTCTACATAAATAATCCCTCTATAATTCGTATTTTACATCCAAGTATGTATAAAAAATTAGCTTTAATTTCTCCAACAAGAGACTTTGACTAATAAATTCCCTCTCCACTCCAAGGCCAATTCATTCTCAGAATTCCCTCCAATTCTTACCTCATATGAATTTTCCTTTTCTCTCACCATTTCTTTAGCTTCCATTACTCTTTCTCTGCTAACCTTCAAACCTTCCAGCTTCGTCGCTGCCTCGAAACGACATGTTTCGATCATCTGTTCCCATTTTTGGAACCAAGCTTGGGCACTGATATTAGGCCCTACAAACAGACACTCCATTGCCATTCTTGCTTGGTCCAAGTGCTTTGCTATATCGGATTCCATCGATTCGATAATAGCTTGGCAGTGCATCAATTGTCCATTGAAGAATGCCCCGAAACCTGAAGTGTTTTTCAGATTTTCACAAGCATCTCCATCACCAAGTGTTATAATTCCCCTGTTTCTTGCCAATACTTGTTTAGCTATTTCGAGGAACTCGTTTACAAGCTTCCTGCTCTTGCTTTTGCCCATGTGTGGGAGTCCCACCATGCAATTGAAGGCCAACCATTCTCTACTACCGCCTCGTTTCTTCATTCCCTCGAGCTCGTTCGCCAAATCTTCGATTCCCATTTCTTCGACTTTCAATTTCAGGCCGAAAGACCTAGCGAGGTTGCATAATTGCCCTTCTGTGTCCTGAAACCTCCATGGTGAGTGACCAAAGTGTTCCTCTCCCCATCTTATTGATGTCAGTCTCAATGTCTTCTGTTGCATTGCCATGGCCTCGATCAACGGAGGCCATTGAATCCCCACTCCGATGTCGAAATCAACTATGTGCAGCTCGTCTGCATCGTTCGGCATGGCTTCGAGGATTGCTGAGTTAGCAGCAAAATGAGCAAACCTCCCATATGGGAATAACTGATAGAAAGTCTTGAAGGCTGCCTCAAAGTTCTTGCTAGACTCTTGCATTAGATAATCTCTTTGGTATTGAACATCTTGAGACGATAAATTGAACGCGATCCGTTCCAAGGTTTCACCGACCGGACTACCTTTCTCGGTCACACACCTTAAGATCACATCTGCAAGCTCTGTCTGGTTCTTCTCTTTAGCTTCCCCGTAAGCGCTGAGTAGATGAAACAGGGCCAACTGGTTATCAATTCCCATCACGACTTCTCCTAGGACCGGCATAGCAAGCGATGATTGCACCGTTGTTGTATGGATCGATGCCTCACTCGACAGACAAGGACTCCATACATCTTGCCTTTGAGAGGAACATGGCTGTGACTGTGACAAGGGAAAACTTTCTTCACCAACCCCATCATCAGTCAACATAGAATCAAGCCCCACCAAGGGGACTGAAAATCCTTCCCATGGCACTGTGACCTGAAGCTGTTCATCATAATCCGAGGCCGGATATGGGAAAATCGCATCGGAGAACATGGTAGAGAAAGGGGAAATCGAAGAAATTTCAGAGGAATCCTGTAAGGTTGTGAATGAAGAACAACCATCAAAACGAACATCCATATTAAGGCGATAGGGTTCCAAATCCACCAGACTGTTGAATGGCCACGACGAGGTAAAGTCATCGGACTGCATCATCTTTCTGATGAGTTTTGACAGGGTTAACAGTACTTTGCTTTGCTCTGAGTTTCAATTCCAGGTTAGTATATATAAAATAGCAAACAGGGTCATAATAACAATAATATAATATTGGAAGAATTATGATTGAAGAAAAGAATTTCCAAATTTGAAATCAAATCTTAATCAAGGTTCCCTGTTGGGTCGTCTTCTATACTTGGCAGCTTCTTAGAGTTGCCATTTCATGGTAATCCTTTACTTAATCCATATCTTAATGGATTTTTTAATGAAGAGATTTAGTTAGGTAAATATAGCTTTAACTTAATGGTAAAGATAACCTTGGTTAATATATTTTTAATATGTCCGGCTGAATACATTGATTCCTTGTCACCATCAACATATAATATAATAAACTTGGTAGAATATAAGGAAGACGTGGAGGTTATATTAGTAGT
Organism: Hibiscus tridactylites; assembly: GCA_958450335.1. Taxonomy (NCBI): domain Eukaryota; kingdom Viridiplantae; phylum Streptophyta; class Magnoliopsida; order Malvales; family Malvaceae; genus Hibiscus; species Hibiscus tridactylites. The sequence continues at coordinate 35,378,641 of OY288267.1, read as the reverse complement.
CAAAGAAAATAAGTAAATATAGATAGATATGTTGGTTTATTAATGAAAATTAACTCAACAAACCACCGATTTAGAGGATGCATTAGATAAAACTGTTTGACAAGATTTTTGACCACAAATGCCCAATCACATCAGGATTAAGAAAACCCTTTGACAAATTCAAATCCCAAATTCGTAATAATAAATGCCACGGGCTACATGTAGTAATCCCCCCCCCCCCCCTTTTTCCCCTCCCCTACCCTCTACCGAACTAGAATGAAAGAAAGCTTTATATAGCAAACAAAAACGACCAACCGCTTTACCTCGAGGCCTAAGATTCAGCTCATAAAACCATGACGCGTCGAATCATGCCCTGGGTCCAACCTGCCGTCTCCTTGAGTTGCTCATCATCAGATTGGAGGCATTCACCGAGGAATTCATCATAAAATGCACTTTCTTTAAGCATGACCTTTATGTTGGAGCCAAGAGCATCTGCTAGATCACCCATGACAGCAACTGCGGCTTTTGTCACACTTTCATCCCTGTAATCCATGGAAAAAACAAGTTTTTAGATCGATAATAACCAAAGGCTAAGCATAAACAAAGTGAAGAGGGAATAATAAAGAAAATAAGACTACCTCTGACTGTCTCTAGAGACCAATTCTATGAACTTCAAAAGATGTTGAGCATAGGGCACCATCGCCTCGGGTTTCACAGTCTTAAAACCTTGAAGGATACCGGAATAAGCTTCAAAAATACTTCGTCTGAGCTGGTTGCCATAATCCACCATCTCCTCATCAGCAGTTTCCATCTTAGCACAGATTTCAGCTGCTCCCTGCATCATGGGTAAAGCATAGGGGACATACTTCTCAAAGTGCTCTCCTATTGCAAGAGCAATGTCCCCAAAGCAAGAGAATATGGGAGGCTTTACAGAACGATGAAGTTCTGAACTAGCAAGATCCTTTAGAAGAAGACCCATTATGCCATCACAATAAGGTAAGATCTTGTCATCCAAGGCACGGCAGATGTCACCAACAACCCCAACTGTGATTCCACAAACCTGGTATTCCTCAAAATTCTGCAATCCCATCTCAAGGTACTTGTAGAACTCAGGCATATACTTCTCAAACTGAGATCCAGTTGCATAAGCAAGAGCACCTATTGCTAGCATTGCTTCCTCATGAACAGTAGAGCTACGGCAACCAAACACCTTTAGGAACAGAAGCATGATCTGATCGGCAGCCTGAAGTATGATGGGTTTGGTTTCATCTGTGCTGCTGAGTTTCTGGATGATAACCTGCAAAACACCACAAAGAGAAGCTTGCAAGTCCCCTTGCTTTTCCCTATCATCCGATGACAGAATCTGAATTTCCATAGTCTGTCCCAACTTATTCATAATGACCGGTAATAGTTGTGCTATGATGGAAGCTGTTTCTGCAATGTTGGAACATCTCACAACTTCATTCAAGGTTTCATAAGCAGAAGACCTGAGCTTGGAGTCACCCCCATCCGTCCGATCAGCAGTTGCAATTAAACAACTGATTATGTCAGTGAGATATGGTGAAAGAAGAGAGGAGCTTGGTCCTGCATCCTCATAACCTTGGGCAAGGTAATAAATTGCCCCACAAACTTTCTCAGCTACATTGGGAGCATCCTTAATGCCCTCCAACAACACACCCAGAACTCGTTTGAGATTCTCAGGAGAAATGACAGAAAAATTGTTAGCTGGACTGTGCAGTAACTCAAAAATACGACTAAGCGTCCAAGCAGTCGTGTCCTTCACATGGTTGTTCCCGTCCTTCATGGCATTAAGTAAAAACTCCAGACCAGCCTGTACCAGAGGGGAGAGCTTCTCAACAGTCGGGCCTTCAAGAATAGATCCAAATGCATATGTGGCAGCCTCTCTACAACGCCAATCTGGCTTCACAATGTTAGCTTCCACAAATGGCATCACAAGAGGCACTATAGCATCCCCAACTGTTCTGGCAACAAGACCCAGACAAGTCCCACCTGCCATTGATATGTTCCAGACTGTATCATCCTGGTCTTGATCCTCTTCCTGCTTCAGCAAAGTTTCCAACAACAAAGGAACAAGAGACGATAAAGCCTTCTCTATGAAACAAGAATGGGGAGGTCCAGAGTCACCACTTTCAGGACTCTCAAACTCCTGAAGTTCAATCTCTTCATCACAGATAGAGCTCCAGAACTCAATTGCTTGGAGAGCAACTGTCTCTTCATCACCTTTTACAGCATTTGATGTGAGCTGAAATAGGGTTTGCATGTAAGGCTCAAGCACCTCATAATATGCTGATGCTATTGCAACAAGGCACTCAAAAGCAGCCTGCCTGATCTCCACCTCTTTGGACATGGCAGTGTCACAAACAACCTTCATGATATAATTCCGCTCCATCTCATTCTCAAAGTTGGTCTGTGCAAACTCTAAAGCATTATACAGAGCCTTGGTTGCGGCAAGCCTAACTTCAGGGCCATGGTCAGCTAGATTCATCCCTTGGACAACAGCAGTGAGAACAGCATTGACTTCATCTTGAACAAGGTCCTGATGAGATATCTCTTCACAAACATATCCCAGTGTTTCCAAGGTAGCTTGTTTCAGGGAAGCAGGCTTGTCTTGCTGGGTCATATAGTTAAGCAATGACCCAATCAGTTCAGGCCACTGCTTCCGAGGAATCTCAATTGAAGCGATTTTTGCAATAACTTGAGCAGAAGTGTGCCTCGCCTCAGGAACAGATGATCCAAGAGTTTTCAAGAGAAATTCTTTGATTTGAGACTTAATAGAAACATCAATTGCCATCCATTGTTGAACAAGTTGTTCCTTCCTGATAGCATCTTTAGCATCTAATGAATTCTTAAGCACAATACCAGCCAGTCTACGAGACTCAACAGGTTTCTCATCATTTGAAAGCTCAACTGACAATGAAAGAAGGAAAACGGGCATGTTCTGTTCTTGGAACTGCCTCAGATTAGTCTCTGCCTCTGTCCGGACTTTTGCATCCGCTGATTGGGCAGCAAGCAGAAACTGAGTGATCTCCATAGCCATTTTAACTAAACTGCAATTGAGAGCATAAAACACTAATCAGCACTGATGACTATAAAACAAAACCATTAATGGATATTACATCAGGTTATAATTGAACAAGGTCAGACAGTAATGAGCACAAACATATCACAACCACACAAGTTACCCAAAAAACATAAATCAATATTTACTGAGCTGAACATAGAGTAGAATACCATTGCCAATGATAGCTAAACAGTGACAACTATGCTGAAACCGTGAAACATGCTTTCCACTAAAACAAAATTAAATCCCTATATGCTTAATAAGAACATTCAAATTTCAAGTGCATGCAGATTGCAGTAACTTCTGTGTTCACAGTTAATTTTCCAGATCACTAACCCTCACGATGATATTGTCATATTACTTGATCTTGAAGTTCAAGCTAAACGAAGAAATAAAAGCATTACAATCTAATGTTTCAGGACTCCATCTTACATAAACCCAAAAGTTCTTTAATTCCCCTTCGCACAATCACAGAAACCAATCAGTTACTCTGTGCTAAGAAAAATCGGGGGGGGGGGGGGGGGGGGGGGGGGGGGGTAGGACATAACACAAGCTATAATCTTATTCCTTTACAAATAGGAGAATCAATCAAACAGAACAAAAGAACACATGTACTAGACGATAATCAAACAAAAATAACAGGCAAACCGAGATCTACATATTTGAAAAAAAAAAGGGAAAGAAAACGGAAAAAATCATCTCAAATATGAGAATCAAAACCCTAACAAAAACCCACTGAAGTAAAAGTAAAGAAACGTAGATCTGAAACTAAAACAGATACAAAAAAAAGGAACAGACTGAACTTGAAGTGAAGATTGATATACCAGAAATAAGTCTCCGACGAAGCAGGGGATTTCGAAATAAACACGCACAGAGGGAAGAGGGAACTTAGGGTTTTTTATGCTGTTTTCCGGTAGATACCAAAGCTAAAAAAGAAATGAGAGAGAGATGGGGAATCGGCGAAGAAATGGGGGAGCACTGGACTTTTGAAGAGATGGGAATTGATGGTTTCAGGTATTTATATATAAATCAATTTCGAATGATGGAGGAAGCGGGATGTGCACTGAGGGGAACGGGCAGCTGGGATTTTCACCTGCCCGTCGCCCCCCAAAACCCTAGATTTTTGAAATCTCCCACGTGCGACTCTCTTCCCTCGTGCCGATTATATGATTTCCGGGAATTATCTTTTAGCCCATGGGCTTCGACGTGTAACCCGTTTAGGATGGACAATAAACATGTAATTTGTGTATATCTAGGAAGTGCCGTGAAATTTAAAAATTTATAGGGTAAATTACATAAATAGTATCTTGACTATATCGTTTTTTGTTGGGTTTTTCGGCTATGAAAAATTATAAAGTGGTCTTCGACTTAAAAAAACAACAAGTTAGTTCAGTGTAGTTAAAAATGTCGATCCATAACATGACAATTAACAAAAATTGACATAATAATACATTTAGTCCTCTATATTACACATTTGATCTGGACTTACCAAATCAGATTAGTGGGCAGAGGGGTGTTTGGCAAGGAGCTGCTGCGCAAAATATAGTTGTTGGAGCGCGCGAGCGAGGCGCGGGGACGAGACCCGAAGGGTGTGGGTTAGTTGTCGAGGGAGGGGAGTCAGACAAAACAAAGGTTAGATGAAGGGTCATCTTAGCATGGAGGCAATGTCGGGATGAAGGGTTATATTGATAGAATGAATAAATGTAGGTGACTAGATTTATTGATTTTTTTTAATCGAGACTAAGTTGATTGAATGTATAAATAAGGAGAACTAAATGTATTGTTATGCCATTTTTTGTTAATTGTCAAGTCAACATCCGCTAATTTTTTAACAACACTCGACCAACTTGTTATTTCTTTTAAGTCGGGGCACCATTTTATAACTTTTTTTTAGTGGGGACTTAACAAAAAAGCGTCCCATACACAAGGGACTATTTATATAGTTTACCCAAAAATATATTTTTTATATGTGCAATATACGTTTATTTTTTTTATTATTTAATGAAATATTTTAGTTTACTATGTAAACCTAAGATATTTTAAAAAGTTATAAAATTTTAAATCATAATTTGAATAATTATTAAATTATAATGGTGAATAATAAAAACTTGTCATCATACAGAATATTTTTATATAAAAGTATAATTACTATTATAATAGTAATAATAGCTAAAAAAATTAATAGTAGCATATTAGTGTAAAGTGAAATTTTTACATTAGACTAAGTTAATGCAGAGTTTAAAATTTTTATTCAAAAGATACTCGTAAGCTTTTTTACAATAATAGTAGTTAGTTAATCTAACAAGTGGTCTCTCCTTCAAAACGAAGATATTAGTTCCTATTTGGGTTATCAACGCGTTGAATGTCTTAGCAAGTACCTCGGCGTGCCGGTGTTACATGCACGCTTGAGGCGCTTGGATTACAACTTCATAATTGACAAAATCAAGGAGAAACCTAATGGTTGGGCTAGTCGCACTCTTTCGCTAGCCGGCCGTGTCACTCTTGCCAAGTCCGTGCTGTCCGCCATTCCCGTCTACTTCATGAAAACTTCGCTCTTACCAAAGAGGATATGTTCTGAGATCGAAAAGCTCATCCGCAAGTTCATTTGGGGGTCGACGGAAAATGCTACCAAAGTCTCTCTGGTTAACTGGGAATCTATTTGCCAACCATTAGATCATGGTGGCCTTGGTTTCAGGCGCATCCATGGCTTCAACGTGGCTTTTGTCTTAAAGATTTGTTTTGCTATTGTATCCGAAACACATGCCCTATGGATTCGCTTACTCCGACAGAAATATCGCATGCATGAGCTTTGTCCCTCATCGGTTACTCGTCCATCGTGCACGCCCTTGTGGAGGGCAATCTCTTTCGTGTGGCCAGATTTGAAGGAGAATATTGCTTGGTCGATTGGTGATGGACAAATCGTTAACGCCTTGGAGGATACTTGGGTTCCCACGCTAGGTCCGCTACAACAATATCTCCTTCAGCCCCTTGATGATGGTTTGGGCACTATGAGCACATGGGACCTCACGGATGGTCATGGCGGCTAGGATCGCGAGCGTCTCACGTCCCTCTTTAATCCTGCCGTCGTTCCCCACATCATGAGTATCCATTGTCTTGATTTTTCGGATGTCTCCGACTCGCCAACATGGCGACACACTGCCACTCAGCTTTTCATGGTAAAATCTGCTTATGATTCCAAATCCCAAATGCTTTGGGATAGCCGGGATCCTTGCTGGAAGTTGTTGTGGTCACTTCGTGTTCCCCAGCGCGTGCATATGTTCATTTGGCTTTGTTTCAAGCAATGTTTAATGACCAATGGTGAACGTTGCCGTCGCTCGATAGCTCCCTCTCCTCGCTGCCCTTGCTGCAATCTGGAAGATGAGACAGTGGCTCATGCACTTCGGGATTGTGTTGTCGCAAAACAGGTTTGGCAGCTCCTAATCCCTTCGAGTAATTATGCGTCATTCTTCACCGTGGACATACAAAGTCGGTTGCTGCAAAATCTGGGCCAGCAACGCATGTTGCCATCTTCGGACATATGTTGGAGCGTCTTCTTTGCCTCCTTGATTTGGTGTATTTGGAAGAATAGGAATGATACAGTGTTCAACGATAACCCGGCTACACCGGAGCAGCTCCTTTCACGTGGTGCAGCCTGGGCCAGGTATGTTACGGAAGCTCATACTCGTATTGCCCCTTCTCCTCGGTTGCGACCTCAGGTGCATTCTTGGTGTAGACCGGAGTCGAGGTGGGTCTCCATGTCCACGGATGGTGCAGTGTCGCAGTCGACCGACCTTGGTGCAGTAGGGGGTGCATTCCGCTCGGATGATGGCTCCTGGTTGTTGGGTTTCAACAAATTGTTGGGTATTATCCACCCGCTGCAAGCTGAATTGTGGGGGGTTCTCGTCGGCCTCCGAATTTCCAGAGCGAAAGGTTTTGATTGTGTCCTCATTCAGGTTGATAACAAAGTGGCGGTTGAGCTTTTGAATCGCCCAAATGCTTCTTATGATGTGAACCCTATTGTCCGAGACATTGCCAAGCTTCGGGGATTAGGATGGGCGACTGAGGTACAATGGTTGCCCCGTGACGGCAATAAACTTGCCGATGCTCTTGCGAAAATGGTCAGTCTCTTGGATTATAACTTGAAGATTTTTGAAGCACCTCCGCCTCCTCTTATGTCTATTTTAGTTTCCGATATGTCGCAGTTGATGTAAGCTCTCCTAAGCTATCATTTTAATTCCGAAAAATAGAGGAAATATCCTAAAATTACAAAAATAATTTATAAAACATGAATAAACTAATTGCGACATTTCCTCTAGAATCATCGTAGTGTACACACTAACAACTTAAAAATAAAATAAAATAAAAAATAAAAAAATAAATATGTAACCAAATAACTTAGATAAATGATAGATACAAACAAAATATAAACATCGTTAATACGAATAAAAATTAATATAATAAGAGGCAGAACCTCTTCAAAAAACTCATAGACAAACAAGCATTCTATCGGGGTTCCATGACCTTCACAAAAAATAAAAAAATTTAAATTGAGACAATGATAAAATTGTGTTTCATTTTCTTTTAAAGATATATAATTTATTGTTTGCCCCTAAATTCAGAATATTTTAAACGGACTTCTCAATAAATAATGTTTAGTTATGTCACTACATGTAATAATGATGACTCATTAACAAGCAAGGATTACCACAATTCAATTCTGACATATCTTTAATGATTACAAATGTCTATCAATATTTAGAACGAGGTCTAAAATAAGGATATATTAGTAAGATAACATAATAAACGTCATTTAGAAAGGCAACATCAAATGTAAATCTAAAAAAATATCACATATAAAAAACGTGCTACAAGAGCAACATCATCATCCATCATTATCATTGGATAAGGGGAAAACTAATTAAACAATATTATAATAACATAACTCAAAATAAAATAACATAAAAGTTTAAAAAAAAAAAGAAAGTTAGTGGTCAAACGGTCAATCAAAATGAATAAATGATAACATTACCGTCGATTAAAAATATAAAATAAATATGTTAACTACTGGAATAGTTACTTATGTTTTCTCCAGTATAAAGTTGGTCACCGATTTTGAAAAACGACCAGTAAGGTCACTTACGTTTTCGAGGCGTAAACTTTAGGTCACTTTGTCGTTAAACATTGACGGCTTGTTGACCTGACATCGAAAAAATAAGGGTAAACTACTACAATGGCCACTAAAGTTTATCCAATGTACATTTCTGCTCCCCAATTTTTAAAAAATAAACATTATGGTCACTATTAAAAAGGTTTCTTTATAATTTTACCCTTGAATTTTTAAAAATTTATTTTCAACCCTAAAACTTTACAATCAATTAGTACAATAATATTATAAAAGGCTTAAATGAAAAATAGGTACCCAAAGTATAACCCTTTTAAATTTTAGGTGTCCAAATTGCTCTTGTTTAATAACTAAACTTTCAAATTACTCCTATTTTTTCACTCTAAATTATTCTATTATTGTTTAATCAAAATGGTGCATTGACAAAATTTTGAAGTATAAAGGCTCAGTTAGTTATAAAAAAAGTCAAAGACTTAATTAATTTTTTTTTAAAGTTCAAGGATTTATAGTACCCTTGAACCTAAAAAAAACTGGAAGTCCTCGTACCCACTGCTGCCAATTGCTAGTTTTCAATGCCATTTACTGCATAATTTGCTGGTTTAAAAATAAATTTTTAAAAATTCAAGGGTAAAATTATAAAGAAACATTTTTAATAGTGACCATACTGTTTATTTTTTAAAATTGGGGGAGCAGAAATGTACATGGGATAAACTTTAGTAGCCATTGCAGTAGTTTACCCTTATTTTTTAACTAACAGGTCAGCAAGCTGTCAATGTTTAATGACAACAAATGGCCGAGTGACCAAAAGTTTATGCCCTGAAAACTTAAGTGACCTTATTGATCGTTTTTTAAAATTGGTGACCAACTTTGTACTGAGGAAAAACCTAAGTGACTATTCCAGTAGTTAACCCAAATAAATAAATAAGAGAAGCACAAAAAAGAATAAGGGTGAGAGTGAGTAGAGTTTTCTTTAGTATTCAAAAGATACTCCTAAGCTTTAAAATTAAAAATTTATTTTAAAAATATTGTATAAAATGATATAAACTAAACAAACATAACATTATATCACATCATCATTGATTTAAATGGTCTTCCATCTCATTTCATTATCATTTTTATTAGAATATAACTCAAATTTTCTTCTTCAAAAAACACTTATTTTAATGATCAATTTTCTTCGAGATACTATTTTTTCGACAAATTCTTTGAGATACTTATGCCTTATTAATGCTAACAATCTTCATTTTCTTTTCCTTTGATTTTTTTGGATTCTCTATGTTATATCTTTAATAAATAAGGATAAAGTTCACAAATGACACTATACTATTCTAAAAATCACAAAATTATCATCTAACTTTTAAATATACAAAATGATCATTTTGGATTTTATTACAAGATGTCACCGAGTCATTAACTGTCATTAAAAGGGCAACATGACAGTTAATTTTTTTTACATAATATCACATTTTGTTCCTCATATTTACATATTCAATCAATTTAATTTTAATTGAAATAAAACTCAATAACCTTAGCCGTAATTATTTATGACTTCTACTGATTTGGTCTTGTTTTTAATAAGAAGTAATTTAATGATTTTCTTTCATGTCACCATCTGATTGAACGAAAATAAATGAAAGAGTAAGGGATGGTGGATTCGAAACTGTGAAAGGGAAGGAAATGGGACACACTAACCACTTAACCAAAACTAATCTTTGGTTATAAATTACAACAAATTATATATATTTATAAATCACAACATTAAAAATCAAGTTTATGCATAAACTTGAACCATTAAAGTTCAAACCGAGCTCTTTGGTTCCTTGGAAAGCTGTAAATGATAATTGGTGGTATGAAAACAATAAAAATTAAATAATAGAATGAAAAAGGAGAGGGAGAAGGTTAAGTGTTGGTAATGCTTCAAGTGTTACTAAGGTCATATCTCACATTGGTTGGGAAAATAGTTAGTGAAAGGTATTTATATCCATGCTTCTTCCTCCCTTGTTGAGTGAGAAAGATCAAGGAAAGTTCTTGTGTGCCACTGATGTTCGACCAGTAAGGGTAAGGGTAACACGTGTTTTTTGACACGTACGCGCGCGTATATTATTTTTTTTAGAGAAAATTTGTATATTATTTTTTTGGAGATGGTTATGGAGGCTGTTATTGCAGCTGTTACAGCATATTTATATTTGCTGTTATAAAGATTTAATTCTGTAATTATTTGGACACAATTATGCCCATGATAATCAGCCTATAAATAGAGGTGCTACATGCAACATTTGTATCATCAAACACATAGTAAACAATTCTAAATTCTCTCTGTTTCTTCCATCGTTCGAGCATCATTCGAGCAGTACCGTCGTTGTTCACTCCGAAGTTGAGTGTACGATTCTTGGAGCGTCCGTGTTCACCTCGGGGGATGTTCTGCCTGTGAAGCGACTACACTATTCGGGGCAGTTTTGTTTCTAAGACAGTGGCCAACCTACCACGACACGGTTCATCATTTTTCATTTTTGTTTTTGTTATTATTTCCAATCAGTGCTAATCAGCCGATTTTACAGTCTTATTTTACCAACATTAAGTACTTGATTAACGCCATCAACAATGCTTTTCCCCAATTAAATAGCGTAGTTCGTGCTTTTCTTCAACAATGCTTCCGTACATGTACCAGTAAGCTCGTTTTTTTTCTTCTTCTTATGTTTAATTTTCCTATATTTTTGTTTTTGTTTTTACTTTTTACTTTAACCAAGATGTGTGTTTTTGTGTTTTGGTAGAGGAGGTAGGGGTTTTGCAACGTGGAGTGTAGTTGTAGATAGGGGTGGACAAAACTCGATTGGATTCGAAAAAATTGAATTATTCGATTCGACTTGATATAAGAAAATTGACTTTTTTTTTACTCATCTCGTAATTTCATAAACACGACTCGATTTTTTTTTTAAATAAAGTATGAGTTATGAAATGAAAATTCGAATAACTCGAAATTTTTGTTAATTAGTTGATAAGTTTTCAAGTTCGAGTCGAGTCTATCAATTATGTCTGATATGTTATGTATAATATTGTATATCACATGTGAAAATATGAAGATATATATATATATATATATATATATATATATATATATATATATATATATATATAGAAAATCGTTAAAATTGGAATCAATATGTATTATAACATTATAAATAGTTACAATTAAATTTGTACAGAAATTTGAAAACTCGACTCGAATAAAAAAATTCAAATAAAGTTTGAATTGTAAAATAAGACTTGTAAACTCGAATAACTTGAAAATTTTTTAACTCAATTCGACTCGATCGAACACCCAACCGTAAGTGCAGACAAATTCTAATGGACCAAGAAAAGATTTTAAAGAAAGCTAATTGTTATTTAGCAGCCATGAAATCTTCTTTTTCTCTAGCCAGTCACCGCCACCGTTAAGCTGGAAGAAGTTGAACGGATGATTCTGGTTATTGAAAAATAATAAGCTGCCATGAACGGAAAAACAATAATTTTGTTTAGGATGAGTCTACCACGTGCGACGAACACCGATGAATACCACTAATGATGAATACTGATGAACACCATTAAATTAATTAATAAAGATTTAAAATTTTAAGGATTCATCAAATAATTAATAATTACTTTAAAATTTTTAATTAAATTATTATATATATATTAAAATTTTATTTTTTTAATAAGGGTAAACTATATATTTAGTACCTCACTTATTTCCGTGTTTCTATTGAACCCTCATTATTTAAATATTATTTCAATTTGACCCTATTCTTTATAAAAATAATTTAACCCTTAACCCTCAACCTAAAACCCTAAACTATTAAACCTTAAACCCTTAAACTCTTAAACATATACCCTAAACCATATACCATTAAAAATAATTTCACCATCATCGATTCAATTCAATTCAATGAATTATTGAATTCTCCTAAAAAATCCAATAATCAACAATTTGAAGAAAAAAGTGATGATCAAAGTCGGTACAAGTTCTTCATTATGTGATATCACAAAGATTAAAAATAAAATGGACTTGAGCTCTTTAAATATGATTCACTGTAAACGTCGGTGATACAGGTGGTTCAAAGACTTTCAGCTTCTCGAAAATTCGATAAACGAATGCAAAAGCCAAAAATTACAATGGTTTATATTCGACGTTGCGCTTGATTAAAATCCAAGCTATCTCCAAAGAAACAAAAAAATAAGGTGATAGAAAATACGACAGCGATGGATCGCAACGTAACTGCTACACTTTTTGACATTAGCCATGTGCCTGAATAATACTTCATAAAGCTTTCCAATAAAATATTCCACATCTATTAGAGTGGGATGACTATCAATATTTCGTGCCCCACCAAAAATAGCTCTCTCGCTCTTCAAATGATCGGCTGTCACCAACAAAGCCATGAGTGTTAAACCGTTTTATTCGTACCTTATTTTTTTGTTTCTTTGCAGACAGCTTGAATTTTAATCAAGCGCAATGTCGAATATAAATTATTATCTTATTTGTCACTGCAGTATTACTCTATCACTTTTGATAGAGTAAATTGTCATTCTGGAATGGAGAATAATACTATGCTCATGTTATGATGATGTTGCAATCCTAAGAAATCAACCTAACGAGCATTTATATTTTTCTTCTTTGTTCAGTAGTACACAACATTGTGGACATCCATTTTGTGTTTCGCGCACTGTTATAGTTATATGGAATAACATGCAGGTTATATGCCCTCTAATCTTTACAACTTGAACTCCAAATATGGATCCGTTGAGGACCTGAAATCTTGCATAGAGGAAATGCATGCTCACGACCTTTTGGTATGTGGTGCAATTTTTATAAATAGTAATCTTTAGTTGTTAATGTTTGAGTCTCCTTTCTTTTTGCTTCAGACATTTTCATTTTCTTTGTTGGTTCACAGTCTTGGAATGGATTTTTTCTATCTAGTTTGTAGGACATTATTACACGACCTCGTCATTTTTATTTTTCTTGTTTTTTTGCAGACAGCTTGGATTTTAATCAAGCGCAATGTCGAATATAAACTATTGCAGTTTTTGGCTTTTGCATTCGTTTATCGAATTTTCGAGAAGCTGAAAGCCTTTGAACCACTTGTATCACCGTCGTTTACAGTGAGTCATATTTAAAGAGCTCAAGTCCATGTTTTTTTTAATCTTTGTGATATCACATAATGAAGAACTTGTACCGACTTTGATCATCACTTTTTTTTCTTCAAATTGTTGATTATTGAATTTTTTAGGAGAATTCAACAATTCATTGAATTGAATTGAATCGATGATGGTGAAATTATTTTTAATGGTATATGGTTTAGGGTATATGTTTAAGAGTTTAAGGGTTTAAGGTTTAATAGTTTAGGGTTTTAGGTTGAGGGTTAAGGGTTAAATTATTTTTATAAAGAATAGGGTCAAATTGAAATAATATTTAAATAATGAGGGTTCAATAAAAATACGAAAATAGGTGAGGTATTAAATATATAGTTTACCCTTATTAAAAAAAATAAAATTTTAATATATATAGAAATAATTTAATTGAATTTTTTAAAATAATTATTAATTGTATGATGAGTCCTTGAAATTTTAAATCTTTATTAATTAATTTAATGGTGTTCATCGGTGTTCATCATTAGTGATGTTCATCGGTGTTCGTCGCACGTTGTAGAATTTTTCTTTTGTTTATTGTTGTTTGTGAAAAAGGGGACATGGTGGTGGTGATTGAAATAGTTGACCGACGGTGAATGTAAGAAAGAAGGTGAACGGTGGTTAAGATGTTAGAACATTAAAAAACCAGAGATCTTAAAATTATTATTAGAAATGAATTCAATACATTGGTAAATACTAAGCCCAAAATACAAGTATTTATAATTCAATGTCTAACAGTCTATGAATGGCCCAACAACTAATTAACACACTAATTAATCCAACTAACAAACTAATTACTGACCAACTGTCTAACATTGTTTTTGGTTTAAATTGTATTGTCTTCTAATGTTATGTTATGATTTGCTAATTCTGTAATAAAAATGCGGATTAAAGCCTTCTTCCTCTTTTTCATTTTTATTGTTTTCGAACGACCCATTATCATTTGCAGCTTTCCAAAGAACCAAAGAGCTCGGTTTGAACTTTAATGGTTATTGTTTATACATAAAAAAATGTTTTTTTAATTAAAAATATGACCAAATTGATAGAATGTGTAAATAATGAGAGTTAAATTTAATGATTACTTTTTTAGATTATGACTAAAATGATTGAATGTATAAATATGGAGGTTTAAATGCGTTAGTGTACATTTTTTCTCAAATGACACATCACATCCTTAACGACTACTTGGTGTCCATTTTGTAAAAAAAAAATCAAAGTTCAACGATTATTTTGTAATATTTGAAACTTAGATAGCCATTTTGTAACTTTTGGGACAGTTTAGTGACTTATTGTGGACTTTACCCAATAAATAATAAATAAAATATGTGGGCATCTCTTAATTCCGATCAATCGTCATTAATAAACATCGTGTGGTATGACTTTAGGGGTAAGAGAGTAATTTCACCAACAAAAGGAGTTTATTTTTCTTTCTCAACGAGTCTTAAAGGACTCTCTTCCTCCTGTAGATCATATGCTCTAAAAAACACACATTGTGCGACTTAAGCAACCTTAGCAAGTAGTTCTCTACTTAAATTAAAAGGGATGAATCGCATAAGACCATTACAAAAAGCTCCTTTTCTCTTGACCAATGGTGCGATGAACGTGAACAAACTTATTGAATAAAAAATAAATTATAATGGTCGATCGTAAACGAGCCCAATATTTAAATTGAGAAGTAATTTTTCCACCTCAATAGTAGATATTGTAGAGAATGTGAGAAAAAAGTCCTCATAGATAGGAAAGTTTGAAACTCTTCTAGTAACATTACTTTGTTTGAGCTTCTCAATTGTTATTCATCTAGACTCGCCTTCAATATGTCATTATCTTACTATCCAATGGTCGTATGGTGTTTTACTAAGTAAAATAAGGAGATAATTGAAAGAGTATAAAGAGGATGAGCATTATAGAAACAATCCCTATATATAAGAAAATTTATATTATTATCTTGGGTTGGGTTGAGATTTTTTCACTCAAAACTCGAACCTGAATTTTTTATTCATAAAACGTGACCTGACCTTATTTCGAATGTCAAAATAAAAAAAAAAAACTCAATCATGTAAGGTTGGATCGGATCAGAACTTGCTAGGTGCGAGTAAAATGATCATTCCTAATCGTGTCATTCACTGAAAACACAATTCTAGATGTATTTACTCTTGACAGAGAAACCCATCCACCATCATGGCATCGAACTATCTAGGTCAACTTTACTTCTTTACTAATCTCAACCAATCCTCTTTGGTCATATGTCATCTTAGAGAATAATGTCACGCCTAGACTTGGCAAATTTGACCCGAGACCCGAACCGAATTACCTGAATCGAAACCCGATTTTGACCCGAACATGATGATCTGAAGTTGACCCGAAACCCGAAATAAACCGAACCAAACCGAAACCGAACCGAAGTTTTTTGTTGAACCGAAATGGACCCGAACCGAATGCTACCCGAACCGAAAGCTGAACCGAATATCGACCCGATTTTAACCCGATTTTGACCCGATTTTAACCCGAATATCTATTCTTAACAATATAATAAATAATAAAATGAAGTATATTTTATTATCTTTTTATACTATACCATGGAAGAGACCGTTCCTCTTGTCAAAGTTGTGATATAATAACATTTTATGTTATTTTACGTTTCAATATTAATTAAATAAACTAATTTTTAAATTTAGAGTTTCAATGTACTATTTTCTCTCCCAATATTTAATCTTACATTTACAAAGAAAAAAATGTCAAAAGATTGTATTAAAAGGAATGGATACATAATAGACCAATTCATAGGGGCAACCTTTAATTGCATCACTACTAGTGACTAAATTAAATTAAACTAAAACTTAAAGTTGACTAAAATGTAACATTTTAAATGCAACATGACCTAAAAAGTAATTAATCTCTAGCTTAAAAAATTGGTGGCTTATTTCCCTCCAAAATTTTGTCTTTTCTCTCTCTATTTTTTCCAATTGTCTTTTTTTCTTCAATCTAGCTTAAAAAATTTGTGGCTTATTTCCCTCCAAAATTTTATCTTTTCCCTCTCAATTTTTACCAATTGTCTTTCTCTTTTTTCTTTTTTTAATTTAATTGAGTTTCAATTTAGATTAATTTAATTGAAATTTCACATTTAGTTTTAGAATTATTTTAATTATGTCCGTGATTTATGCTTTTAGATTTTAGTTAGCTCAATTAGTTCCTAAGTTTAATAAATTAATTCATTTCAGACATCATTATTATTACTATTATTATTATTATTATTATTATTATTATTATTATTATTATTATTATTATTATTATTATTATTATTACATATAATAAACTTTGATTTAATATAATTATACAAAAAATTAATAATAATAATAATAATAATAATAATATTATTATTACATATAATAAACTTTGATTTAATATAATTATACAAAAAAATTGATATGGATACATGAAGCTTTGATTTAAATATTTAATCAAATTCAAATGCATAGATTAACAAGTTGAATCAGAATTAATCTCATACACCAATAACTCTAAACTAAACCATAAATACTAAACCTCAAACCTTTAACCCAACTCAAATCGAATTGACCCGAAAATTTAAATGTTGACCCGACCCGAAATAGACCCGAAAGCGACCCGATTTTGACCCGACCCAAAAGCGACCCGAACGACCCGATTTTGACCCGAACCGAAAGTGACCGATTCGATATTGACCCGACCCGAAAACAATCGATCCGATTTTGACCCGATCCAATACCCGAACCGAATCCGACTCATCGCAGACCCGAATTAGACCCGAACCCGAACCGACCCGAACCGAATCTAAATCGATTCTAGATAGACCCGAAATGACCCGAACCGAACCCGAACCGAATGACCCGATTGCCACCTCTAGTCACGCCCCACCATTGAGCACCAAGGCCAACCGAAGCCAAATGAAGCTCCTTGAGCGATTTAAAGGAGAACATGACCCAAGGAGGCATCTCGAATGGCCTAGAGAGGCCTATAACCATCTTAAAACTATTCCACCACGTTCTAGGAGGTTCCATGACGTTTCACACCCATCTAGGCTCAACTAGAAGAACCTAGAGGCTTAGAACAGCTCGAGACTAGTCTGGACATCTCCGGAACATTCTAGAAGCTATTAGATAGTTGTAGACATGTATAGATACATGTAGAGTTCTCTAGAAAACTTTAGACAATCATGGACTAATGTAGAGATCTCTAGAATATTATAGGTATTGTAAATATTTTTGGAGGTAAAATATTAGCAGTAGGATAGAGTCAATCTCCACCGTCCATTAAGGAGGTGGGAGCCTGTAAATAGGCAAGCCATGGTCACTTGTAGATCCATCCTATAAATCCCATAAGTTCACAAGTCTAGCTCTTTTATAAAACTTTTTTAAAATCAATACAAGGTTCTTTTCCTTGTAAGTGTTCTCTTGCCTTCTCAAGCTCTTTGTGTTTAGCCATAGCGTTGCACGAGTAAGGCTTGTTAGCATTGTGTCGGGAGTGCTAACACTACACGGATAAGCTCGAAGAAGATTAAGTCTGTGGCAATAAGCTCACATAATATAAGGATTAAGCTAAAAAGAAAGGGGGACTCTTCTTCACTCCCTTATTAAGCTCTTGAATCTACTGGCTACGTCTGTCTCTAACGCCCGACCACCATATTTTGTAAGTCTTCACTAAACCACCATCACCGAACAAGCTCAAACTAGCAAACATGGCTCTCAACTCAACAACTACCTTCCTACTCAAAGCATCTGCCACTACATTGGCTTTACCCGGATGGTACTCAATCGTGAGATCATAGTCCTTGAGCAACTCTAGTCACCTACGATGTCTAAGGTTCAACTCTCGTTGTGTCATTATAAACTTTAGGCTCTTGTGATCCGTATACACTGTGCATTTCTCACCGTAAAAATAATGTCTCCAAATCTTCAAGGCAAACACAACTACGGCTAGCTCTATGTCGTGTGTCGAATAATTACGCTCATGAGTCTTTAACTGTCTCGAGGCATAAGCCACCACTCTTCTGTCTTGCATGAGCACACAAACTAATCCTACATATGAAGCATCACTATAGATCACATAATCCTTCCCCGACTCTAGCTGAATCAAAATGGGTGCATTGGTCAAAGCTTCTTTCAATTTCTCAAAGGCTTGCTGTCTCGCATCTGACCACTCAAACTGAACATTCTTCTGAAGAAATTTTGTCAAAGGAGCGACTATCTTCGAGAAACCATCCACAAACCTCCTATAGTAACCCGCTAAGCCTAGGAAACTACGAATCTCTGTCACAAAATTTGGTTGCTTCCACTCAACAATAGCTTCTATCTTCTCCGGATTACCTCTAATTCCCTCGGTTGACACTACATGTCCTAGAAAGACTACTTCTCTGATCTAGAACTCACACTTACTCAACTTAGCGTACAACTGGTTGTCTAGCAAAGTATGCAAAACTAACCTCAAGTGCTGGTCATGATCTTCCTCGGTACGCGAATACACCAAAATGTCATCTATGAAGACAACTACAAACTGATCTAAGTACTGATGGAAGATCCTATTCATCATGTCCATGAAAGCAGGCAGTGCGTTTGTCAACCCAAACAGCATGACCAAGAACTCGTAGTGACCATATCTAGTCCTAAAAGCTGTTTTAGGTACATCAACCTCTTTTACCTTCAACTGGTAATACCCGGATCTCAAGTCAATCTTCGAAAAGACTGATGCCCCTATCAACTGATCAAACAAATCATCGATACGCGGCAAGGGATACTTGTTTTTCACTGTCAACTGATTTAACTGTCTAAAATCAATGAACATTCTCATACTATCGTCTTTCTTCTTCACAAACAATACCAGAGCGCCCCAAGGCGAAGAACTTAGACAGATAAAACCTCTATCTGAAAACTCTTGTAACTGAGTCTTCAACTCTTTCAGTTCTTTCGGTGCTATACGGTACAGAGCAATCGAAACATGAGCAGAATCTGAATATGTCTCTATAGCAAACTCTACCTCTTTATCAGGTGGTAAACTGGGCAATTCCTCCGAAAACACACTCGGAAAGTCACACATTGTTCTGATGTCCTGAGGTCTAACTTCATTCATGTTCGGATTCATCACGTAGGCCAAGTACGCCTCACAACCCAACTCAACTAATCTCTGAGCCTCTAAGGCTGAAACAACATTCGATAGGAACTTTAAATTCTCACCTACTACCACAATCTCAGTCATCCGCAAGCTTCAAGAAGACTCTATTAGTTTCGAAATCTATCCTAGCTCTATGTTCTGTAAGCCAGTCCATACCCAAAATCATATCGAAACCATAAAACGGTAACTCCATCATGTCCACCAGAAATATATGCCTCTGAACCATTAACAGACACCTTCTGTACATCTTTCTAACCACTACTGTATCTCCGAAAGACCTAGTAACACTAACACCTACCTTTAGTACCTCACAAGGTAAATTCAACATCTTCCCATGCTCACTCAAAATATAAGAATGCGTAGACCTAGAGTCAATCAAGGAAAGCATACTCATAGACTGTATCGAGAAATTACCTGCAATCACATCTGTGTCGTTTTGTCCCTCTCGGTGAGCATAAACTCTAGCCTGACCTCCTCCCTCTAGCTGAACCGCAACTACATGTGCTACATTTCTCTGGCCATCATTTCTCGGCTGGAAGTTACATCGACCACGCCCATGGCCTCTCGAATAATCAATAGCTCTAGCAGGAGCCTGAACTGGTGCATACCCAGCCTGATGTGGACAATAACACCTAAGGTGATCTCTAGCTCCATAGTTCCAACACGAATGAAAGTTTCCCCAACACTCTCCGATGTGATGCCTCCCGCATCTAGTATACTCGGGCAAACGCCCTCCAGCTCTCTGGCCCTGATGGCCTCTACCATGGTTACCATCACCACGTCTATGATCATAATGATGCCTATTGTCCCTGTGCCTCTTGACATCACCCCTATCAAAGTCGCCAGACCTCTTCCTGGAACTAGAACCACCTGAACGTTTGGTCAGACCCAAACTGTGTTGTATGTCCTTAGCCCTAGCGACCAAGACATCGAAGTTCGTGTAACCCATAGCCAAAGTGTACCTCTTCACTTCCTCACTCAACCCGTAACGGAAACAATCGCAACGTTCCCTCTCAGTAGGAACTAGCTCGGACGCATACTGACAAACTGTATCTCATACTCGGTCACTGTCATGTTCCCCTGAAGCAAAGCCATGAACTTTCTCTTCTTCTCATCGAGATAACGGGGACCCAAATACTTCTTGTGGAAAGAAGACTCAAAGAACTCCCAAGTAATCTTGGAATTTGGCATGCCTGTATTAATGGTGACCCACCAAGTGTAGGCGTCACCCTGAAGCAGAGAAACAACACACCCCAGTTTGCGTGCTCCAGTACAACCTATATGAGACAAGATACGAACGGTCTTGTCAAATCAAGCCTATGATCTCTCGGGTGCCAACCCTCGGAACTCTTCACCTCCCAAACTGCGAAGCCTCTCAAGTGGCAAACCGGTGCCCTCACCTTGAGGTTGTGCCACTGCCTGTCCCCCAGCCACAACTACCTAGAAAGCCCCAGCTATAGCCTGAACTAACGGAGCCAAATCTATACCGGCCAGACCTTGGCCAACCTGAGGTCCTACACCCCCAGCTCTCGCCTCACCTCCCTCTTGACGAGGAGGAGAAGGAGAAGGTGGAGGAGCCTGCGCCTCTACAACCGGCTCAACTTCCAGAGCTACTGCCCGTGGTTCCGGATGAACCATCCAAGGCCTACCTCTAGGTCTCATCTTACGGCTAGCAAGATAACAACTACAAACAAACAAACATACAAGGATTAAGTTAGCAAAGGCAAGGGTCCAATGTGCTCAAGTATTCCTTTACTCAAAATCTTTTCAAATAAGTAATAGTAGCAATGAGAACTCGACACTACGCCTCAACACAACAACCATGCTAACACATGCTTTCAAACACCGTGCAAGCAAGCAAACATAGATAAACACTCACCGTACAACGTACACCGAGACATAACAACATAACACTTCAAACTTACCTTACTTACCTTCCCGAGGTTGCGGAAACCTCAAGCTCTGATACCAACAAACGTAACCCCCTTGTCCCGGGCTAGACGACAGACTGGTCCGAGCAGGTTACATGGGGAAAACCGAAGCAAAACCCGTTAAGGTTCCACTCCGATTAGAAACCCTAGAAAATTTTTCTTTAATTATCTTGTCTAAATGTATCGTTTAGTCCTATGTGTGAAAATGACAGCGAAAAACGAGGACAAGACGATACAGACGTAACGTAAGGTAATTTAAATTTACCAAGTGACATGTTTTGTCCAATTTTCTTGCATTCGAAACCAAAACCATTCACAAACAATGCATATAAGCTTAACAAGGAAGTCAACAATCAAACGAGACTAAAACATCACATCCAAAAACCTTTGAAGATGCCAAAATCCCAAAATACATGCATGCGTTTCGAAACTGGCTTGCCCGTTTCGATATGTGGGCTCCAGTTTAAAAGCCAGACCAAGTCATATCGATACGGTCCACCCCGTTCCGGTACGGGGGCCTCCAGTGTTGAAACGTTCCGGAACAGGTTCTGAAACGGGCACTCACAGAGGCAAACCGTACCGAAACAGGCACTCACAGTGTCAAATCGTATCGAAACGGCAACACCCCCATTCTGATACGAGTATCCCTGAAGCTACACCCGTTCCGAAACCACCATGAGCGTTTCGAAACACCTGCACTCTGTGTGACCCTAAAAACAGTTTTTTGCATCTTCAAATGTTCCCAAACATACCCCAAAACAACAAGAATCAAGAAACAACAATCATTCACATAATCTAGAGGCATTTCATCATGCTACCAACATGATCAAACACATAACATGTCCATTTCATTCATAGGAGATATGCATCCACCAAACATAGCATAAGCAAGGTTACATGCCTTCAATACAAAACATAAGCATTCATAAAACAAGACTTACATGCTTTTCACACAAACTCATAAACATCTCATAAAGCATGGTTTACAAGTCCACAACATAAAAGCATTAACAACATAAAGCCAACACATAGGAGTCTAGATACACACTCCTACAACACGTAGTATCCCCATTGCTAACTACTACATTATTCACTAAAGCCATAGTTGAGCAACCACAAATGCGCTTGGATGCCCTTTCCTTGCTCCTTGCTAACTCCACACTAGTGATCTGCATTGCCGAAAATAAGAGCGTAAGCTAGAAGCTTAGTGAGGGAGCTCTAAAACAAAACAACGACAATGCATGGTTCAAAGCATGATATCCTTAAGACATTCACAAGGCATACATTTACGCCAACATAGCAACATATCCAAACGTTAAGAGAATGCATGGACATGGCATCTTACCTCATGTCATACTAAACAAAGATATAACAAACATCTTACACAACAACCACACATGAACAAGTATATTGGCAACTATATACTACTCGGATATGCGAATAACTTCCCTTGGGATTTTTGCCCCAACATACTCAACAACCATATTACCTTCCGGTGGGATTACACACATCACCATTTTCACTCATGGATGGGATTACACTCATCATCACATGCTAACATTTTCTGGTGAAATATTACCTCACCGTACTCCTCCTCGATGACTACACGTCACCAAGGCCACGCGCGAATTTTACTCTTACCGTGTGCACACTCATCCTAATGATCGTTCATTTATATCCGATAAATATGACTAGTGCCAATTATACTAAACAAGTCTCACCATGATTTCACAATCATGCACACAACATATCATCACCAATAAAAAACATTAATATATCAACATGCATAATGAATACATACTACACAAGTCTACAATTATGCACTTTAAGCAAGAACTCATAAAGTCAACAATAGATTAAGCTACCGACTTAATCCCCACCTTGGATTGGCCTACCAAGCACAACCCAACACCTCAACCACACACTTGAACCAATTTAAAACCATCTTAAACAAACCACTCACCGAGCACACTTAAGCAAACCGAGAAAGCCGATCAAGCCTCCAAATTCCTCGGAATCGAGCCCGAAGCTTCTCCAACGATTTCCCTTGATTCTAATCAACCAAAAACAACATATTACTCAACATATCATCCTCAAAACCACTGTCGCGTATCAGATTACAAACACAAGGCCATTTCCCTACATTTCCAAGCCATGAACTAACCAAAAAATCCTTATTTTCGGACTCACACACAACCCAACAGAAAACTATCAATTCCAACGCCCAAATCATCATTAAACACCTTCAAAACAACCATCAAGCATCACTATAACATCAGCCCAACTCTCCTTCACAAAGCTACCCCAAAAATCCAAGTTTTCAACCCTTTAAAACACCCACAAAAACCCATTTCAGGATTTTCATCAAAACCCCACCATTTTCACATATAGTAAGTACTCTTTAGAGCCAGATTAAAACGTAAATTAACTTTACAAATCAAAAGCTAAACGAAAAACCATTAAAACTCCCACCTTTTACTTGAAATTTTGAAAACATGAACAACCCAAAAATGAAGCTTATGAAAATCTAAAACCGTGTAAATGTTTGGAATGATGAGGAGAAGTCAAAAATGTAACTACCTCGATGAAAGCTCTTGAAATCGGTGAAGAAATGAATGGAACGGCGATTTGGGGTAAGAGGGAGGTTATGTCGTGAAAACTTGAAGGAAGAAGAAGATGAAGACTCTTCAAAAGTCCCTTTCTACTCATCTTTTTTCTTTATTTTAAAATTTTCCTTTTTGCCCTTAATGAAAACTCAAGCCCTTTTAAGTTTAAAAACAAAGCCCATTTTAATTAAAATGAGCCCAACGACTCGAACTCGATTTACACACTTAACATTCGACCCCTAAACCTGGGTGTTACAAATTGTTTAAATTATATGTTTGCACGTTTTAAATGTAGTGCATATTAGGGTGTTTGTTAGATAATTTTAATCACATGTTTAAAATAGGATTAGAGCCATTAATATAGTTAACTTAAACATAATTAAATAAGGGGGATCATTGTAGAAAATAAGTGGATATTTAAAATAATATTAGAACACTCAATATTGGCTAGTGTCACAATGTAGAGTGATATTAACCAATGAGTGTTCCGATAAAGGTTTCAGTTTTTCACTTTAACTTAGAAAATGGAAATAATTTAATAACTAGGTAAATTTAAAAATTGAAATAGGATTAATAATTAGAGTCATCTTAATTAGAAATGTTATTACTTTTGGACTCGATAAAGAAAGTGTCCAATATTATTTTGGGCATTTTCTTCTATGTCCAAAAATTAATAACATTCATAGAATTTTAATTAAATTAATTAATGGAGCCTAATTAAGGTTTACTTAAAAATGGCAAGACACTAATTGATCATGCATTAAAACCTTTTGTGTTGAGGTACATTTTTTTGAATATAGGTTGAAGTGTCCTAATGCAATTGGATGTTTCATAATTATATTGGATCGAAATGTATTTTCTTACAAAAGGATATTACATTCAAAATAAAATTCATTTTACAGTTAAAAATTTAATTAAATCCAGATTAATATTTTAAATGCCAAAATGCCACGTGTAATTAATAAAGTACCGATAACGGGCGTTTGTAGGGGTGCTAACCCTTCCCTACACGTAATCAACTCCCGAACCCGATTTTTTCAAAAAGAATCTCTGGTGCGTTTTTATGGTGTCCGGCTTACCAAAGTGGCCGATGGCGACTCCAAAATGGCTTTTCATCAAATAAAAAGGGATTTTGATTTAAAATGGAAAATTAAGATAAAATTGGCCAAAATCCCGATTTCCAAAATTTAAACGTCAGGCTGTTTTATATTCCAAACATAAAAAGCGGGTTTTCAAAAAACGGTCGCGGCAGATTGGCGACTCCGCTGAGGATAATTGAGAGTCAGGCCTAATAATTAATTACACGTGGCATTTTGGCATTTCTAACATTAATCGGGATTTAATTTTTTCTAGAAAACTGTTCGATGGATTTTAGGAAAATGGGGGTAGTTTTTGTGTATGCTATATCTGTCATTCATGCATAAACCCTAAACCCGGGGGTTTCACCCTTAAGTGGGAGTAAGACAATATCCGACGTGATGCTCTTCAGCTCCGAGTTCAGATTTTTTTCTTCTTCCGGTATATTAACCTTACGCATCGTAGGGCCTACGCCTCCGTTATAAGGGACCTATACTACCGAATCTATGTCTTACTGTCGTAGTAGACAATAACGACAGTTCGGAAACCGAGAGTCTAGAACAAAGCCCACATTCTGTTTTAGAAACCCACCCCACTAGAGCCAGACAAGGACCTAGGGCAGGTGCTGCCGGTTTAAATACTTTTCTCTGGTTATTTTTCTTGCTTAATTAAATTGTTTTATTTACTATCAATTTAATTTTTGTTTACACAATTAATTTACCATACTAACTCGTTTCTTTTGTTTTCTTTTATTTTTGTCTTGCATTTTGCACCGCATCATCATTGCATAGAGGTATTGATTCAAAAAGTGGTTATCAATAGAAGACAATCATAAGAGATGAAGGGAGTCGTAATCCGATAGAAGAGATGACAAATATGAGGCAGTATCCGGGACGAGTCATAGATGAAATGAAAGGCACTTCATCCAAGTGTCATATATCTGATGGTGTTAATGCCTATACTGACAAGAATGAGATGCATGAGTTGAAAAGACAGATGGCTGAGATGATGACTTTGATGACGACTATAACCAAGGAAATGGGACCTATTAATTTGAAAGAAGACCTGAACAAAAACCAGATCATGTATAAATGACCAGGTCTGAGCACTGTTAAAATCCGCACTAATAAACCAACTGGAGGATGAGTTTTGAAAATGTAATGATGGATCCAGAAGAAGCCCAAGTGAAAGGAAATGAAGAGTCTTTTAATTCGATCCCGATGACATATGCAAATTTAATACCGCTTTTGGTAAAAGAAAAACTTGTGAGCCCAGTCTAGTCCGAGCCCAAAGAATTTTTTTTCGGAGGTTACGTATGTGATTATCATCAAGACAGTTCAGACCACACTACTGAGAATTGTGAAGCTTTGAAGAGCAAGGTTGAAAATCTTATTAGGGTTGACCTATTGAATTTTGAAGATAGAAAACCCAAATTTCCTAGAAGCCTGACAATTAATAGAATACCTGGAGATGCAAAGATGAAGGAAAATTCAAATCTATCAGAATCAAATCAGTGTTCAGGACAAAGTTCAAACTTCAGTATCCCTTCAGCAGATTACCAAAAGACTAGAGATCAAAAATTTCATTTTGATCCAATTCCTATCTCATACAAAGAACTATATCCTCAGTTGCTAAAAGCTCGATTGGTGACCCCACAATTTGTCACACCTTTGCAACCTCCATATCCAAAATGGTATGACGCCAAGGCTCACTGTGAATTTCATGATGGAGCTCAAGGTCATTCTGTTGAAAACTGTATCACATTCAAACGCCAAGTTCAGGTTCTTTTGGAGCACGAAAAATGGAAATTCGAGACAGAAAACCGCCATGATTTGATGACTAAGTGGGAGACACGATCAAAAGACCTAGAAAGAGCGGCATCCATTCGAACATGAGGTTCAAATAAGGAAGCTAAGGCAGGAGAAGGATAATCTGGATGAAGAGCTGAAAAGTCTGTAATTTGATTGTCAAGAAATTTGTTCAATACTCAAGATTGCTGGTTTAGGTGTGACCCTGGAACAGTAAGAACTGAAGCGTGAAGCTGAGTAGTGGAAAAGGAACTGTAAGACAATTGGGAATTGAGTCAGTACGCTTTTGTGTGATCCACAAACAATGGAAATACAACGCAATGCCATCATAGATGAGTAAAAAGTCAGTGAAGCTAAACACGAGATGATGAAAATGTATATGCAAATGTATGAGGATACTGCTATCAAGCTGAAGGCCAGTCAAGCTGAAAATGAAACACTAAAGAAGAAGGTAGATAAGTACCTCAGTCTCACACTAAAGTACAATAATCTTACAGAGGACATCAAGGAAGACTGTCAAGAAAGTGAGAAAAATGGCATGTCCAACTTCAGAGATCGAGAATGAAGATACGAGAAAGAGACAATGACATGAAAGATGTCGTGACCCAAGCGCGAGAAGTGGCTCAACAAGTAGCAGACTTGGCTGGTGTAACAATAGTACTGAGTCAGAACGTTGAACCAACTCTAGATCACGGAGGGAAACTGACTTGGCTCTTAGAAGAAATTAAGAAGTTGGGAGTAAGAGCTCATCAATATTTGTAGAATCTAATATCAGATGAAACGAATTCTTTTATCTCAGTGAAAGTCATTCTACGATAGTCACTTATAGAATCAATACCTCATACATTCTTGTATTCATGCATTCTTACATTCATGCATATTGCATATATTTCATACTTCATGATAATCATACATGTTGCTGATGGGGAAGAATTTGCATTCTTGAAAGAAGAAGTTAGTTCGAATCCAAGAAAATGGTTTCTCGTCAGTATAGCTTTGGAAGCATGAATGATTTGGTGGCTAGAGTGGACAAGCTTTAAGAATGCCAAGGACAGTTAATTCAGATTCAGAAAGAAATGATGGAGTATATGAAAAAGTTCCAAGATGAAACAAAGGGGTTGATTAATGAGCCGATGAGTATGATAATTACCACAACCAAAGGAATGGGTTTGGCAGAAGATTCTTTCATGCGAAAAGACATTAGAAATATTAGTGGCAATTGGAACAAAGACTTCATTGCAGAAGAGACTTTGACTGATGAAGACCAAGCTATTATCAGTCAATATGAGATAGTGTGCACTGCCCTAGAATGTCTTACTGAACTGATATTGAATAGGATCGAGAACTCTCCTTTAAAAAGCCTATCTTCGCATGTTAACAAAGACTTGGGTAAAACGGAGCTACAAGTTGGGGAGAATGAAGAATGCAATAAGAAGATGAAGATGACAGTTGCTTTTAAGTCTGAATCGTCACCTCAATCGGCACAAGATAAACCTCTGATGTCAACAATTTCAAAACCTTGTCAGTTACCAGTTGATCAAGTTTCGAGTCTTTAAAAGAAGAAAGAGAAATTGAAGGACTTCCAATTTAGTCCTACTCCTTTCACATATCAGGAATTGTTCTCCAAGTTGCAACAAGCTCGACTAGTTGCACCATGCTTTTCTAAACCACCATTCCCCACATATCCAAGATGGTTCAAGGAGGAAGATCATTGTGATTTCCATGCTGGCATTCAAGGCCATTCCATCGAGAAATGTATAAGTTTTCGGCGCAAAATTCAGCATCTCTTAGATCTCAAAGTAATAGAGTTTGAAATGGTAGTTCCAGATCTGAAGATCAATTATCCAAATACAACTAGTCCCGTGAAATTAGACAATGATCAAAACAACGAGGACAAGAAGAAGATGGGGGTTTCTCAATGGGGTCAGTGAGACGAGAATTCTGGGTTTGAAGGTCAATTATCCTGCTATAATCAGTCTTGTGAAGACAGATAAGGATCAAAGTAATAAGAACAAGGAAAGGACAAGTCTTTCCAAGGGGGGCTAGACGCAGAGCGAGGTTAGCCGAAAGAAAGCGTTTACAACATGAAAAGCTTCAGGAGGAAACACAACTCGAAGTTTTCCAAGTGGCTATCTCAATTTTACTTCCTTATCTGATACAAGGCCAATGCCTCGTCCCTAAGCCGATGGAGGAAATGTTGGATCCCTTGTTTTTCAATTACAATCTGAAAAGTATTTGTGATTTCCACATGGGAGCATCAGGGCACCCTACTAAAAGATGTTGGGATTTAAAAGAAGAAATAGAGAAAATGATTGCTAATGGAACATTGACCAATGAAATGGTGAAGCAATGGGTTGAAAAACGATTGGGTCAGCTGTCGCAACCGTTGAAGAGTCAGAAAAGACGGATTTGCATTCCTAGGATGGCCTAAAGTGTGGATGCACAAAAATTCTCTGCTTGTCCATAGTTGGCTGGTTCAAATCTTCTCGCATTCTAAGTTTTCTTCTAGAAACGATACATGGAAATAATTCTAGTACTTTTTGCCCAAATTAGTAGAGATCATTTTCTAGGGGCATATGTCATGATTGATGGTTTTCACTTCAATGAAGAGATGTTTTTAAATATATAAATATATGTATATCTCTTCTCACCCTTTGTAGGCCCCTGGATGCCAATTGCAAAGTGCGATTCTGATTCTGATACAAAGAACGATTAGATGTTGTGAAGACACTGAAGTGAGATTTATTTCCTGGTCTACTCAGGTCAGCAAAGTAAGAAAAGGATAGATTACAACACTTTTGATGATGTTCGATGACGAATCCTTGAAGTTCATAAATAGTGAAGCAGACCAGGCAATTTTAACCAAGTAGAGTTGCTTGAAATTGAAGTTCTAAGTGTAGTCTTCTATACCTTAAAAGATACAATAAGAGCGAGAAAGAAAATGAGAAGAAAATGAGAGAAAGAGAAAAGGTGAAAAAATGAAATTGAAAAAAATGAAAATGAAAATGAAAAAAGAAAGTGGAAATAGAGAAAAAATGAAAAAAAAGAAAAAGTGAAAAAAAGAAAAAAGAAAAAAGAAAAAGAGTGAAGAAAAGAGAAAATAGAGAGAAATGAAAGAAAAAAAGGGGATGAGTGATGCAATGAACTATTGAATAAATAAGTCTCGTAACATCGTGATGGAGCTGTGGGGGATGTCAACAATTCTAATAAGGAGCTACGCTCCACCTGTTCAATACCTAAGCGTCAGAGATGTATCTTTGAAGGCATGTGTATAATAATATAATAATAAGTACTAATAACAGTCAGAAGCACACACATGCACTTATAGAACTTTATTCTTAGAATGATATTTTTGCACTCTACTGGTTAAACAAGCCCGAAAAGCTTGAACACATTTATGAATGGAAAGGGATGAAGAGAACAGAAAAAGAGTTGTTTTCTGGTTGGATCGAGTAATGCGGTAATCACAGGGTGTGAACCGAGTGATTTGGAAAAAAATTCATAACCTCAGATGTTGCCACGACATTCATGAGTTATGTTACCCATGGGAGGGTTGAATCTAAAACGCTCTTGCACTTGATATCCAGGGCATCTTATTATGTTTTCTTTCTTTATTAAGATCATGATTTTCCAGGCCTAATAAGGCGCCCTCTATTGAAATGACGATCAACAAGCTGACATTTTTTTCCAAAAAAAGAGATTTCCTTGTATTGCTTCGGATATAAGCTTCAATATGCAAGATCATGAGTACAAATGGTCATCTGGATATAGTAAAGATATGGATGAATACGAGAAGCTCATTTGTTCGATAATTTTCTGGTCAAAGAGAAGAACCATTCATCAATGGTCATGGTGAGGACAATGACAAGAATGCCGATATTAGGAGGATAAGGGATCTAAAGTGTGGTCCCACCTTAGATTTTTTAATATGTCTACAGAATGGATTTGAAGAAAGTTCAGGGACCTGAAAAAAAGTTTAGGGACTGGAAAGCTGGAAAGTTTAGGGACTTGAAGAAATTTTAGGGACCAAAAAATTTCAAGGGCCAAGAAAGTTCGGGGACCTAAGTAAAGTTCAAGGACTAAAAGTTTGGGGACTCGAAGCATTTGTTCGCCCTAAATGATGAAAGAGGGGGCAAAATCTACATGATAAAGCAAGAAATAAAGAGATCAAGGGCATTATTGACTGTGAAGATGGGATTCTTGGGGAATGAGAATCCAAGTTGGAATAGACCAGAAATGATGCAGAGCTTGAAAGAATTCGATCACCAAAGAAGTTAGAATTTTCTCAAGAAGAAAATGAGCCAAATAATAAAGTTCTGGGGCAAGTGTTGTTAGAAGCTGAAGACAATGAGAACTCTAGAAGCTCAATTGATCAAGATCTGATAAGAAGAAGAAAAAGAGCATAACAACGAACTTTTGGGGCAAAGTTTGCCAGAACAAGAAGATAATAAGAGCTGCTGATGAAATTCAAGCAGATCAAGCCAAGACAAACTTGAAAAGAGCAGATGAAGTACCGCAACAGACGCATAAAGCTCGACAAAGAAGCAAAGAAGATCATAGCCCATCCAAGTGGTTTTCAGTTGACACAACCCATGCATCATATAGCTAGGCATCCGTAAGATAGGAGTATTCTAATGCATGCATTCAAAGCATTTTTATACATTTTTGCAGGAATTTACAAGTATCAACAAAAAGCAAACCAGATTTCAATCTACAATTTCAAGATTTAAGAAGAAGATTTAACAAGGAATTGCAAAGATCACAACAAAGATTTCAACTCATTTGAAGAGACGGATTTCAACAAGGATTTCCACCCGTTTGAAGAGATGGATTTCAACAAAGATTTCAACCTGTTTGAAGAGGCGGACCTCAACAAAATTCGTTTGAAGAGGCAGATTTTAACAAAATCTTCCAGTTCATTTGAAGAGGTGAACACCAGCAAGATTTTCCGGTTGTTTGCACAGGAAAGAAAGTGCATTACAAATATAAATCCTTCAGGTCGTCATAAGATAATTGGACAACTGCACGGTTCGAGCATGATATTGACAAAGATATTAATCTTCTGATGCCTCAATTTAAAACAAAGTAAAAAGAAGAAGAGGAAAAGAAGAAGAGGAAAAAGAAAAAAATGATTCACGCTACCAGGAGAGAAGCACGAGAAAGATCAACCTTAGGATCAAATAAGAAAGATGCACAGTCACATACAGTAGAAAGAGATGGACTTATGCATAAGGAAACACGATATTTGATATGAGTTTCAGATTGAAAGATTGAGATACCTTTGACAGAAAGCAGTGACTCTAAAGATCTTAGTGCTTCAAAATGCAAATTGAATATGTTTTATACTACTCCAATTTGAATTAATTGATGATGTTTGTAACACCCGGGTTTGGGGATCGAGTGAATTAAAATAATAAAATAATATTTTGGGCCTCGTATTTTCAAAACAAATGATTTTATGTTGGACTTGTTTTGATTTATAGCCCAATTCCATGGATTTTAGGATTTTTGAGACAGCCATCTCATTAATGGCAAAGTGGTAAATATTTTGACTTGTAAAATAAAATTACTCTTATTTCAAAACACCCAAACTATTCATCTTCTTCTTCTCTCCTCTTCCATTTCATTTCACGATAAAAGAACTCCCCTTCCCCAAGTTTACTATTCCATCATCTATCTTGCTTGTTGTTGGAGATTTTTCAAAGGTAAACTCACTTTTGACTCGCCCTATCTTTTCTCTACAAGCTCATACCTTTATTTTCATGAAAGCTCATAGTTTTTAGATTTTGAGTTTTTAAGTTTTGAAGATAAAAATCCAAACTTTGATAACCTTTAGATGAGTTTTTGATTTAATGTTGTTAAATAAGTTAAAAGCATCTTATAAGGTCCAACATATTTGATTTTTACATGGTTTTATGGTGTTTCCCGAAATTGGGTTTTAGGGAGGTTTTTGAAGGGTATTAGGTTGAGTTTTGGGTGTGTTTAATGTGGAAATTCGTTGGCTGGTGGTTAGACTATGTATAAGGGTTGTTTTGGAAGCTTTTGGAAGTAATATAAGTGTTGGAATCATTGGTTTTGAACTGTGCTTTGGGGCTGCTCGGGAATGAAGGTTTTGGGGTTGTCTTTAGCTTGAAATCATGAGTTTTGTGCTTGGTTTGTGTTCCGGGTTTGCTACGTTGATTTGTGAACTGATTTGTGGTTATTTTGATTGTGTTGGGATGATTAGAAGCAAGGATTTGTGTTGGTGAAGCCTCAGGAACGAATCTGGAACCGTTGGGAGCTTGATCGGCTAGTGTTGTTGAGCTTGGAATAGTCGGTGAGTGGTTAATGTTTTCAACTCGGTTTAAATGATTTTCAAGTGTTGGTTCAAGCATGTGGACTAGGCTGGGCTTGGTAGAACCACCTAGAGTTGGGATTAGATTGGTAGTATAATCCCAAGCTTTAGTTAGAGACTTTGGTTGAACTTTAAATGTTGTGTATGCCTCATGTTTAATTGTGATTATGGTGGTTATGTACATTGTGTTATACATGTATGTTGAGGCATGGTATTGATACATTGTTATATGCATGTGGTTTGTGCATGATGGTAAGTCATGGTGAGTACGTGCTAAACACGAAAGTTGCTATGAAATGGTGTTGTGAAAGATTAATGGATTGTGTTAGTATTGGTACTAGTATGCTTGGGTACAATGATCGATCATTAGGATGTTTAGTGTGCACACGAGAGTCAAAATGCGTGCGTGGTCTTGGTGATGGTAGTCATCAAGATGGAGTACGAGTTCGCCCGGAAATCTTCTTATATATATATGTTAGTCGGTGATGAGTGGAATCCCATCGACGGGGCGTGAGGACGAGTGGAATCCCCTCCGCGTGAAACGGTGATGAGTGTAATCCCACCGTAAGGTAATGGTTGTGGTTGGATGTGAGTTCCAACGGTTATCCGCGTATTCGAGTCATAGCTAGGTGCCAGTATTGATTGATATATGTGTTGCTAATACGGATTGTGGAATGTGTTTAATATATATTGATATATGCATTTTCATGTGTTGAGCTATGAGTTGTTGAGCATGGCATGATGTTGATAATTGTGTTCATGCATCATTGATATTTTGACTCATGTGGTTCGAAGGTAAGATCATGCATTCTACCTTGGTTGTATGCTCGTGCTTGGACCCTGCATTGTCAAGGTTTGTTTTATGAGCTTACCCTCACTAAGCTTTATGCTTACGCTCTCTTTTGTTCGACAATACAGATCCGTAGTTCGTGGGTTGCTAGTGCAAGAAGAGGGCCTCCAAGTGTGCTAGTTGAGCTTTTGCTATCCTCAAGTATGAACTATTTTAAGTTAATGATGTAATAGTCAAGCAATGGGGACTTATGTGGATATTTTGTTTTAGGAGCATGTTAGACTCCTTTATATGTTGATGTTGGGTTGGCTTGTGGATGCCATGTCTTGTTTTGTAAACCATGTTTGTGTTGCTCTCCTTGAATGCTTAAGTGTATGTTTTGTCTAAAGCATGTTATCTTGAATGCTATGTATGAATCTTTGTTGAATTGATGCTTCCTATCAATGTATGGCTTTTGTATGTATGAAGTGTGTTAAGCATGCTTGTTGTGTGTGGTTTTGCCTTAGAGTGATGCATGTTTGGTTGTGGGAGGTTTTAGTTGGTGTTTGAGGTAGCCTTATGCCATAAACCAGCTAAAACATGTCTGTTCGCAGTAGGTGTATCGAAACGGTTGGTCCCGTTTTGATACGGCCTCTTGTTTCAGTCTAGGCGTTTCGGTACGCAAAGGGGGTGTTTCGATACATTTTTGCTACTGGAAATCTGAGATTTTGACGAGAAATTCAGAGTATCGAAACGGTCCTAGGCGTTTCGGAATGGGCTTCGTAGCTTTGACCACGAGATGTTGACCGATGAGGGCGTTTCGATACGGTCTCCTCGACTTGACTTTGGCCAGTTGACCTAGTCAAGGCGTATCGAAACACCTTCTGGGCGTTCCGATACAGCCTGCAGTTTAAGTTTAAAATGGGTTGTTTCGTTGGGCTGTTTGGTTGTTTACCTCGCTTGTTTCTTCCACTGTTGCCTTTTTTCACATAGGACATAATAATGCATCTAGACAAGATAATAATAAATGAAAAGTTTTCTCAGGTTGTTAACCGAAGTGAAGCCTTAACGAGTTTCGCCTCAGTTATCCCCGGTGTGACTAGCTCGGACCGGTCAGTCGCCCGGACCGGGACGAGGGGGTTACAATGTTTCTTTTGCAGGTTTCAGTTTCGTTTATAGAAGCGGATTTCAAGATGTTCTGTTTACAGAGACAGGCCTTAAAGACGTACCGTTTACAGAGACGGATATCAAGATACTACGTTTATAGAGGTAGAGACATTTCATTTATAGAGATGGATCTCAGCAAAGATTTCAACATGCTGGAAGAAGCGGTGGATCCTAACAAAGATATTAACCTCTTGGGTTACCAGTTAAAAAAGAGAGAATGGAAAACAAGATGGATCAATATTGAACTCAAATGAAGAAGATTCGCAGTTTAACTGGTCATGCAATTTCTGAGTGTAGAAAGAGATAAACCAAAGCAATGAGAGACCTTATACGATTTTCCGATTGAATGATCAAGACACCATAAGCAGAGAATTAGTGATTTTAGAGATTCCATCGCTTCAAACAGAAAATTGAAGATATCTAATATTACACCAAGAAGAATTCTGATTAAACGATGATATTTCTTTTTGCAGGAATGGTGAGTTCATAATGAGAAGAGTTCACCTAGCAAAGACAGAACTCCTAATGAGAAGAGTTCGTTATTTGAAGAATGAAGAAGTTCCTAATGAGAAGAGCTTGCTTATTCAACGCCTTTGCATTAAGGCAAATCCATGATTTCCAGCAAAGAAGAGCTCCTAATGAGAAGAGTTCGCCAGCGAAGAAGGATTCATAATGAGAAGAGTCCACCCAGCAAAGAAGGATTCATAATGAGAAGAATCCACCTAGCAAAGAAGGATTCATAATGAGAAGAGTCCGCCCCAGCAAAGAAGAACTCCTAATGAGAAGAGTTCATCCAACAAAGAATAATTCATAATGAGAAGAGTTTGTCCCGCGAAGAAGGATTCATAATGAGACCAGAGAAGAAGGATTCCTTATAAGAAGAGTTCACCAGAAAATAAAGATTCCTAATGAGAAGAGTTCACTTGACGAAGATAGAATTCCTAATGAGAAGAATTTGCCAAGCAAAGAAGAAGAGTTCGATCAGTGAAGGAAGAATTTCTAATGAGAAGAGTTCATCCTCAGCTAAAGAAGAAGATAAATGAAGATTGAAGAATTTCATAATGAGAAGAACATCTTCAAGATTCCGTGAGTGGACAGTTCGGCCAGAATCCGTGTCTTTTCAGTCTTTGCCCTATTCATGTTCCACAACAATGAGCAAAGAGGGGCAGCTGTAGAACCCGAATTTTGTCTGGGTAGGTATTATATACGATTTAAAATAATAATAAATAATAAAACCCAAAATATAATACAAACCTAAATAATACCCAAATAGTCCAAATGTCCATTTTACATGTTAAATACCCAAAGCTCAATTTTCAAAACCCATTACAGCTCACATACAACCCATTTCGGGTAAAAACCAACCCAACAAACACAAAACCCATGTTGTGCTTCTTTAGCCCGCCCAATTTGCCACGTGGCACTTCCTCATTCGGCCAAAAGCCTTTCACGCGGATCACCTCTAGCTAGAGCCAATTGGCTTCACCCACGTCAGCTATGACATCATCCCTTACCTCACCTATAAATAGGAGAGATAAGGGAGACCACCTCGAGATTTGATCGATCACCGAAGCTGTCGTCGGGGAAGCCCGCCAGTCGTCAGAGACGCTGCCTGAAATTGCCGCACTGTCACCATAAAGGTAAATCGTCTCCCTTATTCATTTTTTCTTCAAATAACATCATAAAAATTAGATTGCATTAGATCCAATGCAAATGGTAAAAAACAGTAGTTAAAATGAGTTTCGGGCTTATCTCAATGGATGGAGTAGATTTTAGGGATCTTCGGAGTTGTAAATGGTAGTTAGGGTTCGGGAATGGGTAGCTTAGGACTTAGGACGGGGAAGATGAGCCGATTCGATCGAATCCAGGCTTAGATTTAGTTTTAGGGTGAAAAGGTGGTTGATTTGGGGTAGATTAGGTTTTCGGCACGGCGTCGATGCGACGGTCGAAAATCGCCTCATGGCGGTGACCGGTCGCTGGAGACAAACAAGACGGTGGTCGGAGTAGAAGTGTTGGCCGGAGAAGACGACCAGAACTTGGTCGGAGTTGCAGCGGTGGTCAGAAGTTTCCCGACCGATGAACAGTGATTTAGGTGGTCGGAGAAGATCATCAGAGACGACGACCAGTGACTGGCGTCGCCTCTGGCGACCGACAAACGCGTCGGAAAAGGTTTTAGTGCTGGTCGAGGATTGAAATGAGAAAAAGGGAAAAGTTTAGTTTGAGTTCTTAGGAGATATGAGTGTTTGATCTCTAAAAACCACGAAGTATTGGAGTTTGGGTGTTAGTGCGGATTAAAGAGTGAAAAATGGATGAACAATTGATGAACATTGATGAAAATGTGTGTTTGATTCATAAAAAACAAGAAATTAGGTGGTTAAAGTGTTTGTGTTGGATCGAAGGTTGAAAAATGAAGAACATGGTTTGAATCTCGTGAAAAAGAAAGATTTGATCCGAAATGGGTGTTGGGCATGAGAATTTGGGTGTCAGGTAGAGAGAAGGCAAAGAAAATTCGGTTTAGAGAGAGAAAGGGAATGAAAAATGAAGGAAAAAGAGAAAATTTTGGGGAGATGGGGCCTTATATAGCAACCACCAAACGGTGTCGTTTTGGGGAGCTGGACCCGCGTATGCTCTTCGGGTTAGGTAGGTCAACCCACGCACTATTGTTGGGTTGGGTTCGTGGGCCTGCACGCTGGTTTTGGTGAGATGGAGCTAGCATGTAACCCCCTTAGCCCGGTCTAGACGGTTGACCCGAACCGAGGTGATTACACGAACCGAAGCCAACTCGTTAAAGTTAACTCCGACTGACAACCCTTTTTTTTATTTTATCTTAAGTGAAATATTAATCCTATGTGACCACCCAAGAACATAGGAAGAAAAGGCACATCGATCGAAAATCAATTAGGGGTTTAATTGCACAAATTAGACATTTAGGGACCAAAATGTATTTTTTGTAAATTACAAGGACCTCGTAGATTTTCAGGTTACCAATATTCAATTAGTCATGTTTCATGCCACTCTGTCTAATATCAACTCAATCAGACATTCCAATCTCATTTGATTGCATTCATAAACATTAAGGACTAAAATGTAAGAAACAAAAACCTGAAACAGTTCAAAATCTAGACCAACGGTCGGGTGTTTCGAAACACTGAGCCCTGTATCGGAACGGCCGTATCAAAATTGAGTTGACCGTTTCGGTACACGGGTGCGTTCCGAGACACGTATCGAAACATGGCTTTTCAGTAGCCAAAACGTTCCGGAACATTCCGACCCGTTCCGAAACCTGATGACCATTTCAGGCCACCGTTTCGAAACAAATAATAGTGTTTCGATACGCCAAACCCTGCAACTACATACATTGCTGGTTTTTCTCACCCAAACACATCCGGAAATGTTCCAAATCATACCACAACATACTAACAACATGTTTAAGCATCAATGTCAAATATTACGAAGTAAGAACCAAAACTTAGCATCAAACATCCATGCATGAGTTCTAAAGACATGCTTCCTAGTCATGAAAACCATACGAAAGCCACAAACCACAAACCAAACCGTAAAGGACATTTACAAACCACATATACCATAATAAACTTGCAACAACCATAGGGAGTTCCAAATTACATCTCCCAAACTAACCATTGATCCCCATTGCCAATTATCATTACTAAAGTATACGTAAACGTCACCATACTTGAGCTTTTTAATTCCTTGGATATCCTTAGCCTTCTTGCTGCCCAAAAGTGTCTCAATTATCTGCATTGTTGGTAAAAGAGAGCGTAAGCACATTTTCTTAGTGAGGCAAGCTCTAAGAAAAAACCAACGCAACAATGCAACTTTAAAACTCTATCTTAAAAACCATTTTCTACAACACGCTCTTCTATCTCATTCTTGAAAACCATTTCAAAGCAATTCTCCATTTGAAAATCACATGCACCTTCAATCTAACTCATGCATTTAACCAATGCAAATCTCATGGCAAAGCCATACTCATACTTAATGAAAACAAAAGCATTTCATAAACCATAAATCTCATATGCATTTCTCATAGCATAAAACATCTCAACATTTGGTAAATGTGAATCAAATTCAATCTCGTATATTGGCATTTCATATTACATCTTTACTCGGATATGCAGATTAGCTTGACATAAAGCCAAGTCCTACCCCGGTTGAATCTCACATCATCGGACTCTCATGGCGGTATCTCTCTTCGCCACAAAGCTTGGGTATTTCACCAAAACCTACCCCGATGGTATCTCTCATCATCGGATTCTCACTTTTGATCGGGGTGGCACTACTCCCATTGCCCGACTCAAAAGAGCACGTACGAATTTTTAGTTTATAGTGCACTTCCATCCTATTGGTCGACCAATTATATATGGTAATCATCTCATCATTTATGCCAATATATTATATTAAAAACATCATCTCACCTACTGTTTTGATGCAACATTTCTCAAATCATTCTCATCCCATTTCAAAACCACAATTCATGCATTTCATCTAGTCAAAATCTCAAAACTCTTTTCATAGACATGCTATCACATGGGATCAACACATAACATCTTTTCATGTTATAAATCATGCATAAAACAATAGGATTATGTCTAACACAAATCAATAGCATGTTAAAAGCATTTAGGGGCATCAACCACATATCGAGAGCAAATCTAGTAGCCATACTTGCATCCAAACATAGGATGGTGTTTCAAACCAAACCTAAATTCCCAAACCTTATTTCCTTGTCCCTCAAGGACTTCTAAAACCGTTCGCACTCTCCGATTACGTTTCACTTGCTTGCCGAGATTCCTAGGGTTCTGGAACTTCCGTATCAACACCAAAAGCGTCCGAAGATGTCTCCCATGTTCATTACACATAACAGCAGAGGATTAATGCATCGTCATGCATTGAAATCACCAGCCACTCATTCAAACTCGCTGCACTACTCAAAAACACCATTTCGGCTATCCGAAATAACCGAAATCACCTCCAAACTTTCCCAAATCAAAGCCTAGCCAAGATCTATCATTTTTAATCATTTCTAAACCTCAATCAACACCAAAAATCATCACAAACACGTTCTTATACCTCCAGCAATAACAGATCACCAAAATCACCCCAAAAATCACAAATCTAACATGTAAAAACTTAGGAATCCAAACCTATTCGGGATTTATTTGCTAAAACCTCATTTTCATCATCACATATCATTCAAAATACATTAGAAATCAACCTTAAAACAGAGCTTAACATAGAAATACGAAAATCACCAAGATCTTATCAAGAATCTTGAAATTAATAATCATTTCACATTGATAACATAAAAAAAACTTAAAAATCATCAACAAAGGTTTGATAACTTGAGAATTTCAGTAAAGAACTGATCATTAGAAGAGAAGGACGAAGCTTACCTCTAATGGCCGATTTCTCCTCAATTTGGGCAAGATTTCTTCAAAATCCAAGGTGAAAACAAAAGATTTTAATGAAGTAAAGATTGGAAATCCTTAGGAGAATGAAATCTCATCAAAAGAGATGAAAACCAGAGATTATTTGGTGAGGGAAATGTGTTTGGCTGAGTGGAAGTTGAGAGAAAATGAAAAGAGGGAAAAAGTATCGTAAAGTAGTTATGAAAAGTCAAAATAGAATTTATCTCTTAATTTCTTTAATTAAATCATTATTAAAAGTCACAAATTAAAGAGAAATCTGATGAAAAACAATTTGGTAAAATCATCTCCTTAAAGATTCAAAGTTTCAATCCTTTTCAAAACAGTCACTAGTCAACTTTTGCAAAAACTGCAATTTGGTCACTACACCAAAATGTAATATTTCCAAATCACATTTTGTAAATTTGTTTTCACCATAACCATTTATATAATAAATGAGGATTTTTAGATATTTTCTCAAAATTTTAAAGCATCCCGAACTAGGTGTTTCCTAACCCTACCTTAAAGATTCGAATCGTTCACAACCGACCCGATTCAACCTCTAAAACATCTAGGCCCAAAACCAGGGCGTTACAACTCTCCCCCAATTAAGAAATTTCATCCTCAAAATTTTCCTGGTGGAAAAAGGTAAGGAAATTGCTTCTTCATGCCATCCTCCCTTTCCCACCTGGCTTCCTAAACGCCACGATGTCTCCACAAGACCTTGACCAGCTCGATAGTCTTACCCCAGAGAACCTTACTATCCGAATCTAGAATCTCAACGGGCTCCTCATCATACGTCAAGTCTAGGTTCAGCTCAACTTCTTCCGCGGGCACAACATGCGACGGATCCGATTTATATCTCCGAAGCATGGATACGTGAAACACGATATGTATCTTTTCCAACTCTTGAGGTAGTCTCAGCTTGTAAGCAACATGACCCACACGTTCTATCACCTCATATGGTCCAATGAACCTTGGACTCAGTTTGCTCTTCCGGCCAAACCTCATCACCTTCTTCCAAGGTGAAACTTTCAAAAACACACGTTCGCTTACTGCGAACTCTATCTCCTTACGCTTCAAATCCGCGTAAGACTTTTGCTGGTCCGATGTTGCCTTTAAACGCTCATAAATGAGCTTCACCTTCTCGGTGGTTCCTTTCAACAAAGCTAGCATCGAGACCAACTTTTGTCCCGTTTCAGCCCAACAAAGGGGAGTCCTACCCTTCCTTCCGTATAAAGCCTCATAAGGCGCCATTTGAATGCTTGCCTGGTAACTATTATTATAAGCAAACTCAACCAAAGGCAAGTGCTTCTCCCAAGAGCCTTGAAACTCAATAACACATCAACTCAACATATCCTCAAGCACTTGGATAACACGCTCCGACTGTCCATCCGTTTGCGGATGATAGGAAGTACTGAAATTCAGCCGCGTACCCAAAGCTTGATGTAAACATACCCAGAACCTTGTTGTGAACCTCGGATCTCTATCCGACAATATAGATTTTGGCACCCCATGCAAACGCACAATCTCAAAAATGTACAGCTCAGCAAGCCTATCCAAGGTATACGTAGTATGCACAGGCAAGAAATGTGCACACTTCGTAAGGCGATCCACAATCACCCAAACAGAATTCTTCTTTGATGGCGACAACGGCAACCCAGACACAAAGTCCATAGTAATCCTCTCCCACTTCCATTCTGGGATTCTTAACGGCTGCAACAACCCAGAAGGAACTTGATGTTTAGCCTTAACCCGCTGACAAATCATACACTTGCTAACGAACTCAGCGACATCTTTCTTCAATCCCACCCAATAGTACTCATCTTTCAAATCATGATACATCTTCGTACTACCAGGGTGCATAGCGAAAGGACTACTATGAGCTTCAGTCAGAATAGTGCGCCTTAACTCAACATCATCCAACACCACTATCCGACTCCCAAATCATAAAACCTCATCATCATTGAAACAGAAATCTGAAGGCCTTCCTTCTGCGATGTCCTGAACATGCGGTACCAGAGAATCATCTAGAAACTGTTTATCCTTTATCAACTGAACCAAAGATGTTTCACTTGCAACTCAGCAACAAGACCACCATCTCGCGATATGCTCAAGCTAGCAAACATCGCCCTCAATTCTACCACCACTTTTCTGCTCAAAGCATCAGCCACAACATTGACCTTCCCCGGATGATACTCGATTATTAGATCGTAATCCTTAAGCAACTCCACCCAGCGTCGTTGCCTAAGATTCAACTTCTTCTGAGACATAAGGTACTTCAAACTCTTATGATCCATGTACACAGTACACCTCTCACCATATAGATAATGTCTCCAAATCTTTAAAGCAAAAACCAGTGCCGTGAACTCAATGTCATGCGTAGGGTAATTACGCTCATGCACTTTCAACTGTCGCGATACATAAGCCACTACTCTACCCTCTTGCATCAGCACACACCCCAAACCAACATAGGATGCGTCACTATACACCACAAACTCTTTTCCTGACTTAGGTTGAACCAAGATAGGATCTTGCGTCAAAGCTTCCTTTAGCTTCTCAAAAGCTTGTTGTCTCGCTTCCGTCCACTCAAACTTAACATCCTTTTGTAATAACTTCGTCAAAGGGGCAGCAATCTTAGAAAATCCATCCACGAACCTTCGGTAGTAACCCGCCAACCCAAGGAAACTACGAACTTCATGAACAGGCCTAGGAGGCTTCAAATTCACCACCGCCTCAATCTTCTGAGGATCAACACGAATCCATTCAGCCGAAACCACATGGCCAAGAAAAACAACCTCGCTCAGCCAAAACTCACATTTACTCAACTTAGCATAAAGCTGATTCTCTAACAGCGCTTGCAAAACGATCCTCAAATGTTTCTCATGTTCCTCCTCGGTACGAGAGTACACAAGGATATCATCGATGAACACCACAACGAACTTATCCAAGAATTCATGAAACACCCTATTCATCATATCCATGAAAGCAGCAAGAGCATTCATCAATTCGAACGACATCACTAGAAATTCATAATGTCCATATCTCGTTCGGAAAGTTGTCTTCAGCA
Source organism: Hibiscus tridactylites (assembly GCA_958450335.1). Taxonomy (NCBI): domain Eukaryota; kingdom Viridiplantae; phylum Streptophyta; class Magnoliopsida; order Malvales; family Malvaceae; genus Hibiscus; species Hibiscus tridactylites. The sequence continues at coordinate 35,334,963 of OY288267.1, read as the reverse complement.
CATCCACATCCTTAACCTTCAACTAATAATATCCTGACCGCAGATCTATCTTTGAGAACATAGCCACTCCTCGAAATTGATCGAAAAGACCATCAATCCATGGTAAAGGATACTTATTCTTGATAGTCAACTTATTCAGCTAGCGGTAATCAATGCACATTCTCATAGTGCCATCTTTCTTCTTAACAAACAAGACCGGTGCACCCCAAGGTGACACACTAGGCTGAATAAAGCCTCGGTCGAGCAACTCTTGAAGTTGCGTCTTCAACTCCTTCAACTTCTTGGGTGTCATGCGATATGGACAAATGGACACCGGAGTTGTGTTCTCATACAACTCAATTCTGAACTCAACCTCCCGACTTGGCGGCAATCCAGGTAGTTCCTCCGAAAACACCCTAGGGAGTTTACACACGGTCCTTATATCATGTACACGAACCTCTTTTGTACTAGGATTCATAACAAAGGCCAGATAAGCCTCGCATCCCTGATGCAACATCTGGCTTGCTTCAAGCGTCGACACCATATTAGACATGAATTTCACATTTTCTCCCACCAGCACAACCTCATAATTATCCGCAAGTTTCAGCAAAACTCGCTTATTTTCAAAATCCACAATGGCCTATGCTCAACAAGCCAATCCATACCAAGGATTACATCGAACCCATAGAATGGCAATTCCATAAGATCAACTAAAAACACATGCTCTTGCACCTTTAAGGGACATCTCCTATACAATCTCCTTTTTACAACCGTCTCACCAAAAGAACTAGTCACACGCATACCCACATCCAAAGACTCAACAGGCAAACCAAGCATTTGGGCATGTTCACGCAATATGTATGAGTGTGTAGATCCAGAATCAATCAAAGAAAGTAATGACAAAGACTGCAAAGTAAAGGTACCTGCGATCACGTCTGTGTCATTCCTCCCTTCTCGATAGGCATACACTTTGGCCTGGCCACCACCTTCAGGCTGAACAGCCACCACATGTGCTACATTTCTCGCACCTTCGTCTCTGCGCTGAAAGTTGCCACGGCCGCGCCCACGGCCTCTCTATGGCTCAGCTGCTCTCACCGGAGCCTGACCCTCTTTCATTGGATGCGGACAATCCCTTTTCATGTGCCCATGATTACTGCAATTCCAGCACGTACCAAGGTTGCCCCAGCACTCACCAGTGTGCCACCTACCACACCGATTACACTTAGGTGTCCATACGAAAGCATTCGGCCCTTGATGACCTCTTCTAGGGTTACCTCCCCCACGTCTCACATTCGTGTGTGACCTTCTATCCTTAGGTCTCTTGAACCGATCTCTTTAAAGATCACGATCCGTAGATCGCTTTCCTGAGCTAGACCCTCATGTCCGACTGGCTGGTCCGAGATTCAGCTCAATATCCTTGGCACGAGCGACCAGGAAATCAAAATCAGTGTAGTCTTCTGCGAGCATATATGTTTCACATCAGCCACCAACCCATATCTGAATCGTTCGTATCTCTCTCGTTCACTAGGGATCAGCTCGAGTACATATTGGCTAAGGCGTACAAATTGCACCTCATACTCCGCCACCGACATACTTCCCTACACTAGGGACATAAACTCCCTCTTCTTTTCGTCCAGATAACAGACCCCCAAATATTTCCTCTTGAACGCGTTCAGAAAGAACGTCCAAGATACCTCAGCCTCATTTAAGCAAGCAATTGTGGTCGTCCACCACGTATAGGCATCACCATGCAACAAATATACAATACACCCCAGTTTCTAGACATCATTACAGTTTATTTGTCCAAGGATTCTCTTGGTACTCTCCAACCAAGACTCGAAACCCTCAGGGGTCAGCCCCCTAAACTCAGCCCCTCCCAGGCTACGGAGTCGCTCCAGAGGCAAACTCGCACCAGCACCAGCTTGAAGTGCAGCCACATGAGCTCCAGCTACTGCCGCCCGAAAATCTCCAGCAATAGCTTGTATTAACACTGTCATATTAGGAGCAGCTTGCCCTTGTACTCCCTTGGGTCCAGCAACCCTTACTCCGCCTCCCGCAGCACCAACCCCCGCTCCACCACCATTGGGTGGTCCACCAGGAGGAGGAGGCGGTAGATTCTCAACATGCTCGTCATTCTTATTTTCAGCCGCAGCACGCACATTTATTCTAAGCTCTCTACGTGGCCCCATTTGAAAACAATGCAACTATCAAAATGCAATAAATTTCAATTAGGCAATGTAAGACAAGGAATCCAAGTACTCAAGCTCATTTTCAAAACAATTCTTTCCAATAGTAATGATATGGAAATGGGATCCCCAACTATACCCCAAACATAGCATAGCATCTCGAATTCATCTCAATCTACCATCTTGCATGCATTACATCTCATTAGAGCTAGAACATCAAACAATCACACAACATGCTTTCACAAAAAGTCATAATCATTCATATTCACACCCATTAACCACTTACCAAGCCCCAAATATTCGCAAACCTGACTATGATACCAACAAATGTAACCCTCTTTAGCCCGGTCTAGACGGTTGACCCGAACCGAGGTGATTACATAGGGAAAACCGAAGCCAACTCGTTAAAGTTAACTCCGACTGATAACCCTTTTTTTCTTTTATCTTAAGTGAAATATTAATCCTATGTGACCACCCAAGAACATAGGAATAAAAGGCACATCGATCGAAAATCAATTAGGGGTTTAATTGCACAAATTAGACATTTAGGGACCAAAATGTAATTTTTGTAAATTACAAGGACCTCGTAGATTTTAAGGTTACCAATATTCAATTAGTCATGTTTCATGCCACTCTGTCTAATATCAACTCAATCAGACATTCCAATCTCATTTGATTGCATTCATAAACATTAGGGACTAAAATGTAAGAAACAAAAACCCGAAACAGTTCAAAATCCAGACCAACGGTCGGGTGTTTCGAAACACTGAGCCCTGTATCTGAACAGCCATATCGAAATTGAGTTGACTGTTTCGGTACATGGGTGCATTCCGAGACACGTATCGAAACATGGCTTTCTAGTAGCCAAAACGTTCTGGAACGTTCCTACCCGTTTCGAAACCTGATGACCATTTCAGGCTACCGTTTCGAAACAAATAAGAGTGTTTCGATACGCCCAACCCTGCAACTACATACATTGCTGGTTTTTCTCACCCAAACACATCCGAAAATGTTCCAAATCATACCACAGCATACTAACAACATGTTTAAGCATCAATGTCAAATATTACGAAGTAAGAACCAAAACTTAGCATCAAACATCCATGCATGAGTTCTAAAGACATGCTTCCTAGTCATGAAAACCATACGAAAGCCACAAACCACAAACCAAACCGTAAAGGACATTTACAAACCACATATACCATAATAAACTTGCAACAACCACAGGGAGTTCCAAATTACAAATCCCAAACTAACCATAGATCCTCATTGTCAATTATCATTACTAAAGTATACGTAAACGTCACCATACTTGAGCTTTTCAATTCCTTGGATATCCTTAGCCTCCTTGCTACCCAAAAGTGTCTCAATTATCTAAATTGTTGGTAAAAGAGAGCGTAAGCACATTTGCTTAGTGAGGCAAGCTCTAAGAAAAAACCAACGCAACAATGTAACTTTAAAACTCTATCTCAAAAACCATTTTCTACAACATACTCTTCTATATCATGCTTGAAAACCATTTCAAAGCAATTCTGCATTTGAAAATCACATGTACCTTCAATCTAACTCATGCATTTAACCAATGCAAATCTCATGGCAAAGACATACTCATGCTTAATGAAAACAAAAGCATTTCATAAACCACAAATCTCATATGCATTTCTCATAGCATAAAACATCTCAACATTTGGTACATGTGAATCAAATTCAATCTCATATATTGGCATTTCATATTACATCTTTACTCGGACATGCGGATTAGCTTGACATAAAGCCAAGTCTTACCCCGGTGGAATCTCACATCGCCGAACTCTCATGGCGGTATCTCTCTTCGCCACAAAGCTTGGGTGTTTCACCAAGACCTACCCCGATGGTATTTCTCATCATCGGATTCTTACTTTGGATCGGGATGGCACTACCCCCATTATCCGACTCCAAAGAGCACGTACAAAATTTTAGTTTATAGTGCACTTTCATCCTATTGGTCGACCAATTATATATGGTAATCATCTCATTATTTATGCCAATATATTATATTAAAAACATAATCTCACCTAATGTTTTGATGCAACATTTCTCAAATCATTCTCATCCCATTTCAAAACCACAATTCATGCATTTCATCTAGTCAAAATCTCAAAACTCTTTTCATAGACATGCTATCACATGGGATCAACGCATAACATCTTTTCATGTTATAAATCATGCATAAAATAGTAGGATTTTGTCTAACACAAATCAAGAGCATGTTAAAAGCATTTAGGGGCATCAACCACATATCGAGAGCAAATCTAGCCATACTTACTTACGGACTTAGGATGGTGTTTCAAACCAAACCTAAATCCCCAAACCTTGTTTCCTTGTCCCTCAAGGACTTCTAAAACCATTCGCACTCACCGATTACATTTCGCTTGCTTGTCGAAACGATTCCTAGGATTTCGACACTTCCGGATCAACACCAAAAGCGTCCGAAGATGTCTCCCCTGTTCATTACACATAAGAGCATAGAATTAATGCATCATCATGCATTGAAATCACCAGCCACTCATTCAAACTCGTTGCACCACTCAAAAACACCATTTCGGCTATCCGAAATAACAAAATCACCTCCAAACTTTCCCAAATCAAAGCCCAGCCAAGATCTATCAATTCTAATCATTTCTAAACCCCAATCAACACCAAAAATCATCACAAACACGTCCTTATACCTCCAGCAATAACAGATCACCAAAACCACCCTAAAAACCACAAATCTAACATGTAAAACTTAGGAATCCAAACATATTCGGGATTTATTTGCTAAAAACTCATTTTCAACGTCACATATCATCCAAAATACATTAGAAATCAACCTTAAAACATAGCTTAACATAGAAATACGAAAATCACCAAGATCTCATCAATAATCTTGAAATTAACAATCATTTCACATTGATAACATAAAAACAACTTAAAAATCATCAACAAAGGATTGACAACTTGGGAATTTCAGTAAAGAACTGATCATTAGTGGAGAAGGACGAAGCTTACCTCTAATGGTTGATTTCTCCTCAATTTGGGCAAGATTATTTGAAAATCCAAGGTGAAAACAAAAGGTTTTAATGAAGTAAAGATTGAAAATCCATAGGAGAATGAAATCTCAACAAAAGAGATGAAAACCAGATATTATTTGGTGAGAGAAATGTGTTTGGCTGAGTGGAAGTTGAGAGAAAATGAAAAGATAGAAAAAGTATCGTAAAGTAGTTATCAAAAGTCAAAATAGAATTTCTCTCTTAATTCCTTTAATTAAATCATTATTAAAACTCCCAAATTAAAGAGAAATCTGATGAAAAACAATTTGGTAAAATTAGCTCCTTAAAGATTCAAAGTTTCAATCCTTTCCAAAACAGTCACTAGTCAATTTTTGCAAAAACTACAATTTGGTCACTACACCAAAATGTAATATTTCCAAATCACATTTTGTAAAATTATTTTCACCATAACCATTTATATAATAAATGAGAAGTTTTAGATATTTTTCCATATTTTTAAAGCATCCCGAACTAGGTGTTCCCTAACCCTACCTTAAAGATTCGAACCGTTCACAACCGGCCCGATTCACCCTTTAAAATATCTCAGCCCAAAACCAGGGCGTTACATAGCCCATGTGCTCATATGGGTCATCAGTTGGGCCATTAGTCTTAGGGCTATGCATAATTGGGTCAATATACTAATAAAATCGGATTTGGGTTTTTTTCTTTTATGTTAATTCGATTTATTTTTTTAATTGCTTAATTATTAAATTTAATTGTTTAAATTATATGTTTGCATGTTTTAAATGTAGTGCATATTAGGGTGTTTGTTAGATAATTTTATTCACGTGTTTAAAATATGATTAGAGCCATTAATGTAGTTAACTTAAACATAATTAAATAAGGGAGATCATTGTAGAAAATAAGTTGATATTTGAAATAATATTAGAACACTCAATATTGGCTAGTGTCACAATGTAGAGTGATGTTAACCAATGAGTCTTCCAATAAAGGTTTCAATTTTTTTACTTTAACTTAGAAAATGGAAATAATTTAATAACTAGGTAAATTTAAAAATTGAAATAGGATTAATTATTAGAGTCATCTTAATTAGGAATGTTATTACTTTTGGACTCGATAAAGAAAGTGTCCAATATTATTTTGGGTGTTTTCTTCTATGTCCAAAAATTAATAACATTCATAGAATTTTTTAATTAAATTAAGTAATGGAGCCTAATTAGGGTTTACTTAAAAATGGCAAGACAATAATTGATCTGCATTAAAACCTTTTGTGTTGAGGTATTTTTTTTAATATAGGTTGAAATGTCCTAATGCAATTGGATGTTTCATAATTATATTCGATCGTAGGAATATTCTCATTCGAAATAAAATTCATTTAACAGTTAAAAGATTTAATTAAACCCAGATTAATGTTTTAAATGCCAAAATGCCACATGTAATTAATAAGGTACCGATAACGGGCGTTCGTAGGGGTGCTAACCCTTCCCTACACATAACTGACTCCCGAACCCGAATTTTTCAAAAAGAATCTCTGGTGCGTTTTTATGGTGTCCGGCCTACCAAAGTGGCCGGTGGCGACTCCAGAATGGCTTTTCATCAAATAAAAAGGGATTTTGATTAAAAATGGAAAATTAAGATAAAATTGGCCAAAATTCTGATTTCCAAAATTTAAACGTTAGGATGTTTTTTATTCCAAACATAAAAAGCGGGTTTTCAAAAAACGGTTGCGACATTGCGTTTCTAATTTTTTATGGATTTTTCATGACTTTGTCTTAACTAATTCGGATCGACCCGCGTCATATATCTAGTTTTGATGGGTAAGTCTTCCAGCGGAGATTTTCTATATACACAAGGCCTCAAACTCAAGTCCTACTTAAGTGATATCAAGCTGCTTACCACTTGGACCAACCCCAATATTAGGGTGAACCAACTTTAACCACTTACCTCTAATTAGGGGTGAGCAAAACTCAACTCGAAAAAATTAATTTTTTTTACTCGAATCGATGCGAAAAACTCGACTCGAAATTACATAAACTTAACTAAAAAAATTAAATAAAGTTTGAGTTGTAAAATGAAAATTTGAATAACTCAAAATTTTTAGTAATTAGTGGGTTGATTTTTAAGTTCGTGTCGAGTCCCTCAATTTTTCATGATATATATATATACCTATATAAAAAATATGAAGAAATATATGCCACATATGAAAAATTATGATGAAATATACATGCATATCTTATATGATTATAAAAAGTTGTTTAAATTAGAATCAAACTATACTATAACATGATAAATAGTTACAATTAAATTTGTATAGGAACTCGAAAACTCGACTCGAATCGAAAAAATTTAAAATAAAATTTGAGTTGTAAAATATGACGCGTCAACTCAAATAACTCGAATTTTTTTGCTCGAATCGACTCGATCGAACGTTCATTCCTACCTCCAATCTTGCCCTCTACATTTTTTTTCTTCAAAATGTGTTCTTTTGGCAGACCAGCTCAAACCTCATAGATTTCGAATTTTTTACTTGTCAACTTAGAATTTAGATTAAACAAATAGAGGTGTGTACAAGCGGAGTACCCCCCCCCCCCCAAAGTTTATGCAAGATGTTACATTTTATAGAAACCACAAAAATACATAAAATTTAGACAATTTATATTCCTCTGGCGAAAATTAAATTTATATTTTCTTGTTATACCATCATATGATTTTCCAACAATGCATACGTATATATGAGAAAGGAATATATTAATAAAATATTTTGGGTGAAGAAATTTGCATACCAAATGAACTATTAGGTAAACACACCCGACAATGACTAATGTAATATTATATTTACTAATTGCAATTAATCAAATGAGGCTTATTTCAAAGCTGACTTCTGAAAAAAGCCAAACATATATATATATATATATATATATATATATATATGAATATGATTTTTAAGGTGTGCAAAAGTATCCGATCTGACCGATCTGGTCCGTTTATTCATTAATCTATTATGAAAATTTGAATATCCAATTTGTTTTTAATTTTTAGATTAAATCTTTGATCTATTTTTTTTATTTTTTAGATCGTATACAGATCATAATATTTTAAGTTTTAAAATATCTGAAAAAACTGAAAATCTAAAATTCTGTTAATATGAATCTTGTTATATTCGGCAATATGATGTTTGTTATATCTGAGAGTCCGAGATTTCCATAGATGTGAATCTTGTTATATTTGGTAATTTGTTGCTTGTGATATTCAAAAATCTAAAATTTCAATAGATACGATCGTCAAATCTGAAAAATACTTAAACCAAATTATATATTTAGATAGGAAAATTCTACAACGTGCGGCGAACACCGATGAACACCAATAATGTTGAACACCGTTGAACACCATTAAATTAATTAATAAAGATTTAAAATTTCAAGGACCCATCATACAATTAATAATTATTTTTAAAAATTCAATTAAATTATTTTTATATATATTAAAATTTTATTTTTAATAAGGGTAAACTATATATTTAGTACTCACCTATTTTTGTTTTCTATTGAACCCTCATTATTTAAATATTATTTCAATTTGACCTTATTCTTTATAAAAAATAATTTAACCCTCAGCCTAAAACCCTAAACTATTAAACCTTAAACTCTTAAACTTATACCCTAAAATATATACCATTAAAAATAATTTCACCATCATCGATTTAATTCAATTTAAATGAATTGTCTCGCTCCTTGAACAATAGGAGAAATATTATCGGTGTTTCTCTAGAATCTTCAACCTCCAAAAAACCCTGCAAGAGCATCGACCTTTCCCATTGAAACTCTTAAGAAACCAAATCTATGAAACATCTCGACACTTAAAAATCCAACAATTTTCAGGACTCACAATGCATTCACCCACTTAATGTAACACCCGGGTTTAGGGGTCGGGTGAAAATAATATTTTAATATTATTTTAGGTTCAGTTTTATAATTAAAATAGTCTTTTGGGCCTCGGGTTTCAAAAACAAATATTTTTGTGTTGGACTAAAATGAATGAAATACAATTTGGAGAGATTTTAAAGAAAATGGTAAATAGCCATTCATTAATGGTAAACTTGTAAATAATACAAGTTTCAATTTTAAATCCCATTTTTATCAACATTTCACTATTCATTCTCTTCTCCAAACCAAAACTAACGTGAAAAAGATAGAGCTCACCCCCTCCACTATTCCATCACATTGCTTCTTCATTTCAACTCATTTTTGAAAGGTAATATCATTTTTGACTTGTCCTCAACTTCATCTCTTCAAAAGTACAAATGGTTTTCATTTTCCTCAATGTTTTGGAAATTGAGTTTTTGGAGATTTTGATTAAAAATGATAACTTTATTATGTTTAACTTAATATTTCGATTTAATGTTGTTAGTTATGAAGTCTATGAGTCAAATGGTTCCACATATATGAATTTTACATGATTTAGACTAATTTTCGGATTTGGGTGTTGTGAGGGTTTTTGAAGGGTTTTGGATGAGTTTTGGGGGTTGTTTTAGGTTGGAATTGGTGGGCTAATGTTAGTACTATGGTTGGGGTTGCTTTGGGATCATTTGGGGGTATAAAAAGTGTTGGAAACATAGGTTTTGATCAAGGTTATTGGGCTGCTCGAGTTTGGTAAAATTGGGGTTTGTTCATGGCTTGAAATGTTGTGTTTGATGTTTGAGTTGTATTCCGGGTTAGTTACTTTGATGCTTGGGCTGATTTGAAGTTGTTTGGATTGTGTTGAGGTTGTTTAGAAGCAAGAGCTTGTGTTGGTGAAGCATCGGGGGTGAATCCGGAAGCTTGAAGTTGGTTGCTTGCTTGGTAAATTGAGCTTGGAAGTAAAGGTGAGTGGTTAACGTTTTCAAAGTGTTTTCTAAGTGTTTGGTTCGAGCATGTGGACTAGGTCGGGCTTGGTAGACCCACCTAGAGTTAGGGTTAGGGTGGTAGCCTAATCCTAAGCTTAAACTAGAGACATTGGTTGAACTTGTAATTGATGTTTATGCCTTGAAATATTTATGATATGATAATTTATGTACATTTTGTTATACATGTGTGATGAGGCATGGTTGTGATGCATTGTGTTATGCATGTGGATTGTTCATGATTGTGATCATGGTGATCGTGATCATGTGTGATGAGGAATGTTGGCACTAGTATGCTTGAGTACAATTGATCGATCATTAGGATGTTAGTGTGCACACATGAGTCAAATTCGCGCGTGGCCTTGGTGGCGTTGAGTCACCAAGGAGGAGTACGGGTTCGTCCGGAAATTGTTATATAAATTAGTCGATGATGAGTGGAATCCCATCGACGAGGTGTGAGGATGAGTGGAATCCCCTCTGCGAGACCGGTGATGAGTGTAATCCCACCGTGAGGTATAGTGGTTGTTGGATGTGAGTTCCAACGTGTTTATCCGCGTATTCGAGTCATAGATAGGTACCAATATAAATTAATATGTGTACCAATGTGATGTGGAAAGGTGTTCCTATTTGGATGATTATATGTGTTTACATATGTTGTGGAAATGAGCTTGTTGAGCATGACATGTTAATGGATATTTGTTCATGCATCATTGGCATTTTGGCTCTTGAGGATCGAAGGTATGATCATGCATTTACCTTGGTTGAGATCGTGCTTGGACCCTGCATTGTCGAGGTTTGTTTTTAAAGAGCTTACCCTCTCTTTGTTCGACAATGCAGATCAATAACTCGTGGGTTGCTAAGTGCAAGAAGAGGCCTCCAAGTGTGTGTGCTTTGTGGTGCTAGCCTAGCTATCAAGTATGGTTTTTAGTTATGATGTAATGGTCAAGCAATGGGACATGTATTCGTGCTATGATGCTTTTGAAGTATGATGTTGTGTTTAGGAGTATGTTAGACTCCTTATATATGTTTGTTAACTTGTCTTTTGGGATGAATGTCTTGCTTGTAAACCATGTTGGTTTTGCCTACCTTAAATTTGTCTAAGTGTTGACCTTGGTTGAAGCATGTTTTTGTAATGCCATGTATGGTCTTTGTAATGGATGCCTTCTTGTGTATCTTGTGTATGTCGAGTATGATTGTTAGGGAGCATGCCTCTAGTAAGTATTTGTATGATCTGTATGCTTCGGGTAGTCGTTTCAGACGTTTGGAATCAATTGGGAATGCTTAAGGTTGGCTTTGAGGAATTGCAGACAACTAGTGTTTCGAAACGGGCTGAGCTGTTTCGGAACGGGTATGGCTCCAGGGACCCCGTATCGGAACTCGTTTCGATACGGTTTGGCCACTGTGAACCCCTGTTTCGAAATGAGTATCGGAACACTTTGGCTATTGGAAATCTGAGAAATTGCCGATATGTTGGTGTTTTGAAACGTGTCTAGGTGTTTCGGAACGGTCAATGTCTCGTTGACCACGAGAAGTTGACCGTTTAGGGTGTTTCAGAACGGTTGACCTCCGTTCCGATACGGCCTTCTCGTGTGGGCTTGGGGTCGTTGACCAAGTCAAGGCGTTTCGATACACCTTAAGGGTGTTTCGAAACGGCATGCTTAATAATCTAAAATGGACTGTTTTGCATGCGATGTTCGAATGATCGTTTTATGATTGCTTGTGTTTCCGCTGACGTGTCTCACATAGGACAATAGTAATGCATATAGACAAGATAAATAAAAGAAATTTTCTAGGGCTATTAACCGAGGGGGAACCTTAACGGGTTTCGCTTCGGTTTTCCCCGTGTGGCCCACTCGGATCGGTCAAGCGTCCGGACCGAGACGAGGGGGTTACACTTAAGGCTCAATGGGCATCTTCTGGACAACCATGGCATAGGAAATTGGAAGCTGATACTGTTAATTCGGGTTGTGATAGCCTCTTCATCTCAAATAAGATGATAGTGTTAATTCTAGGAGATTCGAGTTTAATTAATTTTGATATATATAAAAAATAATTTAATTGAATTTTTTAGGAGAATTCAACAATTCATTGAATTGAATTGAATCGATGATGGTGAAATTATTTTTAATGGTATATGGTTTAGGGTATAGGTTTAAGGTTTAATAGTTTAGGGTTTTATGTTGAGGGTTAAGGGCTAAATTATTTTTTTATAAAGAATAGGGTCAAATTGAAATAATATTTAAATAATGAGGGTTTAATAGAAATACGGAAATAGGTGAGGTACTAAATATATAGTTTACCCTTATTAAAAAATAAAATTTTAATATATATATATAAAATAATTGAATTGAATTTTTTAAAATAATTATTAATTGTATGATGGGTCCTTGAAATTTTAAATTTTTATTAATTAATTTAATGATGTTCAGCGGTGTTCATCGTTAGTGGTGTTCAGTGGTATTCGTCGCACACCTTGATAATATTCGATATCTAAAAAGGCACACCTTGATAATATTAATATCATAGACAAAAGTAAATATAAAGTACCATGTATTAAAAGAATGTTAAGTTTTAATCACGTTACTTAGATGAGATATATAGTAAGAGTTTTTTTTTTCTATTTTAACTAATAGATAAGGGTTAGATTATTGTATTAGCATGGAATAAATTTAAAATTTGTGATCAACATCTTTTTCTTATATAGACCAACAGAACACAGAAAATCAATATTAGATTCACTCTAATAATATCTCGAAAAACAAAAAGAATGTTGAGCTTTGGTGTTACTTTCGTTTTTAAAAATGATTATTTAATCATCATTTTATCCCTTCTAACTAATGGTTGAATTAATAAAATAATCCCATTCAAAAGAATTAAATAAATAAATAAATATGAGTGGAAAAGGGAAATTAATGTTGAATGCCCAAAGAATATAGTATGTTTTTTATATTTTGGTCCCACTTTATTGGTGAGGGTAATGGGTTTGAAGCAAATGAAACTAGGCATGGCTTTGTTGAAAACATCAGTCTATCTACTCTATATTCTATGCTATCTTCATTTGAGTTTAATAAATTTGCATGGCATATTGCCGGTTCTATACCATGCATTAATTTATTATTTTTTTAGATGAGAAATGAGGGAATATATTATATAGTTTCACCTACCAAATAAAATAATTTATCTAAGCGCTGAGTCTGAGAATATAAATATCAATATTTATGAAATTATTACTCAAGAACTAGTCGTGAAGCTTCTTTGAAATTAACTTGACACAATTTCCTTGGTTTGAATTATTTAAAAAGTATATGGTGGGTAAGAATATATTTGATGTTGGACATCATCATCATATGGCATGGAATGGCATATTATGTTAATGGTTATCATGTCATAAATTAATATTGATTTATTGATATTAGGGCAAGTAGTCCATCGAGCCAAGTAAAAAACTTCGATTTAGTTGAATTGGCAAGTCCTATTTTATAACTTACATTTTATTAAATTTTGTTCGAGTTGAGTCAAGTTGTTCGAGTTTCTGTTCAAATTTAATTATAAATATTTATAATGTTATGATACTAATTGGTTCAAATTTAAACAACTTTCTATGATCATATATAATATACTTATATATTTCATCATATTTTTATATGTGATATACATATATCAGACATAGTAGATGAACTCGACTCGAACTTAAAATTCGACTCACTAATTACTAAAAATGTTAAATTATTAAAGTTTTATTTTACGACTCAAACTTTATTTAATTTTTTTTCAAGTAAAATTTATTAAATATAATTCAAATCAAGTTGATTTTTTTTACATCAAATCAACTAAATAAATCATTTTTTTTTCAAATCTAAGTCAAATTTTGCTCCCTGGTCAATATTAAATCTAATATACATACATACACCGATATACATATGAGAGAGTTGCATAAGAAGACAGACATACTCATTCTCCAATCTCAAGTAATGACAGATCCGCATTAATAGGCTCACGGATTCTCATGCAAAACTTGAACCAACTATATAGCAATAATAATATTTGGTCAAAAAATATAGCAATAATACTAATAATAATAGGATTTTATCCTATACACTTGGGGTGAAAAAAAATTCTACAAACTTTAATTTTTAGGGTTCAAAGATTAAAATTTTAATATTTGTAGTTAAGTTTTATGATTTAGAATAAATTTTATGGTTTAAAATTTAAGGGTTCAAAAAAAACTTTTTCACTAACAATGCATCAAATAATTACCCATAATAATATAGTAATAAGCAAATACTAGGATTATAAAAAATAACAATTTTGTTTCTAATTAAATTTAATTTAATTGATATTGTCAACAATACAATGGATGATTCCACGATAAACGACATGTACCGCTAATTATGTGTACCGCTATGTACTATTATTTATTTTAATTATTTTTGAAATCTTAAAGATTGAAAGCGTTATTATCAATTTTTAGAATAAAATCTAAAAAAATAATTTTTATATTATTTTCAGATTTTTTTGGCTAAAGTAAACAAATGGTAACTGAACTTTAGTAAAGTATCCAATTTGATAATCAAACTTTTATTTGCTTTAGTGTTACCATCAAACTTTAAGTTTTGCTCTAAATTGATCATTAACATGTTAACAATCGTTAAAAGTGTGACATAACAGTTAAAACATTTTGTATTATAACATATTTAATCATCCGCGTTTGTACATTCAAACAATTATGTACTAATTTAGAAAAATTAATAAAGTTAACTTTCATTATTTACACATTATTTCAATTTTGAACAATTTCAATTAAAAATAATTTAATTTTAAACCTTAAACAGTTAGCCTTAAACCATGGACACTTAAACCCTAAAACTGAAACACTAAACAGTGAACTTTAAGCCCTAAACGCATAATTTTACATATATTTACACTAAATTGCAAAACCAAATTTTCTGTAATATTTGCTAAGCCAAGTTAGTCGGTTTAAGAGAACCTTGTAAAGCTCCAAGCTTGCAATAAAGTTTGATTCTTCATTGGTGCGGCGATGTTCTTGTTTCTCCTCTTAGAAACTCTCAGACACTAATAGGAAGAAGGATTCTAGCTATCTCCAACATTCAATGAATCTTTAGGTATAATCTTTAGGTTTTAGGGTTTAAAGTTTAGGGTCAAATTATTTTTAACTAAAATTGTCTCAAATTAATATAATGTGTAAATATTAAGGATTGAATTTTTTTTGAACAAGGACAAAATTGTTTGAATGTGCACATGTGGATGACTAATTGTGTTATTATAGAAAATATTTTAACTGTCATATCACCCTTTTAACGGCTATTAACGGGTCAGTGATCGATTTGGAGCAAAACTTAAAGTTTAATGGTAACATTGAAGCAATTGAAAGTTTAGTTATCAAATTGAATAATTACCAAAATTCAGTAACCATTTGTGTACTTTACCCAAAAACAGAAAAAAAAATTGAAAAAGTAATATAAAAAATACTTTTTTAATTTTTTTAAAAGGGGATAATAATGCTTTTAGTTCCTATAATTTTAAAAATAGTTAATAATACATAGCGGTACACATGATTAGTGGCACACAACGATACATGACATTTATTGCATAATCATCCCAATACAATATATAAGAGAACGTGACATTAAATTTTTGAGAAAAAATCTTTTTTTAGTTAATTTGCATGGTTGATATAAAAACTAAGAACTTCACGTGCTTCTTGTAGCAGGTTGAAATATTACCACCCATGATATGGGGCAAAGGTTGTCTAGCTAGGTTTAGCTGTTTGGGACTGTCCTGTTCGGATTTTTTCAGTTCTTTTTCTAACGTTTGAGACCATGTGTGTAATGTTATTTCAACGGATATTACTTGGTAAATCTGAAATATATCTATCCACAGTAATGATTTTTTTTTTCGAAGGAAAACGAAAATTAAGACATGTCAAAAGCAGAAATTGAAATTGGTTGTGGAAAGTTGAATCATAAATTTATGTATGTGTTGGCAAAGGCAAGGCAAGAACCCTGTGAATTATGATTGGAACGGCAAAACAACTCCAGTGTCCATGTCAATAACACGTGTGAAGAATGGAAAAGTTCCATTCTATGTCCTAACACCTAACCAATAAATCTTCCTTCCCATGACCTCTAAAGAGGTTAGATACACCCAAAGAGAACCACAGCTCAAAGTATGGCATTCACGATTAATATGTTTAAAAATATCGGATTGTTTCAAAAATTTATATGCATAATATTAATTTTTAACCCGTTTAGTAATTTCAATAGAAAATAGACCGTTATTCTTCTTAGGAGACTCGAGTTCGAGTAATTTGTTTGAACAATATATATATTTTCAAAGGGTTAAGAGTAAAAAATAGATACTAAGAGTATCATGTAATCTCATTAGAATGTCCAAAGACAACTTATGCTGCATTCATTAGTTATTAGTAATATGTTTTGTCATACTCTACTCACTATGAGTAAAAGAAATTTTTTTATAAAAAAAAATATATTAGCTAAAATTTATTAATAATGAAAAATTATCTGATATATAGGTTAGGTAAACTTTAGTTTATACAACCTTTTCTATTTAAGGGCGTAAAGGATTCTATTTAAGTTTAAAGTTTACTATTTAAATTTTAGGTTTTGAGTTTCAAAAGGGTTGCGTAAACTCTTTTCTTTAATAAATTCATACTCTGCCAATAAAAAAAAAGTAGAGACGTGAATATTTGATTGTTAGATTTCTATAGACAAGGAAGGATATAATAAAAATGAAGGTTTTAAATTTTTATTTTCACGCCCTTTAGGTTTTTATGTTTTATTTTTTTATATAAAATCCAATTTTTTATTAAAATTTTATTTATTGAAAAAAATAAAAAATAATTATGGTTTATATTTTTAAAATTAAATATTTTTTAAAGGAAAAAGCCTATTGAAAACACCGGTACATAAATATGAAACACACATTATGTACGCATAATGCTTAAACATGAATCATTGAATGAAATACATCACTTTTTACTATTAGAACGACTCCAACGAGACCCGGTACATAAGCTAAATTGAATAATAGTAAGTGGGAAAGCGTAATGACTCATTCTATGTTGATCCTGTAATAATTACCTTTTTTATTTACAAATTATTCTATATTAATTATAAATCGACTTAAAATTTAAATTTCAATGCCTGAGATTCTATCTTTAAAAGCTTTTTCCTAATTTCTAAATTTAACACTGAACATATTAAAACCTAATTTTTAGTTTGTTTCTTCTTCATTTAATTATTTAATATAATTAGCTTAAAACAACGTGAGGAGAATTTTTTTTTAATATGGCCACTAAATTTTTATTATAAACTATAGAAGATATCACAATTACAACGCATCCAGGAATGAAAATAATGAGACTAATCTACCTAAACTTCTTAAACACAAAAACAAGGAAAAGTGAATTTTTCTATGAAGATAAGCATACCATCAAAATTCAGAAGCTTCCTGAATTTTCTTATCTCTATCCAATCGGGACTCATAACTGATGAAAATGAGTGGTGAGCGATCCAAACTATCAGGCAGAATGTTTCGCTACACATGACTGATTACATCGGCAAACAACCATCAACAGAGTGTAGATCAAACTTTCCGTGGCCATCGACAAAATCATAATCAGAAACTAGCGCCGATTAAAAACTCTATGCTAGAAACGATCGACCGCTAGGGTATGCTGAATCATGCCACAAGAACAGATGAAACAAAACCACAAAAAACAAAGAAAACATGTCACAAGGACAAACGCATGCCATAAAGGCAGAAATTCTTATAAGAAAATAATAAACACCAACGATCGACAATTAATAGTTAGGTGATTGCCGATCGCCGGTTAATGTAAAAAAATAAAAAAAAATTTACATACAGCGCAGGGTTGTTGAAAAAAAATTAAAGTTGTTTTATTATTGTTGTGAGGAGACACTTGATCTAGTGGTAGGGAATTTATGGATATTAATTAAAACTATTTGAGAAAAAAATACACAGTCTAAAGATCATTTATGCAATTAATGGTTTTATGTATATTCATGCTGTTTAGTTGGAATTGGGTGGACAGGCCGCATATATATTTATTTTATAAGCCGGTTGTCTATTCCTAATGCAGATTTGCAATCATTTTATTGAATAATCATATATTTCAAGTGTGTAAAAAATTCTTATTCTTATTATTACTTCACCGAATTAGATTTATTTAATTTATAGGGTGGGTGAATTTCTGTTCTTATAGAACATTTTTATGGTTTTTTTAGATTATAGTGATAAGACATAGTTAAGATTAACGGTAGAGGGAGCAAATATAAATATTTAAAATTGAAGTAAATTTATAATTGATTCATGTTTTTAAAAATATATATAAAAGATACAAGTTAAAATAAAAAATTTTGGGTTGGGGGCAAGAGTCACTCTCAGTTACCATAAGGCTACGTGCCTGGTGGTTATCTATTGTATAAGATCATATGTTCAAATCATGATATTATGAATAAAATAAATTAATTTGATTGAAATAGTCGTTTTTATAATGAATTTTTGTAGTATCAGATCTGAATGAAACGATAAATGAATCGAACGTTAGTGATTATACCAGAAAAAAAATATTATGTATATGTGCATACAGCCATATAGACTATAGTGGTCCGATCATTGAGTTGCCCGAGGAGGAGCAAAGCCCGTGATTCCCGTTGGAAAGGCAATTTGTTAATCTTTTTATGAGTTTGGGTCTGCATCGGCAACAGCTTAGCATCACATTCACTTCACTTTCGCATATTAACCTCTACTCTCAACGTGACTCATTCCTTCAACTATTCGTTGTCTGTTCGTGCGCTATCCTCCCCGATTGCTCAACCTACAAATTTTAAATCAGGTCCAATCTTTAATCCATGCATGCATGTGTGACACATGACGTGTCACAAATTTTAACCTCTTTTCGAGGTTTATGAAGAAATTTATAGTTTTCCATCATAATAGAACCCAATATATGGCTCCCGTGATAAAAAAAAATCAAGCATTTGTATTTGTATTGTTAAATGATTAATAAAAAAGTATAAACGAATATTACATTGTAAATATGTCAATTTATTCAAACAAAAAATAATTATGAATTTGTTATTTTGTTATCGATGTTAAGCCAAAAAATGATCCTAAAGTTTGAATGAATAGTCACTTCAACCTTTATTTTTTTGAAGTAATTTAACCATCAACGTTTTATTTTGGGTCAAAATGGCCCCTATGCAGATAAAAACTGTTAGTCAACTAACTATAAATAACTTGAAATGACTTGACAGAATGGCACGTCAGTAGAAAAAAATAATTTTATATTATATATAACTTTATAAAATTATTTTTAACTGATGTGACATTTTTTCTAGTCTAACACTTTTGTCTATATGACACTGTCATGTGAGCATGCATTGTCATGTAGGTTTGCCACATCATTCCAAGCTATTTATCGTTATTTGATTAATAATTTTCATCCACATATAGACAATTTTGACTCAAAACGAAACATTGAAAGTTAAATTGCTTAAAAAATATGGACCAAAATAATTATTCGGTCAAATGTTAGAGACATTTTTTAGCATTATGCGTTTTTTATTTTTGGCAATTGGTGCTACTTATTTGGTGGTTATCAACATATACAGGTGAGATAGTCCTCAGTATGTCGATTTGGGTATTTACCATTTGAATTATCTTGTTTAATCTATTTAGGTGTGATTCCGATGAGCTATTTTACTGTATGATTACCTCGTTTGATATCTTATTATTAATAAAATAAACTTTTATTGAGAAAAAAAAGTTAGCTCTTGATGTAAATAATTTTTAAACTGAAATTCTCTAATTTGAAATATACGATAATTTAATCGTTATGGAATGATAAATAATGATAAATGAGGGGAAAAGGTGTTTTCATTATAAGTTAGGCAGGGAACAATGTCAACAAGGCCGCCATATCGAGTCACACGAAATTCTTTTCTTCCATGTAGCCAAGGGACAAAATTAATAAGAACAAAAGTCCACTTTGAAGTAAATAGTGTCCAATTCTTAATTCCAACAAAACTACTGTCGAAATTCATAAAATAATATAGGTCTGATAAGTTTTCTTAAAATAGTAGATGCGAATCTCTAATATCAAGCCAAATTACAAACATGTCCATGGTCTCATAATCCATACTCATTGCATTCAATATCAAACTCAACAAAAATTTGTTGTTTTTTTTATCTTTATTCATGCCTTAATACTAAAAAATTAAATTTTAAGTCTTAACTCAGGGATGAAACATAAAAAAAGAAGAAGTTTAGTCTTCGCCAACATTTTTTTCATTAAGAATAGAACGATTTTTTTGGAAAAAAGATAAAATTACCTCTATAACCCCTTCGATGTAAAATCTTAGTATGACCCCCTTTAAAAATTTTAATTTCATTTTGACCCCTTCATAATTTTTTAGTTTCGCCCTTTCCCTAACCCTAATTTTTAATTTCTAAATAATAAATTATAAACCTTAAAAACTAAACCATACACCATAATCTTAAACTCTACCCATAAACCCTAAACCTCATTTTTTAATATGAGGCATAAATAGAGGCACCAAAAGATAGAAGATTTCTGTTATATAAAACTATTGTTTTGTTTAACCACTAATTTCTGATCCACTGGCTGACTAATCCTGATCGGGTTTTGCAGAAGGTCATTATGGGGCAACTTAATTTTTTCATTCACAACGTCAAGATTTGAACCTCTGACATTACTTAAGGGATCTAGTGCTTCATCCCACTAAATCAACCAATTGGTAAACTATTTTTTTAATCTTCAATGCATGACTAAACATCCGTCAAATGCATTCATGCATGGGCATCCATGGATGGTATGACTAATATATCTACCATGAGGATATAAGACTGAGTAAATATTATTGTTTACTAGTCCCAATCCCGAGAGAGAGAAAGAGAGAAACAGGTTTGTCTGTCTTCTCTGTCAAGATCTAGGGTTTTCCAATCTGTTCAAAGATCTGTATATTTTTCAGCTAGTTTTCTCTCTGTCTTTCTCTTAGAAAAAGATCAAAATCCAAGTTCATGTTGATCAAATTAGGATTTTAAACAGCTCTCCATGTTCATATCAACCTGTGTGTCTATACATATACTTTGTATCTTCTTTAATTCCATGCTATGATTCTGGGTATTAATCGAAGCTGAGCTTGGACATCAACATGGAGAGAAGTGGCAGCACCGAGTGTTCAAAGACAACAACCCCATCGAAACAAAACCAGCTTCTGGCCGAGGCCGAGGCCGAAAGCGAAGAGAACGACGGCGAAAGTAAGCCTAGAAATGGAGGAAGCTCGAGCAACAGCACGGTGGAAGAGAACGACAAGAAGTCATCCGTAAGGCCTTATGTCAGATCCAAGACGCCGAGGCTCCGATGGACACCCGACCTTCACCTTCGCTTCGTCCACGCCGTCGAGAGACTCGGGGGACAAGACAGTGAGACATCATCAATCTCTAGTCTTAACTCTTAATGTCTTATCCTAATTTGTCTGCAACTCTTTTTTTTACTTATCTTCTCACTTCGATATAGGAGCTACCCCGAAGTTAGTTCTTCAATTGATGAATATAAAAGGACTCAGCATCGCTCATGTCAAGAGCCACCTCCAGGTTATTATTTGACAATTAATTAAAACTTATAGATAATAGGAGAAAAACCCTTGATTTGTTTTGGTTCTAACAATCTTTTGTTTCAACTTTGGGTACTAATTCATCATCAGATGTATAGAAGCAAGAAGGTTGATGATCAAGGACAAGGTTCAATTTTTCTACCTTGATTTCCATTAGGGTTAGACCATAGTACTAAATTACGGTTGATACGATTACGGCTGCAATTTAATACTATGGGTTCGATCAAATGGTCGTTTCTAATGCATATCTTTACATATGGCAGTCATGGGTGATCATAGGCATCTTGTAGAAAGTGGAGATCGAAATATTTATAACCTCAACCAACTTCCCATGCTGCAAGGCTATAATCATCAGCAGCACCAAGGCGATAGTTCTAGTTCTTTCAGGTAATGAAAGTAACAATCAATGTTCTTCTGTCTTAAATGCACGTACTATATTTGTAGTTTGAACCCAAATTTTTGCTTATTTTAAAGATACGGAGATGCTTCTTGGAATGGCCGCCAGTTCTCGGTTCGTTATCCTTATACAAGCAGGGGTTTCATCGATGAACAAAGACCGGGGTTACATGGAACATTGTCGGAGAGGATGTTTGGTAGTAATTGGACCAATTATGGTTTCAGGATTGGACCGAAGAATGAGTTTTCATCGTCTCAGAGTCATGAATCGTTCTTGACTCAGCCGAGATTAGGCCCCATGAGCCAAAGTACTCAAGCTAAAGTAGAAGACGAAACAAATTTCACCCGGGATAGTGCACAAGAGCGTAGGGGAATGAAAAGACCGATATCGGATACCAACCTGGACTTGGATCTATCTTTACGGCTCGGAGAAAGGCAGCGAAGCTCGGAGGAAGAAGATGTTGGGGGCGAGTTATCACTGTCGTTGTGCTCGCCACTGCCATCGTCGTCATCGAAGCTTACGAGATTGAAAGGAAAAGATCAAATTCATAGTAGGGGGGAGAGTGGAAGAAGGGTAAGTACTCTAGATCTGACTATAAGAATGGGACAATTCTAAGTGAGATCTTGAGGTACTTATCCGAGGTAGCGGAAGGCTTTTTTCTTATTGTCTAATTGTAACAATATTATTACACCAATCGATAATAACCATTTTGTTTCTACATGTAGTGGTTCTTTGTCGTTTCCTTCACATTATCAGCCCCATTCAGAGTTAAGTTTACTACTACATATGTCGGCTACACAATCCCAGGTTCGTCTTAATCTTTGCTGACAAAAACAGAAGACCAACAGGTCTAGGTCCACGTCTCCGATGCTTGACTGAGTAAAGGAAGAAAGTGAGATGGCTTAGGCTAGCAACAAAGCTAAGAGTACAGTCATGATCAGATAGTTGATGTGGATCATTCTTCCCTCACGAAAGAACAGAAATATATGCCCCACGATAAAAAGAAATAGGTTTAGAGTTTAACTTTAGGGTTTAAAGTCATGGTTTAAAATTAGAGTATAAATTTTAATTTTATGGTTTAGAATTTAAAAATTATGGTTAAAATTTAGAGTTTAATTTTTTAATATTAGGACATAAATAAAAGCATTAAAAAGGGCAAAAAAATATTTGTTCGGACAACACTAGTAATTACTCCTTTGCAACAAGGGTGTAAACCATGTTATTGTCGAGGGCTGGATAGATTCAGAACAAATTCTCATAATTAAAGAGTGTTGATTGTTACTTACACAGATTAGTTTAAGTGGTAAGTAACTTTGTACTACTTAAGCATATTTCGAGTTCGAGATTTTGTGTATGTAAAAAAAATTTTATTAAGAGATTTACCCATTAAAATTAGACGTACGACGCAAATTGATCTAAAATTTTCAAGACAAAACCCTAAAGATCATAAAAACAACAAAAAGAATGAGTGCCAACTGTTTATGTTTTCTTGGTGAGATAGATTAGGTTTGAAGTTCATGTAAGGTAAGTAAATAGGAGTTAGAGCGGCATCGAAACTTATGTCCTTCATCACTTGAGTTAGCAAACGGGTATAGACAATTAAGGAAGTGAAATACGCGAATGGAAATCGCCTCCCTAAATATTAACTTTCTATACGCTAGAAGTTAAGTTGAGGGTTTTGAGACTGGGCGAGAACATTTGATTGAATTAAGTGAAATTTTTTAAATTAGTCAAATTAACGAGTTTTATTTTATGTGAAAATATTTAAATTAGTCAATTTAACCGTTATATATTATCATCCTAATTCAAATTGAATTTTCTGGAATCATGTGGAATAAAATTTGAATAGATCCAGCTGAATAAATATGTTCGATTTAAATTAAAAGAAACAAGTGAAGTTAAAAACTCATTAATAATATAACTAAACTCTAAGCTAGATCACATAAATTTTAGGTATAGGGAGTTAGTTTATGGTATAGGGTTTAGGGGTTTAGGTGTAGGGGTTAGAATTTAGAGATAGTTGTTTCAATTTAAGGTTTATTGTTATAATTTAGGGTTTATAGGTTAAAACTTAAATCCTCACCAATATTACCCTAAAAACTAAAGCCTAACCTATAAACCCTAAACCTTAAATTAAAACAACTATCCCTAAATTCTAAACCCCTACTGTAACGCCTAAGGTTTAGGGCTCGGGAGATAACCGGGTTTGATTAGACCGGTTCAGGTTAATGTAATCGAAAGGAAACATTTTTAATAGACAAAAGGGATCTTTTATTAAAGGGGCAAAATAGAAATTTTGGGGTGAATGAAAAAAAGAAGGGTAAACTATACTAATGACCACCGAAGTATGGGGTTGGTGTTGATTTGACCACTATATTTTCAATTGTGTTATATATACCACATAACTATTTAATTGGTTCCAATGTAACCACCTGCCGTTAAAAAAAACGGAAAAGTTGACGGGGCTGTTAAAATAATTGGTATAATTACAAATTTGGTCCCTTTTATCTATACAGTCCATCAATTTGATACTAATTTTAATCTAATAAATATTTATTTATTTTAATTAGGTGGTGGCACGTGTCACCCTGATTGGAGTAGGAAAAATGAAAACCAATGAAATGCCCTTAGTAGGAATCAAACCTAGGACCTTAGGGGAGTAGTGCGTGAGTTTACCACTAAACCAAAGATATACGTGTGATATGCAATACTAATAATAGTATATGTGTT
This sequence comes from Hibiscus tridactylites, assembly GCA_958450335.1. Taxonomy (NCBI): domain Eukaryota; kingdom Viridiplantae; phylum Streptophyta; class Magnoliopsida; order Malvales; family Malvaceae; genus Hibiscus; species Hibiscus tridactylites. Next base: position 35,310,058 of record OY288267.1, on the reverse strand, counting down.
ATACGATTGGAGAAAGAAAAATAATTAAAATCCTCCAATAAGGTGGTGACACGTGTCACCACCTAATTAAAATAAATAATTTTTTTTAGATTAAAATTAGGATCAAATTGATAGATTGTATAGATAAAAGGGTCCAAATTTGTAATTATACGAATTATTTTAACAACCCGTCAACTTTTCTGTTTTTTTAACGGTAGGTGGCTACATTGGAACCAATTAAATAGTTATGTGGTATATTTAACACAATTGAAAATATAGTGGTCAAATCGACACCAACCCCATACTTCTGTGGTCATTAGTATAGTTTACCCAAAAAAGAAAGAAAAGAAAAGTTTGAAAGAAAAAACTATCTTCTTCAAAAAAAATTCCCTTTTCACCAAAAACCTCTCCTAAACCCTATTTTCACTATTCTATTGCCCAAATTCCTCTTTAAAGCAAGTCTTCAAGGTAAGCATTCCATTGTTTCAATTCTTCTTCCTTTAAGTTGTCACTAGTTAAATTTTCCTTAAAAATCTATTATTTAGTGTTATTTCAAAAATGCTTTAAGATTGAAAAATAGTAAAATGAAGGGATTTTCGTGTGGATATTTTAATGTCATGTTTAAGGGCGTTTTTAATCATGTTTTAATGTCTTAAAAATGTTAAAATGGTGGCCAATGGTAGGAAACCCGAAATGGGTATAAAAATGGGATTTTGGGTTGAAAAAGGTGAGTTTTTGGCTTGGTTTTGGGTTGAAATCGTGGCTGGTGGTTTTTTTGATGTTGGGAATGTTTCTAGATGATATTGGGTGTGTTTTGATGGTTGAAATCGATGGATTCAGTTTGAGGTTTGTCTAGAACGAATTTGTGGAGTTTTGGGCAAAAATTGGGTTCGAATCAATGTGTTTTGGTTACAAGGAGTGGGTTTTCGGGTTGTTGCTGGTTTACAAGTGTATTAGCATCATAATATTTTGTTTTGGGTTGACTTGAAGCAGAGGAGATTGATTCGGGTCCTTCGGACGTCACACCGGGAATTGCGGAAGCTTGAAAGAGAACCGTTAGCTTGTTTTGGGTTTTGAGCTGGTGAATGGAAATATTTGGAAGTTTTAAATGATTTAAAGTGGTTTCTTGAGGGGTTTGGGTGGAGCCTTAAAGGCTAACCTAAACCCAAGTGTAAGTTTGCTAATTTACCTTGTTTCGTTTAGTGTTTGTGTGTGTGATTATTTGTGTTGTTGTGTGAAATTTGGATTGTCTTTACTCTTCGTTTTAGTGCTGTTGTGTAGTCGTTGTTGATGTCAAGCCTCACGTGATGGTTGTCGTTGCTAGCGGTGATGTGTAGTCCCACCGGTAGTGACTAGTAAAAGTGTACGGTGATGTGTAGTCCCATCGGAAAACTGCTAGTTGTTGTGAACGGTGATGTGTAGTCCCACCAGGAATGGTTGTGCATATGCAAACCATGTTTGGTCAATGCTTGTGTTTATTTCATCTCTTGCTTAAATGGTTTCGTATTCCAAAACTATAATATATGCTTTAAACTGCATTGTCGTTGTGTTTAGAGCTCCGCTCACTAAGCTTTTAAGCTTACACTCTCTTTTCCAACAATGCCGATCGTTAGAGGCTCCGGGTGGCAAGTGGGCAAGGGAGGAGTTCTTGGAGTTCTTGCTAAGCTCAAAGTCTGGTTTTGTGGTCGTAATAATGCTTAGACAATGAGATTACTAGGCTTTTATGTTAGGGAGTTGGTGTTCAAACTCCTATGTTTGGCATTATTTATGTTGCTAGCATGTTTTAATTGTTGATACCATGTATTGTTGAAGTTTTTCATGGCTGTTGGTGGATTGCTTTGTATTTTGATATGTTAGTGTTTTTGAAGTTAAGGGTTCTCATGTGCCTTGGGCTTGAAATCTATTTTATTGAATGTATGTATGTTTGAAGATGTGTTTAGGGTGTCTTGCCTCCAGATTGGTTGCATTTTGAGATGCCATGTTTCGGGGCAAGTTTAGAGATGCCAAAGTATGTTTTCGGGCCAAACTATGTCCAGGTGTTTCAGAACGCTCGATATGGTTTCAGAACGGTCGAGCTCCAGGGGCACCCGTATCGAAATGGGGGTGGTGTCGTTTCGATACGATTTGCCACTAGAGGTTCCTATTTCGGAACCATGTAGGGCCGTTCCGGTACGTTTGGCCACTGGAGGTTTCCATTCCGGAACAAGGTAGGACCGTTTCGGAACGACTTGAAGTTGCTTTTAAAAATGAAGCCCGCGTTTCGAAACGAGCATGCCTGTTTCGAAACGCAAATAGTTAAAACTGTAAAAAGGCATCTTCAAGGGCTTTCCAAACGATGCATTTTAGTCCCTAATGCTTGTATGCTCCCTAGATGAGTTTATATGTGACCTTTGTGATGGTTTTTCCTCGTGAGCATGTAATTTGACTAACAAACTACTTGGTAAGTTTAAATTATCGTATGCCCTCTGCTCGGTTTGTATCTGTGTTCGCTTTTCTGTTGGTTGCCCTTCACACATAGGATTAAAATGTTATTTAGACAAGATAATTAAGATGAAAAAAATAAGGTTGCTAATCGGAGTGAGGCCTTAGCGGGTTTTGTTTCGGTTTTTCCCGTGTAATCCGTTTGATTCGGTCTGTTGGCTAGGCCGGGACGAGGGGGTTACACCTACATCTAAACCCCTAAACCTTATACCCTAAACTAACTCCCTATACCCTAAAACTAAGGTGCTTGTGGAAACTTTCAGTTTCCACCGCCAGTGTATAGGATATTAATCATAGTATATTATACTTAATTTAAGTATTTTTTTAAAGAATTTAGAATTAAAATTTAGGGTAAACTACATAAATGACCACCATACTATCGGTAAAGTTACGATTTGACCACCTTACTTTTTTTCTAAGTAATTAAACCACCAAACTATTTAATTGGTTGCAATGTGACCACCAACCGTTAGAAACTAACGGAAGGAGTGACCTGGCAGTTAGTAAAATTAGTATAATTATATATTTGGCCCCCGCTATTTGTACATTTTATCAATTTGGTCCTAATTTTAATAAATAAAATAATTTGATTATTTAATTAGGTAACAACACATGTTGTCACCTTATTGGAGAACTTTATTTATATATTTTTTATTTAATAATTTTTATTTGTACATTACCTTTGGTAAGAATCGAACCCACATTCGTCGGGTTGAGAGTATGAGCGCCTACCACTAGGCTAACACTCTCTTTGTGTTACATTGTACAAAATGTAATATATTTATTAGAAAATTAAATTATTATATTAAGTATGGACCGAGTCTATTAGACCGATGGATCTAAATTATTATTCAGTTCAGATATGTATATATGAAAAGATATATATGTATATGTAAACAAATCAAAGGTGTTGATTTCTTTTCAACTTTATGATGCAAACAAATCTGGTAAGGTATGATGGTAAGAGCTAGTCAAGCTTGCTTTATTTAACCTTTTGCATGCCCTTAAATCCTCTATAACATTCCTTTGCTGGTATGAACTACCCCACAAGCCACAAGTTGGTAGCTATGGCAATTATGCTTGTTAAAATAACCAAAATTATCACCAAAATTGCCACCGCCTTATCTTTTCCTGTCGATATCCCGTGAACGTCCCTGTCAAGATGATGAAATCCCATTTTTTAGGTGATGAAACTGTTTACACGCAGCTATCATCGAAGCGGAGTTTTAAGATCGGTTACTTGAGAACAATGGCTCCTGAAAAAATGAATGAGAGGCACACAACAGTTGTTGATCACAGGAACGGGAAGAAATACCAAATATTTGGTACGACTATGGCAATTATATACGTAACGACAAGCAGTACGCAAGTGAGGATTGTGAATCTCGAGTTGTCTTCGGCAAGGACAGGCTTCTTTGCGAAGAGGAGTTCATCAATGTTGGCTATGTTGAGTTTTAAGGTGCTCGATTCCTTCATCCGTTCTTGCTCACCAAGTGGTGGAGAAGTGGAAATTTTGGTGAATTTAGTGTGGAAGCTAAAAAGATATGTGACACAAAGAATTATAGTGGTTCAACCTTCTAACCAAGGTCTACATCCACTACCTTAGCTTCTCACTAAAGATTTTCAATCAATCCACTATTGATTTGTCCCCTTTTCTAGGCTTAGGAGGAAACCCTTATACACCGATCAAGCTTTCTACCCAAAGCCTTAATCAAACCTTCTTTACAAGAGAAAAGATTAGCAAACACAAATTCCTCTAATAGGTGTTTGTTTGCACAATTTAGTTCTCACCTAAAACCTAAAACACTTGAGCAAATTTGACAATTTTGGCTCACTAGTGTTTGTCTATACAAAGAAATGATAATTTAAGTACAAAGACAATTCTTGATCATTTGTTGATTGACAATTGAAGCATTAACCATTACTTGATGCTTGGAGGTCCCTTTTATACTTCTCTTTGACTTTGTAGCCGTTACTAGCCGTTGGGGATGAATTGGAGCCGTTGGAGACTTTATTTCCCACCATTAATGCTGTTTTGCAGCCTTCCGTATCGATACGCGTGGACTCGTATCAGTACGACCTTCATCAGAAACTAGTCGTTGGGCTCTTGCCAGCCTAGGCGTATCGATACGCTTGAGGGCGTATCGGTACGATATGATATTTAAATGACCGCTGGGAAAATAGCCATTGAGGTTGTTAAATGGGGATCGGTACGCTTACCAGGCGTATCGAAATGATCCCTAACCGTATCGAAACGACCAAGCCTGTTTCGATACGGGTTTTGGTAGTGACCAAACTTGGGCAAAAATGTATCGATACGGGTTGGACCGTATCGGTACGGGCAACTTGAAAAGTCAAGTTTTGCTATTTAAAAACAATAAAAACATTGCCAAAAACCTTTTTAAATACCTCAAACATACATTCAAGTTGTTTGGACTTAAAACCAAGTTTTAAATTCTTTTCAAATTAGTCGAAAACATTTTCAATTATTATATCAAAACATTGTTTCTACAATTTCCCCATTTTTGATATAATAAAACCAACTTAAAAAAATTGTTTGGGATTTCTCCCCTTTGTGAAATACATTTTGAATAAGAGAATTAAAATGCAAAATCTATAAAAGCTCTCCCTTATTCATTTGAAAAATCAATTTTTCAAACCATTTCTCCTCTTTTTGTTATATCAAAAAGAATTTAAAATACATTTAAGTTCAAAATAACAATAGAGGTAAAAAATGAAAAAATTAAGAATTTTGGTTTTAAAATGGCTCCCCCTTACTCAAAGAATCATTAAGATATTAGTCCAACATATATGATCATCTAGTTGAATTAAAAAAATAAATCAAATAAAAATAAAAACAACTAGATTTTACCACACTTGAATCCAAGGGAGGATCTGAAGCCTTCCTTCTTCAAGTGTTCTTCCTTGTGTGCATGGAGGTCCCCCTCAAAGTTTGACTTGTTGATCACTCTCCATCACACATAGCAAAAGATAATCAAGTAATTTTTGGTATCCAAATTGCTTTGGATCCATAAACGTTAGTAGCACAAAATTTAGTCCCCTTAGGAATCCATTTTTCAATTTCATCCTTTTTAGTTGAAGTGGTTAGTCCTTTTGGGACCTAAACACTTCTAAAACATTTACCTTTTACAAATCTAGGGGCACTAGATTGTCTTACATAAAAGTTTGATTTTCAAAAATTATTTTTCTTTTCAAGCTCTTTGGAAATCAAATCTTTTTCTTCTTGAACTTTATGAAGCAAATTTTGTAAATCAAAACATTTTTGTTCAAACTCTTCGAGTTTTGCTTCAAGTTCAAGTTTGGTTTTAAAAATCAAATCATTTTGAATTTTCAACTTTGAAATCATTTTATTGTTTTTCAAAATGTGATTTTTTAACTCTAAAACCAAATCGTCATAGGCATCTTGTAATTCATCAAAAGAGTAAGAACATGAAGTAGATGAATTAGAAGTTACCCTTGAATCTTCTTCGATGCGTCGGTGGATTCCTCATCACTCCAAGTAGCCACATATGCCTTCTTCTTATGGCTTGCAGTGCTTGCCCTTTTATTTTTCATGGATTCTCGTTCAAGCTCTCTCAAGGCTTTCTTCGTGAATGGGGCACACTTCTTGAAGAGATGAACTATCTCTTCTTCTTCATCCCTCTCTTCACTTGAATCTACATGGTGACAAGTGGATGATTTAAGAGCAATGACATTGGTGTTGATGCCAAGCCCTTTGAGCTTCTTCTCCCCCATAGCTCTAATTTCTTCCCTCCTCTTCTCATCTTCTTTGTTTTTCTTCATTATTTGATGAGTAAGGAGTGGCCCCATGAGATCATCAAGCTTCAAGGTCTTCAAATTCTTGGCTTCGATGAAGGCGGTCCTTATTGAGTCCCATGACTCGGGAAGTGAGTAGATGAGCTTTCGGACAAGCTTCTCTTCCGGGATGGCTTCTCCATAGCCTTTGAGACCATTGGTGATAGTGAAGAACCTATCGAACATCTTCTCGATGTCTTCTTCCGGATCCATCTTGAAGTTCTCATACTCTAAGGTGAGAAGCCCAATCTTGGTCTCATAACTTCGTTGGTTCCCTCATATGCGACTTCAAGCTTGTCCCATACCTCATTGGCACTCTCACAAGAAGACATCTTCTCATAGATGGTTGGGCCAAATGCACAAAAGAGGATGTGCAAGGCTTTGCAATTAAGCTCTATCTTCTTGTGATCTTCGACACTCCATTCCGCTTTGCTTCGTTGAGGCACGAACGGACCATCTTCAACTATGTCCCATAGCTTGTAGTCTCTTGACTTAATGAAGAACTTCATCTTTGTCTTCCAATGAGCATAGTGAGTTCCGTCGAAGAACCGTAGTTTGTCGATGGATTGCGCCATTGAGCCGGTTGTGTGAAATGATGATCGAGCTTACCGGATCTTCTCAATAGGATGTTAATCCTCTTCAATTCAGCCAAGCTCTGATACCAATTGTTGGGTTTTAAGGTGCTCGATTCCTTCAACCGTTCTTGCTCGCCAAGTGGTGGAGAAGTGGAAATTTGGGTGAATGTGGTGTGGAAGCTAAAAATATATGTGACACAAAGAATTATAGTGGTTCAACCTTCTAACCAAGGTCTACATCCACTACCTTAGCTTCTCACTAAGGATTTTCAATCAATCCACTATTGATTCGTCCCCTTTTCTAGGCTTAGGAGGAAACCCTTATACACCGATCAAGCTTTCTACCCAAAGCCTTGATCAAACCTTATTTACAAGAGAAAAGATTAGAAAACACAAATCCCTCTAATAGGTGTTTGTTTGCACAATTTAGTTCTCACCTAAAACCTAAAACACTTGAGCAAATTTGACAATTTTGGCTCACTAGTGTTTGTCTATACAAAGAAATGATAATTTAAGTACAAAGACAATTCTTGATCATTTGTTGATTGACAATTGAAGCATTAACCATTACTTGATGCTTGGAGGTCCCTTTTATACTTCTCTTTGACTTTGTAGCCGTTACTAGCCGTTGGGGATGAATTGGAGCCGTTGAAGACTTTATTTCCCACCATTAATGTTGTTTTGCAGCCTTCCGTATCAATACGCGTAGACCCGTATCGGTATGACCTTCATCAGAAACTAGTCGTTGGGCTCTTGCCAGCCTAGGCGTATCGGTACGGTATGATATTTAAATGACCGCTGGGAAAATAGCCGTTGGGGTTGTTAAATGGGGATCAGTACGCTTACCAGGCGTATCGAAACGATCCCTTACCGTATCGAAACGGCCAAGCCAATTTCGATACGGGTTTTGGCATTGACCAAACTTGGGCAAAAATGTATCGATACGGGTTGGACCGTATCGGTACGGGCAGCTTGAAAAGTCAAGTTTGGCTATTTAAAAACAATAAAAACATTGCCAAAAACCTTTTTAAATACCTCAAACATACATTCAAGTTGTTTGGACTTAAAATCAAATTTTAAATTCTTTTCAAATTAGTCCAAAACATTTTTCAATTATTATATCAAATCATTGTTTCTACAGGCTCTCAATGAGAAATTGATTACATGAAAGACTAGAGCCAGGTGCATTGCATAGCTTAATCGAACGGTACCGTTTATGAGTCGGCCGACTGTGGAATCCGAATTTTGATCAAAGTTCACTAGAATATCGAACATGATGGAGTCACCGAAGAACATGTATCCAAAGAAACCAATGGAGAAGTAAATGGCTACGCAGATTGCTAAAGAAACCCTGACAACATATCTCATATCAGAATGTCTGCTGAGTTCTGACATTATTGGATGAAGTAGTATTAAATTGCGGTTGCGGTCGTGAATGCGGTTGCGGACGTTGCGGCCGTTACGACGTGATTTTTTCTAAAAAATAATTATGATTCTTAATGTGGTTGCGGTGTTACAGTGTCGCGGAGACTTCCAAAAACCGTTACGATGCGGTCGTTACGTCGCGTTATCACCGTAATTTAATACTATAACTGCATTCATATCCAAATACTTCCATAAGAACATGGAAATTGCAATGATGGAATTGATAAATGCAGTTCAAAACGAGGTTCGGTTACTGTTAACATTAAATCTGAATTCAGTAACAAGAACCAAAACAGTAGTGAAAAGATCAAAGACAAACACTTGATTAGCAAAGTCTGGTAGTAATCTAATTCTAAGATATATATTATATTTTGTACAATGTATCACAAGGATAGTGTTGGCTTAGTGATCATCATAATCACTCTTAGCTCAGTGAACCTGGGTTCAAATCCTACCAAAGACAAGTTGTTTCTTGCTTTAATTCTGCTCCTCCAATATGGTGGCGACACGTGTCGCCGCCTAATTAAATAATTAAATTTATTTATTTATTTAAATTAGGACCAAATTGATAAAATGTACAATAACGGGGGACCAAATATGTAATTATACCAATTTTACTAACTACCACGTCACTCTTTACGTTAGTTTCTAACGACCGGTGGTCACATTGCAACCAATTAAATAGTTTGGTGGTTTAATTGCTTAGAAAAAAAGTAAGGTGGTCAAATCGCGACTTTACCAATAATATGATGGCCATTTATATAGTTTACCCTAAAATTTATCGATTTTGAAAAAAAAAATTATATTTAATATTATCTTATAGCATTATATATATATATGTATATGTTACTTTTTTGAATTTATGAAGATTTTTTGTTGAAATGGACCAATTTGTAAATTTTCGAAATTGGAAGGGGCCTTGGAATATTTACACAATTTTTTATTTATTTGAGTTGTAAAATTTAGGCTTAGTAAACCTAAGGCCTTAAAATTTTGAAGAAAAAACACATTGTGTCCCTAAACTTATTTAATACCCAATATGCCCCTTAAACTAAGAAAAAAGATAAATCTAGTACTTTGACTAACATAATCCGATGTTGACCATTATCAGGCCGATGTGGTAGTTTACGGTGCTAATGTGACAGCCTATGGAGGTGATGTGGCAGTCCACAATGGATGATGATGTAGTGGATTTACTAAATTGTTTTTAGAAAGTTTAAGTGCTTAATTGGTTTCACGAAAAAGTCTTCGACTATCTCTCGCCAACCTGAGTTTGTTGCTTATTATACGATAAGGTTATAGAATTTTAATATATTTTTTTATTTTTTATGTCATAATTAATAATATTTTTATGTTTTGAAAATTCTAGGAACATAGGGCTATAAAAATACAAATTCAGAAACTCATTGTAACACCCCGAAAATTGGACTAGTCGAAATTCGATTTCCGGTGATCGAAAATTCGAATTCGACAACTAAGTAAATTCATATGAAAAGGTTAAAGGAGACTAGTCTGAATAGTCACAAAGTTTAAGGCTTAATTAAAATATTAAAAATTAAGGACTAATTTGTGAAAAATAGTAATCAAAGACTACTAGATAAAAAGTGAAGAAATAAGAAAGTAGGACAAGTCATGTAAATTATAAGGACTAGGTGTGTAATAGACCACTTCGTGACTAAATTGAAAGAATTGAAAGTATGATTAGTGATTAAGTTGTAAAGATTCAAAGTTAAGGAGATAAGATATAAAATTAAGAAATTCAAAGACCAATAGTATAATTTAGCCATGACCTTTCTTCATATGAAAGAAAGATAATTGAGGGACCTAAGGAATGATTTATCTTTTTTTCTTTCTAAATGGTGAGTCATTAGGTGGCATGGCATGATGACATATTTGTAAGCGAGAATCATCTTCTCCAATGCCTTAAGAAGCCATGGATGAATACCCTAAGAATATTAGACTTTTAGTTTCAAATTCTCCTAGATTTGACTATTATTTCTCTAATTCAACTTCACCTTTGGTAAGCACGTGCTTCTATTTTCTCTTTGCTATTAGTTTTTTTTTGAAATCAAGTATATGGGTTCATGAACCCTAATCCCTAAACTTAATGTTTCATTAGGTTAAGGATCTATAAATGAAATTGAGTTAATTCTAAGCTTATTGGTAATTTTTTCTATAATTTATGGGGCTTGAGATCATCAAAGCCTAATCTTATGAAATTTTAGGTTTCCATGTCAAATAAGTATTATGTGTACAAATTAATTATTGATTGAAATTATATTAAAATCCTATGTATAGATCAAGCTGTGATTATGGAATCCATATTTGGCAAGGGACATTAGAGTAATTCAAGCTTGGTCTGGTAAATTTTTTTTTGAAAACGGTACCGTCTGGCCTTTATTAAAATGAAAGTAAAACAACAATAAATGTCTCATAGAAAACCCAAACGACAAGTAAAGTAAAGAGGAGAAAAAAACAAAGACATAACTCCGGAGAGCTTTCCAGACAATCCAGACCCACTTAGCATCGGAGAAAAAACGGTAGGAGCTCAGGCCAAGCAAGGCAGAAAACGGGGGAAAAAATGGAAGAAGAAACCCCGATCAAGAAGCATCCAGTCGGACGCTGTTCTAGCCGAAGAAGGGCGTTCAAGGAGGCTCAATAAACCTCCTATCTGCATCCACCGCCACAAGGACCGACGGCGGCGCGTCCTCGACCCAGTACCGGTCCTCTACTTCAGAACGACCGCAAGCCGCCATTGCATGCGCCGCTTGGTTACCCATCCGACCGACGAAGACAAACTGGCAATCCCTAAATTTTAGGGCAAGGTTCTTTGCATCACCGATCAACGGTCAGACATCAGAGCGGTCATCCAACGGAGAACAAAGTTTTTGAATAATGGTTTGACAGTCGCCCTCAACAACGACGTGCTGAAAGCCTAAATCCACCGTGAACTGCAACCCCTGAACGCATGCAAGCGCCTCCGCCTCAAACACAGTTGAGACGCCAGAATTAACACGGTAAGCCGTTCCAACACAAAAACCCTCATGGTCTCTAATAACAACTCTTGACCATGATGTATTTTCTCTCAAACAGAAACCAGCGTCGAAATTCACCTTTACCTTGCCGAAGATCGAAGGACTCCAACGAACCGATGTATGGGTCGGGGGATGAGCTAGCTGGGCGTCAAGGAAATTCAGTTCTGCACAATAGCTGCGGACAAAGGTAATGACCTCGTTTACAGATTGCCGTATTCCTTCATGTTGAAGCTTGTTTCTAGAAAACCATAAGCTCCATATTGCAATTACAATTTCTGTTTGTTGGATTGTACTGTAATTTTGGAAAACCCATTCGATCCAACTAAAGAAATCTGTGAAAACGGGGACTGATGACCAATTGTAATTTAGACCTGTCCAAACATTCTGGGCAAACATGCATTTACACGACACATGAAAACCATCTTCAATATCTGTACTACATCTTGGACACCTACTGGTACTTGCTATTCGTTTGATAAATAGATTGTGTAGAGTAGGTATATAGTTCATAGCAAACTTCCAAATGGTTATCTTAATTTTGGACGGATATTGTAAACTCCATAATTGCTTAAAGAAGGTATCTGAATAACGATCCTCATGAATAGAGCTTAAAAGAATACGGTAGGCACTGCGGACGGTGAATACACCCGTAGATTCACCTCCCCAAACACGAACATCATCTTGGCCTGAGGCCGAGAGTCGAATCGAGAGGATCCTCCTAGCTTCATCACTAGAAAATGTGGCCTATATTAAATCTAGCCTCCAGCTTCTAGTGATAGGATCAATTAGATCAGCTACAACTTCCAAACCTTGCACCCTGGGAGACTGTATCAAACTGGAGGGCGTAGAGGGTAACCAGAAATCATTCTAGATGGATACCGATGTGCCCGAATCCACCTTCCACACCAGACCCATATCCAACGTACGTTTAGCAGCCCAAATGCTTCTCCAATATGTAGGATGGGTTGTGCCCAACATTAGAATGGAGGAAGTCAGAAGTGGGGAAATACTTAGCCTTTAAAAGCCTAGCAACAAGTGAAGTAGGATTAGAAAAAATTCTCCAACCCTGCTTTGCTAACAGCGATATATTGAACTTCCCCATATCTCGGAATCCCATACCACCTTCATCTTTAGGGAGACATAAACTGCTCCAATGACACCAATGGATGCCTCATTTCTCGGTATTCTTTTTCCACCAATACCTCGCATATTTAGCCTCCAAATCCTTACATAAAGTTAGAGGGAGGAGAAATACGGACATCACATAGAGAGGGAGAGCTTGAAGAACCGATTTAATATAGACCTCCTTACCTCCCATAGAAAGCAGCCTAGGGGACCAAGAAAGAAGGCACTTAGTGCACTTATCCATCAGAAACATCAAGGATTGCTTCTTATTTCGCCCAATAATGGACGGTAACCCACAATACTTCTCGGGGCAAGATTGACTAGAAACCGCAAGAATTCTACAAACATCACTTCGGTTATCATCAATCACGTTAGAACTAAATAAAATACTGGACTTAGAGAAATTAATACGCTGACCCGAGCATGTCGAATAAAGCTCCAGTAGTTCTTTCAATTTCGATGCCCCAGATGCCGATGCGTCTCCAAAGATAATACTATCGTCGGCAAAAAGGAGATGAGAGACTAAGGGAGCCCCTCTTGCGATTCTTGCACCTTGTAAAATACCATCCGACATTGCGCACCTTAACAAAGAAGAAAGACTCTCGCTGCAAATTAAGAACAAGTAGGGGCTGAGTGGGTCTCCTTGCCGTAGCCCTCTTATTGGAGAGAAGCTGTCGCTAACAAAACTATTGACTGCAACTGAATAATTTACCGAGCTAATGCACTTGGAGATAATAGAAATCCACTCGGTACAGAATCCCAACTTTCTCATCATAGCCAAAAGAAAAGGCCACTCAACCATATCGTACGCTTTAGTCATATCAAGTTTAAGGGCAAAAGATCCCTTCTTACCTGACCGTTTGGCCTTAAAACTATGGAGGATCTCGTAGGCAGTAATGATGTTGTCGGAAATAAGTCGCCCCGGCAAAAAGGCACACTGGGCTTCATCAATGCAGTAAGGCAAAATATGTTGGATACGGTTCGCCAGCATTTTCGCAATTATCTTATAGATAACGTTACAAAGACTGATGGGGCGATACTGCGACATACTTAGAGGATCGTTGACCTTAGGGACCAGGACAATATGAGTCGAGTTAATGTCTGAAATGGGAAGGTCTCCCCTCAAAACCGCAATACAGTAGGCCGACACCTCCAAACCCACAATATGCCAAAAGCGTTGAAAAAATACTGCCCCAATCCCATCTTCCCCAGACGCCTTTAGAGGACCCATCGAGCGAATAGCAGCGAGTACATCCTCAGACTTAAAATCAACCATTAGCGAATTATTCATCACATCTGTAACGCAATGCTCAACCCCGTTGAGTATACTAGATGGATCAGCAACACCTTCTGATGTGTAAACATCTTTGAAAAACTCCATCGCTGTAAACAAAATATCTTCATCAGACTCGAAGATAACATCTTTATTCCCTTTTAGTTTCCGAATGCGGTTACGTCTCTTGCGTTGTGAAGCAAACCGATGAAAGAAACCAGTGTTACGGTCTCCATTACGAAGCCAATTAGCCCTGGCCCTTTGCTCCCAGTAGATTTCTTCACGATCAGCCTCTAGATTTATCGCAATCTTAGTGTCTAGGATTTCACCAAGAATTGGATCAGTAGGCTGCAAAGCATTGAGCTCACATAATCGCTTTTTCAGAGATGCTGTAGACACCCTTTTAGTCTTTTTAAGCTCCGCAAACCATGAACTAAGACCCGTCCCTACCTGTTTCAATCGCGCTGGAATTGAACCAACCGAAAGATTCCTCAGTCGGACAACCTCTTGCTCGCAAGTCTCTTCAAGTAACCAGGTAGCTTCAAACCGAAAGTGGGAAATACGTTGCCGAGGAATAGAGGAGAAATGGGTATTGAGTAAAAGGGGACAGTGATCCGAAAAGGAGTGAGAGAGATGTTCTAAATCAAAATTAGGGAACATATCCCACCATGACGAGGTAGCGACACCACGATCCAACCTCTCCCTAATGTTATTCGCTTCGAAGCGTCCCCATTCCCATGTGAACCAGACTCCTCTATAGCCAATATCCTCAAGAGAGCAATCTTCTAAAACTGATCGGAAACCCTCTATTTGTTGAGTACTTCGTAACCGACCCCCTGACTTTTCCGATACAACCAAGAGTTCATTGAAATCCCCTATTACGAGCCACGGTACCTCAGGGAGATCATTTAGTTGTCTAAGCAAATTCCATGATGCTTCCCTATTCTCAACTTCCGGGGCACCATAAAACCCCGTCATTCTCCATGAACAACCATCACTATCTTCCTAAAAAAGAACGTCAATGTGACGAGCAGAGTAGGAACGAAGTGTAACTTTGCAAGAGTTTTTCCAAGCTAGACATAGACCACCACTACGACCCGAAGAACACAAATCAATACCACATGGAAAGCCACAACTTTTCCTAACCTTTTCCATACTGGAGCCCTGTAATTTTGTTTCTATCAGAAAAATTACAGTCGGATTAACGTCTCGTAAAGCATTCCTGAGACGCCTAACAGTCCGAGACTGCCCCAGGCCTCGGACATTCCAACTAAGGATCTTCATTGATCCCGGCGGGCCCTATCCATTGGGCCGGCCGATATAGCTGAGGGAGCACCATTCAAATCATCAATAGAAACTTCTGATGCATGTTGTACAACACGTTGTCGTTTGGACACTTCAGATAAAGCCTCAATCATGTCCTCGTCAGCAACAGACATTTGGACATCCCCAAAATTAGCTATCCCCTCAGATTGAATCGAGGAAAGGATAGGGTGTGAGGGACCCGAATGTGGATTTTGAGGAGATAATTGCACATTATGAATAACACCCAATCGGCTAGGATCATGCAAATTTTGATACTTTCCTTTATTCTAAATATGGAAAGTGCTGGTAGATGGAGCCTAGGATTTTGCCATCTGATTGGTAGAATCTCACCCAAAATAACTGTCATCCTCCCGAAGCCAGCGACTGGATAGGGACGAGTTCAAACGCCGACCGGCAGCCTTCAAACTGAGATCCCAACCAAAAACAATTTTCTCTTGGGAAACAGTTAAGCGAACATGGCAGAAGCTCTCCCCGTGGCCCATTTTACCACAAACAAAGCAGAATAAGGGTAACTTCTTGTAGAACTAATGTTTTGATATAATAATTGAAAAATGTTTTGGACTAATTTGAAAAGAATTTAAAACTTGGTTTTAAGTCCAAACAACTTGAATTTATGTTTGAGGTATTTTAAGAGGTTTTTGGCAAAGATTTTTCATGTTTTAAACAGCCAAACTTGTGTTTTCAAGTCACCAGTATCGATACGGTTGAACCCGTACCGATACCTTTTTGGCCCAGTTTGGCCACTGTCAAAACCCGTATTGATACGAGGGTTTAGTGTATCGATACGGAGTGGGGTCGTTTCGATACGCCACGTCAGCGTACCGATCCCATTTCAACTACCCCAACGGCTAGTTCCCAACGGCCATTTAAATATCAAGCCGTACCGATACGCCCTCAAGTGTATCGATACGCCCAGGCTGGCAAGAGCCCAACGGCTAGTTCATATGAAGGCCGTATCGATACCGTTCCAAGTGTATCGATACCCTATGCTGGCAAGAGCCCAACGGCTATTTCCTCAAGAAGGCCGTATCGATACCGTTTCACGTGTATCGATACCGGTAGCTGCAGAACAGCATTTATGAAGGGAATTAAAGTCCTCAACGGCTCCAATTTGATCCCAACGACTAGTAACGGCTACAAACTCAATTGGGAGTATAAAAGGGACCTCCAAGCATCAAGAGAAGGTTAATGCTTCAATTGTCAATCAACAAATGATCAAGAAATTGTCTTAGTGCTTAAAGTGTCATTTCTTGTATAGACAAACACTAGTGAGCCAAAATTGTCAAATTTGCTCAAGTGTTTTAGGTTTTGGGTGAGTGCTTCATTGTGCAAACAAACACCTATTAGAGGGTTTAAGTTTGCTTTCTTGTTTCTCTTTGTAAAAGAGGGTTTGATCAAGGCTTGGGTAGAAGCTTGATCGGTTGTAAGGGTTTCCTCCTAATCCTAGAAAAGGGGACGAATCAATTAGTGGATTGATTGTGAAATCCTTAGTGGGAAGCTAAGGTAGTGGATGAAGGTGCTTGTTAGAAGGCCGAACCACTATAAATCATTGTGTCTTTAATCTTTCTAGCTTCCAAAAACCTTCCACCCAAATATCCAACTCTCCACCACTTGGTGAGCATATATTGGTTGATCGAATCGAGCTCCACACAACCCAACAATTGGTATCAGAGCTTGGCTCAATCGGTGAGGATTAACATCCTATTGAGAAGATCCGGCAAGCTCGATCACTAATTCATCAACCGGCTCAAATGGCGCAATCCATCGAAAAACCGCCTTTCTTCGACGGAGACCACTATGCCCATTGGAAGACAAAGATGAAGTTCTTCATCAAATCAAAAGATTACAAGCTATGGGATGTAGTTGAAGATGGCCCGTTCGTGCCTAAAAGAAATAAAGCGGAATGGAGTCCCGACGATCGCAAGAAGATGGAGCTAAATTGCAAAGCCTTGCACATCTTGTTTTGTGCATTTGGTCCATCCATCTATGAGAAGATGTCTTCTTGTGAGAGTGCCAAGGAGGTATGGGACAAGCTTGAAGTCACATACGAGGGGACAAATGAAGTCAAGGAGACCAAGATTGGGCTCCTAACCTTGGAGTATGAGAACTTCAAAATGGATCCGGAAGAGAACATCGAGAAGATGTTTGATAGGTTCTCCACCATCACCAATGGTCTTAAAGGTTATGGAGAAGCCATCCCGGAGGAGAAGCTTGTTCGAAAGCTCATCTACTCACTTCCCGAGTCTTGGGACTCAAAGAGGACCGCCATCATCGAAGCCAAAAATTTGAAGACTTTGAAGCTTGATGAACTCATGGGGTCACTCCTTACTCATCAAATCATGAAGAAGAACAAAGAAGATGAGAAGAAGAGGGAAGAAATTAGAGCTATGGGAGAGAAGAAAATCAAAGGGCTTGGCATCAATGCTAGTGCCATGGCTCTCAAATCCTCCACTTGCCATCATGTCTACTCAAGTGAAGAGGAGGAGGAAGATGAAGAGATAGTTCATCTCTTCAAGAAGTGTGCCCCTTTCATGAAGAAAGCCTTGAGAGAGCTTGAACGAGAACCTAAGAGAAAGGAGAGGGCAAGCACTTCAAGCCATAAGAAGAAGGCACATGTGGCTACTTGGAGTGATGAGGACTCCACCGATGATGAACAAGCCAACCTTTGCCTTATGGCCATCGAAGAAGATTCAAGGGTAACTTCTAATTCATCTACTTCATGTTCTTACACTTTTGATGAATTACAAGATGCCTATGATGATTTGGTTTTAGATTTTAAAAGCCACATTTTGAAAAACAATAAATTGATTTCAAAGTTAAAAATTCAAAATGATTTGCTTTCTAAAACCAAACTTGAACTTGAAGCAAAACTTGAAGAGTTTGAGTTAAAATGTCTTGATTTACAAAAATTGCTTCAAAAAGTTCAAGGAGAAAAAGATTTGATTTCCAAAGAGCTTGAAAAGAAAAACGATTTTGGAAAATCAAATTTTTATGTTAGACAATCTAGTGCCCCTAGATTTGTGAATGGAAAATGTTTTAGAAGTGTTTGGGTCCCAAAAGGACTAACCACTTCAACTAAAAAGGATGAAATTGAAAAATGGATTCCTAAGGGGACTAAATTTTGTGCAACTAACGTTTATGGATCCAAAGCAATTTGGATACCAAAAATTACTTGATTGTCTATTGTAGGTGTGATGGAGATGTTCAACAAGTCAAACATTGAGGGGGAGCTCCATACACACAAGGAAGAACACTTGAAGAAGGAAGGCTTCACATCCTCCCTTGGGTTCAAGTGTTGGTAAAATTTCTAGTTGTTTTGATTTAATTTGTCTTATTTTTTTGTTTATTCAACTAGATGATCATATTTGATGGACTAACTCTTTTGATGATGCTTTGAGTAAGGGGGAGCCAATTTTAAACCAAACTCTTATTTGTGTCAAAATTTTTTTACCTCTATTGCTATTTTGAACTTAATGTTTAAATTCTTTTTGATATAACAAAAAGGGGGAGAAATGGTATGGTTTTGAAAAATTGAGTTTTCAAATGAATAAGGGGGAGCTTTATTTGATTTCATACATTTAATATCTTATTCACATTTTTAAAAGTTTAAGGGGGAGAATCCCAAACAATTTTTCAAGTTAGTTTTATTATATCAAAAAGGGGGAGATTGTAGAACTAATGTTTTGATATAATAATTGAAAAATGTTTTGGACTAATTTGAAAAGAATTTAAAACTTTGTTTTAAGTCCAAACAACTTGAATTTATGTTTGAGGTATTTTAAGAGGTTTTTGGCAAAGATTTTTCATGTTTTAAACAGCCAAACTTGTGTTTTCAAGTCACCAGTATCGATACGGTTGAACCCGTACCGATACCTTTTTGGCCCAGTTTGGCCACTGTCAAAACCCGTATCGATACGAGGGTTTAGTGTATCGATACGGAGTGGGGTCGTTTCGATACGCCACGTCAGCGTACCGATCCCATTTCAACTACCCCAACGGCTAGTTCCCAACGGCCATTTAAATATCAAGCCGTACCGATACGCCCTCAAGCGTATCGATACGCCCAGGCTGGCAAGAGCCCAACGGCTAGTTCATATGAAGGCCGTATCGATACCGTTCCAAGTGTATCGATACCCTATGCTGGCAAGAGCCCAACGGCTATTTCCTCAAGAAGGCCGTATCGATACCGTTTCACGTGTATCGATACCGGTAGCTGCAGAACAGCATTTATGAAGGGAATTAAAGTCATCAACGGCTCCAATTTGATCCCAACGGCTAGTAACGGCTACAAACTCAATTGGGAGTATAAAAGGGACCTTCAAGCATCAAGAGAAGGTTAATGCTTCAATTGTCAATCAACAAATGATCAAGAAATTGTCTTAGTGCTTAAAGTGTCATTTCTTGTATAGACAAACACTAGTGAGCCAAAATTGTCAAATTTGCTCAAGTGTTTTAGGTTTTGGGTGAGTGCTTCATTGTGCAAACAAACACCTATTAGATGGTTTAAGTTTGCTTTCTTGTTTCTCTTTGTAAAAGAGGGTTTGATCAAGGCTTGGGTAGAAGCTTGATCGGTTGTAAGGGTTTCCTCCTAATCCTAGAAAAGGGGACGAATCAATTAGTGGATTGATTGTGAAATCCTTAGTGGGAAGCTAAGGTAGTGGATGTAGGTGCTTGTTAGAAGGCCGAACCACTATAAATCATTGTGTCTTTAATCTTTCTAGCTTCCAAAAACCTTCCACCCAAATATCCAACTCTCCACCACTTGGTGAGCATATATTGGTTGATCGAATCGAGCTCCACACAACCCAACACTTCTCATATTCAAACCGGATATAGTGAGACCCACCAGATTTCAGCACAAACTTTTTCCGACGCTTCAAAGGTTTTCTTGTATCCACACTAACTCGAATACGTAGAATCCCACGATGTCCCAGGCTTACCGCCTGACAGTCATAGTCGACAAAAATACCCACAAAATTACCTAACTGTTGCGCAACCTTCTCAGGCACATAGCCATGAGGAACGTCATGTGCCAAAACCCAAAAATTACAAAAAAAAGAGGGGGACCTTCTGCGGATCTTCACCTTCTTTCAAACGATAAAAAATCAGTAGATGGGAGTTGAAGTTCCAAGGGCTACCCGCTTCTATGCGATCAATATCAACAGGATGATAAAACCGGAAAAGGAATCTATCGTTACCCAAGTCGGTAATCGAGATACCCCCCAGTGGTCGCCACAGATTTGCCAATGTAGTCCTCATAGAATTGAAATGGATAACACTGGTCGTCAGAAATCTACCAACCAGACAAAAATCATAAGAAAGGTTAGGATTCTGCTCTTCTGGTTCAAGAGGAACCTCCAAATCTTCGTCGTCATCGATGGTGAGGCCGGCCAAATCTTCTTCAACGTGATCAGCCATGACGCACGACGGGTAGGGAAGCAAAAAACAGAAAAAAACCGTGCCAAAAGGCAAACAAGACGTGCTAAGAAGCAGAAAGAAAAGACGTGCTAAGAAGTAGAATAATATAGTTTATGATTTCAGATGACATGGTGTCATCCGATCATTGTTGCATGAATTATTATGTTTATGTATGATCTTAACATTCATGGCTCTCATAGAGCAAGATTTGATGACTACATTTATGGCATGGATCTATGTGATAAGTTTCTCTTGTTATGTTTGTTTTATGTATGCTTTGATCTCATTGAAGTATATATATTGTTTTATGATGTGTTATTAAAGGAATGAATAGCCTTCTTTTAAGTAAAAAGACTAAGTGATAAAATCATGACATGATTATGAACATTAAGGCTTGATAATTATGAAATAAGATTTATGAATTATATATTATTAGGATTCATGAATTATCACTCTTTATGTTCTCTATGAACAACTATATGAACTCATGGAGCTAATAGCTCATTCATGAAACAAGATCAATAAATAAAGCTAAAAATTTACAAGGACTTCGGACACATTGACATGGTATATGCTTACATGATTTCGACGATGTTGTGGGGTTATGGGGAGATGATGAAAGAGAAGGAATTCATGATTATGTACCATGTGCCATGTGTTTTGTGCTATGTATTATGTGTAACACGGACCAATATGGTTAAACACGGATCAAGATATCTTGTTTAATGTGATCCAAAAAAAAAGATAATCAAGACACAAAAAAGTATTAACCTGAAAATCAAGAAAGTATATCATGAATAAAACATGAACAAAAAATGGCTATAAACTCCCATAAGACATGAACAAAACATGATGATAATTTCAACAAAAACATGTACAAGATATTAGTGTGCATTGATGTCACCACGTGCTTTGATTTTTTTGTTTATATTGATGCTACTATATGCTTATTTGATTGAAACCTGTAATTGTTCATATATGTTGTAATGCAAGATTATTACCTCACGTATGTTAAGTATGTCTAATGCATTTCATTGACAAGTATTTTCAGGATATTGAGCTTATAAGGATCGATCATGGATGAAGGTTGCATCTTGCAAGTCACTTCTCAAGCTTTGAGTAACGTTTATATTTTTTCTTATAACTCCTAGAATGGTGGCACATGTCATGAACATGGTTGAACATCATATGATATAGAAATGTGTGCACACCAAGGCATATGACACGTGGAATCTTGAATATATATTATTTTGTTTCAAGGACTATCTTGATGTTCATATGATTGTTTTAGTAGATATGTGTTAAATAAATGTTAAGTATGTCAGGTATGTAAAATTGTGATGTTGGATTTCATGAAACGACCCTTTAGGCATTTATTAGATAAGACAAGGCAATTACATGTAAAATTAGATATGAGCATACTTCTTGATATATTAAATATGTTAGACATGTGTTTATATGATGGTTATTTGATTACATGCATGAAAAGTTAAGTTATGCATGAAATTGTGTATTAATGTTATAAAATGGCACTTTTGGTATTATTTTAATTAGATTAAGATATGCAAGCTAAAATGAATATAGTCTTGTCATAAAGTTAGCTTAATATGTTAGAAATATGTTGTATGAGTTTGATATGCATTGAACATGAATTGCTTTGGTTTTAATCGAGTTTTGTTATGAAATTTATAATTTAGTGCATAGCGTACATGTACCTTATCTAATGCGTACCGGTATGGCTAGGTCAATATTGACCATATGGTGCAAAACATATTGGTACGGTTGAGCGTATCGGTACTAAAAGGGATTACTAAAATTTCATGAAATGCAAGGCGTACCGGTACGACACCCCAACGTATCGGTACGGGCCTCTGTACCGGTATTAATTTTAGTTACTAAAATTTGGATAAAATATGACGTACCGATACAACCTCTCCTCAATACTTGTATGGAGATAGTTAAAACTGTTATAAACTTGAAATAAACTTCTGAATTTTACAATTTAGCCCTAAATTATACCATGACTAATTAAGGGAGTTATGGACCTCTAATTAAGCTAAAAATTGATACACATGAATATTATGGTCTGAATTTTATGATTATGTCATTGGATCTTTGTAAGGACCAAGGATTGTTAAAAGTTAGATTTTAGTCCCTTATTTATGATATGATAAACTAAATGGCTTAAAAACTCCAGTTTAAGCTGAAATTTACATGTTTACTTGTTGTGAATTGAATTCCATGTTTATGACTTAAAATTTGAATAAAGACTTCTGATTTTTGAAATTACAATTTAGTCTTTAAATCTTGGATTCTTTGTTAAAAGACCCTAAATCATTAAATTAGGGCTTATTGTGAAATAACATGATTGTTTGTTGATATATATATGATCAAGTAATTATGATATGGCATAAGTTTTATAAGTATGTTCCTAGTTGTGCAAGGGACCCTTTAATGTCAGATTTTATAAATTAGCCCTTATGTATTGAATTCGAATTTGAAGATAAGCATGTATAGAATTGCATATGTCCTTATTTGTGCAAGAAGATTTAAGTTATGAAAATCTTATAAATTGGTCCTTATATGTTTACAATTGAAATAAATCAAGCTAAGCATGTGTGGAATTATATGGTTTGCTTTGATCTCTGGTTTCAATATGTTTTCAAAAAAGAAAATACATGGAATTTATGCTTTGTTTGTCTGGAGCATGTACTGCTATGTTCTGTTTTGTTTTCCGGTGACACTTCCAATCTAATTTTCTTTCAGACCGGGTAGGGGTGTTACACTCCTAAGCAAGGTAATTGCACTTTATATACTAGCTTATTATACGATGTGCAAGGGCTTGCGAGTAGCCCTTTAAGTTGTCTGAAATATGATTAGATGTGTATTTTAATGCGTATAACTTGCGATATTTTCTAGCTATGTTTAGATGCAAAATTCGTAAGTCTCGACCAAACTAGTAAGAATGCTTTATATAAGTGTTGATGATATGAATGTATGCTAATGAAAGTATGTTTAGTATGCATACATGTACAATATAAAAGTGCATGATATCTATAGTGATAGTTGGTATGTATATAAAATTAAAAGCATGTTAGCTTTGCTAATCCGACCATATGAATATGCTTAACTTGCCTTTGTGCATATATGTTACAATTTACATGCATAAATCATGACTAAAATATGAATCGTATACTAAATTGATATTTTTTTACTGTTACTAAATTGATATTTTATTTATTAGTATAAAATTGATTGGAATTTTATCTTGGTTGAAAATAAATTATTTTATGAGTAGAACAATGGGGGAAGGGGAGATGCCTTAGTTTTGCAAATTTGTAAAAATTACAATTTAAAACAAAGGTTACTCAGGCATTTATTTATTTATATTTTATATTGAAATCAAGGTTGCATGTGACCTAATTCAACCCCTTAACATATATTTTCTAACATTTTCATATATTCCAATTAAAATACCAAACACGTTCCATCGAATCTTCTCCTGCCAAATTTCATTTATAAATATATATATATATATATTACGAATATAATAAAAAAATAATAGAAGTATATACCGCAAATAGTGGTGGTCCATTGCCATGGGTGGATTGCGAAAGTCTTGATCTTTATAATAATTAACCAGCGATATCACCGAGCACCAGTTTCTTCAAATTTAAGAAATATATAATACGTATTACTAATTAATTTTAAAATAAAACAAAAAATATTATTTGTGAACAAATTTACTAAAAGTTGTTCAGTTGAATAAAATTAATTGAAATACAAATTGTTTTTTTAAAATTTAAATTTGATTCCAAAGCGTAAACAGGAGAATGAATTAAAGGTTATATTTTGATACATAAATTGTGTACAAAATATTACACAACCTTTTTTTAGAATCTAAATGTTCAATTACTAAATCTAAAACCCTAAAACCTAAACTCTAAAACATATCCCCTAAACTTTAAACCTAGATTCTAAACTCTAAATCTAATAAGTTTATGTATCAAAATTTTTCCATGAATTAATTAAGGGAAAACTACACAGATGGTCACCAAACTATCCACATTTTTTTTATTTTGATCACCAAACTAATTATTTTGGCAAAAACGTACCCTACGTTACGTGTCACCTCTTGGTTGACCAAATATTATAATAAAAAACACTATGTAATCCGCTCACAAGAAGAGAGATGATGACATGGAAAATAAAAAATGCCTAGTCAGTGTTGCTGTTAATATTTAACGTTTGGTAGCCAAAATGATAACGAAACATAACATTATACACGTTCTTGTTGAAAAAATAGTTTGATAACCAAAACAGAAAAACGAAATAGTTCGGTGACCACTCATGTAGTTTTCCCACTAATTAACAACAGTTGTCCTGTCGGTGGAGACTGCTGGGCTTATAGATGCACCCGGTCCAATTATATTGTTTTGGGTTTTCTATATTTAGATTATGTCTCTAACTATATTTCGAAAAATAAAAGTTTAAATTTCAAGTACGACATTTTTTGAATATACTGGTGTGATGCAAGAGTAGCATCTGTTCAACTTTCTTAGACTTTTCAAAGACGTACACACATTATGTATTTCTGGTGCTCGAACCCGAGTCCCAAGGGATGATAAATATCTACCTTTGCCATCAGAACACAAGAGGATGAGCAAATTTCAAATACGACATTTATGTTAATTATATCAGTATTACCTCGTGTAATAATTTAATTCTTAAAAATGTTAAATTCAGAGCAAGAATTTTTTTTAGCTTGGATTAGTACAGATATAATTTATTTAAATTTATAAATATATAAACAAAACATTAGTTTTTAATCTTATACTATCCCATTAATAGGAAAGTGGGTAATTTGAGTGGGCCAGGCCCATGTTAAGACTTAAAAATGTTAAAAATATTTAACCTCAACTTGACTATGAACATCTACAAATATAAATACACAATTTTTAAAATTAAATAATGAGTTATATTTTGATACACAAATTATCTAAATAAATTTAGATAATTTTTTATTTTTATTTTTGATATTATACATGTCTATTTTATGATTCATGTTTGAGATTCGTGGCTCTCCTTTCCAACAATATCGTCTTTAATGTTCGAACTCAAATTCTCTCATTGAAAGAGCAATGTGTATTGCTATTGCTCCAAACACTTATAAGATTTAAATTTTAAGATCTAAAAATTTAAAATTTAAGCGTAAACCCTAAAACCTAAAATCATATGCTCTAAATTTAAATTAAATTCTTTAAATCCTAAAATAGTTCGGGTTGTGTAAATTTTAGCTTACATTATTTTAAAAACTTAATCTTCGGTTAAAACTAACATTATTTAAAAGCAAAATATCTAATTTCTTTAATTTTTTAATCAATTTTTCTTTCTATTTTTCATTAGTTATTGTTATTTTTTAATTTTACCATTCAATCTACATGGTTTCAGTCTGATTTCTATAACCCATACTTTTATTTTTAGTTTATTTTATTAAGGTAATTGTGACATGTTTTTGTTTTTGTTTTGTGGTTTGATTTATTTGTTTTTGTGAGGTGTTTCAGCATACTCTAGCGATCGATTGTTGTTCGCACATATATTCAATTGGTGGTAGTTTCTGATTTATATTTTTATCGGTGATCACTTGGAAAGTTATATCCCTACTCGGTTGATGGTTGTTTGCCGATGAAATCAGTCCTGTGTAGCGGTACTTTTTACTTGACAGCTTGGATCGCGCACCACTCCTTCTTCCTTCTTTATGCGCCTCGTTTGGACAAAGACAAAGAGATTCAAGATGCTGCTAAATTTTGTTGGTATGCTTATCTTCATAAAAGTTTTCATTTTTCTTTGTTTCTGGGTTGTAAGAATTTTTTTTGGGTTGTTTAATCCAAATATTCTTCTTCTTGGATGCATTATAATTGTGATTTTTCTATAGATTTAATAAAAACTTAGTGGCTTTTATATATATATATAAAGCAATTCATTCATTATTTTTAGGGTAAAGTACATAGACAGTCACTGAACTTTGGTAAAATAAAATAAAATGGTAACCAAACTTTCAAAAATAAAAAAATGACAATTAAACTTTATGTTTTACAACAAAATGATAACTAGACGTTAAATCCAGTTAAATGTCTGTTATAAAATTTAGTATAATAACATATTTAGTACTTCATATTTATACATTCAATTAATTTAGTCATAATTCAAAATAATTCACTAAATTTAACCCTCGTTATTTTCTCATTCTTTCAATTTGGTCGTTAAAGCAAAATTCCAAAGTGTGGTAACATGATAAATAATTACAATTAAATTTTTATAGGAACTCGAAAACTTGACTCGAATCAAAAAAATTTCAAATAAAGTTTGAGTTGTAAAATATGACGCGTCAACTCGGAATTTTTTGACTCGACTCGATCGAACGTTCATCTCTATCTTAAGATATGACGCATCAACTCGAATAACTCAAAATATTCGAATATTTTAAATCATTTTTTCTTTTAAATCGAATATTTTTTAAAATAGAATATTTAATATTTTCATATTTAAATCACATCTAATATTTAATAACTACTTTAAATATTCAATTTAAATTAAAAATATTTGATTTAAAAGAAAAAAATTGATTTAAAATATTCAAATATTTAATAACTACTTTTAAATCGAATATTTTTAAAATTAAATCGAATATTTAAAGTTTTTATTAAATAATCGATGTGATTTAAATATGAAAATATTAAATATTCTATTTTAAAAAATATTCGATTTAAAAGAAAAAATGATTTAAAATATTCAAATATTTCGAGTTGATGCGTCATATCTTAAGATAGAGGTGAACGTTCGATCGAGTTGAGTAAAAAATTTCGAGTTATTCGAGTTGACGCGTCATATTTTACAACTCAAACTTTATTTGAAATTTTTCGATTCGATTCGAGTTGAGTTTTCGAGTTCCTATAAAAATTTAATTGTAATTATTTATCATGTTATCATACTTTAGAATTTTACTTTCAGGACCAAATTGAAAGAATGCATAAATAACGAGGGCTAAATTTAGTGAATTGTTTCAAATTAGGACTAAATTGATTGAATGTATAAATATGAAGAACTAAATGTGTTATTATACTATATTTTATAACAGACACTTAACGAGATTTTACGTCTAGTTACCATTTTATTATAAACCATAAAGTATAATTATCATTTTGTGATTTTTGAAAGTTTGATTTCTATTTTATTTTTTTTATGAAAGTCTAGTGACCGTCTATGTATTTTACTTTTATTTTTAATAATCATAATATTTAATTAATTAGTCGATTAATTTATATAAAACATTGCACATAGACAATTGTTTTAACTTAGTTTATTTTATTTATATTATTGTAATTCGAATATGATCTTACTAAAATAGCTGATACTACCTATGTTTGAAAAAAAATCTGGCGATATAACTAAATCTCGTGGTTGCTGTTAATTTGGCACGTGTTAAATTGCATAGGAAAAAAAAACTCTGCTCCATCCTGAAGCTAAGATTAATTTTGGACATCAAACCTGCTCCACCACTCTGCTGTCCGACTTCCACCTCAAAGCAATTCCATCCTGTACCATTGGCTCTGGGTGCACAGGTTGATTCATCCACCGGCTTCGGAACTAGCTCTTCGACCGGACGAAGCCGAATTCATTCGTCGACACCGGATCCGACGACGAACAATCTTGCCGACTAGCATTACCACGAGAACGTCTCGTGTAGAAGAGGAGGAGCAGAAAGGAAAGGAAGGCTGCAAAGAGTAGGATAAAGACGAGCATCATGATCTCACCGTGTAAGGCGAAGTTTCGGTCACGAGTGAGGAGGAGGTGATCGTCGTCTTGTCGAGGGTCACCTGGGGCGGCCATGGATGATGATAACAGAGGAGGGGGACTAGCCATATGGGAGCTGAATAACATCTTCACCGATGGAGTGCTGAAGCTTTAGGGAAATAAATAAATAGGCGATTCGTGTGCTATTGTTTAAACAGCCGAGCATTCGTGTCGATTTGTTACATTGGGGTCGGGATAACGTGGAACTACTGGTAAATTACAATAGAGGTCACTTAGTTATAGGTTTAGTAACAAATATGTCACTCTCCATCTAAAATTAATAATTGACTCGCTCAATTATAAATTTAGGAACAAACATGTTACTTAGTTATAATTGAATCACTCAATTATAACTAAGAAATAAACAATACATTAAATTAAAAATTTATGACAAATAAATCGCTCTATCATTAAAATTGAAATAAGGGCTTGTTATGATAATCATTTTAGCCCCCAGAACTTATGCATCTTATTAATTTCGTCCTTTGAAATAATTCAATAAACTTAATTAACTCTTTATATTTAAAAATTTATTAGAGAAGTGACTGTGTATACTAGCAGGGGTTTTAAGGTTATAATGAGTCTATTCAAGTCAATTGTTCAGTTGTGAAGTGATTGTGTCTGTCGAGCTATTACAACTATTGGTTATCGAACTGATGGACAATAGCATGGAATGTGGTAAGTGGTTGAAGGGTATGTCAGGATGGTGCAATATCTAAAATTTTAAATACAAAGGGTTAAGTTTATTGAATTATTTCGAATTAAGACCAAATTAATATAATGTATAAGTTTTAGGGATTAAAATAGTTACTATACTAAGTTATTGTTTCAATTTTAATGACACCGACTTGTTTGTCACAAAATTTAATTGAGTAAAATATTTGTTCCTAAACCTATAATTAGGGGATTGAATTGTTTCTTTTAGAAGACAAACAACCTATTTATCTCTAAATTTATAATTGAGCAGCTCAATTATTATTTTCAAAAGAAAAAAAGACATGTTTATTATTAAATATACAATTAAGTGACTTCTTATGCATTTTACCCCTTTAATACATTTATGGAATGTTCAAAGAAAAGTAATACATATATGGAGAGTGAGGGTGGGCGAATGAGACAATAAGGGGTGGCCTCTCATGGCCCCATCTATCTTACTTCACTCTCTTAACTTGCGTGTACAACTATGGTTTCTTTTGGCTTGTTATTGACTTTACAATATCAGCGGATTTAAAATTTTAAGAACGAGATTTAAAATAATTTTTTTTCATTATCTACACAAAATTAATTTTTTAAAAAGAAATTTAATATTAAAAAGGAATTTTTTCTCTCAAAAATAGGGTGCAATTGCGCCCCTCCAAAGTCATGTGACTCCACCACTGCTTTATAAGTTAGTTCTTATGCCGATTTAATATTATTTTTTAAAAGTGCAGTAAAAATGTTTTTAAAAAATATTTTTAAAATATAAATATTTGATATTGTTGTTAAAATGTGTTTTTATGTAGATAAAATATTTTATTTTAAATATTGTTTTCAAAATATATAAAAATTAATAATGTAAACGATGATAAATGAGTAATTTTATTTAAAAATATTTTTAAAAAAAAGTTAAAAACTAAAAATTTTATCTGAAAAATTACTTGTTCAACATTATTTTTAGTTTAAAAACACTTAAAAAAAACGATGCAAAATGCAATCTTCCTATTATTATTATTCTATAGGCAACATTTATAGTTTTTTGCTCGTTATACAAATTGGTAGGTAAAAGTATCATAACAATTTTTGCATTTATATTTTATATTGTATTTTACTCCCTTTATTGAAAAATTGATAATTAGTTAATATACCTCTCGTAAAAGAGCAAAATGGTCATTTTGTTAAAATTTTCATGTACTTTACCTTTGATTATTGACGTGAAATAATAAAAGAATATTTTGTTTATCTTTTATGTTTATAATTTTTATTTTTTTTATAAAATTTGGTGACCTCGTTAAAAACCCCTTCGTATCGATCGATTGTCCCGAAGGACTTTTATAATTTTTATTTTTTAATTAAATTGAGAGATATTATATTTTTATACCTGAATTTAAACTAGTACAATATGAGATAATATAAAAAAATTTAACTATTAAGTCAATTAATAGATTTATCTTTATAATTTTTATTAACTTAACCTTCAATCATTAAAAATAAGCTTAATAGTAATGGGGCAAAATATTTAGGGGGGGGGGGGGGGGGGGGTGTCTTTGGTTGGACAAGTTGCTTCTGCATCTTGTGAAGATACACTGTTGGATAAGACGAAATCATGAAAACCGACGACTACTTAATTAATTTATATGACCAAAATATTTGTTCATCGTTTGAAGCGAAATTATGGAAGTTTACTAAGGCTTACAAGTGACATGAATGTTTGAAAAAGATGAGTTATTGTGAAATTGAATAATTTGGATATTGTCAAATTACTATATGATAAATTTCTGAATGAAAAACGTATCACAATTGTCCATCATATTATGAATTTGATTAGCCGACATTAAAAGATCCACTTTCTACATGGGTTTCGTGAATATAATATAGTTGCATATGCCATGGCGAAGATGAAAGGTGATAATGGACTTAAATGTTGCATATTTCATAGTCTTCCGAATTCAATTTTAGACCTTCTTCATAATAATTGTACTAGGTAGGAGAAAATTACTCTGGTTGATTTCTCTTTTTTGATCAAAAGAGAACTTTCATTCAACACGGGAAACGTACAAAAAAAATCACAAACTGGAACCAACAAGCGCTGGAAGAAGGCAAAGAAAACCACAGCCAGAAAATA
The DNA here is from genome assembly GCA_958450335.1 of Hibiscus tridactylites. Lineage (NCBI taxonomy): Eukaryota > Viridiplantae > Streptophyta > Magnoliopsida > Malvales > Malvaceae > Hibiscus > Hibiscus tridactylites. Next base: position 35,278,930 of record OY288267.1, on the reverse strand, counting down.
GGGCCACGCAGGGCTATAAAACGTACAAGGAAACAACATCCGAAAAATAAAGAAAACAAGAAAATGATAAACCCAGGCACTTAGGCCAAACACTCACAAGGGTATTCCCATGAAGCAGGGATATCCCTAAACTGAAACTGGGTAAAACACCCAAAACAAGGAACCTTGTCAATCGTTGGTTCAGTCTTGAAGTTCGATCTAGGCATCCGAGTGAGAGCTCCATTCGGAGGCAGCCTTTCCTGTCGGTAGACAAGGTCCTTGTCAACTGGACTGCTGTGATCGAAAGACCGAACTTTTGAGTTGACTTAACATGGTTGCGAAACCCAATTACGAATAATACCTTCGATTTGTAAATGGTGGAAACCAAACGAAAAATAAAACCGCTATCAAACATAGAGCAGAAAAAACACCGGGGGGAGAATTTAAAAGAGCCACTGAGTATTGACTCTCCCCATCATACACGATGGTGTTGCAAGGGATCATTTCTGAAGCGGACAACCCTCAAGGGAGTTATCCGCTTTCCTAGTTAGGTTGAAACTGTCTATCAAAACCCAAATCCTGCATTGACCAGCTTTGGCCTGGCTGAATATCCGCAAAATATGAGTTGAAACTGGAGAATAAGTACGAAATATATGGAAATCTCCATGCTTAACATAGCTACGTGATAACCTGGGAAACCAAAACCCGGTACTACCATACTGCAAAAGGAAGGGGTCGCCAAAGTCAACCTGCTTAAAAAGGAAATTCACAGTCCCCATGCAAAACGATCAAACTGCCATTGAAGGGAAATCTTCCCCATCAGCAACCCAAGAGGCCTCGTCGGTGTCCAAAAGGATCCAGCTCCAGTCGCTGCGCTATTGCCCGGCCAAGGTCCGTCGCTAAACGATTGCAGCATTGCGATTTCTGTTTCGGTTCCAAAGATGCTCGAGGGGCTGTTATTCCATCCAATCTTCCAAGTTCTTCTGCCGAGCCGGAAGCCTTCGCCTAAGCAGCTTCATGTGCTCAAAGCTCGTCCACTAGCCAGTCCCGAGACAAGCCGACGGCCAGGTAGAAACTGCCTTTCCGTAACCGTCATCATGAGCTGGCCCCAAGACCTCCGAGAGCTTTCGTCCGAGCGCAGACAATGTTGTAGGTCCAGCCAAACCACAACGACGAAGAAGACAGCTTACCAGCGAGAGGAGGACGATGATTATTTCCGTCGGTGCCCTAGAAAGACTCAGATCCAAAAACACGAAGGAAACCATTGAGCTGGGGAGCGTCTCCACCAAACCGGCACCAGCGAGCTGACTCCGGAGAGGAAACCACTACCACCGGCTCACTACGCTCAACTGTCGGCAAGGAAACCGATCCAACGCCCGGCTTGAGCCATCGTCGTTCTCGGAAGAGTTTTTGAGGTCCGGCGCGTGGAAGTGTCTCCACCATTTATTTTCTTTTGTTGACCCTGAAATGCATTGATATGATCTTCGTAAGAAATAAAAAGATAATAAGCCTTCGAGGAATCTCTGAGTTAATATTAGGGATGGCAATTAGGTGGGGAATAATTGAAAATCGTGAGAATCCGAGCCGGCGGGTGTGGGGAATAACTGAAATCTTCACCTACAGGGACGAGGATGGGGAGAGTTTTATCACCGGAGCTTGAATGAGGATGGGGATAGGAATTGTTGTATCCAAACTATGGGAATAATCGAACCATAGCCGTATAAATCACCGTAGGGACCCCGAAAAATATCCATAGGGATCCTCAATATTTTATAAAGTTGGTTGTGCATAAGAGTAATTCACTCATTTTTCAATAAAAATCAAATTTCTCAGTATGACCTGCTGAAGTATGTTTAGAAATTTTTCGTGAATTTCATAAAAATAATTTAAAAGTGGTGTATGTATCGTTGTAAACGTGATTCATTTTAGTTTGTTTGAAATATACGATGATCGATTTTGATATGTATTTTAAAAAATATGAATATTTGAATGTTGAAATGTTATAAAAATTTGACAATAGATTTCCTAGAAAACAGTTTTAGCAGTGACTTTAAAAAATCACAAAAAATCCTACAAAATAAACCAGGAAGTGAGCCTTGTATTCTATAACCATACGAAAGTCTAGATCCGTTTAAAATGAACGATTCTTGATTTCGAGTTATATATTAGGAGTTATTATTTTTGAGTAAGAAAAGATCAGAAGAAAAGATTGTAGACAGTTTCCACAAACAACAATGGTAGTGACTTCAGAAATTCGCCATAAAATCGTGCGAGTAAAATTGGACTACAGACTATTTCCAAAAACAACAATGGAAGTGACTTCAAAAATTTGCCATAAAATTGTACGAGTAAAATTAGAAGATGTAATTTATATAGTTGAAAAGATTATCAAATCTAGTTCCTTTTAGAACAAACGGATCATGATTTGGAATTGAAGATTATTAGTTACATATTTTCTTTTAAAAGTAGTGCAGACTGTCATGTTTCAGTAGTTAATAATTTAGTCATGTTTTATAGTTTTGAAATTGTTTGTTTGTTGTTGGTAAAACTAAATTTATTATTTATGTTGTAATTTAGAGATTTAGTGTTGAGTATTTGTTTTAATGTATTAAATTTTGTTTATTTTTTGGTTATGAGGATTAACCGAAAATCGCGGGGATCCGTAAGGGATAGGTATGAGGACGAAAAAATAACCGAAATGTTTAATGGAGATTCCCCGAAATCGTAACCGCAAGTGTTGGGGAAGGAGTGGGGAATGCAAAACCGTCCCTGACCCGCCCCATTGCCACCCCTAGTTAATATTCCAAATTATTTACCTTTTCTAAGATAGGTACCTAGTGTTTTTTTGCTGAAATAATTGTCTAAATTTTATTCTATTAGTGTTTTAAGTTAACACCGTTAAAAAATTATCACTCAATCAAAATTTAACTCGTGTCTTCATTTTTATTTTTAATTTTTTTTTTATCAAAAACTGAAAAAAGAAAATATTTTTTTAAAAAAATCTAAAAAGTCTTAAAATCTCCAAAAACGTTTCAACCCCTCAAAATCCCAAAATTGACGTCACTACTGCCGTCGATAACTATAGAAATTTATGTTTTGATGTAATAATTGAAAAATGTTTTGGGCTAAATTGAAAAGAATTTAAAATATGTTTTTAGTCAAAACAACTTGAAATTATGTTTAGGGGTTTTTTAAGGGCTTTGGAATAACTTAAAATGCTTTTAAAGTAGTCAAACCAGTGTTTCTCAAGTACTTGTACGTATACGGTCTGGTACTATATCAATACGCCCTAGGGTTTCAGCTATAGTAAAATTTCAGTAGCCAAAACTCGCACCGATGCGCCTTGCCGTATCGATACGAAATGTTTTAAATAGCCAACGGCCAGTTCGCGTACTGATACGCCCAACTACCCCCAGCGGTCATTTTCTCAACGGTCTTTTAAATTGCATGACCGTACCGATACGCTTGCCACGCATATCGATGCACACTAACTGGAAGTCTCAACGGCTATTTCCTTATCGGGACCGTATCGATACAATTTGAGGAGTATCGATACGCTAAGCTACAGATCTGCATTTATAGTGGAAAATAAAGGCTCCAACGACTCTAATTCAACCCTAACGGCCCTCAATGGCTACAAACTTAATTAGGAGTATAAAAGGGACCTCCAAGCATCAAGATATGGTTAATGCTTCAATTTTAACAACATTATGATGTCAAATTGTCTTTAGAGCTAAATTGTCATTCTCTTGTATAGACAAAACACTAGTGAGCCTAAATTGTCAAATTTGCTCAAGTGTATAGGTTTTGGGTGAGTTCTTAGAGTTGCAAACACATGCCTATTAGAGGGATTTCTTGTTTGCTTTGAATTTCACTTGAAAGAGAGTGTTTGATTAAGCTAAGGGTAGATAGCTTAATCGTTGTAACGGTTTCCTCCTAAGCTGAGAAAAGGGGGCGAAATTCTTAATGAATTTGAGAAATCCTTGGTGGCGTTCCAAGGTAGTGGATGTAGGCTTTAGGTTAGAAAGTTGAACCACTCTAAATCCTTGTGTTTATTTCTCATTTTTAGCCACCAACTCAAACACCCAAAAACCCAACTTCTCCACAACTTGGCAATCCATAACGATTGAAGGAAATCGAGCCTATCAAGCCCAAAAATTGGTATCAGAGTTTGGCTCAATTGAAGATGATAAACATCATATTGAGGCGATCCGGCAAGCTCGAACAACATTTCAAACAATCAGTTCAATGGCGCAATCCATCGACAAGCCACCTTTCTTCGATTGGACCAACTACGCTTATTGAAAGACAAGAATGATGTTCTTTGTCAAATCCAAAGACTACAAGCTTTGGGAAATTATTGAGGATGGTCCGTTCGTACCACAAAGAAGCAAGGCAGAATGGAGTGTCGATGACTGCAAGAAGATGGAACTAAATTGCAAGGCTTTGCATTTCCTCTTTTGTGTACTTATATAACGCCCCGGTTTAGGGCCCGAGAGTTTATCGATTTTGATCTAGGATTAGTTCGAGTTAAATTAGATTAAAATGCTAATTTTATAAAAAAAGATGCCACTATTTACAGAAATGCCATTAATAAATTTTGAAAGGGGATTTTGAGATTTTATAGTCATCTTCATTTCAAAAGAATTAAAACCTAAAAAGCTTAAAACTTTCTCCCTAAAAGCTCTCCATCAACGTTTTCCTTGGCTCAAAGGTTCTTGGAGGAATTTCAAAGGTAAACATCACTTTTGCATTGATTTTTAATTATTGAATCTTACCTTTTCAAAAATTTAGCAAAATATTGATTTTTCAACTTAGGGTTTCAAAGCTTTGATGGAAAATATGGATTTGTGAAATTTTCGTAGGGGTCTTTAATGGGTTCTTGGAGGGGAGTTTTTAAACTATTTTTGGTTGCTAAATAATGTTAATAAGTGGCTTAAACCTATAAAACCCGAAACTAGGATAGTGGGTGATTTTTGGAGGTGAAAAAGTGGTGTTTTTGGCTTGGTTTTGTGGTAAAATGAGGGCTGGAGGTATATGGACCTAGGATGTGTGTTTTTAGATGATTTTGATGTGTTTTAGATGTTTAATTTGATGGGTATTCGCCGGGCTTTTCTTAAGAACGTGTTTGATGATGTTTTGATGGATTTCGGCTTTGTTTTGATTGAGTAAATGGGCCGGTTGATGAGCTGTTGCTATTTAGTGAATTTATGGAAGAATAGGGGAGTAATACATTGTTTTTGGTTGATGAGAAATATGGGAAACGAGTTCGGGTACTTTGGGCGCGATACCGGATACTACCGAGGCTTGAGAATGGCGTTTCGGCTTTCGATTGGGCTTAATCGGTGAATGGCAATGTTTTGGAGTTTTAAGTGATTTCAAAGTTGGTACTTGGGGGTTTTGGTGGATCCTTGAGGGCTAACCTAAACCCAAGTGTAAGTTTGCTAATTCACCTTGTTCGTTAAGTGTTGGTGTGTGCGAATATTTGTGATGTTGTATGAATTGTGGAATGCCTTTACTCTCCATTTAATGTTGTCGTGTAGTCGTTGTTGGTGTCGAACCTCACGTGATGGTTGTCGTTACTACGGTGATGTGTAGTCCCACCGGTAGTGACTAGTAGAAGAGTACGGTGATGTGTAGTCCCATCAGAAAACTACTAGTTGTGAACGGTGATGTGTAGTCCCACTGGGTTTTGGTTATGCAAGTGCATACCATGTATTGTTGATGTTTGTGTTTCATTTCATCTATCCTTAAATGGTTTTGCTCTAAATCTAAGATTTATGTTTTAAAACTGCATTGTTGTTGTGTTTTAGAGCTCCTCTCACTAATCTTTCAAGCTTACGCTCTCTTTTTCCAACAATGCAGATCGTTAGAGGTTCCGGGAGGCAAGTGGGCAAGGAAGGGATTCTCGGAGTTCTCGGGTGGCTCAAAGTATGGTTTATTAGTTTGTAATAACACTTAGACAATGGGATTGCTAGGCTTGTTGTCAGAGAGTTGGTGTTCAAACTCCTGTACTTGGCTTTGTTTATGTTCTAGCATGTTTTAAATGATGGCACTATGTTATATTGAGGTTTAATGTGGCCATGTATGAATGGCCTTGTGTTTTTGCATGTTAAAGTTTTTGAATCTAAGTGTTCATGTGAGCTTAGAGCTTGAAATCCAATTTGTTGCTTGAGTGCATGTCTAATGATGTGATTAGGGTACTTTGCATTTAGAATATATGTATGATATGTTGCTATGTGGTCTTTGGTGATTCGGGACAAGTTTGAGGTGTCAAAGTATGATTTCGGGCCAAACTGTGTGCAGACGTTTCAAAACGCTTGATATGGTTTCGGAACGGTGGACAGCTCCAGGGGTACTCGTATCGGAACGGGGGTGGTGTCGTTTCTATACGAATTGCCACTGTGAACCCCCATTTTGGAACCCGTTTCGATACGAATTGCCACTGTGATCCCCCGTTTCGGAACTCGTTTCGATACGATTTGCCACTGTGAGCCCTCGTTTGGGAACCCGTTCCGATACGTTTTGTCACTAGAAGCCTCTGTTCCGGACAAGGTGGGATCATTTCGGAATGGCTTGGCTTTGACTTTTGAATGGAGCCCACGTTTCGGAACGGGCAAGCCTATTTCGAAACGCAGACAGTTAAAACACTTAAATGGCACCTTCAAAAGTTTCTGAATGTTACATTTTAGTCCCTAATGTTGTATGCTTCCTAGTTGAGTTGTATGAGCCCCCTTTTGTAGGTGTTTGCCTCTTATGCATGAAACTTGGCTAATAGTTATTTGGTAAGTTTAAGATGTCGTATGCCCTACTCGGTTCGTGTCTGTATTAGCTTTTCCGTTGTTGTCTTCTCACCTAGGGTTAATTGTGACATTTAGACAAGATAAGTAATAAACAAAAAATAGGGTTGCTAACCGGAGTGAGGCCTTAGTGGGTTTCGCTTCAGTTTTCCCCATGTAACCCGTTCGGTCCGATCTGTTGGCTAGGCCAAGACGAGGAGGTTTACAACTTATCCTTAACATCTATGAGAAGATGTCTTCTTGTGAGAGTGCCAAGGGAGTATGGGACAATGTTGAAGTTACATATGAGGGAACAAACGAAGTAAAAGAGACCAAGATCGACCTCGTCAACCACGAGTATGAGAACTTTAAGATGGATCCAGAAGAGAACATTAAGAAGATGTTCCATCGATTCTCTATCATCACCAATGGAATAAAAGGCTATGGAGAAGTCATTCTAGAAGAAAAGCTTGTCTGAAAGCTTATCTACTCCCTTCCCAAGTCATGGGACTCGAAAAAGACCGCCATCATCGAAGCCAAAAATCTCAAGACCATGAAGCTTGATGAACTCATGGGGTCACTTCCCACTCACCAAATCATGAAGAAAGACAAAGAAAATGAGAAAAAGAAGGAAGAGATAAGAAAGATGGGGAAAAAGAAGATCATGGAGCTAGGCATCAATGCGAGTGTCGTTGCTCTCAAATCCTCCACATGTCCACATGTAAATTCAAGCGAGGAGGAAAGTGAAGATGAAGAGATGGTTCATCTCTTCAAGAAATTCACCCGATTCATGAAGAGCAAGATGGCTAAATCTAAGCATGAATCGAAGAAGAAGATGAAGGATTCTCAGGGGTTCAACAAAAATGGATCATCGTCAATGAAAGCATATGTGGCGACATGGAGTGATGAAGACTCCACCGATGATGAGGTAGCTCACCTATGCTTCATGGCCCTCAATGAGGGGGGGGGGTAACTTCTAACTCATCTTATTCAAATTCTTATACTTTTTATGAGTTACAAGAAGCCTATGATGAATTGGTTTTTGAATTCAATGCTTCATTTTCGGAAAACAAGAAATTAATTTCAAATTTAAAAACTGAAAATGATTTACTTTCTAAAACCAATTTAGAGTTTGAAGCAAAAATAAAAAAATTTTGAACTTAAAATTTCAAGTTTACAAGAATTACTTCAAATAATTTGGGAAAATTAAATTTTATGTTAGACAATCTAGTGCCCCTAGATTTTTGAATGAAAAAGTTTTTAGAAGTATTTGGGTCCCGAAAGAATTAAGTACTTCAACTAAAAATGATGAAATTGAAAAATGGATTCCTAAGGGGACAAAATTATGTGCCACTAACGTCTATGAATCCAAAGCAATTTGGATACCAAAAATTACTTGATTGTCTTTTGTTAGATGTGATGGAGAGTGATCAACAAGTCCAAATTTGAGGAGGAGCTTCATGCACACAAAGAGAGCACTTTAAGAAGGAAGGCTTCACACCCTCCCTTGGATTCAAGTGTGGTAAATTTTAGTTGAATTCATTTGTCTTTCATTTGATTTATTTATTTTTAATTCAACTAGATTATCATATGTTGGAATAACGTTGTTTGATTCTTTGATTAAGGGGGGCCAATTTTAAAACCAAAAGTTTTTAAATGTGTCAAAATTTTTAAACCTCCTATGTTATTTTGAGCTTAATGTATTTTAAATTCTTTTTGATATAACAAAAAGGGGAGAAATAGTTTGAAAAATTGATTTTTCAAGTGAATAAGGGGAGCTTTAATTTCATTCAATTTTTAAAATCTCTTATTCAAAAATTTAAAATACTACGGGGGAGAATTCCAAACAATTTTTCAAGTTGGTTTTATTATATCAAAAAGGGGGAGATTGTAGAAATATATGTTTTGATATAATAATTGAAAATGTTTTAGACTAAATTGAAAAGAATTTAAAATATGTTTTTATTAAAAAAACTTGAAATTATGTTTAAGGGGTTTTAAAAGGCTTTAGAATAACTTAAAATGCTTTTAAAGTAGCCAAACCAATATTTTTCAAGTACCCGTACCAATACGGTCTGGTACTGTATCGATGCGCCCTAGGATTTCAGCTATAGTAAAATTCCAGTAGTCAAAACCTGTACCGATACGCCTTGCCATATCGATACGGAATATTTTAAATAGCTAACGACTAGTTCACGTACCGATACACCCAACTACCCCCAACAGTCATTTTCCCAACGGTCTTTTAAATTGCATGACCGTACCAATACGCTTTCCACGCGTATCGATACGTACCAGCTGGAAGCCTTAACGAATATTTCCTTATCGGGACCGTATCGATATGGTTTGAGGAGTATCGATACGCTAAGCTACAGATATGTATTTATGGTGGGAAATAAAGGCTCTAATTCAACTCCAACGGTCCTCAACGGCTACAAACTCAATTAGAAGTATAAAGGAGACCTTCAAGCATCAAGAGATGGTTAATGCTTCAATTGTAACAACATTATGATGTCAAATTGTCTTTAGAGCTAAATTGTCATTCTCTTGTATAGACAAAATACTAGTGAGCCTAAATTGTCAAATTTGCTCAAGTGTATAGATTTTGGGTGAGTGCTTAGAGTTGCAAACACATACCTATTAGAGGGATTTCTTGTTTGCTTTGAATTTCACTTGAAAGAGAGTGTTTGGTTAAGCTAAGGGTAGATAGCTGAACCGTTGTAACGGTTTTCTCCTAAGCCAAGAAAATGGGACGAAATTCTTAGTGAATTTGGGGAATCCTTGGTGGCGTTCCAAGGTAGTGGATGTAGGCTTTGGGTTAGAAAGCTGAACCACTCTAAATCCTTGTGTTTAATTCTCATTTTTAGCCACCAACTCAAGCACCCAAAAATCCAACTTCTCTACAACTTGGCAATCCATAACGGTTGAAGGAAATCGAGCCTATCAAGCCCAACAATAACATCGTCGAACCCCGCCCCCCATATCTTCTGAATACCTATCGCCGATAATCGGCGGGAGGCGTGTCAATCGGGCGTTGAACGACTAGAGCCTTTCGAGTTCGTCGTTCGATGTCCGATTGACACCCATCTTGCCGGTTACCGGCGATGGGTGGTTGGAGAAAATGGGCGGTGGCCTTAGGAGAAAATGATGACGAGGTCCGGCAAGACTGTCGACAGTGAAAGTGGTGTCGATTTTGAGATATTATTTAATTTATTTTAGAGATTTGAGGATTATTTTGTGTTTTTTGAAAATCTTGAGATATTGTTTAATTTATTTTATTCAGTTTATTTTTCAAAAAACAAAAACCATATGTCAATCTGTTATTGAGTGATGATTTTTTTAACGGTGTTGCCTTAAAACACTAACAAAATAAAACTTTTGGCACATATTTCAGCAAAAAATATTAGACACCTCTCTTTAAAAAGTGTATAGTTTAGACATATATTTCTGAGTTAAGCCTTAATAATAACTAATAATTGATTATTAATTAGTGATACATCTTGTTCCCATGTGTTTCATCATCTATTTTAGTGCCTTTACTTTTTCATCTTGTTTAATTTTTTTATGGTCAGTAGCGGCACCGGCCTTAAGACTGGTTGTCGACTGCCGGTCACATTCTTTTTATTTATTTACTTTGTTCTTTTATTTTTAGTCTTTTTAATTTAATAAATTTGTCTTTATGACAAGATTTTCTCTACCTTTTGGTACATTTTTTCTACTTCTTAGAATATTTTTCTGCCTCTTGGCACGCTTTTCTGTTCTTTGTTTTTTGTCAGGGTTGGATTTGACGTTGCAACGACTAATCAAGATGACGCTCTTTTGATTATCATGTTGATCTCCTTGTTTTGGACCCTCGATTTGGATCTCGATGCAAGTTTCGTCACCGCTCTTATTTGCGATTGAGTTGTGGTTATAACGTGTTGTCAATGTGCCCCAATTTTGTAATATGCATTCTTAATATCGTTTGTTGATGGTTTTTACCTTCATCGTCGAGCTTTGGTGATGTTTATCTACTTTTTCGAGTCTTTGATTTAGGTTTTACCTTTTCTTTCTTAGGTCCATTTTTATGATCTTGAGACGTTAGTTTTCGTGCTTTTAAGATTATGTCCAGATCATGTTTGCTTACTTGCATTGTAAACTTTTATCTTGAATTTTTCCTTTACTAATAAAACGGATGTACTCATATTAAAAAAAGAATAATAAAGACTTTTTAAACATATAATTATAAAATTAGAAGAGACAAAAATTTAAATTGATATATGTCAGACAATTAATAGTCGAGTTAGTAATTGATTTGTTAAAGGTTTGTTATTAATTAGTTGGATTTGTTAGATTGATATTAGTTTGGGCTATAAATACATAATATTAGTGTTAACAAAAGTAAGTTAATTTTGGTTAATAAATTTTCAAAATTCCCTTTATTATATTTTACTAAATTCCTAACCACCGTCGAACTTCTTCACCTCCGATTATCATCTTCTTCGGTCATTATGTGTGCTTTCTCACAATATAAACCAGCAAAACGACCAATAGCCGCCGCCAGTGAAAGAAGAAAAGAATAAAGATGAACTTTGAAGCTTAAAAAATTTGTAACCGCTCAGAGAAAATGAAAGAGGTGGAGAAAAGGGAAGTTATATATATATAATATTTTTTAAAAAGATTTGTTACTAAGAAATTTCAAATACCTTAATTCAAATTTATAATAATTTATTTAGGAAATGATTAAAACATCTTTTTAAAATTATAATAATAATAATAATAATAATAATAATAATAATAATAATAATAATAATAATAATAATAATTATGATTAGTGTACAATTTTTTTCATATTTTTAAAATAAACCAATTAAAATTTATTGTTTAAAATTTAAACACAAGATTAATGAATTCATATAATTAAGCAATTTTTAAAATTATATTATTCACAAAATATTTTTTTGAATAAAATGTCTTCATTTATTTATTAGAATAAAGAAAAGAAACGGGAAAGTGAGAAATCTCCCACAGAAACCGACAAAACTAAACAAAGACAAAGAACCATCTAGAGCGAATGAAGACATGAAAGCAAAACCTCTGCACTAGACAACACTGGGGACGATAAAGCAAGATAAAGATCGAGAGGAGATGATGAACCAGGAGTGTAGATCGTAGACATGCAAGAGAGCTCATGGGAAAAAACGAGACAAACACATCGAGAGAATAGAGGACAGTCAGACGCCACCGGTGTTAAACAAGGAGTCTCTCGCAATTAGATGCGCCACTTGATTCGACCGCCGAGAGGTATGGCGAAAGGAGAAATTCCTGAAGATTTTTGCCCTTTCTTTTGTCTCATAGATAATAACACTAATTTCTGAACAATCTTGGTCCGGAGATTGCAATTTTTTAATTACCGACAACGAGTCCCCCTCAATGATGACCGACCGGAAACCTAGATCCACCATGAGTATAGCAGCGTGAAGAGCTACAACCGCCTCTGCCTGGAAATCCGAAGAGACATGGTGAGTAGATCGCCTCCCCGCTCCCATTACTTCACCCATTGAGTTTCGAATAACCACTCCAGACCATGATTTGCTTTCAGAAGGGGAGAAATGGGCGTCGAAGTTAGCCTTGACAAAATCAGAAGCCGGAGGATGCCATCGAGGAATATGAGGAGTCAGGGTAAGACTTTGCTGCGATAAGAGTCTCTCCAATTCTAAGTAATACGATCGTACAAAAGCCACTGTATGTATATGAGACTGTGATACACCCTCGTTTACTTTCTTGTTGCGTACATACCATAGAGACCATAATGTTATTAGGAACTTTGTATGACACACTCTAGGAATAGAGACAAATACCCATGATAACCACTCTTTGAAGGATAGGGTTAACACTGATAGTGGCCATGTAAGACCTAACCCAGTCCTTACAAGGCTGCTTTATGACAGTCACACATCACACGTTCTATAGTTTCAGGTTCTAGGTTGCAAATCGGACATGTAGGGTCCGAAACAAGACGACGATTATAGAGGCAGTGTCTAGTAGGGGCAAACTTCCATATAAAACGCCAAACTTGTAATCGAATTTTTTGTGGACATTGAATGGACCAGAGCTTCTTGTAAAGTGAGACATATGCTGGAGGTGTATCAGAAGTGTCCAGCAAAAGTTTATACCCACTACGAATGGAATAAATCCCGGTTTTCTCACCACTCCAAACTATACAATCACTCTGAGGGAAACTTGAGAGAGGAATAGAGAGAATTTGCAACGCCTCCCTAGGTAGAAACGAACTTCGAATAAGCTCTTCATTTCATGACTGTGTACCATGACTTAACAAATCAGAAACCCAGTGCAAGCCAGAAACTGGGGGTGAATCCAAATGCTTAGGGGAGGGATTAGGTAGCCAACAATCATTCCAAATTGAGATGGAACAACCATGCCCCACTTTCCATCGGATGCCTTTCTCAATCAAACCACGTGCACTCCAGATGCTCCTCCAAATGAATGATGGCTGAGACCCCAAACGGGACTGCATAAAAGATGTACTCGGATAATACTTAGCTTTGAAGATACGACCAGCCAACGATGTAGGATTAGATAGAAGACGCCAAGCCTGCTTAGCTAACAAAGCAATGTTGAACTTCGACATGTCTCTAAAACTCAAACCCCCCATATTCTTTCGGTTTACATAAAAAAATCCCAAATGCACCAAATGCAAACCACGCTTGTTATGGGAACGTTGCCACCAAAACCTAGCCATAGCATTCTCAAGATTACGGTAAAAAGTTTTAGGGAGAAGGAAAACACCCATGGCATAAACCGAGATGGCCTGTAACACCGACTTGATGAAAACCTCCTTACCACCTTGCAAAAGAGAGAAAACACACCAGTTAGAAATACGTGAATGAACTTTATCATACAAGTTCAAGAAAGCTTGTCGTTTATTTCTACCCACCAAAGTTGGGAGGCTTAAATATTTCTCAATAGAGGATGTATGAAAAATGGACAAAACACGTTGGACATCATCCCGGCCCGCATCACACACATTATTGGAAAAGAAAAGCCCAGACTTATCAAAGTTAATAACTTGGCCCGAACAAGCACTGTATTCCTGAAGAAGGAGCTTAAGATGTAATGCATCGTTGGTGGACGCTTCTCCAAAAATAAGACTATCATCTACAAATAATAAATAGGTAACAGTAGGGGCATATCTGTTTAATCTGAAACCTTTTAGATTACCATCCAGATTTCCTTGACGTAGCAGAGATGATAAACCTTCACTACAAATAAGAAATAGGAAAGGACTAAGGGGGTCACCTTGCCGAAGTCCCCTAGACGGCAAAAAACACTCACCCACTTCTCCATTAAGAATCACAGAATAAGAGACCGAAGACATGCACTTAGAAATACAATCAATCCATGTTGAATCAAAGCCCATTTTATGTAAAACCTTAAGGATGAAATCCCATTCCACACGATCATGCGCTTTGGGCATGTCGAGTTTTAGTGCAAAATGCCCTGAACGGCCCAATCTTTTCTTATGAAAATAGTGAAGAACCTCATACGCTACCATTACATTATCTGAGATCAGACGTCCTGGAACAAAGGCACTCTGTGCCTCATCAATACAACTTGGAAGTAAGCTCTGTAACCTATTAGAAAGCACCTTCGAAACAATCTTATACAACACGTTACATAAACTTATGGGCCAGAAATGGCCCATCTGTGTCGGGTTGGGAATTTTGGGGACAAGTATGATATGCGTGTGATTGATCTCTTCCATAGCAGCCTCACCAGACAAGATGCTAATACAAAACCGAGCAACGTCCTCACCAAATATATGCCAGAATCGCTGATAAAAAATTGCTCCAAGACCATCTTCACCTGCAGCTTTCAACGGGCCCATGGCTTTTACTGCTTGAAACACTTCCTCATAAGCGTAGGGCCGCGTAAGAAATAGATTAGACTCAAGAGAAACTTTTAATGGGATACCCTCCAAAATATGTGCACAGTCAGAAACATCACCAGAGGTAAACAAAGATTGGAAGTACTCACGATCCGTACATTCCAAAGAATCCGGAGAACTGCAATGAACACCTTGATCATTTACTAAGGCCGATATACGATTGAGGCGCTTTTTATGTGAGGCATGACAATGGAAAAAAGAAGTGTTTTTGTCACCGTTTTGAAGCCAATTGGCACGTGCATGTTGTTCCCAATAAAACTCATACTTGTCTGCTTCCATATTAAGAGCTAACTTGACTTTCATAATTTATTCTAGAGCCTCATCTGACGGATCCAAACCAGCAAGGTCCTCAAGTCGCCTCACTAAATCCTTATTAGAGATTTTCCTACTAGTTTGAAGTTTACGGAACCAAGTATCCAACCCCTTACCCACATATCGAAGACAGTCCGGAACCAAACCTGATGAAGCATTCCAAAGTTTTTTAACCTCCCCTCACAAGAATCTTCTAGGAGCCATGCCGCTTCAAACATAAAGTGCCAATGGACACGAGAAACTGAACTCGGAGTAGAATCCAGCAACAAAAGGGCAGTGATCAGATATTGAATGAGGTAAATATGCTAAGGTAAAATTGGGAAAGGGAGACCACCAAGCTGTGTTCGCAACTTCCCTGTCAAGTCTTTCACGGATATTAGTATCTGCAAATTTTCCTTTCTCCCAAGTATACCATCGACCTTGATAGACAATGTCAGTGAGCGAACATTCCTCTAGTGCCTCTCGAAAATCAGTCATTTGACGTTGACCACGAATACGACCACCATATTTCTCAAAGGAAAATAATAACTCATTGAAATCCCCAATAACCAACCATGGAATATCTGGACTATCATTCAATTGTCTAAGAAGATTCCATGATTCACGACGATTGTGTTTCTCTGGTGCACCATAAAAACCTATACAACGCCACGACTAGCCCTCACGATCTTCAAAAATCAAAAAATCAATATGACGATCAGAGAAGGAACGGAGAGTTATCTGACAGTCATTACGCCAAGCTAAGCACAATCTACCACTTCTCCCACGAGAACCAACATCAATTCCATTCGGAAAACCACATTTTTTACGAACTTTCATCATAACAAAAGGCTGCAGCTTTGTTTCAATCAAGAAAACTACAGTCGGGTTAACGTCTCACAGGAAATCTCGGAGACGTCGCACTGTTTGAGACTTCCCCACGCCCAAACATTCTAGCTTAAGAGTTTCATTGTTCCCGGTGAGCTTGATTATCCAGGCCGACGATATATTAGCATTGTTTGATTGGGAAGTCACCACATTATCAACATTGGAAGTGTCAGACAACTGTCGTGGACGTTTAAGACCATCAGTATGGTGTACATGAGAATCTTCATCCGCGTTGACCATACCAATATCAAAATGGAATGAATCAGAAGAGGCAGGTAACAATGGGCCCAAGCCAAAACCTTTAGTCACAGATGGTCTAGAAGATGAATTGACCGATATAATTAGCTTTCCTTTTTGAGATAAGGTAGAGCTTGCACTATTTACGGGCATATTGGATGCATGAGCAATATTCTCGGCAGAATTATCTTTGCTCAATAAAGGGCCCAAATTTCGCCTTGAAAGACGGGATATACCCTCATCCTCCTCGATATATTAGCATTGTTTGATTGGGAAGCCATCGCATTATCAACATTGGAAGTGTCAGACAACTGTCGCGGACGTTTAAGACCATTAGTATGGTGTGCAGGAGAATCTTCATCCGTGTTGACCATATCAGTATCAAAATGGAATGAACCAGAAGAGGTAGGTAACAATGGGCCCAAGCCAAAACCTTTAGTCACAGATGGTCTAGAAGATGAATTGCCCGATATAATTAGCTTTCCTTTTTGAGATAAGGTGGAGCTTGCATTATTTACGGGCATATTGGATAAGGGAGCAATATTCTCAGCAGAATTATCTTTGCTCAATAAAGGGCCCAAATTTCGCCTTAAAAGACGGGATATACCCCCATCCTCCTCACGCAACCATGAACTCGTCGGCACACTCCTCCCTCTCACCGGAGCCCTTAACGGTGCATCCCAAAGGAACGAAGTTTCCTGGTGTATTTGAAGGACTCGAAGAGGACAAAACCCCTCACCATGGCCTAACTTACCACAACGGAAGTAAAAGAGTCTCAGTTTCTCATATTGAAAGGAAACAAAAATTGTACCTCCATTAGGCAAAAGCAATTTCTTACAGCGCTTAAGAGACTTATGTATGGGGATACGAACACGAATTCTCATGCATCCCTTAAGACCCAACATAATAGCCGATGAATCATAATCCAAGAAGATACCAACAAAATCACCAAGTTGTTTCGCTACTGATTCTGAGATGAAACCATTGGGCACGTCGTTGATTAAAATCCAGAAATCAACAGTTTGCAACTGAACTGTAAGCGAATCTTCCACATCTTGCAATCTATGTAAAATTAAAAGGTGAAGGTTGAATTACCACGGACCCTCAGTCTCTATCCGATCTGCATCTACCGAATTAAAGAGACGAAAAAGAAAACGCCCCTCGCCCAAATCCGTAATCGCAATACCCCCTATCGGGTGCCAAACATTGGCCAAAGTCGCCTTCATGGATTGAAAATGGATCTGACTCGAAGTAAGGAACGATCCTACAAAGCAGAACTCAAATGAAATTGAAACAACGGTTTGTTCAGGAGCAATCACAAGTTCCTGTTCCTCCTCCTCCTCATCAAGGGTAAGTTCAGCCAAGACAACGTCCACTGTAGCCATAGACTCACAAACAAGAAAACTTAGAAAGCAAATTGGCCAAGAGCCAAAGAAACAAAGGGAAAAAACGAAAGAAAACTAGGCAAAAGCCAGAGATAGGAAATATCAAATTATTCACAAAATATTTTTTGTTTATCCATATCGTGAAAGCAATAATATATTTCCATCATAAAAATATTGTATTCTTATGGTACCAATTAGTTTCAGTTTAAAAGTTTTTTAACCATATATATATATATATATAGTAGCGAAACTTGTAGTAAAAGTTTGAGGGGGCAATTTAAAATTTTAAAATATTTGGAGGATTAAATGAAAATTTTCAAAAAAACAATTGAGGGTTTAACTAAAATTTTTAATAATTTTGAGAGATTTAACAAAAAAAATTAAAAATTTGAGAGGGAATTTAATTAAAAATATTAAAAATTTTGAAGCTTAATATGAAATTTTTAAAATCTTGATTGGTCAAATTTAAATTTTCAAAAATTTTAAGGGTAAAATTTGAGTTTTCTAAAATTGGGGGCCTGACCCCACCAGTCCCTTAAAGCATATGTCTCTGCATATATATTTCTTCATGATTTTCATATATATATAGGGTTAGGATCCACTTATACAGTGTAAATTTTTTAAAGTTTTACACGTTTTTGGGTCGTTGGATGGTTGAATGAAACGAATGGCTGAGGTTAACAATAGAATATGTGAAGATCCAAAAACGTGCAAAACTTAAAAACTTTTGCACTGTGTAAGTGGGTCCTATCCATATATATATATATGTGTGTGTGTGTGTGTGTGTGTGTGTGTTAGGTAGAATTGATAGGTTCAACTCGAACTTGAAAATCGATCCACTAATTACTAAACATTTTGAGTTATTCGAATTTCTATTTTATAACTCAAATTTTATTTAAAATTTT
The DNA here is from genome assembly GCA_958450335.1 of Hibiscus tridactylites. Classification (NCBI taxonomy): domain Eukaryota; kingdom Viridiplantae; phylum Streptophyta; class Magnoliopsida; order Malvales; family Malvaceae; genus Hibiscus; species Hibiscus tridactylites. The sequence continues at coordinate 35,260,518 of OY288267.1, read as the reverse complement.
TTTGAGTCAAATATTTTTACATCAAGTCGAGTGAAATAATTCAATTTTTGTAAAATTGAGTCAAATCTTGCTCACCCTTACAAACAACAACTCTTTCTAATGTATAATCAACAAAAAAATCATAAATAAATTTCAAACAACCCTATTTTTTTTTCATAATTAGTCTAAAAAAGGAAGGGTAACGTTGGCGTAGGGTAAGGAAATATCCCAATTTGTAGAAACACTGTCGTATGATGGATGATTTGATATGCATATTTCCAATGCCAACCCCTTATCTTATATATCTAATCTCTATTACTCAAAGCTGTATTTGATTTGTTGGAGACATTTCGAATCTTATTTTGTTCTGTCGGTGATAGTACACATTACATATCATAACCACAGTCTTTCCTCTTGATCAAGTTATGATTTTTATTGAATACAAAATATTTCTAATTTTAAAATTTAAGTGATAAATTTAGGGAAACAGAAAATTTTATTCTTGGAGTCTACACTTTATATAATCTATTTTTTTTACTATTATTCATGTTTTAGTTGCAGTAACCAATGTTATTAAAATTTTAATGAATATGATAGACAAGAGAATATAAAATATAACATGTTTAAAAATTCAATATCGTTCGATTTATGAGTGAGAATAAAACTTGTTATTATGGACATGTAATAAAAAGTGTATGTAAAATTATTTTAAAAATCTAAAATTTAGGATACTTATTTTCATTTTTTTCGAGCAAGAAATTGTTTTCATTAAAATAATGAAAGATACACTACAACACACCAAAGAACATGAATCACCGACTATGCTCAACAAGAAATCTCAAAAAGAAAAGAAAATATAAAACATGAAAATTCAAAGGATGTGAAAAAAAAAAAATCAAATCCTTCTTTAACTATGTCATTCATTATCCATAGAAATTCAACAAGTAAATCTTCACGTCTATATCTTATTAGATGCTTAAGTAGTAATGTAGGAAGGTAATTAACAAATCAATCTTATAGACTTTTCCGTTAATAGTTCTGAAAACATCAGCAAACTGCCATAAAAAAGGATACGAGACTATTGATCTTTTCCGATCAGGGATGTGCGACGTGATGGGTGTTACATGAACGTCAAACGAACACAAAGGTATATGAAAATCGTACCATAAGACAGACGAAAAATATGTCGCAAGACAGAAGAAACTAAATGCAACAAAATGTGCGAAAAGATGAATCCGAAAAAAAAAACATAAGAGATACTTATTAGGAACAAAAATAAATAAAGTAAGAAAGGTCTCTAGTGGTTGACATCAACACAAAATTAATATCGTATAGGATAACACAAAAAAAGAAAAAGAAAAACGAAGATGAGAAAAAAAGGGCGAATAACTCTAATGATGAGAACTTTTGAATTTTCATTTTCATTTAGAATGTAAATTTTGTGATCAATGAATTTTAGACTTGATGATAAAATTGAATTCATGAAAACATTGAGATTCTAAATTTGAAGTATGTGTTGATTTAAATGTTATTAGGAGTGAATTATCTAAATCTATTTTAATTTTAATTTAAATATTTTTACTTATCAATCCAATTTAGATTATGACCATGTTTGGTGAATAGAATTTTAAATTAAAAATTATAGATTTAGATCACTTTTAAAATATTGATAAGCCAAATCTGTTAATTTAGGTGTCTGACAAATATAACATTATAACAACAGATTAGGTGAATATTTTCAAATTGAATAGGTTGTTGGGAGGAGTATTTTGGGTTTGAAGGATTGTATATAAAAGTTGTAAAGACTCTTTTATCCTTTAGAATTTTTTTGATCATCAAGTATAATTTTATTTATAGGAGAAAACCATACAAATAGAATATTATCACGTGCCTCATTAAAACCTCCCTAAACTATGAAGTAATACATATTCTCATGTATAATTTAAATAATTGTTTTCCCTTCGAATAGATGTGATTAATACACATGCTTCAAAATTATTTAAATTTAAAAATTAATAAATATAAATACGAAATTAATATATACATCATTCAAATATACTTTATAATGTTATAATAAAAAATTAATTTTCATAATCTAATGCATATTAATAGATATCAAATATTGATAATCAATAAATCATTCAAACATGTATTGCATATAATCATGTCATTCTATGTCATTTTACTTGTTCAAATAAAAAAGTATTTATCGCTATCAATTAATTTTACCAAACGTTTTTATACAATCTGCTAATACAATTAACTAGTCAAACAAGTTAATATAATTTATTATTAACTATTAACTAATATAATTCACTATCCACTATTAATTATTTACTAATTACCAAACAAAGCATAGTAACATATGTTGATCTAAGCGCTAGTCGAAGGTATGGATAACCTTTCCCAAAACATACTGATTAATAATGGCTAATCAGACTCTGAGGCAGAAATAAAAGGTTTCCTCTTTCTTAGGGATTATAAACGGACAGGCTGAGTTAGGGTTTTGACCGAAGTCTAGATGCTTAGATGTCATAGACTGAAGTTATTCAAGTAGCCGAAGCCTAGATACCCCAGACAGAAGAATCACAGTGGGCATTCTAGCCTTTTATGTTTTTGTATGGAGAAGTATAAATGAATCGAGTTTATATGAATACTATTATATTCGTGTTTGATTGTTTGTTCTTTAAGGTATTTGTACTTAGTTCATGTTTGTTAAAATTTTTAATATCAAGTTTATGTTAGTTTGTTTATTTTTAAATGCGTTTGTATTCGGTTCATTTAGCATTCATGAACATGTTTGTTTATGTGTTCGTTAATAAATTTATTTAGTGTTCATGAACACGGAACTCGTCAGGCTTCATAGTTTGACCTTCAAAATTCATGTTGTGTTCAATTTAGTTACTACTATATTTAAAATGCAAAAAATAGAACCGAGTAAACGTGCTTATAAATGATTCGATAAACGAGCTTATTCGTGAACATAAATGAATTGAACACAACTTTATTCGTTTATTAAATGAACAATTTTTTTATTTATGCTATTTTTTAATTTAATAAACGAATATAAACAAAAGATTCACAAATATTTCATCCAACACTATACTTATTTACACCACTATGCATGTGATAATTGATATGTCTCGGGATTATCCTTTGGTTCATTATTGTCCTGTTAGTATGCAGAGAAGGCGTATTTACTGGTTGGGTTTAGTTTTGATTTAAACGGAGATTTTTAGAGGATATATGGGTAAGCCCAATTTAGATGAAGCAAACATAATTTCAAACCCAATAACTTAACTAATTGGAACATTAATGGACTGATAGGCCCAAAAATAGTATTAAAGGATTTAGGATCATGAGAAAATGATCAAGAAGAAATGGGCCGTCAACTCGGACTTTTACTATAAATTTGGCCAGAATCTTCAATGACACCGATCATGTTTTTGTAAGTAAAAAAAAAAAAAATCCAGATCGATGCATTCTTTTCTGTTGTTAATTTTTTCTTACGAAAAGAGAAATATAAAGGTCTAAATGACATTATTTAAGATTATTACAATCTGCATGTAAACAAGCAATAGCAAAATCTGGGGGAGCAGAAAAAATATGAAAAGAGTAAAGTTCCGAACGACGACTCCTAGCCACAAAGGTTACCCCTCGATTATTACTACTCGCAGTCTCGCACCCATCAGTATTCAGCTTGTGCCACGACCTGGCCCCGCACGGCAGGGTTATTAATTCTGCAGGCTTCCTACGATCAAGCACAGTGTCCTTGTCAAAACTACCCGGATCAAAAAGTAAAATGCGGTGAACGTGGATCGAACACGTGACCTTCAAATCTTCAGTCTGACGCTCTCCCAACTGAGCTATCCCCGCCAGATGTTTAAGTTTGTTTTTCTAAATAACTAGAAGTGAACATCTATTTGGCACTGCATAAAACGTTGTTGCAGCAGAAGAGCACTTTTCGGAAAGTCATTGTTATGGGGCTAAAATCAGAGATTCAAGGCATCAGCTACAATTAACACGCGCATGCATGCATGATGAAACGAATATACCAATTATCCCAAGCAGAATTGAAAATAAATTTCTTTCTCTTTTTTCGGTTCTATGGTCAGCCTGTAAAGAATAAAGAAGGTGCAAGGAAATTACCAAAAGTGGGATGGGCGGGGACAGAGCTGGTGCTGGGTCGGGCCATGGGCAATCATCATGGGCCTGCCGGAAGATGCAGAAGCAGTTCCGTGATCGTGGTTGTGATGAATATCGTCGTCGTCTTCGCGGCGGTCTCTCCGCCGGAGCAGCATCCCATCTGGCCTTGCCTCACAATTGGTTGTTTTGGATTATTCATTTTGACTAAGAGGGAAGCTTAGAATATTTGACTATTGATTTACCAAAAAGGGAAGAAGCAACTCGATTGAAAAAGAATACGACGACCAAGGCCAAGAATATATAAATAAGCATTGGAGATCCGTCGGTTAAAATGCTGGGGCTGATAAAACTAGGCCCAGGCCTAACGTCTAAAATCCTGTTTCATCAGCCCAATACTCCCAACGGCGTCGTTTGAAAATTCCATCTTATGTTTTGCAAGTAAAATATACAGGATAAGTAAAATATACAGGATAATTGTTGATGACAACGGACCGGACGAGTTTTTGACCATCCCGATTTTCGATTCTGATTCAAAATATAGAAAGTTTAATTTTATCCGATCCTAATTTTAATAAGAAAAATAATATTAGTGATGTTACTGTTAGGTCGAAATGATGCGAATTGATTAAATTTTAATTTAATTGCGTACACAAGCTAAAAGTACCGGGGTTTTTTTTAACAATTTCACTAAAAAGATTAAATCTACAAGTCTCTAGAAACTCCAAGCTTCTTCATTTCACCACCGACCCAGCCACTAAACAAACCATTTTTTTTTCTTTTCCATCACCTTTGTTCTATACCGTGAATTAGAAAGGTTACGTGCCAGACTAACAATCGAGTGTGAATGGCACAGATTGAATTGAATTTGGGGTTGTCTCATAATGAACCTTTGTAATATTCGATCCGAATTAACTATACTAGTGGTTAACAAAAAAAAGGAAGGTTATGTGCGAGACTTTCTTGGCCAGACCAAGAAACAAATGAGCTATAAACTAAACTCTCATTCCATACCAGACCTCCACAAACATTTTACATAAAAAAAAGAGGGTGCAACAGCCAACACAACAGTGAGTAGATAGGTTAGAGTAGTAAGTAACTTGACATTTCCATACCCGGAAGGCTAGGCAAATAGAAGTAAAAAAGAGGTTCCTTGTGATATAGGCAAAATGGAGAAGATCCCTGCAACATCGCATACCTTAATTCGTTCCAACAAAATGCATGATACAGTAATTACCTTTTCCTAGAACCGTGGATGCTGTAAGATTGTGCCCCCAAAACAAGATGATTCTTCTCCCTGCATAATATTCATTTCCCTACAAGATAATGTTCTGAATCTTGACTTGAGGGCAAGGAAAATAAACCAGAAATTGTAATCCAATCAAACATAAATTCCCATATCCTCTGTGCATTGCACTGTGTATCTGAGGATAAAATAATTACAGTTGAGCAGAAAAGAACACTTAAAATCTTCAATCATGCCAACTAGAAATACATAGAAATGAAGAAAAAACATAGGACATTTACCAATTCGTTGATCATATAGTCACAATCCCGTCTCCTTTCCACTGTTTGCACCCCATTCAAGAAAGAATTTTCAACAAAAGTGATTCTACTTATCTTAGTTTTTCATCATTCAAAGAAAATTCAATACTTGTCAATCTATATACACCCAAAAATAGGAAGAACTATCACTAGATACAAACAAGAAATCAACTTCGAAACCAAGAATATGAAAAAATCTGTTTAAAATTATAAATCATAACCTCCATACAGAATCGTGAATCCACAAAATAATAGAACATACAAACTACAAGGCGACCACTAGAACAGCATCCAGCGGATATGAGTTTTTTTTTAGCAGAAACAAAAGAGCTTGACAATTCTTGTTAATATGAAGAGACAAGATGTTCCCATAGCTGAATTTGCAGTAATTGCCTAACACTATCATCCAAAGAGCAATTAAAATAAATCAACAATTGATGCGAGAAACCCATTTTTCTTTCCAAGAGGGTAGAGCAAATACATCCATCAAACAATGAATAATGTAAATTCTTGAGGATGCATTATTCAATGCAAGTAAAAACCACAATCGTGGCAGTACAACAACAGAATCAAAAGAAGGAAACAGATGTTTCGATTTCATCCTCTTCTTCCTCACTATCGTATTATAATTCCATCAAAATTTCAATTCTCTATCTATGATTCAATCTTAGCCAATAAGTTTACAAAATTTTCAATCAAAATGAATAAGCTTCCAAATAAAGCAAAATATTACCATAAGAAAAATGTCAAGCTATGGATTCCTTAGCTTCTCCCCGTTCTTCTTCAATCTTCTTCTTGTTCTTCTCAATGGCAGCTGCAACCTCTTGAGGCATATACTTCTCGTCATGCTTAGCGAGAACCTCGGTGGCCGAAAAGTAACAGTCGCCGCTCCGTGCTTTCGTAGATACGCTCCTCGACGAAACGTCCCTTTTAATTTCTTCCGTAAAGGGCTTAACAAATCCTTCAACCACAACGGAATGTCCTTCTCTAAACAAATCCGGTAGCGAACCTTCGTACCGGACTAAGATATCGGTTATCAAATCGGTAATGACGAACTCCATTTCTTTACAAGAACCGGGTTGAACCACGCTTCCTTCGAGGACCAGACCACCGAGTCTGAACTTGGTTTTCGACGGATTTTTCGTGTACTTTTCGAGGGCGTCGGTTGGGGTAACGTAGAAAACTAATTGATCTTGAAAATTGTTGAGGACTAAAACTACGAATCCCGCTACGCAACCGAAGGTTAAGGCGTAGGTCCAGAGGCGGCGGGTCTGGAGCTGGCGTGCTCGGGCCCCGATGTCGACCTTCTTGGGTCGGGTGGGGACGCGGCGCGTGGAAGAGGAGAGGAAGCGGATCGTGGGGGATGTGAAGAATTGGTTGATAGCGGCTAAGGGAGGTGGCGCGAGATGAGAGATCGACGGCGGAGATATGAAGGTGGATGGAACAGGGGGGTACTGACGGTGGTGGCTGCGGAGGAGATGGGATCTGAGACGGAGGGCGAGTCTGGTGGCCATTTGATTGACTTTCCCTTTTAGTTTTTCTCGGGAAAGGGATGGAAAATTCTAGCGTGCTAATTGAGAGGGTTTATAGGTGGGAGAACAGAAAGGGGAAGAAGGCGGCACGGCAGTTTAGTTTTGCTAGCTTTTATTGCGTGCCAAGCACGAGAGACTATTCCCGGCCTAGCATCCCAAATTAATATATTTTTTAATTTAAATTAATTGAATTTAAAATCAAATTAGTAAATTATATAATATTAAAAATTAAATATGATGTTATATAAATTTGGTTAACAAATTTTGAGTTAATTAAAATTTTAACTATTAAGTGGTCTCTACTCTCTCTACTCATTTATCTTAAAATTTAATTCATTTAAAAAATACGATACAATTATATAATATGTTAGGGTTTAAGTTTAGCATAAAGTCAAAGGTAGCCCCCAACGTTTGACCTTTTGGTCACTTTAGCCTCTATTCTTTTTTGGTCCAAACAACCTCTCAACGTTTTAATTTTGTGCAATTTTCACCTTGGTTGAATGGAAATCGTCAGTCAACAGACGTTGACCGTTGTGGACTTTATCTTTTTTTTTGGTCCAGACAACTTCCCAACGTTTCAGTTTTGTGTAATTTTCACCTTGGTTGGATGGGAACTGTCAGTTAACAAACGTTGAGCGCCTGTGACTGCCGTGGACTGCAGACATAATCTGCGGAGATGACGTGGCACTACCACGTGTCGTGTGATGTGGCATCAATGCCACATAAGAAAAAAAATATTTTTTTTAAATTATAGCCACTAAGAAAATGACACGTGGCATCTTCCCAATGGCTTGATTTTGGGCAAATGAAAATAATATAATTGAATCGACTTAAACCCTGGGCATTGCCCAAACTATTAAGCCAAAGCCTTCATTTGATATATGCCTTCGCAGATAATTTACTTGGTCTATTTTGAAAATTATTAATTAATTAAAAGAACACAGTACACGAACTACAAAAGAACAATATTTTTTTTATTTTTTCCTCAAATTTTACTGAGTTCTCAAAAAAAAATTCCTTTTGTAAGTAAATATATTCTCTCTGAAAGTTAAAATTTTCTTCTCGAAATACTCTAGGTCGATCGAGGGTGAGAAAATACTTTAGGTCTTATAAATCAATAGAAAAGTTGAGTTCTCAAAATATTTTTAGTGAATCTCAACGAGATTTGTGCAATTTCTACATAAAACAACATTAACATGACTCTAAACTAATCGAAGAACTTAAACCTTTCAAAAAAAATTAACTGACGAACCTCAACTTGTGCAAACAATATTTACCTTCGATCAACTGATTTTTTTGCGATACGAACAGATTTTAGTAAACGATTCAAGAGGCTCCTTTGTGGAAAATAGATGAAAATATTTTTTTTGAATTCCAATACTATTCTTTTTCTGTTGATTCAATTTTAAGAAGAAATTTAGGAATTTTTTATTTTAAAATTTTTTGAGTTTAAAATTTTGTCGGCTTTGGATGTTTGTGTTTTGGGTTATAATGGGTTACCTTTCTTTTTACCACGTGTTTTATCTTTATTTCTTTTAATTAATTAATAATTAATATTTAATAATTAATAATTCACTAAGACTAAGTAAATTATATGCGAAAATATATACCAAATGAAGGCTTTGACTTAATGGTTTAGGAGTGCCTTGCATTCTTTATTTTCTGGGTTTGAGTCCCCTCAACTACATTATTTTTATTTGCCCAAAATCTAGCCATTAGGAAGATGCCACGTGGCATCTTCTTAGTGGCTGTAATTTTTGAAAATATAATTTAAAAAATTATTATTTTTTATGTGGCATCGGTGCCATGTCACATGACACGTGGTAGTTCCACGTCATTTTCGCAGGCCATCTCTGCAGTCCACGTCGGTTATAGACGGTCAACGTTTGTTGACTGACGGTTTTCATCCAACCAAGATAAAAATTACACAAAACTGAAACGTTAGGAGGTTGTCTAGACCAAAAAAATTAGGAGCTAAAGCGACCAAAAAATATTTTAAAAAATACGATACGATCACATAATATGTTAGGATTTAAGTTTTAAGGTAATATGCTGGAGTTTTAAATTAACCTTAAATTGTAACTCTTAAACTCTAAATTCAAACCACGATCTCTAAATTCTAAGAACATAAATTTAAACCATTAAACAAATACTAAAATGAATCTTTAAACCTTAAAATTGGTATTATTGCTCTATTGTACTTTAAGACCAAAAGAATATTTTGGTCATGTTTGACAATTAGCTGATTACATTAGTTCATAGTTGATTGTATTAGCTGATTTGACTAGTAGAATATATTTGTTAATTGTATAAAACGGTTCAGTCAAATTAATTGATAGCGGATAGTTATTTGATTATTTAAACAAACAAAATAACATATATGGACATAATTATATTCAATATTTGTTTGAATAATTTATTAGTTATCAACATTTTGTATCTATTAATATTAGTTAAATTATAAAAAATAATTTTTTGATATAAAAGAAAACAATAGCTATATGTCTCATTAAAACTTCCATAAACTTAAATGAAAAAAAAATACACATGACGGTTAAAAACAAAAGACAACCATTAAAAGAACCAACCCACTAAACCAACAAACATCACCCAATATCCAAACTTAAGCCTTAATCCCTTAATTCAAATATTCTGGCACCCAACGGCCAACACTAAGAAAGGAGGCGTGTTGAAATTCCGAGACCCGGCACTCTCCTCCCCAACTAGTTTCTATCCAACAAAGCATGAATATGATGCACAATACTCGATGTATGAAAGTCTGATTTTAGAGTAAACCGTTATTTAACGGAACAAGACCTTTATGTTTAAAATAATTTTTTAAATTAATGAATCGTTCTTACTTCAAATTCATATAAGTAAAAAAAGAATTTCATTTATAAATACAAAATATTTTCTCAAACAAATGTATGAAAGTCTGGATTCCGCCATACCCGAACAGTTTTTCATATAAATAAATTTAAACAATTTTTATTCCAAAATTAATTTCATATAAATAAATTTAAACAATTTTTTATTCCAAAATTAATTTTAATTTGTGTTCTCGTATGAAAGTCTAGATAAATATCATATAAATATGATAAATCAAACTCATGCAAAAGATGGAACGCAATGTGAATTCATATAAATATGAAAACAATTTTTCATATAAATACACAATATTTTCTCAAACAAATGTACGAAAGTCTGAATTCCTCTTTCATGTAAATAAATATTTTCTCAAACAAATGTATGAAAGTCTGGATTCCTTCATACCCGAAGGATTTTTCATATAAATAAAATCCAAAATTAATTTTAATTTGTGTTCTAAAGTCTGGATAAATATCATGATTTAAACCCATACAAGCAAACATTCTTGACTATTCAACCAATTAATCATATTGAAGAATATGATTTAAGCCCATACAAGATAGGTAAACATTCTTAACCATTCAACCTAATCATATTAGGGTACGTAAATTTCATTTAAATTTGAAACAGTGCCAGATACTGTTTAAATCGTCTAGGTGTGTAAAGGGTAAATAATACAAAGCATTTAACCATAAAGAAAACAGGAAGGAGTGCAAGGAAGTTGCAAGAAGAAGGAAAAATGAAAACCCAAAGTTCATAAACTGTTCATTAATTGATGTTTAGACATCTTACAAAGAAGCACTAAAACACCAACACAAACAACCTTTTACTTAAAACTTGGTCATCAATTCTGCTTCCGCCACCACATGTCCTTCAACAGCTTCAACCACCTTCTCCTTGGTCACCTACACACACACACACACAAAAAAAAAAATCAACAACAATATTCTGTATTCATCACCAATTCATTTAAAAACAATATATTATCATTCAAGCGGTAGAACCGCGACAGAATACGTACTTTGTTGCCCAGATTCAATTCACCATCCAAAGCAAACAGCCTGAAGAGGAAACGGTGCCCGTGGGACGGCAGCTTGGGTCCTCGCCATCCAGGAACCTTATAATCGTTGTTGCCTTCTTTAATGTTAGCATAATCTCCACCGGCCTCCTCTTCCTTCCCGGAGAATCCCTCAGGGAGACCCTTCAGCGTCGGGGGTATGTTAACCACCACCCAACAGGTCCACGGCACGATAGGGCCGCTAGGGTCCGGCGCATCTATGTCTTCCACCACCAGGGCGAGCGACTGAGTCCCTTCTGGCACGTTGTACCATTCTAGCGGCGGAGACAGGTTCCTCTTTGCACCTTGACCCTCGTCTGTGTACTTCCTCGGCAGCTTGCCTTCCTGGTTTATGGCAGGGGATACAAGCCTGAACTGATCCTGGTCGCTAGCCATTTGTCTCGACAGAATATTTTGATGTTAGAATTTTGTTGATAGTTCGTTGCCTGGATTGGGTTTGTCCATCGGGGTCTGGTTATATATACGGAGGTGGAGGTGGAGGCGGCGAGGAAATGACAGGTGGTACGTGATGAAGCTGATGTAAACACGTAGAAAGCCACATGGAAAAATGGGGATCCTGGATTCTTCTAGCAAAGGCCAAAGCATTCCTTTTAATTGTTGATTCATGCTTATCCAAGTTTGAATTACTTGTTATATACTTCCGTGAAACACAATAGCACTAGTTTTTCTCTTTCTTTTTTCTTCTTTCAGTCCAATTTATTTTAATTTATCAATTTCAATGTTAGTTGTTGATAGTCGATAATCTATTTAATAATTAAATTTTTATATTTTATTTTGGTTTTTTTCCTCAACAAATTTGTTATTATTAATAATAAAACTTAAAAATTATGTCTCGTTAAAAATAAAGTTGAAACAGCAGTCTCCCTAGTCCCTAACAACTCACCAACGCCGCAAGGACCTAAAGTAGCTCGTTCTCATTCCCCACAATTGGATAATATAAAGAACAAATTACAGAAAAACAAGACCATTCAAAACTGCTGTTGATATTCTACAGCCCAGTAAAAATACCACCACGCTTTAAAGGAGGAGCGAGTCATTCCATCCTGCGCAAGGCAGTCAGATATCAACCAGAAAAAGGCAACCAACACCGAGGGCAATGTAACGGATCACTCAACCAATTCAACACTATCTATAGAATCAGATTCAATCAACAATATTGCTTTCTGCAAAATGTACCATAGCAGTTTTGAAAGCTTTAAATGCCCCAACTATATATTTTTTTGAATATACTAGTGTGATTACAAGATAGTATTTGTCCGATTTTCTTAGCCTTTTAATAACGCATACACCGTGCAACATAATGTTCAAACCTGAGTTACCTGGATGAAATATATCACGTTTTACCACTGGGACCACTCTACGAGTTCAAAAAGGCTCCAACTATATTAAATTTAACAATACCTTGCATTGTAGGAGACCATTCAATCTCGTTTTGGTTTATTATTGTTCTTCGATTTTTGTTTTAATTTTCAATAAAAATCATTTTTGTTTGACTATTTTTCACATATTTTATGCATGTTCATTTATCTTTATAGCAAATTTTAACTATGTTCTTCTGGCACGCTTTACTATGTTCTTGTGACACGTTTCTTCGATCTTATGGCATGTTGTTCGTTTAATTCTGTGGAAGATCTGCGATTGTATAGAGGTTCTCATTTCGCTCGTATTTGATTTACAGTTGTCAATACTTTTTCAGTAGTAGAACCTTTTTATGGTTGTTTGTCGATGTGTTTAGATCTGTTCTGCGAAGTAGCCTATAAGTTGCTTTAGTTCGCTCTACTTCATTATCTTTAATCTAGTTGGACAACGACTAAAAGTATTGTGGACGATTATTGAATTACTATAATCATGGACTTCAGATTCAAAAAAAGGCTTCCACTATCATTGCGTCTTTGAATTTTTTTATTTTATTTTAGAGATAATGACACAAATGTTCCCATGTACTTTGCAAATCTTTTAATGTGATGTTTCTATTTCCCCAAACTAACAATGTTAATTGATGATTTGACAAGTACACGTGACACTCTCACATGTTACCACGTAACACTTTTTTTCTTCTAAAAACATCACTTACAGTTTAGGTTGTAATAGCGTTCCCGCGGCGAGCAAACTTGACGTTTTTTATTATAAAAATATTTTATTTTGTGTTTTGATGGGAGTTGTCACTAACCTTTTTAATTTAGGTAAAATTGAATCACCTGAAAATTCGGTTATTTTAATAAAAACATGTTTTTGATTTTTACTAAAACAACGAGTTTTGGTCTGCAATACCAGAAAAAATTGATTTGGGAGTCGGTTACGTGTAAGGAAAGATGAGCACCACACAACACCCAAAATTGGTACCTATCGATTACATAGTGTCTTAACGATAGAAATTAAGAATTCAAATTTAATTTAAAAATTGTAATCCCTTAAAATATTAAAAATATATTTTTTATACGAAAGAAATTTACGCTCGGGCATAATTTTTGTTAGATTCCGGAATGAAGAGAATCTATTTTGAAAATTATAATCTAGAATTAAAAATGATATTTTGTAATAGAGATTAACGGAAAGCGGCACCCCTTAAGCTCAAGGTACATTTTTCACGGTAACTCCTAAAAAATCATTTAAAAAAATAATTAAAACAATTAATACGCGATATGTACAAATATATAATAATAATAATAATAATAATAATAATAATAATAATAATAATAATAATAATAATAATAATAATAATAATAATAATAATAATAATAATAATAATAATAATAATAATAATAATAATAATAATAATAATAATAATAATAATAATAATAATAATAATAATAATAATAATAATAATAATAATAATATATTGTTATGAATATTTATCTGTGGATGTTTATAATGATAAGAACTTTATATAAGAGATTTGATTTACTTTATCATTAGGAATATTATCTCCATTAATTAGAGTTTAATGTATTATGTACTTCTTATTCCTATAAATAGATGAATGCATTGTACACAAGTCTAGTTTTGATAATAATACGGAGCTCTCTCTTTCTCTCATCTCTTAGTTATTTTATTCTTATTCGTTGTCCTTCATTATTTTATTCACAACACGTTACCAGCACGAGCTTCTAATCAATTGAGATCTTCGTCGTTCGAATCTAAAAAAATTATTGGAAAGAATTCGATTCCAAGGTGAATCAAAGATAATTTTTTTTCTTCATCAATTTTCTTTTTATTACTGATTACCTTTCTCTTTATATTTTAACTTGGTTTTTAATTTTTTTGAAAAACCAAAGAGGGGCGTGTTCGATTGTATTTAAGCATTGGGTAAAGATGAATTTGCGGTTTCTCACAAATCAAAGGACGAATTAACAGAGATGGGTATACCATGATTGGTTGTATTTTAATTTCAGTATCAATCGCTTATTTTTTTTATTTTGTTAGTGCTTTTCACTGTTTCGATAAAAAAGTTTCCTATGTTGTGTTTTGCATATGCGTAAACTGTAAGAGAAAAGGGTAAATTTTGTCAAGTTCTTCATATTTTTCTGGTTTATTTACTTTAGTCCCTACATACTTGTTGTGATTTATTTATCAATATTTAGTTTATTTTATCCTATTGATGATATTTGATATTTTAACCGTGTTTTGAGTTTTACATGATATGTTTGAATGACGTGGTAAGAGACATGACAAAAAAAAGATTATGAGAAGTCATTTTGGCCGTTTGCTATGTCTCTATTGTCCTTAAGAGGAAAATCAACATCGGTAAATTCTAATTTTATTTTTATTCTTTAAATTTTATTTTAAAGTTCGATAAATCATGGTGATTTTGCTTGAAAGTAATATTTATTCTACGTCGAAAAAAATCGACTATAGACTTTTCCCAAGTTCATGTTACCAAAATTCATCTTGACAAGAATTTCCGTGGGAGACATTCCCTGAAGTGAATGCAAATCATGATGTTTATTTCATGCGATTATCAATGATGGTGCATTCCCTGAAGTGAATGCAAGCATGATGTTTAATCCATGCGATTATTGGATCTGTTTCCTTCCTTGAAGTGAATGCAAACATGGTAAATCATTATTCAATTAGAGACATAACTTCGATATAATCCAAGTATATTGGCTGGACATCCCGTTCTGCGAGGCTACTGGTCTCAAAGGAAGTTTTTAAAGGACTTTGTGAACTGGTTTAACAATTCCGTATACGAGGATTAAATCTTTGTTCTCTGTGATAAGGATATGTTAATAAAAACATACTCCACTTTTCACGACAAATAATGTTGTCATTAGACACAATATCGTGAAAAAGTTTTAAAGGCCCACTAGCTCTACTCCATTCCCTAAAGTGAATGTAAGATTATATTATGGAAAGAATAAAAGCCACATTAGAAGTTGTGGTCGTGGTCAAGACTATGAATATATACATGAAAAATATGGTCATTTTAAGAATACTTCTACCCACCGGTAGTGAGGTTATAAGGATGACAAGAGTGATAAAGATTATTCTAAGAAAGTGAAATCTTTTTTATTATCAATGTGAAGTTATAAACCATTGATCTCGTGCTTATCGTACGCTGAAAAAAATCAACAATCATTGAATGATAAAAGGAAGAGAAATAAAAGAAAATTTTATTTGCGAAAATGACGAAGATAATATTGGTACAACTCATTTGGACGTTGTTAATTTCCTTATAACCCTCAAAGGGAATAAACCATCTTCTGATTATTATCATAACTTTGAAGAGAATTATTTATCTTTTATTTATTTTACTTTATGTTTATTTACTTTACACATTAATTATTTACGTTTTATATTTATATATTATAATATTTATTTATTTTGTTTAACATGATTACTTATCAAATACAATTTATGGTGACGATTTATGCTTAACAGAAGCATAAAATATATTTTTCTATTTAAATGTAAGGGAAAATGTAAATACTATATCTCAAAGTACTGAAAATATTGATGCTCCAGAAGAGCAATAATTTCCCGAGAGAAAGCACATTATGAAAAATGTAGAATTGCAAATATTGCAATTATTACCGCTAATAGTAATAATATCGTCACCACTAGAAGTAGAAATTTTAAGAGAGCAATATGAGTTCGCAAAATATTCTTTTAGAAGTATAGATAACATATATTATCAATTGACATTTAAAATAAGCCAATGTGATATAAGTTCTGGTAGCCAAAAGTCAGTGAAAAGCTCTAGAAGAGCTATATATTGCTACCAAAAGATAATTTCTATTGAAAGCTCCGAAAGAGTTAAATATATTCCTATTCAAAGAAACAATTTTGATAGTTATACTAGACATGTACGTGTGAAATTGAATTACATGTTATGGTAAACCAAAAGTTTACTAAATTCAAAAATATACACACACACGTGTATATAGTTGGCATGATCGGTTAGATCATCCTGATCAATAATGATGCGGAAATTATTGAGATTTACATGCACATGTATTAAAAGAACCTGGAGTTCTCGTGGTGCTTATTCTCAAAAAAATTAATTAAATTTCGCTTATTAAAGAACATGAAGTTCTTGTGTTGCTTAAAGGAATTGATTAAATTTCACTTACTAAAAGAACCTGAAGTTCTTGTGTTGTTTGTTCTCAAAGGATTTAGTTGAATCCACTTACCAAAAGAGCTAGATCTTGAAGTTCTTGTACTGAAGTTGAGACTGCATGTCTTGCATATCTTAATGAAATATGAGCCCATATATTCACAAATGTGGAAAGTTTTATATGATTTTAGTAGATGTGTCTACATTGTTTTATCAACTTACAACTAGAAGTTTGTGAGATTTATTCTAAAAGAATTCAGATTATGCAGTTAGACTATTCGTCTTGCAAAAGCCTATTGATTATGAAAAATATAGTTTAACAAAATTTCAATTAGATGCCTCCTCTTTAATAGCTGAACTATGAGAACAAAAGAGTTATTATTTATATGGTGTTTCCATATAGCAACACTTATACACATCAAGCCAACGAGTTATAATAAACTCCATGTTATGATTGGTTTTTGGTCAGAAGCTATACATTTCCCATTTTATAATTTTTGAATGTGCGATATGAATTGCTCCACCACAACGCACAAAATGAGTAAATAAAAAGGGTTGAGGATATATATTGAGTACAAATCTCCTTTTATGTTTAAACTCTTAAACATTAATTGAAGAATCATTTATGAGATGATTTTTCTCAACATCAGAGGGAGAGAATAATCAGCTGGATAAAGAAGGAAAATGAATTATCATTATCTAGATCCTCGAATATAAACTAAAAGTTTATAAGATAATTCAAGTTATTGTATGTGAACTGCCATGCATATTTACTAACCTAATGAGAGTAATCAAGTCTCATATACCAGCTAAAAATGCTCTAAGTTTAAATTACATGTTAGAGCGAATGAATGTAAATCATGCCTGAAGCATGATAGTTAAAATTGGTTCCAATGATCAAAATTATTGTAAACAGAAAGTAGTATGAGATGGTCATATATTGGAGGCGAGTGCTCATGAAGAGACCCAAGACATAACTAATTATAAAACTCTTGAAGAGTTTCAGGTACCTAAAATAAAGATTGAAATCTTGAAGAGATCTCGATGAGTTATGTTACTACAAGAATAAATAAATACATAAACAAGTTCAGGTTCAAGGTCAGATTCGGAGGCTTTCGGGTCAGAATTTTGCAAAACGGGCTTCAAAATCGGACTCAGGATGTCGAAAAACATAAAATAGGAGTTTTCGAAAAATTTTGACTTTTTGGTCAATGGTCAAAGTCAACGCCGACGTCAGCAGTCAACGGTCAATGTGGCCAGAGTCAACATTGACGTCAGCAGGTCAACGCTAACATCAGCAGCCAACGAGTAGAGGTCAACTGAGTTGACTCGACTGACTCACTGAGCTGACTCGGGCTGAGTTGACTCGGCAGACAGGTTGGGCTCGAATACGGGTTGGGTTATCAGATTTTGGGTCGAGCCAGTTCCGGTTTTGGGCTTCAACCGAAATGGGTTTGGACCAGGTTAGCTGGTTCAGACCTTTTAGCCAACTGAACCGACCCACTTACCTTAAGGCATTCCGATCGCCAAAAAAATGCTAGAGAGGTCGCCGAAGATGTCGAAAAGCACGACCTGACCGTAAACAAATTGGAAAATTAGCCCACAACACTACCATTACAATAGAAATAGGAAAATTGGCCGAAAACACACTAGATGGAAGGAGGACATCGACGAATGGAAGGAGGACGACGACGTAATTGCCGGAAAACAGAAGGTTCGAACTTTGGGTTTCTACCGAGTCTTCGAACCAAGCTTCACAAAGTACAGCGGCGCTAACGCGCGAGTGGCGGCCAGAGTTGGAGTCGCGACGTGCCATCGGTCACAAAGACACCGGCGGTGATAATCACAACGGCGCGGTGGCCAAGACTAGGCCGTGGTTCGACGAGGATGGTAAGAGATGGTATAGAGCTTTCTAGAAATTCAGAGCTCATTCCCTTTGGGTAGTTGAGGGGTCAGATGGGTTATTAAATCTTATTTAATAAGCTTCCCAAACTAACTTTAATATTATTGCAGGCAACCCTTGACAAGAATGAACACTTGGTTCAATGGTTTTAGCAAGAGGGGAACAAGGGAGGGGTGAGGTCGTGAGTTTAAACCCCACCAACCTCACTTGTTCTACATTTAAAAAAAAATCTTAGGGTGTTACACATTGCCTATAATGTATCTTGGTTTACCCCTTGGGGAAAACCCACGACGAAAGGAAATGTGGGATTCGGTCATTGTAAAATTTTGATCGAAGTTGGCAGGATGGAAGCGAACTTTGATGTCGTTTGTAGCTAGAGTGGCGTTAGTTAATTCATTTTTGTCTTTGCTGCCAGTAAACTATATGGGCTTATTTGTTGTACCGAAAGAGGTGATTAAAAAGATTGATCAAATTCGTTGGGCTTTCTTATGAGGGCATGTCTCTACATAGAAAGATGAGTTGGGTATGCTGGATTAAGGTTTGTCGTCCACGACACCTAGGGGGTGTTGGTATCGTTGATTTACGGGTTAGAAATTTAGCAATGCTTTCTAAATGGGCTTGGCGTTATGCTCAAAATCCAAAGTCGCTTTGGCGTGATTTGATAGTAGCTAAATATGGGGAAGCTATTCTTTGGTGGCATTTTGATTATACGTGGTTGAATTCAATGTTTTTGGTTTAGAAACAAATTGTGCAATCGACATCGGGTGTTGAGGTTGGCTCGGCTTTGGAATTATCTATTTTTTGTGGAAAGTGGGTGATGGTACGAAGGTGATGTTTTGGTGGGATCCGTGGTGTATTGAAGAGCCCCTGAAGGATGTATACCCCTAAAACTGGGTTAGGAGTTTTATAAAGCGATCACATGTTTGATAATGTTATCTTTGAACTACAAAAGATTAAAATCGAGTCAATTGAATAAGTAAGTCAATGGAATTGAGAATGAAAAAGCTAATTAAGCTAAAGATCGATTAGCAAATGAGTAAAGTAATTATATCTTAAGGAGTATGAAGGAGCATATACGAGTATTAAGAGGTTGATTAGTATATGAATTGAATTATTAAGGATTTAATTTTAAGATGTGAGAATGAAATGATTGGAGATGTAACTAGTCTTGAAGGACTAAAATGCAAGAAGTTTAAAGTTGAGAGCAAAGGATCAAATTGAAACAAAGGTAAAATAATATTTTGCATGTGTAATTAGACCATTAATGATTAGTGGAACACATGTGGTAAAACCATGTTGCACATGTAAAAGGAAGGGTGATGGTCGGCCATGTTGTGGAGGATGGAGAACCAATTTTCTCTTATGCTTTGTCTTCCTCCCTTGAAGTCCTTCATTTGGCTGATTACTCCATGGAAGAAGGAGGAAAATTTTTGAGGTGGTTAAGGTAGAGCATGAGTAAATTTGGTGGTAAACTAAAGAAAGAAAAGTCTTATGATTCAAGTGATTTCAACAATGGATGGTAAGTTATTTCTTGAGTAATTGGTTAAGCTTAAATCTATAGTTTTTGGTTTGGAAATTTATATGTTTTCTTTGAATGAAATGCAAGAACAAAAGAGGCTTATATTGGAACTGAATTTGAAGTTTTAGAGCTGAAAATGCAAGGGAGACTTAAGCTTAAGTGAGGACTTTACTAAAAAGTAACGAGTCCCAAGCAGTTAAAGCATTGGAGTCATTTTGCACTATCTGTGGAGAGAACCACTATATGAATGAATGTCCTGCCAATCCTTAGTCGCTAAATTTCATTGGCAATTTTGGACGTTATTATAATTCTAACTCCAATGCTTATAATGAGGTTGGAGGCAGCACTTTAACTTAGTTTGGGGAAATCAAGGAGGAAACTAGTATAATGCACAATGGCAGAATGCCCAGAGGCAAAACCAGAATGCCATGCCAACATTCTGTCAAAATATCATGCCACAGAGAGTTCAAAATAATTTCCAGCAAGGGCAAAGACTCAATCAAGGAGGCAATCTTACAGAGTACACATAGCATAATGATGTCATAGTTCATAGTTTGGTAGCCTCGATACGGAATTTAGATATCCAGATGGGACAAATTGTGAATGCACTCAACAATCGTCCACAAGAAGCTTTGCCAAGTGACACTGAAGATGCTCGGCACAAAGGTAATGAGCAGTGCAAGGCCATAACCCTTCGAAGTGATAAACATTGTGAGGCAGAAACGACTGCCAAGTTGGAAAACTAGTGCCAGCAGATGAGCTTAGGGAATCAGAGAAGAAGAAAGCCAAAGTAGATGATGCCAACGGTGATGCCCACAATGATGCCAACACTCATACCAGTTCCAATGCCAACGATGATGTTAACAATGATGACAAGCAGACTGAGGCCAAAAAGCATACTAATGCCAAAGTGGATGCCAGCATTGCCTCGGCAAAGCCGACAGTGCCAGCATATATGTATCCACCGCCACTATTTCCGGCCAGACTTCAAAAGCACAAGTAGGAACAACAATTTAAGCGCTTCTTGGAAGAGCTTAAGCTATTTCAAATTAACATTCCATTGGTAGAGGCACTTGAGCAAAGCCCAACTATGTAAAATTCATGAAGGACATATTATCCAAAAAGAGGAAGTTGGGAGAGTTCCAGATTGTTTCCCTCACACAAGAATGCAACGCCATGAACTTGAATTGATTGCCACCAAAGCTTAAAGATCCAGGGAGTTTTACTTTCCCTTGTACAATCGACAATAAATTCATGGGTAAGGCATTGTGTGATTTAGGAGCCAACATCAATTTGATGCCACTATCTATTTTCAAAAAGCTTGGCATAGAAGCAAAACCTACCACAATGACACTCCAATTGGTAGATCGATCCTATGCACATTCCAAGGGTAAGATTGAGGATGTGTTGGTAAAGGTAGACAAATTTATATTTCCATATGATTTTATCATTTTGGATTATGAAGATGACACTAATGTGCCAATTATTTTGGGTAGGCCATTCCTTGCAATGGGTATGGCGCTTGTTGATGTTCATAAAAGGGGAACTAACCATGCAAATGAATGACCAACATTTTACTTTTAATGTGTTTCAAGCTTTGAAATGTGCAGATGAATCAGATGAATGTCAAGCCGAGGAGATGATGGAGGCCATTTATACTTTGGACATGGTACAATTGTAACAGGATGCAGAATTTGATGCCAACATGCTTGACAACATAGCTAAACTGTTTGAGGAACCTGAGGAACCAGCCTTGGAGGCTGAAGATGTGATTTACTTTGAGCCACTCCAGTTGGTTGGCAGAGAGATAAAGAAACCGAAACCATCAATCAAGGAATCACCAGAGTTGGAGCTTAAGCTACTGCTAGAACACTTGAAGTATGCCTATCTAGGTGACCACTAAACATTGCCAGTGATTATTGTCGATGATCTCACTAATGATCAGGAGGCAAGATTGTTGGCAATATTAAAGACCTATAAGCAAGTGTTGGGCTGGACCTTGCAGATATCTGAGGTATAAGCCCAACTATTTGCATGCACAAAATTATTTTGGAGGAATATCATTGCAAGAGTATTTAAGGTCAAAGGAGGCTGAACCCGAGCATGAAAGAAGTTGTAAAAAAAGATTATCAAATGTCTTGATGCTAGAATAATCTATCCTATATTTGATAGCTCTTGGGTTAGCCCGGTGCAGTGCGTGCCAAAGAAGGGTGCCATGACTTTTGTACAAAATAGCAAGGATGAGTTGACCCCATCTAGAACAATCACATGATGGAGAGTGTGCATGGATTATAGGAAGCTAAATAAAGTCACGAGGAAGGACCACTTCTCTTTGCCTTTCATCGATCAGATGTTAGACAAACTGGTAGGTAAAGCTTTCTATTGTTTCTTAGATAATAGTTCAGGTTATAACCAGATTGCAATAGCTCCCGATGACCAAGAAAAGACCACATTCACTTGTTCATATGAGTTATTCGCCTTCAGAAGGATGCCATTCGGGTTGTGCAATGCGCTAGCAATGTTTCAACATTGTATGATGTCTATTTTTTCTTATTTGTTTGAGCACAACATGGAAGTGTTTATTGACGAATTCTCAGTGTTTGGTAACACATTTGAGGAATGCATTCTGAGCTTGGAGAAAGTTTTGAGGAGATGCAGTGAGACAAATCTAGTCTTGAACTGGGAAAAATGCCACTTCATGGTGAAGGAGAGCATTGTTCTCGGGCACAGGGTGACCAAGAATGGACTAGAGGTTGATCCAGTGAAAGTCGAAGTAATCAAATAGTTACCACCTCCCACAAGTGTTAAAGGTGTAAGAGGTTTTTTAGGTCATGCCAGTTTTTATCGACGATTCATTAGAGACTTTTCTAAAATTTCTAAACCTTTATGCTTGTTATGAGAAAAATATGTCGCTTTGCATTTGATGATTCTTGTTTGAGAGCGTTTCAGGTCCTTAAAGAGAAGCTGGCTAATGCCCCTATAGTCGTGGCATCATACTGGAATGAGCCCTTCATGCTCATGTGCGATGCCAACGACTATGCCATCCGAGCAGTGCTTGGACAATGACGTGGCAAAGTTTTTCACGCTATTACTATGCTAACAAAACACTTAATTAAGCACAACTTAATTACACCACAATTGATAAAGAATTTCTTGTAGTTGTATTTGCATTTGATAAATTTAGATCTTATTTGTTAGGTAATAAAGTAGTTGTTTTTACAGATCACTCAACACTGAAATACCTTTTGGCAAAAAAGGATGCCAAGCCGAGATTGATCCGATGGAGCTCCTACTACAAGAATTTGATCTCGAGATTCGGGACAAGAAGGGAAGTGAAAACTTAGTAGCTGACCACCTATCATGACTAGAGTATCACCGTGAGGATGAAAATGTTAAATCTATTAGAGATGAGTTCCCAGACAAGTATTTACTCGCAATGGATGTTGTGCCATGGTATGCCGACATCGTTAATTATTTGGTGAGAAATGTCATGCCACCAGATTTGGACTACAATGACAGGAAGTGATCTTCCGTTGGAATGAGCCTTTCATGTTTAAGTAATGTGCCGATCAAGTGATCTTCCGTTGTGTGCCAGAGGATGAGCAACATGCTATTTTGCAATCACGCCATGCCACACCATATGGTGGACACTTTCCTGGACTAAAGACTGCTGCCAAGGTGTTGCAGTCAGGTTTTTATTGGCCTATGTTGTATAAGGATGCTCATGACTACACCAAGGCATGTGATCCGTGCCAACAAATTGGGAATATCTCTGGCAGACATCAACTTCCGCTCCAGAACATCATGCTGATGGACTTATTCGGTGTTTGGGGGATAGACTTTATGGGTCCATTTCCCCCATATTTTGGATATATATATATATATATATATATATATATATATATATATATATATATATATCCTTGTCGCAGTCGATTATGTTTCCAAGTGGGTAGAGGCTATTGCCCATCCAACAAATGATGCCAAAGTCGTTGCCAAGTTTTTGCACAAGCATATCTTTACCCGTTTTGGTCCTCCTCGAGTGATCATTCACGATGAGGGCACCCATTTTAAATGCAGTCTAATTACTAAAGCTTTGTGCAGGTATGTGATACAACAAAGGATAGCCATGACCTATCATCCACAAACAAATTGGCAAGCCGAGATTTCCAAAAAGCAGATAAAGAATATCCTAGAAAAGACTGTGAATCCTTTGAGAAAGGATTGGTCTTTGAGACTAGATGAGGCTTTGTAGGCCTATAGAAATGCCTTCAAAAATCCGCTGGGCACTTCACCTTTCAAGCTTGTATATGGTAAACCATGCCATCTGCCAGTAGAGCTTGAACATAAAGCGTATTGGGCAACCAGAACACTTGACATGGCATGGGCCGCAGCGGGAGAAAAAAGGATGTTAGACCTCAATAAGTTGGAAGAATTCTGAGCACTCACCTATGAGAATGCCAAGTTATATAAGGAAAGAACCAAACGTTGACATGACAAGAAAGTTCTGCCAAGACATTTCGAGGTAGGTCAACTTGTTCTTTTTAACTCACATCTTAAATTGTTTCCAGGCAAGCTTAAGTCGAGATGGTCGAGCCCTTTTGAAGTAGTACAACCCCATGCCCATGGTGCTGTGGACATCAAGGATTTGAAAACCGGAGAAATTTTTAAGGTAAATGGCCAGCGCTTAAAGCACTATTTTGAGGGGCAGCAGAGAAATGCCAATGAGACTGTTCTCTTGGCAGAAATACCATAACACCATCGATAAATTTGAATCTTTGTAAATATTAGGTTGGTTGTTTTTCTTTGTTTTTAGGATTTAGGATTTTTCACCAGTTTTTCTTTTTTCTTTTAGTCTGTATTTTTAGTTTTTCTTTTGTTGGGTTGAAAGGTTTCATTTGAGTGGATGCAGATTTGGTGTCAGACATATATATTAATTTTCAATGAGTGGCAAGATTGAATGGTGCTGCGCCCAGAAGTGGTGCCAGCAGCTGAGCTTGGCATGCGATGAGAGTAACTTGGGGAAAAGAAATTACCCTAGCTTGATTTAATTTACACCATGAGAAAAAAAATATATCCAACCCTAGCCGCCCAAAAATTAAGGTGATTTAAATTCAATTTAATTACCTTATCACTTTAAATCTTATCCTTATCACTTATCCTTTCCATAAACTATCACGTCATCCTTTTTCCTCTCCCCAAAACATGCCACCTTTCATCATTACCCTCTTTAAAACGGTCATAATTACTTTCACCCTAACACTCAATCTTTCCATCTTTCAACCCCTTCATTTTTCTTTTCTTTTCTTTTTCACTTCATCTTCTTTACCTAGCCGATTAATTCTCTCCCTCATTCCACCCAAGAAACTTAAGCTTTTGTTTCTTTTCTTTTCAAACCCTTCCATGGCTTCTTCATCTAAAACCTTCAAGACCTTTTTCAACGATGAGATCCAAAAGAAGTATGAAGATCACTTTGCTTCAAAGAATTTTTGCTTCGAGAGAAACTTCATCTTCGAGCCCGAGAAAAATCAAGTGTTTCCCTCTGAGTTCATGGATATCGTCACCAAACACAAGTGGAAGACGTTTTGCCAACAAAAGGGTGAGATCTTTCCAAATCTTGTTCGTGAAGTTTATGCACATTTAACTACTAAATCAAACTCGTTTTTGATGATTATAGGAGAATGTGTGCGATTTGATGAAGGGTCTATCAATATACTGCTCAAGTTGGATGGAGATGATGAGCATGCCGTGTTTGCTGCCAACATGACCTCTGCCAAACGTAATAAGCTTTTGGAAGATTTGTGTGAATAAGGCACAGAGTGGATCGTATCCTCCAAAGGACACCGAACGGTCAAAAGAGTGGCCCTTAAACCATAATCAAAGGGCTGTAACCATTTTCTCAAGGCAAGTTTGATGCCGACGACCCACAATGAGACCGTTTTGAAGGACCGACTGATTTTGTTGTATTCTATTCTGACAGGCTATAAAATTAATGTTGGACGAATTATAATCGATGAGATATACAAGTGTGACCACAAGCCAACTAGAGGTTTGTTCTTTCCTCTTCTAATTTGTAATATTTGTCTGCAATACAATGTGCCCACGACAGAGGAAGACATTGCCCTTGAAGGGCTACACAATTACGTTAGCTGGCTGGAGGAACCTCACTAGCATTACTGTGAAGGACACGAACAAGGGTAAGGGGAAGGCTGCCATGCCAACACTGAAAACCAAAGAACCAAAGGCAAAGCCAACAACCTCAATACCAACAGAGATGACAACATTGCTTGCCCAGATATATCACCAGCAGGAGATCGTTCTTCGAAAATTAGAGGAGGCTGGGGAGCAGAGGAGGAAGCTCTGGTGATATGAGAGCGCCAGAGATGTTGCCATCAAAGAGACCTTGGTGAGCCTTTCTGTAACACCCCTCTCCCGGTTTAGTAGTAAACCGATCAAGCGGTGTTAAGCAAGATAGAAAAATCGAGGAAAATTTTAAACTTTTCTAACTCATCCCTAATGGATGAGTTACTTGACTAACAAGCAACAACAACCACAATCCAATATTCAAAGCTACTATATTAAAGTCATACTCTAAGGATCAATCAAGGAGTCATACACTTCTAAACTTACATACATGCCAAACAACCAACATAAAATAATTCAAATCATGACTACATACGTAAACAATCTTACTCACTTAATATATTATTCGAATCATGTATGAACTCAGCAACCAATTTCTTTATCTAACATGTATTTTGATCCTAGATTCATGTTTTAGTATATTACAAACCAATTTACCATTTAGACTCAACCAAAACATGCATCATTCGAACAAGACTAGGGTAATCAACATCCATTCGAACCTCATGGCAGCCAAGACCAAATCATTTCTATTCGAATTCCATTAAGTAGTCTAGCATGAACCTATTAACATCATACAAAATCTGCCCATGTACATGATCAAAGCTTTCGAATGTACCCCTAACAAAATTTCAAACCATTCCATTTAATCAAGCCATTCAAACTCAACTACTTGCACAAGAGAACATTCTAACCCAACCATAGATGTATACATGGAAGTAATTATCATACATGCTCAACTAAACAACAAAGTCTAATAAGGAAGCTGCCCATGAACATAGCATTCATGCCTATCATCTAATCAACCGATTCACAAACCAAACAACTTATTTCCCCATATACAAATAGCATATACACTTCATACATCAATTCACGACTCAACACATACATCCATGTTTTAAACTAATCAAATGTCAAGCCATATGAATATACTCACAATCTATATATATATATATCATAATCATGCTTTACAAACCATAGTATCAAAATCATGACTTATACAGACTTTAAAGTATGCCAATGCATGACCAAACTAAGTTATATATACAAACTAGGCCACCATTTTAGTAGATTACAAAAGAACATGTACCATATATGCAGCTAGAGTTTGTTTTCTTTGCCTTCCACCAAGATAGATTCAAAATTACTCCCAACCTGTTATTTGGGAAGAAATAGAAACAAGAAAGTGATAAGTACACAAGGTACTTAGTGAGGTAGCAGGCTTTATCAGTCTAGATCATTGAGTTTAGTTTTCAAGTATCATACATTTGATCCCTAATTAGCACACATATAACACATGTTTAGTAAGCTTAGTAATAAATTCACAGCAAGACATATGATTTGTTACATGCTCTCATTCCATTTGTATGGTTTCACATTAAAAGCTTAACACTCAAGATATATTCAAGCAAGATACAACAATAATACATGTCATGTATGGTCATTAAATAAACATTCTCATTTCAAGATTTATCTAATTTCAAGTAGTATATATCTAGCAACAAAATTCATGCTTTCACATTCTTAAACGTTTTATTTATTCATTTCTTTCCTTGTATCTTTCAGAATCATTTTACATGTTTGGGCCTTGGTATATAGTAAGATATATCTATTCAGTCTCCAACCAATTGTCGCCTTAAGAATGGTACATACAGTACCTGGTCAATCCGTACTACTGCCGCCAATGACCAATACAAACATCCCTTCTACTGTCGCCAAATAAGGCCTTAGCCCGGGACCATAGTTCAACCCAATCACAAGAGCTCTAGACTCTAAGGCATGCCTTACTACCTATGACTCACTAACCACCAAGGCAATGTATTTAAATTTAAACTTTATTGATCAAATATCATGTTTCAAGTAATAAGTCACATATAAGATCACTTCAAGTATCAAGATTATCAATGTACTACATGTTTAAGTAACCATTATCATGTTCAAGGTAAGCCCTTAGGCCATTCAAAGATAGCATTCAATTGTACTTCCAACTTCATAGTCAAGGTAGCCCTTAGGCCATTCAAAGATAACATTCAATTATTCTTCCAAGTTCATACATCATTTTATCAAGTTTTGATCCTTTAAGGATCCAAGAATGTTCGAATAACAATGTTATTTATCTAAGATTTCATTCACTTGTTCAAGTAACGTAATATACAATCAACATGCAAGAACTAACTAGTCATTATTCATTTTCCTTTAACCATTCTTCCCATTTAGGTTACCAACTATAATTAAGTCATGTTACATGGAAAGTGCATCACACAAGAAAAAATAGACATGTAATTGTTTGTTAAGACCTAAGTCTTAACCCTAAGTTAGCCATACTCACAATACTCCAAGCTAACTCTGATCTCGAATAGCAATTCCCTTGAGTTTCTTGTTAGCTTTTCCAGCACCTTCCTTCTCAACCAATCCAACCTCTTGTTCTAATATCCAATCATGCATACAAACATATCATTAGAGCTCATTCAAAGATCATATTATTCAAATCACCTCAATGTGTCATTTTAACACAAGCATTCAATCATTCTTGCATACAATTTCAGGGCAGCAACATATACACAAACAATCCATTTTCAAACAACTCAATTCTATTTATAATACACCATACAATCCCAAATTCACTAATCAAACTCATACAATCAAACAAATTTACATTAATACACCAAACTGTTTTTCTTCCCATAACAAATTGCATACCCTTCACTATTTTGTTTATATCTTTTAATCTATACGTCAGAATTTCAATTAGTTTATACTGCTAGAAAGATAATTTAATCCTATTTATAACCATATAAACCTTTCATTTTTACCCTTTACCAATTAGTACAGTTTATTGCTCAAAGACAGAGCATATGAAATGCTGGACAGATTGCACTACCTTTACATTTTCATTTCCAGATTTCACCACACAATTTCAAATTCAATACCGTTTGTTCCTAGTGAAACTAGACATATTAAAGTATATTCTATCCAAATTTCAGCTTAAAATTCATCTCCTACCATTTATAGGAATTCTCCAAAGTCACTACCCAGAACATGGTTTTCTGGGCAGGTTCATTAGAACATGTTTCTAGTTATTCAATTTTTTACTAGCTTATTTTCCATATGTAGTCCTTATATCATGTTTTAATACAAATTCACTAGGATGATCAAATATCCTTCTAATTTAGTAATTTCAGCCTATTAACTTACAACTTGACCCTTCCCATGTTTTTAGCAAATCTTCCAAATCAATT
The DNA here is from genome assembly GCA_958450335.1 of Hibiscus tridactylites. NCBI lineage: Eukaryota > Viridiplantae > Streptophyta > Magnoliopsida > Malvales > Malvaceae > Hibiscus > Hibiscus tridactylites. The sequence continues at coordinate 35,230,792 of OY288267.1, read as the reverse complement.
TCTACCTTTTAACTTATTATCCACTTGATTAACATTCACTTTCATTCCATAAGATTAATTTCCAGCCCTTAAACTATCATAAATCATCAACTCAAGCCATCAATTTCAAGATTTCTATCAATTGATCACTAGGCTATACCCACGTCATTCGGCAAACTCAATTTCATTCTAATTTCACCATCCAATTCCTAATCTAACATGACAGCGATCTAAGAATTATTCTGATGAAATTTCCAGCATCAATCTAATATCAAAACATCATGACATTATGTAAGAATCATGAAATCAACTACACTATCCATTCGGCCAAGGGAAAATAAGCTTACCAAGCTGACAAATCTTGATTTTCAAGCCTGATTTCCCATCCATGCAAGAATTTCAGCTCAATTTCATGGTTGCCTTATATGATTTTCTCTTAATCTCTCTCTCTCTCTCTCTCTCTCTCTCTCTCTTTCAACAAGTATGGCCGGCCGAAATAAGGAAGATGATATGATAGTGGGTCACTTTAATTAGGCACTAAAATGTCTAATTTTCCATTCATATTAAGCCTTAACCATACAATAGTGGAGGGTAACCATTGTAACTAGATTATTTTGCATGCAATCTTAGTATTTTCTATTTAATTCGATATGGCCCTTGTGATTTTAATCTCCATTTTGCAATTTCATTAAATTAGGTCCTTAATTATCCTAATTAAATTAGGATAAGGCTCAATTTAAATTTAATTTCAACATTAAAAATTCAAATTCTACTAAGCTCGGTTTTAGGGTATTACAATTTCCCCCCTTAAAATAAATTTGTCCCCGAATTTACCTGAAGTAAACAGGTGTGGATATTGATTTCTTATTGTTTCTTCAGGCTCCCAAGTTGCTTCTTCCATTTTTTGATTCCTCCACAAGACTTTTACTAGAGAGACATTCTTGTTTTGGGGCCTTTTAACTTCTTTATCAAGTTCATTAGTTTCTCCTCATATGATAAATCGGGATTCAATTCTACATCTTCTGGTTCAAGGACGTGAGAAGGATTTGATCGATATCTCTGAAGCATGGAGATGTGAAAGACATTGTGAATTCTATCAAATTCACTAGGGAGAGCAAGACGATAAGCTACTGGACCAATCTTCTCGGTGACTTTGAATGGTCCAATGAATCGGGGGTTGAGCTTGCCTTTCTTCCTGAATCGAAAAATCTTCTTCCAAGGAGAAACTTTGAGGAAGACTTTGTCTCCAATATCGTATTGTATGTCCCTTTTCTTCAAATCAACATAGGCTTTTTGCCGATCAAATGCTTCCTTCAATCTTCTAATGATTGTTTGGACTTGTTCTTTAGTTTCCCGAAGCAATTGAGGTTCCAACACTTTATTCTCACCAAGTTCGGACCAACAAAGAGGTGTCCTACTGTTGCGTGTAAAAGTGTCTATCGCAATTGTAGTGCAAGTGTACACGACGCAAGTAGTAAAGTGATACGGAAGTATCAGATATCGTCTCCACAGGGACTGGGCTAATAGCTTCACCTTGAATTACTGCACGAAAGTAAAAACAATGATTTAAGAAGTTGTCACGAGAATAATAAAGAATACTGGAAAATAGAAGTAACGAAATCAAGATAGAGGGAATGGGCTGGTATTGAATTGCTCAGTAGTGTAGGTATTGCTAAGTCTAGGAAAGTCAGCTCTGTCGTCGTCCCCGTCGCGGCGGCAGTCTGTTGCTTGTCGCGGCAGCGAACACACAACTCTGTACTTCAAGTTTGGCAAGAATCCCTGTTGTGCCTTGGCCTATCCCTAGGTCCAACTCTGTCGATGAACAAGTCTTTGATGATACCTCCCAGCGTGAATCGAAGGATGAACACCGATGTTGTTGAATTCTTCTTTAGCCACTTAACCTCGTCCTATCCCTAGGTCCGAGATAGTTCAACTATAAACTAGAGAACTCGCACTTGTTCCTTTCGTATACTTAACTCTCCCGATATTAAGTAAACAGATAACCTCGCAATGCTCTCCCGATACTCTTGCAAGATGTTAATAACCAGAATAAGAGAACTTGAAGTTTATTTTATTAAACTGAAAATTCCTAAAACAAAAGCAACCCTTGCAACTACTTTACAAATCAACCCGTGGCCCTAAGGGGAATTTAGAACATGATGAGAAGGGGAAAACGGCTAGGGTTTTGGGAAGAAGGCTAGAGATAGGTTATGTTCTCTCCTAGGTTGAATTACATGCCTTTATATAGGCTTTGGGTCCAAGTTTTCTAAAATAGCAAGAATACAAGTTTAAATTAAAGTACAATTCTAATAAAGACTAAATCTTCAGAGAATATAGCTTTAATTCGTCCTTCTTCTTCCTTGGATTTTCTCTCCTTGAACTTTGGGTTTGGCCTTCGTTCTGATCTAGGGCTTGGAAAAATATAGTGGTATTACACGACAGACGGGCTGAATTTTCTCTTTCTGTCGAGGTCCACTTTGCTTCTTCTCCTCAAAACTGCTGTCATCCTCTGCTGTCACGGCGACAACCATGGCATCATCGTCCTCCTTGACGGCTCGTCCAGTTCCAGCTCTTCTGCTTCACTGCCCAGCGCGTGCCTCTCCATCTGCTACAGCAGCAACCTGCAACAACAACCAATTTCAGTAGAAACTGTGCCTTTTAACATATTTGTGATGTCTAACTGTAAACTAGCCTAAATGCAATGAATTATGCTTGAATGCAGCAGAAATATGGGTTAAATAGGGGGTAAATAATAGAACTTTTACACACTCAACACCTACACCTTCTACCATACAATGCTTTAAAGGGGGCCATTTGAATTGAGGTTTGATAGCTATTGTTGTAGGCAAATTCAACTAAAGGCAAAGACTTCTCCCAGTTCTTTTCAAAATCAATCACACAGCTCTTAACATGTCTTCGGGTACTTGTATTATCCTTTCGGATTGTCTATCCATTTGAGGGTAGAAAGCCGAGCTCAAATGTAGTTTGGTTCCTAAGGCTCGATGTAGAGAATTCCAAAAATGCGATATGAATCGGGGATCCCGATCAGAAATTATAGACGTTGGAATTTTGTGTAGCCGAATTACTTCTCTTATGTACAAATCAGCTAGCACATTCAGGCTCATTTTCATCCTAAATGAGATAAATTGGACTGATTTTGTGAGTCTATCAATGATCACCCAAGCATCATCATGTTTCTTCGGTGAAATGGGTAATCCTCTCACAAAATCCATTATAACTTGGTCCCATTTCCATTGTGGTGGGTTAATGGGTTGCAACAATCTCGTAGGGATTTGATGTTCAGCTTTAACCCTTTAACAAGGGAGAAATTTGGATACAAAATCCGTAATAGCTGCTTTCATTCCCGTCCACCAATATAGGGATTTCAGGTCCTTGTACATTTTAACAGATCTGGGATGAATGTAAAAGGAACTTTGGTGAGCTTCTTGAAGTATTTCCTTCTTCAATTCCTTATCATTTGGTACACAAATCCTTTCCTTGAAATACAAAGCACCATTCGAATGAATTGAAAAGTCAAAACTTGTTTCTGACTCAAGCTTGGATCGAATAGATTGAAGGTCAGGATCATGTTGTTGCAGGTTCTTGATTCTTTCAATCAAGCTAGATTGCACTTGCAATTCATATAGGAGGGCTTGTTTCTTCTACACACGAAGGTGTGCATTGATAGCAAGAGTTACTACAAGAGAATTTACAAGAATTAACCTTCAAAGGTTTATTAAAAATTTTCAAAAAATTTTAATAGGGAGTTCGAATTCTTTACCTAGATTAGGTTTTCGGCTTAAGGCATCTGCAACTACATTTGCCTTTCCGGGATGGTAATCTATGATTAAATCATAGTCTTTCAAAAGCTCCATCCATCTTCGTTGTCTTAAATTCAAATCCTTATGTGTTAGAAGATACTTTAGGCTTTTGTGATCAGTAAACAAATAGCATCTTTCACCATATAGATAATGCCTCCATATTTTAAGGGCAAAAACGATGGCAGCTAATTCAATGTCATGTGTCGGGTAATTGAGCTCATGAGGCTTCAACTGTCGGGATGCATATGCAATCACCTTGCCATCTTGCATTAATACACATCCAAGACCCGATTGAGAAGCATCGCTATACACCGTAAAATCCTTTCCCGATTCAGGTTAAACTAAAATCGGGGCATGTGTCAGGGACTGCTTTAGTTGATCGAAGCTTCTTTCCTGCTTCCCGGACCATTCAAATGGTATATCCTTCCTTAATAGCTTGGTTAAAGGTGCAACTAAGATAGGAAATCCTTTCACAAATATTCAATAGTATCCGGCTAAATCGAGGAAACTTCGGACCAACATTTCTTGGAGGTCTCCAATCTAAGATTGCTTGAATCTTCTTCAAGTCTACCTTAATGCCTTCGGCCGAAATAACATGGCAAAGGAATGATACTTCTGCGAGCCAAAACTCACATTTGGAAAACTAGGCATACAATTAACGTTCTAGGAGTGTCTGCAAAACGATTCGGAGATGTTTCACATGTTCTTCCCCGTTTTGAGAATAGAAAAATATACAGTCAATAAAAACCACCACGAACTTGTCTAAATATGGTTTGAACACTCGATTCATGAGATCCATGAATGTTGCAGGGGCTTTTGTTAACATGAATGGCACCACTAAGAATTCATAGTGTCTGTATATGGTTCGGAAAGCCGGTTTGGGTACATATCCATCCTTTACTTTCATTTGATAGTACCCAAATCAAAGGTCGATCTTAGAGAACACGATAGCATGCTTCATTTGATCGAACAAGTCTTCAATCCGTGGCAATGGGTACTTGTTCTTGATAGTCACCTTGTTGAGTTGTCTATAGTCGATAACAGCCTCATTGACCCGTGATTCTTTTTCACGAATAGAATGGGAGCACCCTAGGGGGACATGCTAGGCCGGGTGAAGCCGTTCTCTTCAAGCTCCTGGATTTGCTTCTTAAGTTCTCTCATCTCGATAGGTGCCATGAGATAGGGAGTGATGGACACTGGGCTTGTTTCGGGTTGAACTTCAATCCCAAACTCCACTTCTCGGGTTGGAGGTAAACTAAAGAGTTCCTCGAGAAAAACATCAATAAATTCAGAAACGATAGGAATTTCTGGTAACCCGAAATTATATTCATCCTTTTTTATCATGGTAGCAAAAATAGAATAAGGTTTATTATCTATCAAAAGGATTGTTTCTTTGCCTAAACCTCATAGGTAAAGTCTTTTAGATTGACAATCTATCCAAGCTTCATGTTTTTGTAACCCCCTAGACCCGACCTAGTCGCAAGACCGAATCGGGAGAGTCACACGGGGATAACCAGAGAAAATCCGAGAATTTCCCTCCGATTAACAACCCTAGATTAAAATTTATCTTATCTAAATGCAATTTAACGGTCCTATGGTGTTAAGGGTTACAACGGAAGAATAACGTCTCAATCGAACATCAATCGGATGTCCAATTGGAGCCAAAAAGTCACGAAGGACCATTTTGCAAAACCATACCAAACATGGGCAATAAGGTAATTTAAATCTTACCAAATAGTTTATTAGTCATATTTCAAGCACGCGAGGCAAGATCTACACAAACAAAACATTTAAACTCACTTAGGAAGCATACAAGCATTAGGGACTAAAATGTAACATTTGGGAACCTTCAATGATGCCTTTTAACCACTTTAACTGCCTATGTTTCGAAACAGGGGTTGCCCATTTTGAAACGCAGGCTCTCAGCAAAAAGCAAAACTAGGTTGTTCCAGAACGTCTCCTACTGGTTCTGAAACGGGAGCCTCTAGTGGTAAAACGTACCAAAACGGCTCCTCATGGTTTCGAAACGGGAGTCTCCAGAGTTAAAACATACCAAAATGGCACCACCCCATTCCGATACGGGTGCCCTAAAAGCCTGGCTGTTTTGAAACCACACCAGCTGTTTCGAAATGTCTGGACACATATTGGCCTGAAAATGCATTTTGGCATCCCCAAACTTACCCCGAAAGATCACAAACCACATGACAACATACTAGGAGAACAATGTAGAGGTAAAACACCCTAAAAACAAGCTTCAAACATACATACACACAAACATGAATCTGAAACTTAAAAGCTCATAAGGACACTTTAACTCAAAAACATCAACAAGCCAAAACACAAGGCATATAATCGAAAGCCACAACAAGCCTCAACATAGCATGGATCCAACATTTAAAACATGTAGCAAACATGGCCAAACACATGGGAGTTTACAAGTATTCCCATTGCTAAAACATTATTACAACTTAAAATCCATACTTGAGCTTAAGCTACGGTCACCAGAGCCTTTCCCTCGCCTTCCTTTGCTTCCCGAATCACTAACGATCTGCATTGTTGGAACGGAGCGCGTAAGCATTAAAGCTTAGTGAGTGGTGCTCAAAACCACAACAACAAAAATGCAGTTTTAGCAAGACCATTTATGAATTAAAATCATAACCACAAGCATGAATGCCATCACATGATTTTCAACAATCATACATATACTTGACATCTTACATCAAGCAATGCAACAACATATAGCAACATGGCATAATTCTCAACATTTACCAAGATAACATTCAACCTTTCAACACAAGAGTATTTTGGCAACTATGATTACATTACTCGGATACGCAGATTGGACTCGATGGCATCTTACATCATCGAATCTATAAGAACAACAAGACTCACGATGGCATCTTACATCACCGAGGTCTACCAATAAAGCTTCTGGTGGCATCTTACATCACCGAGGTCTACCAATAAAGCTTCTGGTGGCATCTTACATCACCGTAGTCCTCCCTAATGGCATCTTACATTACTAGGGCCACATGCGGATTTTACTAGTGCACTCTAATCCTATGATCGACAAATTATACCCAGTAAGACCCTCATATTTGCCAATACTCAAACATCATAAAAGTCATCATGGAATATCACACTTATAAATCAATTACACACATTCATCTCATCTCATTTCAACCATGCAAAATAAGATTAATGTAAAGAATTTCCGGAAAAGTAAAACTAAACTTTAAATACTTACTCTCGAGCTTAGGTTGGCCTTTCAAGCTCAACCTAAATTCTCAAAAACATTTCCACTCATCGATAGAACCCAAACGATAGCTGAAACACCGATTCAAGCCTCCAAACTACCCGGTCTCGCGTCTAAAGAACCCAAACTTGTTTCCCCTGTTTCTAGCCAATTCAAAAACAATGCATTAGGCCCAAAACAAACCCCAAAACTTACAACAACACAAAAACTCATCATTCATCATCAAAACCAAATCGATTTACACCCAGAAACACTTGGAAACACCATCAAAACGTCCCAAATCAACTACCAGCCAAAACCCCGTAAATTTATCATCAAAACTACATCCTTCAACATCCAAAACACTTACCCATGGTCTATAAACCAACAGCCCAAGGTTCCTCACAAGAACAACCCAAATACCCACATTTTCAACTCCAAAACCCCTCATTTTTACTAGTTTTGGGTTTCCCTACATTTAGCCACTATCTTAGCATTTTTAGAACACCAAAACAAGATTAAAAACACCCCAAAGCATGGCATCAAACTACCCAAACGAAATTCACTTCATTTTCCTCCTTTTCAAACTCAAAACATTTTGGGACAAATTTAAACAATGAATTTTAAGGAAAATTCTTCCAATAATAAGTTTAAGGAAGGAAAAATCAAAACAAGGGAGGAATTACCTTGAAAACTTGTGTGGGTGAGGAGCTTGCTCTAATGGAATAGTAAAAATGGTGTTTTGAGAAAATGATGTGAAATGAGGAAGAAGAAGATGAGCACATTTTTGAAAACCCCTTTTACCTAAAATTTTAAATTCCAAATTTCCCTTTTTCCCATATTCATTAAAAATCCTTTTAGTGTTCAATAAAAAAAGTTTTCTCCCAACTAATTTAACCTGAACCGATTTAACCAAACCCGGTTATCTCCCGGTCTCATCATGTCGAAGTGTTGACTAATTCGGCTTAGACATAAGTTAGAATTTCAGCGGCTAAAAGGAGCAACCAAACGCCAACTACCTGTGTTAGGTTTACGCTGAGATTGCTAGGTATTGCCTATATTACGTGGTGACAGAATCTTTGCCTAGACATAGGAAGGATCACTTCAGAATTGCTCTGCAGAACTTGGAGTATCTATCAGACTTGGTGCCAGGACTTCTCTCCATTCAACCTGCCTTGACAGCGAGAGTTGCAAGACCAGAATTCCGTCATGGAAGCGAAAGTTGCCACAACCTCAATCTGCCATTACCCGCCGGGGCAACATATCGTGGCAGCGCAAAACCACTTGGCTTATCCAACGCAATTTCACACTAAGCAGCAGCATAAACCTACCCTCTCTATCAACCTGATTACTTCCTCTATTACTTGTGTTTTGTTTTACTTTTTTCTTCTCAACAATGTCCTTACTTGTGCAATTTACTTTTCTTTATGCAGGAATTACAATTCGAACCAAGCTGTCCAATCCCTGTGGGAGACGATACCTTATATACTATAACTTGACAAGAGTGTGCACTTGCGCTCCTAAATAGAGTACACCTAAAACGCTCTACAAGTTTTTGGCGCCGTTGCCGGGGATTGGTAACAGCGAAATTCATTTTTAATTTCTGCACCTTTATTTATTTGCATTTAATTTTTAGCTTTTATTATTTTTATTCTTAATCGAAAAAAACTATGTGGGAAGGTGTTTATTCAAGTGCCTCATGAGTCAAGGGCAACAATATTTGGGAAAGTTCTTGTGAATTTTGTGAAGGCAATCATGCGTTCGAAAGTTGCCCCCATCTTTTTGCAGCAAACATGCCGAGAAAAACCACTTGGGAGTAGATGTCTGAATATGAACATAAGATGCCACTGAGCAGCAACATGGACAACAGATGTCGCTGTAGTAGCAACAGGGACAGCTGATGTCGCTGCCGAAATTGCCACCGCAGCAGCAAGATTTTTCATGGTATAATCAAGAATCTCAACAAAAAATCATAACAGTTTCGTTGTAGAAATCGACATACCCTGGCAATATAGTTATCCGCAAGAACAATCAAAATCCTTGGAAGACACACTTCAAACTTTCTTTGCGCTCACGGATAAAGTGACAGCTGCTATGGACGCCAACATCGCTAAGATGGATGTACGACTGAACAATTCTATCCTCATCAATGCCATAGATGAACCAGAACAATTAAGTCTGAGGGATATTGATTTCCCAGGGCAAGAGGACGAAGAGCAATGCAAGGACAGATCTCTGATGTGTGAGGAGAAATTAGAACCTCCAAGCCAAGAGGATGCAGAACGATGCCCAGATAGCAAGATTGACAGTTGTTCCGACAGTTACCTAGAACCATGCCCTGAGGACGAACTGACAGCACCTGAGCAAAAAAGCTATGCCTCAGCAGAGAGGCCCGCCACGACAGAAGCCTCCATAATGACGCTCGCCTCGGCAAACGCCTCGGAAGATATGAATTATACATACATATATATATATATATATATATATATATATATATATATATATATCTAGAGGAGCCGATGCAGGCAGAGTTACAACCGTCAAAATCTCTACTGATGGAGATTTTCAAGGAGCCTAAAGAATTTTTCCTTGACCGACACAACACTATGACAAAAGACTACCACAACAGCTAGTTGCTACAGCAGCTGCCTCAGCAGCAAAAGAAACTTTCCCCTATGACAAACTTCGACAAAAAGAAGGTAAATACATGGTTAGGTAGTTATATAATTTTTCCTAATCACATGTTCATGCCTTCAAGAATAGGAACAAGAATGAAGGTTCACATGGATTACAAGGGAACGAGGAAGGACTCCTCCACCATGAGAAAAGTCACTTGATGGAGGGTGCGAGTAGACTATAAGAAGTATCGGAAATGACCCTCTTAAGCTCCAACCGATAAGGGAGTAGTTACTTTAGGAGAGGCATCCCAATGCACTCCTAGAGTAACAAAATTTTTAAGTTTTTATTTTCCACATCTTTATTATTTTATTTAGGAGTAGACTTTACCTACTTAGGACCAGATTTTATTTGCGTTGTATTGCCGTCTCACAATTGTCTATACAGATTCAGACACTTAAGAATTGAGTCACCGCGCACAGTAGAGGACATTATTACTAAGCTTGCTGCCACAGCCCGCAATGGACGGCATAGCAAATAACTCCTCCAAATTCTCTACACCATCTGACAGCAACTAAGCCTAAGTCTCCTTCCCTTTTTCTCATGTTATTTTTCAGTTATTCTATTTTTTTTTGTTTTTATTTTGTGCATTGAGGGCAATGCCCATCTCGAGTTTGGGGGGATAGCTCTCACATTTTTTGTCTAGGTATACTTAGTAGCATGTAGGTTGCATTGTACTTGACTTAGTAATAATCGGAAAAGAAAATTTTGTCATATAACTTGTGCCTATGATAGATTAGCCGATTGCTTATTTTCACACCAATAATAAATTGAACATAATACGGGAAAAGCATGAAAAGTGACTTAGACTTTTTTTTCTCTTTTTTCCAAAAATATCAAACACAACTGTTACTTGCTGAATTTGTTAGAATATCTAATGAGCACTGCCTGCTTTTTAGAATTCTTTGCAAAATTCTAACAATGGTTGTAGGTAGTCGTCGAGGCAGGCAAGAGAAACAAAAAAATACAGCACTGCCACGACAACAAAAGTAAAAACAAAGAACAATGACGTTTTACCCTAGAGGTGCCCGCAACAGGCTCTAGGAAGAATCATGTGTGAGGACACTCTGCTGCTATCAAAGTCCATGAATATGAAAGTTTTGAAGTGACGGACAAATTAGCATGAGTGAATGAAAGTCTTCACGGGATGACTCTACTCTATGGGTTTGGGGTTTTGTAGTTTGCTCCTATCTTAATTTCAAACCTAGAAGAGTAGTTTTGATCAGCTGAAGCCCTCATTGCCATGATTAAATTATTGTGCTTAATTGTGTTGCCTCGGAAGCAACCTTATATATCGTAACATCATCTTTGTTTATTTACTTATTCTGCATACTCAACCTATATACAGTCCTGCTCACACTGCACTGGCATTAGAAATTAATTCTGAGTTATTTTCTTGTTAAGTTCCCTTCACTAATCTAATATAGGTGCCACGACCTTGAGGTGCGAAATCAAGTTAAAATAAGTTTTTGTTTCTGGTTAATATAAGGGCAAATATGTTTAGGTTGCATTGCTTGAGGACAAGAAATAGTTCGAGTTCGGGGGTGTGTAAAGTGTCCACAAGTTCTATATTTCATGCACATTCCATCTCATATTATTGTTGTTTTTTAGTACATTCTAGGAATAATTAGGACCATGCATTACATTTTACAGTATTTTTTTTTACTTTGCCATGCTTTTATAGATTATCTGTTATTTGGTGAAGAAAAGATATTGTTTTAGTTTAATTTTAGTTTCAGGTACTAGAGGCTGACAGAGGGAAAGAGGAGTTGAGGACATGATGCTAAGGCAGCAGACCAAGGAGCTGTACTGATGCAGTCCAGACAAAAACAGCAGCTGCCGCCGCCCAACTTGCCGCCCAGGGCAGCAAAGTGAGGAGTTGGTAAATTGGAGTGCGATTTGTAGAGTAGAAAATCATTATTCTAACGATGTCATCCAATCAATTTTCGGACGCCTGGAGCAGCAGACAAAGCCGCCAGAGGAGATGAACGAGCTTACTTGTGGAACAAGGCAACGAGAAAAAAAGTCCATATTCAACTCAAAGAAGTCATATTTTAAAGTTGCATTTAATACAAAAGCCTTTTGAGGACTTCTACTCCAAGAAGGACTTAGACCAAAACTTTGCCTATATAAAGCTCATGTATTTAGCAAATCATGGGGGGAGACATCGAAGGTTTTCTTTAGGGCATAGCTAGGGTTTTCTACCGTCGTCATGTTCTAAACTCCCCTTGGGTTTGGGGTTATGTTGTAAATTAGTTGTGAGAACGATTGTTTAGGTTTCAAGTTTGTTTTCAAAAAATATTCCAAGTTTGCCTAATTCTTGTTCTTCACTTCTTCAATTAGTTCCAAAAGTCCACTTGAAGAAATCCATTGTCGGACACGAGAGTGTCAAACTCATGAAAGTATTAAGTACGGTCTTATCATGTCGAGGTGTTGACTAATTCGGCTTAGACATAAGTTAGAATTTCAGCGGCTAAAAGGAGCAACCAAACGTCGACTGCCTGTGTTAGGTTTACGCTGAGATTGCTAAGTATTGCCTACATCACGTGGTGACTGAATCCTTGCCTAGACATAGGAAGGATCGCTTCAGAATTGCTCTATCGAACATGGAGTATCTGCTAGACTTGCCACTAGGACTTCTCTCCATTCCACCTGCCGAGACAACGATAGTTGCAAGAGCAGAATTCCGCCGTGGCAGCGAAATTTGCCACAGCCTCAATCCGCCATTACCCGCTAAGGCGGCATATCGTGGCAGCGCAAAACAACTTGGCCTATCCAACGTAGTTTCACACTAAGTAGCAGCATAACCCTGCCCTATCTATCAACCTGGTTACTTCCTCTATTACTTGTGTTTTATTTTACTTTTCTTCTCAAACAATCTCCTTACTTGTGCAATTTACTTTTCCTTGTGCAGGAATTACAATTCGAACCAAGTTGTTCAATCCATGTGGGAGACGATATCTTATATACTATAACTTGACAAGAGTGTGCACTTGCGCTCCTAAATAGAGTACACCTAAAATGCTCTACAACTGGAAATAGGGCGTAAAAGATATTAGAAAAATGTTAACACGGTGCCAAGAAAAATCTATTGCGTGCAAGTATACACGGTCTGCAAGTAATACAATAGTTAAGCTGAGTGTCGATCCCACAAAGATTGCGTTTGGAATTCGATTACTTTGCTAATTAATTGTCTTGTGAAAAAGATGTTTTACATGTAGAGTGGTTTTGAAAGAAAATGAAAACATAATGAAAGTACAAAAAGTAAATTAAAACGTTGGCAAGGAAGGTGTCTTAGCAAATGAAGAGCGTTGGAGTGTCTGGTTCTCACGCTATTCATGACATGTCAGCCTTTAATAAATCATGTCTTGACATTGTTTGCCGAGCAGATTCATAGGTAGCAATGCCTCTGTCGATAGTATTTCCCTAAACTAATCATGGAAAAACTCCTATATGCCTATAGTGAATGTTTTTTTTCATAAATTAATTCGCTTAAGTGTCAATCTTTACTCCTAAGGGGTAGATTTCACTCCCGAAGTAAGTTCATCTACTTGAACATCTTCTCTCGAAGCATCTCACCTCAGTATCTAGCATCTGATCATCGCCACTGAAGTCAGTTATGATATTGAGTTGCAATAGGCTAACTTTGCCATTCGTCGCTTGGCATAGTATTTTAAAAAGGGAGTGACAGCTGTCGCTTGGTAGTACACTTAAAAATAGTAAACATGCCATATAGGAAAAACAGTGTCGAGGCAGTGTCGATTTATTAAAAAATAAAGAAAAACATAGCGTTCAAACACAACCACCCCTCACCAACTATGAAATTAGTTCATTGTGAGGGTATCAACCAAAAAACCATTATTGTTTTTAACATCCATCATCATTAAAACTAAGTAAAAATAAAATAACAACAAAGAGGATGGGCTAGAAGAGGGTCTCTCGATGCAGCTCTTCACAACCAGGCTCTTGGTCGAATTTTGAACCTTAACTCCGATCACTCTCCTTCCTTGTTTGCACGCTTCAATTTTGCTTTCATTGGGTTTAAATAGGACTCCATGGATAGCCTAGGATTAGCTTGGATTTGAATTTGAACGTGCATGGATAAGGGTGGTGATCATCTTATCCATCATTTGAATCTTAAGGCTGATCAGATTAGGGCTGAGATCATCATGCCATTGCTTTTATGGCATCGCAGCTCGACATGGTACTGCCAACCGCGCTTGACACTACTCGTTCGCTATTTTTTTGGAGATTGATCCAATCCCTATTTTCTCACAGCCTGATTTGGTCCTATTTTTTCGAGGTCATAATCTTCTTAGCCTAGCATCAAATGTTCTTCTCTACGAACTGGTGCTTGGTATTAAAGGTCCTTCTGTGCCAACGGCTACTCGACATCCTCTTTGATTTCGTCTCCTTCCTGGGCTAATCTGCTCCTTCTCTACCAGCTGTTGTGCCATCAACTATGCCAACCTGCAAAAAGGTGCAAAAAACAACCCTTCCCACCGATATAACACCGAAGCCTTACTCTTTATGCAATGCATGATTTTGCGACCTAAATGCAACTAAATGTACTTAAAAGACAAGGAAGAGCATGTGAAATAAGCATAAAAATTCGTACTTTTGGAGCGTCAACACTCCCCCACACCAAGCTCATTGCTTGTCCTCAAGTAATGAAAAATAAAATTAAAATGATGAAAATGATACCTCGACAAAGTTTTGGTTGGCATGTCAACCAATGCTGGCAAGTAAAAGTTGGCACATGTCTATCCTCAGTTATCTCAGTACAGTAATGCCAAACATATAGTAATTCAAGAGAAACAATTAAATCTAGTCTAAGGTCATGAAGAGTGCATGATGTGCGGGCAATACGCATCAAATATTCTTTCACTCCCTTAGCCAATTTTACTTCCTAAACTCAGATTATTATTTATTTATTTATTCTGCCAAAGGTATACAGTTTTTTTATTATTACTAGCATTAGATTAGGGTAGCGTCATGCACTCTCTGGCGTGAGATATAAGAGGGAGCATACCACGAATACACACGTTAGTCTAGATTACATCACTTACTAACCTATTACACTCATACCTTAAGTCATGTTGGCTTGAGAACTAAGAGAGAGCAACCTACGAAGCCCCAAGTTAATAATTTCTCCTAGGTAGAGGAGTGTTCTAAAGTTCTTCAGCATTTGACACACATTGGTGCACTATCCTTTTTTACCTTGGCGTTCTCTTTTTTTTTTAGAATCTGAGCATAGTTTCAAACAGTCTAAGTTTGCTAGGGAACTAGATACATATCACGTGTTAAGTGTAAATTCAATTCCCTAAACTAGAGATCAATTGTCAAGCAATCTTGGCATACTATACTGCTGGCATAGGCATCTAAAGATTTTAAATTTCCTCATCAGACAGACACCTAGGTCAAATTAAACTTGCCTAACAAATGTTAACATGCTTCAAAAATCGACCGAGACAAAATTGTTGTGCACACGACAAAAGAAAAAGAAAATCAAACAAGCAAGAACACAAGAGATTTAACGAGGTTCAGCAATGTGCTTACATCCTCGGGGAGCAAAGAGCGGTTGTTTTCTTTTATTCAACCGATGGTCCTTAGGTTACAAATAACACATCTATTTATAAACATGCATACATGGTCACCAAGAAACCTTATTTAATAAGATCTCTTACTTAAAATATATTTCTACTCATATAAGTAACCCTACCAGGTACAATTACAAAGATAACTCGTACAGTACCGCGGGGCTTCACCCTCGCACCCCCAACCCACTTAATTCGAGCCCACCGAAAACTAGATTACTCCTTTGATGGACAGATGCTCCGTTCGCTCACTCCCACTCCAGCATATATGTCCTTTTACAGTATATGAGCCATAGTTAACAAAATCTCTACCTTGGCGAATATCATGAACATTAAGAGATAAATCTAGAGTCTCTCACACATCAAAGTGGGTTGGGCTACCATGCTTCTCTAGCATTTTCAAACATTCGATAAGTCCAAACAATGCTTGAACTTGTCTATAGTAACAGGCTTGGTCAACATATCAACTGGATTGTATACAGTATGCACCTTTTGTAACAATATCTCACCAGATGCGATCAACTCTCTAATCTTGTGAAACCTCACATCAATATGTTTAGTTCTAGCATGATACACCTGATTCATAGCCAAATGAATAGCACTTTGGCTATCACAATGCAACTGAACTCCACCTTGCTGAATACCCAATTCCTTCACTAGCCCGATAAGGCATAAGGCTTCTTTTGCAACTTCAGCTACTGCCATGTACTCAGCTTCAGTTGTTGATAATGCCACAACAGACTGAACATTCGACTTCCAACATATAGGCCCTCCACCAAGGGTGAAAACATCCTTTTACAGTATATGAGCCATACTTAACAAAAAAAATTCTTTTTCACTTTTATTTTAATGGTTCGGTATGCAACTAAACTATATGAATTGCACGGCAACAAAAATTTAAACATAGACTGTATGATATAATGCGAGAAAATGCACACCCCTAAACCCAAGATGTGCATTTTCCTCAATGCATGAAACAACACATATATACAACAAAAATGGAAAAATAAAAAAAATGCATGAACATGTGAATGCCAATGAAATGCATAGAATTAGGAAGAAGAAGACTACCCTTCAGAAGAGACTCCTCCTTGGGCAGCACGAGCTTCAACTGCTAACTTGGCTCAGGTCTTTCTCTGGGATAAGCTTCCATGGTAATGAGCCATCCACTTTGTAACACCCTCAATTTTACCCTAGAAGACTTTGCTCAATCGGTCAAATAATTAACTTAAATGAACCGAGTAATCCCTAATTAGTTGAAAAGAGACCTAATTGGAAGAACAAATAAACTAATAAAAACTCAGCCATGACTAACTCAAAATATATGATAAAATGGGGACTTGCATGTTGAAATTTTAACTTCCCCAATCTGCCTTTGAGTTGAAATAAGTGATAGTTTAACTAAAAGGGGCAGATCGGTCAACTCTCAATCCATTAACTTAAAAGTGTTGTCTTTTCATTTCCATTTTTCTTCTCTTCAGCCGAAAAAGAGAGAGAGCTTAGGGATAGAGTTTTGCTGGAAAAAAAATCAAGGAGAGCATGAAAACTTGTTTGCATATTGATCATCTTGCCATAGAAATCAAACTAGAAAGCTAGGTAAGTGTTTCTACTCAACTAGTTCATTGAAGTATCATGTTAAGTTGTTTGTATAATCTGAAATGTTACAATTGCTGGTGGTAAATGATGATTTTAATTCTGGAAATTAGTTGTAAGATGATAAGAAATATGTATTTAGTTGGATTATTTGATAAGAAGCAAAAATCGGTCACATGCAAAGACAAGATAGTTAAGGGACTGTTTTGGAGAAGTTGAAAAGGCAAAGCCTAAATTGATTCGTAATAAATCTGGGAATTTATGTTTGAAAGTGTTAGATGTTGTTATGAGGAAATGTAAAATTATCTAGTAAAATAAGATTAGGTTGTGAAGTCATGAATATAAGTTGTAAGGAGCTTAAGTTAGAAATTAATGTAATCTGCCCAGCACTGCCATGTTTTTTGATAGTGACCTTCAAAAATTCACCAAAAATAAAATACATGGAATTTAGACATGAAATTTTGATAGAAAATACTTGGGGATGTCTATTTTAACTAGAAACAAATGGAATTAAAATTCGATCTCTATAGAAAAATCTGGAATCGAAATCGTGTAGGTACTTCAAACTGTCCAGAACTACATAATGACCTATGTTTAAATAATAAATTGTATTGATGTATAAATAGGAAAAATATGAATCGTACATGGTTGAAAATATGTGTAAATAAGCTTTCTAGAATGGTAAAGTGATTGAAATTTGGATATGTATGTAAAATATATGCCCAGATTAGTAACAAGTACTCAAATTGCCAATAAGAAAAACAGTTTTGAATGTTTAATGTTTGCACTTGTATAAATGAGCTTATATATTTGAAGTAGCTTCTAATATATTTTGTATATGTTTGTATATGAATGTTAAGACCAAGAATTTGAGGAAACCTTGGAGGAATCAAGAGCTGGTCCAACTTGTAAGAAGAATAAAGGAATAATCATCAAGGATCAAGACTAGCTAAGCTTGGAGTATAGTGAGTGTAGTTAATCCTTAGGGTTAGGACTAGTGTCCTAACCAATGTTTTCATTTTAATATATGATGACTTGAAAGCATGAAATGAACCTAATTAATATTTGGTAAATGTTCTAAGGGAAGAAGGTTAAATGGAAAGACAATTGCTTATGTTTGCTACTAGTTGAGTGCTATTGTGTGATACATGGCATATGCACTTGATCGATGTATTATATAAGTTCTATGTGATTGTTATGCTACTGCCCTTGAATGTTACATGTTGTATGAATGTGTATATGTGACTTATACATGTTAGAACAATGAGACTTTGACCAAAGATAGACCTTATATGTTAGAAACATGCTATGTGTTACATGATTGATATGTTGGCTTGTTAATGACTTGCCTTGTGATTGTTTGAATTAAAAGATACTATAAGCCCTTGGTTGACTAGTTGGCATTAGCTAGAATGGCATGCCGTATAGTCTAGAGCTCCTCTGAAATTAGTACCTTGTGTACTCTCTGTTGGTGTTGTTAACACCTTGTGTATTTGATGCTTTGAGCATCCTTTGTTGATCATTTGGTTACCTTGTGATGGTGTGGAAGACACATTGGTGTATTGAGCACCCTCTGATTCTGATGCATTGCACATCCTCTGATTCGGTACTTTGTACCCATTGTGACTCGATTACCTAGTCCAACTAATCTACCAAGGCAAAACATTATAAGTATTTGAATAAAACATGTGACAAGAGATATATGTGACTTGCCATGTTATATGATTGTGGTTATATGAAACAAGAGTTCAAGACATTAAAGGTGTAAACGCCAATATGATTTTGCTTGAAACATACATGATCTACATGTCTAACATGCCTATTTGAATGGTGATTATATGATATGCCTATGTATTACTTGATCGATTACATGTTTGTTCTATGTACATGATATGTTTTGAGATCATTGGTTGTATTGTTAAATGATGGTTTGTTTACATTGTTCTTTGATGCAAATATGCCTACATGCCTACTTGTTGTTTCCATGCTTCTAAAACTAGCTAAGTGATTCTTGATCATGTTTAAACTAGCTAGGTGATGTTTATGTAATATGAATCCTAGCTAGGTAACCTTGGCTAATTGAAATAAGACACCTAAAAGACTAAACTAATAGATTTAAGTACTACCTCACTAAGTACATCTTTTGTACTTATCACTCTTTATTTCCTCCTTCCCAAACCAACATGTTGTGTTGATTGAAAGCTGCCCAACATGTTCTTGGAGCACCAAGTTACAAGCAAGAATCATGTATGATGTGATCTTTCGTCTAGACTTCTAGAGAGCGGCATAGAGTTGTGTATTAGAATAGTGTTACATGCATTTTGGTTGATATACATGTTAAATTTGAACACATGACTTGTTATGTATATAAAGTTTAAGCTAATGGTTTGTAATGACTAAGTTATGTTTGTATTAAGCCTTGTATAACACTTTTGCCAAGTTTGTATATATAAATACGATGATTGGTTAATTAATACTTATGATATGATCATATATGTTTATGAAGTTCGAAATATTCCTATATATGGGTGTGGTGTTCGAATAGTCTTATAGGAAGAGTGTCTAGTGTATGAACTTAATAAGTTTGAATTTGTATTTGACTCACATGTATATTAACATGCTTTAATCGAATGGAATGAAATGCAAATGCCCATGTTTATTTCGAATATGGTTATGATTGTTCAATTAGAATTCCATGTTGGTTCGAATGCTTCATGATAGGACTAATCTAGTTTGTTTAGTTACATGGTTCTTATATGTATGGATGTGTTTGTTTGATTGCAAGTGAATACATGTTTAGACACGATAAGGTAGTAACAAGATGATGATATGTTAAAAGTTTTAATTAGCCCTTAAATAACTAGTTACATGTATGATTAACCTATGTTAAGTGTATGTAAGTGTGTATTGGCTATGTTACTTAAAATGGATTGCTTGAATATCATACGTTAAGTCTGTTCGGTTTGAGTTATATGTTATATGTTTATAAGTCTGATGCGCGATGTAACGCTCCTCGCTCCTAACCCAGGCGAGGGGTGTTACACTCTTCTTTCTGCTTCACCTTTGGGTAGCATGTAACATCAGCTTTTCCTTCCTAGAATTTAGTTCATTAAATTAGAATATTAAACTATTCTTTGGAAGTAAATAAGCTCAAAATTTAAGTAATTGATTCAATTTAGTCCTTGAATTTCCTTTAATTGGCAATTATTGCATTAACTCGAAACTAAAGAAAACTTGGGCATTCGAATTGAATTTAGTGAGTTAAAAATGATAATTTAGTGAACATTAATTTGATTGTAACATGATTAAAGTAATAGATTTGGAGAATTAAAAATAATTAGAATGGATAGAAATTCCCTAGTGAAAATCAGGCCAAATTGCAAGAAGAAAGAAATTATGTGTGAGCATGATTAGTGACTAAATTAAAGAAAAAATAAAACATAAAATTTGCATGTAGAATTCTTTGGGCTGCCCTTAGTAAAAAGGCAAGATTAGATTATGATGTAGGGGTAATTAAGTAAAACTAAAACCCAACATAACCCCCAAATTAAGGGATGTGTCTTTCTTCTCCATCTTTTCCCTTGTTGCCGTGAACCTAGAGAGAAAAGGGGAGAAAGAAAAGCTTGGAAATTTTCTGAAATTTAAGCTTTAATGGAGGAAGAAATTGCATGCATGTTGATGGATTTGAGCTAGGAGTAAGAAGTGTTATCTAGTGGTAGCAAGGTTAAGAAGTAAGTACCTCGTTTTCTTCTCCTTGTTATTCGAATAAGAGAAAATTATGCACGTAAAAATTTAAGTTAATTTAAGCATAAAATTGATAGAGTTATGGTGATTATGTTGAGTTGAAATGATGGAATTTTTGAATGATTATAAGTAAAATGGTGGACCGAGTAAAAAGGGATTGTTTTGAGGAAAGATTAAGAGTTCTTGATTAGAATGTAAAATTGAGATAGTTAGGGACCAAACTAGAAAATTTCTATTAGGACAAAGTTGAAGAGAAGTGAAAATTCTATAAGGAACAAGCCTTAGATTGTTGGAAAAATGAATTTAAATAAGGAAATTTTGATTGGAATTAAAGCTGGACGTGTACTAGGATAAAATCGAATTAGGGACTGTTTTGATTAAAATCAATAAATGTAAGGACCTGAATTACACGAAATTTAGCACTTAACTCAGAGTTTAGAATCAGCGAATTATGTAAGAATAAGTATGGACTCTTGAATTGAATTTGAAATGGCCTAAATTGGTGAATTAAGGAAGCTAGTCACTCGAAACATGAGAATAGGACTGACTTGGAAATTTCTTGAAAATGAGGACTTATCTGTTGATTTTAAGAATTTCTAAGGACTTAAAATGATGAAAAATGATAGTATGAATCAGGTATTAAATGATTTTGTGAATAAAGTAAGATAATGAGGTGAAATTATAACTTATTGTGTTCAATGAGTAAACTGTCTAGAAAACTTAAACCTTGAGCTGCTACTTTGAAAATTCACCAAAAATGGGATATAATGTATTTTGATCTAAAATTTTTATGGTATAAACTTTAAAATGTCCATGACTGTTAAAATGGTTATGTTTATGTAATAAACTGTACTAACTCAGAATAGATAAAAATATGAGGTTTACATGGTTGGAAAACTGAGTTTAATGCCTTTCTAAGGTTGTATGATAATTGGAATTTGGATTAGTAAGTAAGAAGTTATGATCAAAATGGTAACTGGTCCTCCAACTAATTCAATAGAAAAAAAAGTTTTGACGGTTAATGTTTACAATTGTGTGAAAAGAGTTAATGTAATTGAATTGTTCTCTGATATGGTTGGTACTTGCTTTGTGTTGAGTGTTAAGATAAAATTTGTGAAGAGTCTTTGGAGGAGGTAAAGGTTGATCAATCAAGGGGAGGAACAAAGGCAAACTTATCAAAGATCAAGCTTAAAAGAGTTTGTGAGTGTAATTGTTTTAGGGTTTGGACTAGTGTCCTAACCACCTTATTTATTTATGTAATTTATAATTATGCATGAAATGGACTTAATTCAAAGTTGTTAACTTGCTTAGTAAGGGAAGGAGGTTGATATGGAACTGGAAGCATGAAATGAGACTTTGCTAATGCTTGATTGTATGAGTTCGTGGATTGCCCTTGTGAGATATAATTGCTATGTTGTTATGAGCTTGTAATTTCATGTAGTGTTGTTGTTTATTTATGCCTTAATGTTGTTCGAATGTGACATGAACTTAATTAGCATGACTTATATGAAATGGTGCAATTATATGATAGGATTAGTATGTAATTTGAATCATGCAATATGTATGTGCTAAATTAAATAATGGGTGATATAATGGCAGTGTATGAAGTGTATGATAATTTTGGAAAGATTAATAAGCCCTTGGTCGATTAGAGGTCTTAGATATTAAGACATGCCTAGAGTCTAAGCTCTCTTGATTTGTTGCTTAGTGCAACCCCTGTTTAGTACCTAGTGTACTCTCCGAACTTGTTGATTGAATGTGATCTTGCTTGGTGTCCAAGACACATTGATGCTATTGAGCATCCCCTGACTTGTTGCTTAGGCAACCCATGTTTGGTACTTGGTACCCTCATGTTGACTTACTTATCTAATCCTTCTACTCTACCTCGGGCAAATTAATTGTAAAGCACATAATTAATAGAAGCTTATGAAGTGGATAAGTGAAATAATAATTGAAATGGCGTGATATGATTTTTATTTGATAAATGAGTATTATGGACATTGGTCCTTTCGAATGTGATTAAAATGCATGTGATATGCTTGAGAGGTTCGATATATGAGCAATGTGGGCAATGGCCCTTTCGAATGAAATTAAAATGAAAAGTAATATGTTTAATATGTTTGACTCATGGACAATTGATAGTGACCCATTTGAATGACATGCCTAAAATGTTCTAAGATTTTGCTCATGAATAATTGATGATTCAATGTTATGTTTGGAATGATTCTGGTTATTTCGAATGTGAAGCATGATTATAAACATGTTGGAAATTGAATTGATGTATGGTTCTTGCTTGTTCAAATATGAACCATGGTGATAAACATGATGCCAATTGAAATGTGTATGATCATATGCTATAAATGTTTGTATATGTGATGTCTGAAATCATTTGAGATTCGGTTATGCTAAGCTTAGTTAGGTGATGCATGGTATGCTAAATAAGCGTAGCTAAGTAACCCAAGTTGATCACAAGCTAATAAAAGAATGGATTAGTTTTAGTATTACCTCGCTAAGTACAATTTGTACTTAACGCTCCTTTGTTTCCTTCTTCCCAATTAGTAGGATAGCTTGGGATTAAAGCTAGCACTTCCGATCGGGGAAAATCACAAGTCAAGAAATGTATGATCTTAGTCTTGTTTTTAGACTCCTAGATGGTGGCTTTGAAGTCTGCTTAGATGTTCATCTTATCGTGTTTGGTTGTAGTCTAAACCTATGTTGGTGTATGAACTTATTAGATGCTCATTGATGTCTAGTTAGGAGGCTAGTATCATGTTTTGTACTTAGTTATAAGCCTCATTCTTTTGTTGTAAATATGTAAGTCAAGCTAGTAGTCTTGCATTAATTCTTTTTGTTGTATATAGTATGTTAGCTTGGTATGGTTTAAGGAGCATCTAGTAATATAATGATTTGTAATGCAAGTATGTTAATGGAAGGTTGCTATGATATTTTATGTTTTCAAGCATAGTTTGTATATTAATTATGACCTTTAATTATTGGTATGTTTCGAATCAACCTAGAATATTTGGTAGGATGTTCGAATGGCTTGGTATGAAAGGGTCTAAGTGATTCGGCATGCTTGAATAAATCCCCTAATTGAATTTAATTGGTAATTATTAAAATATGGTTAGTAAAAATTAATAGAATGAATGGACTAGTAATCGAATGGAGTAATGAGTGAAGTGTTAAATTGAATCTTTAATAATATTATTAAGAAAGTTTAATTTGGTTTGTAAATTGTTAAGGTTTAAATTAGATGAAATTCCAATCAGCCTTGTTATGTTTAGAAAAATTTTGTTAGCCCACTTTTCGCATGCGCATTAATATGGTTGCTTATTATATGTGAATTGATTCTTATTTCGATTTTCTGTTCTATTTTCTGCTTTCCGTCTCCGGTAATGCTCCTCGCTCCTAACCCGGGCGAGGGGTGATACACAGCAGTGGAGGGAAGGGAGTCTTTCACAACCTTCACCGGCTTAGATGAAGTTGTTGTAGTAGCAGACTTAGTAGGGGTAGTGGGTTTCTTCTCACTATCATCATTAGATTCTTGTGGCGTAGCAGACTTGACAGTTTCATCTTTGATAGGGAAAATAGGATCTGTGGCAGTGGACGGTACTGAACTGGGCACTGAAGTGCGAATTGGACTGGGCACTGGGCTAGCTGCCATTACACTATCATTGGCAAAGATCTCCTTTGGGAAGGCAGTGAAGGCTAGCATTACTCTTGGAGAAAGTGTAATACCCTAAAACTGAGCTTAGTATAATTGGAATTTTTAAAGTTGAATTTTAATTTAAAATAAGCATTATCCTAATTTAATTAGGATAATTAAGGACTTGATTGAATGAAATTGCAAAATGGAGATTAAAATCACGAGGGCCAAATCGAAGTAAATAGAAAATATTAAGATTGCATGCAAAATAATCTAGTTCCAATGGTTGCCCTCAACTATTTTATGGTTAAGGCTTAATATGAAGGGGAAAATTAGACATTTTAGTGCATAATTAAAGTGACCTACTATCCTATCATCTTCCTCATTTTGGCTGGCCATACTTGTTAAGAGAGAGAGAGAGATTAAGAGAAAATCAGATTAGGCAACCATGAAATTGAGCTGAAATTTTTGCATGGATGGGAAATTAAGCTTGAAAATCAAGATTTGGAAGCTTGGTAAGCTTCTTTTCCCTTGGCCGAATGGATAGTGTAGTTGATTTTGTGATTCTTACATAATTTCATGATGTTTTGATATTAGATTGATGCTGAAAATTTCATCAGAATAATTCTTAGATCACTATCATGTTAGATTAGGAATTGAATGGTGAAATTAGAATGAAATTGAGCTTGACCGAATGACTTGGGTATAGCCTAGTGATCAATTGATAGAAATCTTGAAATTGATGGCTTAAGTTGAAGATTTATGATAGTTTAAGGGCTGGAAATTGATCTTATGGAATGAAAGTGAATGTTAATCAAGTGGATAATAAGTTAAAAGGTAGAAACTAATCTGGAAAATTTGCTAAAATAGGGGAAGGGTCAAATTGTAAGTAAATAGGCCGAAATTGTTAAATTAGAATGATATTTGATCATCCTAGTGAATTTGTAGTAAAACAGGATATAGGGACTGGATATAAAAAATAAGCTAGTAAAAAAATTGAATAACTACAAAAATGTTCTAATGAACCTGCCCAGAAAACCTTGTCTTGGGCAGTGACTTTGGAAAATTCCTATAAATGGTAGGAATTGAATTTTAGGCTAAAATTTGGATAGAATATACTTTAATATGTCTAGTTTCACTAAGAATAAACGGTATTAAATTTGGAATTGTGTGGAGAAATCTGGAAATGAAAATGTAAAGGTGGTGCAATCTATCCAGCATTTCATATGCTCTGTCTTTGAGCAATAAACTGTACTAATTGGTAAAGGGTAAAAATACAATGTTTATACGGTCAAAAAAGGATTCAATTATCTTTTTAACGGTATAAGTTAATTGAAATTCTGATGTATAGATTAAAAGATATAAACAAAATAGGGAAGAGTACGCAATCTGCAAAGGGCAGAAAAACAGTTTGGTGTATTAATGTAAATGTGTTTGATTGTATGAGTTTGATTAGTGAATTTGGGACTGTATGGTGTATTATCCATATTGAATTTTCTTTAAGATTCTTTCAGCTTATGTCCATTCATAGACAAAGAGACATTTAAATGCTCGATCTCTAGGTCGAGATAAAACTTGATGTCAATATTCTTTTTCTCAAATACTTCCATTAAATGCATTGAAAGCACTTCATGAGTTTTCAATTTGAAGCTCTTCAGGAGTTCTAATGAAATTCAAATTATCATAATGAATCTTGATCCAAAACTCCTTTATAAAAATACACAAGGAAATTTGATCATTATTACAATATTCCCTCCATTAGTACTCATTAAGGCGATTATACCAAATGCGCCAAAATATTCAATAAGACATATCTGAATACATTTCTTTGGAAATTTTCAAATGTTTTTTTTGCATTTTAAATCCTTCAAGGATAAATAGAGATCCACAAAATAATTAGACACATAAAATATTTCATAACTACCAAGGTAATTCCATCCACCATGAAGTAATAAAAACTCTTCATAAATCATAATTCAAGTCGTATTTACGACTACTTATTTGTGCCTCACTTACATTACACTTTTAGGTGTTTGGACAGCTGGTCTTTTAGAAGTTCAAAGTGTCTTTCTACATTGGCCAATTCAATATTTATACTTATGGATAGATTTCTATACAATATCCTTTTTCTTTCTTTACTTCTATAGAATTATTCTATGTAAAATTGTTTGCGAAATCGTTGTCGATAACTTTTCAATTTTCTGGTTCCATTCTCGTAGTGACATAACTCATCAAGATCTCTTCAAGATTTCAATCTTTATTTCAGGTACCTGAAACTCTTCAAGAGTTTTATTATTAGTTATGTTTTGGGTCTCTTCAAGAGCACTCGCCTACAATATATGATCATCTCATACTAATTTTCATTTACGAGAATTTTGATCATTGGAACCAATTTTCATACCTCATGCATGATTTACATACATTCTCTCTAACATGTAATTCAAATTTAGAGCATTTTAGCTGGAATATGAGACTTAGTTACTCTCATTGGGTCAGTAAATATGTCTGGCAATTGACATGTAATAACATGAATTATCTTATAAACTTTTAGTTTATATACGAGGATCTAGATAATAATAATTCATTTTCTTTTATCTAGCTGATTATTATCTCCCTTGATGTTGAGAAAAACCATGTCATAAATGATTCTCCAATTAATGTTTAAGAATTTAAACATAAAAGGAGACACATACTCAATATATATTCTCAACCATTTTTATTTACCCATTTTGTGCGTTGTGGTGGAGCAATTCAACAATATATCGAACATTCAAAAATTATAAAATGAGAATGTTTGACTTCTGACCAAAAACCAATCATAACGGGGAGTTTATTATAACTCGTTGGATTGATGCGTATAAGTGCTGCTATATGAAAATACCAAATAAATAATAATTGTTTTGTTATCATAATTTAACTATTAAAGAGGAGGCATCCAATTAAAATTTTGCTAAACTGTATTTTTCATAATCAATAGGATTTATAACAACTGGTATAGCCTAAAATATAAACCCACAAGCTTTTGCAAGACGAATAGTCTAACTGCATAATCTGGATTCTTTTATAACCAATCTCACAAACTTATGGTTATAAGTGGATAAAACAATGTAGATGCATCTACTAAAATCATATAAAACTTTCCATATTTTTTGATAAATGGGCCCATATTTCATTCAGATATACAAGACATGCAGTCTCAACTTTAGTACAAGAACTTCAAGTTCTTTTGGTAAGTGGGATATTAATCATTTCCTTTGAGAACAAGCAATAAAAGAACTTTGTGTTCTTTTAGTAAATGGAATTTAATCAATTCCTTTGAGAACAAGCACCACAAGAACTTCAGGTTCTTTTCATAAATGTGCATATAAATCTCAATAGCTTTCGGATCATTATTGATCAGAATGGTCTAACCGATCATGCCAACTATATACATGTGTGTATATACATTTCTGAATTTGGTAAACTTTTTATTTATCATAACAAGTGATTCAATCTCACTCGTACATGTCTAACACAACCATCAAAATTATTCCTTTGAATAAGAATATATTTAGCTCATTCGGAGCTTTCAATGGAAATTATCTTTTTTGGTAGCAATATATAGCTCTTCTAGAGCTTCCAACTAACTTTTTGACTACCAGAACTTATATCCACATTGGCTTATTTCAAATGCCAATTGATAACATATGTTATCTATAATTCCCAAAGGAATATTTTGTGAACTCATATTGCTCTCTTAAAATTTCTACTTCTAGTGGTGACGATATTATTACCATTAGCGGTAATTATTGCAATATTTGCAATTCTGCACTTTTTATAATGTATTTTTTCTCAAGAATTTATTGTTCTTCTAGAGCATCGATATTTCTAGTACTTTGAGATATAGTACTCACATTTTCCCCTTGAATTTAGATGGGAAAATATATCTTATGCTTATGTTAAGCATAAATCGTCACCATAAATTCTATTTGATAAGTAATCATGTTAAACAAAATAAATAAATATCATAATATATAAATATAAATATAAAACATAAATAATAAATATGTAAAATAGATAAACATATTGCAAAATAAATAAAAAGATATATAATTCTCTTCAAAGTTATGATAATAATTAGAAGATGATTTATTTCTTTCGAGGGTTATAAGGAAATCAACAATGTCCATGTAACCCTCTCGCCCCGGTCTGGTCGACTGACCGGTTCGAGTAGGCTACACGGGGAAAACCGATGTGAAACCCGTTAAGGTTCCACCTCGGTTAGCAACCCTAAAAATTTCTTTTAATTATATCTTCTCTAAAGGCACGTTTAAATCCTATGTGATCACGACAGCGGAATACGACACGAGATAAAAGCAACCAAGCCCAAACAACATGCTAATAAGCCCATTTTCAAGTTTATAAGCAGGCCGTTTCGAAACACCCAAGAGGTGTATCGGAACGCCTTGACTTAGTCAACGGCCCCAAGTCCACACGAGAAGATCGTATCGAAATGGCGGTCAACAGTTCCGAAACAACTCCAACGGTCAACTTCTCGTGGTCAACGACACATTGACCGCACCTGGACTCGTTTCGATACCCCAAAATATCGGCAATTTCTCAGATTTCCAATAGCGAAATTGTACTAAAACGGACCCCAGGCGTATCGAAACGCCTGGCCTGAAACAAGAGGCCGTATCGAAACGAGACCAACCGTTTCGATACACGGGCTGCGAAAAGACAGATTTTTGATGGTTTTAGATACAAGGCAGCCTCAAAACTCAACTAAAACACTCAAGACTCGACATACAACCAATCTAGATGGAAAGCGCCCTAATAACACATGCTTAGCACACAACAAACGTGTAGAAGCCAAACATTAGATAAATCAATAAACACATCAAGGTTTCATGTAGCACATACAAGATTTCAAGCCTTAGACAAGCACACCCATAGCATCCACAAAAGGGATATATATTGCATTATAAGACATACTCAAAAACTTAAAAGGCCAAAGCACATGCCTTCACATAAAGGTTTACATGCATCACTAACACATGTACTCATCCAAAAGCATAGCATCTCAAATAAGCATTCAACAATGCTTAACATGGTTTACAAATCCAAGCAAAACATAAACATCATCAACATCTATGAGTCATACAAAGCTCATACAAAACACATAGTAGCCCCATTGCTAAACTACTACTTTATTTACTAAGTCATGTTTGAGCAACTACAAGCTTGGAATGCCCCTTCGCCTTGCTCCTTGCTAACACCACGCTACTGATCTACATTGTCGAAAATGAGAGCGTAAGCTAGAAGCTTAGTGAGGATGCTCTAAAAACCAAAACAACGACAATGCAGGGTTCAAGCATGCAATCCTTAACATCACACACAACATACATAGGCATCTCATAATCACCTAGCTAGCATTACAAGAGTCATAAATATGGCATCTTACATCATATTAAGCTCAACAATATAAATCAAATATCTCAACATCATAATTATAAGAGCAAGTACATTGGCCACTATTAGTTTACTCGGATGTGCGGATTTACTCTCAACAACAACATTACCTCGGTGGGATTACACTCATCACCGAACCTTGCATGGGTGGGATTCCACTAATCACCACATGCCCTACGGATGGGATTCCACTCATCATCACGTATAATATAAATGATTTCCGGTGGAATATTACATCACCGTACTCCTTCTTGATGACTCAACGCCATCAAGGCCACACGTGAATTTGACTCAACGTGTGCACACTAATCCTAATGATCGATCATTTACACTCGATAAGTTAACTAGTGCCAATTACGTTTAAACCACTTCACACATCCATCAATTATAACACATACTCATCATCACACATATCAATGTATTCACATACAAAATCAATTCATATCTCACAAGATCAAGATATGCATAGGCATCTAAAGCATCATTAGCAACCAAGAAGTTAAACTACCAATTTAACTTCTACCTCGGAATGGCCTACCAAGCTCATTCCAACACCTCCACTACACACACTTGAACCAAATCTAAAACAATTTAAAGTTTTACTCACCACCCTTCCTTAGCAAACCAAGCAAGCGAGTCAAGCCTCCTCAATTCCCAGATTCGGTCCCGATCCTTCTCTGAAGATTCCTCTAGCTTCTAACCAAATCAAAACAAAAATATTACTCACCAATTCAATACTAAACTCAGCCACAAACCAAACTCACAACTACATGTCAAGGCTCCACAAATTCAAACCCAAACTAACCACAAAGTTCTCATTTTCGTGCTCCCCAAAAACCCAGCTGAAAACCACAATTTCCAACACCCAAACAACATCTAAAATCTTCCAAAACACTTCCATAATAACCCTATACCATCAGCTCTTCAACCCAACACAAAAACACACCAAAAACTCAACTTTTGACACTTTGAAAAATGCCCCAAAGACCCACTTCGGGATTTTTCCCAAATCCTTCCATTTCAAGATATTAGGTGTATTTAGGTGAGGTTAATTCAAAACCCAACTCAACAAATCAAAAACAAATGAAAAAACCCATTAAAAATCCAAACTTTCCTTAAACTTGAAAAACACAAATATTGATAGTTTTGAAATCTAAGACCATGTAAATGATGGGGATGGTGAGGAGAGTTGAGAAATGGATTTACCTTCGAAAAAGCTCTTGATTTGGTGAAGAGATTGAATGGAATAGTGAAATTGGGGTTTTGGGAGGGGTTTGGTTCTATTTCACGTTGGCATGGAAAAAGGGGGAAGAATATAGCTTTATTTTTTTTGTTCTCTTTTTGATTCAAAAAGTGGTCTTCATTATTTTCAAGTTATTTACAAAAATGCCACTATGTTAATGTTAAGTCTCATTTAACTCAAAATTAAGGTCTAATTAAATTAAACCGATTTTGATGACTCGAACTAAACACACACGCCTAAATCCTAACCCCAAAACACGGGTGTTATAGTCCAAATGAGTTGGACCAATAATGCCCAAATAAGTTAGACCAATATCATCTTCGTCATTTTTCGCAAACAAAATTTGCTTCTATTTTCTTTCCTTTATCATTCAATGATTGTTGATATTTTAGCGAACGACAAGTACGAGACCAATGGTTTATAACATCGCATTGGTAATAAAAAAGGATTTTACTTCCTTAAAATGATCTTTATCAGTCTTGTCATCCTTATAACCTCACTATCGGTAGGTAGAAGTATTCTTAAAATGATCATATTTTTCATGTCTATATTCATGGCCTCGACCACGACCGCAACTTCTAATGTGGTTTTTATCCTTTCTATAAATAATCTCACATCCACTTTAAGGAATTGAGCAGAGCCAATGGGCCTTTAAAACTTTTTCCACGATATTGTGTTTGAGGACAACATTATTCGCGTGAAAATAAGTATGTTTTTGTTAACACATCCTCATCACGAAGAATAACGATTTAATCCTCGTACGTGGCATTGTTAAACCAGCTCATAAGGTCATATAAAAAAACTCCTTTGAGACCAGTAGCCTCGCAGAACGAAATGTCCAGCCAATATACTTGGATTATATTGAAGTTATGTTACCAATTGAATAATGTTTTACCATGTTTGCATTCACTTAAGGGAATAAAACAGATCCAATAATCGAATGGAATAAACATCATATTTGCATTCACTTCAAAAAATACCTCCCATAAATCTTTTTGGACAAGACGAATTTTTGTAACTTGAACTTGGGAGAAATAGTCGAGTTTTTCGACACAGAAGAATTATTGCTTTCGAGCAAAATCATCATGATTTATTGCACTTTAAAATCATAATTTAAAGAATAAAAATAAAATCAGAATTGACCGATATTGGTTTTCCTCTCGAGGATAATGGAGACGTAGCAAATGACCATGACAACTTCTCATAATGTCATGTCTCGTTCCAAGTCATTATATCATGCAAAAACTCAAAACACGATTAAAAATATTAACTTTCATAAAATAAGTATTAAATAACAAATAAATATTAAATAATAAATACAAGTTAATCACTAAAATGTAACTCACTCTAAGCAAGTTGTTTTAAGGGCATTTAAGCATCGTTAATTAAGAAACATAATGTTTTTTCTTCCCTTTTTAGTCTTAAAATTAAATAAACAATCTCAATTTACTCGTCTTAAAAGTTCCTTAACATTATATATTTTTTCTTATTTGGCTTAAACAAGCAGAAACAAAAGCAATCATTTTTTATTGGAACATTATAAAACACCAACAAAGTAACTAATTGATATCAAAAATAAAATTAATCGTACCTTATAAATAATTATAAAAGTAAAGCAACAAAAAGAAAACTTATTGACCTTCCCTTTTCACTTACGATTCTTGATATCTTATATTAAATAAAAACAACAAATTGGGTGATTGATGTGTAATAGATGAATCCGATCTTCGATGTAAATAAATTGTTGCTTTGGAGCAAATCGTGTTGATAACATATTTTCAATAAAATAACTAAGAATGATAACAAGAATAAAGAACACATAGACGAGAGAAAGAAGGGGATTTGTATTATTCATAATATTGACATGAGTATCGAACGCCTTAATTAAATCATCTATTTATAGGCATTAGAAGTACATATTACATTGAACTTTAATTAATGGAGATAATATTCCTAATGATAAAGTAAATTAATCTCCTTAGATAAAGTTCTCATCATGATAAACATCCACATAGATAAATATTCATAACATTATTTGATTTATTGACTAATTTAAATTAAGTATAATTTTTAACTTAGTTTATTTTATTTATGATATTAAAATTCAAATAAAAGTATAACATATCTTTCCACTAAACAAATTGATAATTGCTAGTAGGGGTGCTTATTTAGTTGAGAAACTCGCAAATAACTCGAGCTCGACTCAGTTAAAATTTGGTTAACGCTTTACTCGAGTTAACTCGACTCGAGATATCAGTGAGTCAAGTCGAGCAAGGCCCAACTCGACTCGAAAAATTCATGAGCAACTCGTTATTTTTTTTATAAAGTCTTTTATGATTTTTTGGTGGCTACCATAAAAAAATTATGTTCCAATAAGTTTAAATACTAGGTAAAAACTCTAAAAAAGTTGAATGAATTGCTAAGTAATTTACCCATAAAATTTTGGTATTATATTTCCAAAGCGTTTTTGTTTTTTTTAGAATTAAAAAAGTTAATTTGTATTATAAATAATTAAATTATAATAATGAGTCTTTCTTTTTTTTTTCATCTATTATTACTTTATGTATAAAAGTAGGAAAGAGGAAATTCTTCAGTTTCTAACTTCCATATAAAAAAAATACAATTGAAAGTTAAAACCTCAAGATTCCTAAGACATTCTCTCTTTTATTGTCCATTGAAGATTGTTGAGAAACTAAAAAGAGTCTCACACTCAAATGTCGACTTCATCTCTAACTCGGTCATGAGAGGTTCATTTATTTATCACCTTGGACCTCACATTTTTTCTGAATTTGTATGTTTATATTAAGCTCTAATAGTATCGCTAGATTTTTCCTATATTAAAAAAACAAACTAAATATTTTGGCGAGCTTAACGAGCAACGAGTTGAGTTGAGCAACGAGATTTTTAACGAGCACGAGTTGAGAAAAATTTCATCGAGCTTAATGAGCAACGAGTCGAGTCGAGAAATGATATTTTTTAATGAGCACAAGTGTTGAGTTGTGTGGGGCTCGATTCGTTCAACCGATAAGGCTCACCAAGTGGTGGAGAGGTGGATTTTTGGGTGGAAGGGTTGTGGAAGCTAAAATGAAATGTGACACAAAGATTTATAGTGGTTCAACCTTCTAACCAAGGTCTACATCCACTACCTTAGCTCCCCACTAAGGATTTCCAATCAATCCACTATTGATTCGTCCCCTTTTCTAGGCTTAGGAGGAAACCCTTTACACCGATCAAGCTTTCTACTCAAAGCCTTGATCAAACCCTCTTTTACAAAGAGAAAATAAAAGCAAACACAAATCCCTCTAATAGGTGTTTGTTTGCACAATTTAGCACTCACCCAAAACCTAAAACACTTGAGCAAATTTGACAATTTTGGCTCACTAGTGTTTGTCTATACAATAAATGACAATTTAAGCTCTAAGACAATTCTTGATCATTTGTTGATTGACAATATGAGCATTAGCCTTTACTTGATGCTTAGAGGTCCCTTTTATACTCCTTGATGAGTCTATAGTCGTTGCTAGCCGTTGGGATTGAATTGGAGCCGTTGAGGACTTTAATTCCCACCATAAATGCAGTTCTGCAGCTCATCGTTTCGAAACGCTCGAACCCATTTCGAAACATTCTTTAAGTAAAAGAGTCGTTGCAGTCTGACAAGGCACCCGTTTCGGAACGCCCCTGGCCATTTCGAAACTCGTATCGAAACGTCTTAGACCCGTATCGAAACGCCCTGCATTTAAATGTTAGTTGGGAAATAGTCGTTGGGGTTTATGACCATTGTGGTCGAAGCCACGTAGGCGTATCGAAACGGCATAGCCCGTTTCGAAACGCTGGGAAAAATCCTTATCTAGGGAAAGCTCGTTTCGATACTAGTATCGAAATGTTTTTGCTACTGGAATCCCCTGTATCGAAACACCTAAGGGTGTTTCGAAACACCTTGACAGTTTTGTGTAGTTTTGCCTTTGAAAACATTTAAAACCCTTTGAAAATGTCCCTAAACATAGTTTCAAGTTATTTGGACTTTGGAAATTGTTTTAAATACTTTTTAAAGCAGTCCAAAACATTTTTCAATTATTATATCAAAACATTAGTTCTACAATCTCCCCCTTTTTGATATAATAAAACTAACTTGAAAAATTGTTTGGGATTCTCCCCCTTTAACTTTAAAAATGTGAATAAGAGATTAAAGATATGAAATCAAATAAAGTTCCCCCTTATTCATTTGAAAATTCAATTTTTCAAACCATTTCTCCTCCTTTTTGTTATATCAAAAAGAATTTAAAACATTAAGTTCAAAATAACAATAGAGGTAAAAATTGACAAAAAAAAAGAATTTGGTTTTAAAAATGGCTCCCCTTTACTCAAAGCATCAATAAAATGTTAGTCCAACATTTATGATCATCTAGTTGAATTAAAAAAATAAAACAAATAAGTGCAAAAACAACTAGATATTTACCAACACTTGAACCCAAAGGGAGGATGTGAAGCCTTCCTTCTTCAAGTGTTCTTTCTTGTGTGCATGGAGCTCCCCCTCAATGTTTGACTTGTTGAACATCTCCATCACACCTAGCAAAAGACAATCAAGTGATCTTTGGTATCCAAATTGCTTTTGATCCATAAACGTTAGTAGCACAAATTTTAGTCCTCTTTGGAATCCATTTTTCAATGTCATCCTTTTTAGTTGAAGCGGTTAGTCCTTTTGGGACCCAAACACTTCTAAAGCATTTTC
Source organism: Hibiscus tridactylites (assembly GCA_958450335.1). Taxonomy (NCBI): domain Eukaryota; kingdom Viridiplantae; phylum Streptophyta; class Magnoliopsida; order Malvales; family Malvaceae; genus Hibiscus; species Hibiscus tridactylites. The sequence goes on along the minus strand of OY288267.1, from coordinate 35,195,078 downwards.
CTTTAACAAATATAGGGGCACTAGATTGTCTAACATAGAAATTTGATTTTCCAAAATTGTTTTTCTTTTCTAGCTCTTTGGAAATCAAATCTTTTTCTTCTTAAACTTTTTGAAGCAATTTTTGTAAATCAAAACATTTTAGTTCAAACTCCTTGAGTTTTGCTTCAAGTTCAAGTTTGGTTTTAGAAATCAAATCATTTTGAAATTTCAACTTTGAAATCACTTTATTGTTTTTCAAAATGTGATTTTTAAAGTCTAAAACCAAATCATCATAGGCATCTTGTAATTCATCAAAAGAGTAAGAACATGAAGTAGATTAATTAGAAGTTACCATTGAATCTTCTTCGATGGCCATAAGGCAAAGGTTGGCTTGTTCATCATTGGTGGAGTCCTCATCACTCCAAGTAGCCACATGTGCCTTCTTCTTATGGCTTGAAGTGCTTGCCCTCTCCTTTTTCTTGGATTCTCGTTCAAGCTCTCTTAAGGCTTTCTTCATGAGCGGGGCACACTTCTTGAAGAGATAGACTGTCTCTTCTTCTTCATCCTCCTCTTCACTTGAATCAACGTGATGGAAATGGAGGATTTGAGAGCCATGGCACTTGCATTGATGCCTAGCCCTTTGATTTCTTCTCTCTCGTGGCTTTAATTTCTTCCCTCTTCTTCTCATCCTCTTTGTTCTTCTTCATGATTTGATGAGTAAGGAGTGACCCCATGAGTTCATCAAGCTTCAAAGTCTTCAAATTCTTTGCTTCGATGATGGCGGTCCTCTTTGAGTTCCAAGACTCGGGAAGTGAGTAGATGAGCTTTCGATCAAGCTTTTCCTCCGGGATGGCTTCTCTATAGCCTTTGAGACCATTGGTGATAGTGGAGAACCTATCAAACATCTTCTCGATGTTCTCTTCCGGATCCATTTTGAAGTTCTCATACTCTAAGGTTAGGAGCCCAATATTGGCCTCCTTGACTTCATCGGTCCCCTCGTATGTGACTTCAAGCTTGTCCCATACCTCCTTGGCACTCTCACAAGAAGACATATGCTCATAGATGGTTGGGCTAAAAGCACAAAACAAGATGTGCAAGGCTTTGCAATTAAGCTCCATCTTCTTGCGATCGTCAGCACTCCACTCCGCTTTGCTTCTTTGAGGCACGAACGGACCATCTTCAACTATATCTCATAGCTTGTAATCTCTAGATTTGATGAAGAACTTCATCTTTGTCTTTCAATGGGCATAGTGGGTTCCGTCAAAGAAAGGTGGTTTGTCGATTAATTGTGCCATTTGAGCCGGTTGATGAAATAGTGATCGAGCTTGCTGGATCTTCTCAATAGGATGTGAATCCCCTTCGATTGAGTCAAGCTCTGATACCAATTGTTGAGTTGTGTGGGGCTCGATTCGTTCAACCGATAAGGCTCACCAAGTGGTGGAGAGGTGGATTTTTGGGTGGAAGGGTTGTGGAAGCTAAAATGAAATGTGACACAAAGATTTATAGTGGTTCAACCTTCTAACCAAGGTGTACATCCACTACCTTAGCTCCCCACTAAGGATTTTCAATCAATCCACTATTGATTCGTCCCTTTTTCTAGGCTTAGGAGGAAACCGTTATACACCGATCAAGCTTTCTACCCAAAGCCTTGATCAAACCCTTTTTTACAAAGAGAAAATAAAAGCAAACACAAATCCCTCTAATAGGTGTTTGTTTGCACAATTTAGCACTCACCCAAAACCTAAAACACTTGAGCAAATTTGACAATTTTGGCTCACTAGTGTTTGTCTATACAATAAATGACAATTTAAGCTCTAAGACAATTCTTGATCATTTGTTGATTGACAATATGAGCATTAGCCTTTACTTGATGCTTGGAGGTCCCTTTTATACTCCTTGATGAGTTTATAGTCGTTGCTAGCCGTTGGGATTGAATTGGAGTCGTTGGGGACTTTAATTCCCACCATAAATGCAGTTCTGCAGCTCATCGTTTCGAAACGCTCGAACCCGTTTCGAAACACCCTTTAAGTAGAAAGAGTCGTTGCAGTCTGACAAGGCACCCGTTTCGGAACGCCCCTGGCCGTTTCGGAACTCGTATCGGAACGCCTTAGACCCGTATCGAAACGCCCTGCATTTAAATGTTAGTTGGGAAATAGCCGTTGGGGTTTATGACCGTTGTGGTCGAAGCCACGTAGGCGTATCGAAACGGCATAGCCTGTTTCGAAACGCTGGGCAAAATCCTTATTCAGGGAAAGCTCGTTTCGATACTAGTATCGAAACGTTTTTGCTACTGGAATCCCCCGTATCGAAACACCTAATGGTGTTTCGAAACACCTGGACAGTTTTGTGTAGTTTGGCCTTTGAAAACATTTAAAACCCTTTGAAAATGTCCCTAAACATAGTTTTAAGTTATTTGGACTTTAGAAATTGTTTTAAATACTTTTTAAATCAGTCCAAAACATTTTTCAATTATTATATCAAAACATTAGTTCTACAACAAGTCGAGGACCACTCAACTCACAATCGACTCGCTCAATAAGCACCCCTAATTACTAGTAATTCACTCTGTTCGGCCTTGTGCTTTATTAATCCTACCTAATTTAATTCATGTATTATAATTTTAGTGAATTTAATTCATGAATTTTACGTGTTTTTAAATCTCAAAGCGACAATTATTTCAATAGTCTTAAAGTGATTATAAGGTAATATTTATTCATACATATTCTTATCTTTGATAATGCACATACAGCTTACGAACAATACGACAATTAACTCTTTAATTTATATTGTTAAAAGTAACGTGATAATAAACCACCAATAAAAATTTGACATGTATATAAAAGCCAAGCCATAGATGTATTATTAATGTTAACACGAAAAGTAAAGTGACTAAAACTAGAGGGTAGAATTTATTTAGATAGCGTAAACACTAAAAAAATTACATTGATTTTAATTCATGAGATGAACACAAATTTATAGTTAAAATTGTTCACCTTTTTCGCCTTTAAAAATATCATTAATTTTTCTGAATAGTCTAAAGGTGATTATAAGGTAGTATTTGTTTATAAATATTCTTAACCCTTTGGCAATTGAGTTTCCTAGGAATGAACATCCTCAACTTTTCAACTAAGACCACTTGTTGAGTTCAAAAAAATATCATTAATTTTAAATTTTAATATCAATCATCAATGTACACTCGTATAATAGTCGATCAATTTAAAACTAAAAAAACTATATTGTGTACCTGCATCTTATCTCACAATTAAAATAAAGTACTAAATCCATTAGTACAATACATATATTATTTAGGCATAAGGTCAAAAATAGCTCCAACGTTTCACCATTTGGTCAATTCACCACCTATAATTTTTTTGTGCAAACAAGCACCTAACGTTTGATTTTCATTCAACTTTCACCCTAAGTGAATGGAACCGTTAGTCAACTAACGGTCAACGCTTGAGGCTGACGTGGCATGTCTGCATGGCATGGGGAGATGACATGGTGATGCCACGTGGTACTTTACTGACGTGCCATTTCAAAAAATAATTTTTTAATTTTTTTAAAATATATATATATATATATATATATATTGAATATTTTTAACCAATCGGATGATGCCACGTGGCATTTTGTTAACGTGGCATCATCTGATTGGTTAAAAATAATTTTAAAAAATATTTAAATATATATATTAAAAATAAAATATATTAAAATTTTTAAATATTTCTAAAATAGTCCCTAAAACCCTAAACTCTCAAATTAAGCCACTCCCGCATGTGTTGGTTGTGTTGCCTGCGACGGAATGAAGCGCCCTCCCCTCGCCGAACGACCCACACATCGTTCGACGTCGGTTCTGCCATCATTCGTCGCGAATCGGTCAAATGAACCATTCGACGTTTTCTCGTTCATTCGGCGTTTCACACGGCGTCGATCGATTTCCAGCGACGGAATAGTGGGATAAATGATCGTGATGGTCCAGCGACCGATATGATAGGCGGCGGTGTGACAATCGACGACAGAATCAGTTTAAATCGGGATTTGGGTTTGGGGGAGTTAGGGATTTTGAAATTTGGGGCTATTTTGTGAAATCTAGAAAATTTATAGATTTTTTTAAAAATTAATTACTTTTTCATTTTTAAAAAATATAAAAATAATTATTTTTAAAAAAAATTTGAAAAATTGCCACATGGCACTGTCACGTCATCCCTCTATGCCACGTCAGCCTCAAACGGTCAACGTCTGTTGACTAACGATTTCCATCCACTAAAGGTGAAAATTGAATGAAAATCAAATGTTAGGTGCTTGTTTGCACAAAAAAAAAATAGGTGGTGAATTGACCAAATAATATAACGTTATGGCTATTTTTGACCTTATACCTATTATTTATAAAATTTAACCTTTAAATTGCACTTAAATTTAAACAATGACCCAATTAAATAGCTAACCGGTGAATTGTGTTTGCTGAATTTATTTGTTGTTTTTGTATGTACAAGATGATTAAGACTTTAATGATTCTAAAATTTGAAAATTAAAATATAAGCCGTTGGCAATTTGTGCTGGGCATGAGAATATGAAATTTTTCTTCACATTTGACTGTTTTTTTAGAAAGAAAATACAAAGATTGATTACAACTTATAAAATTGCCAAAAAGAAAAGTAAAAAGGGTGAAATTGAACGGACCCGAAAGCAAAGCTTGGGCACTGCCTCCTAGGATTAACAATCTCGGCCGAATCAAAAGTGGTCAATTAACTTTTAAGTCTATATTTGCTAATTAATTGTTTAGTTAAAAGCTTAGTATTAGTATGAGCTACCGGTAGATTTAATAAGATGAAACAATTACTTTTAAACAAAGTTTGGGATTTGAACAATAATTTTCTTAATAAATTTATATAATATTCAATTTAAATGAATTAACTAATGAATCGGATATTAATGATTATAGAAAAACAATTCAATATCAATGTTGATTGAGCATTAGTTTAGTTTACACTATTACTACTTAAATATTTAAGAGGTTGTAAACTTGAAGGAACATTTATTTTTGGATTATAAATTTTAATTCAATCAAAAATTACAATAATAATTAATTATTATAATTACTGAATTATATCTCAATCATTGCCAAGTTTTCTTTTGAAGCCAAATGTACATGGACATGAAAGGTTTATATAAAATCTTTAAGTGAACCAAAATAGCATTTCCCTTGATACAAATTCTTGAAATACTAATTTATATTTTTTTCCTTCTAAATATATGATTAAATATTAATAATAAAAAGAGGTCTGTTTGGGGTGGGATTTTTTAAAGTCTGATATCATGCGGTTTATGGCTGATTTTTTTGAATCTAGCAAGTTACCGAGGGGGTGAATTCAACTTTTGTGGTCTTGATAGCGAAGAAGGACTGCCCGAGAGTAATTGGGGACTATCGCCCAATTTGTTTGCTGAATTCTGTATATAAGATATTGGCGAAATGTTTGGCGCAGAGGTTGCAAGGGGTCTTGCCTACGCTGATCACCGATGTGCAAGCTGCATTTATCAGGGGTCGACAGATCTTAGACGGTATTCTGCTAGCTAATGAGATAATTCACTCAATGAAGAAATGTGAATTTGAGAATGTGGGGTGATTCTTAAATTAGATTTCGCCAAAGCGTATGATTGTATCAGTTGGACTTGTTTAGATCGTATTATGTGCCGCATGGGGTTTGGGGAGAGAAAGCGAGGTTGGGTGATGGAGTGTGTGAGCACGGCTCGATTGTTGATACTGATAAATGGTAGTCCGACGAGAGAATTCCCGATGCGGAGGGGCATTCGCCAAGGTGATCGCTTATCGCCTCTTTTGTTTGTGATAATGGCAGAGCTCTTACACCGATTCATGGTTAATGCGAAAAAATTAGGATTGATCAAGGGAGTGCGAGTGGTTGGTGACATAGTTCTATCACACCTACAGTTCGCGGATGACACAATTATTTTTCTGAAGGGAGAGGTTGAGGTAGTGTGTAACCTGAAAAGAGTACTGACATGCTTCGAGTATGCTTCCGGTCTACAGATTAATTACGACAAATCATGCCTTTTTGGAATTGGTGTGGAAGGTGCGATGCTTATGGAATTTGTGTCGATCCTGGGTTGTCCGATTGGTGACTTGCCGATACAGTATTTAGGGATTCCTTTGGGTGTACATCCGCGTGGTATTGAAGTATGGGGACCGCTTATCAGAAGGTTTCGCAAGCGACTTTCAGGTTGGAAACGAAATTCCTTATCGTTTGTGGGTCGGTTGCTATTAATTAATATAGTGTTGTCCGCGCTGCCGGTGTTTTACATGGGGGTTTTCTTGGTGCCGAAACGTGTTGTGTTGTGAATTGATAGTATTCGGCGCAATTTTCTTTGGGGTGGTAAAGAGGAGAGGGCAAAGATGAGTCGGATAAGTTGGGATGTGGTTTGTAAACCGAAGCGAGTGGGAGGACTTGGGGTGGTGAACTTACGCTCAAGAAATTTAGCGTTGCTTGCGAAGTGGGCATGAAGATTCGCACAAACAGAGGACTCATTGTGGAAGTCTATAATTGTGGCGAAATATGGTACGCCTGTGAGATGTAACACCCCGATTTTGGGCTTGGTAGTTTTGGGCGTTGACCGGTTTGGTCAAAGTGCTGTTCGAATCTAAAGAGGTGAAATTAGGAAAGCCTAGTTCGGGTTGCATTAAAAATATGGAAAAATATTCTAAAATCATCTTTTAATATAATTAAGTGAACTGTGAAATCAATTTTGGAAAATGAGTTTTGGAAGGGTGACATTTTGGCTAGTGACCAAAATGTAATTTTTGAAAGTTTGGTGACTGTTTTCGAAAGGGTTGAAACTTTGAATCTTTAAGGAGCTATTATTCCAAAAGTAGTTTCTCCAGATTTTTCTAAGATATTTTGAGATATATTCTGATTTTAAAAGTTGTCAAAAGAGGAGGGAAAAGCCATTTGGCTATTTTGTTAACTAACTTTCCAATTTTTTCTTTCTCTCATTTTCTCTCAACCCAAACACCTTATCTCCAGAGAATTGTTTCTGATTTTCTCACCTAAATCTCTCCTTTCAACTCTCTTTTGATTCCTAATCAACATATCTACAAAACCTCATCATTTGCTACTTGATTCATCAAGGTTTTTGATTCCAAAAAGAGGAGAAACTCAAGTTTGGAGGTAAGAACGTCCTTCTCCTCTAAACTATCAGTTCTTTACTGAAATTCCTAAGTTTTCAATCCTTAATTGATGTTTTATTAAAGGCTTTGGAGTTGTGAATGGATCTTGGCTTATAATGCAAGATTTGGTGATTTTTGGTGATTTTCGTTTGATCTGTTAAATCTGTGATTTGAGATGTGTTTTTGATGTTAATTGAACATTAAATTGATAAGGAATTGAGTTTTGATTAATGCAATCCCGGATAGGTTGAGTTTCCTAAGTTTAGCTTGTGATTCTTGTATGTTTTTGAGGTGATCTTGTGGATCTGATGTTGCTGGAGGTATAAGGATGTTTATAGGCTCTTTTTAGATGTTATATGATGTTAGGTTTTGATGGTTTATGGCTGGGCTTTGTTGAGAAGTGGTTTGGATGCATTTTCGGTTGTGTTTGGTAGCCGAAAATGGAGTGTGGATGAGAGCAGCGAGTTTAGGTGCTTTCATTGAAGCAATTAATGCATGATGATGCATTAATCCTCTGCTTTGATGTGTTAAAACAGGGGAGGCATCTTTGGATCCAAGAGTTGTTGATCTGGAAGCTTGTTTTGGTGCTTCGGCAAGAGGCGAAGTGGAATCGGTGAGTGAAAATGGTTTTCGGCTTTGAACCAATGTCTTGGGAGCTTAGTTTAAGTCTAAACAACTTTGCTAAGCTCAAGTGTAAGTTTTCGGAAAGTACTCTCTAGTGGTGGCCATGATTTTGTTGTGATGAAATGTGGTTTATTGCATGATTTAAATACTGTTTTGAAAGCATGATTTAGCCTGGTATTTGCTGTTTTTGTAAGCCATATGTTGAAGGAAGCTCAAGGTAAGAGTTCCTTGTTTTTGTACATTGATAAAATGTAGTTTGATGCTTTTAAATGCATGATGAATATGGCTTGGTTTAATGCTTTAAAACAGTGGATTAATTGATGATAATGATGTGTATTGGCAAGTGATGTTTTGAAAAGGTTAAGGTCACTAAGGTGGTTAAAAGTCCTTGAGTGAGTCTTGTTTACTTAAGAATATCAAGGTGGTTAAAAGTCCTTGGATGGTTCTTGTATGGACACAAAGGTGGTTAAAAGTCCTTGTGTGATCCTTTCCATGGTGTTTAAAAGTCCATGGGGCCATGGTGTTTAAAAGTCCATGGGGCCAAGGTGTCTAAAAGTCCTTGGGGCCAAGGTGTTTAAAAGTCCTTGGGTGAAAATTGATACGGACACAAAGGTGGTTAAAAGTCCTTGTGTGGTCCTTTCCATGGTGGTTAAAAGTCCATGGGCCAAGGTGTTTAAAAGTCCTTGGGGCCAAGGTGTTTAAAAGTCCTTGGGGTGAAAGTTGATGAACTTGTTTTTAAAGGAATGGAACTTATCACTTGTGGCCAATATGACATGTTATGATATGAAGCATGAGATGCTTGTTTTAAGTATGCTTTTGAGCATGTGCAATTGATGATTTGAAGCATGATTTATAAATGTTTTATAAATGCATTATTGAATGGTTTTATGAGCATTCCTCACTAAGCTTTTGCTTACGCTCTCTTTCGTTTTCTTAATTCAATAATGCAGAACATTAGAGTACCTTGAGGGCAGCAAGAAGGGCAAGCAATCAAGTGAAAGTAAAGCTCAATGTATGGAAGGTTTCTTAAGTACAATTTTTAGCTTTTGGTAATTTGGCAATGGGGGACCTATGTGTATGTTTTGGGAGAGGTTTTGAACTCCCTAAGTATGTTGAATGCTGATGAGAATGCTGGTTTTAGTGTTTGGCCTTTATATGCTTGAATTGGAAGTTGATGCTTGTATGGCTTGCTTGTGTAGGAAGCCTGCCTATAGATTTGGGGCTTTTCGTATATGATGTTGTTTTGATGAATTGTTGATGCAAGTATGTCTTATATATGTTGAATTGCATGCTGGTAAAGTTTGGTAGCATTTGGAGCATGATTGGATGTTTAATTGCATGTTTAAGAATGCATTTTGGGGCAATCTGTGCAAGGTGTTTCGGAACAGTATCACCCGTTTCGGAACAGGTGCCTTAAACAAGCCCAGGCGTCCGAAACGGGAGGGACCGTTCCGAAACGGTTTGGCTACTGCCAGCCCGTGTTGCGGTACGCGTTGCGGAACGGCCCCGCGTTTTGAAATGGGCTCTGCCTGTTTCGGAACGGGTGACCGTTAGGGGCTGACATTGGCAGTTAAATGTTTTGAAATGATTGCATTTTGGTCCTGAATCTTGTTTGTGCAATTGTATGAGTTTGGGAAGTCCTTTTGAGCTAAAATTTCATAGTGAAGCATGAAACCTGCTAATTACAAGCTGGTAACTTTAATTTGGGTTAAGTCCTCATATTTATCAGAAATTACAATTTGGTCCCTAAAGTTGTAATTTGTTCAATTGGGTCCCTGTTTGATCTCTGATGTTTGTGATCTTTGAGTATGATGTTTGTGTGATCACAATTAGGGCTAATGTGCATCTAGACAAGATTAAAAAGAAAAAAAATGGTCGTTAATCAAGGTTGACTTTCGGGTTGACTTTGGTTTTCCCCGTGTGACTTTCTTAATTCGGGTCAACCGTCTAGGCCGGGTTAAGGGGGTTACATTTGGTGGTATCAGAGCTGAGTTCTCGAGTAATTGGGAATGAATGTGTGCATGATTGAAGTATGTATGCCTTGTATGCTTGTTATTTGAAAGCATGTTTAGTGGCTTGTGATTTGGATGCAATTGAGATGTATGATGTGATGTAGCATGTTGTGGGTACCCATTGCCAAATAAAAGCTAATGAAATGATGTTGATTTTGAATGAAATTGAGCTTGAATACTTGGATTGCTTACCTTGCTGGGCCTGACTTTGTTTTATTTGCATTGATGTTGCATGGTAAAAGTATGGCACCACGTAGAGAGTTACGAGGTAGTGTGCGAGCTACAGCTCCTAATGAGAATGAGAACGAGGAAAATATGGTTAGTGCGGTGTTACCTCCTCCTCCACCTGGTGGTGGTGGTGTTGAGGGAGGAAGAGCTGAAGCTGCAGCTGGTGCTAGAGCTGCTGGACCAGAGGTTGGTCAGGGGCAAGCTATGCCTGATATGACGATGTTGGTACAAGCTATTGCGGGTGCTTTTCGAGCAGCAGTAGCTGGAGCTCAAGGAGCTGGGCATCAGGGAGATGCTGGAGTTAGACTACCTTTGGAGCGTCTGCGCAGTCTTGGTGGGACTGAGTTCAGGGGTATGTCTGCTGAGAGTTCGGAAGCTTGGCTAGAGAGTACCAAGCGAATCTTGGGACAGATGAGCTGCACGGATGTGCAAAAGCTGGGTTGTATTGTGTCCTTGCTGCAGGACGATGCGTATACGTGGTGGACGACCACCACAGCTGGGATGGCTGAAGCTGACATCACTTGGACATTCTTTCAGAATGTGTTCAAGCGGAGATATCTTGGTGTGAGATATCTTGGTGAGAAGAAACGTGAGTTCATGACTCTTACCCAGGGGAGTATGACAGTGGTTGAGTATGAGGTGCAGTTTGTGCGGCTCAGTCAGTATGCACCTGAGCTTATTCCTGATGAACGGGAGAGGTGCGAAAGGTTTTGTTATGGTCTTGTAACGGAGGTGAAGATGTATGTGCTGGCCACCGAATATGATGATTTTGATGTGTTGGTGGGCCGAGCCAAGGATATAGAGATGAACTTGGGTTTATCTGCGAAAGGTGCTGGAGCAAGTTCTGGAAAGAGAGCTGCTGAGTATAGTTCCGGTGGTGGACGGAACAAGAGGGGACGTGATCAGAAGTATCAGTCCTCAGCTAAGAGAGGTGGTGGTGCACCTGCTAGAGGAGGTAATGCTAGAGCTGACCCTAGTGCTTGTTGGATCTGTGGTTCACGTGGTCACATGAAGCGTGACTGTCCTAGTGCTGTGAGGGAGGTGCAAGCTCCTGTTGCGGCAGCTGGTTATGGGTGCTGGAATTGTGGTTCTGCAGACCACTTGAGGCGAGATTGTCCGAGGTTGGCTGGTGATCAGGTGCGTGCTCCTGTTGTTGCTGCACCGCAGAGAGGTCGTGGGCGCGGCCGTGGTAATTTCCAGAGGCGTGAGGAAGGTGGTCGTGGAGTAGCCCATGTTGTGGCTATTCAGCCTGAAGGTGGAGGCCAAGCGAGAGTGTATGCTCAGCGTGAAGGAAGGAATGATGCAGATGTGATTGCAGGTACCTTTACTTTGCAATCCTTGTTGTTGCTTTCTTTGATTGATTCTGGATCTACGCATTCATACATTTTGCGTGAGCATGCTGAATTGCTTGGTTTGCCTGTTGAGTCTTTGGATGTTGGTGTTCGTGGCACTAGTTCTTTTGGTGAGACTGTTGTGACTCGAAAGCTTTATAGAAGGTGTCCCTTGGTTGTTCAAGAACATGTTTTTCATGTTGATCTTATGGAGTTGCCCTTTTATGGTTTTGATGTAATCCTTGGTATGGATTGGCTTGCTGAGCATCGTGCTGTTGTGGATTGTGAAAATAAGCGTGTTTCGCTTAAGCTTGCGGATGATTATGAAGTGGTTGTGGTTGGTGAGAATGTGAAGTTTCTTGCCAATGTGGTGTCTACCTTGGAGGCGAGCAGGATGCTGAGGCAAGGTTGCGAGGCTTATCTAGCTTTTGTGATGAATCCTAGTTCTAAGGAGTTGAGAGTGCAAGATATCAGAGTTGTGAAGGAGTTTCCTGGTGTTTTTCCTGAGGAGTTGCCTGGTTTACCTCCTAATCGCGAGGTGGAGTTTGGAATTGAGCTGTATGAGAATACAACTCCTGTGTCCATTACTCCCTATAGAATGGCACCTAAGGAGCTGAAGGAGCTGAAGACGCAGTTGCAAGAGCTGCTTGATCGTGGTTTCATCCGGCCGAGTGTGTCACCTTGGGGAGCACCGGTCTTGTTTGTGAAGAAGAAGGATGGCACTATGAGGATGTGTATTGATTACCGTCAGCTGAACAAGTTGACTATCAAGAATCGGTATCCTTTGCCGAGGATTGATGATCTCTTTGATCAATTTCGGGGAGCTGCTGTGTTCTCTAAGATTGACTTGAGGTCAGGGTATTACCAGTTGAAGGTGAAGGATGTGGATGTGCCTAAGACAGCTTTCAGGACAAGGTATGGGCATTATGAGTTCCTTGTGATGCCGTTTGGTTTGACAAATGCTCCTGCTGCTTTCATGGATATGATGAACCGTGTGTTTCATGAATACCTGGACAAGTTCGTTGTGGTGTTCATTGATGATATCCTCGTGTACTCGAGTACGGAGGAGGAGCATGAAGAGCATTTGAGGATTGTTTTGCAAGCTTTGTTGGAGAATCAGCTTTATGCTAAGTTGAGCAAGTGTGAGTTCTGGCTTAAGGAGGTGGTGTTTCTTGGGCATGTGGTCTCAGCTGAGGGGATTCGTGTTGATCCTCAGAAGATTGAGGCGGTGATGAACTGGAAAGTTCCTAAGTCTGTCCATGAGGTCCGTAGTTTCCTTGGTTTGGCAGGATACTACCGAAGGTTTGTGGATGGTTTTTCCAAGATTGCTGCTCCTTTGACGAAGCTGTTGCAAAAGGATGTTAAGTATGAGTGGACGGAAGCGAGACAGCAAGCTTTTGAGAAGCTGAAGGCGGCTTTGACGCAAGCTCCTATCTTGGTTCAGCCTGAATCAGGGAAAGAGTTTGTGGTCTATAGTGATGCATCCTATGTTGGTTTGGGATGTGTGCTGATGCAAGAGGGTAAGGTGGTGGCTTATGCATCGCGGCAGTTGAAAGTGCATGAGCGCAATTACCCTACGCATGATATTGAGCTGGCTGCAGTGGTTTTTGCTCTGAAGATCTGGAGGCATTATCTGTATGGTGAGAAGTGTACTGTGTACACGGATCACAAGAGTTTGAGGTATCTGATGTCACAGAAGGAGTTGAATCTTAGGCAGCGTCGTTGGTTGGAGTTGCTCAAGGATTATGATCTGACGATTGAGTATCATCCGGGAAAGGCTAATGTTGTTGCGGATGCCTTGAGTAGGAAGGTAGCTGTTGAGCTGAGGGCTATGTTTGCTAGCTTGAGCATATCGCGAGATGGTGGTCTTGTTGCTGAGTTGCAGGTGAAACCATCGTTGGTTCAGTTGATCAAGGATAAGCAGTTGCTGGATGATTCCTTGGTGTCTCGTGTTCAGGAGATCGCGGAGGGTAGACCTTCGGATTTCTGTTTTAATGATGATGGTGTGTTGTGTTTTGGGAGTCGGATAGTAGTGCCTGCTGATGCTGAGTTGAGGCGTGCTATTCTGACTGAAGGCCATAGTAGTCCTTTTGCTATGCACCCTGGTAGTACTAAGATGTACCGTGATCTTCGTGATGAGTACTATTGGGTGGGTTTGAAGAAGGATGTTGCAGAGTTTGTGAGCAAGTGTTTGGTGTGTCAGCGAGTTAAGGCTGAACATCAGGTTCCTTCTGGGTTGTTGCAACCGTTGAAAATCCCTGAATGGAAGTGGGAAAGGGTTACCATGGATTTTGTATCTGGTTTACCTTTGTCTCCTTCGAAGAAGAATTCTGTTTGGGTGATTGTGGATCTCCTGACGAAGTGTGCGTATTTCTTGCCTGTGCATACTACGTTCTCTTTGGATAAGCTGGCAGAGCTGTACATTGCTGAGATTGTGAGGTTGCATGGTGTGCCTAAGTCGATTGTGTCGGATAGGGATCCGAGGTTCACATCGCGTTTCTGGCAGTGTTTGCATCAAGCTCTGGGTACAAGGTTGCATTTCAGTACATCCTATCATCCTCAGTCGGATGGTCAGTCTGAGCGAGTTATTCAGATCTTGGAGGATATGTTGAGGTGCTGCGTGATTGAGTTCCAAGGTTCTTAGGAGAAGCATCTGCCTTTGGTTGAGTTCGCTTATAACAATAGTTATCAGGCGAGTATACAGATGGCATCTTATGAGGCTCTGTATGGGAGGAAGTGTAGGACTCCTCTTTGTTGGGCTGAAACTGGTCAAAAGTTGGTTTCGATGCCGGATTTGTTGAAAGGGACCATTGAGAAGGTGAAGCTCATTTGTGAGCGGTTGAAGGCTGCCTCTGATCGGCAAAAGTCTTACGCGGATTTGAAGCGTAAGGAGATAGAGTATGCGGTGGGTGACCGTGTGTTCTTGAAGGTTTCGCCTTGGAAGAAGGTGATGAGGTTTGGCCGAAAGGGTAAGTTGAGCCCTAGGTACATTGGACCATATGAGGTTGTTGAGCGTGTGGGTCCTGTTGCGTATCGGTTGAGGTTACCTCAGGAGTTGGAGAAGATTCATGATGTGTTCCATGTTTCTATGCTCCGGAAGTATAGATCTGATCCTTCGCATGTGATGCCTGTGGAGGAAGTGGAATTGAATCCGGATTTGACCTATGATGAGGAACCGGTGAAGGTTCTGGATTCGGATAGCAAGGTTCTTCGTGGTAAGACCATTGAGTTGGTGAAGGTGCTGTGGAAGCATCGTGGGAGCGGAAGGAAGACATGCTGAAGCAGTTTCCTTATCTCTTTCCTTCAGGTAAATTTCGAGGACGAAATTTCTTAAGGGGGGAGAGTTGTAACGTCCCGGTTTTGGGCTTGGTAGTTTTGGGCGTTGACCGGTTTGGTCAAAGTGCTGTTCGAATCTAAAGAGGTAAAATTAGGAAAGCCTAGTTCGGGTTGCATTAAAAATATGGAAAAATGTTCTAAAATCATCTTTTAATATAATTAAGTGAACTGTGAAATCAATTTTGGAAAATGAGTTTTGGAAGGGTGACATTTTGGCTAGTGACCAAAATGTAATTTTTGAAAGTTTGGTGACTGTTTTCGAAAGGGTTGAAACTTTGAATCTTTAAGGAGCTATTATTCCAAAAGTAGTTTGTCCAGATTTTTCTAAGATATTTTGAGATATATTCTGATTTTAAAAGTTGTCAAAAGAGGAGGGAAAAGCCATTTGGCTATTTTGTTAACTAACTTTCCAATTTTTTCTTTCTCTCATTTTCTCTCAACCCAAACACCTTATCTCCAGAGAATTGTTTCTGATTTTCTCACCTAAATCTCTCCTTTCAACTCTCTTTTGATTCCTAATCAACATATCTACAAAACCTCATCATTTGCTACTTGATTCATCAAGGTTTTTGATTCCAAAAAGAGGAGAAACTCAAGTTTGGAGGTAAGAACGTCCTTCTCCTCTAAACTATCAGTTCTTTACTGAAATTCCTAAGTTTTCAATCCTTAATTGATGTTTTATTAAAGGCTTTTGAGTTGTGAAATGGATCTTGGCTTATAATGCAAGATTTGGTGATTTTTGGTGATTTTCGTTTGATCTGTTAAATCTGTGATTTGAGATGTGTTTTTGATGTTAATTGAACATTAAATTGATAAGGAATTGAGTTTTGATTAATGCAATCCCGGATAGGTTGAGTTTCCTAAGTTTAGCTTGTGATTCTTGTATGTTTTTGAGGTGATCTTGTGGATCTGATGTTGCTGGAGGTATAAGGATGTTTATAGGCTCTTTTTAGATGTTATATGATGTTAAAGGATGTTAGGTTTTGATGGTTTATGGCTGGGCTTTGTTGAGAAATGGTTTGGATGCATTTTCGGTTGTGTTTGGTAGCCGAAAATGGAGTGTGGATGAGAGCAGCGAGTTTAGGTGCTTTCATTGAAGCAATTAATGCATGATGATGCATTAATCCTCTGCTTTGATGTGTTAAAACAGGGGAGGCATCTTTGGATCCAAGAGTTGTTGATCCGGAAGCTTGTTTTGGTGCTTCGGCAAGAGGCGAAGTGGAATCGGTGAGTGAAAATGGTTTTCGGCTTTGAACCAATGTCTTGGGAGCTTAGTTTAAGTCTAAACAACTTTGCTAAGCTCAAGTGTAAGTTTTCGGAAAGTACTCTCTAGTGGTGGCCATGATTTTGTTGTGATGCAATGTGGTTTATTGCATGATTTAAATACTGTTTTGAAAGCATGATTTAGCATGGTATTTGCTGTTTTTGTAAGCCATATGTTGAAGGAAGCTCAAGGTAAGAGTTCCTTGTTTTTGTACATTGATAAAATGTGGTTTGATGCTTTTAAATGCATGATGAATATGGCTTGGTTTAATGCTTTAAAACAGTGGATTAATTGATGATAATGATGTGTATTGGCAAGTGATGTTTTGAAAAGGTTAAGGTCACTAAGGTGGTTAAAAGTCCTTGAGTGAGCCTTGTTTACTTAAGAACATCAAGGTGGTTAAAATTCCTTGGATGGTTCTTGTATGGACACAAATGTGGTTAAAAGTCCTTGTGTGATCCTTTCCATGGTGTTTAAAAGTCCATGGGGCCATGGTGTTTAAAAGTCCATGGGGCCAAGGTGTTTAAAAGTCCTTGGGGCCAAGGTGTTTAAAAGTCCTTGGGGTGAAACTTGATACGGACACAAAGGTGGTTAAAAGTCCTTGTGTGGTCCTTTCCATGGTGGTTAAAAGTCCATGGGCCAAGGTGTTTAAAAGTCCTTGGGGCCAAGGTGTTTAAAAGTCCTTGGGGTGAAAGTTGATGAACTTGTTTTTAAAGGAATGGAACTTATCACTTGTGGCCAATATGACATGTTATGATATGAAGCATGAGATGCTTGTTTTAAGTATGCTTTTGAGCATGTGCAATTGATGATTTGAAGCATGATTTATAAATGTTTTATAAATGCATTATTGAATGGTTTTATGAGCATTCCTCACTAAGCTTTTGCTTACGCTCTCTTTCGTTTTCTTAATTCAATAATGCAGAACATTAGAGTACCTTGAGGGCAGCAAGAAGGGCAAGCAATCAAGTGAAAGTAAAGCTCAATGTATGGAAGGTTTCTTAAGTACAATTTTTAGCTTTTGGTAATTTGGCAATGGGGGACCTATGTGTATGTTTTGGGAGAGGTTTTGAACTCCCTAAGTATGTTGAATGTTGATGAGAATGCTGGTTTTAGTGTTTGGCCTTTATATGCTTGAATTGGAAGTTGATGCTTGTATGGCTTGCTTGTGTAGGAAGCATGCCTATAGATTTGGGGCTTTTCGTATATGATGTTGTTTTGATGAATTGTTGATGCAAGTATGTCTTATATATGTTGAATTGCATGCTGGTAAAGTTTGGTAGCATTTGGAGCATGATTGGATGTTTAATTGCATGTTTAAGAATGCATTTTGGGGCAATCTGTGCAAGGTGTTTCGGAACAGTATCACCCGTTTCGGAACAGGTGCCTTAAACAAGCCCAGGCGTCCGAAACGGGAGGGACCGTTCCGAAACGGTTTGGCTACTGCCAGCCCGTGTTGCGGTACGCGTTGCGGAACGGCCCCGCGTTTTGAAATGGGCTCTGCCTGTTTCGGAACGGGTGACCGTTAGGGGCTGACATTGGCAGTTAAATGTTTTGAAATGATTGCATTTTGGTCCTGAATCTTGTTTGTGCAATTGTATGAGTTTGGGAAGTCCTTTTGAGCTAAAATTTCATAGTGAAGCATGAAACCTGCTAATTACAAGCTGGTAACTTTAATTTGGGTTAAGTCCTCATATTTATCAGAAATTACAATTTGGTCCCTAAAGTTGTAATTTGTTCAATTGGGTCCCTGTTTGATCTCTGATGTTTGTGATCTTTGAGTATGATGTTTGTGTGATCACAATTAGGGCTAATGTGCATCTAGACAAGATTAAAAAGAAAAAAAAAGGGTCGTTAATCAAGGTTGACTTTCGGGTTGACTTTGGTTTTCCCCGTGTGACTTTCTTAATTCGGGTCAACCGTCTAGGCCGGGTTAAGGGGGTTACATGAGAAGTTGGCAAATTCAGCAAAAGGGGAAGGTACACATGTCGGTGATGTGGAAACAAATCGTAGAGGTACAGAATGACGAGTACGTTGATAAATTTTTAAATGAGAATCAATTTATGTGGATATTGGGAGATGGCGGTAGTGTGCTGTTTTGGTGGGATTGCTGGGCAATCGATGAACCTTTGAAAAATGTATTCCCGCGGTTGTTTGGCTTGGCTTCGAATAAATTGGCATTTTTCCGGGAGGTGTTGGGTATGTCGAGTGAGGACTTGGCAAGTCATTTCCAATGAGAGCTGCGGTCCTTCGAGGTAAAACAATTAGATGAATTAAAAGCTTGTTTGGTAGGGATACATTTGCGAGATCGAGTTGCGGATAGGCTGATTTGGAGACATTCGAACTCGGGGCTGTTTTCGGTGGGTAAGTTGCACAGTTTAATGTCCTCCTTTGGTATGTCCGAACAATTCAATGTGAGTATGGTGTGGAATATGCCGCTATTGCCGAAAATTCAATGTTTTGTGTGGTTTATTTTGGTGGATCGTTTACCGACGCTCCGTATGTTATTTGATCGTGGAATTCCCCTATCGAATTCATCTCTAAATTGTCGTTGGTGTGGTGTGGGAGAGGATAATTGTGATCACATTCTATGGTCGTGTGAAATAGCTTATGATGTGTGGACTGACTTTTTGTTGTGGTGGGATGTTACGCTAGTTAGACCTCGTCGCATTGGTGAGTTTCTTACTCAATGTTGGAAGGGTTGTTTTAGTGGGGATGTCCGAGCATGGTGGATGATTGGATGCGCGAGTGTAGTTTGGTCGCTTTGGGTGGCGAGGAATGAACTTATGTTTCAGGGGCGTCGCGCAACGAGACAATCGGTATTTTTTTTCTTGTCCAGCTCCGGGCATTACATTGGACCCGGGCGTATATGGGTGCAGCGTGTATAAATGAGGTGTCGTGGTGGTCATGCCCGATGCAATGCTGGTCGATGCATAGCACGAACAATGTGGCTCGGCTGAACGTGGTATGGGTGCCTCCCTTGGAGGGAGTGTGGAAATTCAATGTTGATGGGGTGGCACGGGGGAAGCCGAGGTTGGCAGGATGTGGGGGTATTTTACGGGATTGGAATAGTCGTATTGTGGCGATTTTTTCTGGATCGACTGGATAGTTGATTCCAATGTTGCGGAAATTCAGGCGATTGCTTACGCCTTGCGAATGCTACGTGAGATGCGGTTGGATTTGGTTGCATCGATAGTGGTGGAATCAGATTCGATGGTAGCAATATCGTGGATGCATAGTATTGATCGCCGACCTTGGCAGCTTTGGCGATGGTTCCGGCAGATTGATGATACTGTGTCGTGCTACCATGCGTGTGCTTCAACCACATTTTCAGAGAAGCAAATGGTGTTGTGGATACATTGGCCAAGAGTGGTGTTGATCGGGCCAATTGGGTGTGGTTGTTCATGGAGTGAGTTGATATTTGTTCTTTATACACACACATTGGTACTATTTTCCTCTATTAGGATTAGAGAGATTTTTAATGAGGCCGATGTGGGGTGTGGACTTTGTATGATTGTTATTTTAAATAAAATTATACTTTCGTTGTGCAAAAAAAAAGAGGTCTGTTTTAATTTTTATTTTTAAAGAAATATTGTTTCCAATTCAAATTTCTTCTCTTAGTTGAATAAACTAGTTAATATATGATGCACATGCAGTAGAAAACTTTTTTTCCATAAGCATGCTTATTTAAGCTTTAAAACTTAAAATTTAAATCCCTAATCCAAATTTTAAATTCTAAACCTTAAATTCTAATCCAAATTTTTAATGAGTCCGATTCGATGATGGCGATCTCTTGGGTTAGTCAGGGGGAGGGTCGGCCATGGAGGCTTTTCCCATTGTTCAGACGCATTGATGATGCATGCATGGCGGTGAAGTGTGTATTCCACCATGTTGTGCGGGAAGTGAATGGTGTAGCTGACGCATTGGCTAAAGGGGGGTGGATAGGAAGGTTTGGTTGAGGGTTGGGATCTAAGGGCGAAGTGTGTTTGATGTTGAACGCTGGGAACGGGCATGCTACTGGGAGAGTGCGTGCGTGTGTTGGGGGTCGAGCATCCCGACATCGGCAGTTTGGGGGGTGGGGATTTTGCTTGGGGTCTTTTACTTGCGTTTTGCGTGTGGGGTTTGTAGTTCGGGTGTCCTCTTCGGGTACTCTTTTCCGCCATCTAGGTGTAGGGAGGTTTTTAATGAGGCCCGGAGGGATACGTTGTATGATTTTTCTGATTCAATAAAAATCATACGTTTGAGCAAAAAAAAATTAAACTCTTAAATTCTAAACCATAAACTAAACCTATAACCCCTAAAATAAGTTTACACTAACGGTGCATCAAATATTTTTTTCTAAATAATATTTATTATTATAAATTTAGCCACTCTCCTTTTCTTTCTTCCTTATTGTTGCTATTCATAGTTTTTCTTGGTTGTCGGTGGTAACATCAATCTTGTGTTGGTTGTTGATCATTGATGATTTTTTTCTTTAATATTAGTTTTCAATAAGAATATCCAATTTTGGATTCCTCTTTTTCGCACATTTTGTCGAGTTTGTTTCCTCTACCTTGGGATATGGTTTTCGTGTAACGCCCTCGACTCAAATGTCACATTTAAGCCTCAAGCCCAAACCGTTACCATAAAATTTTTCATCTAGATTTAGTCCAAATCTTATTCATCTATAAAATCCATAAGGTTTAACTATTTCAAATATATAAATACGTTTAAACATTACATGAGAGCTCCATTTTAAAATACATAAATAAAAACATTTGACTTATAAATTAAAATTCAAAATAAGAATTACAATACAACATAGGGTCCTATGAATACATTGCCCAAATAACCTAAGTATTATACTCGGACATTAAGTCAATGCTGAAGTCCTACTCCGATGGTGCTCCAACGATGCACATCAACCTACTAACCTACGGATGGAAACAACAATTCCGAACATTGAGCTAACGAAACTCAGTGGATATACTTCCACTCAACCATGCTTCATGCGAATCAAAAATAAGAGCATGTAGCTAAAGATGACAAAAATGGGAATAACACCATAACAATATAGCGCTATCTCTAGCCGCCTCAACATGTATCAACAATAAGAATGTAAACAGTCTAACATAGCAATTACACGTATAATTCCAATAAACCTACAGTGAGGCCTGGTTCCACTAAGCATTGGGTAAACACACTCTGAGTGAGGCCCGGTTCCACTAAGCATCGGGTTCATACACTTACGCTCGGAATCTCTCATTAAGCATATTCGAATGAACCTCGGTCCCACTAAGCATATGGTTCATACATTTAGAAATCTTTAACTATGGTATTACAACACTCTCTTTTCACATTGGTATCCGAAATCCCATCAAACAAGGTGACTCAACCATAATAATGCCCTGACGTGGCTTATATTCATCATTCGATCCACCAAGGATCCTTAATAAAACAACACAACAAGTAACACACGGTTTTAATAAAGTTATTACCCATTAGGCTCGTATATTGGGGTTTAAATCCTAGTTTCTCGATTTTACTATTCATTTTACCACTTTAGAAGCCTATTAGGCCTTAGTCTTCGAATTATAGGTCCCTCAAACTCAAAACGTATTTTTCAGGAAAATTGCCCAGTGAGTACCAATACTCACCAACACGTACCAATACAATCTAGGTACCGATACCCATCCTAAATGTATCAATACTCAGCTACCACTCAAAGGGTGTTTTTCCTGTAACCCCGTACTGATACATAAGGATGTGTACCAATACCCATATGGTACCAATACGCTCAAACGCGTACCGGTACACTTTTTTGCCACTAGAATTTGGATGGAACAAGGGTACAGATACCCCCATAGACGTATCTGAAGAACTAATGTTTTGATATAATAATTGAAAAATAGTTTTGGACTAAATTGAAAAGATTTCAAAAATGTCTTTAAGTCCAAACAACTTGAAAATAAGTTTGTGGAAGTTTTTAAATGGTTTTTGGCAAGGTTTGAAATGTTTTTAAGTAGCCAAACCAAGGTTTTCAAGGTACCTATTTCGAAACATGGAGACCTGTATCAAAACATTTTGAAACTGCCAAAACCCGTACCGAAATTGGGCTTGCCTGTTTCAATACGGAGGGTTTCGATTTGAAACACCCATTTGGTGTTTCGATACGCCCAATGGTCAAAACCTCCCCAACGGCTATTTTCCCAATGACATTTTAAATTGCAGCTCAACTGTCAGTCGATCTGAAAAGGGGTTGTTACTGTTTCGATACGGATCAAAGAGCATTTCGAAATGGCTAGAGGCGTTTCGATACGGCTTTCTGCATCAGACTTCAACGACTAGTTCTGAAGAAGGTCGTTCCGAAACGGGGTTGCTTGTTCCGAAATGGACAACTGTAGAACAACATTAATGGTGGGAAATAAAGTCTCCAACGGCTCCAAATCAACCCCAACGGTTCTCAATGGCTATAAACTCAATTGAGAGTATAAAAGGGACCTCCAAGCATCAAGAGAAGACTAATGCTTCAATTGTCAACAACATAATGATCAAGAAATTGTCTTAGAGATTAATTGTTCATTTTCTTGTATAGACAACACTAGTGAGCTAAACATTGTCAAATTTGCTCAAGTGTTTAGGTTTTGGGTGAGAGCTAAATAGTGCAAACAATTTTTTATTAGAGGGATTTCAAGTTTGCTTTAGAATTTCTCTTGTAAAGATGGTTTACTCAAGCTTTAGGTTAGAAAGCTTTGAGTGTGTAAAGGTTGCCTCCTTAGCCTAGAAAAGGGGAAGAAATTCAAGAGTGAATTTGTTGAAATCCTTAGTGGGAAGCTAAGGTAGTGGATGTAGGTGCTTGTTAGAAGGTCGAACCACTATAAATCCTTGTGTCCAATTCTTATTATTTAGCTTCCACTTAAACACCCAAAAATCAAATCTTCTCCACACTTCGCGAGCTAAATCGGTTGAAGGAAATCGAGCACATAAATATCAACAGTATCGTTACGCCTATCCAAAATGGCTTGATTTTAGCACATGTATCGGTAGTTGAACCCATAATTTATTTTTTAGAGTTCGTAAATCACTCTTCAGGCCTTTAAAGCCCAAAGGCAAGACTCCAACTCAAACTTAAAAATTATGGGAAGTGGTTTAAGTGGTTTCCTACCATTTTTAAGCCATACTAACATCAATCTTTGGATTAGCCATTTTAGGGGTCTCAAGCACTTAAACAACAAAATTATCAACTAAACAGCAAAGCATTCGAATTCATGATTTCCAGGAACAGAAAAGAAGATAATAGTGTATTAACCTCGATTCCACGGCAAAGAATGAAGCCCCCTAGCCCGAGCTTCAAGCTTTCTTCTTCACTTGTTCCTTAGAGGAGTTTCCAACTTCTTTCAGTACAATAAAAGGTTTTAAAACGGTTTACCACTTTGCAGAAAGAGCAAAACTATCTAGAACTTACACTTGGGGTTAGAAAATGAGATCAAAACCACCCTTAACTCACTTATCTCAAAATGTAGATCTTTGGATGCTAAACAATTTGCCTCGAACCTAAAGCCCGTGATTCTCACCCCAAAATACAAAGATCCAATCTTTCTCTTTGGGGTGGGAGCTAGAAGGAGAGGGTGGATGAAGGTAGAAGACAAATGGGACAAGGATGAGCTCATTCTCTTGCTTTTCTGCAGAAAATTAAAGAGTTACCATTTTTTCCTTTTTCAAAAAAAGAGGACAAGGATGAGCTCATTCTCTTGCTTTTATGCAGAAAATTAAAGAGCTACTATTTCTTCCAACCCAACACCCAACCAAGAACTCAAGCCCAAAACCAAAATGTTCACCCACTAAGGCTCACAAAGGCCCAAACATGAAGCCTACATATCGGGTAAATCCAACCCTCTGATTCCGCAATCCATGTCGTTACATTTTATCTGTCTTATGGCACAATTCTTATTTATCTTTGTGGTAATTTAATGTTCATGTAGTGATCGTCATGGCACCAATTCCTGATCAAGGCTATTATGATTAGATCTCATTTTGTGATAATTTTTTGGTGTATTCACAACTACTATTTGCAGAGCATACTACAAGATTGATTTTGATGATATATTAAGCGCCTAGTTGGATAGAGATAAGGATATTTTTTATGACGATTGTTTGGAAAATGAATGTCATATTCAACAGAAGGTTTTGTTGTTTCTTCACATCATTTGAATTTTTGTGTTTTATACTTCTTATTGTACGAGTTTTTATGGATATAGTTCTCAAATTTCTTTTTATGTTTGAGGTATGTTTTATTGTACTTTTTATAATTTTTTGAAATACAACTTTTATTAAAAATTTATTCCCATAGTTTTAACCACACACATTAAAAATAAATATTACGAAAAAATGCCATGTTCTTGATTTTACGTTCCCCCTATCTTCTCGGATCCAGCCCCGCCCCTCACTGGTCAAGGCAGACGGCAGCATGCTGCGTTGTACAATGATTCCGGTGGGCAGCCGCCGGGAGGGGTGGTTAAGGTGCCTGTGCCGCAAACGCTGGAACGCCCGGGTTCACCATTGCCTGAGGGGGACCAACCTGTGGCTAAGAAAACTCGTGAGGTGGGTGCAATGGAAGGTTCAGTTGATGTCGATATGGCAATTGGTGGTGCTGAGCCTGATGTTATGGAGATGCTGGAGGGTTCTGATCACGACGCCCCTCGGAAAACTTATGTGTCAATGGTGGTTAGTTCATCGGCTATTGGAGGGTGAGCGATTGTGGAAGGGTCCGAAGATACTATTGAGGTGCTGGATACGGGCTTCACTATTGATCGTAGTGGTGTCTTCCCTAAAATTACCTTCTTTGAGAGAGTGCATTCGTTGATTGATGAGAGTATGCAACGGGTTGTAATAGTTCGTCGTCTCGAAAGGTCGATTGGTTTTAAGACTTTGTTGAATCATGTTCATGCTTTGTGGCACACGGACAAGAATTTTCAGATCATTGACTTAGACAACAACTATTTTTTGGTTAAGTTTGAATCCGTTGACGACTACACCAAGGTTCTCACGGGTGGACCATGGACACTGTTCGGGTGTTATTTAATTGTGCAACCATGGTCTAGGAACTTCTGGACGTCGGAAAAACACCCCTCTCAAGTGGTGGTGTGGATTCGTTTGCCAGGCCTTCCATACCGTTATTATTCAAAAGCTTTATTCTGGAAGATTGCTGATGTTATAGGGCGTGTCATCAAGATTGATTACAGCACTACTATGGGTGAACGCGGTCGTTTTGCACGCCTTGTTGTGGCAGTGGATCTTAATAAACCTTTATTGTCATGCATTTGCATCGATGGGTTCGTTCAAAAGCTTGAATACGAGGGCTTACAGCAAATTTGCTTCAAATGTGGTAGGTATAGTCATTCCCAGGATCTTTGTGCGACAGTTAATAATCCTTGTGACATGGAAGTAGGCCAGCAATCGATTAATGCTCCCCCGGTCTCTGCGACTGATGAGGTTGGTTCTAAGGATACTCTGTATGTGTTGCGTGTAAAATAGTCTATCGCAATTGTAGTGCAAGTATATACGACGCAAGTAGTAAAGTGATACGAAGTATCGGATATCGTCTCCACAGGGATTGGGCTAATGACTTCACCTTGTTTCACTGCACGAAGTAAAAGAAATAATTAAGAGTTGTCACGAGAATAATAAAATAAAAACGTATTTAAAAGGATTTGAGATATCAAGATGGAGAGAATGGGCTGGTATTGAGTTGCTCGGTAGTGCAGGTATTGAATTGCTTAGGATCTCCAGTTCTGTCGTCGCACCCGTCGCCGACAGCACCTGTCGCGGCGTCTGTCCGTTAGCTGTCGCGGCAGCGAACACTAACTCTGTACTTCAAGCTTGACAAGAATCCCAGATCTGCCTTGCCCTATCCCTAGGCACAAGTCTGTCGATGATCACGTCTTTGATGATACCTCCCGGCGTGAATCGAAGGATGAACACCGATGTGTATGAATTCTTCCTTAGCCACTTAACCTCGCCTTATCCCTAAGCACGAGATGGTTCAACTATAAACTAGAGAACGCGCTTTTACCTCTTTCGTATACTTAACTCTCCCGATGCTAAGTAAATAGATAACCTCACAATGCTCTTCCGATGCTCTTGCAAGATATTAAAACCAAGATAAAAGAACTTGAAGTTTATTTTATTGAACTTGAAAAATCCTAAAACAAAGCAACCCTTGCAACTACTTTACAAAACAACCCGTAGCCCTTAGGGGGAATTTAGAACATATCGGTGACAGGTAAACGGCAGGGTTTTGGTGTTGGTTATGGGGTAGTCGGCTATGCCCTAGGTTTAATCTATGCCCTTTATATAAGCTTTGGGCTCAAGTTATCTAAGGTAACAAGGATTACAACTTTAATTAAAAGTAAGATTCTAATAAAGACTAAATCTCTAAAGTCTCCTACTTTCCAGCCGCATCCTTGCTTTTAGGGATTTCCTCTCCTTTGAGCTTTGGCTTGACATATCACTTGATCCGGGGCTTGGAAAAATATTCGGCTTCCACACGACAGACGAGCAGATTTTTCTCTATCTATCGAGGTCCACTTTACTTTTTCCTCTTCATGAATCTGCTGTCACCATGCTGTCACGACAGGTCCATGACAGGTTCGTCTTCTTCAGCTGCTTGTCCAGTTCAGCTCTCCTGCTTATCTGCCCTGCGCCTGCCTTCGACATCTACTATGACAGATACCTGCAAAAATAACCATCTTTCAGTAGAATCCGTGCCTTTTATATAATTGTGATGTTTTATTGAAAACTAACCTAAATGCAATGCAATGATGCTTGAATGCAGCAGAAATATGGGTTTAAAAGGGTGTAAATGATAGAACTTTTACACACTCAACACACCCCCAAACTCAAGTTTTTGCTTGCCCTCAAGCAATGAAGACTTAAAAGAAAACTGAAAATTTTTGTGTTGGCCTTCAAACAGTGAACTGTCCCTCACCTGTCGCTCATTCTCTATGGCGGCAGCAACCTGTCGGAAGGGTTAGGATCTGTCCGGAATCTCCCTATAGCTCTCGTGCAGTGTGTGCATGCTTGTGAACAGTTATAAGCTAAGACTCTCTTAGTTTCACTAGAATATTCAACTCCTTAACTTGAATTTTATGCCAAAGTTTACTTTCTTTTTAGAAGGCACATTTTCATGCTTCTTTTTCTTCTATTTTCAAGCTAAGTTTTTCTAGAGCCAGTTTTGGGCACCTCTAGTTAGCTTCCTAGAGTCGGTTTCGGGCACCTCTAGGTTTTTGATTTTCTTTTGCTAAACTTCTTTCCTAGAGCCAGTGTTAGGCACCTCTAGGGGTTATCCAAGTTCTAAGCTTCCTATTCTAGTTTGGCTAAAAGAAGTCTAAGCATTATAACAGTCACAAAAGTGTTTAAGTTTTTAGAACTATAGAAAGGCTCTAAACTTTTCCTTAACCTGTCCTATAGATGCTGCCACGACAGAGCCGTCATGACAGGTAAGTTAACTTCACAGTTTTAAGCCAACAGTTCAAATTTTCTGATTTTTCTGATTTTTTTTAAAGAACTTAAATAACTAATAAGACACAACAATTAAACAAAAGATGTGCTAAAGACTCCATTAAATATGGAGGGTTGCCACCCCCAAACTCGAGGGTTGCATTGCCCTCAATGCAAAATGACATAAAAACAAAGAAAGAAAAACATGATAAATAAAAGTACATCACAAATATATAAGGGCAGGCAGCAATAAGAGGAGTAAAAGAAATAAAAACTTAAATTTTATGCGCTGTCCTTGTTGCTGCTGCTGACGCGGATCTGATGGTAGCGTCTGCGTTGGGGAGGTGGCTGGGCAGGTTCCTGGGCAGGTTGGTCAACAGGTTCATCAGCCTGTTGAGGTGCAGGTTCTTCCTCCGGTTTGTGGACAGGGTCGTCAGCAGGTTGAATGACAGGTGGTTCTACTAGCCTGATATCAGAACTGTTGCTGCTGTCCCAGCTGTTACTCGTGATGGCCTTGGACAACCTCCTCTTGTTGGCCACATGTTTAATTCTCTTCACCCGTGTGAAGGCGCTGTCCAAGTTCCTCCGGACAAGAGGGCTGTCGTCAGTGGCAGCTCGCTTGGTGCCTCGAGGGGAAGTGTCCGCCGGTGGGCTGCCGGCTGCTGTCGGAGAGGGTGTGGAGGAGGCAGATTCTCCGTGGGGAGAGACAGGTGGTGTGGGAGTGGGGGAGGGGATATTAAAGTAATGGGCGGGGAAGGTGGGGAAAATGACATCCGAAAAATTCAAAGTGTTGGTAATGAAGTTTACCGTTGCATTGGAGAAGTCGCGGATGAATGTCATTAAACCCATCTGGCGCTCCTCTATCCTCAAGATGGCAGCTAAGATGTTGGCGTTCTGATCTGCCGGAGCGGTGTTGGTCGCAGCTTCTGGGGCAGGTTCAGTGGCAGGTTCATCATCAGACTCAGCAGGTGGGGCGTTTGGATCGAAGGCGTTGAGGGGCGATACGACGATAATCTCCATGAGGCTGGAGATGTTGCTGTCGGTCCAACCGCTGCCCTTCTTGGTTTTGTCTGAAGGGTCCTCCGGTATGGCAGCGCAGCGGCAGAGGGCAGTAATGGTGAAGGGCAGGCATAGTCGTGAATCTGTTCTGAAGGCACAATCGAGAATGCTGTCTCGCATGTACCTGCCCACGTTGATCGGCCTGTCATGCATGATAGAGTGGATGAGGGCCAGCCGCTGCCTGTTGACTGTCGTGTGGTGGGATGAGGGCAGGATACGCTTTTTAATAAAAGCGTTCTATAGTTTAGCCTCGGGGAGCAGCTCTGCCCGGTTGACGGAGTTGGGGTTCTTCTTGCTGGTGCTCCAGGTCGTGCCCTCCTCTGTCAGTTCCCTCATGACAGCATCGTGGCCGGCAGCGTCGAGGGAGTCCCAAAACTGTTGATGAGCATCGTCATTGGGGCCAAAGAAGAGGCCGAAGACATGGTTGATGCTGCTGGCGGTGAAAGGAACTGTCACTCCTCGGACGACGACAGATGTTGCCGACTTACTCTCGATCGCCTCATAGAATTCCCTGACCAGAGTATCGTTGAGTTCTGCCGGCTGCTCGGCAAAGTCTTCCCAAAATTGCGCCGTAATAGCCTTCATGATGAACGGCCGGAGGCCAAAAAGAGGAGCATCTCTGTTATAGATGAAGCTCCGTTCCTCCCAAAGTTCCTTGTTGGCGAACGGGGATGCTGCTGCGGAAGAAGAGGCGGCAGCAGCATTCTGGCGAGTTTGTCGTGAAGACATTTTTGGTTGCAAGGGCTGAAAAAAAAAAGAGAAAATAGATAAAACTAGAAGAGAATACGAGAGAGAAAAATCAGAAGTGAGGAAAAATGAAAGGGAGAAGGGGTTTATAAAGCGGTCGAGTAGCTGCCCATTTAATGCCGCAACGGCAGTCGGGAATAACGGGGCGGCAGATTGGATATTGCGTGTCTGACGCGTTTGACACGCATTAATGCGTCTGCGGAGCGTCTGCCGCACGCTTCTTCCTCTGCTGTGCGTCTGTTGACAGCCTGTCAAATCCGTCTGCGCCGGCAGCCGGAACGACAGGTTACCATAAATGGGCTTAATTGGGCTGGTGGATGAGCGGTGGTCTTGGGCCACTTCTTCTTTCTCACTTGTCTCCTTTATTTCCTAAAAACTGAAATTAAAAACAAAACATTATTAAAATAAATCTAATTCCTAATAATACTAATAAAATAAAATAAATATAAAAACTAGGTTAAATTAGGGATGCCTTGTGGGGCATCACCTAAGGTAACCACTTCCTGTATTCCTGGGGCTTCAGTCCCCTGATAATGCTTGAGGCGTTGTCCATTAACTTTGAATTGGTGCCCGTCTTTTAATGATTGAATTGTAATGGTACCATGGGGAAAAACTTCAACCACTTGGAACGGGCCAGACCATCTAGATTTGAGCTTTCCTGGGAAGAGTTTCAACCTAGAATTAAACAACAGTACAAGCTGCCCTGGGCAGAACTGACGTGGCAGCAACTTCTTGTCATGCCACTTCTTTGTTTTCTCCTTGTATATTCTTGCGTTGTTGTAGGCCATCGTCCGTATTTCATCGATCTCATTTAAATCTAACAGCCTTTTCTGGCATGCCTTGTCTAAGTCCATGTTTACTGCCTTGATTGCCCAATATGCCTTGTGTTCTATCTCGACAGGCAGGTGGCAGGTTTTCCCATAGATTAACCGAAATGGAGACATGCCTAATGGAGTTTTGAAAGCTGTCCTGTATGCCCATAATGCATCATTCAGAAGTAGAGACCAATCTTTCCTAGTTGGTTTAACCATCTTTTCAAGAATGTTCTTTACTTCCCTGTTGGAAATCTCAGCCTGTCCATTGGTCTGTGGGTGGTATGCTGTCGCTATCTTGTGCTTGACACCATATTTCTTCAAGGCGGCAGCAATTACCCTGTTATCGAAATGTCTCCCTTCATCACTGATAATCGCTTTAGGGATGCCAAATCTAGAAAAGATGTTTTTGTGCAAAAACTTTTGAACCGTTTTGGCATCATTCTTTTGAGTTGCGATTGCTTCTACCCACTTGGAGACATAATCTACTGCGAGGAGGATGTAAAGATTTCCACATGAAGATGGAAAAGGTCCCATAAAATCAATCCCCCATACGTCGAAGATCTCGACTTCTAGGATATTCTGCAGTGGCATCTCGTTTCTCCTTGAGATGTTACCTGTCCGCTGGCACCTGTCACAGTTTTTATAAAATTGTTGTGCGTCCTTATACAGTGTCGGCCAGTAGAACCCTGACTGCAGCACCTTGGCAGCAGTTTTGTTGCCTCCTAAATGTCCTCCATATTGTGAAGCATGACAGTGATGGAGAATGTCTTCTTGTTCTTCTTGTGGTACACATCTCCTTATAACCTGATCTGCGCACATTTTGAAAAGAAGAGGTTCGTCCCAATAATAATGTTTTACATCATTTTGAAACCTCTTCCTGGCTTGATAAGTAAGATCAGAAGGTAATATTCCGCTAACTATAAAATTAACGAAATCAGCATACCAGGGAAGGTTAGAAGACTTACCTGCCGCCATGGCTGTCGCGACAGCTATTGCGGCAGCAAAGAGCTGCTCATCTGGGAAGGTCTCTAGTATGTGTGTCTCATCTACAGGTAGACTCTGTCCCATCTCTAACCTCGACAAGTGATCTGCCACCTGATTTTCTGTCCCCTTTTTGTCTTTGATTTCAAGGTCGAATTCTTGTAATAGCAAGATCCATCGTATCAACCTAGGCTTTGCATCCTTCTTTGCGAACAAGTACTTAAGGGCAGAATGATCGGTGTGCACTATTACTTTCGTCCCAAGTATGTAAGAACGAAACTTGTCGATGGAGAACACCACAGCTAACAGCTCCTTTTCTGTGGTGGTATAGTTTACTTGGGCATCATTCAATGTTTTGCTGGCATAATATATGACATGAAATAGCTTGTCCTTACGCTGCCCAAGTGCTGCCCCGACAGCATAGTCACTGGCATCACACATGATCTCAAACGGTTGTGTCCAGTCTGGTGGCTGTACTATGGGGGCTGTCACTAGCTTTTCCTTCAGAACCTTGAATGCTTCAGTACATTCTTCATTAAAGTCAAAGGGTCGGTTCTGCTCTAAGAGATGACATAGGGGCTTTGTGATTTTTGAGAAGTTTGCAATAAATCTCCTATAAAAACCAGCATGCCCTAAAAAACTCCTAATGCCCTTGACTGTGGTTGGCGGCGGCAGCTTCTCTATGACTTCAATCTTTGCCCTGTCGACTTCTATCCCACGGCAGCTAATCTTATGGCCTAAAACTATCCCCTCATCTACCATAAAATGGCATTTTTCCCAATTAAGAACAAGATTAGCTTTTTCACATCTTTCAAGTACCTTTTGAAGGTTGCCAAGGCAGCTCTCAAAATCGTCTCCAAAGACAGAAAAATCATCCATGAAGATCTCAAGGAAGTCCTCTACCATGTCGGAGAATATTGCCATCATGCACCTTTGGAAGGTGGCAGGTGCGTTACAGAGTCCAAACGGCATCCTCCTAAATGCGTATGTTCCGTAGGGGCAGGTGAAAGTCGTTTTCTCTTGGTCCTCCGGTGCAATAGCAATTTGATTATATCCTGAATAACCATCAAGAAAACAATAGTAAGGTTTACCCGCTAATCTATCAAGCATTTGATCAATAAAGGGTAAAGGAAAGTGGTCTTTTCGGGTAGCTTTGTTAAGCTTCCGATAGTCCATACAAACCCTCCAACCGGTCACAGTCCTGGTTGGGATTAACTCGTTGTTTTCGTTGGTTATCACAGTCATGCCTCCTTTCTTGGGAACACATTGCACCGGGCTTACCCATTTGCTATCGGAGATGGCGTAAATGATACCAGCGTCTAACCATTTAATTATTTCCTTACGCACTACCTCCTTCATTGCAAGGTTCAACCGCCTTTGGGCATCAATAGTCGGCTTATGATCTTCTTCTAAGAGGATTTTGTGCATACAGATTGCTGGACTAATGCCCTGAATGTCTGCTATGGTCCATCCTATCGCCCTTTTGTGCTGCCTCAACATGTCGATCAGCTGTCATTCCTGTTCCTGCGGCAGCTTAGCAGAGATGATTACGGGCAGTGTTTTATCACTACCAAGATAAGCATATTTAAGCTGCCCTGGCAGGGGCTTAAGTTCTAAGATAGGTGGTTCAACAGTAGATGGCTTTTGAATTAAATGGTTATCCGAAGTGTAATTCAATGGTTCGAATAACTTACCTGGGCGATGGTCTAACCAGTCTACCTCCTCATGACCTTCAGTATCAGATGAATTGGATTCAGAGGAGTCGCTGTCGTCGGTGCTGTCGTCGTTGCTGTCGTGACAAGCTTGTAAATGGCTGTCGCAGCAGTGACCAAATTTTATATCCTGGCAGCCCGACCTGATGCAGGGTTGATCAAAGGTCACCTCAATGATGGCCTTGCATTCTTCATCCACATCAGCATGTTTCATTGCTTGGAGAACATTCAACTTAATTTCTTGATCGTTTACGCGCATGGTGAGTTCTCCTTTCTCCACATCAATCAATGATCTTCCCGTGGCTAAGAAGGGTCGCCCTAGGATGACTGGTGCGTTCTCATCTGCCTCACAATCTAAGATAAGAAAGTCAGCAGGAAAAATAAGTTTATCCACTCTTACCAAGATGTCTTCAATTTTTCCCTCGGGGTGAACGTAAGAGCGGTCGGCTAGTTGTAGGGTAACTGTCGTGGGCCGCGCCTTGCCAATACCTAATTTCTGAAAAACAGATTTGGGCATTAGATTAACACTAGCACCAAGATCACATAATGCCTTACCCACAAATTTATCTCCGATTACGCAAGGTATGAGGAAGCTCCCTGGATCCTTCTTTTTCTAGGGTGGTTGTCGATGAAGAATACTCATGCACCCTTCTTGCATCCTTACCGTTTCAAATTCCCCAAGTTTAGATTTTTTAGACATGACATCCTTGAGAAATTTAGCATAACCGGGCATTTCCCTAACAGCATCTAACAACGGAATGTTAATATGAACCTGTTTAAAAATATCATAAATCTTTTTAAGTTGAGATTCATGCTTAGCTTGCTGTATCCGTTGCGGAAAAGGTTGTGGAGGACGATAATCAGCAATGCGTCCTTCCCACTGCATGCGAATCTGAGGTCGATACTCATCTTTTTTCTCCTCTGTCGCTTCTGCTGTCGTGACAGGCTCATCGGCAGCAGTCTGTTCATTACCTGTCGGGGCAGCTTCCTCGACAGGCTTATCCAAGGCAGGTTTCTTTTCTGTTTCAGCTTCTTTTTCCAGCCCTGGTAACTTTTTCCCACTCCTAGTAGTAATCGCCTTACATTGCTCATGAGGGGGCGTTCTAGCATTTTCAGTATTGCTAGGGAATCCTCCATTCTGCCGTGGCTTAATATGCTGCGACACCTGACCCATTTGTGTCTCTAGAGATTTCAAGGTGGCCTCATGGTTTGTCATTCTCATCTTAGTTTCATCCATAAAGTCTTCCGTTTTCTTGACAAACTTATTGATGTTATCCATATACGTGCCGGTCTGAGACATAAAGGTGGCCAGAGTCTGCTCCAATATACTACTCGTGGCAGGTTGTGGCTGCTGTTGTTGCTGAGGCGGCAGGTTCTGCGGCAGGTTTTGCGGCTGCGGCTGCTGTCGCGTCAACAATCTAGGACCCCCCTGATTCTGATTATATGCTTGCGGATTTAGGGCATTGTTAGGGTTACTCCAGGAAAATTTGGGGTCTTTCCTCCAATTAGGGTTGTAATTGTTGGAGTTGTAGTTTGGCTTGTAATTTCCAACATATTTTCCTTCTTCTATATTTATAGGGCACTCATCCCTACTATGATTTCCCTCACATGTAGCACAAACTTCCTCGACAGCAAACCCTCGTACTTCCTCTTCACTCAATAAGTGTTTCATGGCTTTAGTGAGGAATGCTACCTGTGATTTCATAGTGCTGTCGGCCTCATAATCCTTGACAGCAAGTACCCGTTTACCCCCTCTTCTAGCGGTTGGAAACTGCTCCTCATTCTTAGCCAGATGTTTCAGAACTTGCAGGGCCTCGTCTGGATCTTTGTCCAATAGTAGTCCATTTGCTGCAGAATCAATTCGAATGCGAGTTTGTAAGTTAGCAGCATTATAAAACTTAGTTACCTGATTCCAGACGGGGAATCCATGCATTGGGCAGTTTCGTAGAAGAGTTGTGAATCTGTCCCAGGCCTCGTGCATTGGCTCGTCATCTTCCTGTTGAAAAGTAGCAATTTCATTACGTAATCGCTCAGCTAAATGTGAAGGATTAAAACGAGACAAAAATTCACGAGTTAAATCTGCCCAAGTCATGATAGAACCCGGTGTAAGTTTATTCCACCAAGTTTTAGCTCTGTCCCTCAATGAATGGGGGAATAACCGAAGCCTCAGTATCTCCAGACTAACTCCTGGTAGTCTAAATGAACCACAGATCTCCTGGAACGTTTTGAGATGCTCCCTGGCATCTTCTGTCGCAGAACCACCAAACTGCCCGGCATTGTTGATCATACTAAACATGACAGGTTTAAGCTCGAAGTTGTCAACGTCAATATCCGGCAGCGTGGTCTCCAGCTCTACATGATCGTTCAGCATGTAGTCACGACATGACCGTCGTCCACCTGCCGCGGGTGGGTCACCGACAGGCGGGATTTCTTCTCCGGCAGGCTGATTACGGGCCATCTGCTCTAGCTGTTCTTCAAGGTATTCGTTTCGGTCTAAGAGGTGGCGAATCTGTTTCTTGAGATTAAAGGAACGTTCAATCTCCAGATCTAATTTATACTCAGGATCTTCACCTCTTTTCGATCTGCGCATAAACAGGAAAACCTTGTGAAAAGCAAGAGTTTAAAATGCAAAATAAAAATTAAAGAAAAGTAAAAATAAAAACAAAAACAAAAACGAAAATAAAAACAAAAAGTGCAAGGAAAAGAAGGTGTAGTTATGTTGCCAATCCCCGGCAACGGCGCCAAAAACTTGTTGCGTGTAAAATAGTCTATCGCAATTGTAGTGTAAGTATACACGACGCAAGTAGTAAAGTGATACGAAGTATCGGATATCGTCTCCACAGGGATTGGGCTAATGACTTCACCTTGTTTCACTGCACGAAGTAAAAGAAATTATTAAGAGTTGTCACGAGAATAATAAAATAAAAACGTATTTAAAAGGATTTGAGATATCAAGATGGAGAGAATGGGCTGGTATTGAGTTGCTCGGTAGTGCAGGTATTGAATTGCTTAGGATCTCCAGTTCTGTCGTCGCACCCGTCGCCGACAGCACCTGTCGCGGCGTCTGTCCGTTAGCTGTCGCGGCAGCGAACACTAACTCTGTACTTCAAGCTTGACAAGAATCCCAGATCTGCCTTGCCCTATCCCTAGGCACAAGTTTGTCGATGATCACGTCTTTGATGATACCTCCCGGCGTGAATCGAAGGATGAACACCGATGTGTATGAATTCTTCCTTAGCCACTTAACCTCGCCTTATCCCTAAGCACGAGATGGTTCAACTATAAACTAGAGAACGCGCTTTTACCTCTTTCGTATACTTAACTCTCCCGATGCTAAGTAAATAGATAACCTCACAATGCTCTTCCGATGCTCTTGCAAGATATTAAAACCAAGATAAAAGAACTTGAAGTTTATTTTATTAAACTTGAAAAATCCTAAAACAAAGCAACCCTTGCAACTACTTTACAAAACAACCCGTAGCCCTTAGGGGGAATTTAGAACATATCGGTGACAGGTAAACGGCAGGGTTTTGGTGTTGGTTATGGGGTAGTCGGCTATGCCCTAGGTTTAATCTATGCCCTTTATATAAGCTTTGGGCTCAAGTTATCTAAGGTAACAAGGATTACAACTTTAATTAAAAGTAAGATTCTAATAAAGACTAAATCTCTAAAGTCTCCTACTTTCCAGCCGCATCCTTGCTTTTAGGGATTTCCTCTCCTTTGAGCTTTGGCTTGATATATCTCTTGATCCGGGGCTTGGAAAAATATTCGGCTTCCACACGACAGACGAGCAGATTTTTCTCTATCTATCGAGGTCCACTTTACTTTTTCCTCTTCATGAATCTGCTGTCACCATGCTGTCACGACAGGTCCATGACAAGTTCGTCTTCTTCAGCTGCTTGTCCAGTTCAGCTCTCCTGCTTATCTGCCCTGCGCCTGCCTTCGACATCTACTATGACAGATACCTGCAAAAATAACCATCTTTCAGTAGAATCCGTGCCTTTTATATAATTGTGATGTTTTATTGAAAACTAACCTAAATGCAATGCAATGATGCTTGAATGCAGCAGAAATATGGGTTTAAAAGGGTGTAAATGATAGAACTTTTACACACTCAACAGTATAGACCATGGATGGTTGTTGATAGACGGCGTCAGTGATCGTTTAAGTCTATTGGAAGTAAGGATGATGGTAACCGAAATGCTCGCAGTGGTTCTCGATTTAGCATCTTGCATAATTTAGGTGAGGAAGGAGGAACTGTGGAAGGCAATGCTGATCTGTCAGGTGCATGGAAGGATTTGGAACTTGGGAGGGGTGTACAGAATGTAACTGAATCGGTTCCTAAGCGGTCTCCTTCGGTCCGAGCTGCTGCTGATAGGCCTTCGAGTAACAGCAAGGAGGCTGGTGCTCGTGCTGCAAGTCGTGGACCTCGAGCTGATGGTCGTAAGGGCTTGGTGAGTGTGGGTAGTATTATGGATATTAGCGATGGTGAGGGAACTGCAATGAGGAACCTTGACAAAGGGAAGAGTATACATTCTGATAGGGTGGTGCCACCGAGTCGGGTTCCTGGTGATGTCTCCTCTCGCGTACAGTTGCAGGACGTAACAAATGTGGTTGGGCAAAGTTCTTCCGATGTTGTGGGGAGTAGAGGAGTTTTTGTTTTACCAACAGTGGCGGGGTCGGAAACACAAGTTGTCTCGTACAGGCCGACAATTGCTTCCGGAACTCACAAGGCTATCTCTATTGTGGAGGGGAGAAATGATTTCAAATCAACGACAAGGCTAAGAAATGTTTTTAGTCTGGGTAAGGGCGGGGTTGCCATGAAAGCAGTTAACAAGACGAGCTTAAAGGTGTCGAAGAAAGCTGAATCACGAGTGCCCCCGCGTCCGGTTTTAACGAAATGGGTTCAATCTATTTCATCTAAGCTAGACAAGCTTTGACCCCAAGCCAAGTACAAGTTGATGCTCAAGGTGGGGGTGTGCGTGAACAGATTGTGAGTGACAGTGTGGATGCTAGCGTGATGCCTGGCATAGGTGGATGGTAGGAGAATCTACCTCTTTCTCATTAAGGTCCCCTTCTCATTCTTCTGTGTTTTAATGATTAACATAATGTTTTGGAATACTCAAGGTGCGGCGAGCACTGAATTTTAGCGTTATTTTAGGAATTTTGTGAGGAATAATAATCCGCAGGTTGTTGCTTTGTTGGAACCTCGTGTGAGTAGTGGAGAAGCGGACAGAGTGGTTAAAAGGCTTGGGTTTCCAAATTCTTTTCGTGTGGAAGCTCGAGGCTTTAGTGGTGGTATCTGGCTTTTATGGCGGGATGAAGTGGATGTGGTTGTTATTGTTGTGTCTAATCAATTTGTGCATGGGAAGTTTCGCGACTCTAATTTGATAAATGGATCTATTTTACTACAGTCTATGCTAGTCCCAATGCTACTATTCGTAGGCATTTGTGGGATAACTTGCTCATCCTAAATTCTGGGGATGACGTGCCTTGGGTGTTAGGTGGCGACTTTAATGCGATCCTTCGTAAGGAGGAGTGGTTTGGCGGTTCGAGTGTTGTTTTAGGGACTAGTTCTCTCTTTCAGGATTTCATTTATAGTGCTGAGCTGACTGAAATTAACTACAAGGGGGAGGAATTTACCTGGAGTCGGGGCAATTTGTACTAGCGTCTTGATAGGTGCTTAGCTAACAATGCTTGGTTATTGGATTTTCTGGAGACAATTGTTATTCATCTTGACTGAATTGGGAGTGACCATTGTCCACTTCTTTTAAAGCCGTGTGGTGCCAAGGTATCTAATGTGGCACGCCCTTTCTGTTTTTTGGCAGCGTGGCAAGATCACCCAGAGTTTCACGATCTTCTTGCGTCTACTTGGGATAGTTCGTCTAATGTTGTCGATAATGTGTAGCGATATCAGGAGGTTGTGAAAAGGTGGAACGTGGAGGAGTTTGGTCGTATTGGGCGGAAGAAAAAAAAGATTTTAGCAAGGTTTCGTGGTATTAATAAGGCTATGTGGAGGCCGCCTTCGGATTTTTTTATTGATTTAATGGGCAATTTGCGTGCTAAATTAGGCATTATCCTTGAACAAGAGAAGTCTATGTGGTTTCAGAAATCGCGAAGTCAATGGATATTGTTTGGTGATAAGAATACCAGTATTTTCATGCTTCTACAATGGCGCGTAGGAGGGCGAATGCAATTGTGGCTCTAAAATTGAGCAATGGCAATTGGAATTCAGACCAGGTGACTTTGCAAGCACATGCGATTGAGTTCTTCAAGAGTTTGTTTACCGCGGATCCTAATTGTGCTGGTCGGTATCATATTCGGGGGAATTTTCCTCGGATGAGGGAAAGTGTATATCGTTCTTTGAATGCTCCTCTCGCGGATGTCGAGATCAAGGCGGCAATTTTTTAGATGAATCCGTTGAAAGCTCTGAGGATAGATGGCTTGCATGCAGCTTTCTATCAGCGGAATTGGGGCATTGTTGGGTATAGTGTGTGCCAATGTATAAGGGGTATTTTTGTAGGGGATCCGTTCCCGACATCTATTAATAGAACGCTTTTGGTCTTAATTCCAAAGATCACCTCTCCTGAAACAATGAGTCAGTTTCGGCCTATAAGCCTCTGTACTGTTATTTATAAAGTTGTTACTAAGGTGGTGGTAAATCGTATAAAGCCTTTTCTTTCAGATTTGATCTCTGATAGCCAAACCAATTTGTTCCCGGACGGGCTATTTCTGATAATATTATAATTGCCTAAGAAGTTGTGCACTCTATGAAACAGAAAACGGGAAAGCGTGGGTAGATGGCTTTGAAGATTGATTTGGAAAAAGCGTATGATAGGTTGGAGTGGTCATTTATTGACGATACTTTGCATGATATTGGGTTTCCCCCTGGTATTCGTGATCTTATCCTAAAGTGTGTTTCTAGCGTTTCGACTCAGATCATTTGGAATGGCTCTTTGACTGATTCTTTCGCCCCTACTCGGGGTATTCGGCAAGGCGATCCTATCTCTCCTTATTTGTTCGTACTTTGCATGGAAAGCCTTAGCCAGGCTATAAACCAAAAAGTAGTCTTGGGTCAGTGGAAAGGCTTTTGTACTTCTAAGCGTAGTCCGGTTATTTCTCACTTGATGTTTGCAGACGATATGGTGCTTTTTGCGGAGGCTTCTATGGAACAGTTGGAGGTGATTCGTGGAGTTCTTATGGATTTTTGCAAGGCTTCTGGGCTAAAGGTTAATGTGCAAAAATCAAATATTTACTTCTCCAAGAATGTGGCCAGTGATTTGCGCCAGTCGATAAGTATAGTTGTTGGTTTTTCTAAGGTGGCTGATCTTGGATGCTATTTAGGCGTTCTCATGTTGCGCCAAAGAGTAACTAAATTGTCTTATACTTACTTGGTGCAGAAGGTTAGAGACCGACTTACGGGGTGGAAGGCTAAGTATTTGTCATTTGCGGGTCGTGTTACTCTTGCTAAAGCTGTGTTGTCTGCGATACCGTACTATGCTATGCAATCGACTAGATTGCCTGTGAGTGTTTGTGAAGAAATTGAGCGATTGATCCGTAATTTTGTGGGGGGCATTGTGATGGTAAAAAGAGGGTGCATTTGATAAATTGGGAGGAATTATGTAAGCCTATGTTATCCGGAGGCTTAGGTTTCAAACGTTTGAATGTGCAAAATGATGTGTTCTTAATGAAGATTGCCTTCAATTTAATTGATAAAATGAGGCATCTTTGGGTCTGTTTTGTCTGTGCTAAGTACAAGTGTAAGGAGATTGTATCGGTGTCCATTTATCGGCGCAGTTGTTCTCACATTTGGCGTGGCTTAGCTTCGGTTTGGCAGGATGTTCGTAGTAGAATTTTTTAGAATGTAGGTAATGGTGCGAGTATTGACTTTTGGCATGATGCTTGGGTTAGAGGTGACGAGCCTCTTGCTCTGGTTGCAGCTGCTCCAGATAATCAGCTTCAACGGTTCACGCCGTTAAATACAATGCAAACGGCTGATGGACAGTGGGATTGGGGTAGGTTTCAGCATGTCCTCCCTACGGCTGTCCTTGATCATATAGCAGCAATTAAAGCCCCTGGTTCCAGTAATGTTTTTGACTCACCTGGCTGGAGATGGAGCGACAATTCGGCCTTCACTATTAAGTCTGCATATTCCATGAAGTTTCCGCAAACTGTGAGTACTGGTTGTGGTGTTTGGAAGCTATTACAACAGTTTAAGGGACCTCAACACATTAAATTGTTCATGTGGTTGGTTTGCAAAGGACGGGTTTTAATGAATAGTGAGCGTGTTCGGTGTCATCTTACGAACTCGGCTGCGTGCATGGTGCGTGGGTCAAGCGAGGAGGATATCGATCATGTTCTTCGCCATTGTACGAATGCAGCAGCCGTTTGGTCGAAACTAATTCCGGCAGCAAACCAGGTGTGTTTCTTCAATACCCCTATGGTTGCGTGGATCGAGTTAAATCTGAAAAATTCCGAGGTTGTTTGCGGTAGGGAGGAGCATTGGGATTTATTATTTGGTTCGATCTTATGGAATCTTTGGTTAACAAGGAATAGAATGGTCTTTGGCGCTAATGCCATGACTGAGGATGATGTCCTTGCCCGTAGCCGTCGGCAGGTCCAGGAGGCTATCCATGCTCTTCCATCCCTTCGAGCAGCGGTTAGTCCGAGTGTGGAGAATCGGCAGCAGCATACACGATGGCAGCCACCAGCTACCGGTACGTGGAAAATTAACGTTGATGGTGCGTGCGATAGAGTTGAGGGCTTGGCATCCTGTGGGGGTGTCATTCGTGATTCAGCGAGTAGTTAGATTGGTGGCTTTTTGAAATTTATAGGTCGTTGCAATGCTCTTAAAGCTGAGCTTTGGGCGGTTCATGAGGGATTGGTTTATGCTTTAAATCGTAATATTGAGGTGGTGATTCTTGAATCTGATTGTCTCGAGGTGGTTCGTATGTTGCAGAACCGTGGTGGGAAGTTTTTTTAGTCGTCTCTTCTGGCTTCTATTCGTTGTTTGTTACCTAGATTTGGTAGTTGTGAGTTTCGCCGTGTTTTAAGAGATGTTAACCGGGTTGCCGACGTCCTTGCTAAGTTGGGTCCTTGGAATGGTTACCAAGTGAGCTATTATTGGTCTCCTCCGGATGAGGTGATTAACTTGTTGCACGATGAGTTGCCTAGTCCTTACTAGTTTGTTTTGATTTTGTTGTTTCGGGTTCTCCCGCTTTTCTGTTATACTACTGTAGGTACTCTTTTCCTCCACCTAGGTTAGGGAGGTTTTTAACGAGGCCTATAGTAGTATCCCCTTATTAATAAAAAAAACATAAAACCAGCTAACATGAATATTGAATATTGTAAAAATCACACTAAAATTTTGTATATATATTATATATAATAGGCTTATGGGCTATTTTTGCTCTTGTAGTAGTCCCAATTTATTGATTTCGCCCGTATGCTATTTTTGCATTAATTTGGCTCCTGAAGTAGTTGAATTGCATCACTGTTTGGCCCTTGACTGACACTCTAACCCTAAAACCTAAACCTTAATAAAAAAATTTATCAATATGAAGTGATTATAAAACGTAAAAGTATTCGTATAAATTTAATTAATCAAGTCAAGGGACAAACGATGATGCAATTCGACTACTTTAGGGACCAAATTTATGCGAAAATACTATATGGGAAATTTGATAAATTGAGATTATTACAGGGACAAAAATAGCCCTTAAGCCGGGAAGTTCTAAAATTAGGTAGCTTACCGTTAGGGTAAAATTAGACGAATTTTTGTGTAGCTACATAAATTCTTACCATTTTGGTAAGGATTTGTGTAGGATGGATAAGAAATTGTGTAACTACATAAATTCTTTTGTAACTACATAAATTTTATAAATTTTTTTTGTAAGAATTTGTGCAATTACATAAATTCTTATCAACTTGGTAAGAATTTGTGTAGATTATACTTTTCGGTAAGAATTTGTGTAACTACACAAATTCTTATATGATAACCTAAATTTTTACCATTTGTGTAATAATATGTAGATTGTGTTGATTGTAAGGATTTGTGTAACAGTACGATATGTGTAGATTGTGTTGATTGTAAGGATTTTTGTAAGAAATTATGTGAATCTGCCCAATTTAAGTCTAAAGATAAGAGTGTCTAACCCTATAACTTCTCCCTTAAGCCTATATAATATTTAACACACAATATTATAGCATGAATATTAATAGAGATAAGACAAATATAGTAATGACTAAAATGGAGAATATGTGTACGTGCATGCCAACTTTTGCTCTCTTTTTTCTAAATGATTTTGTGTTTGAGAATGATATGCGCGTCTCTGTACACGCGTTTGTACTTTATCATAGAATCCCAGAAATAAACAAACAAAAAAATGGAATCCTAAAAAAATATTTAAAAGGGTAAACTACTTCATGGGTTACTTTCGTTCAGCGTTTGTACATAATTAGTCACCACTTTTGAAAAGTGCCAATTAGTAGTCCTTTACGTTTTCGATGTGTAAATACTTGGTCACTCCGACGTTATACTCTGTTTGTCCCCTAACGGATTGCTGATGTGGCGGAATTAAAATAAGGATAAATTACTGCAATAGCCATTAAAATTTATCTCATGTACATTTTTTCTCCTCAATTTAAAAAAGTAAACATTATAGTCACTAATAAAAATGTTTCTTTATAATTTCACCCTTAAATTTTTAAAAATTCATTTTTCAATCCTAAAATTTTACAATCAATTAACACAATAATATTATAAATGCTTAGATGAAAAATAGGTGCCCAAAGTATACCCTTTGAAACTTAGGTGCCCAAATTGCTCTTATTTAATAACTCAAACTTAAAAATTTAGTCCACTAACTACTAAAAAATTCGAGTTATTGGAATTTCTATTTTATAATTCAAACTTTATTTTGAATTTTTGAGTCGAGTTTATGAAATTATGAGTCGAGTATTTTCACATCAAACCAAAAAATTTAATTTTTTCGAGTCAAGTCGAGTTATTGGAATTTCTATTTTATAATTCAAACTTTATTTTGAATTTTTGAGTCGAGTATTTTCACATCAAACCTAAAAATTTAATTTTTTCGAATCAAGTCGAGTGTTGCACTTCCCTACATATAATTTTTAATTTTAATTTGTGTTTGTTGATTTGTGTGCATAATAAATTAACTTTTAAATAAAAATTAGTATAACATAACTCAAAATATATGAAATAAAATTTTATTTTTTAATGTACTTTATCTATAGCAAATATTTCACTTTTCTTTTGTAAGTATATAACTTAACTCATTTTGGAGATTCCATTTATCTGGATTTTACACGATCGCTACTATTCACTTTGATCAAAACAATCGTTAGAATCGAATATAAAAAAAAAAGTTAGATTACTAAACTTTAAAGTATATAAGGAATTATTTAAGTATATAAACTTAAAATTTGATGACAAAGACCACATTTATCTAATATTTGAACTTATACTAATCTAAATTGTCATTAAACTCAAAAAAATTAGGGGAGTGGGAGTGGTCCTGCCACACATCCTTATACTAGATATTGAAAGTTCAATTAAGAACATATCATTAATAATATAAGCACATTCCGTTCTTGATCGATACATGCTACAACATTAGACTTCGTTACAAGGTTTTTAATCATATATATTCATATAGCCCGACCCTTGAGACAACAGAAATATTGCCTTAGAACACCCAGCTTATTGATGTTTCATGAATACATCATAAGGCATGGTTTGCTGGTGGTGATCTTGGAAGCAAGAATCCGGCAACGGCAGCAGCAGTGAAGGTTGCATTGCTGCCGCAGGAGGGTTTAACGACGGGTAAACATCCCCTTCGACCGGAAAAGGTCCGGGAACGAAGACAGACGAGTAGTCGTTGATCATGGCTTGGTGAAGCCGAATCTGAGTCTTGAGGAACTTCACATAATGGATGGCTTCATCGAGCATCGAGACGGTGTCCATCTTCGTCCCACCAGGGACCATGCTCTGCAAGATCTTGAACCGGTCACTGATACGGTGCCTCCGTTCTCTAGCCGCCACACTTTGGGGATCGGTCGACAGCTTTACCGTGGCTTTGGCCT
This sequence comes from Hibiscus tridactylites, assembly GCA_958450335.1. Lineage (NCBI taxonomy): Eukaryota > Viridiplantae > Streptophyta > Magnoliopsida > Malvales > Malvaceae > Hibiscus > Hibiscus tridactylites. The sequence continues at coordinate 35,150,227 of OY288267.1, read as the reverse complement.
TTTTGCCGGCCTTGATCTTCTTCTCTTTGCTGCTGCTGGTCGTCACGGAATAAGAAGAAGAAGAGGCAGAGCCGTCAATAAAGTTAGCAGAGGGAAAGTAATCCATTGGCACATGTAAGTCTGGTGCTTGAGCCTTGAAAGCTTGGGTAGGGGTCCTTGGTTGGGGTCAGACATGTGTATATATAGAGTATAGAGTGAGTAGATTGAATTAATGTCAGGTGGTTTGGTTTGGAAATTGGAATGAAAATGTAAAAGTGTGGTGATGTGGGTCAGGCGATCTTTGGCGCAGGATACGGGTGTTTGGTTACCCCATGGGGGCCTAGAGCCAGCATGGAAAGCCACCTACGCAAAAAAGGAGTATTTGCTTACTGCCTTTGTTTGCTTACTAGGCTTTACCAGATACCTGACCCAGCAAGCTAGGACCCCCTTTCAACACACAATTTTCACTTGGAAAAAAAAAATTAAATAGGTTAGGGTTTGTAATATTTTAAAGTTTTATTTTTGTCTCACTAAATTTTTTAGCTATGTCTTATTTAGAAAATTTGGTCTCGTTACTTTGTGTTCACTTTTATTTTTAATTAATGATCTAAAAATTATAAAAATATTTTTTTGTTTTAACTAATTGTATTTAATTTATTAGCCGACTAATTTAAATTGCGTTTTTACAAAGTCATATTGTGAAAATGACCTTTTGAACTTAATTTTCTCCATTCATAACGTCAAAATTTAAACTTATAATCTTGATTAAGAGACCGTGTTATTTCGTTAGTCCAAATAGTTGTTGGATATTATTTTTCAATACTTTAATCAATAAAAAGTGTAAGTATAGATGATTGAAAAATTGTACTATTTTTATTTATTTAAGATTAAATTGATAAAATTGTAAACCTAGGAGACAAAAAGGTTATTCTGGTTTAAATATGTCAAAGGTCCTTATATTATTACAAAATCTAAAATTTAGTCCTCAAACTTTAATTTTCCAACATTAAATTTATCTATCATTTTATTTGAAAATCTTGGTTGTTTCACTAATTTCTTTTCAATTTTATCAATTATGATAATTTTATTTAAAAATATGGGTGGAATTGATAAAAATTAGGGTAAACTACCCCACTGACCACTCAACTATTGGTCGCAACTTGTTTTGACCAGCCGACTAAAATAATTTAAAATTTGACCACCCAACTATTTAAATAGACCTATTTTGACCACCGGTCGTTAAAATCTAACGGGAAGATGACGTGGTAGTTAAAGTAAAATTTGTATAATTACACTTTTAATCCATATTAATTACCTATTATATCAATTTGGTCATAATTTTAATTTAATTAAATAAAATTAATCAACTAATCGAATAACGACATGTGTCATCACTCGATTGGATGATTAATTTTATTTATTTAAATTAAAATTAAGACTAAATTGATATAATAGGTAACTAACAAGGACCAAATGTGTAATTATACACATTTGACTTTAACGGCCACGTCACCTTTCCGTTAGCTTTTAATGGTCGGTGGTTAAAATAAGTCCATTTAAATAGTTGAGTTGTCGAATTTTAAATTTTTTTAGTTGGGAGGTCAAAACAGGTCGCGATCAATAGTTGGGTGGTTACTGAGATAGTTTACCCTAAAAATTATAAACGTAAGGAGACACAAACGTTATTTTATCTTTTCTTATAGCTGTTGGGCGGGTCATCGTTTAATTAAAATTTAGAATATGGGTCAAAATTTTCAAATTTAAAATAATATAAAGACTCGATGTCACAAAATTAAAATACGAAGGCTACATTTTAAATTTCAAAATAAATAGGAACCCCATCATATTTAAACCCACAAAAAAAAATACTTGATTTTGCATCGGTTCTTGTCGGGTGATGAAGAAGAAGCGGAAGAGGGGGGGCCGGGGGGTCCTTGTCTGGCATCGAAGCGGATGTATCATGGTCGCAGATGTGCCTAAAATCTAAACCCAAGAACCAAAGAAAAAACGTACGAAGCATGGCTTTTTCCCAAGGTTACACACTGTTTGCTGAAAGAAAACAACTATTCATGTGTTCCTTTTTCCCCACTCGTCTCTTTTAAGTAGAAAAGAAAAGAAAAGATTGGTAGCGGCCAGTCATATCAGCTCGCAGCTCTTCTTTTAAAGGGGATTTTTGAGGAAAGTTGCTGCTTTGTTTCAACCAAAACCTTCCATGGAAACCAGATTGCAGATGGTATGGTTTGGGAGACACAGTTCAAATAGAATCATTTCATGTTAGTGTACACAGCTCAAACCAGATTGCAGATTGCATATAGCATATAGCATAGGATGATCTTTATCATAGGAGTCTTGAGTTTAATCAGTTTTGTCCGAACATATACTTTATCAAAAGGTTAAAAAAGTATGGACAAATACTATTTTGTAATCACATCGACACGACTAAAAAATCGTCATTATTGAAGAATTTATTAGGATTAAATTCAAGGATAAAATCAGGAGGGGTAAATATGAATATGAATAATATGTGGATGAGGATCTAATTGTTAAATAATCTATTTAAAATTAGAGTCAATGTCTAATTTGTTTGATTTTAAAACTGACGCCAACGTAATAAGAATTTAAATTGAAAACGTAATTTTTTTTTATGTTTGCATACTTCCAAAATTGACAGAGACCTAAAGTGCATTTAAACTAAAAACTTGACACAAAAATTTATTTTTTCTTATTTTAAAATTAAGAAAGACTTAAGAAGTATGTAAATAAAAACAATTGTAAGTTGAAAAACTCATATTCAATATCAATTTTTATACATGTCGATGTAAAATTTATAACTCCTCATTCTCATGGGTGGCATATTGTTAGTAGTTGAGATTTTTTTTATACTCGCTGGTACTTAAGTATTGCGGGACGACCTTTTAAACTTAATTTGTTCTAACGACATAATATTTAATTTGTCATGAATGATATATTGTAATGTTAAGATTCGAACCACCGGCCTTTCTTAAAAACTTAAATATTTATATTCAGAAACTGACTTAATGAACTCTCTCTAACGCCATATATAATACCCAGTTACCTGTCTTTTGATGATAAACTTTCACAAAAACTCCAGTTTTGTTTGCACTTCCCAATCCCTACTTGCCTTTGGGTCATAAAAATGATGAAATGTAACTTCAGTCGAAACACAACAAATGAAATTACCAACAAAGCCGGAAAGGAAGACAGACAAAGGCAAGCAAGAGCACATGTGAGTTCCCGGTTTTCACGTTGGGGGTTGTTAGAACCCTAATGATTCTTACTTGTTGGATTCAAAATACCCAGCTTTTGCATGTCTTCTCATTCATATCTAGTCAAAACACATCAGTCACACTATTTTCTCAGGTCTATCTGCCTGTTCCTGATGAATTCCGGACAAGTTTAAAGCATTAATTAACGATGTCGTGTAAAAATGCTTTTGACTAGACTGGTTAACCAAAACCATATCAAAAGAAGATAAAACTATAAAGAAGTTTTTGCAGTGTGTTGGGACAGAAGCTGCTAACCTTTGGGTTTGTCATTTGATTGATAGAAAAGGTTACTAAACTTGAGTTGAAACATATGGATCATACTGATGTCTGTGTCTGATTTACTGTTTTCTTGTGTTACCGAGAGAGATACGGTTTTAACTTGTTATGGTGAACACTGGGTTAGCTGTTGTTTCAGGTTTTTGAGTAAAGAGGGAAACGTTTACGAAAGATGTGGTAATGATTTGAAGGAGGACCCCTCTCAAAATATTCATGGCCCATTTTTTTTCTTTCTTTATTTATTGGTCAAGTTATAATTTTGGTCTCTCTACTATATTTAAATTTATAATGTAGTATTAACCTTTTGGGAAAACTACACATTTAGGACCCTAACTATTCCTGCATTATTATTTTAGCACTCCAACTATTATTTTTGGTAAAATGGTACATGACATTACGTTTTTGTTCTGTTTTGGTACCTCCGCCGTTTAAAATTAACGAAACGGTGATGTGGCTTGAGTTAATAACGGTTTTAGTCTAAAAACTTATACAATCTATCAATTTAATCTAAAATTCTATCAATTTAAACATTATTTTAATTTTTGGATTAAAATTCTAAATTCCTCATTTTTTCTTCTTCCAATCGAACACTTTTTTGGGTTCTGGGGTTTAAAAACACGCTATGGACAATCAAAACTTTAGGATTTAGGATCAATAGGGGGATAATGGGTCCATTAGCGGACCTAAAGCCCACGATAAAGATACCAACGAGAATACGAGGAGTGGGAAATGGATAAGACAAAATTCTATCAAAATTAAGATGATGTTTTATATTTACGGATTTTGGACTAAACTGATTATATATATATATATATATAAGTATTTTGGACTAAAACTGTGATTATACCAAGCCATATCATTATCTCAGTTTGTTTTTAATGGTCAAGTACCAAAACAGAAAAAATGTAACGCTGGATACTATTTTGTCAAAAATAATAATTGGGATACTAAAATAGTAACATATGCATAGTTTAGGTACTAAATAAGTAAATATATAGTTTTCCCTAACTTCTTTTGGTATCTTATGTATCTATTATGTACAGGGATAGACGCAAAACTTTATGTTACGGGAAAACCTATAAAATTTTAGGGGGTGAACTTATAAAATTCTATGAAATAGAAATAGATTTTCAATAGAAAAATATATGAAAATTTTAAATTTATATATAAATTTTAAATTTTCAGAAAAATAACAGCCCCCACCCCCAACTCATGTCTCGATCCATCCTTGATTTTATGTTTAAAGTTTATGAGTATCTCCCCTAACAATATAATCTCCAAAATTTAAGCCTACTTTTTCTTTGATAGTGTGATATGTCTAGACACTACACCTAATTTATCAATAATTTAGTCACTATAATTCTGATTTATAACATTAGTCAACTATGAACTAACAAGATATAGCAATGTTCAACTCCATACACTAAAATAACAAAAAACAAACAACTTTGAAATTAAATATATATAATCAACCTTAATTAAAATTATAAATTGTTCTAATTAGAACGCTTAGCCGATTTTTTTAAATCGTCATTTCAACTCATTAGATGATGATTATGTGCAGAGGACAAACATTCTTTACTTTTTTTTTGTTCTTTTTGTGTCCAATAGTAAAATAAAATTAAATCTTAAGCTCTAATTTTAATTTTTAAATTTTATACTTTAAAAAGTACACTCTATGCTTAATATTCTGAACTTCTACCTTAAACTCTAATTATAAATACTAAAATATTTTTTAATAATAATGCAGAAGTATAATTACGGAAAATAGGCAGAAAATTTGTACTTGATGTGCGGATGCTATTAATAAAAACAATTGCATTTTACACGGAACACTTAATAAAGTCAACTACTTAAACTAACTAAACTATCGATTAAATTTATAATGTGTTGGGGAGAAATATCACTTTAGTTTTAGTTGTTATTTGTTCTGGATTCGATCTCGAGAAATACCTCTCTCAGAGCCTAGGGTAGCCTGGACACCCCTAAAGTTTTAAAAATTTTAAACTACACCCTTCAGTTTTTTTAGAAATTTAAATCAGCTCTCCTCAAATTTGTTAAAACTTTTTATTAATTTTTAATTTGTTTTGAATATTTTTAGTTAAGCTCCTTTAAATTGTAAAATCTTTCATTAAGTCTCCCAATTATTTTTGAAATTTTTAATTAGACTCTCAATATTTTAAAAAAGTTCTCATAAAATCCTTAAAATTGTCAAATTTTTTTTATTAGACCTCCAAATAATGAAATTTTTGATTAAGTACCCTAAACTATCACACTAAGATCCTCCCATGACCCCTCCCCCCATTGTATAGAAAAACAGAAACTAAATCACAAATTGTAGCATAATATAGGTACTAAAACCAGAAGTGGACCGTATTGATTAAATATGTTAAGAAAAAGTGAGATATGTGGGATCTTCCTTTAGGCTTTTATGAGAAAGAGAGGTTTAAATTAGGATTGCATGAAAGGGCGAGTCTTCTTTTTACAAAACCAGTTAGGCCAATGGCAAAGACGAAAAACCCTGAACCGGGATCATAATTGCTAAAAGACTGGTTTTATCCGACATAAAGCAAAACACGGTGGGTTTTCGATGACCAGACTCTAAACCCAGACACCAGTTGTTTATTCCCAAAGTTCAAGGAACTCTTTGGCCGGTCGGTTCAGTTTTCAGATGATTGAGTGAGTGGACTGTGGAGACGAGTGCACTGAGTTCCAAGCACCCATACCGCTGAAAAACTATAATTGATTTGAGGGTTCCCGGCAGGCCAGGGGGAATGGGACATTAACTCTCGGTTTTATTGTGTTTGTCTGATCTTAAAAAATTGTTTCATTGAACATCGAGTTGGACAACTTTAACTTCGTGTCTAAAACTCTTAATGTGTATTTGGATAACGGAATATAAGATTATATGTGAAAATATTATAATTTAACATCACCTGACATATTAGTAAGAATGTTACGTTATCTTGTTTGATTTAATTGGCGGGAATATGAAATGACAATGTTTGGTTGGAGAAATTATATCATAGGTTATTCTCGCCACGTCATATATGAGACCAAATTGACCAACCAATAATAATCATCCATCTCATTATTTTTTATCACATTATCTTTTTACCAAGTGAATTTTCACTCATATTTATTGTAAATCAAATTTAAAAATAATTTTTACCAAGTGAAGATTTATTTGGTAAAAAGATGACATGAAAAAATAATGAGTTAAATAATTTTTATTGGTTGGTCCTATGGATGACGTGGCGGAAATGACCATGATATAATTTCTCGTTTGGTTGGAGAATATAAGGTTGTTTGAAAACATTTTTGACCAAACTGTCCTTATGATGTATTTGCAAGTTAAAATTTTCATATATAATTGAAAATATTCACATGAAAATGCATATAACTACTTCAGTTGCACTACATACATTTTAGAAGAAAAAAATATGTAACAAAATTTTAATATAACTAGTACGTTAAACTTATATTTTTAAATAATTGTTATAAGTATTAAATTTTTTTATATATGAGATATAACATCATATGAAAAATATAGGTTTAAAGTAAAATTTTATTAAAATTTAGTGAAAAGTATAATAAAAATATACTTATGACAATTATTTAAAAATTATACAAAATAAGATTTAAATTCATATTTCATTATGAGGTTAAATTAATGATATTATTCAATCTTTTTTATATTTTGAAAATGTGTGATAGATTTATATTTTTTTAGTTGTTGTAATTAAATTTTTTTACTATTATTTGGGATAATAATCCTTAAAAGATAAAATTAAAAAAGGATGTTTATAGTGTTTTAATGATTTTATATAAATATAATTATATATTTTGATAGGGTTAATTACTCCATTCATACATGAACTATACCGAATTCTCACTTTCATACATAACGTTTTAAAATTTTCGGTTTCATACATGAAATCTTCTTCCGTTAACAAGTTTTCCCACTTTCGTCACGGAGGTTGATGTGGCATTTTTTTTAAAAAAAATCACCATTTATTTAAAGGCATAATAGCTAAATTAGTCCTTCAAGGTTTGTTATTTTTTTTAATTTCAACCTTAAAAGTTTATTAATTTTCAATTTCAACCATAAAAGTTTAAAAATTCTAAACCCTAAACATTAACCCTAAATTAAAAAAGTAAATCATCAACCCTAAACCTTTAACACTAAATATTTAACCATAAACCTTAAATCTTAAAATCTAAAATGCTAAACCCTAGAAACCCTAACCCCTTTTTCAACCACCAACTCTAGTCACCCATCAGTCGGCGTTACAACCTTCGACGACCGTCCTCATACCTTCATTGCTTTCGTCCGACTTTACCCAAGCCCGTAATGTCTTCAACTGTGGCCTCCATCGACCGCTCGAAACTCCCCTGGCCGTTCAAATTCCAGTCACCACCCAGATCCGCCGCAAGCCCTATCGTTTTTACCCAACTTTGTGCATCTTCCTCTATCGTTCGGCCATTTTACCTAGATCCGCCTCTCCTCGCGTTGATGGAGATCGTCGAACGGTGCGTCGAAGAGCAACGACAGGAGCTTGAACATCCAGGGGAGTCTCGAGCGGTCGATGAAGGCCACGACTGAAGACGTTACGAGCTTGGGTGAAGTCAGACGGAAGCGAGAAAGGTATAAGGACGATCGTCGGAGGCTGTAATCGCCAACTAGGGGGTGACCGGAGCTGGCGGTTGAAAAAAGATGTTAGGGTTTCTAGGGTTCAGCATTTTAGATTTAAGATTTAGGGTTTATAGTTAAATATTCAAGGTTAAAGGTTTATGGTTGATGATTTATTTTTTTAAAATTTAGGTTTAGGGTTTAGAATTTTTAAACCTTTAAGGTTGAAAGTGAAAATTAATAAACTGATAAGGTTGAAATTAAAAAATAACAAACCTTGAAGGACTAATTTGGCTATTATGCCTTTAAATAAATGGTGACTTTTTTAAAAAATGCCACGCCAGCCTCTATGACGGAAGTGAGCAAACCTGTTAACGGCAGAAAACACCATGTATGAAACCGAGAATTTTAAAACGTTATGTATAAAAGTGAGAATTCAGTATAGTTCATGTATGAATGGGGTAATTAACCCATTTTGATATTGTAATCGTTCAGAATATATAATTTATTTTATAAAAATATGTATATTTATATATTTTTTTGGCAATATCTATATATTTATTTATTATCCTATGTTTTAACTCCGCGTCTTATTTTTTCAATATTTATTTATTTGCATGTAATGGATAATTCTACACTAAATGCCATATATGGCAATGTACCATTCATATGTACTGCAACGTACTATTATTTGTTTTAATTAGTTTTGAAATCTCAGAGACTGAAAGTGTTATTATCCTCTTTTAAGATAAAATCTTAAAAATTAATTTTTATATTACTTTTTTATATATTTTTTATTTTTTAATTCAAAAAACAATTAATCTTTATTACTATAATAATTTTTGCCCTCACTTTAATTTAAGGGTAAAGTTCACAAATGATCACTAAATTTGATCAATTATTCAATTTAGTAACCAAACTTTAAATTGCTTCAATGTTATCATTAAACTTTTAGTTTTGTTTCAATTTGTCCACTGACCCTTTAACGGCGGTTAAAAGGGGTGATGTGGTTGTTAAAATATTTTTTATAATAACACATTTAGTCCTCCACGTTTACACATTCAAACAATTTAGTTTTAATTCGAAAGAAATAATAAATTTAACCCTATTTTTAGTTAGAGATAATTTAATATTTTATTTTTGATCTCTCAATTTATAACTAATGTTATCTTGTCCCTCTCAAGTCCCAACCATACACAATCCATCCTTTAATTTACTAGAAGTTCAAATTGCAACATCTAAGTTCAGAATTTGCATAGGAACCGAATAAGAGCAAGCAACACAAAGCCAATCAGAAACACGAATGTAAAAGTCTCTGTTAGACTTGAACGAATCCTTTTGCATTAAGAAAGTCCAAAAGCTAATAGAGAAAAGTGTTAAAAGTTTAGATCATAATCAACCCTCTCCCCAAAATAAAATCCATTAGTAGCACAGTAACTGTGGGTTCTATAAACAAAATTTTCCTGATACCCACTAATATTCTATATTCAAGTTAAAAGGAATTCCAAAATTTTGAGCCTTATTTTTCCCCAAAGATCATCTAAGCAAATTTAAGCATTTTCACGTTCAAAAACCAAAGCTAAAAATAAACAATAAGCTTGCAAAGTTGTTAAAATAAATACCTAGAAAACATTCTCAATAAGGGAGCTCTAGCAACTATGGGAACAACTTGCAGATCCCAAGCATTTCCACTGTGGATTTGAGACTTCTGATTTCGATAAATTTGTAGCTAGTGGTTTCGATAAAATAGAAATAATTTGTTGCTAATTTAACTTCTGGTAAATTAAAAGGGTAGAATGGAGCTAATAGACGACGATACAAGAAGAACAAACTAATTGGGATGTAGGCTGCGAACATGGCTTTGTAAGCATGAAGTTGTTGAAGACGATAATGGTAGAAAAAAAGGATTGAAGTTTTTTTTAGTAATTTTATAACAAATTTCAATTTAATATATATATATATATATATATATATATTGAATACAATTTCATGAGATGATTATAATCTATTCTTTATGAAATTTTAAAGGATGGATTGGGTATGGTTGGGATTGGGAGGGACACAATAACATTAGTTATAATTGAGGGATTAAAATAAAATATTAAATTATCTCTAGTTAAAAATAGGTTCAAATTGAAATAATAAGGGTTAAATTTATTTTTTATTTCGAATTAGAACTAAATTGTTTGAATGTGGAAAAGTAGATGACTAAATGTGTTATTATATAAAATATTTTAACAGCCATGTCACCTTTTTAATAGTTGTTAACGGGTTAGTGGCCAAATTGAAACAAAACTAAAAGTTTAATGGTAACATTGAAGCAATTGGAAGTTTGGTCATCAAATTGAATAATTGATCAAAGTTTAATGACCATTTGTAAACTTTACTTTAAATTAAAGTGAATATATAAATTATTATAGTAATAAAAGTTTATTTATTTTTTGAATTAAAAATAAAAAAAATCTAAAAAAGTAATATAAAAATTATTTTTTAAGATTTTATTCTAAGAAGGGATAATAACACTTTCGGTCTTATGATTTCAAAACTAATTAAAACAGTTAATGGTACATTGCGGTACATGACATTTACTGTAGAATTATCCGTATGTAATTATGCCTTATTTAATAATTTAAAGTAGCAAATTGACTCAAAAAAGAAAGGGCATGATTGAAGTGTTTCTATTTTATCAAGGACACTTTTGTCTCAAATGCAAGGAATTGTCAAATACCTAAGAAAAGGAAGGAATAGGATTCTCGGTATAAACCCAAAAAAGTTCTACTGTTAATATTACTCCTGGTGGGAATCCTCCCAACCAAACGTGTGTATGAGATTTCTGGAAAAGTTTTTCCCAATGGTAAAATCCCCTTTTTCACGATCCAAACACCCACTTACTGCTTGGGACAAAAATCCCCTAGCCTTTTTGGTGCCCATTTTTATGTCTCAACACTAAAATAAATAAAATTTTAAACCATAACCCTAAATTCTAAATCTTAAATCCTAAAAAATACAGCCTACCCTGATTCTCTAAACCATAACCTTAAACCCTAACCTTAAACATTAAATCTAATTTTTTAAATGTAGGACATACATAAAGACACCGAAAAAGGATAGACGATTTCTATTCTACAGCCTGAGCTTCATCTTCACTCTCTTGTAGATCTATTTATTATTACCAATAGTTGATTATTTTTATGTTTTTTTTCTATATTACAATCAAATTTGAGATTTAAATTAAAAAAATGTATACTTTAAATTGATATAATTTATTCTTCCTAATACTATTGATATTAATAATTTAATTCAAATCATTAAAATCGATAAATATTAGTTAAATACACGTAACAAATAGACGTGGTTAAGGGTATTGACAGGGGATTTGGTTCCCTTAAATGGTAAAAAAAATCGTAAAGTTAGCCATAATATATCAAATAATCTATCATACAAAGGTGAAAACCAGAATTAACGTAAAATGAAGCATATGTAGAGTTAACAAACCCTATGATGTATCGGTAAGAGACCTCGCCATAGTCCTAGTCGATATTGAATCTTAATATCAATTCTGGACAATTCCTTTCTTTTGTCTTATAAAAAAAAAGGTAAACTTCACCAGATATCTCTTTTGTTTAGTGTGTTTTATTTTGGTCACTTAATTTAAAAAAAATTATTCATGTCACTTATATTTTCGATCGTTACTGTTTTAGCCACCCAACTGTTAGCCTTCGTTAATACGATGATGTGACATGTTAATAAAAAATATAATTTTAAAATTAACCCTTAAATTTTTAAAAATTTACTTTTTCACCATCTTCACTAATTTATCAACCGCCAAGTCTGTTTCAATCCTTTTATTTGATTCTATCTATGCTTTTCTCATGCTTCCTTCTCTATAAAAATGAGCAATAAGTTCGCCATTCTCTTAAAAGACCAATCTTGAATCTAAAATGATTATACATTTGGATGACTGCTTATTAATTGATTGAATTTAAGAAACTGCAGAGTTTTACCTAGGAAAGGAAGTCAATTCTTTGCAAGAGTGTGAAACCGATATTTTAATTTTGATATAACTAAAGAACCTAAGGACTAAATTGAAAATGTGAAAATGAATTTTTAAGTCCTCAGACATCCCTATATGTTTTAATGAATATGCCTAAGTTAAAAACTAAGTTTATCAAATATTTTCTAAGTGTTCTTAAAGCCAAAACAATGATTTTCAAGTCACCGTTTCGAAACGGCCTAAGGTGTTTCGAAACAATTTTGAAACTGTGAATCCATGTTTCGAAACGGGTATCGAAACGATTTCAACACTGCCAACTCATGTTTCGAAACAAGTTTCGAAATGGCTTTAGAACAAAGAGACACCGTATCGAAACGGCATCCAGTGTTTCGAAACGGTTCTTAAATTGATTTGAAAAATATGACCGTTGAATGTTTTTAACTGATTTTTAACAAACCGTTAAGGCGTATCGAAACGATCTCAAGCCGTTTTGATACGACCCTTGACAGTGGCAAAATGTTTCGAAACAAGTTTCGAAACGGCTCTTAACGTATCGAAACAGGTCTGACCGTTTCGATACGGGCTCTTCAATGTACCCCAACGGTTCTTTCTATTTTGGTTTGTTTCGAAACAGGGTCGAGCGTTTCGAAACGGTTGGTTGCAAACTGCATTTATAGAGGGGAGATAACACCCCCAACGGCTCTATTGATGAATGCAACAACCACAACGGCTAGAATTTAATGAGAAGGTATAAAAGGGACCTCCAAAAGCTTCAGCAACAACTATTGATCCAAAAGCAAACATCCAAACATCAAATCCAAGCATTTGTGCCTAAATCTCATTATTGTCTTGTAACCCCAATTGTATTTTTCATTCTTATCATTTCAATTGGGTTGAGTGCTTGTAATTGGGCTAGTTTATGTATTGAGAGATACTTGTTTAGCCAACAAATTCTTTGTTTCAATTGTGTGAGGATTGGGTCAAATTTTGGGTAGAAAATTTGACCGAAAATTGTAAGGGTTACCTCCTTAGCCTAGAAAAGGGGAAGAGCAATTAGTGGAATTGTTGCAAATCCTTAGTGAAGCTAAGGTAGTGGATGTAGAGTTCATTTGGAACTTGAACCACTCTAAAATTCATTGTCTATCTTTTTATTTGCAATTTCCACCACCAAGAACATTAAAAATCCAATTCACTCCCTCTTGGTTTAGTTCGATCATTCGATTCACTCAACAATTGGTATCAGAGCCTATCTCTTTGAGGATTAACAACCACAAGAGGAGTTCCTAGGAAGAGTGTGATCGTCCAAAAATCAAGAGATGACTTCTACCTCCGGTTCGGGCATGTATGAGTCTCAATCCACTACAAAACCACCATTCTTCAATGGTGACAACTATCCGTTTTGAAAGAATAGAATGCGTCTCTTCATCAAGTCTAATGACTACTTGGTTTGGGATGTCATTGAAGATGGCCCTTACATTCCATTGAAGCAAGATAGTGAAGGGAATATGGTTTTGAAGAAAAAGGTGGAGATGAGTGTAACCCCCTCGTCCCGGTCTGGCCGGATGACCGGTCCGAGTGGGCCACACGGGGAAAACCGAAGTGAAACCCAAAGGATTCCCCCTCGGTTAACAACCCTATTTTTTTTCTTTTTATATTAATCTTGCCTAGATGAATATTAAGTCCTAGGTGATTCACAATAGCGGAAAACATTCAAAGGAAAACACATTCGAACCACGGCCATGCTTAACAGTCCATTTTAAGCTTACAGGGCAGACCGTATCGGTATCCCGAGGAGTCCGTATCGATACAGCCCTTGAGCGTATCGATATGCCCTTCTCGGTCAACCCTTCTTGGTCAACAGAGTAGACCCGTACCGATACTCGGGAGCCCCGTATCGGTACGCCCTACTCTCACTCAAATTTCCAAATTACAGTAACTTTGGAGGGTATCGATACCCTTAGGGTATCGGTACGCCAGGCAAAATCTCAGGCCTTTGGGCAAGACCGTATCGATACGGCCTGAGGCGTATCGATACGCCCTGCACTGCAATTCCTCCAATTCCAACTTAAACGACCCCAATACGACTCTAAATGCATTCTCAACTCACCTAAGCATATACCAACATGCAAGCACACATATTTAAGCCAAAGGAATCATTCATACATGGATTAAAGCATTCATACATAACATTCTAATTAAAGAGAAAATTAGGCAATATTGTGCATACATAAAGACTTAAATGGTCTTAAGAGGCACAAGTCAATCTCAAGGGGTTTGCACTCATACACAAGGCAACCTAGATATTCTAAAGCATGCCATCACACACACCAACATTCGACAAAGTATTACATGCTTACAATCCATAATCAAATCAAACATCATCATATGTAATGAGTCATACAAGCTCATACAAACACACCCTCTTGCCACATTGCTTAACTACTACATAATTAACCATACTTGAGCAACAACTTGGAAAGCCCTTCTTGCCTTGCTCCGAGCTAACACCACGCTAAAGATCTGCATTGTTGAACATTGAGAGCGTAAGATATAAGCTTAGTGAGGGTGCTCTAAAACGAAAACATCAACAATGCAGGGTTCAAGCATGTTAATCCTAGTCTTACATACATCAAGCATAGGCATGAAATCAAGTAGACCTAGCTAGTCTTTCAAGTGGCATATATGGTCTCTCAATCCTAAGAAGCTTAAACATCAATATCAATCATCATGCAACAACACCATATACCACAATCATATATCACCATCATATATCAGAATACATGAACAAGTTTAATTGGCCACTTTAATTACCCCGATTGTGCGGATTTAGACCTCAACAACACTTTACCTCGGTGGGATTCCACTCATCACCGGACCTTGCATGTGCGAGATTCCACTCATTGCCACATGCCCTACGGATGGGATTCCACTCATCATCCCGTAGAAATAAATAAAAGCTTCCGGTGGAATGTTACATCACCGTACTCCTCCTTGATGACTTAACGCCATCAAGGCCACGTACGTTTTGACTCAATTTGTGTGCACACTATCCTAATGATCGATCATTTACAATCGGTAATTATTTTAGTGCCAATTATCATCATCAATCACATATCATCAACCACACTCATGCTCATCACATATATCCACATCATGATATATATACATGCACCAAATAATCATAAGTACAAGAGCATAGTCATTAAGCACATTGGCATTTAAGGAAAACAAGACTAGATTAACTACTTGGGTTATAAGGAAGTGGCCTACCAAGCACACTTTACACACACACACTTCTCATGCTCGAACCAAACTTTAAAACAAGTTAAGACCACTCACCGCCCTTCCTTAGAAATTCGAACCAATCCTCCTACGAACCCTGATTCGGTCCCAAAGCCTCTTCAACGTTTCCTCTTGCTTCTAGCCAAGCCAAAACATATGTGTTACTTCAAAATTCAATGCTAAACTCAACCATCAACTTACTTTACAACACAAGCCAAATTCCACAATTTCCAAACCACAGAATCTTCCATAAAACCCAATTTTCGTACTCCAACAACCCTTGACTGAAACACTCATTTCCAAACACCCAAAGGACCTCCAAAACATCCCAAATCACCCTCCTAACATACCCTAACCATCAGCTCTTAGTTTTCAACCTAAAACCCACCAAAAATCCAAGTTTTAATACCCTAAAATTTGCCTTATGAACATACTACGAATTTTCATCCAAATCCAACCAAATTGATATATAATGTGTATTTCATTATGATTAAACAAAACCCCAACACAATTTATCAAAACAAATTGAAGAACCCCTTAAAAACCCAAACTTTAATATAAACCCTAATTTTCAAAACCCCATAACTTTGAAATCTAAGGCTATAGATAGATAGAGGATAAAAAGGAGATTAAGAAAACATATTTACCTCTTAAAATGGTGTTGAAATCGAGTAGCAAAATCAATGGAATAGTAATAAGGTTTGAGAGGTTTTGGGGTGGGGTTTTAGGGCATTCACGTTGGGTGTGGGGGAGGGGAAAGGAAGATGACAACTTTTCCCATAAAGTGGTCTAGCTTTTGAAAGTTTTGGGTAAAATTGCAATATAGGTTCCTCTCTTTTTATTAAAGCTCGATTAGGTCCCATTTAAGGTTGAATTTATTTTAATTTAATTTTATTGACTCGAACTATAAACCCGGTTAACTCCCATGCCCAAAACACGGGTGTTACAACTCTCTCCCACTTAAGAAATTTCGTCCCAGAAATTACCTGACTGAAAGAGATACGGAAACTGCTTTTCCATATCCTCCTTCCTCTCCCAAGTGGCCTCGTCCACACCTCGACGTTGCCACCGCACTTTCACTAACTCAATCTATCTACCCCTCAACACCTTACTGTCAGAAGCTAAGATTTCAACGGGCTCTTCTTCATAAGTCAAATCCGGATTCAATTCGATTTCTTCTACGGGCATAACATGTGATAGATCGGACCTATACTTGCGAAGCATCGACACATGGAACACATCATGTATCTTCTCAAGCTCGGATGGCAAACGCAACTGATAAGCAACCGGACCAACCCTCTTCACAATCGCATACGGTCCTATGTACCTCGGACTCAACTTCCCTTTTCATCCAAATCTCATCACTTTCTTCCACAGAGACACTTTCAAGAACACCTTCTCACCCACTGAGAACTCAACTTCCTTCCTCTTCAAATCGGCATAGGACTTCTGCCTATCCGAAGCAGCTTTCAAACGGTCACAAATCAATTTTACCTTGTCGGTTGTCCCCTTGAGCAAATCCGGCATAGGTAACAGTTTCTGCCCTACTTCTGCCCAACACACTGGAGTCCTACACTTCCGGCCATACAAGGCCTCATACGGAGCCATCTGAATGCTCGACTGAAAACTGTTATTGTACGCAAACTCTACTAGAGGCAAATGCTTTTCCCAAGTACCTTGAAAGTCAATGATACAACAACGCAACATATCCTCTAAGATCTGAATAACCCTCTCTGACTGACCATCTGACTGAGGATGATAAGAAGTGCTGAAGTTCAAACGGGTACCCAAAGCTGTATGCAGACACTCCCAAAATCTAGAAGTAAATCGCGGATCTCTGTCTGACACAATGGACTTCAGCACACCATGCAGTCTAACAATCTCGCCAATATACAAATCAGCCAATCTATCTAAAGTGTAAGTAGTGTTGACTGCCAAGAAGTGAGCACACTTCGTAAATCGATCCACTATCACCCAAACTGAGTTCTTCTTCGTAGGAGTCAAAGGCAAACCTGAAACAAAATCCATGGTGATGTTCTCCCACTTCCATTCCGGAATTCTCAACGGCTGTAACAAACCTGAGGGAACCTGATGTTCCGCCTTCACTCTCTGACACACTAAGCACTTACTCACAAAGTCGGCTACATCTCTCTTCAAGCCAACCCAATAGTACTCATTCTTCAAATCACGGTACATCTTCGTACTTCCAGGATGCATAGCAAACGGACTACTGTGGGCTTCAGTCAGAATCGTACGTCTCAAATCACTGTCTTCTGGCACAACTATTCTGTCTTTGAAACATAAAACCCCATCAGTACTGAAACTGTAGTCTGAAGGTCTACCTTCGGCTATATCTTGCACGTGAGGTGCCAAAGATCTGTCTAAGAGTTGTTTCTCTCTAATCAACTGACCTAGAGTAGGTCTAACCTGAAGCTCGGCTATTAAGCCACCATCTTCTGACAAACTCAATCTAGCAAACATAGCTCTCAAGTCCACGACCACCTTCCTACTCAATGCATCGGCCACTACATTGGCCTTGCCCGGATGGTACTCAATAGTAAGATCGTAGTCCTTTAGCAACTCTAACCACCTACGCTGTCTGAGATTCAAATCTCGCTAAGTCATAATGTACTTCAAACTCTTGTGGTCGGTGTACACTGTGCATTTCTCATAGTACAAATAATGCCTCCAAATCTTCAGAGCAAACACAACTGCAGCTAACTCTATGTCATGAGTCGGATAGTTGCGCTCATGGGTCTTCAACTGTCTTGAGGCATAAGCCACTACTCTCCGGTCTTGCATAAGAACACATCCTAGCCCTACATAAGAAGCATCACTGTAAACTACATAGTCCTTCCCGGACTCAGGCTGAATCAAAATCGGTGCTTGGGTCAAGGCTTCTTTCAATTTCTCAAAGGCTCTCTATCTTGCATCTGTCCACTCAAACTGAACACTCTTCTGAAGTAACTGTGTCAATGGAGCGGCTAACTTAGAGAAACCCTCTACAAACCTCCTATAGTATTCGGCTAAGCCTAGGAAGCTAC
Organism: Hibiscus tridactylites; assembly: GCA_958450335.1. Lineage (NCBI taxonomy): Eukaryota > Viridiplantae > Streptophyta > Magnoliopsida > Malvales > Malvaceae > Hibiscus > Hibiscus tridactylites. Next base: position 35,131,732 of record OY288267.1, on the reverse strand, counting down.
GTACCTCGGTCACAGACTTCGGTTGCTTCCACTCAACAATGGCTTCAATCTTCTTCGGATCAACTCTAATCCCATCGGCTGACACTACATGTCCTAGGAAGACTACCTCACGGATCCAAAATTCACACTTGCTGAGCTTCGCATACAACTGATGATCTAACAATGTCTTCAAAACAAGTCTCAAGTGTCGGTCATGGTCTTCTTCAGTTCGCGAATACACCAAAATGTCATCAATGAATACAACTACAAACTGATCTAGATACTGATGAAAGATCCTATTCATCATGTCCATGAAAGCAGCCGGTGCATTAGTCAACCCAAATGGCATGACTAAAAACTCATAGTGACCATATCTAGTCCTAAAGGCCGTCTTCGGTACATCGACCTCTCTTACCTTTAGCTGGTAATAACCCGATCTCAAATCAATCTTCGAAAAGACAGATGCTCCTCTCAACTGATCAAACAAGTCATCGATTCTAGGCAACGGATATTTGTTCTTCACTGTCAACTGATTTAACTGTTTGTAATCTATGCACATTCTCATACTTCCATCTTTCTTCTTCACAAACAACACTGGTGCACCCCAAGGTGAAGAACTAGGTCGAATAAAACCTCTATCTGTCAATTCTTGCAACTGAGTCTTCAACTCTTTCAATTCTTTTGGTGTCATTCTATACGGAGCAATCGAAACAGGAGCTGAATCAGAATAAGTCTCAATGCTGAACTCTACCTCTCTGTCCGGTGGTAACCCTGGCAATTCTTCCGGAAAAACACTAGGAAAATCACATAATGTCCGGATGTCCTGAGGTCTAACCTCACTCATGTTAGGGTTCATCACATACGCTAAGTATGCTTCACACCCCAACTCAACTAATCTCTTAGCCTCTAATGCTGAAACCACATTGGACAAGAACTTCACGTTCTCACCCACCACTACAATCTCATAATCATCTGTGAGCTTCAAAGAAATCCGCTTAGTCTCAATATCTATCCTAGCTCTATGCTCTGTGAGCCAATCCATACCCAAAATCACATCAAAACCATAGAAAGGAAGTTCCATCATATCCACTGGAAATACATGCCCCTGAACCATAACGGACACCTTCGGTACATCTTCCTAACTACTACTGTGTCCCCAAAGGAACTAGTAACACTAACTCCTACCTCTAACATCTCACAAGGCAAATTCAAAGACCGTGCATGGTCACTCAATATGTAGGAATGTGTAGACCCGGAGTCAATCAAAGAAAGCAAACCCAAAGACTGTATCGAGAAGTTACCTGCGATCACATCGGTGTCATGCTGATCCCCACGCTGAGCATAAACTCTGGCCTGACCTCCGCCCTCTGGCTGAACTGCAACTACGTGTGCTATGTTCCTCTGACCACCGTTCCTCGGCTGGAAGTTACCTCTACCGCGCCCGCGGCCTCTCTGAAAGTCATTGGCTCTAGCAGGAGCCTGAGCTGGTGCCTGTCCCACCTGATGTGGACAGTCACGCCTAATGTGGTCTCTAGCACCACAACTCCAACAAGAATGGTAATTCCCCCAACACTCACCGGTGTGGTTCCTCCCGCAAGTAGCACATGTGGGCAACTTCCCACCAGCTCTCTGACCCTGATGGCCCCTACCGTGGTTACCGCCACCACGCCTATGATCATACTGATGCCGGTTGTCCCGATGCCTCTTGGCATCACCTCTATCAAAGTTGCTGGACCTCTTACCCGAACTAGATCCACCTGACCGCCTGGTCAAACTCAAACTGTGCTCCAAGTCCTTGGCCCTCGCGACCAAGACATCAAAATCGGTGTAATCTGAAGCTAGAGTATGGGTCTTGATCTCCTCATTCAGCCCATAACGGAAACGGTTACAACGCTCCACCTCAGTAGGTACAAGCTCGGGTGCATACTGACTCAATCTAACAAATCGGATCTCGTAATCGGTCACGGACATACTCCCCTGAAGCAATGCCATAAACTCCCTCTTCCTCTCATCGAGGTATCGCGGACCCAAATACCTCTTCCGGAAAGCTGTCTCAAAGAACTCCCAAGTGATCTCGGTCTCATCCATCCCCGAAGTAACGGTGACCCACCAAGTGTAGGCATCACCCTGAAGCAGAGACTCAACACATCCCAACTTGCGCTCACCAGTACACCCCATCTGAGCAAGAATGTGGACAGTCTTCTCAAACCATAACTCCGATCTCTCTGGAGTAGCACCTCTGAACTCTTCGGCCCCAAGGCCCCGAAGTCTCTCTAAAGGTAATCCGGTGCCCTCACCTTGATGATGAGCTGCCTGACCTCCAGCTACCGCAGCCTGAAACGCCCCGGCTATTGCCTGAACCAACAGAGCTAAGTCTATCCCGGCCGGTCCTTGGCCACCTTGTGGTCCCTCTCCTTCGGCCCCGACCTCACCTCCCACTCCCGGTGGAGGAGGTGGTGGTGGTGGAGGTGGTGGAGGAGCTCCAACTCCAACCACATGCTCTCCCACTTGAGCCCCAACCCTAACTACTGGCTCAACTCTCGGAGCCTCTGCCCGTGGTTCCGGTCGAACCATCCTAGGCCTCCCACGTGGTCTCATGCTTTAGCTAGCAAGGTTTAAACTACAACAACAAACAAATAGGATTACGTTAGCCAAAGCAAGGGTCCAATAGTGCTCAAGTACTCCTCTTTCCAAAAATCTTTTTAAATTAGGTAATAGTAGCAATGGGCACGCACTCCACACTAGACACGACCATTCATGCTTCAAAACATCATACGATCATTCAAGCATCAAGGATTCATGGCAAAGCATGCATCGAACATCACAATCAGTTAATACATCAAGCTTACCTCACTTACCTGCCCGAGGTCTCGGTAACCTGGCTCTGATACCAACAAATGTAACCCCCTCGTCCCGGTCTGGCTAGATGACCGGTCCGAGTGGGCCACACGGGGAAAACCGAAGCGAAACCCAAAGGATTCCCCCTCGGTTAGCAACCCTATTTTTTTTCTTTTTATATTAATCTTGCCTAGATGAATATTAAGTCCTAGGTGATTCACAACAGCGGAAAACATTCAAAGGAAAACACATTCGAACCACGGCCATGCTTAACAGTCCATTTTTAAGCTTATAGGGCAGACCGTATCTGTACCCTAGCTAGGGGTATCGATACGCCCTGTCTAAGTCAACCCAAGAAGTCAACCCCGAGGAGTCCGTATCGATACAGCCCTTGAGCGTATCGATACGGCCTTCTCGGTCAACCCTTCTTGGTCAACAGAGTAGACCCGTACCGATACTCGGGAGCCCCGTATCGGTACGCCCTACTCTCACTCAAACTTCCAAATTACAGTAACTTTGGAGGGTATCGATACCCTTAGGGTATCGGTACGCCAGGCAAAATCTGAGGCCTTTGGGAAAGACCGTATCGATACAGCCTGAGGCGTATCGATACGCCCTGCACTGCAATTCCTCCAATTCCAACTTAAACGACCCCAATACGACTCTAAATGCATTTCTCGACTCACCTAAGCATATACCAACATGCAAGCACACATATTTAAGCCAAAGGAATCATTCATACATGGATTAAAGCATTCATACATAGCATTCTAATTAAAGAGCAAATTAGGCAATATTATGCATACATAAAGACTTAAATGGTCTTAAGAGGCACAAGTCAATCTCAAGGGGTTTGCACTCATACACAAGGCAACCTAGATATTCTAAAGCATGCCATCACACACACCAACATTCGACAAAGTATTACATGCTTTCAATCCATAATCAAATCAAACATCATCATATGTAATGAGTCATACAAGCTCATACAAACACACCCTCTTGCCACATTGCTTAACTACTACATAATTAACCATACTTGAGCAACAACTTGGAAAGCCCTTCTTGCCTTGATCCGAGCTAACACCACACTAAAGATCTGCATTGTTGAACATTGAGAGCGTAAGCTATAAGCTTAGTGAGGGTGCTCTAAAACGAAAACATCAACAATGCAGGGTTCAAGCATGTTAATCCTAGTCTTACATACATCAAGCATAGGCATGAAATCAAGTAGACCTAGCTAGTCTTTCAAGTGGCATATATGGTCTCTCAATCCTAAGAAGCTTAAACATCAATATCAATCATCATGCAACAACACCATATACCACAATCATATATCACCATCATATATCAGAATACATGAACAAGTTTAATTGGCCACTTTAATTACCCCGATTGTGCGGATTTAGACCTCAACAACACTTTACCTCGGTGAGATTCCACTCATCACCGGACCTTGCATGTGCGGGATTCCACTCATCGCCACATGCCCTACGGATGGGATTCCACTCATCATCCCGTAGAAATAAATAAAAGCTTCCGGTGGAATGTTACATCACCATACTCCTCCTTGATGACTTAACGCCATCAAGGCCACGTACGTTTTGACTCAATTTGTGTGCACAATATCCTAATGATCGATCATTTACAACCGATAATTATTTTAGTGCCAATTATCATCATCAATCACATATCATCAACCACACTCATGCTCATCACATATATCCACATCACGATATATATACATACACCAAATAATCACAAGTACAAGAGAATAGTCATTAAGCACATTGGCATTTAAGGAAAACAAGACTAGATTAACTACTTGGGTTATAAGGAAGTGGCCTACCAAGCACACTTTACACACACACACTACTCATGCTCGAACCAAACTTTAAAACAAGTTAAGACCACTCACCGCCCTTCCTTAGCAATTCGAACCAATCCTCCTACGAACCCGGATTCGGTCCCAAAGCCTCTTCAACGTTTCCTCTTGCTTCTAGCCAAGCCAAAACATATGTGTTACTTCAAAATTCAATGCTAAACTCGACCATCAACTTACTTTACAACACAAGCCAAATTCCACAATTTCCAAACCACATAATCTTCCATAAAACCCAATTTTCGTACTCCAACAACCCTTGGCTGAAACACTCATTTCCAAACACCCAAAGGACCTCCAAAACATCCCAAATCACCCTCCTAACATACCCTAACCATCAGCTCTTAGTTTTCAACCTAAAACCCACCAAAAATCCAAGTTTTAATACCCTAAAATTTGCCTTATGAACATACTACGAATTTTCATCCAAATCCAACCAAATTGATATATAATGTGTATTTCATTATGATTAAACAAAACCCCAACACAATTTATCAAAACAAATTGAAGAACCCCTTAAAAACCCAAACTTTAATATAAACCCTAATTTTCAAAACCCCATAACTTTGAAATCTAAGGCTATAGATAGATAGAGGATAAAAAGGAGATTAAGAAAACATATTTACCTCTTAAAATGGTGTTGAAATCGAGTAGCAAAATCAATGGAATAGTAATAAGGTTTGAGAGGTTTTGGGGTGGGGTTTTAGGGCATTCACGTTGGGTGTGGGGGAGGGGAAAGGAAGATGACAACTTTTCCCATAAAGTGGTCTAGCTTTTGAAAGTTTTGGGTAAAATTGCAATATAGGTCCCTCCCTTTTTATTAAAGCTCGATTAGGTCCCATTTAAGGTTGAATTTATTTTAATTTAATTTTATTGACTCGAACTATAAACCTGGTTAACTCCCAGGCCCAAAACACGGGTGTTACAATGAGTGAAGAAGATCCAAATAAATGACAAAGCTCTCCACATGCTTTTTTGTTCTTTCGGTCCGGACATCTACTCCAAAGTATCATCCATTGAGAGTGCCAAAGAAGTGTGAGACACTCTTGAGACTACCTATGAGGGAACCAATGATGTCAAGGAAACTAAGATTGGAATTCTCAATCTTAGTTATGAAAATTTCAAGATGGAGCCCGATGAGACGGTGTCTAAGAGGTTTGATCGTTTCTCCACCATAGTCAATGGGCTCAAAGGATTTGGAGAGACAATACCGGAAGACAAGCTTGTCTGGAAGCTACTCTACTCACTTCCCGAATCTTGGGATGGGAAGAGAACCGCCATCATAGAAGCTAAAAATTTGAAGACTTTAAAGCTTGATGAGCTAGTGGGTTCTCTCCTTACTCATGAGATTATGAAGCAAGGAAGGGAAGAAGAGAAGAAGAAGGAAGAGAGTAGAAAAGCTAGAGGTGGAAAAGAAGAAGAAGATGGGAATAGCTCTCAAAGCTTCATTACTTGAGGAGAGCTCTTCTAGTGAGGAGGATGAGCTAGAAGAATTGGCTATGATAGCCAAACGATTCTCACGCTTTATGAGGTCCAACCGGGGAAGAAAAATTCAAAGGAAGATTGACTTCAAAGGTAAAAACAAAGAAGAAGCAAGGGATCAAATCATTTGCTTTCAGTGCAATAAACCCGGCCACATACGTTCGGAGTGTCCTCAACTCAAGAAGAAGGGCTTTGAGAAGAAGAAGAAGCTCAAAGCCAAGCTTGCTACTTGGAGTGATGAGGAGTCATCCGAGGATGACGAACAAGAAGTGACCAACCTTTGCCTCATGGCTCTTGAGGAAGATTCCTCCATGGTAACCTATAACTCATCATCTTTAGATTTTACATATGATGAATTAAATGATGCACATGATGAGTTGCAAGAGGTCTATGATGAATTAGTTGAGAAATACAAGGAGTCGATCATTAGGAATAAGAAAATTATTTGGAACTAAATAATAAAAATGACTCACTCTCTCAAGCTAATTTAAAATTTGAGAAAAAGATATTAGGGTTGAAAGATGAACTAAAATTTTTTCAAGATGAAAATATTGACCTTAATAATCTTTTATCTCAATGTAATAGTGAACACCAAAAGGTGTTAGATGAGCTAAATAAGCTCAAAGAGTCTTTTAAAAATGTTGGTAGTGTGAAGCATGAAATAGGTGAATCTTCAAAAACAAACCAACCTAAGAAAAAGACTAATTACTACAAACAAGGTAGCTTTCCTAGACATAGTAAAACTAAAAGGATTAGAAGTGTATGGGTTCCTAAGAAACTTGTAAAATCTAATAACATTGTTGCTATGTCATCTTGGATTCCTAAGGGAACCAAGGTATTGGGAGCTAACACTCATGGACCCAAAATGATTTGGGTACCAAAAGCAAAAGCTTAATATCTTTGTTTGTAGGGGAGCATTGCTACAAGGCCCAAGCACAAAGTCAAAATTCATGGTACCTTGATAGTGGATGCTCAAGGCATATGACCGGAGACAAGAGTAGATTCATGGATCTAAAGCCAAAAAGTGGAGGAGTAGTGACATTTGGTGACAACTCCAAAGGCCACATTAAAGGTATTGGCTCCATAGGTAATCACTCTATTATTCTCATTGAATATGTCTTGTATGTCGATGGTCTTAAACATAACTTATTGAGCATAAGTCAATTGTGTGATAAAGGATTTAATGTTTTATTTGATAAAAATGGGTGCAAAATTGTTGACATTAAATCTAATAATATTATGCTCATAGGTCATCGCATAGGGAACATATACATGGTGCATCTAGGTGACATACATATATCTCATGCATGCTTAGTAGCACAAAATGAAAATGATGCATGGTTGTGGCATAAGAAACTAGGACATGCTAGCATTAGTGTTTTAAAAAACTAGTTTCCCTTGATCTAGTTAGAGGTTTACCCAAGATTAAATTCTCAAACGATAAAATTTGTGATGCATGCTCTAAGGGTAAACAACATAAGTCTTCCTTTAAATCCATTAATGATGTTTCTACAAGTAGATGTTTACAACTTATCCATATGGATTTATTTGGGCCAATTAGGACTATGAGCTTGAGTGGTAAATCTTATGCTTTTGTACTTGCTGATGATTTTTCTAGATTTACTTGGGTTCTATTTTTAAGTACTAAAGATGAGGCTTTAGAAAAATTCATTACATTTTCAAAACTAACCCAAAATGATCTTGAACTTAGAATTTCACATATTAGAAGTGATCATGGAATCGAGTTTCAAAATTTAGGGTTTGAAGATTTTTTGAATGAAAATGGTATTAGCCACAATTTTTCGGCTCCTCGAACTCCTCGACAAAATGGGGTAGTAGAGAGGAAAAATAGAACTTTGCAAGAAATGGCTAGAACCATGCTTTGTGAAAATAATTTACCTAAATATTTTTGGACGGAAGCCACAAACACCGCTTGCTATATTGTTAACCGAGTAATGATTAAGCCAATTTTAAAGAAAACACCTTATGAGATTTTAAAATCTAAAAAGCCTAACATTAGCTATTTTCACCCTTTTCGTTGCAAGTGTTTTGTTTTAAATAATGGAAAAGACAACTTAGGTAAATTTGATGCAAAAAGTGATGAAGCTATTTTCATAGGATACTCTTTAACCTCTAAAGCCTATCGAGTATTTAACAAGAGAACTTTAGTAGTAGAAGAATCTATACATGTTGTATTTGATGATAACCTTCTTCCAAGGAAGGATTCTTGTGATGATGATGATGTAGGAATCATAAATGCCTTTAACGGAGGACAAACTTCAAAGGAGGATGAGATTCCAACAAAAGAAGAGGACACACAAGATCCACCTCTTGAAGCCTTGAAGGACTTGGCTCTTGAGGAAAAGGAAGTGAGCTACCCAAGGGAGTTCAACTATGTCAAAGATGGTGAAATCTTGGGTGATCCATCCAAGGGGGTAACCACTCGATCTTCTCTTAGATTAATGAATCATGTTGCATTTATCTCATGCATAGAGCCTAAGAATATAAAAGAAGCATTGAAATATGATTTTTGGATTATGGCTATGCAAGAAGAATTAAATCAATTTGAGAGAAGTAACGTTTGGACATTAGTTGATAGGCCTAGTAATCAATCTACCATAGGAACTAAATGGGTCTTTAGGAACAAGCTAGATGAGAGTGGTAACATTGTGAGAAATAAAGCTAGACTAGTAGCACAAGGTTACACTCAAGAAGAGGGAATAGATTTTGATGAAACCCATGCACCCGTAGCTAGAATGGAAGCCATTAGGATGTTGCTTGCATATGCATGTTATCATGATTTCAAGCTTTTTCAAATGGATGTTAAAAGCGCGTTTTTAAATGGTTTTATAAATGAAGAAGTGTATGTGGAACAACCACTGGGTTTTGAAGACTCAAAATTTCCAAATCATGTTTTCAAACTCACTAAAGCTCTTTATGGTTTAAAACAAGCTTCTAGAGCTTGGTATGAAAGGCTTTCAAACTTTTTAATTGAGAAGGGTTTTGAAAAAGGGAAGGTGGACACTACACTTTTTATAAAAAGGTATAAAAATGACATCTTAGTAGTACAAATTTATGTTGATGATATTATTTTTGGTTCTACTAACGAATGTCATTGCAAAGAGTTTGCTAAGCTAATGCAAGGTGAATTTGAGATGAGCATGATGGGGGAGCTCTCATTCTTTTTGGGACTCCAAATCAAGTAAAAGAAGGATGGCACCTTCATAAATCAAGCAAAGTACATAAAGGATATGCTCAAGAAGTTTGTCTTGGAGAGTGCAAAGCCTCAAGCCACACCTATGAGCTCATCTACAAAGCTTGACAAAGATGAAGAAGGTAAGTGTGTCGACTCTAAGCTTTACCGTTCTATGATTGGATCATTGCTTTACCTTACCGCAAGTAGACCAGATATCTTGTTTAGTGTTTGCTTGTGTGCTAGGTTTCAAGCTAGTCCTAGAGAGTCTCACCTTATAGCCGTTAAGAGAATCTTTAGGTACCTTAGAGACTCCACCTTCAACCTTCATGCTTATTCGGATGCGGATTATGGGGGATGTAAAATCGATAGGAAGAGTACTTCGAGAACTTGTCAATTCCTAGGTAGTATGCTCATATCTTGGTTCTCTAAGAAACAAAATAGTGTAGCCTTATCTACCGCCGAAGCCGAGTACATATCCTTAAGGAGTTGTTATGCTCAAGTCCTTTGGATGAAGCAACAACTCTTAGATTATGGTATTAAAGTTGAAACCATACCCCTAAAATGTGATAACACTAGTGCTATATGTTTGACAAAAAATCCCATCCAACACTCTAGAACCAAACACATAGAAATAAGGCATCATTTCATTAGAGATCACGTCCTTAAAGAAGATGTGGTTATAGAGTATGTTGACACCTTAAATCAATTAGCGGACATATTTACAAAACCTTTAGACAAAGAGCGTTTTTGGTCCCTTAGGAGAGAGTTAGGTCTAGCTAGCCTATCTTGACCTTTTAGGACCTCTTTTGTGCTTAAAATTGCTTGATCTTGTGAAATGCCATGTTTATGTGTTTTTACTCCTAATTTCATCCATGCCTATAGCTAGGGGGAGTATGTTTATGTTTGCATATGTTTTTCCTGCTCATTCATGTCATTCATGCAAGTTAGGCCTTAGAAAAATTCATTTTTCTGCACTTTTAGAGCCTCATCTGCACTTCCAGGCCCAGGTGTATCGAAACGGGTCAACCTGTTTCAATACGGATGCTTTAATTTCTATCTTAGAGAAGGGCGTTTCGAAACACCTTCCAAGGGTTTCAAAACGTTTTGGCTACTGCCAAGGGGTGTCTCGAAACAAGTTTCGATACGAGTCAACGGGGATTCTATACGGTTAAACACGTATCGAAACGGTCAGCTGGAGTTGAAAAATCGGGCAAACTTTTGTGCCCGCGTTTCGAAACGGTCGACTCCGTTCCGAAACGGGTTCGCGGACTGCTTTAAAAAGGGCTTTTAATGATAAAGTTATGCTTTAATTAAAACTCTCCCAAACCCTAAAAACCCTAGAATCGATTTTTCCCTATAAAACCCTCTAAACCTCTTTGTTTTTCACCAAATCTTAATGGGTTTTTCTCTTAAACACAAGTCTATGCAAGCTTCAACAATCTTGTGCAAGGATTTTCCTCTATTCATCCATAATCCCAATTTAAGGTATATTTTCATCTTTTTCTTTTTCCTTCAATTTATATTCGAATCTTAGGTTAGAAAATTTTAATTTTGTATAGATTATGTATTTTGATACTTGGGTTTTTCAAATCTTGTAATTTTTTTTCAAAATCTTCAATTTTTTGATTCGAATATATAAATTTTCATTCGTATTTTTCTTTACTATCTTTTTATTATTTTTCTCTTAAAAAAATTTTTGTTGTTGTTTTGTTTTGTTTCTTTGTTTTTAAAACTTGTTTTTAAACCTAAGTGGGATTTACCATTGGATTGAATTACGAAATCTCATGCATACACTTAAACTTGTTTTAAATCGCTTGCTTAATGTTTTTTAGGGATGGCTACAGAGAATGTTAACAAAAAGCGTAAGACCGGTCAAGCAAGTGAATCAAGCATTCGTCCTAATCTCACTCTGCTTTTTCAAAAGAGTCTTCGAACTCAAGAGATGAGGGATCAGATCACTTATGTAAAGGAGTACGAAGTTCGTCGTGAGCATGTTATTGATCTCAAGTTTCTTGACTCCGAGCGCTTTCTTTTTCGTTACCTCGACCGTTTGAGAGAATTGAGTTTCCTTGGTCTTTTGAGCATCCCGAACATTTGCTACAAGCACATGGTACTTCTCTTTTACTCCAATGCTCAAGTTATCAATGATGAAGACAACTCCGAAGTTGTTGGCCTTGAGTCTTTTATCTTGGGGAAGAAGATTGTCATTAACATCCCTCTCTTGGAGTCTACGTTTTCTCTTAAGGACGGAGGAATTGAGAATGAGAGTCACTTTGGTTCTCACACCGGTTCGGTGCTTATCTTGGATGCGCACGATAGATTCCTCCATTTGATGGTCTCATGGTTCCTTCGCCCCTCCGGAAGTAAATATTCTCATATTCGTCAAGTAGACTATTTTTGGCTTGAGTGTTTCCGTCGTGGTGAGCGCCCTAATCTTGTTAAGATCATATTTGCCGAGATAGTTAACAATGTTAAGCTTCGTGACACCGATGCACTGAAATCCTTCACTTATGGAACAGTTTTAAGTCACATCTTTAACAAGCTTAATCTTGATTACACCTACGACTCTCCGGAACCCCGCAAGTCAAAAATTGGTGAGCCCTCTCTTCGTAAGTCTGGTTTTCGCTATGTAAACAATGGACATTGGGAACGTGTTGATAGGGAAGCACCTCCTCCTCCTCCCGTTGAACCTCAACCACAAGCTCAAGTTGCGAATAATGAAGCTCTCACGGCTTTCCTTACCGAGCGGTTCAACACTTTGGACACTAACATGTCTAGAGGTTTTGGTGATCTCAATACTCGTTTGCAATCCGTAGAGGATCGCCTCCTTGCCAATGAGAATCGACTCCAATCCCTTGAAAATCAACAATCGGCCATGGACATGTCCTTCTCCACCTTTTATGGCCAATGGATGAAGTTTCGTCGTTCTCAAGTCAAGAGCGATGATGAGTCCTCGGATGATTATGGTGACGACGAGGCCTAGGATTCTCATGACATATCATATTAGCTATGCATTTTAGGATTAAGTTTGCATCTTTAATTCCATTATGTTTCATGAACCTATGTTTTTGATTTTATTTGGGATTATGCTTTGAACTTATTGTTTAAGATTTATGTTTTTGGATATTTTAATTTTATGAATTAATATTATTATTGCTTATTGCTTATTGATTATTGCTTTTAACCATATCTCCTCTCTTTGAGCCTTGTTTATTATTTTTGATCTAACAAAAAGGGGGAGAAGTAATCTAAGAGCCAAAATTCGTTTTAAATGTTTAATGTGTTTTTAAGTTTTAAACTTTGAATTTAAAATTTAAATCCTTTTAAAACTTTAAAAACCTATCTTAAATTGAGGGGGAGTTAGAATGTATTCAAAACTTTCAAAACTTTTAAAAATTCTAACTTTGGTTTTGTTATATCAAAAAGGGGAGATTGTGAAATCGATATTTTAATTTTGATATAACTAAAGAACCTAAGGACTAAATTGAAAATGTGAAAACGAATTTTTAAGTCCTCAAACATCCCTATATGTTTTAAAGAATATGCCTAAGTTAAAAACTAAGTTTATCAAATATTTTCTAAGTGTTCTTAAAGCCAAAACTGTGATTTTCAAGTCACCGTTTCGAAACGGCCTAAGGTGTTTCGAAACAGTTTTAAAAATGTGAATCCATGTTTCGAAACGGGTATCGAAACGATTTCAACACTGCCAACCCGTGTTTCGAAACAAGTTTCGAAACGGCTTTAGAACAAAGAGACACCGTATCGAAACGACATCCAGTGTTTCGAAACGGTTCTTAAATTGATTTGAAAAATATGATCGTTGAATGTTTTTAACTGATTTTTAACAAACCGTTAAGGCGTATCGAAACGATCTCAAGCCGTTTCGATACGACCCTTGACAGTGGCAAAATGTTTCGAAACAAGTTTCGAAATGGCTCTTAGCGTATCGAAACAGGTCTGACCGTTTCGATACGAGCTCTTTAATGCACTCCAACGGCTCTTTCTATTTTGGTCTGTTTCGATACAGGGTCGGGCGTTTCGAAACGGTTGGTTGCAGACTGCATTTATGGAGGGGAGATAACACCCCCAACAACTCTATTGATGAATGCAACAACCACAACAGCTAGAATTCAATGAGAAGGTATAAAAGGGACCTCTAAAAGCTTCAGCAACAACTATTGATCCAAAAGCAAACATCCAAACATCAAATCCAAGCATTTGTGCCTAAATCCCATTATTGTCTTGTAACCCCAATTGTATTTTTCATTCTTATCATTTCAATTGGGTTGAGTGCTTGTAATTGGGCTAGTTTATGTATTGAGAGATATTTGTTTAGCCAACAAATTCTTTGTTTCAATTGTGTGAGGATTGGGTCAAATTTTGGGTAGAAAATTTGACCGAAAATTGTAAGGGTTACCTCCTTAGCCTAGAAAAGGGGAAGAACAATTAGTGGAATTGTTGTAAATCCTTAGTGAAGCTAAGGTAGTAGATGTAGAGTTCATTTGGAACTTGAACCACTCTAAAATTTCTTGTCTATCTTTTTATTTGCAATTTCCACCACCAAGAACATTAAAAATCTAATTCATCCCCTCTTGATTTAGTTCGATCATTCGATCCACTCAACAGGGAGTTGCAGGCACACTCATGTTTTATAGCCAAAAGCCCAAAACTATTGATTCTAAATTGTTTATTCCCTGTTTGACAATTTGAATTTATCTGTTATGTAAATAATAAAGTTAATAAAATTATTAACTCTCTAATTCGGGACAGTTCTTTCTTGGGTTCTATGCTTTATTTCTCATCTTCATTAGCCCATTTTTTCTTCACCGCTCATTCTTACGAGATATCAGACTTGCGTTCACTCGACTAACTCAATAGCATCCTCACCCAGTCCCTCCTATTTGCCTTCAGTCTGTCTCAAGCCATACCCATTGTTCCACTCACCTAGTTTACCCTTCCATCTCAACAGGGGACCGTCGGCATTCGCTACAACCCTAACCTGCTATTAAATTCCTGTTTATAAATTAGAGCTCGTCATTTTGCTTGATTTTAAAAGCTACATTTTAATTTAAATTTTTTAAACTTCGCCGAAAAAACTAGAAATCATGTTTGTTTGATGTTCCTCTGTTGTTGTCAATTTTTCCTGTTGAAGTTTTGTGTTCATAATCTTATTCGCCTAAGAACAATTAGATTTTCCTACCTAAATGTGAAACTAAAATTGATTTTGATATAACACTTAGACTTATGGACTAAATTGCAAAACAATAAATTTTTAAGTGCTTTTCAAAGTTTCACTTTTTTGACAAGTCTTTTTGAACTAAACTATATTTCAAGACAAAACTCTTTTAAAAGTTCAAAATCTACTAAGTCTGTTTATGTATTTTCAAGCCCAACTTCAACAAAATGCCCAGGCATATCGATACCTTTAGGCGTATCGATACCGTTTTTCAGCACTGGAATTTTAATAGACCATAGCGTACCGATACGATATTACCCCGTATCGATACCGTATTCATCTGGGCAAGACTTTAAACTATATCGTACCGATACACATTGTAACCGTATCGATACGATTTGCTTATCTTTGCAAAATCTTTGCATTTAATTTTTGACCGTTGGCTTGTCAATTAGTTGGTATCCTAAAATTTAAATAACCGTTACACCGTACCGACACGCTAAGTATGAGTACTGATACGTTTTTTTTATCAAAACCAAAGTTGAGATTCCAGTGAGCAAAATCCGTATCGATACGCCCCTTAAAATCGTAACGATACGCCCTCTAAGCGTATCGATACGCGTAGATTTTCAGTCACAGTGGCTATTTCTTGTTTGAGACAGGTACCGATATGCCCTCGAGCCGTACCGATACGATAGGTAGCTGAGCAACATTTATTGTGGGAAATTGCATCCCAACGGCTCTATTGATGATCCCAACTACTCAAACGACTAGAATTCAATACAAGGGTATATAAACAAGTCTCAAATGCACCAACAACAACTATTGAACCTACAAGCAACATCAAAACACTCAAATCCAAACTTTGTACCTTTAGAGTCATATCCTTGTACCCAACTCTTGTGTCTTCATTGTAATCTTTTATTCTGAGTTTGGGGAGTGTGAAATTGTAATTGAGTAAACAATTATCCTTTGAGAGGAATTTGTAGAGTTTACTAAAAACTTCTCTTTGTAAAAGTGAGTGGATTAAGCTTTGGGTAGAAAGCTTAATCAAATTTTAAGGTTACCTCCTCACCAAGAAAAAGGGAAGAATTCAAGTAGTGAATTGGTTGAAAATCCTTAGTGGGAGCTAAGGTAGTGGATGTAGAGTTCGTTTGGAGAACTTGAACCACTCTAATTGTCTTTTGTCACATTTTTATTCTTCCAATTTTTTATCATCAATTCACCCCTCTTGGCCATTTGCAATTGTGTGATCAACTCAACAATTGGTATCAGAGCTACACTCATTGGAAGGATTACAACCCTCTTGAGTTAATTCTAGGAGAGTTTGATCAACAACTAGTCAAGCAATGGCATCTACCTCCGCTTCTAACCTCTACGAGTCTCAATCTACCACCAAGCCACCATTCTTCAATGGGGATAACTACCTATATTGAAAGAATAGAATGAGGCTCTGCATCAAATCTACCAACTACATGGTGTGGGATGTGGTTGAAGAAGGGCCATACATACCGATGTAGAGAGACGGTGAAGGAAGACTTGTCCCAAAGGTCAAAGTCGAAATGACCGAAGAAGATCGACGAAGGATGCAAGTAAATGATAAATCTCTACATGTCATCTTTTGTGCGCTTGGTTCGAATATCTACTCCAAGGTGTCTTCGATCGAGAATGCCAAGGAAGTTTGGGACACCCTCGAGACAACGTATGAGGGAACTAGCGACGTCAAGGAAACAAAAACCGGGCTACTCAATCTAAGCTACGAAAATTTCAAAATAGATCCCGATGAAAGTGTTTCCAAGATGTTTGATTGATTCTCGATCATCGTCAATGGATTAAAGGGCTTCAGTGAGATCATCCCCAAAGACAAGCTAGTGAGGAAGTTGTTATACTCTCTTCTGGAATCATGGGATAGCAAGAGAACGACCATTATTGAAGCTCGAGATTTGAAGACTCTTAAGCTAGATGCTCTTGTTGGATCTCTACTCACCCATGAGATCATGAAGAAGGGAAGAGAAGAAGAAAAGCAAATGGAGGAGAAGAAGGTTGATAATAAAGATGTTGAGAAGAAGAAGATTGGAATCACTCTTAAAGCTTCATATCATGAAAGCGATTTTAGTGAAGATGAAGATGAGGAGATGGCCATGTTGGCCAAACTATTCACTCGCTTTATGAAGTCCAACCGTGGAAGGAAGTTCAATAGAAAAAGGGAACTTCAAGAGTAAGAGTAAAGAAGAGAAGAATGACCAAATCATTTGCTATGAGTGCAAAAAATTCGGCCACATCCGTTCTGAGTGCCCTCAATTGAAGAGGAAGAGCTTTGGGAAGAAGAACAAGCTCAAAGCTCAAGTAGCAACTTGGAGTGACGAGGATTCATCCGAGGAGGATGAGGAAGTGGCTAACCTTTGTCTCATGGCCATTGATGATGAACCAAAGGTAAACCTTAACTCATCTAATTTTGATTTTACCTATGATGAACTTCAAGATGCATATGATGAATTGCAAGAGGTTTATGATGAGTTAGTTGAAAAATATAAGGAGTCAATTTTGAGAAACAAAAAAAATATTTCCGTTTTAAAAAATCAAAATGAGTCTCTTTCAAAAACTAACTCGGAATTGGAAAAGAAGGTTTTATACTTAATAAATCTTTCAAATGATCTTAAGAAGAAAAATATTGACCTTGAAAACTTCTTTCCGATTTTCAAGATTATCACACAAAGGAAGTGGATAATTTTAAAACTTCTATTACTATTAGAAGAAATAATTTTGAAAAAGGAAATTCTTCTAAAACCCAATATGTAAAAAGGAAACTTTTTCATCCTAAACAAAGAAATTTTACTAAGCAATCTAAAAGTCAAAGAATTAGGTGTAACCCCCTCGTCTCGGTCTGGCCGGATGACCGGTCCGAGTAGGCTACACGGGGAAAACCGAAGCGAAACACGTTAAGGTCCCCCCTCGGTTAGCAACCCTAAAAATTTTCTTTCATTTTAATCTTGTCTAAAGGCATTTAATTCCTAAGTGATCACGTCAGCGAAAAACATCAATAAAGAAGCACATTCGAACCACAACCACACTTCAAACAGACCATTTTACATTTACAGGGCAAGCTGTATCGATACACCAATCAAGGGTATCGATACGCCTTGACTAGGTCAACACAAACAGTCAACTCAGGGAAGACTGCATCGATACAGCCCTTGAGCGTATCGATACGCCCCTCTCGGTCAGCATCTCGTGGTCAACGAGATAAACCCGTATCGATACGCCCCAACACCGTACCGATACGCCAAAAACTCACCAAATTCTCAGAATTCTAGTGAGCAAAAACCGTATCGATACACCCTCGTGTATCGATACGCCCAGCCAAAACTGAGTCTTGTAGGCAAGACCGTATCGATACGGCCCCCAGGCGTATCGATACGCCCTGCACTGCAAGTCTCCAAAACTAGCAAAAACTATACAAGGCTCAACTCTAATTGCTTATTAGGACTCCCTTAGCCACACCTAAGCACAACATTGCACGACCAAGATCTATCATAAAGAACAACTTAGATGAACATTAACACTTATACATCATGACATTCACACAAAGGATAAATATTGCATACATAGGCATGCTTAAGAGTTCAAAAAGCCACAAGGCCTCATGTCATCACATACAAGGTTTACATGCCAACCAAAAGCAACTTAAAACATCCAAGGGCATGTCCATCCATCACAAGCATTCAAAAGACATGGCATGGTTTACAAAATCCAAGCAAGGCATAAACATCAACAACATTTATGAGTCATACAACACTCATACAAAACATAGTAGCCCCGTTACTAAACTACCACTTTCATTACTAAATCATACTTGAGCAACTACTCTTGGAAAGCCCCTTCGCCTTGCTCTTTGCTAACACCACGCTAATGATCTGCATTGTTGAAAATGAGAACGTAAGCTAGAAGCTTAGTGAGGATGCTCTAAAAACCAAAAACAACAACAATGCATGGTTCAAGCATGCAATCCTTAGCATCACATACAACATACATAGGCATCATCAAGGCAACCTAGCTAGTTTTTCAAGAGTTATGAATATGGCATCCTACATCATATTAAGCTCAACAACATAAATCAATTATCTCAACATCATAATCATAAGAGCAACTTCATTGGCCACTATTAGTTTACTCGGATGTGCGGATTTACTCTCGACAATAACATTACCTTGGTGGGATTACACTCATCACCGAACCTTGCATGGGTGGGATTCCACTCATCACCACATGCCCTACGGATGGGATTCCACTCATCATCACGTATAATATAAATAAATTTTCGGTGGAATATTACATCACCGTACTCCTCCTTGATGACTCAACGCCATCAAGGCCACACGCGTTTTGACTCAAATGTATGCACACTAATCCTAATGATCGATCATTTACACCCGGTAAGTTAACTAGTGACAATCTCTTTAAACCACATCACATTAATCATCATTCATATCATTCAATTATCATCATACACAACAATGTATATACATTCGAGGTCAACACATACTATGCAAGATCAAGATAGGCATTAGGGAATCAAAACTCATTTCAAACAAGAAGTTAAACTACCAATTTAACTTCTACCTTGGAATGGTCTACCAAACTCATTCCAATACCTCCACAACACACACTTGAACCAACTTTAAAACAAATTTAAAGTTTTACTCACCACCCTTCCTTAGCAAACCAAGCAAGCAAATCGAGCCTCCTCAATTTCCCGGATTCGATCCCGATGCTTCTCCGACGTTTCCTCTAGCTTCTAGCCAATCAAAACACAAACATTACTCACCAATTCAATGCTAAATTCAGTCACAAAATCCAACCCATAAACACAAGCCAAACTCCACCAATTTCAAACTCAACTAATCACAAAACTTCCATTTTCGAGCTCCCCCAATACCCAGCTGAAAACCATGATTTCTAACACCCCAAATGGCATCTAAAAGGTCCCAAAACACTCCTCTAATAACCCTATATCATCAGCCCTTCAACCCAACCCTAAAACACACCAAAAACCCAATTTTAGACACTTCAAAAATTGCCCCAAAGACCCACTTCGGGTTTTCACCCAAATCCAACCATTTCAAGATATTAAGTGTATTTTGATGAGATTAAACCAAAACCCAACTCAACAAATCAAAATCAAATGAAAACCCCATTAAAAATAAAAACTTTCATCAAACTTGAAAATTACAAATATGGATAGTTTTGAAATCTAAGACCATGTAAATGAAGAGGATGATGAGGAGAGTTGAGAAATAGGTTTACCTTTGAAAATGCCTTTGAATCAATGGAGAGATTGAATGGAATAGTAAACTTTGGGGTTTGGGAGGGTTTTAGTTAGGTTTCATGTTGGAATGAAGAAAAGGGGGAAAGATGATAGCTTTTTTTTTGTTCTTTTAATTTCAAAAGGATGGTCTTCCTCTTTTCCCTTTATTTACAAAATTACCACCCCTTTTATTTTAACCTCAATTAAATCAAGACTTAGGTCAATTTAATTAAAAATCGATTTTACCGACTCGAACCGACTCACGCGTCTAACTCCTAACCCCAAAACACGAGTGTTACATTAGGAGTGTTTGGGTTCCTAAGGAACTCATTGTTTCTAATAACCTGAATGATATTGCTTCTTAGATTCCTAAGGGAACCAAAGTTTTGAGGGCTAACACTCATGAACCCAAAATGATTTGGGTACCAAAAACCAAAGCCTAATTTCTTTGTTTGTAGGGGGAGCATTGCTACAAGGCCAAAGCTTCATGTCAAAACTCATGGTACCTAGATAGTGGATGCTCACGACACATGACCGGTGACAAGAGTAGATTCTTGGAACTAAAGCCAAAGAGTGGCGGAGTGGTAACTTTCGGTGACAACTCCAAAGGCCACATTGAAGGAATAGGCTCCATTGGTAATCACTCTTCTATTTTCATTGAAAATGTCTTATATGTCAACGGTCTTAGACACAATTTGTTGAGCATTAGTCAATTGTGTGATAAATGTTTTAATGTTTTATTTGATAAAAATGGTTGCAAAATTGTGAACATTAAAACAAATCAATTTATGCTCATAGGGCATAGAATAGGCAGTATTTACATTGTGCATTTAGATGACATCCACACATCTCATGCATGTTTAGTTGCACATGATGAACATGACTCGTGGCTTTGGCATAGAAAATTAGGACATGCTAGCATGATTGTTTTAGAAAAAATGATTTCCCTTGATCTAGTTAGAGGTTTACCCAAACTTAAATTCTCTAATGATAAAATATGTGATGCATGCTCTAAGGGTAAACAACATAGAACCTCATTTAAATCCATTAATGATGTCTCTACTAGTAGATGTTTACAATTAATTCATATGAATCTTTTTGGGCCTATTAGGACTATGAGCTTGGGTGGTAAATCATATGCTTTTGTACTTGTTGATGACTATTCTAGGTTTACTTGAGTTCTATTCTTAAGTACAAAAGATGAGGCTTTAGAAAAATTCATCACATTTTTTAAAATAACTCAAAATGATCTTGAGCTTAAAATTTCTCACATTATAAGTGATCATGAAACCGAGTTTCAAAATCTAGGTTTTGAAGAGTTTTTAAATGAAAATGGGATTAGCCATAATTTTTTCGCACCTCGCACTCCTCAACAAAATGAGGTAGTTGAGAGGAAAAATTGAACTTTAGAAGAAATGGCTAGAACCATGCTTTGTGAAAATAATTTACCTAAATATTTTTGGGCGGAAACCACAAATATCGCATGCTACATTATAAATCGAGTAATGATTATACCAATTTTGAAGAAAACACCATATGAGATTTTAAAATCTAAAAAGCCTAACATTAGCTATTTTCATCCATTTGGTTGCAACTGCTTTGTTTTAAATAATGGAAAAGACAACTTAGGTAAATTTGATGCTAAAAGTGATGAAGCTATTTTCTTAAGGTATTCATTAAACTCTAAAGCCTATCGTGTATTTAATAAAAGAACTTTAGTAGTAGAAGAGTCTATACATGTTGTTTTCGATGATAACCTCCTTCCGAGGAAGGACTTTTGTGATGATGATGATGTAGGGATCCTTGGTGCCCTTGATGGAGGACAAACGTCAAAGGTGGATGAGATTCCAACTAAAGAAGAAGATGCACAAGATCCACCTCTTGAAGCCTTGAAGAACTTGGCTCTTGAGGAAAATGAGGTATCTTACCCAAGAGAGTTCAACTATGTCAAAGGTGGTGAAATCTTGGGTGATCCATCCAAGGGGGTAACTACTAGATCATCTCTCAAATTAATGAACCATGTTGCATTTCTTTCATGCATTGAGCCTAAAAATATCAAAGAGGCATTAAAAGATGATTTTTGGATTTTGGCCATGCAAGAGGAATTAAATCAATTTGAGAGAAAGTATGAACATTAGTTGAAAGGCCTAGTAATCAATCTACTATAGGAACTAAATGAGTCTTTAGGAATAAACTAGATGAGAGTGGTAACATAGTAAGAAACAAGGCTAGGCTTGTTGCTCAAGGTTACACTCAAGAAGAGAGAATTGATTTTGATAAAATATATGCACCTGTAGCTAGGATGGAAGCTATTAGGATGCTTCTAGCATTTGCATGTTACCATGATTTCAAGCTTTTTCAAATAGATGTGAAAAGTACTTTTCTAAACGGTTTTATAAATGAAAAAGTGTATGTTGAACAATCACCGGGTTTTGAGGACAAAAAATTACCAAATCATGTGTTTAAACTAACTAAAGCAATTTATGGTTTAAAACAAGCTCCTAGAGCTTGGTATGAAAGACTTACAAACTTTTTAATTGAAAAGGATTTTGAAAAAGGTAAGGTGGACACTACACTTTCATAAAAAGATATAGTAATAACATCTTAGTAGTACAGATTTTATGTTGATGATATCATTTTTGGTTCTACTAATGAATGTTATTGCAAAGAATTTTCTAAGCTAATGCAAGGTGAGTTCGAGATGAGCATGATGGGGGAGCTCTCATTCTTTTTTGGACTCAAAATCAAACAAAGGAAGGATGACACCTTCATAAATCAAGCTAAGTACGTGAACGATATGTTCAAAAAGTTCGGCTTGGAGAATGTAAAGCCTCAAGCCACACCTATGAGCTCTTCCATAAAGCTTGACAAAGATGAAGGAGGTAAGTGTGTTGATTCTAAGCTTTATAGATCCATGATAGGTTCTTTGCTTTACCTTACCGCAAGTAGACTGAATATCATGTTTAGTGTTTGCTTGTGTGCTAGGTTTCAAGCTAGTCCTAGAGAATCACACTTAGTTGCCATTAAGAGAATTTTTAGATACCTTAGAGACACACATAACTTAGGCCTTTGGTATCCTAAGGATTCTTCCTTTAGCCTTCATGCTTATTCGAATGTGGATTATGGGAGATGTAAGATAGATAGGAAAAGTACCTCTGGGACATGCCAATTCTTAGGTAGTATGCTCGTATCTTGGTTCTCTAAGAAACAAAATAGCGTAGCCTTATCTACCACCGAAGCAGGGTACATATCCTTATGGAGTTATTGTGCCCAAGTCCTTTGGAAGAATCAACAACTCTTAGATTATGGTGTTCAAGTAGAAACCATACTCTTTAGGTGTGACAACACTAGTGTCATTTGTCTCACTAAGAATCCCATTCAACACTCTAGAACCAAACACATAGAAATTAGACATCATTTCATTAAAGACCATGTGTTGAAAAATAATGTTGTTCTAAAATATGTTGATACCTTGAACCAATTAGCGGATATATTCACAAAACCCTTAGATAAAGAGCGTTTTGGACCCTAGGAGAGAGTTAGGTTTAACTAGCTTTTCTTGACCCTTTTAGGTCCCAAATGGTCAAATTTGCTTGAAATTGATTGATATCCATGCTTATGTTAATTTGCCTCCTTTTGCTTCTATGCATGTTGCTAGGGGGAATATACATTAATTATAGCCATTAAAACTTGTTCATATGTATACACATGCATTTAGGAACGTTTAAAGTTGAATCTTTGAACTTAGATCTGTCAAAAATGCCTCATCTGGTAAAGACGTATCGATACTGCTAAAAGCGTATCGATACATGTTTATCAAAGGGAAATGGTAAAAGTTAAAAGGTATCGATACGATCTCGCGTATCGATACGGGCCAGTCAAGGGAAGTGATACAAGTCAAACTGTACCGATACAGTCCTGCGTATCGATACATTATTAATATTGAATTAAAAATCAGGACAAATGTGTATCGATACGCTCTAAAAGCGTGCCGATACGATCTCGACGGAGATTTAAAATAGGGCTGTTTTAACAAAATTCTTCAAAAATTCAAAACCCCTCTTTCTCTCTACAAACCCTATCCGCACTTTACTATAAAACCCCCTCTCAATCCTTTAAAAATTTTCATCAATCTTAAAAATTAGTTGAGGTTTTTTGATCTCCACATCAAAACAAAGCTTTGTCAATAATCTAGTGCATTCACATCAACACATTCATCTATTCTAACAAATCAAGGTATAAACTTTTTCTCTTCTATTTTCGTTTGATTTTAGTAATTATTTCAACTTAGTTTTGTACAAAACACACACACACACACACACACACACACACACACATATATATATATATATATATATATATATATATATATATATATATATATATATATATATATATATATATATATATATATATATATATATATATATATAACATGAGTTCCAAATTTTTTACCAAAACTTTTCAAAATCAATTTTTTTTTCATTCGAATATATTTTTGCATCGTATATTTTTTGTAATCTGTTTTTAAAATTATTTTAAACCAATCTTTTTTATTATATGTGTATATATTTTTAACATCAAAATTGTCTTTTAAAGATACATTGAATAATTAGAATTTATTGGATTGAATGAGATGTTAATTGCATACATATTCGAATTGTTTTGATGTTTTTCAGGGTTATGGCATCGAAAAATAGAGCTAGACGTCACCTTGCCACTTCCGATCCTATGGATGATGAAGAGGGTAACTCTAAACCAAATCTTTCTTATATTCTCTAATGTAATTTTTCTATCCCTTCGGATATGTCACAGTATAAGCTCTTTCAAAGTTTCACTCTTAAGGAAGAACGTGTCGTGTCTATTCCGGTTTTAAACTCCGACCGTTTTAAATTTCACTCTTAGGAACTAAAGTGCAGGGAGCACATTGAAGGCGCTCAAAGTTGACACCACATTGAAGTTTCTGTGAAAGTATAGGGTGCATTGGTGCCATTATCCCAAATAAAATTACATTGAACTCTTGTTTTAGCCCACATGCCAAACAGACAGGGGCTTTAACCAAAATGGGCCTCACTGAACATACTAATTAATGGGCGTCCAAGCTGTAACTTATTTAGAATATGGAAAAGGTCGAAACATTCCCTCCGCCATTATCAGCTCATGCACGTTTCAATACCCAACGTGTGCCGACCATTATCCAGAAACAGAGGAATTGTTTTTCAGCAGGCAGAATTGAGCCTGTGTTGCCTGTGATAGGTGACTATTTAGAAGGAAGAGTTTGCTTCGAATTATTTACCGAGGATCCGGAGCGACATTTTTCATTGCTTGGATGATTGGTTCTCTGTGCATTTATATACAAAACAAACAAAAATGAGGGTTCTAATTAGGAGAAAAGGTAGAAGAGGTGGATGAAGAAGGAGATAAAGATGGTGAATCATGGCAGATACAACTTAGATCATGAATTGCCTTCTTCCTGGTTTTGTCAAGCTTGGAGCAAAATACACAATATCTACCTCGAAACTCTTTGGTTGTTTCATCTCTTTCTTCACTATCGTCGTCGTCGCCATTGTGTTCTTTCTTGTCATCTTCAAGATTTTCATCTGCATCAACCTTGGCATAATCAGGCGGCGTGTAAACTAGACCCATCTTTGGAAGCATTTCGTCGAGGAATTTATCGACATTGTCATCGATCCATTCGCTTGCTGTCTTCCAAAACATTAAGGGTGCAACAAATACGGCTGCTCCTACACCAACTCCTACTCCAATGAATATGAACTGCCAATCGAATTCATCATTCTGAGTTTTTTCTGCTGCATCAGGTCTTGAATCTAGGCCGTGGTTAGCATCATTGCACTTTTTCGTCAGTGGAATCCCACATAGTCCCACGTTGCCTTCGTAAGAATCATTGCTGAATGTTGCAAATTGCTTTCCACCTGGGATACTTCCCTCCAATTGATTGTATGAGAAGTTAAGTACAGCAAGAAAAGTCAGGTTTACCAGCTGTTGAGGAATACTGCCATTCAGGTTATTACTTGAGAGGTCCAAGGATTCCAGCTGGTTCAGATTGCCGAGAGATGGCGGGATTTTCCCGGTGAGGGCATTGTGTGACAAGTTGAGAACATACAGTGCTTTGAAATCTCCAATCACGTCCGGTATTGGCCCTTCGAATTTGTTGCATGAAAGATCAATGGAAGTGAAGAGAGTTAGGATCTTTACAAACTCCATCGTTAGACCCTTGTTGGTAACTGTAATACCATCCTGATAATAAAGTCCACTGAGTTGTAGAACCCCAAACTGAAGGTGTCCAACATTTAATCGAGCTTCATCGCTGTCAGCCGTCATTGCCTCCCATGTTTTTAAGCATTTACTTGGTAATGTTCCATTAAAACTATTGCTTGAAATGTCCACAATCTGAAGCTTTGGCCAGGGGACCTTGTTGGCTGGACAACCAATTTTCCCATGGAATTCATTCGATCGTAAAACGAGAATCCTCAAACTGGTTATGCTCTTCAAATGACAAGGGAAGATGTCATTGATGTGATTGTTACCAAGGTTCAACACCTCAAGACTTTTGCAGTTAGCAAGGGATTTCGGAATCTTCCCTCGGAGCACATTGCCATTGACATCTAGTGTTTGTATGGAACAATTACTTGGAAATGCATCAGGAATTTTGCCACTGAGATTGTTGCCCCTAAGATTCAGTACCCCAAGATTTACTTTCCTTCCAAATAAACATTTTGGTATTTCACCAGTGAGATTGTTGTTGGACAAGTCAAGAACTTGCAGGTAACTAGCACCACATATAGATTTAGGAATAGCACCTGTAACAACATTGCTCGAGAGAGAAAAGAACATAGTGTAGGAGAGATAGTTACCGATGTTATTTGGTAGAGATGAAGCAAAACTATTTCTTGAATAGTCCAGATAGCTTGCAGATGTAGGCAGAGTTGGAATATTACCGCTGAGCTTGTTGGAATGCATGTCAAGGACCGAAAGACTAGGCATTTGGTAAGGTTTCTGCAGACCGTCAAGCTGATTAAATGAAAGGTTCAAATGCTGGAGCTCATGACTGACATTCCAAATCCAATTGGGTACTTCACCTGAAATTTGGTTCTCTGAAAGATCCAGAAATTGTAACCTTGATTGGTCCTTTAGATCGGGGAACACTTTTAGTTTGCAGGAAGCTAGTTTTAATCTAGAAAACTTGGGAAAGGATGATACGGTCGAATAACTCCCAGTTGCATTGACAGACAAGTTATTGTGTGAAAGGTCAAGTTGTGTGAGATTCACAAGCTTCTGAATTTCTCCCAGCCATATAGTTCCATTGAACTTGTTGGAAGAAAGCAACAGAACATTAAGCCTACTGAGTTCGAAAACATATGCAGGTATACACCCTTGCAATCGGTTGTAACTGAGATCAAGAGTATCCAAAAAAGACTGTCTCCCTTTTGGAAAACCAGGAACCTCACCACCAAATCCATTGTTGGAAAGCAGAACCATCTTCAACAAAGGAAGTGCCACAAGGGAGGAAGGAATGCTCCCACTAAATGAATTGTGACTTAAATCAATATGAGTAAGGTTTTGAAGACCATCCCACTTAAATGACTCGATCTTGCCAGTCAGTTTATTATAAGAGAGATCTACATAGGCAAGATTTTTGGACAAATCAAAATGTGTGACTCCACCGGTGAAGTTATTGAATGACAAGTCCAAGTAAACAAGCCGGTGGAGATCGGAGATTGAGCTCGGAATTGCTCCAGTGAAGTTGCAATATGAAAGGTCTAGTTTTGTCAGGTTCACAAGGTTGCCTATGGACTCTGGTAATGACCCAGAAAACTTTGTTCTGCTAAGAACTAGGTTCCTAAGAGAACCAACATGATTGAATTCAGGCAAAGAACCATGAAGTTTCTCATTGTCAGATATATCAAGAGAATGAAGCGCCCTTACCTGGAATATCTTACTTGGAAATGGTCCATGCAAGCCACAAGAACTGAGCCGCAAAAAAGTCAAATTCGAAAGCCGAGCAAGGAATTCCGGAACCACAGCAGACAGATTGTTCCCATCCAAGTGAATAACTGAGAGATTCTTCAAGTTTTGAAGGGAATCTTCAATTGGTCCGGAAAGGTTACAATTTGACAAGCTCAACACTTCCAGATTAGTCAATGGGGATAAATCCTTGCACCATTCATTCCCTCTTGATGAAATTCTGACCCCATCCAGATGCAAATATCTTAGCATTGTGAGATTTTGAACAAGCATCTTTAAGTTCGGATTCTCAAGTTTCAAGGGTCGTAGCGTAAGAAGTGAATTTACAGATAAGTCGAGAGTAACCAAGCTTGTCAAGCGTGAAATCTCATGTGGAATTTGCCCTTTAAACCCAGCATTTGACAGATTAAGATAACTCAAATTCGAAAACTGGTGAAACTCAGAAGGAAAACTGAAGCTCAACCTGTTATAAGCCAAATTCAACAGCTGAAGATGCCGGAGATTGAACAGATTATTCAAACCATTCATTGCTCCAGAAATCGACTGGTTGCTCAAGTCAAGTCCGACAACCCGGCCACTTCCATCGCAGGTTATACCACCCCAAGAACAACAGTCCGTGCCTTGATTCCAATTCGTCGACTTTACAGACAATGAAAAATTGAGGGTGTTTTTCAACCCGAGCAGCAACTCTTGCTGATGGCTTTGGCATTGACCGGAAACCAAAACTGCGGCGACGAAGATAAAGGAAACTGATATGAAGGAATTCAATAAAAGGCCAGAAAGGAGTGAAGTTGTCATCGGTAACAACAGCGACAAATGTCCATACAACTAAGGATTATGTAGCATTAGGCTTTTGGCATTGGAAAATTGCAGAGAGGAGAAAAGGGAGAAAGACATTGACTGCTGCTGTTGACTTTTCTTTAGCGTAATCACTACTCTGTCTAAGACGCGTTGTTTTGTCCGTCTAAAAACAGAGATTTAAAGCGGTCACATTTTTAATAGCTTTGTATTTATGGCACAATTGCGAATATGACAAATATTATTATAATTGTGATATGTGTTAAATTTTTTAATAATAAATATTATTATAAATATAATTATTGCAGATATTGTAATTTTAGACGGTATATATATCACTATATAACCGTTGTTATTGTGGTACTTACCACTATTTAATTCTGTTTAAAGTGTTTATTTCATGGAAGACTTTCGGGATGGAAATCATGTCTTTTTATCCTTCCTTCTTTTATATTTAGGGTTTAAGGTTAGAGATTATGGTTAGAATTTAAAAAATTAAAAATATAATATATTTTTTAAGGTGTACGGTTTAAGGTTTAGTATGTAAAATTAAATTTAAGATTTAAAATTTAATTTTTAAATAATTTTTAACGTGAGGCATAAAAAGTAACATAATTAGCTGTCAGTGTATTTTTACCCATAATTATGCTTATAAATTGGTCATGCACTATCATCAAGTTAAAACTAGAATTCAAGTTTTACATTGATTAGGGAGTTGTTAAATTTAGGGACGGCAACGAGGTGTTTTTTTCCGCCCTGATCCCGACCCGGAGACCCGCCCTTCTCAAATATATTGTATCCTCGATTCGACCTGTCTCAACATAATAAAGTGTAACCCGATTTTTTATATTTTAATTAAAAGAATTTGATTAAATTCGACTCGTTCTGGAAAAAAAAATAATAAAAATATTAAATATAATATATAAAATATAATAAATATATCGGGTCAAAGAATTTTTACCATAAATTCGAACATGCCTCGTCTTGACTTTCTTTTTTCCATAACCCGCCTAGAACTCAATTTTTAATTAAAAAAACTCACCCCTATCAGGTCGGGACCCGACGGGTACGAAGTATTTTACCATCCCTAAGTTGTTTCGATGGAAAAATTATATTAAATGATTTAAATTCAAGTATTTACTTGTAAAATGTACATATATTTTATTTAATATTAAAATTTTTGAATGAATACTATTATGAGCAATGATGGACCGAAGTGGTTGGGGGGCGGTCATCCCTTGAAATTTTGAAATTCGTATATGATTTAGAAAAAAAATTAAAAATTTTCTATCAATTTTTTATTTAAAATCTAATTTCTCCCCTAAAATTTTATAAATATCATGTATAATTTTATATGTTTATCTTTTAACATAAAATCTTGCGTCTTTCTCCTAGATTACATTAATCACGCTGAAAAATGTAAACTTTTGTACATTGGTTTGGTAAGGTCGTTATTCAATCTCTTATTAATTTATTCATTATTTTCATTACATTAATATTATTGTTGTTATAGGTATATGTATAAAATCTACTTACAAACAATGACAAAATAATTTGAGAAGCAAAAAATTTTCCGTATAAAATTTTTAAAAATTTCAGTAGTTTATACTATTTATTAATTTTTTAATATAATTAGAATTTTCAAAAATTTTTAAAATTTTTAAAAAAATTCAAAATAAAATTAAAAGATAATGAAAAGTTTAAATTTTTTTAAGAGGTTAAATTATTTTTTAAAAAAACTTGGGAGTCGTATTAATTTTTAAAATTTTAAGGGGGAGTCAGACCCTTCTAACTTCTAAGTTCTAACCTATTACCATCCACTTCTACTTAATAATTTAATAAATTATATTTAAAAAAGCTAATGAATGATGATTATGTTTATATTAAACAACAGTATATGAACAACTAATGTAGTATTACTTGATGTGAACCACCGTAGATTTTTTAATGGATTTTTTTTATATACTCCATGATTTATGCTTTTGTTTGTCACTTACTGCCATCTATTATACTCATTAAATATTAGAATGAAAAGGAAGGGAAAACAGTGAATTTTGGGAAGTCCAGATTCCAATTCTATGTCTCTAGCAGATGTTTATTAAACTTATTGGGACAGGTTTCGGTAAAATAGTTTCAAAGAATTTATGTAAAATTTTTAAAAATTTTAGAAGTCTAAATTAATTTAAAAAAATTGAAGGGTTTAGTTTAATTTTTTTTTAAAAATTAACTCAATTTGAGAGTTAATGAAAATTTCAAACAAAATTGAGAAGGAACATCAATAAAAAGATTCAAAAATTAAAACATAAATTATATTTTCTAAAAAAGTTTAAATGACCGAACTAAATTTTTCAAAGAACTAAATATTAATGTGTGAACAAGCGACTTTATTTTCTCTTGTTTTTGTTTCTAAAGTGAGAAAATTCTTTTGAATGGTCTAAAGGTGATAATTAACAATGTAGTATATGTTCATATATATTCTTAATTTTTTGTCATATACACACTTTGCGGACAAAATAATTTAAGCTCGAATCTCCTAAAATAAACATTATCATCTTTCTTTATTAACCACTCGTTGATTTCGTTTCTAAAGAGAGAAATGTATGAAGACTTCATGTGAAAATGATATGAAACAACAACATGGACTATGTCACCACACAAAGCTGTCTTCCTCAAATTCTGCTTTTATCACCTCCCAATGTTAGATTAAGATTTAAACTCACCATGGCCTACACTAATACTTTATTATATCATCGATATATACAGTGACAAAACTCGACGAAAGTATTTGAACTCACAATGGTCTATACTAATACTTTATTATATCATTAATATTGTACAAAACCCGACAAAAATAATTGAGGTCTAATTAAAATTTTAATAATTTTGAGAGAGAATTTAAAATTTGTAGATAGAAGCTTAATGATTTTTTTTAAATTATGAGATAGAATTTAATTGAAAATATTAATTTTTTTGTAGTTTAATAATCTTTTTTAAAAATTTGACAGGACCATAATGATTTTTTTTTTAAAAAAATTGAAAGATAAAATTCTAATTTTCTATTTATTTGTGGGAGCAATGATCCGACTAGTATTCAATACCTTATATATCTATATATATGGATGAGTCTACCACGTGCGACGTACACCGTTGAACACCACTAATGCTGAACACTGATGAATATCATTAAATTAATTAATAAAAATTTAAAATTTTAAGGACCATCAAATAAGTAATAATTACTTTAAAAATTTAATTTAATTATTTTTTTAATAAGAGTAAACTATATATTTAGTACCTCACCTATTTTCGTATTTCTATTGGACCCTCATTATTTAAATATTATTTCAACTTGACCCTATTCTTTATAAAAAAAATAATGTAACCCTTAACCCTCAACCTAAAACCATAAACCATTAAACCTTAAACCCTTAAACTCTTAAACCTAGATTATCACCTAGATTCGAATATTTTAACTTATAATGTATATAAATTTATCTAAATTTGGAACCAAACACAAATATTATACAATTATACTTGAATAAAATATCATTTAAGATCATTTTCTCTTTTTTGAGAGAAGCAAATCATACCCATTATGCTTTAGTATAATTGTCTTAAATATTTTATTTTAAACTCAAATCCTGCCTAATCCAATACCATCCAAACAATTTTTTTTTTATAAAAAAAGTGACTTATAAATTCGGATTATATATACTAGATGAATGTTCAAATTCAAACTTTAAAAATAAAGGCAATTATGAATTTAGAAGATAGACATACCAAAAGAAATGTACAATTTTATTCAGATTTTTCTTACACTTGGTTTGAAAGTGGAGAAGCAACAATCCCCTGATGTTGTTCAAGTTTCTCCTTTTCTTCTCTGTTCAATGTGATCCAAGCTTCAATCCCTTCACCGTCACTCAAATCCACAAAAATAGCAGTCTGGTTCATCTTCAACTCGCCTTCAACCCACACAGGTTTTCCCCATCCAAAATCAACTTCATAAAACGAGAATCTACACCAGCTGACGAAGAAACCCCCATATTCGAATCCCTTTCGAATGATCCACACACTCGAATTATTCAAAAAGAGCATTCGAATATTTTCAATACATTTTGAAGGTCCTTGGAAAGCCATGTCTTAATACGTGTCAGATAGAGACAACAATCAAAGGAAGTAAAGAAAAATGAAAAGTCAGCAGTAAAGTTGCATACTATATTATAAGGGATTTGGTCTTTTAGGGAAGTTCAGTGATATAATTTTTATAAAAAAACTCGTAATCCTATAATTATAGCAAATTAAGGTTTATGCTACATTAAGTGACAGTATAGGGTTTTATGTTTAAGAGAATAAGGTCAAATTGAAATAATATTTAAATATATATTCATTTCTATATAGGTTTAAGAGTTTAAGGGTTTAAGGTTTAATAGTTTAGGGTTTTAGGTTGAGGGTTAAAGGTTAAATTATTTTTTATAAATAATAGGGTCAAATTGAAATAATATTTAAATAATAAGGGTTCAATAGAAATACGGAAATAGGTGAGGTACTAAATATATAGTTTACCCTTATTAAAAAACAAAATTTTAATCTATATATAAAAATAATTTAATTGAATTTTTTAAAGTAATTATTAATTATTTGATGGGTCCTTGAAATTTTAAATCTTTATTAATTAATTTAATGGTGTTCAGCGGTGTTCAACATTAGTGGTGTCAGCAGTGTTCGTCGCACGTTGTAGAATTTCCCTATATATATATAGTATTCGTTTGCACAATATAAGAGCTTTTAAATTTGTAACGTCCGTGTTTTGGGGTTAGGAGTTAGTCGGGTTAGTGGTTTGAGTCAGTAAAATTAATTAAATCAATTCAACCTTAATTAGGGTCTAATTGGGTTTTAATAAAAAAGGGAGGGATCAATGTGGTAATTTGACCCAAAAGAATTTTAAAAGCAAGACAACTTTTAAAAAGTTGTTATCTTCTCTCCCCCACCCCCTTTCCAACGTGAAATGAGCCAAAACCCCATTTCAAACTCTCCCAACTCAAATTTACTATTCCATTGAGTCTCACCTTCATTTCAAGGCCATTTTGAGAGGTAAAAACATTTTCTAACTCTTCTCTTCATCCTCTATCTACTCATGGTCCTAGATTTTAAAACTATGAACTTTTGAAATGTTAGGGTTTGGTTAAAGCTTGACTTTTTATGAAGATTTTCATTTTGTTTTGAAATATAAAGTTGGGTTTTAGCTTAATCACATTGAAATGTACATTATATGTTAAAATGGTTGGGTTTTGGTAAAAACCCGAAATGAGTTCTTGAAGCAATTTTTGAGATGTCTAAAACTTGATTTTTGGTGGGTTTTAGGTTGAAATTAGAGGGCTGATGGTTAGTGTATGTTAGGAGGATGTTTTGGGACCATTTGGGGGTCATTTGGATGATTGAAAATGGAATTTTCAGCTAGGGTTTGATGGAGCACGAAAATGGGCAATTTTGGGGGTTTGTTTTGATTTGGAAATTTGGTTGAAGTTGGATTGGGCTCAAAGTTGAGTGTTGACTGAATTTTAGCATTGATTGAGAATAATGGTTGTGTTTTCGCTTGACTAGAAGCAAGAGGAGACGTTGGAGAAGCATTGGAATCGAGTCCGGGCTTGTAGGAGATTTGCTTTGGTTGCTAAGGAAAGGTGGTGAGTGATTTCAAACACGTTTTAAAGTTTGGTTCGAGTGTGTGTAGTGTGTGAGTTGAAATCTGCTTGGTAGGCCATTTCTATATGAATTCAAGTTGTTAATTTAGCTATTGATTTCCATTAAATGCTATGTGTATTGCCTATTTATGCTGTTGTGATATGTGGTTGTTTTGCACATGTAAACCTTGATATGTGTATGTGATGAGCATGAGATATGGTTGATGAATATGTGATGTGGTAAATGTAAATTGTCACTAATTAACTTACCGGGAGTAAATGATCGATCATTAGGATTAGTGTGCACACAAATCGAGTCAAAACGTACGTGGCCTTGATGGCGTTAGGTCATCAAGGAGGAGTACAGTGATGTAATATTCCACCAGAAGCTTTTATATATTCTACGAGATGATGAGTGGAATCCCTTCTGTAGGGCATGTGGTGATGAGTGGAATCCCACCCATGCAAGGTCCGATGATGAGTGTAATCCCACCGAGGTAAAGTGATTGTTGAGATTAAATCCGCACATCCGGGTAACTAATAGTGGCCAATTAAACTTATTCATATGATTGTGATATATGATGTTAATATATGATGTTGATTTTGATGATCGAGCTTAGTATGATGTGAGATGCCATACATGACTCTTGAAAGACTAGCTAGGTCTACTTGTGAAATTACCTATGCATGATAGATATGGGATTTAGGGAATACATGCTTGAACATGCATTATTGATGTTTTCGGTTTTAGAGCATCCTCACTAAGCTTATAGCTTACGCTCTCATTTTCAACAATGCAGATCCTTAGCGTGGTGTTAGCTCGGAGCAAGGCAAGAAGGGCTTTCCAAGTTTGTTACTCTAGTACGATTAATTATTATGTAGTAGTTAAGCAATGTGGCAAGAGAGTGTGTTTGTATGAGCTTTGTATGACTCATATGTGATTTTGATGTTTATGGTTTGACTTGGTTTGTAAGCATGGTATACCTTGCCAAATGCTCATTTGATGTATGTCTTTTAGATGTTTAAGGTTGTTTGATGGCATGTAAAACTATATGTGATGATTGGTATCTTTTGTCTATTTAAAGGTCTTCAAGTATGCTCTTCATGATATGTTTCTATTGAGTATTTGCCATGTATGAGTGATTGTTCAAATCCATGCCTTGTATATGTTCGCGCATGCTAAACATATGATGTATGCCTCTAGACTTTGTTTGATGGTGTTGTGTGCCTTTAGGGGTCCTATGGGACCTTTAGACTTGTTGAAATTCCCCTAAATCTGTCTTTCGAAGGTTGCAGGCAGCCCTCGTTTCGAAACGAGCTGGGTCATTTTGGAATGGGCAGGCTTCAGGGACCTCGTATCGGAACGCGTTTCGATACGGTTTGGACTTTGGAAGCCCCTGTTCCGATACGCGTTTCGGAACGATTTGGCTACTGGAATTCTGAGAAAATGACGAGATGAAGGCGTTTCAAAATGGGTCTGAGGGTTTCGAAACAGTCAAAATCTCGTTGACCACGAGAAGTTGACCGTTGAGGGCGTTTTGGAACGGTTGACCACCGTTTCGATACGACCCCTTATAAGGGCTCTGAGGCAGTTGACCTGGTCAAGGCGTTTCGATACGCCTCAAGGGTGTTTCGAAACGGTCAAAATCTCGTTGACCACGAGAAGTTGACCGTTGAGGGCGTTTTGGAACGGTTGACCACCGTTTTGATACGGCCCCTTATAAGGGCTCTGGGGCAGTTAACCTGGTCAAGGCGTTTCGATACGCCTCAAGGGTGTTTCGAAACGACCTGTATAAAAGATTAAAATTGGGTTGTTTAGATGCTGTTTAGGTTCGAATGTTTATTTCATGTATTTTATTTCGTTGTTTGATCACATAGGACGTAAATGAACTTTTAGAAAAGATTAAGTTAAAGAAAAAAAATAGGGTTGTTAACCGAGGGGGAACCTTAACGAGTTTCGCTTCGGTTTTCCCCGTGTGGCCCACTTGGACCGGTCATCCGGCCAGACTGGGACGAGGGAGTTACATTTGTTAGTATCAGAGCCTGAGGTTACCGAGACCTCAGGCAGGTAAGTGAGATAAGCTTGATATGCTAAGTGATTGTGTTGTCCAATGGGCATGCCATGAATTCTTAATATTTGACTGTTCGTATGATATTTTGAAGCATGAGTTATTGTGTCTGGTGTGGAGTGTGTGCCCATTGCTACTATTACTTAATTTAAAAAGATTTTGGGTAAAGGGAGTACTTGAGCACTATTGGACCCTTGTGTTGAGTGTGTAAAAGTTCTATTATTTACACCCTTTTAACCCATATTTCTGCTGCATTCAAGCACCATTTCATTGCATTTAGGCCAGTTTACAGCAAAACATCACAAATATATAAAAGGCACAGATTCTACTAAAAATGGCTGTTTTTGGCAGGTTTCCGCCGTCGTGAATGAAGAAGGCAGGCGCAGGGCAGATAAGCAGAAGAGCTGAACCGGACAAGCAGACGAAGAGGACAATGCTGCCATGGAACTGCCGTGACAACAGAGGATGACAGCAAGTTGCTGCCATAGTAGACGAAGAAGGCAGGCGCATGGCAGATAAGCAGGAAAGCTGAACTGGACAAGCAGACGAAGAAGACGAACCTGTCATGGACCTGTCGTGACAGCAAGGCGACAGCAACTTCATGAAGAGGAAAAGTAAAGTGGACCTCGATAGATAGAGAAAAATCTGCTCGTCTGTCGTGTGAAAGCCAAATATTTTTCCAAGCCCCGGATCAAAAGATATGTCAAGCCAAAGCTCAAGGAGAAGAATTTCCATGAAACAAGGAGGCGGCTGAAAAGTAGGAATCCTTAAAGATTTAGCATTTATTAGAATCTTACTTTTCATTAAAGTTGTAATCCTTGTTAACTTAGAATACTTGAGCCCAAAGCTTATATAAGGGCATAGATTTAACCTAGAGAGATAATCCCCAGATCATACCCCATAACCGATAACCCAAAACCCCCCTGTCGTTTACCCGTCACCGACATGTTCTAAAACCCCCTAGGGCTACGGGTTGTTTTGTAAAGTAGTTGCAAGGATTGTTTTGTTTTAGGAATTTTCAGTTCAATAAAATAAACTTCAAGTTCTCTTATTTTGGTTATTAATATCTTGCAAGAGCATCGGGAGAGCATTGTGAGGTTATCTATTTACTTAGCATCGGGAGAGTTAAGTATACGAAAGAAATAAGAGCAAGTTCTCTAGTTTATAGTTGAACTATCTCGTGCCTAGGGATAGGGCGAGGTTAAGTGGCTAAAGAAGAATTCATACACATCGGTGTTCATCCTTCGATTCACGCCGGGAGGTATCATCAAAGACGTGATCATCGACAGACTTGGACCTAGGGATAGGCCAAGGCAGATCTGGGATTCTTGCCAAACTTGAAGTACGGAGTTGGTGTGTTTGCTGCCGCGACAGCCAACAGACAGCTGCCGCGACAGGTGCTATCGGCGACAGGCGCGACGACAGGACTGGATTTCCTAAACTCTGCAATACCTGCACTACTGAGCAATTCAATACCAGCCCATTCTCTCTATCTTGATTTCTCTACTTTTATTTTCCAGTATTCTTTATTATTTTCGTGACAATATCTTAATCTATTCTTTTCCCCTTGTGCAGATAGCAAAGGAAAGGGTTAGCCCAGTCCCTGTGGAGACGATATCCGATACTCTAGTATCACTTTATTACTTGCGACGTGTACACTTGCACTCAATTGCGATAGACTCTTTTACACGCAACAAGTTTTTGGCGCCGTTGCCGGGGACTGGCAACACACTCTTACCCTAGCTTCTGCACTTTTCTTTTATTTTTATTTTTTTATTTTTATTTTTTATTTTTTTTTCTTCACAAAAAAAAATCAGGTGAAAATACAGGTTCAAGGGCATCAACATGCCAGGAAAAACCATTCGAGAGTTGATGTGGGAAAGTTCTTGCAATTACCGTAAAGACATGCTGCCACGACAGCAACAGGGGCAGCAAATGCCGATGCCGCAGCAGCAAAATTTTATATGGTACGATGAAAACCCACAAAATTTTTTATACCATAACAGTTTTGCTGCAGAACCCGACCTGCCCTGGCAATGTCATCATCCTCAAGAGCAGTCAAAATCCTTAGAAGACACACTGCAAGCCTTCATGGCACTCATTCAAAAAGTGTCGGCTTCTACGAACGCAAGTATCGCCAAGATGGATGAACTCTTGAGCAGACCCATCCTCATTCATGCCACGACTGAACCTAAAATCCCGAGGCAAGATGACGAGGATGCCCATGTGAAGGAATACCCAACATATGATGAGTCTGAGCAACAATTTGCCATGTCAATGATCGAGGAGCCGGAATGGAGCAACACCGCGACAACGCTGAGTGAAATTCAAGAGAATGTCACGGCAACAACCACTTCTGAGGCAGAAACTCCAGTCAAAGCGGAAACTGCCACCTCGATAGAAACTGCCGCCTTGACAGCAACTGCCGCCTTGACAGCAACTGCCGCCTTGACAGCAACTGCCGCCTCGACAGCAACTGCCGCCTCGACAACAACTGCCGCCTCGACAGCAACTGCCGCCTCGGCAGAAACTGCCGCCTCAACAGAACCTGCTGCCTTGACAGCAACTGCTGCCTCGACAGCAACTGATGCTGAAGCAACAACCACATCAGAGGCAAATTCTTAACCCACCACCTCGATTATGCCTGACCAAGATTGCACACATCCATCCCTGTCATGGCACTCGCACGACCACCTAGAAGAGCTACCCAATGACAATGCCTCACCGATGGAATATGAGCAGGTAATAAACGAACCTTTTGAATTATATGAAAACTCACCAATTTCATTGCAGGTATTTGAGGAACCAAAGCCGGTGGACACAGAATCATCAAAATCTCTACTGATGGAGATCTACGAGTGGTCAACAGAATTTGGTATAAAGAGTGATGGCACTTACCAATGTCCCATTGACCTGCAAAGTAACCTGATAAAGAACTGTCAAAATAACTGCCTGCCGCAGCAACAGACACGACAGCAAGGGATACATTCAACCACAAAAACATTCAACGAAAACAAGGTAAGTTTGTGGCCGAATGTCAATTTGATTATTTCTAATCATATATTCATGCCCTCAGAAACATTACCAAGAAGGGAGGACTTCATGGACTACAAAGGGAAGATAAAGAAAGGAGCCCCCAACATGAGAATAATCACCAGATGGAGGGTACGGATGGACTTCAAGAAGTACCGGAAACGACGCCTCAAGCATTATCAGGGGACTGAAGCCCCATGAATGCAGGAAGTGGTTACCTTAGAAGATGCCCCACTTGGCATCCCTAATTTAACCTAAATTTTATTTTTATTTTTATCATTTATTATTTATTAGGAAATAAGGTTTATTTTATTCGAATAATGCTTTTAGGAAATAAAGGAGCCAAGAAGAACAGGAGAAGTGAACTAAAACCCAACACCCATCCATCAGCCCAACAAAGCCCAATATTGAAGCCTGTCGTTACGGCTGCCATGACAGACGCGGAAAAGACAGACTGTCACCATGCTGTCACGACAGACGCAGAAACGTGTGACAGACGCGGAAACGTTTGTCAGACGCATCAGACACACTAAAGCTCGACAGCCGCCCCGTTATTCACGCATGTCGTTACAGTTTCAACGGGCAGCAATTCTTTTTCTATAAAACTCCGTTTCATTTTCATTTTCACTCACTTCTGCTTTTCTTACTTGCTCTCCATATTTAGTTTTCATTTGCTTTCAATTACTTTTCACAACCCTTGCACTAACATGTCTTCTAGAAAAAACCCGCCGCAATGCTGCCTCTACTTCCTCGGCGGCAGCAACTCCCCCA
Organism: Hibiscus tridactylites; assembly: GCA_958450335.1. NCBI lineage: Eukaryota > Viridiplantae > Streptophyta > Magnoliopsida > Malvales > Malvaceae > Hibiscus > Hibiscus tridactylites. Next base: position 35,091,539 of record OY288267.1, on the reverse strand, counting down.
AAGTCCTTTGCAACCAAAGATTTGTGGGAAGAACGAGGCCTCATTTATACTCCAAAGGCAAAGAATCTGGGCCTCAAGCCTTTCATCACCTGCCGCCTCCATACCATCACCTGCCCCGACGGCAGCCGGCAGCACCCATGCCGAAACATCTGCTCGAGGAACAAAACGACCAGTGCCCTCAGATGACCTTGCTGCCTTTGTTGCTGGATTCTCTTCCTCCTCCGTCTGGGCAGACAGTGACGTTGAACCCTCTATTCAGAGGAACCTGTCGAAGGAATTTACACCGGTAAAGAGGCAGAAAAGAATGGCAGATAAGAAAACTCTGCCAAGGGCAAGCAGCAGCAGCGGCAACAGCTCTGATATTCAGGTTATTCAGCAACCACCCCAGCCCGCCCCGCGAACCAGAACCCGCCGCCAGATCCGCCTCAGCAGCAGCAGTGAAGACAGTGATTAAAATTTAAGTTTCTTATCTTCTTATTGCTGTCTGCCATATATATTTTGTGATGTACTGCCTTCATATGTTTTCATTTTTATTTTGTCATTTGCATTGAGGGCAATGCAACCCTCGAGTTTGGGGGTGGCAACCCTCCATATTCATGGAGTACATCTTAGTTAAATTTTGTGTCTTTTACTTAGTACTTTACTAAAAAAAAATTTGGCTGAAAATTGTGAACTGAACTTGCCTGTCGTGACAGCTCTGTCGTGGCAGCATCTTTAGGATAGTTTAAGGAGAAGTTTAGAGCCTTTCTATAGTTCTGAAAACTTAAACACCATTGTGACTGTTATACTGCTTAGATTTCTTTTAGCCAAACTAGAATAGGAAGCTTAGCACTTGAATAGCCCCTAGAGGTGCCTAACACTGGCTCTAGGAAAGAAGTTTAGCAAAAGAGACTCAAAAACCTAGAGGTGCCCGAAACCGGCTCTAGGAAGCAAACTAGAGGTGCCTAAAACTGGCTCTAGTAAAACTTTAGAAATCGAGTCAAAACAAAGAAATCAAAGAAGCATGAAAATGTGCCTTCAAAAAAAAAGATAAACTTTGGCATAAAAATTCGAGTTAAGAGTTGAATATTCTAGTGAAACTAAGAGAGTCTTGGCATATAACTGTTCACAAAGCATGCACACACTGCACGAGGACTATAGGGAGATTCCGGACAGATCCTAAATTATCCGACAGGTTGCTGCCGCCACAGGGAACGAACGACGGGTAAGGGAAAACTCACTGTTTGAAAGCCAAAACAAAAATTTCTTTTTCTTTTAGTTCTTAGTTGCTTGAGGGCAAGCAAAAACTTGAGTTTGGGGGTGTGTTGAGTGTGTAAAAGTTCTATTATTTACACCCTTTTAACCCATATTTCTGCTGCATTCAAGCACCATTTCATTGCATTTAGGCCAGTTTACAGCAAAACATCACAAATATATAAAAGGCACAGATTCTACTAAAAATGGCTGTTTTTGGCAGGTTTCTGCCGTCGTGAACGAAGAAGGCAGGCGCAGGGCAGATAAGCAGAAGAGCTGAACCGGACAAGCAGACGAAGAGGACAATGCTGCCATGGAACTGCCGTGACAACAGAGGACGACAGCAAGTTGCTGCCATAGTAGACGAAGAAGGCAGGCGCATGGCAGATAAGCAGGAAAGCTGAACTGGACAAGCAGACGAAGAAGACGAACCTGTCATGGACCTGTCGTGACAGCAAGGCGACAACAACTTCATGAAGAGGAAAAGTAAAGTGGACCTCGATAGATAGAGAAAAATCTGCTCGTCTGTCGTGTGAAAGCCAAATATTTTTCCAAGCCCCGGATCAAAAGATATGTCAAGCCAAAGCTCAAGGAGAAGAATTTCCATGAAACAAGGAGGCGGCTGAAAAGTAGGAATCCTTAAAGATTTAGCACTTATTAGAATCTTACTTTTCATTAAAGTTGTAATCCTTGTTAACTTAGAATACTTGAGCCCAAAGCTTATATAAGGGCATAGATTTAACCTAGAGAGATAATCCCCAGATCATACCCCATAACCGATAACCCAAAACCCCCCTGTCGTTTACCCGTCACCGACATGTTCTAAAACCCCCTAGGGCTACGGGTTGTTTTGTAAAGTAGTTGCAAGGATTGTTTTGTTTTAGGAATTTTCAGTTCAATAAAATAAACTTCAAGTTCTCTTATTTTGGTTATTAATATCTTGCAAGAGCATCGGGAGAGCATTGTGAGGTTATCTATTTACTTAGCATCGGGAGAGTTAAGTATACGAAAGAAATAAGAGCAAGTTCTCTAGTTTATAGTTGAACTATCTCGTGCCTAGGGATAGGGCGAGGTTAAGTGGCTAAAGAAGAATTCATACACATCGGTGTTCATCCTTCGATTCACGCCGGGAGGTATCATCAAAGACGTGATCATCGACAGACTTGGACCTAGGGATAGGCCAAGGCAGATCTGGGATTCTTGCCAAACTTGAAGTACGGAGTTGGTGTGTTTGCTGCCGCGACAGCCAACAGACAGCTGCCGCGACAGGTGCTGTCGGCGACAGGCGCGACGACATGACTGGATTTCCTAAACTCTGCAATACCTGCACTACTGAGCAATTCAATACCAGCCCATTCTCTCTATCTTGATTTCTCTACTTTTATTTTCCAGTATTCTTTATTATTTTCATGACAATATCTTAATCTATTCTTTTCCCCTTGTGCAGATAGCAAAGGAAAGGGTTAGCCCAGTCCCTGTGGAGACGATATCCGATACTCTAGTATCACTTTATTACTTGCGACGTGTACACTTGCACTCAATTGCGATAGACTCTTTTACACGCAACACCTTGCTTTGGCTAAAGTAATCCTTATTTGTTTTTTTGTTGTAGTTATTACCTTGCTGCTGTATCATGAGACCACGTGGGAGGCCTATGATGGTTCGACCGGAACCACGGGCAGCGGCTCCAGGAGTTGAGCTAGTAGTTAGGGTTGAGGCTCAAGTGGGAGAGCCTGTGGTTGGAGTCGGAGCTCCTCCACCACCTCCACCACCACCACCTCCACCACCACCTCCTCCACTTGGAGTAGGAGGCAAGGTCGGGGCCGAAGGAGAGGTACCTCAGGGAGGCCAAGGACCAGCCGGAATAGACTTAGCTCCCTTGGTTCAGGCGATAGCCGAGGCATTTCAGGTTGCAGTGGCTGGGGGTCAGGCAGCATCACACCATCAGAGTGAGGGAACTGGTTTGCCCTTAGAGAGACTTCGGGGCCTAGGGGCCGAAGAGTTTAGAGGGTCTACTCTAGAGAGGTCAGAGTTGTGGTTTGAGAAGACTGTTCGTATTCTCGCTCATATGGGATGTACTGGTGAGCGCAAGTTGGAATGTGTTGAGTCCTTGCTTCAGGGTGATGCCTACACTTGGTGGGTCACCATTACTACGGGTATGGATGAGGCCGAGATTACTTGGGAGTTCTTTGAGTCAGCATTCCGTAAGAAGTATCTGGGTCCGCGATACCTCGATGAGAGGAAGAGGGAGTTTATGGCTTTGCTTCAGGGGAGTATGTCCGTGGCAGACTATGAGATTCGATTTGTCAGACTAAGTCAGTATGCACCTGAGCTTGTTCCTACTGAGGTGGAACGTTGTAACCGTTTCCGTTATGGGTTGAGTGAAGAGATCAAGACGTATACTTTAGCTTCAGACTACACTGATTTTGATGTCTTGGTCGCGAGGGCCAAGGACTTAGAGCATATTTTGAGCTTGACCAAGCGGTCTGATGGATCTAGTTCGGGTAAGAGGTCTAGTAACATTGATAGAGGTGATGCCAAGAGGCATCGGGACAACATGCATCATTATGATCATAGACGTGGTGGCGGTAACCATGGGAGGGGCCAACAGGGCCAGAGAGCTGGTGGGAAGTTGCCCACATATGCTACTTACGGGAGGAACCACACCGGTGAGTGTTGGGGAAATTTTCATTCTTGTTGGAGTTGTGGTGCTAGAGATCACATTAGGCGTGACTGTTCACATCTGGTGGGACAAGCACCAGCTCAGGCTCCTGCTAGAGCTAGTGACTTTCAGAGAGGCCGCGGGCGCAGTAGAGTTAACTTCCAGCCGAGGAACGATGGTCAGAGGAACATAGAACATGTAGTTGCAGTTCAGCCGGAGGGCAGAGGCCAGGCCAGAGTTTACGCTCAACGTGGGGATCAACATGACACTGATGTGATCGCAGGTAACTTCTCGATACAATCCTTGGGTTTGCTTTCTTTGATTGACTCTGGGTCTACACATTCCTACATATTGAGTGAGCATGCACAATCTTTGAATTTTCCTTGTGAAATGTTAGAGGTAGGAGTTAGTGTTACTAGTTCCTTTGGGGACATGGTAGTGGTTAGGAAGATGTACCGAAGGTGTTCGTTGATGGTTCAGGGACATGTGTTTCCAGTAGATATGATGGAGCTACCTTTCTATGGATTTGATGTGATTCTGGGTATGGACTGGCTCACGGAGCATAGAGTTAGGATAGATTTTGAAACTAAGAGGATTTCTTTGAGGCTCACAGATGACTACGAGATTGTAGTGGTGGGTGAGAACATGAAGTTCTTGTCCAATGTGGTTTCAGTTTTAGAAGCCAAGAGGTTAGTTGAGTTGGGGTGTGAAGCATACTTGGCATATGTGATGAACCCTAACATGAGTGAGGTTAGACCTCAGGACATCCGGACAGTATGTGACTTTCCTAGTGTGTTTCCGGAAGAGTTGTCAAGGTTACCACCGGACAGAGAGGTAGAGTTCACTATTGAGACTTATTCTGATTCGGCTCCTGTTTCGATTGCTCCGTATCGCATGACACCGAAAGAATTGAAAGAGTTGAAGACTCAGTTGCAAGAATTGACAGATAGAGGTTTTATTCGGCCTAGTTCTTCACCTTGGGGTGCACCAGTTTTGTTTGTGAAGAAGAAAGATGGAATCATGAGAATGTGTATAGATTACAGACAGTTGAATCAGCTGACAGTGAAGAATAAATATCCGTTGCCTAGAATTGATGACTTGTTTGATCAGTTGAGAGGAGCATCAGTCTTTTCGAAGATTGACTTGAGATCGGGTTACTACCAGCTAAAGGTAAGAGAGGTTGATGTACCGAAGACAACCTTTAGGTCTAGATATGGTCATTATGAGTTCTTAGTCATGCCTTTTGGGTTGACTAATGCGCCGACTAATTTTATGGATATGATGAATAAGATTTTTCATCAGTACCTAGATCAGTTTGTGGTTGTATTTATAGATGACATCTTGGTGTATTCGCGAACTGAAGAAGACCATGATTGACACTTGAGACTAGTTTTGAAGACTTTGCTAGATCATCAGTTGTATGCGAAGCTAAGCAAGTGTGAATTCTGGATCCGAGAGGTAGTCTTCTTAGGACATGTAGTGTCAGCCGGTGGGATTAGAGTTGATCCGAAGAAGATTGAGGTCATTGTTGAATGGAAGCAACCGAAGTCGGTCATAAAGGTACGTAGCTTCCTAGGCTTAGCCGGATACTATAGGAGATTTGTAGAGGGTTTCTCTAAGTTAGCCGTTCCATTGATACAGTTGCTTCAGAAGAGTGTTTAGTTTGAGTGGACAGATGCAAGACAGAGAGGCTTCGAGAAATTGAAAGAAGCCTTGACCCAAGCACCGATCTTGATTCAGCCAGAGTCCGGGAAGGACTATGTAGTTTAAAGTGATGCTTCTTACATAGGGATGGGATGCGTTCTTATGCAAGACAGAAGAGTAGTGGCTTATGCCTCAAGGCAGTTGAAGACCCATGAGCGCAACTATCCGACCCATGACATAGAGTTAGCTGCAGTTGTGTTTACTCTGAAGATTTGGAGGCACTATCTATACGGTGAGAAATGCACAGTATACACCGATCACAAGAGTTTGAAGTACATTATGACTCAGCGAGATTTGAATCTTAGGCAGCGTAGGTGGTTAGAGTTGCTAAAAGACTATGATCTTACCATTGAGTACCATCCGGGTAAGGTGAATGTAGTGGCCGATGCATTGAGTAGGAAGATAGTCGTGGACCTGAGAGCCATGTTTGCTAGATTGAGTTTGTCAGAAGATGGTGGCTTAATAGCCGAGCTTCAGGTTAGACCTACTCTAGGTCAGTTGATTAGAGAGAAACAACTCTTAGACAGATCTTTGGCACCTCACGTGCAAGATATAGCCGAAGGTAGACCTTCAGACTACAGTTTCAGTACTGATGGGGTTTTGTGTCTCAAGGATAGAATAGTTGTGCCAGAGGACAGTGACTTGAGACGTACGATCTTGACTGAAGCCCACAGTAGTCCGTTTGCTATGCATCCTAGAAGTATGAATATGTACCGTGATTTGAAGAATGAGTACTTTTGGGTTGGCTTCAAGAGAGATGTAGCCGACTTTGTGAGTAAGTGCTTAGTGTGTCAGAGAGTGAAGGCGGAACATCAGGTTCCCTCAGGTTTGTTACAGCCGTTGAGAATTCCGGAATGGAAATGGGAGAACATCACCATGGATTTTGTTTCGGGCTTGCCTTTGACTCCTACGAAGAAGAACTCAGTGTGGGTTATTGCGGATCGTTTTACGAAGTGTGCTCACTTCTTGGCAGTTAATACTACTTACACTTTAGATAGATTGGCCGATTTATACATTGGTGAGATTGTTAGACTGCATGGTGTGCCGAAGTCCATTGTGTTATATAGAAATCCACGATTTACTTATCGATTTTGGGAGTGTCTGCATACAGCTTTGGGTACCCGTTTGAATTTCAGCATGTCTTATCATCCTCAGTCAGATGGTCAGTAAGAAAGGCTTATTCAGATCTTAGAGGATATGTTGCGTTGCTGCATCATAGATTTTCAGGGCACGTGGGAGAACCACTTGCCTCTAGTTGAGTTTGCCTACAATAATAGCTTCCAGTCGAGCATTCAGATGGCTCCGTATGAGGCCTTGTATGGCCGGAAGTGTAGAACTTTAGTTTGTTGGGCCGAAGTGGGACAAAAGTTGTTACCCATTCCGGATTTGCTAAAGGGGACAACTAACAAGGTAAAATTGATTTGTGATCGTTTGAAAGCTGCTTCGAATAGGCAGAAGTCCTATGCCGATTTGAAGAGGAAGAAAGTTGAATTCTCAGTGGGTGAGAAGGTATTCTTGAAAGTGTCTCCGTGGAAGAAAGTAATGAGATTTGGCCGAAAAGGGAAGTTGAGTCCGAGGTATATAGGACCGTATGAGATTGTGCAGAGGGTTGGTCCGGTTGCATATCAGTTGCGATTTCCATCCAAGCTAGAGAAGATACACGATATGTTTCATGTTTCGATGCTTCGTAAGTATAGGTCCGATCCATCACATGTTATACCCGTCGAGGAGATTGAATTGAATCCATATTTGACTTATGAGGAAGAACCGATTGAGATCTTAGCTTCGGACAATAAGGTGTTGCGGGGTAGATCGATTGAGTTAGTGAAGGTACGGTGGAAACGTTGAGGTGTGGACGAGGCCACTTGGGAGAGGAATGAGGATATGGAAAAGCAGTTTCCGTATCTCTTTCAGTCAGGTAATTTCGGGGACGAAATTCCTTAAGTGGGAGAGAGTTGTAATGCCCGTGTTTTGTGGTTAGGAGTTAGTCGGGTTAGTGGTCCGAGTCAGTAAAATTAAATTAAATCAATTCAACCTTAATTAGGGTCTAATTGGGTTTTAATGAAAAAGGGAGGGATCAATGTGGTAATTTGACCCAAAAGAATTTTAAAAGCAAGACAACTTTTAAAAAGTTGTCATCTTCTCTCCCCCACCCCCTTTCCAACGTGAAATGAGCCAAAACCCCTTTTTCAAACTCTCCCAACTCAAATTTACTATTCCATTGAGTCTCACCTTCATTTCAAGGCCATTTTGAGAGGTAAAAACATTTTCTAACTCTTCTCTTCATCCTCTATCTACTCATGGTCCTAGATTTTAAAACTATGAACTTTTGAAATGTTAGGGTTTGGTTAAAGCTTGAGTTTTTATGAAGATTTTCATTTTGTTTTGAAATATAAAGTTGGGTTTTAGCTTAATCACATTGAAATGTACATTATATGTTAAAATGGTTGGGTTTTGGTAAAAACCCAAAATGAGTTCTTGAAGCAATATTTGAGATGTCTAAAACTTATTTTTGGTGGGTTTTAGGTTGAAATTAGAGGGCTGATGGTTAGTGTATGTTAGGAGGATGTTTTGGGACCATTTGGGGGTCATTTGGATGATTGAAAATGGAATTTTCAGCTAGGGTTTGATGGAGCACGAAAATGGGCAATTTTGGGGGTTTGTTTTGATTTGGAAATTTGGTTGAAGTTGGTTTGGGCTCAAGAGTTAAGTGTTGACTGAATTTTAGCATTGATTGGGAATAATGGTTGTGTTTTTGATTGACTAGAAGCAAGAGGAGACGTTGGAGAAGCATTGGAATTGAGTACGGGCTTGTAAGAGATTTGCTTTGGTTGCTAAGGAAGGGTGGTGAGTGATTTCAAACACGTTTTAAAGTTTGGTTCGAGTGTGTGTAGTGTGTGAGTTGAAATGTGCTTTGTAGGCAATTTCTATATGAATTCAAGTTGTTAATTTAGCTATTGATTTCCATTAAATGCTATGTGTATTGCCTATTTATGCTCTTGTGATATGTGGTTGTTTTGCACATGTAAACCTTGATATGTGTATGTGATGAGCATGAGATATGGTTGATGGATATGTGATGTGGTAAATGTAAATTGGCACTAATTAACTTACCGGGTGTAAACGATCGATCATTAGGATTAGTGTGCACACAAATTGAGTCAAAACGTACGTGGCCTTGATGGCGTTAAGTCATCAAGGAGGAGTACAGTGATGTAATATTCCACCGGAAGCTTTTATATATTCTACGGAATGATGAGTGGAATCCCATCCGTAGGGCATGTGGTGATGAGTGGAATCCTGCCATGCAAGGTCCGGTGATGAGTGTAATCCCACCGAGGTAAAGTGATTGTTGAGATTAAATCCGCACACCCGGGTAACTAATAGTGGCCAATTAAGCTTGTTCATATGATTGTGATATATGATGTTAATATATGATGTTGATTTTGATGATTGAGCTTAGTATGATGTGAGATGCCATACATGACTCTTGAAAGACTAGCTAGGTCTACTTGTGAAATTATCTATGCATGATAGATATGAGATTTAGGGAATACATGCTTGAACCATGCATTGTTGATGTTTTCGGTTTTAGAGTATCCTCATTAAGCTTATAGCTTACGCTCTCATTTTCAACAATGTAGATCCTTAGCGTGGTGTTAGCTCGGAGCAAGGCAAGAAGGGCTTTCCAAGTTTGTTTCTCAAGTACGATTAATTATTATGTAGTAGTTAAGCAATGTGGCAAGAGAGTGTGTTTGTATGAGCTTTGTATGACTCATATGTGATTTTGATGTTTATGGTTTGACTTGGTTTGTAAGCATGATATACCTTGCCAAATGCTCATTTGATGTATGTCTTTTAGATGTTTAAGTTTGTTTGATGGCATGTAAAACTATATGTGATGATTGGTATCTTTTGTTTATTTAAAGGTCTTCAAGTATGCTCTTCATGATATGTTTCTATTGAGTATTTGCCATGTATGAGTGATTGTTCAAATCCATGCCTTGTATATGTTCGAGCATGCTAAACATAGGATGTATGCCTCTAGACTTTGTTTGATGGTGTTGTGTGCCTTTAGGGGTCCTATGGGACCTTTAGACTTGTTGAAATTCCCCTAAATCTGTCTTTCGAAGGATGCAGGCAGCACGCATTTCGAAACGGGATGGGTCGTTTCGGAACGGGCAGGCTTCAGGGACCCCGTATCGGAACGCGTTTCGATACGGTTTGGCCTTTGGAAGCCCCTAATCCGATACACGTTTCAGAACGATTTGGCTACTAGAATTCTGAGAAAATGACGAGATGAAGGCGTTTCGAAACGGGTCTGAGGGTTTCGAAACGGTCAAAATCTCGTTGACCACGAGAAGTTGACCGTTGAGGGTGTTTCAGAACGGTTGACCACCGTTTCGATACGACCCCTTATAAGGGCTCTGAGGCAGTTGACCTGGTCAAGGCGTTTCGATACGCCTCAAGGGTGTTTCGAAACGGCCTGTATAAAAGATTAAAATTGGGTTGTTTAGATGTTGTTTGGGTTCGAATGTTTATTTCATGTATTTTATTCCGCTGTTTGATCACATAGGACCTAAATGAACTTTTAGAAAATATTAAGTTAAAGAAAAAAAACAGAGTTGCTAACTGAGGGGGAACCTTAACGGGTTTCGCTTCGGTTTTCCCCGTGTGGCCCACTTGGACCGGTCATCCGGCCAGACCGGGACAAGGGGGTTACAAAATTTTACATGTTTTTTGGATTGTTGGATGGGTGAAACAGATGACTGAGATTGATAGTAGGTTATGTGAAGATGATCACTTGAAAAAAGAAGTTAATTCAACCATCCATTTCTCTCATCTAATGATCCAAAAAACATGTAAAACTATGAATTTTACATGATGTGCAAGTGGATCCCAACCCTATATATATCTATATATATCCAATGATCCATTTCCCATCCAACGATCCAAAAATGCATTAATGAATAATGTGTTTGCATTATGTAAGTTAATCTCAACCATCTTTTTTTCATCTAATGATCCAAAAAACGTGCAAAACTATGTGTTTTACATTCCGTGTAAGTGGATCCGGTTAACAATGAAAAAGTTTTTAAGTTTTACACGTTTTTAGATCGTTAGATGAGTGAAATAGATGGTTGAGATTAACATTAAAATATGTAAAAATTATCACTTGAAAAAAAAGAGTTAATCTCAACTATCCATTTCCCCATCCAACGATCCAAAAACGTGAAAAACTTAATAACTTTACACTATATATATATATATATATATATATATGTTTTACTAAGCATTAATGAATAATGTGTTTATAATAAGAAAAAAATGCATTTATTCTTCATTTTCTAACCAATTATATTTCTTAATATATATATTTAAAATAAATATTGTAACTTTTCGCAATATCTTTTTGACAATAATTGTAAATATTTATCACTTGAACTTTATTTAAATTTTTTACGAGACGAATTGTTCAAGTTTTTGATCAAATTAATTGTAAATATTTATAACATTATGGTATTGATTGGTTCCAATTTAAACAACTTTCTATAACCATATAAATTGACCTTGTTTGGTAAATAACAGTGTAGAACTAATGTTTTGATATAATAATTGAAAAATGTTTTGGACTGATTTAAAAAGTATTTAAAACAATTTTCAAAGTCCAAATAACTTGAAACTATGTTTAGGGATGTTTTATAAAGGGTTTTGCATGTTTTTAAAAGCCAAAATACACAAAACCTTCTAGGCGTTTCGAAACACCTTAGGGTGTTTCGATACGGTGCATTCCAGTAGCTAAAGCGTTTTGATACGGGTATCGAAACGAGCTTTCCCTAGTTGAGTTTTTTGCCCAGCGTTTCGAAACGGGCTATGCCGTTTCGATACGCCTACGTGGCATCGACCACAACGGTCATAAACCCCAACGACTATTTCCCAACTAACTTTTAAATACAGGTCGTTTCGATATGGGGACAGGCATTTCGAAACGGGTGTTTCGAAACGGGCTAGAGCGTTTCGATACGGGTCCTACGTCAGACTGCAACAGATCTTTCTACTTAAAGGGTGTTTCGAAACGAGCACGACTATTTCGAAACGGAGAGCTGCAAAACTGCATTTATGGTGGGAATTAAAGTCCTCAACGGCTCCAATTTAATCCCAACGTCTAGTAACGGCTACAAACTCATCAAGAAGTATAAAAAGGACATCCAAGCATCAAGTAAAGGCTAATGCTCATATTGTCAATCAACAAATGATCAAGAAGTGTCTTAGAGCTTAAATTGTCATTTATTGTATAGACAAACACTAGTGAGCCAAAATTGTCAAATTTGCTCAAGTGTTTTAGGTTTTGGGTGAGTGCTTAATTGTGCAAACAAACACCTATTAGAGGGATTTGTGTTTGCTTTATTTATCTCTTTGTAAAAGAGGGTTTTGATCGAGGCTTTGGGTAGAAAGCTTGATCGGTGTAAAGGGTTTCCTCCTAAGCCTAGAAAATGGGACGAATCAATAGTGGATTGATTGGAAATCCTTAGTGGGGAGCTAAGGTAGTGGATATAGACCTTGGTTAGAAGGTTGATGTTGAGTGGATCGAAAGATCGATATTTACCAAGAGGGGGGGGGGTGAATTGGAAATTTAAAGGATTGTAGTGGAAATTGGCAAATTAAAAATGATGAACAAGGGATTTAGAGTGGTTCAAGTTCCAAATGAACTCTACATCCACTACCTTAGTCTCACTAAGGATTTGCAACAATTTCACTAAATTGATCTTCCCCTTTTCTAGGACAAGGAGGCAACCCTTTACAATTTCGGTTGATTTTTCTACCCAAAAATCAACCCAACCCTCACACAAGAGAACAAAGAAATTTGTAGGCTAATAAGGTATCTCTCAATACAAATGATAGCCCCAATACAAGCACTCAACCCAATTTTACAAAATATGAATGAAGAACACAAATTGGGATTTTTACACAAAGTGGGATTTTTGCTCAATTGCTTGAATTTGATGTTTGGATGTTTGCTTTTGGATCAATAGTTGTTGCTGATGCTTTTGGATGTCTCTTTTATACCTTCTCATTGATTTCTAGCCGTTTGGGTGGTTGGGAACATAAATGGAGCCGTTGGAACCCTCTCTTGCCACCATAAATGCAGTCTGCACCAACCCGTTTCGGAACACGGGGAACCTATTTCGGAACGGACTAAAATAGAAAGAGCCGTTGGGGTGCATTTAAGAGCCCGTTTCGAAACGCCTTATGGCCGTTTCGGAACGATTTTGCCACTGTCAAGGGTCGTTTCGGAACGGTCCTAGCCCGTTTCGAAACGCCTTAACGGTTTCATAAAGTTAGTTAAAAACTTATAACGGTCACATTTTCAAAATAATATAGAAACCTGTTTCGAAACGTTTTGGATCCGTTTCGAAATGAAAATGCTACTGTCAAGGGTCGTTTCGGAACGGGCTTGATCCGTTTTAAATCAAGTATGAAGAACAGTTTCGAAACGAGTGAGTCCGTTTTGAAACGAGAGAAAGTGTTTTGATACACGTTTCGGAACGATGGTCGACAGTGATGAAAACGTTTCGAAACGCCTGAGGGCCGTTTCGGAACGGGTGCTTAAAATTCACTGTTTTGGCTTGAAACACTTAGAAAAATATTTGAAGGACTTGTTTTTTAACTTGGGCATAATATTAAAATTATATGGGGATATTTTGAGGACTTAAAATTCGTTTTGACTTTTTCAATTTAGTCCTTAGGTTTTTAGTTATATCAAAATTAAAATACTTGTTTCACAATCTCCCCCTTTTTGATATAACAAAACCAAAGTTAGAATTTTTTGAGAATTTTGAAAGTTTTGAAAATATTCTAACTCCCCCTTAATTTAAGATAGGTTTTTAAAGTTTAGACAAAAATTTGATTTGAAATCCAAGTAAACCTTTAAAACCTTTTAAGATTTAAAAACGAATTTTAGTTAAAAGTGTGGCTCTTAAATTTCTTCTCCCCCTTTTTGTTAGATCAAAAAGAACAATAAAAGCTCATAGAGAAGATAAAGGATTAGTACCAATAAGCAATAATAAGCAACCATATTATAAATTCATAATCAAAATATCCAAAACATAATTCAAACGTTAAGTTCAAACATAAAATCCTAAATAAAAAGCCATAAGCATAGGTTCCTAAAACATGAGAAAACATAAAGATGCAACCTTAATCCTAAAGTGCATAGATAATATGATATGATATGATATGGAGTTCCTAAGCCTCGTCATCATCATCCGAAGTATCATCATCGCTCTTGGCTTGAGAACGGTGAAACTTCGTCCATTGCCCATAAAGCGTGGAGAATGATAGGTCCAAGTTGGAATGAGAAGTCTCTAGAGAAAGAAGGCGATCCTCGACATTCTTCAAACGATTTCCCATAGATTCAAAGCCCGAAGTAAGGCGAGTGTCCAAAGCATCGAACCGAGAGTCCAAAGCATTGAATCGCTCGGTAAGGAAAGCCGTGAGAGCATCATTGTTTGCGGCTTGAACTTGCGGTGGAGGAGCAACGAGAGGAGGATCCGCTTCTCTATCAACTCTTTCCCAAACACCATTCACATATGTGAACCCGGACTTGCGAAGGGATGACTCACCAATCTTGGTCTTGCGAGGTTCCGGAGAGTCATAAGAACAGCCGATTTCAAGATCATGAAATAAGGCGCTCAAGACTATGCCATAAGTGAAAGACTTCAACTCATTTGTGTCAATAAGCTTAATATTATTGACTATCTCGGCAAAAATAATCTTAGGCACATTTGGGCGCTCACCCTTACGGAAACACTCTAGCCAAAAATGATCGGTTTGACGGATGTGGGAGTATTTACCTCCGGAAGGTCGAATGAACCACGATACCATCAAGTGAAGAACTCGATCATGGACATCCAAGAAAAGAGCTTTGCCGGTAAAATTGCCAAAGTGGCGTTTATCCTCAAGACCCTCATCCTTAAGTTTAAGAGCAGACTCCAAAAGAGCAACATTAACAACAAACTTTTTGCCCAATAAGGATGACTCAATTCCTATAATCTCGGTTTTGGTCTCATCATAAAGAAAACGAGCATTAGAGTAAAAGATGAGTACCATGTTTTTGTAGCGAACATCCGGAAGACTCAAGAGATGCATGAGATTCCACTCATCCAAACGAGCGAGATAACAGAAAAGGAATCGCTCGGAATTGAGGAACTCAAGATCAATGACACGTTCCTTGCGAATTGCAAAATCCTTGACATAAGAGAAACGAGCACGTGCCTCCGGAGTTTTAAGAGATTTCTGAAAAAGCATCGTAATATTTGGACGAATGCTCGAATCACCGGATTGAACGGCTTTGCGCTTTTTGTTCGATTGATCCGCCATCTAAAAACATTAAGCAAGTGTTTTAAAATTAAGTGTATGCATAGATAATTAAAAATCAATCCAATAATAAATCCCACTTAGGTTTTTGAAAACAAAATTAAAATAAAATAAAAAACAGTTTAAAAAAATACGATTGAAAAATTTTATATCCGAATCAAAAATTTTGAGATTTGAAAATTTTTTTACAAGATTTTGAAAACCCACAACAAAAACATATAATTTATACAAAAATAAAATTTTCTAACCTAAGATTCGAACATGAATTGAAAGAAAAAGAAAAATAGAAAAATTACCTTAGTTTTGGATTTTGGATGATTTGAGAAAAATCCTTGCACAAGATTGATGAAACTTGCTTAGACTTGAGTTGTAGAGTAAAACCCCTCACAATTTTGTGAAAATCAAAGAGTTTTAGAGGGTATTTATAGAGAGGGAGGCGGTTTAGGGTTTTAAGAGTTTGATATAAAGTGAATTTGTATCATTAAAAGCCCTAATTTAAAGCAGTCCGCGATGCCGTTTCGGAACGGTCAAGACCGTTTCGGAACGGGCGGCTAGGGTTTTGACCATTTTAAAACCAATAAACAGATTGTTTCGATACGGTGTTGACTATATCGAAACCCCTTTGACCTGTATCGGAACGCGTTCCGATACACCCCTTGGCAGTAGCAAAAACGTTTCGGAACGCCTTGGAGGCGTTTCGAAACGCCCTTCTCTCAGAGCTGGATTTAAGGTATCCGTATCGAAACAGGGTCACCCGTTTTGATACACCTGGGCCTGGAAGAGCAGATGAGGCTCTAAAAATGCAGAAAAATGAAATTTTAAGAGGCCTAACATGCATAAATGGCATGAATGAGCAGGCAAAACATATTTAAGCATAAACATACTCCCCCTAACTATAAGCATGGATGAAATTAGGAGTTTAAACATATCAACATGGCATTTCACAAAATCAAGCATATTTAGGCACAAAAGAGGTTCTAAAAGGTCAAGATAGGCTAGCTAGACCTAACTCTCTCCTAAGGGACCAAAAACGCTCTTTGTCTAAGGGTTTTGTAAAATTGTCCGCTAATTGATTTAAGGTGTCTACATACTCTATAACCACATCTTCTTTAAGGACATGATCTCTAATGAAATGATGCCTTATTTCTATGTGTTTGGTTCTAGAGTGTTGGATGGGATTTTTTGTTAAACATATTGCACTAGTGTTGTCACATTTTAGGGGTATGGTTCCAACTTTAATTCCATAATCTAAGAGTTGTTGCTTCATCCAAAGGACTTGAGCACAACAACTCCCTAAGGATATGTACTCGGCTTCGGTGGTAGATAAGGCTACACTATTTTGTTTCTTAGAGAACCAAGATATGAGCATACTACCTAAGAATTGGCAAGTTCCCGAAGTACTTTTCCTATCAATTTTGCAACCCCCATAATCCGCATCCGAGTAAGCATGAAGGTTGAAGGTAGAGTCTCTAGGATACCAAAGGCCTAAACAAGGAGTGTCTCTAAGGTATCTAAAGATTCTCTTAACGGCTATAAGGTGAGACTCTCTAGGACTAGCTTGAAACCTAGCACACAAGCAAACACTAAACAAGATATCTGGTCTACTTGCGGTAAGGTAAAGCAAAGATCCAATCATAGAATGATAAAGCTTAGAGTCAACACACTTACCTCCTTCATCTTTGTCAAGCTTTGTAGATGAGCTCATAGGAGTGGCTTGAGGCTTTGCATTCTCCAAGCCAAACTACTTGAGCATATCTTTTATGTATTTTGCTTGGTTGATGAAGGTGTCATCCTTCTTTTGCTTGATTTGGAGTCCCAAAAAGAATGAGAGCTCCCCCATCATGCTCATCTCAAATTCACCTTGCATTAACTTAGCAAACTCTTGACAATGACATTCATTTGTAGAACCAAAAATAATATCATCAACATAAATTTGAACTACTAAGATGTCTTTTTTATACATTTTTATAAAGAGTGTAGTGTCCACCTTACCTTTTTCAAATCCTTTTTCAATCAAAAAATTTGAAAGCCTTTCATACCAAGCTCTAGGAGCTTGTTTTAAACCATAAAGAGCTTTGGTAAGTTTGAAAACATGATTTGGAAATTTTGAATCTTCAAAACCCGGTGGTTGTTCCACATACACTTCTTCATTTATAAAACCATTTAAAAATGCGCTTTTAACATCCATTTGAAAAAGCTTGAAATTATGATAACATGCATATGCAAGCAACATCCTAATGGCTTCCATTCTAGCTACGGGTGCATAGGTTTCATCAAAATCTATTCCCTCTTCTTGAGTGTAACCTTGTGCCACAAGTCTAGCTTTATTTCTCACAATGTTACCACTCTTATCTAGTTTGTTCCTAAAGACCCATTTAGTTCCTATTGTAGATTGATTACTAGGCCTATCAACTAATGTCCATACATTACTTCTCTCAAATTGATTTAACTCTTCTTGCATAGCCATAATCCAAAAGTCATCTTTCAATGCTTCTTTTATATTTTTAGGCTCTATGCATGAGATAAATGCAACATGGTTCATTAATCTAAGAGAAGAACGAGTGGTTACCCCCTTGGATGGATCACCCAAGATTTCACCATCTTTGACATAGTTCAACTCCCTTGGGTAGCTCACTTCCTTTTCCTCAATAGCCAAGTCCTTCAAGGCTTCAAGAGGTGGTTCTTGTGTGTCTTCTTCTTTTGTTGGAATCTCATCCTCCTTTGAAGTTTGACCTCCATCAAAGGCATTTATGATTCCTACATCATCATCATCACAAGAATCCTTCCTAGGAAGGAGGTTATCATTGAATACAACATGAATAGATTCTTCTACTACTAAAGTTCTTTTGTTAAATACTCGATAGGCTTTAGAGGTTAAAGAGTAACCTATAAAAATGGCTTCATCACTTTTTGCATCAAATTTACCTAAGTTGTCTTTACCATTATTTAAAACAAAACACTTGCACCCAAAAGGGTGAAAATAGCTAATGTTAGGCTTTTTAGATTTTAAAATCTCATAAGGTGTTTTCTTTAAAATTGGCCTAATCATTACTCGATTTACAATATAACAAGCGGTGTTTGTGGCTTCCGCCCAAAAATATTTAGGTAAATTGTTTTCACAAAGCATAGTTCTAGCCATTTCTTGTAAAGTTATATTTTTCCTCTCAACTACCCCATTTTGTTGAGGAGTTCGAGGAGTCGAAAAATTATGGCTAATACCATTTTCATTCAAAAATTCTTCAAACCCTAAATTTTGAAACTCGGTTCCATGATCACTTCTAATATGTGAAATTCTAAGTTCAAGATCATTTTGGGTTAATTTTGAAAATGTGATGAATTTTTCCAAAGCCTCATCTTTAGCACTTAAAAAGAGAACCCAAGTAAATCTAGAAAAATCATCAACTAGCACAAAAGCATAAGATTTACCACCCAAGCTCATAGTCCTAATTGGCCCAAACAAATCCATGTGAATTAATTGTAAGCATCTACTAGTAGAAACATCATTAATGGATTTAAAGGAAGACCTATGTTGTTTACCCTTTGAGCATGCATCACAAATTTTATCATTTGAAAATTTTATTTTGGGCAAACCTCTAACTAGATTTAGAGAGACTAGTTTTTCCAAAACACTAATGCTAGCATGTCCTAGCTTCCTATGCCACAACCATGCATCATTTTCATTTTGAGCAACTAAGCATGCATGAGATGTATGAATGTCATCTAAATGCACCATGTATATGTTTCCTATGCGATGACCTATGAGCATAATACTATTAGATTTAGTGTCTACAATTTTGCATCCATTTTTATCAAATAAAACATTAAATCCTTTATCACACAATTGACTTATGCTCAATAAATTGTGTTTAAGACCATCGACATATAAGACATTTTCAATAAGAATGGTAGAGTGATTACCTATGGAGCCAATACCTTTAATGTGGCCTTTGGAGTTGTCACCAAATGTTACTACTCCTCCACTTTTTGGCTTTAAATCCATGAATCGACTCTTGTCTCCGGTCATGTGTCTCGAGCATCCACTATCAAGGTACTATGAGTTTTGACTTTGTGCTTTGGCCTTGAAGCAATGCTCCCCCTACAAACAAAGATATCAAACCTTGGTTTTTGGTACCCAAATCATTTTGGGTCCATGAGTGTTAGCTCCCAAAACCTTGGTTCCCTTAGGAATCCAAGATGACATAGCAACAATATTATTAGATTTTACAAGTTCCTTAGGAACCCATACACTTCTAATTCTTTTGGCTCTACTATGTCTAGGGTAGCTACCTTGTTTGTAGTAATTAGTCCTTTTCTTAGGTTGGTGTGTTCTAGAGGATTCTTCTACTTCATGCTTGACACTACCAACATTTTTAAGGACTTTTTGAGCTCATTTAGCTCACCCAACACCTTTTGGTGTTCACTATTACATTGAGACAAAAGATTATTAAGATCAACATTTTCATCTTGAAAAAATTTAAGTTCATCTTTTAATCCTAAAATCTTTTTCTCAAATTTAGAATTAGCTTGAGTGAGTGAGTCATTTTTCTCATTTAGCTCTAAAATGATTTTCTTGTTTTTAATGACCGACTCTTTAAACTTCTCAACTAATTCATCATATACCTCTTGTAACTCATCATATGCATCATTTAACTCTTCATATGAAAAATCTAAAGTAGATGAGTTAGAGGTTACCAAGGAGGAATCTTCCTCAAGTGCCATGAGACAAAGATTAGCCACTTCTTGTTCGTCATCCTCCGATGACTCCTCATCACTCCAAGTAGCAAGCTTGGCTTTGAGTTTCTTCTTCTTCTCAAAGCCCTTCTTCTTGAGTTGAGGGCACTCCGAACGGATGTGACCGGGTTGTTTGCACTCATAGCAAATGATGGGATCCTTTCCTTCTTCTTTGTTCTTCCCTTTGAAGTCCATCTTTCTTTGGATTTTTCTACCCCGGTTGGACCTCATGAAGCGTGAGAACCGTTTGGCTATCGTAGCCAATTCTTCAAGTTCATCCTCATCACTAGATGAGCTCTCATCAAGTTGTGAAGCTTTAGCCTTGAGAGCTATACCCATCTTCTTCTTCTTCTCAACCTCAAGCTTCTCTACTCTTTTCTCTTCTTTCTTTTTCTCATCTTCCCTTCCTTGCTTCATGATCTCATGAGTAAGGAGAGAACCCACAAGCTTATCAAGCTTTAGTGTCTTCAAGTTCTTTGCTTCGATGATAGTGGTTCTCTTCCCATCCCAAGACTCGGGAAGTGAATAGAGTAGCTTCCGGACAAGCTTGTCTTCCGGTATGATCTCTCCATAGCTCTTTATACCGTTGACAATTGTGGAGAATCGATCAAACATCTTTGATACCGTCTCATCGGGCTCCATCTTGAAGTTTTCATAACTAAGATTGAGAAGTCCAATCTTAGTTTCTTTGACATCATTGGTGCCTTCATAAGTGGTCTCAAGAGTGTCCCACACTTCTTTGGCACTTTCAATGGATGAGACCTTTGAGTAGATGTCCGGACCGAAAGCACAAAAAAGCATGTGGAGAGCTTTATCGTTGACTTGAATCTTCTTCCTCTCCTCTTCACTCATTTCGGCTTTCTTCTTCAACACCATCTTGCCTTCACCATCTTGCTTCAATGGAATGTATGGTCCATCCTCAATGACATCCCACACAAGATAGTCACTAGACTTGATGAATAGCCTCATTTTATTCTTCCAAAGAGAATAGTTGTCACCATTGAAGAAAGGAGGCTTGGTGGTTGAATGTGACTCGTACATGCCGGAACCGGAGGTTGAAGCCATCTCTTGATAATTTGATGATCACACTCTTCCAAGGATCTCCTCTTGTGGTTGTTAATCCTCAAAGAGTTAAGCTCTGATACCAATTGTTGAGTGGATCGAAAGATCGATATTTACCAAGAGGGGGGGTGAATTGGAAATTTAAAGGATTGTAGTGGAAATTGGCAAATTAAAAATGATGAACAAGGGATTTAGAGTGGTTCAAGTTCCAAATGAACTCTACATACACTACCTTAGTCTCACTAAGGATTTGCAACAATTTCACTAAATTGATCTTCCCCTTTTCTAGGACAAGGAGGCAACCCTTTACAATTTCGGTTGATTTTTCTACCCAAAAATCAACCCAACCCTCACACAAGAGAACAAAGAAATTTGTAGGATAATAAGGTATCTCTCAATACAAATGATAGCCCCAATACAAGAACTCAACCCAATTTTACAAAATATGAATGAAGAACACAAATTGGGATTTTTACACAAAGTGGGATTTTTGCTCAATTGCTTGAATTTGATGTTTGGATGTTTGCTTTTGGATCAATAGTTGTTGCTGATGCTTTTGGATGTCTCTTTTATACCTTCTCATTGATTTCTAGCCGTTTGGGTGGTTGGGAACATAAATGGAGCCGTTGGAACCCTTTCTTGCCACCATAAATGCAGTCTGCACCAACCCGTTTCGGAACACGGGGAACCTGTTTCGGAACGGACTAAAATAGAAAGAGTCGTTGGGGTGCATTTAAGAGCCCGTTTCGAAACGCCTTATGGTCGTTTCGGAACGATTTTGCCACTATCAAGGGTCGTTTCGGAACGGTCCTAGCCCGTTTCGAAACGCCTTAACGGTTTCATAAAGTTAGTTAAAAACTTATAACGGTCACATTTTCAAAATAATATAGAAACCTGTTTCGAAACGTTTTGGATCCGTTTCGAAACGAAAATGCTACTGTCAAGGGTCGTTTCGGAACGAGCTTGATCCGTTTCGAAACACCCTCTTAATATTTAAAAATTCAGCATATATTTGACCGTTGTAGTCCTTTTTAAATCAAGTATGAAGAACAGTTTCGAAACGAGTGAGTCCGTTTCGAAACGAGAGAAAGTGTTTCGATACACGTTTCGGAACGATGGTCGACAGTGATGAAAACGTTTCGAAACGCCTGAGGGCCGTTTCGGAACGGGTGCTTAAAATTCACTGTTTTGGCCTGAAACACTTAGAAAAATATTTGAAGGACTTGTTTTTTAACTTGGGCATAATATTAAAATTATATGAGGATATTTTGAGGACTTAAAATTTGTTTTGACTTTTTCAATTTAGTCCTTAGGTTTTTAGTTATATCAAAATTAAAATACTTGTTTCACAGTTGAACCACTATAAATCATTGTGTCAATTTTCATTTTATCTTCCACAACCATTCCACCCAAAAATCCACCTCTCTACCACTTGGTGAGCCACATCGGTTGAACGAATCGAGCACCTCTCAACTCAACAATTGGTATCAGAGCTTGGATCAATCGAAGAGGATTCACATCCTATTGAGAAGATCCGGCAAGCTCGATCACTATTTCATCAACCGGCTCAAATGACACAATCAATCGACAAACCGCCTTTCTTTGACGGAACCCACTATGCCCATTAGAAGATAAAGATGAAGTTCTTCATCAAATCTAGAGATTACAAGCTATGTGATATAGTTGAAGATGGTCCGTTCGTGCATCAAAGAAGCAAAGCGGAGTGGAGTGTCGACGATCGCAAGAAGATGGAGCTTAATTGCAAAGCCTTGCACATCTTGTTTTGTGCATTTGGCCCAACCATCTATGAGAAGATGTCTTCTTGTGAGAGTGCCAAGGAGGTATGGGACAAGCTTGAAGTCACATACGAGGGAACTGATGAAGTCAATGAGACCAAGATTGGGCTCCTAACCTTAGAGTATGAGAACTTCAAAATGGATCTGGAAGAGAACATCAAGAAGATGTTTGATAGGTTCTCCACTATCACCAATGGTCTCAAAGGCTATGGAGAAGCCATCCCGGAACAAAAGCTTGTTCAAAAGCTCATCTACTCACTTCTCGAGTCATGGGACTCAAAGAGGACCGCCATCATCGAAGCAAAGAATTTGAAGACTTTGAAGCTTGATGAACTCATGGGGTCACTCCTTACTCATCAAATCATGAAGAAGAACAAAGAAGATGAGAAGAAGAGGGAAGAAATTAGAGCTATGAGAGAGAAGAAAATCAAAGGGCTAGGCATCAACGCAAGTGCCATGGCTCTCAAATCCTCCACTTGCCATCATGTCTACTCAAGTGAAGAGGAGGATGAAGAAGAAGAGATAGTTCATCTCTTCAAGAAGTGTGCCTCGTTCATGAAGAAAGCCTTGAGAGAGCTTGAACGAGATTCCAATAAAAAAGAGAGGGCAAACACTTCAAGCCATAAGAAGAAGGCACATGTGGCTACTTGGAGTGATGAGAACTCCACCGATGATGAACAAGCCAACCTTTGCCTTATGGCCATCGAAGAAGATTCAAGGGTAACTTCTAATTCACCTACTTCATGTTCTTACTCTTTTGATGAATTACAAGATGCCTATGATGATTTGGTTTTAGAGTTTAAAAATCACATTTTGAAAAACAATAAATTGATTTCAAAGTTAAAAATTCAAAATGATTTGATTTCTAAAACCAAACTTGAACTTGAAGAAAAACTCGAAGAGTTTGAATTAAAATGTTTTGATTTACAAAATTTGCTTCAAAAAGTTCAAGAAGAAAAAGATTTGATTTCCAAAGAGCTTGAAAAGAAAAACAATTTTGGAAAATCAAATTTTTATGTAAGACAATCTAGTGCCCCTAGATTTGTAAACGAAAAATGTTTTATAAGTATTTGGGTCCCAAAAGGACTTAGTACTTCAATTAAAAAGGATGACATTGAAAAATGGATTCCTAAGGGGACTAAAATTTGTGCTACTAACGTTTATGGATCCAAAGCAATTTGGATACCAAAAATCACTTGATTGTCTTTTGTTAGGTGTGATGGAGATGTTCAACAAGTAAAACATTAAGGGGGAGCTCCATGCACACAAGGAAGAACACTTGAAGAAGGAAGGCTTCACATCCTCCCTTTGGGTTCAAGTGTTGGTAAAAATCTAGTTGTTTTTGCATTTATTTGTTTTAATTTTTATTTAATTCAACTAGATGATCATAAATGTTGGACTAACATTTTATTGATGATTTGAGTAAGGGGAGCCATTTTAAATCCAAATTCTTATTTTTGTCAATTTTTACCTCCATTGTTATTTTGAACTTAACGTTTTAAATTCTTTTTGATATAACAAAAAGGGGATAAATGGTTTTAAAAATTGCACTTTCAAATGAATAAGGGGGAGCTTTATTTGATTTCATATCTTTAATCTCTTATTCACTTTTTTTAAAGTTAAAGAGGGAGAATCCCAAACAATTTTTCAAGATAGTTTTATTATATCAAAAAGGGGGAGATTGTAGAACTAATGTTTTGATATAATAATTGAAAAATGTTTTGGACTGATTTAAAAAGTATTTAAAACAATTTCCAAAGTCCAAATAACTTGAAACTATGTTTAGGAATGTTTTATAAAGGGTTTTGCATGTTTTTAAAAGCAAAAATACACAAAACCTTCCAGGCGTTTCGAAACACCTTAGGGTGTTTCGATACGGTGCATTCCAGTAGCTAAAACGTTTCGATACGGGTATCGAAACGAGCTTTCCCTAGATGAGATTTTTTCCCAGCGTTTCGAAACGGGCTATGCCGTTTCGATACGCCTATGTGGCATCAACCACAACGATCATAAACCCCGACGGCTATTTCCCAGCTAACTTTTCAATGCATGTCGTTTTGATACGGGGATAGGCGTTTCGAAACGGGCTAGAACGTTTCGATACGGGTCCTACGTCAGACTGCAACGACTCTTTCTACTTAAAGGGTGTTTCAAAACGGGCACGGCTGTTTCGAAACGGAGAGCTGCATAACTGCATTTATGGTGGGAATTAAAGTCCTCAACGGCTCCAATTCAATCCCAACGACTAGTAATGGCTACAAACTCATCAAGGAGTATAAAAGAGACCTCCAAGCATCAAGTAAAGGCTAATGCTCATATTGTCAATCAACAAATGATCAAGAAGTGTCTTAGAGCTTAAATTGTCATTTATTGTATAGACAAACACTAGTGAGCCAAAATTGTCAAATTTGTTCAAGTGTTTTAGGTTTTGGGTGAGTGCTTAATTGTGCAAACAAACACATATTAGAGGGATTTGTGTTTGCTTTATTTATCTCTTTGTAAAAGAGGGTTTTGATCGAGGCTTTGAGTAGAAAGCCTGATCGGTGTAAAGGGTTTCCTCCTAAGCCTAGAAAAGGGGACGAATCAATAGTTGATTGATTGGAATTCCTTAGTGGGGAGCTAAGGTAGTGGATGTAGACCTTGGTTAGAAGGTTGAACCACTATAAATCATTGTGTCAATTCTCATTTTAGTTTCCACAAACCTTCCACCCAAAAATCTACCTCTCCACCACTTGGTGAGCCACATCGGTTGAACGAATCGAGCACCTCTCAACTCAACAAGCAGTTTGAGCCAAAATTAGAGGTTTGAGTTAAAATTAGAGGTTTGACCAGTCAAATCCGCTAACTTGGATGTTTGGTAAATAATAGATATGGGTGGCAATCATGTGGGTAATAACCGAAAACCATGGGGATCCGAATTGACTGTATGGGGAATAACTGAAATCTTCACCCACGGGGACAAGGATGGGGAAGTTTTATCACCGAAGCTCAAATGAGGATGGAGATTACTATATTCGAACCGCGAGGATAACCAAACCGTACCCATATAAATCACCCTGAGGATCCCAAAAAATATCCGCAGGGATACCAGTATTTTACAAAGTTTGATGGCTATAAGTGTAGATTACCTATTTTTCAACAAAAATCTAATATCACATAAGCTGAGTATGGCCGGCCAGAGTAAGTTTAAAAATCCTCCGTAAAGTCCATAAAAATAAATAGAAAGTGGTCTATACATCGTTGTGAACATGATTCATTCTAGTTTTGTTTATAATACATGGTGATCGATTTCGATATGTATTTAAAAAATATGAATATTTGAATGTTGAAAGGTCATAAAAATTTGGCAACATATTTCTTAAAACATAGTTTTATTAGTGATTTTGAAAAATCACAAAAAAAAATCTACACGATAAATCTGGAAGTGAGCCTTATATTTCTATAAGCATACATAAATCTAGATTCGTTTAAAACAAACAATTCTTGATTTCGAGTTATATATTAGGAGTTACCAATTTTTGAGTGAGCAAAGGTTAGAAGAGGTAATTTATATGTTTGGAAAAATTATTAAATATAGTTCCTTTTAGAACAACTATAGATTATTAGTTACATATTTTCTTTTAAAGGTAGTGCATGCTGCCATGTTTATATAGTTTTTGAAATGGTTTGTTTGTTGTTGGTAAAATTAAATTTATCATTTATGTTTGCAATTATGGAGATTTAATGTTGAGTATTTCTAACATCCCAACAATTACGCCCAAATTGTAAATCCTAAATTCGAAAAATCTCTAATTTAGAAACCTAATTGAAAACCCTAACAATTGAGATTTTTTAATTCAGAACCTTAAATTTTTGATGAGGGACTAAATAAGAATTTTTATCAAACTTGGAAGTTAATATGAAATTTCTTGAAAGTTTAAGGACTGGCACCATAAATAACTCTTTTATCAAATTGAATCTCAATTCTCTTTAAAAGCTCACCCGTCTCTTTTTTTTTAATTTGTTTAATTTATTTTTCAACATTTTTAATTCAAATTGAATTCTAATTCCTTTTTTCCCACAACTCAATTAACTCTCCTTTTTCAACTTAAATTATTATTATTATTATTATTATTATTATTATTATTATTATTATTATTATTATTATTATTATTATTATTATTATTATTATAAACCTAATTGGTTTAGATTACCACAGTTCAACTATATATATAGTCATAGTTATTATGTACAAAAATAAACCTAAGTCATAAGTTTTAAAGTGCTGACGCTCTTAGTTATTCCCATGTTTTATGAATTCCTCTCGGATTGATGCTTCCATCACCTTACATCGAAGCCGCAACCGCCCTTTGTTCGTTGTTAGAGCTTTATTGTTGTGAGGTGTGTTTTCTTCCGGTACTATAATTAAACTATATGTTATTTTTCTATGTGTTGGTGTTTTACCCTTTATGTGATTATTTATATGTATTATGATTTTTATGGTTGACATCACATGTATACGTTTTAAGAATATGTTTTTACTATGATTTACGAATCGTGATATATGGACTACGATTTATGAACTATGATTTATGAATTTATGGACTATGATTTATGAAGTATGTTTAGGAATATCGGATTTATGGAACTTTGTTTATGAAATTTGATTTCTAATCATCATATCATTGTATGGGCATGGGTTTGGATTTGTTCGGAGAAGTTCAGTGGTTTCACCTTCGGGCTGAATTCTACTTCATATTGGCGGTTTTAGTGAGGAGTTTTGGGGAACTTTCCTCTTGGCGGTTGTAGTTGGGTGCATTGCGTTGCGCTTGTGATTTATGTGTTATGCTTTAAAGAATTTTAAGAAAATATTACTATGTTTTTACGACTATGATTTTCTTGCACTTTAAAGACACACTAAGTTCGTTAACTTACTTCCCCTTAGTTTCTCTTTTAGATATACTCCGACTTTTAGGTGACTCGGTACTTGGAGCATTTCGTATTTTACTCGGATAATTTATCACCAATATGAACTCTATTTTAGACTACTAGATTATTTTAAATTCATTCTTTTGGACATTTACGTAATTCAGACCGTGAAACTTTATATTTTGGGGATTATGTTTTAGCATGAAATTACAGAATTTATTTTAGATATTTTATAAAATGATCAAGATATTTTTATAATGTTTAGGTTTTGTAAACAATTTTGGTATTTTACGGTTATTATTATTATTATTTAATAGTTATTTTGTTTTATAAATTATTTAAACCTAAAATCTATTACTTGAGGAAAAAGATTTCAACGGTGAGGTCCTAAATTCGGTCTTTTCTTTTAGGCCGACTTTAGGGGGCTACATTTAGTGGTATCAGAGCTAAGTTCAAACCCTCGGAATGTGAGGCTCACTTAAAATTTGAAGCCGAAAATGATTTTTGCTTGCATATTAAATATTTTGGGGCAAAATGAGATTTTCTAATAAATTTATTATTTTAAAAGAATTAAAGATATGTTTTTAATAGAAACTCCAAGTACAAAATCTAATTCTAGGATTGTCCCTTTTGCGGATAGATTACTATTCACCTTGTAGGAGCTCTAAATTAGCGATCGATCGTGATCATACTTGTTCCTATAAATTTGAGATTAAAGCCTATTTGAAAACCTTGAGTTATCATTTGTAACCTGATCTAAAATGCCTTTTTCAAATTGTAATCAAAACCTTTATTTTTTTGAAGTATGCCGTTAGTCTGAAAGTTTTAAGGATAAAATTTCTTTTATGGGTGAGAAAGTTGTAACACCCTAAAATTTACGCCTAAATTGTAAATCTTAAATTTGAAAAATCCCTAATTTAGAAACTTAATTTTTAAATCCGTAATTGAAAACCCTAACAATTGAGATTTTTTAATCCAGAACCCTAGCTTTTTTAGGAGGGATTGAATAAGAATTTTTTTATCAAACTTGAAAGTTAATATGAAATTTCTTGAAAGTTTAAGGACTGACTCCATAAATAACCCTTTTATCAAATTGAGATTCAATTCTCTTTAAAATCTCACCCATCTCTTTTTTTAATTTGTTTAATTTATTTTTAACCTTTTTAATTCAAATTGAATTCTAATTCATTTTTTCTCACGGCTGAATTGACTCTCCTTTTTAACATAAATTATTATTATTATTATTATTATTATTATTATTATTATTATTATTATTATTATTATTATTATTATTATTATTATTATTATAAACCTAATTTGTTTAGATTACCACCACTCAACTATATATATATAGTTATAGTTATTATGTACAGAAATTAACCTAAGCCTTAAGTTTTAAAGTGTTTCCGCTCTAAGTTATTCTTATGTTTTATGAATTCCTCTCGGATTGATGCTGACATCACCTTACATCGAATCCGCAACCGCCTTTTGTTCGTCGTTAGAGCTTTATTGTTGCGAGGTGTGTTTTCTTCCGGTACTATAATTAAACTATATGTTATTTTTCTATGTGTTGGTGTTTTACCCTTTATGTGATTATTTATATGTATTATGAATTTTATGGTTGACATCACATGCATACGTTTTCAGAATATGTTTTTACTATGATTTACGAACCGTAATTTATGGACTACAATTTATGAACTATGATTTATGGACTTATGGACTATGATTTTTGAAGTATGTTTAGGAATATCGGATTTATGGAACTTTATTTATGAAATTTGATTTCTAATCATCATAACATTGTATGAGCATGGGTTAGGATTTGTTTGGGGAAGTTCAGTGGTTTCACCCTTCGGGCTGAATTCCACCTCGAATTGGTGGTTGTAGTTGGGTGCATTGCATTGCGCTTGTGATTTATGTGTTATGCTTTAAAGAATTTTAAGAAAATATTACTATATTTTTACGACTATGATTTTCTTGCACTTTAGAGATACACTAAGCTCTTTAGCTTACTTCCCCTTAGTTTCTCTTTCATATATACTCCGACTTTTAGGTGACTCGGTACTTAGAGCCTCTCGTATTTTACTCAGATAATTTATCACCAGTATGAATTCTATTTTAGACTACCAAATATTTTTGTAACACCCCAATTTTACGCCTGAGAGTTATCGGTTTTGATCTAGGATTAGTTTTGGGTTAAATTTAAATTAAAGAGCTGATTTTTATAAAATTTCTCATTATTTACGATAACGCTATTAATGAAATTTTAAGAGGGTTTTGAAAATCAAAACCACTCATCTTCTTCCAAAAACCCCTTTCTCTCATTTTCACCTCCTTTGTCCATTGAAGACCATTGAAGGTAAATCATCTTTTTCTTTTCCTTGTTTTACTTAAATTTAACTTAAATTAAAGTTAGATTTGCAATGCCCAATTGATTCTCAACCTTGAAATTTCAAGATTTATGAAAAGTGGGGATTTTTGGTGAAATCCTATATGAGTCTTTTAGGGCAGTGTTTGGGGTGTTTTTAAAGTTTATTTTGAAGTCATAACATGTTAAAAAGGTTGCTTAATGATAGTATACCCGAAACTAGTCTTAGGGTGGATTTTAGAAGTGAAATAAGTGAGTTTTTGGCTTGATTTTGTGGTAAAAAGAGGGCTGGAGGTATGTGGACCTTGGATAGGTGATTTTAGATGTTATTTGATGATTTTTGAGTGGTGATAGTGCAGGTTTGATTAGATTCCCGAAACCACTGCTGTAGGTGATTTTTAGAAGTGAAAAATAAGAGTTGTTAAGGTATTTATGTGGGGAAATGAAGGGTTGATGGTTGTACCGCCTTCGAGTGATGTATTGGACATGTTTTGGAGTGTTTTAAGTGTTTAAATTGAGGGGTAATGACTGAGTTTTGCTGGAGTACGAAAATGAAAATATTTGGGAGGAATTCAGCTTTGAATTGTTGAGAAAATATTGTGGAATTTTGAGCTGATGTATAATAGCAAATTTGTGGTTGATTAAGAGGTTAATACATTGTTTTTTATTGGTTATGTTGGGTTGTGTGGGGCTCGATTCGATCAACCAATTATGCTCACCAAGTGGTGGAGAGGTGGATATTTGGGTGGAAGGGTTTAGGAAGCTAGAAAGAATAAAGACACAATGATTTATAGTGGTTCGGCCTTCTAACAAGCACCTACATCCACTACCTTAGCTCCCCACTAAGGATTTCTCAACCAATTCCACTAATTGATTCGTCCCCTTTTCTAGGATTAGGAGGAAACCCTAACAACCGATCAAGCTTCTACCCAAGCCTTGATCAAAACCCTCTTTTACAAAGAGACAAATGAAAGCAAACTTAAACCCTCTAATAGGTGTTTGTTTGCACAATTAAGCACTCACCCAAAACCTAAAACACTTGAGCAAATTTGACAATTTTGGCTCACTAGTGTTTGTCTATACAAGAAATGACACTTTAAGCACTAAGACAATTTCTTGATCATTTGTTGATTGACAATTGAAGCATTAGTCTTCTCTTGATGCTTAGAGGTCCCTTTTATACTCCCAAATGAGTTTATAGCCGTTTAGGACCGTTGGGGTTGAAATAGAGTCGTTGGAGCCTTTAATTCCCTCCATAAATGCAGTTCTGCAGCTCCCCGTTTCGAAACGCTCGAAGCCGTTTCGAAACACCCTCAATATAGAAAGAGCCGTTGCAGTCTGTCAGGGTACCCGTTTCGGAACACCCCCTTTCCGTTTCGGAACGCGTATCGGAACGCTATAAGCCCGTATCGAAACGACCTGCATTTAAAAGTTAGTTGAGAAAGAGCCGTTGGGGTTTATGACCGTTGTGGTCAGTGCCACGTGGGCGTATCGAAACGGCCTAGTCTGTTTCGAAACGCTGGCCCCGTTTCGATACGAGTATCGAAACATTTTGGCAAATGGAGGCACCTGTTTCGAAACGCCATAAGGTGTTTCGAAACACTTGGTCAGTTTTGTGAAAATTGGCCTTTGAAAACATGAAAAACCTTTATGAAAAATTCCTTAAATATTATTTCAAGTTGTTTGGACTTTGGAAATGTTTTAAATACTTTTTAAATCAGTCCAAAACAGTTTTCAATTATTATATCAAAACATTAGTTCTACAATCTCCCCCTTTTGATATAATAAAACTACTTGAAAAATTGTTTGGAATTCTCCCCCTTTAACTTTAAAAAGTGAATAAGAGATTAAAATTTTAATTCACATAAGGCTCCCCCTTATTCATTTGAAAATTCAATTTTTCAAACCATTTCTCCCCCTTTTTGTTATATCAAAAAGATTTAAAACATTAAGTTCAAAAATAACAATAGAGGTAAAAATTTGACAAAAGTATGAATTTTGGTTTTAAAAATGGCTCCCCCTTACTCAAGGCATCATTGAAATGTTAGTCACAACATATATGATCATCTAGTTGAATTAAATAAAAAATAAGACAAATAAATTCAAAAACAACTAGAAATTTTACCAACACTTGAACCCAAGGGAGGATGTGAAGCCTTCCTTCTTCAAGTGTTCTTCCTTGTGTGCATGGAGATCCCCCTCAATGTTTGACTTGTTGAACATCTCCATCACACCTACAATAGACAATCAAGTAACTTTTGGTATCCAAATTGCTTTGGATCCATAAACGTTAGTTGCACAAAATTTAGTCCCCTTTGGAATCCATTTTTCAATTTCATCCTTTTTAGTTGAAGTATTAAGTCCTTTTGGGACCCAAACACTTCTAAAACATTTTCCATTCACAAATCTAGGGGCACTAGATTGTCTAACATAAAAATTTGATTTTCCAAAATTGTTTTTCTTTTCAAGCTCTTTGGAAATCAAATCTTTTTCTTCTTGAACTTTTTGAAGCAATTTTTGTAAATCAAGACATTTTAACTCAAACTCTTCAAGTTTTGCTTCAAGTTCAAGTTTGGTTTTAGAAAGCAAATCATTTTGAATTTTTAACTTTGAAATCAATTTATTGTTTTTCAAAATGTGGCTTTTAAAATCTAAAACCAAATCATCATAGGCATCTTGTAATTCATCAAA
This sequence comes from Hibiscus tridactylites, assembly GCA_958450335.1. NCBI lineage: Eukaryota > Viridiplantae > Streptophyta > Magnoliopsida > Malvales > Malvaceae > Hibiscus > Hibiscus tridactylites. The sequence goes on along the minus strand of OY288267.1, from coordinate 35,059,003 downwards.
AGTGTAAGAGCATGAAGTAGATGAATTAGAAGTTACCCTTGAATCTTCTTCGATGGCCATAAGGCAAAGGTTGGCTTGTTCATCGTCGGTGGAGTCCTCATCACTCCAAGTAGCCAATTGTGCCTTCTTCTTATGGCTTGAAGTGCTTGCCCTCTCCTTTCTTTTAGGTTCTCGTTCAAGCTCTCTCAAAGCTTTCTTCATGAAAGGGGCACACTTCTTGAAGAGATGAACTATCTCTTCATCTTCCTCCTCCTCTTCACTTGAGTAGACATGATGGCAAGTGGAGGATTTGAGAGCCATGACACTTGCATTGATGCCAAGCCCTTTGATTTTCTTCTCTCCCATAGCTCGAATTTCTTCCCTCTTCTTCCCATCCTCCTTGTTCTTCTTCATGATTTGATGAGTAAGAAGTGACCCCATGAGTTCATCAAGCTTCAAAGTCTTCAAATTTTTGGCTTCGATGATGGCGGTCCTCTTTGAGTCCCAAGACTCGGGAAGTGAGTAGATGAGCTTTCGAACAAGCTTTTCCTCCGGGATGGCTTCTCCAAAACCTTTAAGACCATTGGTGATGGTGGAGAACCTATCAAACATCTTCTCGATGTTCTCTTCCGGATCCATTTTGAAGTTCTCATACTCCAAGGTTAGGAGCCCAATCTTGGTCTCCTTGACTTCGTTTGTCCCCTCGTATGTGACTTCAAGCTTGTCCCATACCTCCTTGGCACTCTCACAAGAAGACATCTTCTCATAGATGGTTGGGCCAAATGCACAAAACAATATGTGCAAGGCTTTGCAATTAAGCTCCATCTTCTTGCGATCGTCGGCACTCCACTCCGCTTTGCTTCTTTGAGGCACGAACGGACCATCTTCAACTATATCCCATAGCTTGTAATCTCTTGATTTGATGAAGAATTTCATCTTTGTCTTCCAATGGGCATAGTGGGTTCCGTCAAAGAAAGGCGGTTTGTCGATAGATTGCGCCATTTGAGCCGGTTGATGAAAAAGTGATCGAGCTTGCCGGATCTTCTCAATAGGATGTTAATCCTCACCGATTGAGCCAAGCTCTGATACCAATTGTTGGGTTGTGTGGGGCTCGATTCGATCAACCAATTATGCTCACCAAGTGGTGGAGAGGTGGATATTTGGGTGGAAGGGTTTAGGAAGCTAGAAAGAATAAAGACACAATGATTTATAGTGGTTCGACCTTCTAACAAGCACCTACATCCACTACCTTAGCTCCCCACTAAGGATTTCTCAACCAATTCCACTAATTGATTCGTCCCCTTTTCTAGGATTAGGAGGAAACCCTAACAACCGATCAAGCTTCTACCTAAGCCTTGATCAAAACCCTCTTTTACAAAGAGACAAATGAAAGCAAACTTAAACCCTCTAATAGGTGTTTGTTTGCACAATTAAGCACTCACCCAAAACCTAAAACACTTGAGCAAATTTGACAATTTTGGCTCACTAGTGTTTGTCTATACAAGAAATGACACTTTAAGCACTAAGACAATTTCTTGATCATTTGTTGATTGACAATTGAAGCATTAGTCTTCTCTTGATGCTTGGAGGTCCCTTTTATACTCCCAAATGAGTTTATAGCCGTTTAGGACCGTTGGGGCTGAAATAGAGTCGTTGGAGCCTTTAATTCCCTCCATAAATGCAGTTCTGCAGCTCCCCGTTTCGAAACGCTCGAAGCCGTTTCGAAACACACTCAATATAGAAAGAGTCGTTGCAGTCTGTCAGGGTACCCATTTCGGAACACCCCCTTGCCGTTTCGGAACACGTATCGGAACGCTATAAGCCCGTATCGAAACGACCTGCATTTAAAAGTTAGTTGGGAAAGAGCCGTTGGGGTTTATGACCGTTGTGGCAGTGCCACGTGGGCGTATCGAAACGGCCTAGCCTGTTTCGAAACGTTGGCCCCGTTTCGATACGAGTATCGAAACGTTTTGGCCACCGGAGGCACCTGTTTCGAAACGCCATAAGGTGTTTCGAAACACTTGGTCAGTTTTGTGAAAATTGGCCTTTGAAAACATGAAAAACCTTTATGAAAAATTCCTTAAATATTATTTCAAGTTGTTTGGACTTTGGAAATGTTTTAAATACTTTTTAAATTAGTCCAAAACAGTTTTCAATTATTATATCAAAACATTAGTTCTACAGGTTAGAAACAACGGATTTGACCTTGGGTGGTTCAGACACGGTCCCGGGAAGTTCGGAAGCTTGAAATGACTTTGTGGTTTGCATTGTTGTGCGAATGGTGAGTGGAAATGTTTTTAAGCAACGTTTTGGTTCAAAGATGGTTTTGAGAGAGTTTAGATTGAGCTTGAAAGGTCAATCTAAACTCAAGAGTAAGTTATTGTGTATCGCCTCTTTAAACTCCCCTTTTACCTTTTTTTTTCATTACATGAAGTTATAACTTGTTATGCATGAAATTTCAATACTTTGGAAGGAAGCATGTTGTTTGCTATTATGTTGTTGGTCATGCATGATGAAATCAATGGTTTTGTTGATATGCCTTGTAAAGTATATGTAAGTTGGTGCAGGTTGTGCACGGAAATGGTAAGTAAGACCATTTGCGGTTGGTAAGATTGTAAGAAGTAAGATTATGCATAATTGTGGATTTTATTGCAAGGTGTTTTTGGTCATGCATGATATAGTGCATCCATGTTGCATGATGGTGATTTGTATATCGTATTGCATGATTGGTGGAATCATGGTGAGTACATGCAACGTATGGAATGTTGTGGTGAGTACGTGCTAGGCACGGATGCGGTAAGAGGCAAATTTTGAGCTATTGATATTGATATTTTGGTTAACTATAGGCACTAGTATGTCTTGGGGTACAAATGATCGATCATTAGGATGAGAGTGTGCACACGGTTGAGTCAAATGCGCACGTGGTCTTGGTGATGAAAGTCACCAAGATGGAGTACGATGTACGCACCAGAAATCTTCTTTATATTAGTCGGTGATGAGTGGAATCCCATCGACGATGCGTGATGATGAGTGGAATCCCATCCGTAAGGTAACGATGATGAGTGTAATCCCATCGTAAGGTAATGTTGTCGATGTTGAGTACATTGAATGAAAGTTCCAACGAAAGTTATCCGTGTATCCGAATACACTTACTAGTTGCCAATATGATTCACGTTTATGTGGTTGATGTTGTGAGATGAATGTTAACATATTTATGTTGAGCATAACATGAAGTATGATGCCATGCTATATGTTGCTGTGAGTGAGTTATCATAAGTTTCTATGATGTTATTGGAGGGACATGATATGTTATGATTGATTATGCTTTTATGCAAACCATGAAGTGTGATGCCATGATAAATGTCTATGTTGTTGACTTATGGTTGATCTTGTGAGTTAGTAAGAGGATTATGTCGTTGGATGAATTGTAAGTGTTGGCTTTTGTTTTAAAGAAAGCTTTGAACCCTGCATTGTCGTTGTTATGTTTTCGAGCTCCGCTCACTAAGCTTTATGCTTACACTCTCCTTTTTCGACAATGCAAATCATTAGCGTGGAGTTAGCAAGGAGCAAGGAAAGGGTTTCCAAGCGTGTGATAGTTGCTCAAGTATGGTTTAGTAAATAATGTAGTAGTTTAGCAATGGGAAATGCTACGTGTTGGAGGAGCGTGTATCTAGACTCCTATTTGGTTAATGCTTTTGTGTTGTGGATTTGTAAACCATGTTTATGAGATGTTTAAGTGTTGTGTGAAAAAGCATGTAAGCCTTGTTTTATGAATGCGTATGTTTATGTTGAAGGCATGTAAACCTTGATTGTGCATTGCTTAAATGAACTTATGTTTCTTTTGGCTAAATGGTTTTGTTATGCATGCTTTTATGCAAGTTTCCTATCTAGATGCTTATCTTGTTGATTGATGCTTGGTCGAATAGTTAAATGGCTTTGTTTGTTCATCCGTGTTTGCCTAATGATGTTTGAGTGTTAATATTTTTTTCATCGAGTCGTTAGATGCTTTTAGAGTGGAGTTCTTTTGTGTTTTGCATCTAAAATGAGGTTTGTAGTGCAGGGCGTATCGATACGCCCAAAGCCTGTATCGATACAGTCCTATTCTTTGAACCTCATTTTAAGCCTTGCGTACCAGTACACAGGGGTGTATCGATACGCCAAAAGCTCTATAGAATTCTGAGAAATTGACGAGATTTTGGCGTATCGTTACATGTCCTAGGTGTATCGATACGGTCTTCGTAGTTTGACCGTGAGAAGTTGACCGTTGAGGGCGTATCGATACAGTCTACTAGTGTATCAATACGGTTCCCCTGTGTTGACTTTGTGTTGTTGACCAAGTCCAGGCGTATCGATACGGTCTTCTAGCGTATCGATACAGCCTATTGTAAAGGCTAAAATGGGTTGTTTAATTGCTTGTTTTGTGTATTTTGTATCCGCGTGTCTCTTCCGTTGCGTGTCCTATCACATAGAATATACTAAAACATCTAGACAAGATAACATTAAAAGAAATTTTCTAGGGTTGCTAATCGAAGTGGATCCTTAACGAGTTTCGCTCCGGTCTGTTATCTAGCACGGGACGAGGGGGTTACATTTGTTGGTATCAGAGCCTGATGTTTCCGGGAAGGTAAGTAAGGTAAGTTTGATGTGTTATGTCGTTGCTTTGTCTCGTTGAATGTTTTGCCATGTATGCTTGATGTTTGCTTGCTGGTACGGTGTTTAAAAGCATGTGTTAGCATGATGGTTGTGCTGAGGCGTAGTGTTGAGTTCTTATTGCTACTATTACTTATTTAAAAAGATTTTGAGTAAAGGAGTACTTGAGCACCTTGGACCCTTGCTCTTGCTAACCCTATATATTTTTGTTTCTGTGTTTTGTTTGTTGTTGTATTATTGGTTTTGGCAAGTATGAGACCGAGGTGTGGGCCTGGAGCTGGTAATAAGGAATCTGAGGTTTCATAGAATGTGATTGATGAGAGAGTTCATCGCTCTAGTTCAGGGCAGCATGGCTGTACCCGAGTTTGAGGTACATTTTGTTTGTTTGGGTCAGCGTGCATTTGAGTTGGTTCATGTTGAGAAAGAACAATGTGACCGATCCTGATATGATTTGGTAAAAGAAGTGAAGACCTATGAGTTGGCTTTAGAATGATATCGATGCTATAGCAGGTAATTTCTCGATACAGTCATTGAGTTTGTTTTCTTTGATTAATTTTGGATCTACGCATTCGTATATTTCGAGTGAGCATGCAAAGTTGTTGAGTTTACCTTGTGAGGTACTAGAGGTAGGTGTTAGTGTTACTAGCTCCTCCGGGGATACAGTTGTGGTCAGAAAGATGTAAAAAAGATGTCCGTTGATGGTTCAGGGTAACATGTTTCTAGTAGATGTGATGGAATTGCCTTTTGTCCATACCTAGAATTACATCAAAGCCATAAAACGACAACTCCATCATATCCACTGGAAATACATGCCCCTGAACCATTAACGGACACCTTATGTACATCTTCCTAACCACTACTGTATCCCCAAAGGAACTAGTAACACTAACACCTACCTCTAGTACCTCACAAGGTAAATTCAACATCTTTGCATGCTCACTCAAAATATAAGAATGCGTAGACCTGGAGTCAATCAAAGAAAGCAAATTCAGAGACTGTATCGAGAAGTTACCTGCAATCACATTCGTGTCATTCTGACCCTAACGCTGAGCATAAACTCTAGCCTGACCTCCGCCCTCCGACTAAACAACAACTACATGTGCTATATTCCTCTGGCCATCATTTCTCGGCTGGAAGTTAACTCGACCGCGCCCACAGCCTCTCTGAAAATCGACAGCTCTAGCAGAAGCCTGAACCTGAACTGGTGCATACCCAGCCTGATGTGGACAATCACGCCTAATGTGATCTCTAGCTCCACAGTTCCAACATGAGTGATAGTTCCCCAAACACTCACTGATGTGATTCCTCCCGTATCGAGCACACTCGGGCAAATGCCCACCAGCTCTCTGGCCCTGATGGCCCCTACCGTGGTTACCACCACCACGTCTATGGTCAAAGTGATGCCTATTGTCCTGATGCCTCTTGGCATCACCTCTATCAAAGTCGCCAGACCTTTTTCCGGAACTAGAACCGCCAGAACGTTTGGTTAAACCCAAACTGTGCTCTATGTCCTTGGCCTTAGCGACCAAGACATCAAAATTTGTGTAGTCAGTAGCCAAGGTGTATCTCTTTATCTCTTCACTCAACCCGTAGCGGAAATGGTCACAACGTTCTCTTTCAGTAGGAGCAAGCTCATATGCATACAGACTCAACCTGACGAACCGTATCTCATACTCGGTCCCTGTCAAGTCCCCCTGAAGCAATTCCATAAACTCTCTCTTCTTCTCATCGAGATAACGGGGACCCAGATACTTCTTGCGAAAAGCTGACTCAAAGAACTCCCATGTGATCTAGGCATCTGGCATGCCCGTAGTAATGGTGACCCACTAAGTGTAGGCGTCACCCTGAAGCAGGGATACAACACACCCAAGCCTGCATGCTCCAGTACAACCCATATGTGACAAAATACGGACAGTCTTGTCAAACCAAGTCTCGAATCTCTCGGGTGCCAACCCTCTGAACTCTTCGCCTCCCAAACTGCGAAGTCTCTAAAGTGGAAAACCGGTGCCCTCACCCTGAGGTTGTGCCACTGCCTGACCCCCAGCCACTGATGCCAGAAATGCCCCGGCTATCGCATGAACTAGTGGAGCCAAATCTATCACAGCCGGTCCTTGGCCACCCTAAGGTTCTACACCCTCAGCTCTCGCCTCACCTCCCTCTTGACGAGGAGGAGAAGGAGGAGGTGGAGGAGCATGCGCCTCAACAACCGGCTCAACTCTCGGAGTTGTTGCTCGTGGTTCCGGATGAACCATCCTAGGCCTGCCTCTAGGTCCCATCTCACAGCTAGTAAGATAACAACTACAAACAAACACATAAGGATTAAGTTAGCAAAGGCAAGGGTCCAACCGTGCTCAAGTATATTCCTTTACAATATCTTTTCAAATAAGTAATAGTAGCAATGGGAACTCGACACTTTGCCTCAACAAAACAATCATGCTTCCAAACACCATGCAAACAAACAAACAACAAGCATACATGGCAAAACATTCACCGAGACATAGCAACAACATAACACTTCAAACTTACCTCACTTACCTACCCGAGGTCTCGGAAATCTTAGGCTCTGATACCAACAAATGTAACCCCTCGTCCCGGTCTAGACGACTGACCAGTCCGAGTAGGTTACACGGGGAAAACTGAAGTGAAACCCGTTAAGGCCCCACCTCGGTTAGCAACCCTAGACAATTTTTCTTCAATTATCTTGTCTAGATGAATCATTTAATCCTAAGTGAGAAACGACACCGGAAAACAAGAACAAGACTATGCAGACGAAACGTAAGTTAATTTAAATTTACCAAGTGTCATGTTAGTCCGATTTCTTGCTCACGCGACCAAACCATACATAAACGAATACAAACAAGGCTTACAGGAAAGCTTACAACAAACAGGACCCAAGCCCAACACTTGAGGACCTTTAAAGATGCCAAAAGCCCAAATTACAGGCATGTGTTTCGAAACAGGCTTGTCCATTTCGATACACGGGCCCCAGTTTTAAAAGCTAGACCAGTCATACCGATACGACCCACCTCGTTTCGGTACATGAGTCTATTTCGCCTAAGCGTTCCAAAACACGTTCCAAAATAGGCCTTCATAGTAGCCTGTGTGCTTCTAAAATCAGTTTTCTGCATCTCCAAAAGTTCCCAACATGCCTCAAACAACAAGAAACAAGATACAATATGCATACACATACTCTAGAGGCAATCACCCTACTTCAAGCATGTTCAAACACTTAACATACATGTAAAGGCCAAGCCATTCGAAAGAACATACATCCAAGGTCAAATATTTAAAGAAGCAAGCATTCACCAATCACATGGCATATCAAGGTTTTCATGCCTTTAAACAAAACACATAAACATCATAGAACATGGTCATAAGCCTTCAAGACACAAAGCATTTAGGCAACAACATAAACATGGTTTGCAATCCACATCAAAGGCATTAACGACAAAAACCAACACATATGAGTCTAACAACGCTCATACAAAACACATAGCATCCCCATTGCTAAACTACCACATTATTTACTAAACCATACTTGAGCAACTACTAAAAGCTTGGATGCCCCTTCCCTTGCTCCTTGCTAACTCCACGCTAATGATCTGCATTGTCGAAAACGAGAACGTAAGCTAGAAGCTTAGTGAGGGAGCTCTAAAACAAAAACAACGACAATGCAGGGTTCAAGCATATCATCCTTAAGACATTCACAAGCATACATATGCATCAATATAGCAACATGGCTAAACATCGCAAGAATGCATGAACATGACATCTTACCTCATGTTATGCTAAACAAGATATAAGAATTATCTTAACAACAAACCCACATGAACAAATATATTGACAACTATTAGTTTACTCGGATATGCGGATAACTTCCGTTTGGATTCTCACCCCAACGTACTCAACAATAACATTACCTTCGGTGGGATTACATTCATCACTGGTCCTTGCATGGATGGGATTTCACTCATCATCACATGCCCTACGGATGGGATTCCACTCATCATCACGTAATAATATATAATTTCCGGTGGAATATTACATCACCGTACTCCTCCTTGATGACTATACGTCACCAAGGCCACATGCAAATTTGACTCAACCGTGTGCACACTCTCATCCTAATGATCGATCATTTATACCCAGTAATTAGCTAGTGTCAATCATACTTTCAAGTCACACCATGATAATCCATCATGCATTTCAACATATCAAACACCACATACATCTATGTATATAACAACATACATAATCAACACATGCTTTACAAGTCTACATCATGCATATTAAGCAAAACTCATAAAACACACAAGAGATTAAGCTACCAACTTAACCTCTACCTTGGATTGGCCTACCAAGCACAATCCAACTCCGCAACCATACACTTGAACCCATTTAAAACCATTTTAAATGATTCCACTCACCGAACTTCCTTAAGCAAACCGAGAAAAGCCAAATCAAGCCTTCACACCTTCCGGAATCATGCCCGAAGCTTCTCCGATGGTTTCCCTTGATTGTAACCAATAAAAATTAACTCATTACTCAACCAAATCATCACAAAACACTGTCACAACCCCAAACTACAACCACAAGCCAAATTCTTACACTTTCAAACCAAATTCAACACTAAAAATTCCCATTTTCGTATTCCCCAACAACCCAGCAGAAAACCAATGTTTCCAACACCCAAAACACCCTCAAAAGAACCTTCTAGTATCACTATAACACCAGCCCAACTCATTTTCACAAAACCACTCCAAAAACTCAAGTTTTAACCCTTTTAAAAATACCCCAAAAACCTATTTCGGAATTTTTGATAAAAACCCACCATTTTAAGTTATAATGTACCTTAGGGCAAGATTAGATCATATCTTAACTCTACATATCAAAAACAAATTGATAAGCCATTAAAGTTTCATCATTTTCTTCAAAACTTTGAAAACTAGAAAATCTCAACAATGATGTTTACCAAAAACTAAAACTATGAATGTGTTCGGAATAGGGAGGAGAAGTCAAAAATGCTCTTACCTTGATTAAAACACTTGAAATGAGGGAGGGATTTGATGGAATAGTAACCAAGGGTTTGGGAGGTTTTAGTTGTCGTGAAAATGAAAGAGCCAAGGAAGAAGATGAAGACTTTTGGTAAAAAGGCTCTTTTACTCATCCTTTTTTCCTTCCTTTAAAAATTTACAATTTTGCCATTAATGAAATTCAAACCCTTTTTAAAATAAAACCAAAGTCTATTTTAATTAAAACGAGTCAAACGACTCGAACTCGATTGACACCCTCAATTCCCGACCCCAAAACTCGGGTGTTACACTAACTCTGACTGTTGCAAGGTAATTTAGTGAATGAGGGGTTTTGATCGAGAAAAATAGAGAATAATTGTAAATAACTGCGAGAATAAATGAAGTAAAAATAAATTGACTAAATTAATTAGCCTCAAGCTTTTGCTCCGTTTCAATTCAGAGTGATCATTGAAAAAGAATTTTCACTCCGAATACATGTCGGTTACAGTCTACAAGGCCCAACCCTTGTAACTTGTTTTTCTCTCCGGCAAACCGATAATCTAAAATTAATTTTTAGATTACAGTTTTTTTGTTAGACTAACCACAACTATTGTCGTTAGAATAAAATCGTTTTTAAAGTTTTTGAAAAACTCGACTCGGACTATGTTGTCTCAATGAGAATCAAATCCAATCTCAATTTCTCTTAGAGAATCTGTCGCTAAGTGTGTTCATAGGAAGTTGAAACCATGACTATCGTCGATCCTTCCTCCCAACTGTAAATCTTAACAACAATCAAGTCAACGCTAGCGTTTTTGAAGTGAAAGCGAAAATATTTTAATAGAAAGGTCGATTGCCGATCTAGGTTTCCAGAAAACTGAGAATGTAAAAACGAAGTTGTTAAGTGCTTTTAATTCTGACGAAGTGAATTGAAGCTTCGCTTTAAGTCTTTGGCTAATGAAAAATTTAGCTAAGCATGATTATGGAAGAAATCATATTTAGCATTTTTTTTAAAATAAAGTAAAAAAAAACTAGAAGAGTAAGAACGTAAAGAGAAAGGGAATTTTATATGCTTTAAAAGTAAAAACAAGCTAAGAACAAGAGATGATCTTGCTTGCTTACCCCAAAAAGGTATTTATAGTATCTTAAAACCCTAAAAATAACCTAAAAAGATAAAATATAAATCCTAAAATTTTTTACACTGGTGGTCCTGGGTTCGATTCCCAGCGGCACCAATTATAAAAATTTTTTGTAGAGTCCAGATGGGCAGATCGGCCGCTAATCGTTGAGTCGGACTCTAGAGTGGCTATTGGGTGGGTGCTGCAGGTGGACCACCGGCCGTGGCGTTTGTGGGAATATTTTTGTGTGATTGATCGCGTGTGTTTGAGGTTAGGCTCCGTGTGTTTCTCTCATATTTACCGGGAGGCGAATGGGCTAGCTGATGCGCTAGCAAAGGAGGGGGTGTCTCGTGTCTCTTTGTTCCAGGCTTCGTTATGATCGTTAGGGGGGTCTGTTGTTTTTAAAAGTCAACAAGTCGTACTCTTTTCCTCCATTAGGATTAGGGAGGTTTTTAATGAGGCGCTTGTTTGACTTGCGTTGTATATTCTCTTTAATAAAATATACATCGCTTTGCTGATCAAAAAAAATAAATCCTAAAAATATTTAAATTAAATACAAATGATAATTTCAAGTTTGAATTTAAAATTCGTCTGATAAGCTATCAAAATGCGGCTGATAAGCTATCACCGTTGCTGATGTCATCTTTTAAAATTGCTATGTGGCATCCAATCAGCTTTTCATGTCTAGACCCATGCCCACTAGCCCAGCCTTGACTCCAGATAAAATTTGTAGAATTTTTTTCTCTTTTTAGTGTGTTTTCCAGAATTAAAGACCTGCACGAAAAACGCATAATAAAGTCCAAATCAACATCATATTCTAACCATTAGAGGCATAATTAAAGATGAAATAGTGATCATTTTAGCTACGTATCATCATGCTTGCATTCACTTCAGAGAATACCTCCCATAATTTTTTTTGAATCAAGACGATTTTTCGTAGCTTGAACTTGGGAGATGTCTATAGTCGAGTTTTTCAACGTAGAAGAACTATTGCTTTGGAGCAAAACCACCATGATTTATCGCACTTTAAAATAATAATTTAAAGAATAAAAAAAATCAAAATTTACCGATATTGATTTTCCTCTCGAGGGCAATGGAGATATAACAAATGACCAAGACATCTTCTTATAATAATCTCGTCTCTTTCCAAGCTATTATATCATGTAAAGCTCAAAACACGGTTAAAAATACCAACTTTCATTAGATAAAATAACATAATTATATAACTAAAATATATTATGATGTAAGAAGAATTGTTATCCAAAATAAAAGCTTACTCAACGTAGAACTAATCACCATTGCTTTTCAACTAGTTACTGAAACAAAAAAAAATACTTGACCCTATATAAACGAGGCAACCATCGTGAGTGTGATGAAATTCAAAAGAAATAAAGCCTGAGCAATGACAAATACGACCGCTCTACCTTTTTAGGTTACCACATAGATGTCGATATCATATTGAAATATTTTTAGGAACCAAAACAGTTGAGCGAGATCGCGCTGATAACGTGTTGCAAATAAAATATTGAAAAACGAACAAGAATAAAAGAACAAAGAGATGAGAAAAAGAGGGAGATTTTTATTATTCTCAAATATAGACTTGTGTATAATGTCTTCAATAAATCATCTATTTATAGGCATAAGAAGTACATAATACATTAAACTCTAATTAATGTAGATAATATTCCTAATGATAAAGTAAGTCAAATTTCCTTTATAAAGTTCTTATCATGATAGACATCCACATAGATAAATATTCATAACATAAAACATATTATTTACATATGTATCAATAAAAATATTATTTTTATGGTTTTTATATATTATTTTAAAAAAATATTCATTAAAATAATATATTTATGTTCTAAACAATATATAAAATACCATAAACCCTAAACCTCAAACTATAAAGTTTATGGTTTAAGGTTTGAACTTTGTAATTTAAGGTTTAGGGCTTAAGGTTTAGAGTTTTTATAAACTATTTATAATATAAATATATTATTTTTATGAATATTTTGAAGTTTTTTTTAAAAAATAATATATTTATATTATAAATATTATCTAAAGAATAAAAACAATACACTTATATATATTGATATATATATATATACAAATAATATATTTTATATTATTTATATATTAATATTATTTATAATGTTATTTATTTCATAAAATAATTTGAATTAATCTCAAGTAGTTTGAGATATATAATATTTGTGGTAAAATATTTTATAATTTTAAGTTGGTTTAGTGGTTAAGGTCTAGCCTTTCTATTTGGAGGTCTTGGGGTTCAAACCCTTCCAAGCACATGATTTTAATATTTTTTTCTCCAGCAAAACAACGTCGTTTTGGGCTAAATTAGGCTTTAAAACAGTCGCACCAAAATGACGTCGTTTTAACTTAACGAGAGTGTTAAAAGTTAACGACGAAGTGGTATTTTCGAGCCACAAACTAAAATTTAGTTTTAGTTTTGAACTATTTTAAAGTTCGATGGTATTTTCAAGTCAGCGGCCATAGTTGAGTGGTATGTGGTGTAGTTTACCCTATTTATTTTAATTCTTCACCTCACGCATTTACATTGTAACCTTTGTAAACTAATACTTTTTGTTTTTTTTCTTTTTATTCTCACCCATTTATATTTGTATTTAATTTTTTAATTAATTAAGTTGTATTAAAAATAATTATATAAATAATAAATTAATATATAGATCCTTCAAATATGCTTAGTAATGTTATATTAAAAAATTGTTTTTCATTATCTAATTAATAATAATAGATACAAAATAATAACTTTTTGATAAATATATTGATAACTAATAAACTATTCAAACAAGTGTCAAATATAATCATGTCCTTATATGTCATTTTGTTTGTTTAAATAATCAAACAACTATAAACTATTTGTTAATTTTACCAAACACTTTTAAAAATCAACTAATACAATCCGCTAGTAAAACTAGCTAATTCAATCAGCTATCAACTAATGTAATCTACTATAAGCTATATGCTAATTGCCAAACGTGGCCAATATACATATTTACATATCTCTTCATATTTTCCCCAAAAATGTTAGTATGATTTGTAATGTCATTTAACAAATTAAATATCATTTGGAATTATGTAATATATTTATAGCGAAAATATTTGATGTACAAGCATAAAAAATATTTGTTTTTTCACAAGCATACATGTTTAACCATTAAAACCTAAAATCTAAACTCTAACCCTAAACCAAAAATTTAAAACAATAAACTTTAACCTTAAACCCTAAATTTGAAACCCTTATATGTACAGTGATGTCTGGAAAGGGGAGCAGCATGAGCGACCGCTTAGAGCCCCACCTTTTACCTTCATAACTTCATATATTTTTCTAGGGAGAATCTAATAAGTTAGTGGTTGACCCTTATTTTTTTCTAGTTCTATTTATGGTGATTTTTTACAAAATAATGTGTTTGATACATTTTAATTATGTTTTTATGGTTTATTAATGAAATATTAAATGAATTGTTGAAAATAATGTTATATATTTTCGTTTTATAAAACTTTTTTTGAATTTTGATTTCTGAGACGCTTTACCTCACAAATAATCAGGGGCATGTTTTGGAATCTCAAGATTAGATCTCAGATGAGGCAATAAGGTATTATGAAAATATGTTGGGAGGTCCAGATATGTTGTTTCTGGTCCCACTTTGAATTTATTAAAAGATTTATTGGGTTGTAAGTTTTCAAACACTATTAAGGAGGCCCTCAATTGCAGGGTGACTAGGAAGGAGTGTAACACCTAAGTTTAGAGGTCGTGTGTTAGGTGAGTAATTTGGGTTCGTGTTGTTGGGCTTAGTTTAAATAAAATAGGCTTGGTTTTGATTTAAAAGGGCATGTGATTTCATTAAGGGTAAAATGGAGATTTTCTAATAAGAAATATAAAACAAGTAAAAGAGTCTTTTGAAAGTCACCATCTTCTTCTTCCTCCAAACAAAACCCACGACCTAAAACCTCCCTAACCCCGAAACACTATTCCATCAACTTCCTCAGTGTTTCAAGTGTTTTTATCAAGGTAACGATGTTTTTGACTTCTCCTCTTCATCCTTAACGTTTCTATGGTTTTAAATTTTCATAAACTCCATTTTTGAGATATTTCAAATGTTCAAATTTTAAGTAAAAGGTGGAAACTTTGTTGGGTTTTTATTGAGCTTCTGATTTGTAAAGTCTAAATATGTTATAATCTTACTTTTAAGTGTAATATATCTTAAAATGATGAAGTTTTGTTGAAATCTCGAAATGGGTATTTGTGGGTACGTTTAAGGATAGAAATCTTGAGTTTTGAGGTGGTTTTGTGAGGAAAAGTTGGGCTGATGATATGGTTATGCTTGGGATTGTATTGAGCATGTTTCGTGATGATTTGGGTGATGAAATTGATGGGTTGTGTTCAAGTCCGAAAATGAAGAGTTTGGTTAGTTCTTGGCTTAGAAATGTAGTGAAATGGTCTTGAGATTGTAATATGATTTGTGGCAGTGATTTTGTGGATGTTTTGATAAGTAATACGCTGTTTTTGGTTGATTAGAAACAAAGGGAAACCGTTGGAGAAGCTTCGGGCTCGATTTCGAGGAACTTGGAGGCTTGATCGACATTCTTGGCTTGTTTTGAGGGTGTTTGGTGAGTGGACTGTTTTCAATGGTTTTAGATTGGTTCAAAGTGTGTTGTTGAGGTATTAGATTGAGCGTGGTAGGCCAATCTAATGTGGGATTAAGTTGGTAGCTTAATCCCTTGTTCAATCTTATGTATTCTTGTTAAATATGCATAAATTCGATCTTGTGCGATAATTATCCTATTATGCATGTTATGAGGTATTTATGTTGCATGATGGTGGCTTGTATGTTGTGTTGCATGATTTTAAAATCATGGTGAGTTCCCGCTTAGTATGTTGGCACTAGTTGTGTTACCGGATATAAATGATCGATCATTAAGATTAGTGTGCACACGATAAGAGTCAAATTCGCGCGTGGCCTTGGTGATGTGGAGTCACCAAGAAGGAGTACAATGAAGTTACATTCCACCAGAAAGTGTATATGTGTGATGATGAGTGGAATCCCATCCGTAAGATAAAACAATAATGTGTGAAATCCCATCGGAAGGTAATATTGTTGTTTGAGTACGTTGGGGGAAAATCCCAACGGAAGTTATCCGCATATCCGAGTAAGCTATATAGTTGCCAATATACCTTGTTTATGTGTGATCGATGTGGTAAGATGTTCTGTTATATCTATGCTAAGCATAACATGAGGTAAGATGCCATATTCATGCATTCTTGTAGCGGTTGACTATGTTGTTATGTTAGTGTTAATGCATGTCTTGTTGATGATTTATGGATACCATGATTTGGACACTGCATTGTCGATATTTGTTTTTGAGCTCCCTCACTAAGCTTTCAAGCTTACGCTATCATTTCCGATAATGCAGATCATTAGTGTGGAGGTTAGCAAGGAGCAAGGAAGGGGAACCCAAGAGCGTGTGTTGCTGCTCAAGTATGGTTTTTCTTAAATAATGTAATAGATATCAATGGGGATGCTATGTATTGTAGGAGCGTATGTTAGACTCCTATGTGTTGGCTTTAATGTTGTTGATGGATGCTTATGTTTTATGTTGAAGGGATGTAAATCTTATTTATATGATGCTTATGCTGCTGCTACATGATTCTTATCGTTAAATAGTCTTGTTATGCATGCTTGTATGTTTAAACATGCCCTGTTGTAGGATGGGTTGCCTCTAGACTTGGTTGTATGGTTGTTGCTCTGTGATCCTTGATGTTTTGGGGCAAGTTTGGGGACAATTGAGGTTGCTAAAGTCTGTTTTCGAATCACTCTGTGAGCAGGCGTATCGAAACACTCGAAGTGGTTTCAGAACGGTTGTAGCTCCAGGGATACTTGTATCAAAACGGGGGTGGTGTCGTTTCGATACGATTCGACACTCTGAGCTCATGTTCCGGTACGCGTATCGATACAGTTTGCCACTGTGAGCACCTGTTTCGGAACAAGTTCTGAAATGTTTTGTCAGTGTAGACCCCGTTCCGGAACAAAGTGGACAGTATCGGAACGGCTTGGTCTGGCTTTTAAACTAGAGCTCGCGTTTCAGAACGGGCAAGCCTTTTTCGAAACGCATGCAAGTAAATTGACTTTTTGGCATCTTCAAATGTTCTTGAACGTCGCGTTTTAGTCCTAAATGTTCGTTTGTTCCCTTGTTGAGCGTTTATGTATCTTCTATGTATGGTTTTGCTTCGTACGCACGAAATTGGACTAACATGTCACTTGGTAAATTTAAAGTTGGCATAGGTTCTTCTTGGGTTGTTTCGCTATCGTTTTCCACTGTCGCCTTTACATAGGGCTTTTTTGATATTTAGACAAGATAATTAAATAAAAATTTTTAGGGTTGCTAATCGGAGTGAAGCCTTAACAGGTTTCGCCCCGATTTTCCCCGTGTAACCCGTTCGGATCGGCCTAGCGGCTAGACCGGGACGAGGGGGTTACATTTGGTGGTATCAGAGCTTGAGGTTACCGCGACCTCGGAAAGGTAAGTAAGGTAAGTTTGAATTGTTATGTTTCTCCATCTCTATGTATGTTGTACGGTGAATGTTTTTGATATATATGCTTGTTGTTCGCTTGCTTGCATGGTGCTTGAAAGCATGTGTTAGTGTTGAGGCATAGTTGTCGAGTTCCCATTGCTACTATTACTTATTGGAAAAGATTTTGTAAATGAATACTTGAGCACCTTGGACCCTTGTCTTTGCTAACTCAATCCTTATGTGTTTATTTTGTTTGTAGTTGATATCTTGCTTGCCGTAAGATGAGACCTAGAGGCAGGCCTAGGGTGGTTCATCCAGAACCATGGGCAGCAGCTCTGGAAGTTTAGCCGGTTTTAGAGGCGGAGGCTCCTCCACCTCCTCCTTCTCCTCCTCGTTAAGACGGAGGTGAGGCGAGAGCTGAGGGCGTTGGACCTCAGCTTGGCCAAGGTTTTGCCGGTATAGATCTAGCTATGTTGGTTCAGGCTATAGCTGGGGCTTTTTAGGCAGCTATGGTCGAGGGACAAGTTGTGGTACAACCTCAAGGTGAGGGCACCTATTTGCCACTTGAGAGGCTCCGTAGTTTGGGAGGTGAAGAATTCTGAGGGTTGACAGCCGATAGATCAGAGGCTTGGTTTGATAAGACCATTCGTATCTTGTCTCAAATGGGTTGTACTGGGGCACACAGACTGGGATGTGTTGTTTCTTTGCTTCAGGGTGATGCCTACACTTGGTGGGTCACCATTACTACAGGCATGCCAGATGCTGAGATTACTTGGGAGTTCTTTGAGTCCACTTTCCACAAGAAGTATCTGGGTCCCCGCTATCTTGATGAAAAGAAGATAGAGTTCATGCCCTTGCTTCAGGGTGACATGAGAGTGATTTAGTATGAGGTATAATTTGTCAGATTGAGTCAGTATGCATCCGAGCTAGTTCCTAGTAAGAGGGAACGATGCAACTGTTTCCGTTACGGGTTAAGTGGGGAGGTGAAGAGGTATACTTTGGCTATGGATTACACGAACTTCGATGTCTTGGTCGTTAGGGCCAAGGACATAGAACACAGTTTGGGTCTGACCAAACGATCAAGTGGTTTTGGTTCAGGGAAGAGGTCTACTGACTTTGATAGAGGTGATGCAAAGAGGCACATGGACAATAGGCATCATTTTAATCACATACGTGGGGGTGGTAAACACGAAAGAGGCCATCGGGGCCAGAGAGCTAGAGGGCGTTTGCCCGAGTGTGCTAGGTGCTGGAGGCATCACACCAGGAAGTGTTGGGGAAACTTTCATGCGTGTTGGAACTGTGGAGCTAGAGATCACCTTAGGCGTTATTGCCCACATCAAGCTGGGTTTGCACCAGTTCAGGTTCAGGCTCCTGCTAGAGCTATTGAGTACCCGAGAGGCCGTGGGCGCGGTCGAAGTAACTTTCAGCCAAGGAACGATGTCCGGAGGAATATAGCACATGCGGTTGTGGTTCAGTCGGAGGGCGGAGGTCAGGCTAGAGTTTATGCTCAGTGAGAGAGACAGGACGACAAGGATGTGATTGCATGTAACTTCTCGATAAAGTCTCTGAGTTTTCTTTCCTTGATTGACTCTGGGTCTACGCATTCATACATTTTGAGTAAGCATGCAAAGATGTTAAATATACCTTGTGAGGTACTAGAGGTAGGTGTTAGTGTTACTAGTTCCTTCGGGGATACAATAGTGGTTAGGAAGATGTATAGAAGGTGTCCGTTAATGGTTCAGGAACATATTTTTCCAGTAGACATGATGGAGTTATCGTCCTATGGCTTTGTTGTGATTTTGGGTATGGATTGGCTTACAGATCATAGGGCTAGGATAGATTTCGAAAAAAAAAGAGTCTACTTGAAGCTTGCGGATGACTACGAGATTGTGGTAGTAGGGGAGAATGTAAAATTCATATCGAATGTTGTTTCAGACTTAGAGGCTCAGAGATTAGTTGAGTTGGGTTGTGAGGCGTACTTGGCCTATGTGATGAACCCGAACATGAATGAAGTTAGACCGCAGGATATAAGAACAATGTGTGATTTTCCGAGTGTGTTTCCAGAAGAATTGCATGGTTTGCCACCTGACAGAGAAGTAGAGTTTGGCATAGAGATATATTCAGATTCTGCTTCTGTTTCAATTGCTCCATATTGTATGGCATCGAAAGAGCTGAAAGAGTTGAAGACTCAGTTACAAGAGTTATCAGATAGAGGTTTTATCCGCCCGAGTTCTTCGCCTTGGGGCGCTCCGGAATTATTTGTGAAGAAGAAAGACAATAGTATGAGGATGTGCATCGATTATAGACAGTTGAATAAGCTAACAGTGAAAAACAAGTATCCCTTGCCGCGTATCAATGATTTGTTTGACCAATTGAGAGGGGCATCAGTCTTTTCGAAGATTGATTTGAGATCCGGTTACTACCAGTTGAAGGTAAAGGAGGGTGATGTACCGAATATAGCTTTTAGGACTAGGTATGGCCATTACGAGTTCTTAGTTATGCTATTTGGGTTGACAAATGCACCAGCTGCTTTCATGGAAATGATGAACATGATCTTCCATGAGTACTTAGATCAGTTTGTGGGATTAGAGTTGATTTGAAGAAGATAGAAGCCATTGTTGAGTGGAAAAAACCAAAGTCTGTGATAGAGATTCATAGTTTCCTAGGCTTAGCAGGTTACTATAGGAGGTTTGTGGATAGGTTTTCGAAGATAGCCGCTCCTTTGACAAAATTGCTTTTGAAGAATGTTCAGTTTGAGTGGTCAGATGCGAGACAGCAAGCCTTTGAGAAACTAAAAGAAGCTTTGACATATGCACCGATTTTGATCCAGCCAGAGTCGGGGAAAGAGTATATGATCTACAGTGATGCTTCATATGTAGGATGAGGTTGTGTGCTCATGCAGAACGGAAGAGTTGTAGCTTATGCCTCGAGCCAGTTAAAGAATCACGAGCGTAATTATCTGACACACGACATAAAGCTAGCCGCAGTTGTGTTTGCCTTGAAGATCTGGAGACATTATTTGTATAGTGAAAAATACACAATGTATACGGATTACAAGAGTCTGAAGTATTTAATGACTCAAAGAGAGTTGAACCTTAGATAACGTAGGTGGCTAGAGTTGCTTAAGGACTACGATCTCACGATTAAGTATCATCCGAGTAAAGCCAATGTAGTGGCAGATGCTTTGAGTAGGAAGGTAGATGTTGAGTTGAGAGCCATGTTTGCTAGTTTGAGTTTGTCTGGTGATGGTGGTCTATTGGCCGAGCTTCAGGTTAGACCTACCTTAGGCTAGCTGATTAGAGAAAAATAGTTGTTAGATAGATCTTTGGCACCTCACGTGCAAGATATAGTCGAGGGTAAACCATCGGACTACAGTTTCAGTGTTGATGGGGTCTTGTGTTTTAGAGACAGAATAGCTGTGTCGGATGACAATGATTTGAGACGTACTATCTTGACCGAAGCACACAGTAGCCTATTCGCTATGCATCATGGTAGTACAAAGATGTACCGTGATCTAAAGAATGAATACTACTGGGTTGGTTTGAAGAAAGATGTAGCCGATTTCGTGAGTAAGTGTATGGTATGGCAGAGGGTTAAGGTAGAACATTATGTTCCATATTAGATTTTTTGCAACCGTTGAGGAATCCATAATGGAAGTGGGAAAATATCACCATGGACTTCATTTCAGGTTTGCCTTTGACTCTTTCGAAGAAGAACTCAGTCTGGTTATAGTTGACCGCTTCACAAAGTATGCTCACTTTATAGCTGTTCATATGACTTACTTCTTAGATAAGTTGGATGATTTATACATCAGTGAGATTATAAGACTGCATGGTGTGCCAAAGTCGATTGTGTTTGACAGAGATTCGATATTTACAACCAGATTTTAGGAGTGTTTGCATACTGCTTTGGGTACCCGATTGAATTTTAGTACGTCATATCATCCTCAGTCAGATGGTCAGTCAGAGAGGGTTATATAGATTTTGGAAGACACATTGCGTTGTTGCATTATTGACTTTCAGGGTACTTGGGAGAAACACTTGACGTTGGTCGAGTTCGCATACAATAACAGTTATCAGTCGAGCATTTAGATGGCTCCGTATGAGGCACTATATGGTAGAAAATGTAGAACTTCGATTTGTTGGGCCGAAGCAGGTCAGAAGTTATTACCGATGCCAGATTCGCTTAAGGGGACTACCGATAAGGTGAAGTTAATCTGTGATTGTTTGAAGGCAGCTTCGGATAGACAGAAATCCTATGCCGATTTGAAAAGGAAAGAAGTTGAGTATGTTGTGGGAGATAGGGCGTTCTTGAAAGTCTCTCCGTGGAAGAAAGTTATGAGGTTTGGAAAAAAAGGGAAATTGAGTCCGAGATACATTGGGTCGTATGAGATTGTGAAGCGAATCAGTCTGGTTGCTTATCAGTTATGTTTGCCATCCGAGTTAGAGAAGATTCATAATGTGTTCCATGTTTCGATGCTTCGGAAGTATAGATCAAATATGTCGCACGTTATGCATGTGGAAGAGATTTAGTTGAACCCAGACTTGACATACACTGAAGAACCAATGGAGATCTTGGCATCATATAGCAAAGTGTTGCGTGGTAGACCGATTGAGTTGGTCAAAGTGAAGTGGCAACGCCAAGGTGTGAAAGGAGCCACTTGGGAGAGAAAGGAGGATGTGGAGAGGCAGTTTCCGTATCTCTTTTCGTTAGGTAATTTCGGGGATGAAATTTCCTTAAGTGGGGGAGAGTTGTAACACCCGGGTTTAGGGGTCGGGTGTTAGGTGAGTAATTTGGGTTCGGGTCGTTGGGCTTGGTTTAAATAAAATGGGCTTGGATTTGATTTTGAAAGGGCATGTGATTTCATTAAGGGTAAAATGGAGATTTTCTAATAAGGAAAATAAAACAAGTAAAAGGGCCTTTTGAAAGTCACCATCTTATTCTTCCTCCAAACAAAACCCATGACCTAAAACCTCCCCAACCCCAAAACATTGTTCAATCAACTTCCTTAACAATTTCAAGTGTTTTTATCAAGGTAACAATGTTTTTTACTTCTCATCTTCATCCTTAAAGTTTATATGGTTTTAGATTTTCATAAACTCCATTTTTGAGATATTTCAAATGTTCAAATTTTAAGTAAGATGTGGAAACTTTGTTGGGTTTTTATTGAGCTTTTGATTTGTAAAGTCTAAATATGTTATAATCTTGCTTTTAAGTGTAACATATCTTAAAATGGTGAAGTTTTGTTGAAATCCCAAAATGGGTATTTGTGATTGCGTTTAAGGGTAGAAATATTGAGTTTTTTAGGTGGTTTTGTGAGGGAAAGTTGGGCTGATGATATGGTTATGCTTGGGGGTTGTTTTGAGCATGTATAGTGATGATTTGGATGATGAAATTGATGGGTTGTGTTCAAGTCCGAAAATGAAGAGTTTGGTTAGTTCTTGGCATAGAAATGTAGTGAAATGGTCTTTAGATTGTAATTTGATTTGTGGTAGTGATTTTGTGGATGTTTTGATGAGTAATATGATGTTCTTGGTTGATTAGAAACAAGGGAAACCATTTGAGAAACTTCATGCTCGATTACAGGGAACTTGGAGGCTTGATCGACATTCTTGGCTTGTTTTGAGTGTGTTTGGTGAGTGGACTGTTTTCAATGGTTTTAAATTGGTTCAAAGTGTGTTGTTGAGGTATTAGATTGTGTGTGGTAGGCCGATCTAATGTGGGATTAAGTTGGTAGCTTAATCCCTTGTTCAATCTTATGTATTCTTGTTAAATGTGCATAAATGTGGTCTTGTGTGATAAGTATCCTATTATGCATGTTATGAGGTATTTAAGTTGCATGATGGTGGTTTGTATGTTTTGTTACATGATTTTGAAATCATGGTGAGTTCTCATTTAGTATGTTGGCACTAGTTGTGTTACCGGATATAAATGATTGATCATTAGGATGAGTGTGCACACGGTAAGAGTCAAATTCGCGCATGGCCTTGGTGATGTGGAGTCACCAAGGAGGAGTATGGTGAAGTAACATTCCACCGGAAAGTGTATATGTGTGATGATGAGTGGAATCCCATCTGTAAGAGAAAACGGTGATGTGTGAAATCCCACCGGAAGGTAATATTGTTGTTTGAGTACGTTGGGGGGAAAATCCCAACGGAAGTTATCCGCATATCCAAGTAAGCTATATAGTTGCCAATATATCTTGTTTATGTGTGATCGATGTGGTAAGATGTTCTGTTATATCTATGCTAAGCATAACATGAGGTAAGATGCCATGTTCATGCATTCTTGTAGCGGTTGGCTATGTTGTTATGTTAGTGTTAATGCATGTCTTGTTGATGATTTATGGATACCATGATTTGGACACTCCATTGTCGATATTTGTTCTTGAGCTCCCTCACTAAGCTTTCAAGCTTACGCTATCATTTCTGACAATGCAGATCATTAGTGTGGACGTTAGCAAGGAGCAAGAAAGGGGCACCCAAGAGCGTGTGTTGCTGCTCAAGTATGGTTTTTCGTAAATAATGTAATAGATAGCAATGGGGATGCTATGTTTTGTAGGAGCGTATGTTAGACTCCTATATGTTGGCTTTAATGTTGTTGATGGATGCTTATGTTTTGTGTTGAAGGGATGTAAACCTTGTTTATGTGATGCTTATGTTGCTACATGATTCTTATCGTTAAATAGTCTTGTTTTGCATGCTTGTATGTTTAAACATGCCCTGTTGTAGGATGTGTTGCCTCTAGACTTGGTTGTATGGTTGTTGCTTTGTGATCCTTGATGTTTTGGGGCAAGTTTGGGGACAATTGAGGACGCTCAAGTCTATTTTCGAACCACTCTTTGAGCAGGCGTATCAAAACGCTCGAAATGGTTTCGGAACGGTTGTAGCTCCAGGGATAATCGTATTGGAACAGAAGTGGTGCCGTTTCGATACGATTTGACACTGTGAGCTCTCGTTCCGATATGCGTAATGATATGGTTTGCCACTGTGAGCCCCTTTTTCAAAAGGAGTTCTGAAACGTTTTGTCACTGTAGACCTCATTCCGGAACAAAGTGGACCGTATCGGAACGGCTTGGTCTGGCTTTTAAACTAGAGCCCGCGTTTCAGAACAGGCAAGCCTATTTCGAGACGCAAGCAAGTAAATCGGCTTTTTGGCATCTTCAAAGGTTCTTGAACGTTGCGTTTTAGTCCCAAATGTTCGTTTTTTCCCTTGTTGAGCTCTTGTGTATCTTCTATGTATGGTTTTGCTTCGTACGAACGAAATTGGACTAACATGTCACTTGGTAAATTTAAAGTTGTCGTATTTTCTGCTTGGTAAATTTAAAGTCCCATGATCAGATGGGTACACCACCCATTTGTTCAAAATAGCTTGGGAAGTTGTTGGGGAAGATGTTGTTAAGGCTGTTGGTTTCTGATTTTGGTGCCTAAAATGTTGAATCCAAGTCACATGAAGGACTTTAGGCCCATTTCTTGCCGCAAATTAGTGTACAAATGCATAAAACTCATCATCATGAATATACTAAAAGTCTATCTACCTGACTCCTGAGAATGAGATTATTTCTAGCAGCAGAAGTTCTTTTATTCATGGATGAACCATTATAGACAATGTTGGAAAAAATCGATAATTTTGGAGCTTTGAATAAGAAATTGATTCAAATGTTATTGAGGAAAATGTGGAACCAATTGTTGGTTCGTAAATGTGCAGACGTGCATGATGTGGGTAACGCAAATGTCTAAACCGGTCTGGTCCTTCATAGGTTTGCAGATATTTTGACCAAAATTTGAAATGAATTTTCCTCAAATAAAAGTATAAATTTGCCAAATTTTATCTTGAAATTAAAAGGGTAAATATTGGAAGTTACCTTTAATTTAGATAATAATTTTGGAAATTACTTTATAGGAGAATCAATTGATTCTCAATATTAAATGCTCCAATAGGTCAAAATTTCCATTTATACTCTCATGATACTCCTATAAATAGGGAGTAAACCTTCTAGGTTTAAACACAATTAAAAAACACAGAAAAATTTTATTGTTTTACTCTGGGGATTTTACAAGTAGTTTTCGGTGGTAGACGAAGACAAGGTTCAGTTCATGATCTTTACAGTAGTACAACTGTGGGTGATCATTTGTTGTTGTATCTTTGTAACACCCGTGTTTTGGGGTTAGAAGTTAGTTGGGTTCGTGGGTCTGAGTCAGTAAAATTAATTTCAATCTATTTAACCCTAATTTGGATCTAATTGAGTTTTAAAATAAAGAGGAGGGACCACTTTGGTGATTTAACCCAAAAGAAATTAAAAAGGTAGACAACTTTTAAAAGGTTAAAAGAAAAGAACAAAAATGTGGTCTTCCCTCCCTCATTTTCTTGCTTTCAACGTGGAAACCCAAACCAAAACTTCTCCCAACTCTCATAAACTATTCCATTGATTTCCTCTTCAACCCAAGGTCATTTTTCAAAGGTAATAATATTTTCTCACTCTCCTCTTCGTTTTCTATCTATTCATGGTTGTAGATTTTGAAACTACCAACTTTTGAAAAGTTAGGGTTTGATGAAAGTTTGGGTTTTTACTTAGTTTTTCAATTGATTTTAAATTATCAAGTTGAGTTTTAGTTTATTCACCTTGAAATGCACCTAATATGTTAAAATGAATGAGTTTGGGTGAAAACCTGAAATGGGTCTTTGTAGCCAAGTTTAAAGTGCCTAAAACTTGATTTTTGGTGGGTTTTAGGATTAAATTGGAGGGCTGATGGTTTAAGTATGTTAGGAGGCTGTTTGGGGACCATTTGGGTGTCATTTGGGTGTTTGAAAATAGGATTTTCAGCTAGGTTTTGGAGGAGCACGAAAATGAACATTTTTGGGGGATTAATTTGATTGGAAATTGTTGAAGTTTGACTTAGGCTTAAGAGTTGACTTGATGAGTGAGTTTTAGCATTGAATTGAGAGTAATGGATGTGTTTTTGATTGGCTAGAAGCAAGAGGAGACAATGAAGAGGCAACGGGATAGAATCCGGGCTTGTAGGAAGCTTGCTTTGGTTGCTAAGGAAGGGTGGTGAGTGACTTTAAATGTGTTTTAAATTTGGTTCAAGTGTGTGTAGTGTATGAGTTGGAATGTGCTTGGTATGTCATTTCATTGTGGAGTTATTTGGTAACTTAGCTCTTTGATTCCATTAAATACTATTTATGCTTTGCCTAATTGCCATTGTGAAATGTGGTTTGATATGTGTATGTATATCTTGACATATGAATATGATGAGCATGTGATGTAAAAGGTGGATGTGTGATGTGGAAAATGAAATTGGCACTAATTAACTTACCGGGTGTAAATGATCGATCATTAGGATTAGTGTGCACACAAATTGAGTCAAAACGTACGTGGCCTTGATGGCGTTGAGTCATCAAGGAGGAGTACGGTGATGTAACATTCCACCGGAAATTTATATATATTCTACGAGATGATGAGTGAAATCCCATCCGTAGGGCATGTGGTGATGAGTGGAATCCCGCCCATGCAAGGTCCGGTGATGATTGTAATCCCACCGAGGTAATGTGATTGTTGAGATTAAATCTGCACATCCGGGTAAACTAATAGTGGCCAATTGAACTTGTTCTTATACTTGTGATGTATGACATTGAGATATGATACTTGAGCCTAGTATGATGTAAGAAGCCATATTATGACTCTTGAAAGACTAGCTAGGTCTACTCGTTGATTTAACTGTGTATGTTGTATGTGAGATTTAAGGATTGCATGCTTGAACCCTACATTGTTGATGTTTTCGATTTTAGAGCATCCTCACTAAGCTTATGGCTTACGCTCTCATTTTCAACAATGCAGATCATTAGCGTGGTGTTAGCTCGGAGCAAGGCGTAGAGGGCTTTCCATGTTTTGTTTCTCAAGTACGGTTAAACAATTATGTAGTAGCTTAGCAATGTGGCAAGAGTGTGTGTTTTGTATGAGCTATGTACGACTCATATATGGTTTTAATGTTTATGAATTGACTTGGATTGTAAACATGTTATGTCTTGTCAAATGCTTGTGTGATGTATGCCTTAGAGATGTTTAAGATTGCTTTTGATGGCATGTAAACCCTTTTGAGATGGTTTGTGCCTTTGGCTCTTAATGTATTTAAGCATGCCTTATATGAAATGTTACTAACGTGTATTTGCCATGTATGAATGATTCACCTTATGCCTTGTGTGTGTTTGAGCATGCTTGACATAGGATATATGCCTCTAGACCTTGTTTGCTTGTGTTGTGTGACCTTAGAGGTCGTTTGGGACCTTTAGATTTGGTGAAAATGCCTAAGTCTGGTTTTCAAAGGTTGCAGACAGCCCGCGTTTTGAAACGAGCTGGGTCGTTTTAGAACGAGTAAGGCTACAAGGACCCCGTATCGGAACGCGTTACGATACGGTTTGACCACTAAGAGCCCCCGTTCCGATACGGGTTTCGGAACGTTTTGGCTACTGGAATTCTGAGAAAATGACGAGATGAAAGCGTTTCAAAACGGGTCTAAGGGTTTCGAAATGGTCAAAATCTTGTTGACTACGAGAAGTTGACCGTTGAGGGCGTTTCGGAACGGTTAACTTCCGTTTCGATACGATCTCTTCGTAATGACTTGGGGCAGTTAACCTGGTCAAGGCGTTTCGATACGCCTCAAGGGTGTTTCGAAACGGCCTGCTTAATGGATAAAAATTGGACTGTTTAATTGATGTTTTGGGTTCGGATGATTGCTTCCTTCTTTTATTTACGTTGTTTGATCACATAGGGTTTAAATGAGCCTCTAGAAAAGATTGAATTAAAATAAAAAATTAGGGTTGCTAACCGAGGGGGAACCTTAACGGGTTTCATTTTGGTTTTCCCCGTGTGGCCTACTCGGACCTGTCATCCGACCAGACCGGGACGAGGGGGTTACATTTGTTGGTATCAGAGCTTGAGGTTACCGAGACCTCGGGCAGGTAAGTGAGGTAAGCTTGATATGTTAAGTGGTTGTATTGTTCGATGCATGTCTTGCCATGAATTCTTATTATTTGACTGTTCGTGTGATATTTTGAAGCATGAGTTGTTGCGTTTGGTGTAGAGTGTGTGCCCATTGCTACTATTACTAAATTGGGTAAACTACATAAATGGTCCTCTAACTATGTTCCAATTATCTTTTGTGTCCTCCGACTATCAGAAGTTACAAACTAGTCCCCCGACTAAAAAAAAGTAACAAATTGGTCCAACGCCGTTAAAAATTTAACGGCTGATGACGTGGCAGTTAATTTAAATTGATATAATTACGTACTTAGCCCTCAAGTTCTACACTTATTTTAATTTGACCCTAATTCTAAAAAATTAACCCACAAATTTTAATATTCTATCAATTTAGTCCATCTTCTTTTCTATTTCTCTTCTCCTTTAATTCTTCGATTCATTTTAAAATATTTGAACATGATGAAGCACAAAAGGTCAAGAGCAACACATGCTTGATATTTGAACTCAAACAGTTGGCTCTTTTGTGTGTTGCATCGACAATAATACTAATTAAATTAGACTCAATCAATAAAAAAATTTAAAATATTTATTTTCATGTAAACTAATTTTAAAATATAAAATCAGTATTTGATTAAATAGGAAAATAATTAAAAAGAACTCGTTGAATTTGAATTCCAATTGAACTATATTTTCATTGTGAAAATTATTTTACAATTGAATATGATAAATTATTATTTTTCTAAAAAAAATAATTTACTAACAACTTGAAGTCAACAAGAACTGGTTTCCTCTATCTTCACCCTCATTATCAGAATAGCAAATTCTAAATTCCTTTTTGATGGATTCTATTTTCTATTTCCTAAAATTGCCATGGAAAGAGTGAATCGAGGTCCACTTTCAACAAGAAGCAGCTTTGTTCAGATCACTCCCTTCAAGCCAAGAGATGAAGAACTCGTTTCAGAATAGAAAACTGCCGCCCAACATCTTTACAACTATGATCCCGAGACCCTCACATATACATACACATAATATGTACATATACGTGTTTAACATTAAAATTTTGATACCATCGTTAATGTTATAATAATATCAGCTACATCAATAATGACCTTTTATCTAACAAACTCCCCGTTGAATGGAGTGGTTTTTCTTTACACCTCGAGAACGTAAATATGCAAATGGCACGACGCCTCGACAGGTTCTGGAAGGCGTCCAGAAAGGATAGAGAGGTCTTCTTTAGAGGAGAGAAAGTTGGGTTAAACAAGACTTTAGTCTTTTACGAAGGTAAACCACCTAAAGGTGACAACAAAACCAACTGGACAATGCATGAATATGTTATTAACAAGAAGCTGATCAAGACCCAAAGGTCATCTGGTCAAGATGCAATTGTAGTTCAGAGTGAAGGCCGAGTGCTAGCGAATGAGAATCCACCTCTTCCTCAAAATGAAGAGTTTGATGCTGATGTCTCGAATATGCCGATGCCGCAACGGACTAGTTTGATGCCATGCTTCCACAGTATTCTGAACCTGTTTATCCTATGCCCGAACATAATTATTGGAATGTATACAAACGTTAGTTGTTAAGAGTTAGTTAGGAGGTTAGTTAGTCAGTTTCTTAATATGCCTTGTTGTATAAATAAGCACCTTAGTTCTCTAAGGAAGATCAGAAAGTTTTCTTCTTTGTATCAATAAGCAAAGATTATCATCTTCATCTTGTAATATGGTATCAGTTGAAATCTAACGCTTCTTGCGTTTTTCCAGCTTTCCTCTTCTTTCTTTTCTTTTCTTGCGTTTTCAATCATGGTGAATCTCAATGACCAATTTGATGATGGAAGCAATCCGTATTATCTGCATCAATCAGATAATCCAGGGATGATTCTCGTTTTGCAACCGTTGATGAATGATAACTACAACAGTTGGAAACGTTCCATGGTGATGGCTCTCTCAGCCAAAAACAAATTAGGCTTTGTTGATGGCTCCATTTCAGCCCCACCATTGCTCCCTGCTGA
This sequence comes from Hibiscus tridactylites, assembly GCA_958450335.1. Taxonomy (NCBI): domain Eukaryota; kingdom Viridiplantae; phylum Streptophyta; class Magnoliopsida; order Malvales; family Malvaceae; genus Hibiscus; species Hibiscus tridactylites. Next base: position 35,028,705 of record OY288267.1, on the reverse strand, counting down.
GAAGTATAATGCTTGGACGCGAGCCAACAACCTTGTCAATTCATGGCTCCTTAATGTTGTTTCTAAAGAGATTGCTGCTAGTCTCTTATACCATTCAACTGCAGCTGAGATTTGGAAAGATCTTGAAGATCGTTTCCAGCAAATGAATGGCCCTCGATTGTTTCATCTCAAGAAGAAAATCAATGAGCTTGTTCAAGGCACTTCTTCAGTAACAGTTTATTATACTCAGCTCAAGGTTCTCTGGGATGAGTTGTTGTCAGCAAGATAAATTTGTTCTTGTTCTACTTGCACTTGTGGAGGTGTTCGTAAAATGGTGGATGATACTCAAAAGGAGCAGACCATTCAGTTTTTGATGGGGCTTAATGAATCTTTTTCTCACATTCGAGGTCAAATCTTGTTAGTTGATCCTTTTCCCTCTCTTTCTAAAGTCTTTTCATGGGTTGTGCAAGAAGAAAATCAACGATCAATCTTGACAACCAGACCAATTGAAGCTGCCCTTGCTGTTAAGACTATAGCCAAGAAGAGTCGCCCTCAGTGCAGTCATTGTAATATGATGGGGCACACTAAAGAAAAATGTTATAGGCTTCATGGTTTTCCCCCTGGCTATGGTTCACGATCCAAGTCTTCTCAGACTGTTGCTCATTCCAATACTGTTAAAGGCTCGGATGCTTTGCCTGGTGTTTCTGGTGACTCGTTGACTCCTCAGCAATGTCAACAATTGATTGCCATGTTGACAAATCAACTACAAGCTGCTTCGACTCCTAATGTTCCTTCCACATCAATTAACTTCACAATGCAAGGCAAGATTCTAGCTTACATTAATAGTCTAAATTTTTCTGATTCTAAGCCTCCTTGGGTCATTGATTCTGGTGCTTCGCGGCATATTTGTTATGATAAGAGTTTATTTGAATCTTTCACGCCTATTGAAGGAGGGAACATTCTTCTCCCTGACAAATCTCTTATTTCAGTTGGTTTTGCTGGGAATGTTCGTTTGTCTCCTAGCTTGCTTCTCGAATCAGTTCTATTTGTTCCAGAATTCAGTTTCAATTTGTTGGCAGTCAGTGCACTGACCAAAGATTCTGATTTTCGTGTGTTGTTTTCTCACTCTGATTGTGTGATTCAGGATCTTCAGCAAGTGGTTGGGAGGGGTGAGCTGTTTCAAGGCCTGTATTTGCTTCGATTTCCTGACATGAATTCTTGTAATGATCATAATAGTATTTCTTGTATGAACTCGACTTTTGTAGTTCCTTGGCATGACAGATTGGGTCATCCAAGTTCAAATGTATTACATTTGATAAATGATGTTATTCCTTCTATGAATAATAATGAATCTTCTTGTTCCATATGTCCTCTGGCTAAGCAACACTGTTTGCCTTTTTCTTCTTCTGTTTCTCGGGCTAATTCTCCCTTTGCTTTAGTGCACTGTGATATTTGGGGTCCCTTTAAAACTCCAACATACAATAAACAGAGGTTTTTCTTGACCCTCGTTGATGATTTTTCCAGATGCACCTGGACTTTTCTGTTGCAACACAAGTCAGATGTTACTTCAATTGTTCCTTCTTTTATTAACATGGTCAAGAGGCAGTATGGCTATGATGTAAAAGTGTTTCGGTCGGATAATGCTTTGGAGTTACGCTTCACTGAATTGTTTGCTTCACTTGGCATTGTGCATCAGTTTTCATGTGTGGAAACTCCTCAACAGAATGCTGTTGTCGAACGAAAACATCAGCACCTTTTGGCTGTGGCTCGAGCTTTATTCTTTCAATCACGAGTTCCAGAAAAGTTTTGGGGTGATTGCTTGCTAACTGCCACATTTTTATCAACAGGTTACCATCTCCTGTGTTAAATGCTAAGTCTCCTTATGAATTGTTGCATGGCCATCTTCCTGATTATGGGGCTCTTCGAGTGTTTGGCAGTCTTTGTTTTGCCTCTACATTGAAGGCTCATCGAGGCAAGTTATTGAAAGGGCCTTACCTGGTGTTTTTGTTGGGTATGCCCCTGGTATGAAGGGTTACAAGGTTTATGTACTCAAGAGTAAATCCATTGTAATCTCTCGTGATGTGGTTTTTCATGAAGGGATCTCCCCTTTCCATAGTATTAATACTTCTGAAGTTTCCATTGATTTTTTTCCTGACATATGTTTGCCTCGTGGTTCTTCTATTTCTTCTCCTGATTCTTCAGCTCAATTCGAGGTGTTTCGAAGTTCATCGAGGGTGCAGGATACTGAACCAGCAGTTGGGGTTGGTGTGCCTATTGAACCGGTCATTGAAACTGTCATGGACCCGGTTAATGAGTCAATTCCTGAGTTATCAACTGCAGGTGTTATGCAAAATGTTGAGCCAGTTGTTGTTCCTGACTTGGTTCATGATCGTGTATCATCTAATTTTGATGAGCCTGTTGCTGAATTGGTGAATGATCATGTGTTACCTGCCAATGTTGAGCCAGCTGTTGGACGTGTTTCTCTCGATGATTTCTTACATGTGCATGGCTCATCCATTGAACCTGAACCACGTCGATCAACTAGGGTTGCTAAAAAGCCCTCCTACTTGCATCAGTATTATTGTAACATTGCTTCTTCATCGTGTTCATATCCTATTGAACGTCAGATTGTGTCATCATCAGTTTCTCCTTCCCATGCAGTTTTTCTTGCAAATTTATCTTCCACATCTGAGCTTTCCTTTTATCATAAAGCTGTTAAGTCTCCTGAATGGCGTGCTGCCATGCAGGATGAATTACATGCTATGGAGAGGCTTCATACATGGACTGTTGTTCCCCTTCCTCCAGGCAAGCAACCAATCGACTGCAAGTGGGTGTATCGGATTAAACATAATTCCGATGGCACGATAGATCGTTACAAAGCTCGTTTGGTGGCTAAGGGATTCACTCAGGTCGAGGGCATCGATTATACTGACACATTTTCTCCAGTGGCTAAAATGACATCGTTCAAGGTTTTGTTATCCTTAGTTGCTGTTCATGGTTGGCATCTCTTGCAATTGGATGTCAACAACGCTTTTCTTAACGGTACTCTTGATGAGGAAGTGTATATGAAGCTCCCTCTTGGTTATGAGACAAATGTGCAAGGAAATGACTTACTCTGCAAGCTTCAGAAGTCAATTTATGGTTTAAAGCAGGCTTCTCGACAGTGGTTTCAAACTTTTCATGTTGTGGTTCTGCAATTCGGTTTTGTTCAATCCCCATCTGAACATTCACTCTTCATTAAAGGTTCTGGTGATGATCTCGTTTCCCTTCTTGTTTATGTTGACGACGTGGTGATTGCTGGCAAACATTTGGAGTCGTTGCTTGCTGTTCAAAATTTCCTTAAAAGTCATTTCAAGCTTAAGGAGTTGGGTTCCCTGAAATACTTCCTTGGCTTTGAAGTTTCTCGTCAACCTAATGGCATATCCATGTGTCAGCGTCACTATGCTTTGCAATTACTTGAAGAAACAGGTTCTCTTGGTAAGAAACCAGCTGATTTACCTATTGTTGCAAATCATAAGCTCAGTATACATGATGGAGAGTTATTGCCTGATCCTCAAGTTTATCGAAGGTTGGTTGGGCGTCTCCTCTATCTCACACATACTCGTCCCGATATCACTTATGTCGTGCATCAGCCGAGTCAATTTGTTTCCACTCCACGACTCCCTCATCTCCATGCAGCTCATCATTTTCTTTCTTATATAAAGAAGGCTCCTGGTCTCGGTCTCTTTTTTCATTCCAAAGCTAACCTACAACTTAGCTGTTTTGTGGATTCTGACTACAGTGCTTGTCCAGACACGCGACGCTCCATTACAGGGTTTTGCACATATCTTGGCACCAACCTCATTTCATGGAAATCGAAGAAGCAGCATACTGTGAGTCGTTCTTCATGCGAGGCAGAGTATAGAGCCATGGCCTCTGCTACTTGTGAACTTGTGTGGTTGGCTGCTCTACTTTCTTCCTTACACATTGATACATCACCAGTTTTCCTTTACTGTGATAATCAGGCTGCGTTGCATCTTGCCTTGAATCAAGTTTTTCACGAGCGATCGAAGCACATTGAAGTCGATTGCCATTTTGTACGAGAGAAGCTGAATTCTGGATTTCTTAAGTTGTTTCACATTCGATCTCAAGGCCAGCTTGCTGACATCTTCACCAAAGCTCTGCATCTTTCTTCTTTTTCTGTTTTTTTGCTCAAGATGGGACTGATCGATGTTAATCCCAGTCCATCTTGAGGGGGGGCTATTGGAATGTATACAAACGTTAGTTGTTAAGAGTTAGTTAGGAGGTTAGTTAGTCAGTTTCTTAATATGCCTTGTTGTATAAATAAGCACCTTAGTTCTCTAAGGAAGATCAGAAAGTTTTCTTCTTTGTATCAATAAGCAAAGATTATCATCTTCATCTTGTAATAATAATCCTGCAAGTTTGATGCTGCTTTCAAGTGTAAGTTCGGTGCAGCAGCAGCAGTTTTCAGATATGTGTCCAAGTAATCGGTCACACTTGTCGTCAGTGCAGCAGCAGCAGCAGCCTTTTTTATGCCATACCGGAACAAAACCCTGCAATATTTTGTAATTTTATACCAACACATGTTCCATTGCCACCGTTGCCTCTTAATCAACAGTCTTGGTCGAAAGTTCTTCAGCAACAACAGTTCTCACACGTCGATCCAAGTAATCTGCCACACTTGACGCCGACGCAGCAGTACCAACAACAGCAGCAGCAGGTTTCAGGCAATATATCAAATGATAACAGGATTTGAATACCAATCTGACCAATGTCTAATAAACATAAAGATGGGATCAAAGCTTGAAAGTTGAAGGAGTGTCAGTGGAGGAGAGAGTATTCTGGTGCCGCCACAGTTCAGCAGCAAAACTCCAAAATTTATACATAATTATCCAAACAATTATGCTGGTGAAAATGAATTGAAGAATTAAAGGAGAAGAGAAATAGAAAAGAAGATGGACTAAATTGATAGAATATTAAAATTTGTGGGTTAATTTTTAGAATTAGAGTCAAATTAAAATAAGTGTATAACTTGAGGGCTAAGTATGTAATTATATCAATTTAAATTAACTGCCACGTCATCAGCCATTAAATTTTTAACGGCATTGGACCAATTTGTTATTTTTTTTAGTCGGGGGACCAGTTTGTAACTTCTGATAGTCAGAGGACGCAAAAAATAATTGAAGCATAGTCAGGGGACCATTTATGTAGTTTACCCTACTAAATTTAAAAAGATTTTATGGTAAAGGGAGTACTTGAGCACTATTGGACCCTTGCTTTGGCTAACGTAATCCATATCTGTTTGTTGTTGTAGTTATTACCTTGCTAGATGTACCATGAGACCACGTGAGAGGCCTAGGATGGTTCGACCGGAACCACGGGCAGCGGCTCCGGGAGTTGAGCCAGTAGTTAGAGTTGAGGCTCAAGTGGGAGAGCTTGTGGTTGGAGTTGGAGCTCCTCCACCACCACCTCCTCCACCCGGAGTAGGAGGTGAGGTCGGGGTCGAAGGAGAGGGACCTCAGGGAGGCCAAGGTGGCCAAGGACCGGCCTGAATAGACTTAGCTCCTTTGGTTCAGGCGATAGCCGGGGAATTTCAGGCTGCAATAGCTGGGGGTCAGGCAGCAGCACATCATCAGGGAGAAGGCACTGGTTTGCCATTAGAGAGACTCCATGGTCTAGGGGCCAAAGATTTCAGAGGGTCTACCCCAGAGAGATCAGAGTTGTGGTTTGAGAAGACTGTCTGTATCCTCGCTCAGATGGGATGTACTGGTGAGCGCAAGTTAGGATGTGTTGAATCCTTGCTTCAGGGTGATGCCTACACTTGGTGGGTCACCATTACTACGGGTATGAAAGAGGCCGAGATTACTTGGAAGTTCTTTGAGTCTGCATTCCGTAAGAAGTATCTGGGTCTGTGATACCTCGATGAGAGGAAGAGGGAGTTTATGGCATTGCTTCAGAGGAGTATGACCGTGACCGATTATGAGATCTGATTTGTCAGACTGAGTCAGTATGCTTCTGAGCTTGTTCCTACTGAGGTGGAACGATGTAACCGTTTCCGTTATGGGCTGAATGAAGAGATCAAGAGGTACACTTTAGCTTCAGACTACACTGATTTAGATGTCTTGGTCGCGAGGGCCAAGGACTTAGAGCACAGTTTGGGCTTGACCAAACGATCTAGTGGTTCTAGTTCGGGTAAGAGGTCCAGTGACTTTGATAGAGGTGATGCCAAGAGGCATCGGGACAACAGGCATCATTATGATCATAGGCGTGGTGGCGGTAACCACGGTAGGGGCCAACAGGGCCAGAGAGCTGGTGGGAAGTTGCCCATATGTGCTACTTGTGGGAGGAACCACACCGCTGAGCGTTGGGGAAATTTCAACTCATGTTGGAGTTGTGGAGCTAGAGACCACATTAGACGTGACTGTCCACATCAGGTGGGACAGGCACCAGCTCAGGCTCCTGCTAGAGCCAATGACTTTCAGAGGGGCCGCGGGCGCAGTAGAGGTAACTTCCAGCCGAGGAATGATGGTCAGAGGAACATAGCACATGTAGTTGTAGTCCAGCCGGGGGGCGGAGGTTAGGCCAGAGTTTACGCTCAGCGTGGGGATCAGCATGACACCGATGTGATCGTAGGTAACTTCTCGATACAGTCTTTGGGTTTGCTTTCTTTGATTGACTCTGGGTCTACACATTCCTACATATTGAGTGAGCATGCACAGTCGTTGAACTTTCCTTGTGAAATGTTAGAGGTAGGAGTTAGTGTTACTAGTTCCTTTGGGGACACGGTGGTAGTTAGAAAAATGTACAGAAGGTGTCCGTTGATGGTTCAAGGACATGTGTTCCCAGTGGATATGATGGAGCTTCCTTTCTATGGTTTTGATGTAATTCTGGGTATGGACTGGCTCACGAAGCATAGAGATAGGGTAGACTTTGAAACTAAGAGGATTTCTTTGCGGCTCACAGATGATTATGAGATTGTAGTGGCGGACGAGAACGTGAAGTTCTTGTCCAATGTAGTTTCCGTTCTAGAGGCTAAAAGGTTAGTTGAGTTGGGTTGCGAAGCATACTTGGCCTATGTGATGAATCCGAACATGAGTGAGGTTAGACCTCAAGACATCCGGATAGTATGTGACTTTCCTAGTGTGTTCCCGGAAGAGTTGCCAGGGTTACCATCGGACAGAGAGGTAGAGTTCACCATTGAGACTTATTCTGATTCAGCTCCTGTTTCGATTGCTCCGTATCGCATGGCACCAAAAGAACTGAAAGATTTGAAGACTCAGTTGCAAGAGTTAACAGATAGAGGCTTCATTCGACCTAGTTCTTCACCTTGGGGTGCACCAGTTTTGTTTGTGAAGAAGAAAGATGGAAGCATGAGAATGTGTATAGATTACAGACAGTTGAATCAGTTGACAGTGAAGAATAAGTATTCGTTGCCTAGAATTGATGACTTGTTTGACCAGTTGAGAGGAGCATCAGTATTTTCGAAGATTGACTTGAGATCAGGTTACTACCAGCTAAAGGTAAGAGAGGTTGATGTACCGAAGACGACCTTTAGGACTAGGTATAGACACTATGAGTTTTTAGTCATGCCTTTTGGGTTGACTAATGCACCTGCTGCTTTCATGGACATGATGAATAGGATTTTTCAGCAGTACCTAGATCAGTTTGTAGTTGTGTTTATAGATGACATCTTGGTGTATTCGCGAACTGAAGAAGACCATGACTGACACTTGAGACTAGTTTTGAAGACCTTGCTAGATCATCAGTTGTATGCGAAGTTGAGCAAGTGTGAATTCTGGATCCGAGAGGTAGTCTTCTTAGGACATGTAGTGTCAGCCGATGGGATTAGAGTTGATCCGAAGAAGATTGAGGCCATTGTTGAATGGAAACAACCGAAGTCTGTAACAGAGGTACGTAGCTTCCTAGGCTTAGCTGGATACTATAGAAGATTTGTAGAAGGTTTCTCTAAGTTAGAAGCTCTATTGACACAGTTACTTCAGAAGAGTGTTCAGTTTGAGTGGACAAATGCAAGATAGAGAGCCTTTGAGAAATTGAAAGAAGCTTTGACCCAGGCACCGATCTTGACTCAGCCAGAGTCCGGGAAGGACTATGTAGTTTACAGTGATGCTTCTTATGTAGGGCTAGGTTGTGTTCTCATGCAAGACAAGAGAGTAGTGGCTTATGCCTCAAGATAGTTGAAGACTCATGAGCGCAACTATCCGACCCATGACATAGAGTTAGTTGCAGTTGTGTTTGCTCTGAAGATTTGGAGGCATTATTTGTACGGTGAGAAATGCACAGTATACACTGATCACAAGAGTTTGAAATACATTATGACTCAGCGAGATTTGAATCTCAGACAGCGTAGGTGGTTAGAGTTGCTAAAAGACTATGATCTTGCCATTGAGTACCATCCGGGTAAGGCCAATGTAGTGGCCAGTGCATTGAGTAGAAAGATAGTCGTGGATTTGAGAGCCATGTTTGCTAGATTGAGCTTGTCCGGGGATGGTGGCTTAGTAGATGAGCTTCGGGTTAGACCTACTTTAGGTCAGTTGATTAGAGAAAACAGCTCTTAGATAGATCTTTGGCACCTCACGTGCAAGATATAGCCAAAGGTAGATCTTTAGACTACAGTTTCAGTACCGATGGGGTTTTGTGTTTCAAAGATAGGATAGTTGTGCCCGAGGACAGTGACTTGAGACGCACAATCTTGATTGAAGCCCACAGTAGTCTGTTTGCTATGCACCCTGGAAGTACGAAGATGTACCGTGATTTGAAGAATGAGTACTTTTGGGTTGGCTTGAAGAGAGATGTGGCCGACTTTGTGAGTAAGTGTTTAATATGTCAAAGGGTAAAGACGGAACATCAGATTCCCTCAGGTTTGTTGCAACCGTTGAGGATTCCGGAATGGAAATGGGAGAACATCACCATGGATTTTGTTTCGGGTTTGCCTTTGACTCCTACGAAGAAGAACTCAGTGTGGGTTATTGTGGATCGTTTTACGAAGTGTGCTCACTTCTTGGCAGTCAATACTACTTACACTCTAGATAGATTGGCCGATTTGTACATTGGTGAGATTGTTAGACTGCATGGTGTGCCGAAGTCTATTGTGTCCGATAGAGATCCGAGGTTTACATCTCGATTTTGGGAGTGTCTGCATACAGCTTTGGGTACCCGTTTGAACTTCAGCACGTCTTATCATCCTCAGTCAGATGGTCAGTCAGAGAGAGTTATACAGATCTTGGAGGATATGTTGCGTTGTTGCATCATTGATTTTCAGGGTACGTGGGAGAAGCACTTGCCTCTAGTTGAAATTGCTTACAATAATAGCTTTCAGTCGAGTATTCAGATGGCTCAATATGAGGCCTTGTATGGCCGGAAGTGTAGAACTCCATTTTGTTGGGCTGAAGTGGGACAAAAGTTGTTGCCTATGCCGGATTTGCTCAAGGGGACAAGTTACAAGGTAAAATTGATTTGTGATCGATTGAAGACTGCTTCAGATAGGCAGAAGTCCTATGCCGACTTGAAGAGGAAGGAAGTTGAGTTCTCATTGGGTGAGAAGGTATTCTTGAAAGTGTCTCCGTGGAAGAAAGTAATAAGATTTTGCCGAAAAGGGAAGTTGAGTCCGAGGTATATAGGACCGTATGAGATTGTAAAGAGGGTTGGTCCGGTCGCTTATCAGTTGCGTTTGCCATCCGAGCTAGAGAAGATAAATGATGTATTCCATGTTTCGATGCTCCGTAAGTATAGGTCTGATCCATCGCATGTTATGCCTGTAGAGGAGATTGAATTGAATCCGGATTTGACTTATGAGGAAGAACTAGTTGAGATCCTAGCTTCTGACAGTAAGGTGTTGCGGGGTAGATCGATTGAGTTAGTAAAGGTGTCGTGGCAACGTCGAGGTGTGGACGAGGCCACTTGGGAGAGGAAGGAGGATATGTAAAGGCAGTTTTCGTATCTCTTTCAGTCAGGTAATTTCGGGGACAAAATTCCTTAAGTGGGAGAGAGTTGTAACACTCGTGTTTTGGGGTTAGGAGTTAGTTGGGTTCGTGGGTCCGAGTCAGTAAAATTAATTTCAATCTATTTAACCCTAATTTGGATCTAATTGAGTTTTAAAATAAAGAGGAGAGACCACTTTGGTGATTTAACCCAAAAGAAATTAAAAAGGTAGACAACTTTTAAAAGGTTAAAAGAAAAGAACAAAAATGTGGTCTTCCCTCCCTCATTTTCTTGCTTTCAACGTGGAAACCCAAACCAAAACTTCTCTCAACTCTCATCTACTATTCCATTGATTTCCTCTTCAACCCAAGGTCATTTTTCAAAGGTAATAACATTTTCTCACTCTCCTCTTCATTTTCTATCTATTCATGGTTGTAGATTTTGAAACTACCAACTTTTGAAAAGTTTGGGTTTGATGAAAGTTTGGGTTTTTACTTAGTTTTTCAATTGATTTTAAATTATCAAGTTGGGTTTTAGTTTATTCACCTTGAAATGCACCTAATATGTTAAAATGAATGAGTTTGGGTGAAAACCCGAAATGGGTCTTTGTAGCCAAGTTTAAAGTGCCTAGAATTTGATTTTTGGTGGGTTTTAGGATTAAATTTGAGGGCTGATGGTTTAAGTATGTTAGGAGGGTGTTTTGGGACCATTTGGGTGTCATTTGGGTGTTTGAAAATAGGATTTTCAGCTAGGTTTTGGAGGAGCACGAAAATGGACATTTTTGGGGGATTAATTTGACTGGAAATTGTTGAAGTTTGACTTGGGCTTAAAAGTTGACTTGATGAGTGAGTTTTAGCATTGAATTGAGAGTAATGGATGTGTTTTTGATTGGCTAGAAGCAAGAGGAGACGTTGGAGAGGCAACGGGATCGAATCCGAGCTTGTAGGAGGCTTGCTTTGGTTGCTAAGGAAGGGTGGCGAGTGACTTTAAATGTGTTTTAAAGTTGGTTCAAGTGTGTGTAGTGTATGAGTTGGAATGTGCTTGGTAGGCCATTTCATTGTGGAGTTATTTGGTAACTTAGCTCTTTGATTCCATTAAATGTTATTTATGCTTTGCCTAATTGCCATTGTGAAATGTGGTTTGATATGTGTATGTATATCTTGACATATGAATATGATGAGCATGTGATGTAAATGGTGGATGTGTGATGTCGAAAATGAAATTAGCAATAATTAACTTACCGGGCGTAAATGATCGATCATTAGGATTAGTGTGCACACAAATTGAGTCAAAATGTACGTGGCCTTGATGGCATTGAGTCATCAAGGAGGAGTATAGTGATGTAACATTCCATCGGAAATTTATATATATTCTACGAGATGATGAGTGGAATCACATCCGTATGGCATGTGGTGATGAGTGGAATCCCGCCCATGCAAGGTCCGGCGATTGTTGAGATTAAGTCCGCACATCTGGGTAAACTAATAGTGGCCAATTGAACTTGTTCTTATACTTGTGATGTATGACTTTGAGATATGATACTTGAGCCTAGTATGATGTAAGATGCCATATTATGACTCTTGAAATACTAGCTAGGTCTACTCGTTGATTTATCTATGTATGTTGTATGTGAGATTTAAGGATTGCATGCTTGAACCCTGCATTGTTGATGTTTTCGATTTTAGAGCATCCTCACTAAGCTTATGGCTTACGCTCTCATTTTCAACAATGCAGATCATTAGCGTGGTGTTAGCTCAGAGCAAGGCGTAGAGGGCTTTCCAAGTTTTGTTGCTCAAGTACGGTTAAACAATTATGTAGCAGCTTAGCAATGTGGCATGAGTGTGTGTTTTGTATGAGCTATGTACGACTCATATATGGTTTTGATGTTTATGAATTGACTTGGATTGTAAACATGTTATGTCTTGCCAAATGCTTGTGTGATGTATGCCTTACGGTTGTTTAAGATTGCTTTTGATGGCATGTAAACCCTTTTGAGATGGTTTGTGCCTTTGGCTCTTAATGTCTTTAAGCATGCCTTATATGAAATGTTGTTAACGTGTATTTGCCATGTATGAATGATTCACCTTATGTCTTGTGTGTGTTTGAGCATGCTTGACATAGGATATATGCCTCTAGACCTTGTTTGCTTGTGTTGTGTGCCCTTAGAGGTCTTTTGGGACCTTTAGATTTGGTGAAAAACGCCTAAGTCTGGTTTTCAAAGGTTGCAGACAGCCCGCGTTTCGAAACGAGCTGGGCCGTTTCGGAACGGGTAATGCTTCAGGGACCCCGTATTGGAACGCGTTTCGATACGGTTTGGCCAATGAGAGCCCCCGTTCTGATACAGGTTTTGGAACGTTTTGGCTACTTGAATTCTAAGAAAATGACGAGATGAAAGCATTTTGAAACGGTTCTAAGGGTTTCGAAATGGTCAAAATCTCGTTGACCACGAGAAGATGACAGTTGAGGGCATTTCGGAACGGTTGACTTCCTTTTCGATACGGCCTCTTCGTATGGACTTGGGGCAGTTGACCTTGTCAATGCGTTTCGATACGCCTCAAGGGTGTTTCGAAACGGCCTGCTTAATGGATAAAATTTGGATTGTTTAATTGATGTTTTGGGTTCGGATGATTGCTTCCTTCTTTTATTTTTGTTGTTTGATCACATAGGGTTTAAATGAGCCTCTAGAAAAGATTGAATTAAAATAAAAAAATTAGGGTTGCTAACCCAGGGGGAACCTTGACGGGTTTCACTTCGGTTTTCCCCGTGTGGCCTACTCGGACCGGTCATCTGGCCAGACCGGGACGAGGGGGTTACAATCTTGGGAGACAGACGACCAATGAGCTCGAGCACCATAAAAGTGGTCGAAAATCTGTCTTAAGGAAATTGCATTCGTGCAGGCATCAACATCTTTCTTTTGGTTCCAAATCGGTTTGATTTATATATTGTTGTATTGTTTTTAATTTTGTATTGTTCGTTTAAATAATATTATTTTATCTTATTATTTATTCTTGGATTAACGCTTATATTCTAACAATCTTAAGACAGATTCTCGAATTTTAATCCAAGACGAACAGTTTACCACAACGGAGTATTCATCTCGAAATTGTGAGTTTATTGTCGTGGCGAATTGCAAGAATTTACCTACCGGAATGGTACATGAAATTTCATATGAATTCAACATATGATTTGACGTGAATTTGGTGAGGTTAAAGGTTTTATTAAATTTCATTAAATGTTGAATATGAAATTTAAACATGTAATCTTTCCTAAGTTTGGTGCGCTATTCGATGAAAATTACTAAAATTGAACCAAGGAAATCACGAGTCCCGAGCAAGAGTGGTGCGCTCTTTAATGGTAATTTTAAGTTAAAACTTTATTATTATGGTATTATTACCCAATATTGTTTTTGGCCTTAAATATGAAAAATGAAATTGTCTTGTTCAGTTAGTAAGAATCAATGTGATTTTTTTATTTTAAGGTTTTTATTCCTTAAATAATTTTGGCCTTTGATACATTTGGCGTGAAAAAGGAATATCTAATGTCATATTTATATGTGATAATTATTATTTCTTTCGAACTAATAATTTCCTTTTGAGAAATTTTATAGAGACGAACAGAATATTCAGGCGAAATCGTGATTTGTTTTGGAAACAAAGATCTCGTAAATAATTCTTTTTAGGAATTAATTTACGTCGTTTTAAAGGATTTACGTGATCTTTTCCAAAACAAGAATAAAAAAATTAATGGAACAATTCCTTTGATTTTGTTGCCTTGATATCTTTGGTTTGAGTTTTAGTGCTACTAATCCCAATATTTAACAGAAGATATAAGTGAAATAAATCACTGAATTTATTTATTCGTTAGAATCTTGTGTTGGTTCTAATTTTGGAAAAGAAGATAAATCATTGGATTTATTTTCAAGAGAATCTTGTATGATTCTAAGGTTGCGGGGAAAATTAAATCATTGAATTTATTTCCGTAAGAATCAAGTATGATTTAATTTTTGTAAAAGGAAATAAATCATTAAATTTATTTCTATGCTAGAATCATGCGTTGATTCTAACTTGTTAAGAAAAATAAATCATTGAATTTATTCCCATAAGAATCAAATATGATTCAATTTGTGCAAAAGGAAATAAATCATTAAATTTATTTATGTCCTAAAATCATGTGTTGATTTAAACTTTTAAGGGAAATAAATCGTTGGATTTAATTTCGTGAGAATCTAGAATGATTCAGCCTTGAAATAAATTGGTGAATTTATTTTGGAAAGAGAAATAACTTAAAGTTATTATTTCTTATAGAATCAAGTATAATTCTATTTTAAAAATAAATCAGTGAATTTATTTTGGAAAAAACTTTGGTTACTAAATTCCGACTGAGGTCTCGAATCAAAGCATAGAAGAATTTGGTTCTCTATGTCAAAATTAAATTCTTAAAGTCTATTCTGATGCATGCTATGAAATGCACAATGTTTAAAAATGGCTAAAGAATCGTGAGGGTCGTTGGACCATAAATGGAAGATTCCAAATTGTTGTGAATCAAAGATAGTGATTTCGATTGATCACTCATGCTTGGAATGATTTCAAGAATAGAAACCATAAACGGCGATTGAAAGAAAATTTAAAAGTGCATGTCTAGGATTGGTTCTTTGAGAGACTTAGTATTACCGCGTGCCTAGTGCATAACCTCTCTCTCATAAGTTACATACCTGGTGCATTGTTTATTATTGTTCTTTCTATTAATACCGTGTGAACTTTTGTTTGGAGTTTAGTTTACTAAATCTCCGTCGTCTAACAAAAGTTAGAAATTATGTTTTTGTTTCTAGTTTTTTTGACTAAATTCATGACGTTTAACAGATTCATAATGCTTGGTTTTGGATTGTGTCTACGTGACACAATGGAAAAATCAGTGAAATCCATTGGAAAGAATTTCAAACATGGAAAAAAAGATGTTGCATATTTGACCATGGTAAACCTAGTCAAATATCTTAAGGATGATCCTCCTACTATTAGAGATCGAGGATAAGGTAAATATTGTTACCACCTTCAAATGTTACTAAGGTAAATATTGCTAAGATAAATATTATCATGGAAAACGTAGTAGAAGTCAAAAACGACTTCAAACCGTAAATTAGACGGTGTGTTCAAGAAGAAAAGTTTCATGAAAAAATACTTCAATTGCCATAGGATGGGGAACAAGTCTTTGGACTATAGACTTCCAAACGTGGGCAATGTTATTGCCATAAAAATTGATATGGCAACATATTGGTTGAAGGAATATGTTTATTACCTTCATTGATGATAGCACAAAAAATGTTATGTGCATTTACTTAAAAGGAAAGATGAAGCTATAGTGAAAATTGTTCTTTATGAGCATGATGTTGAATCCCAAACTTAATTAAAGGTTTAAGATGGGGAGAAGCTCTATATGAGTAACGTTGGTACTATAATGTGTCTAACATGTGGGGGAAGTTGTTCTATAAGCTAATTACCTTTTAAATAAAATTCCTCATAATTAAAGAGACAAGACACCATATAAGTTATGGAAGGTAATTAAACCTTTCTACAACTACTTGAAAATGTGGGGTGTCTTTCAAAGGTAATGACCTCATTACTGAAGCAAATGAGAATAGATCCCAAAAATGGTGGATTGTATTTTCATTGGCTATACAGAACATAGCAATGTATATCGATTTCTTGTGTATGAATCGAAGAACCCTTGTAACACCCTAGACCGACCTATGTGGAATGACCAAGTCTAGTAAGGCACATAAAAATTTAAAACTCAAGTGGAAAACTTGTTGGCAAACTAAGTGTTTATTTCGACAGCATAACGACAGGACTTAGTGAAAACCATCAAGTTAAATAAACATGTTTAATATATCCAACAATATTTCTAAAGTCATTCACAACAAAGATGTCATAAATGATATAGGCAGCCATGATCACTTAAATAAACCCATCATAGAATGGTTACAAAATAAGTATCAGTTAGCATATCAAAATACTTTTAGTTTAATACCATACATAACAAAATATAGGCACATGTCACCCTGAAAGTACAAAATGGTGGATAGAAACATTACATTAAAAAAGAATACCAAATGTGTCGATCCTCCAAGTGTCAGCTACGGGGTGGCCTATCCAAAATATCTGAAAGGGGAAAGAATTTGGGGCGTGAGCTAGAAAGCTCAATGTGTTCTAACAGTGCAAGTAAAACAGTTGCATCAATAAATAATAAATCATGTTATGCAAAACATATCATAAAAGCACCAAGTTTTCATGCAACCTATCTACCCTCCAACTGATAACCATGATACAGTTCCCTGGAACAGTATCATATACTGGCATTAACCCAAGCCCATTGGGAGGGGTACCATACTAAGGTTATACCTTAGAATACAGGCGGCCCTAGTCGAAACTTAGGATCCGAATACGAGCGGACCTAGCCGAAGCTTAGGATCCGAATACGGGGTGACCTAGCCGAAGCTTAGGATCCGAATATAGGCGGTCTTACCAGCTGGATCAGGGCTGAGCCAATAGTCTCCACATCATACCCCAAGTACATCTACTAATTAGTCCGGGCAGTAACATAGTACGCAACAATAATAGTCATAGAAATGCCCAACAACATATTTCTACACTGATAACCGGAAACCATAGGCATGCTTGTCACATCGAATGCTAGGGCATAATTCAATCATACAGTACATTCGTGTTTCTTTCATAAGAAGAAAACATGCTAGTTTTACACAAAATCAAGTTTAACAATCATGTACACATAGTATGTTTTATTAAATCATATGAAGCATGTAAAACAGTAAATATGCAACAGTCATATAGCACACAAGGAACACACCTCAAAAGATGAGATCGGTCAGTTAAAAGGTCTATTGAGCACCGGAATCACGCTCCGCTACAGTACTGGAACCTAAATAGACAAGGATTATGGTTACAATCAAATTTACACCTTGATTCGTAATGAAATACTAAGTTTTTGGGACATACGAGTGACGATAGGATCACGAGGCGGTACAGATCGGGACGAGCTGGGCTGGGCGTAGGCACGATTGGGAGATCCACGAGTACCTATTAAATCAGAAGATTATTATCAGTCCTTAGTCATCAATTTTTCTTAAATGACATAACTTATACATATGCATGTTTGAGTTCAACGTAAAATGTGGAAGCTTTCGGGTTAGAATTTCGCGAAACGGGCTTCAAAATCGGACTTAGGACGTTGAAAAACATAAAATAGGACTTTCGGGAAAAGTTGACTTTTGGTCAAAGTCAACGCTGACGTCAGCGGTCAAAGTCAATGCTGACATCACTGGTCCAAAGGCTGACTCAGCGTGTTGACTCACTGGGTTGACTCGGGCGAGTTGACTCAGACAAGTTGACTCACTGGGTTGACTCGGGCAAGTTGACTCACTGAGTTGACTCGGTCAACGAGTCGGGTCGGTCAACAGGTCGGGTCGGTCAACAACTTGATTGGGTTGACCGATTCAACTGGTACAGCCGGTTCAGACCGGTTCGGTCTACACGGACTGGCTCTTACCCTTAGGAAACGAAGGTCGTCAGACAGCCACCGGAATGTCATTGGAAAGTTTGGTTCACGTCATTTCTGCCGGAAAAAAAAAAAAACACAATCAGTCAAACCATCGTTTTATTGCACTTTTATGAATCGAAATGACACCGGAAACAAACCAAACTCACCAGATTTATTCTTAACCATTCAAACACGCTAGAAAATGGCGTAGCTCCGACAACGGGGCAAACAATGATGAACGAGTGAACAACAACCTGGGTTTTGATCGGCCTGCGACGGGGAGTCCAACGACGGTGGTGGCGCAGCTAACGGACGCCGAACGGCACCAGAAAACTCAAAGGAAAGGTTGACCAGTTTAGCCCTAGGTTCGCGAATCTTCAACGGCCGATTTTCGGTGAAAGGGACAGTGGTTGGGCGCGTGGTTGAAGGGTTTTGCTCGGGGTTTGATGGTGAACATTTTAACGCCGGCGGTGAGCGCCACAACATGGCGGTGAGGGCTGATCGATGGTGGCCGGTTTGGTTTAAGGAAGAAAAAAAAAGGGAAACGACGATGTGAGGGGTGTTTTTGGAACTTTTGGGAAAATTGATCCCAATTAAAATTACATTAAAGATGGCAGGTAAGATATTTTTATTATTTTATTATTTTAGGATCTTAGGCATTAACTCTTATTTCCCCTGGTGCAACAACTAACCGAGAGCTATGCTATCTCAGTTGGTTAAGTCATCAACCTATGCAGCCAAGGATCACGGGTTTGAAATCCCTTGGCTGCTTTTTTTTATTCCCTTCTTCTTCTTCTTTTTTAACCTTAGAAAACTAGGATTGTTACAACCCTGAGATTCACAAGCATACGATAATGGAAGCAAAGGATGTCTTTTCTTTGAAAATGTAATCCCTTGTAAATCTAGAGAAGTTGGTCAAAGTTCAATCAAACGAACTTCAAGGACTATCGATAAAGATGACTCAAATGGTCAATAAGGGGTTGAGCTTGAAATAGAGCCACAAAGAAGTAAACGAGCAAAGGTAGAAAAAATTTTGGATTAGTTTTTTTTTTTACTTTATGCTAGAGGTTGAATCTCAAACATATAACGATGTTATACGTTCATCTGAATGCACCTTATGGAAGGATGTCATTAAGAGTGAAATCGAATCCAACATGAAAAACTATACGTGGGAATTAGTGGATTTTCCTTCGGGAATTAAACCACTGAGTTCTAAATTAATTTTCAAACGGAAAATGAAAGCAGATGGAACAATTGATAAGTACAAAGCCATATTGATAATAAAAGGTTACCGATAAAGGGAAGACCTTGACTATTCCGATAGATACTCTCTTGTATCAAGGATAACCTCCATAAGGATGATACTTACAATTGTCGCTTTGAGAAATCTAGAAGTACATCAAATAGATGTTAAAACAGCTTTCCTAAATGGAGATCTTGATGAAGAAATATACATGGAAGAACCTGAGGGTCATGTAGTTTCAAGTCAAGAGAGGAAAGTCTGTAGATTGGTGAAGTCCTTGTACAAACTTAAACAAGCACCAAAGTAAAGACATGAGAAGTTCGATAATGTCATGATGATAAACGACTTCAAATGAGTGTGACAAATGTGTATATGTCAAAACCACTAATATTTGATATATTATTCTATGTTGGAAGTAACAATGGAATGGTAAACGTACCAAAGACTTGTCAAATTCGAGATTGACATGAAAAATATGAGATTTTGGGCATCCAAATCAAATGGTCACTTGAAGGTCTCATATTGATGTAGTCACACTACGTGGACAAGAGAAGTTTGGCAAGGATGTTTCCGGCATAGCTAGAACTCCGATAAATACATGCTAACATTTGTCCAAGAACAAAGACCAAAGTGTTGACCAAGTGGAATATGCAAGGGTCATAGGCAGTTTAATGTAACTCATGAGTTGCACTAGATGAGATATTGTTTTTACTGTGAGCAGTTTAAGCAGATTCACAAGCAATCTGAGTGAAAACTGTTGGAAAGAGATTGTGAGGGTACTAAGATATCTTAGATATACTCGGAATTATGAATTGCATTATTCCAGAGATCCTACTATTTAGAAGGATATTTTAATGCGATTGGATATCTGATATTCAAGATATCAAAGACACAAGTGGATTTGTCTTCACTTTGAAAGGAAGAACCGTGTCAAATGGTTATAACCAGATCCACAATGAAATCTGAGTTTATAGCTCTAAACAAGTCTGGAGAAGAAGTCAAATGGCTTCAGAAATTTCTTAGAGCATATTCCTGAATGGCCAAAGCCAGTGCCCACAATGTGCATACATTGTGATGACCAAGCGAAAATTGGTAGAGCATAGAGCTTTGTGTATAATGGTAAGTCGAGACATATGCACCGTCGACATATTACCGTTAGACAATTGATCTCAAATGAAGTTATCTCTATTGATTTTTTGAAATCAAAGGATAACATTGCGGATCTACTAACCAAAGGGTTAAATCGAGATCAAGTTCAAAAAATCGAAAGGAATGAGACTAAAGCCCATGTAAATTTAAGGTGCTATGTGAAGGAAAATCCTACCTAGCTGACTGGAGATCCCAAGATCTAGGTTCAAACAGACAACCTAATTGCATAGACCTATGCGGTCACTGCAGTGGCTCTTATCCCCAAGTCCATTCCTATGATGTAAACAGTGATCAAAGTGGTTTAGGCAAAGCAATGCTTTTAATGATCATTGTGTACTTTGGTGAGTCAAGCAACATAAGTCACCTATGTGAGAGTGAAGTGGGGCCGCTTCAATGAGACTATTGGGCATAGTTTTTTCAAACTCTTGCAGAACCAGACGATGTCCACCGCCATATAAACATACCCATGAGAACTAATACTCTTGTTAGATAGGTAGTTGTGTGAAGTATATCATCGTTTACACAAACAACAGAACAGTTCAAGGACATCACGTCTACTGGTCAGCTAGTAAAGTAAATATACTTTCACAAGTGAAGGTTCAAGGGTGGACACCTACCTATCCTATGCAGCTATCGATCGTAGAATCTATCACCGCAGCGAGTCAAAATGTTTTTGATTAAATCAATTTCATTCATGTGGGGGATTGTTGGAAAAAGTCAATAATTTTGGATCTTTGAATAAGAAATTGATTCAAATGTTGTTGAGGAAAATGTGAAACCAATTGTTGGTTCGTAAATGTGCAGATGTGCACGACGTGGGTAACGCAAATGTCTAAACTAGTCTGGTCTTTCGTGGGCTTGCAAATATTTTGACCCAGATTTGAAATGAATTTTCCTCAAATAAAAGCATAAATTTGCCAAATTTTATCTTGGAATTAAAAGGGTAAATATTGGAAGTTATCTTTAATTCAGATAATAATTTTGGAAATTGTTTTATAGGAGAATCAATTGATTCTCAATATTAAATTCTCCATTAGGTCAAAATTTCCCTTTATATTCTCATGATACTCCTATAAATAGGGAGTAAACCTTCTAGGTTTAAACACAATTAAAAACCACAGAAATTTTTTTATTGTTTTCCTCTGTGGATTTTACAAGTAGTTTTCAGTGGTAGACGAAGACAAGAGTCAGTTCGTGATCTGCACAGTAGTGCAACTGTGGGTGATTATTTGTTGTTGTATCTTGGGAGACAGACGACCAATGAGCTCGAGCACCATAGAAGTGGCCGAAAATCTGTCTTAAGGAAATTGCGTTCGTGCAGGCCTCAACACGTTTCTTTTGGTTCCAAATCGGTTTGATTTATATATTGTTGTATTGTTCTTAATTTTGTACTGTTCGTTTAAATACTATTATTTTATCTTATTATTTATTCTTGGATTAATGCTTATATTCTAACAATCTTAAGACAAATTCTCGAATTTTAATCCAAGACGAACAATTTACCACAACGGAGTATTCATCTCGAAATCATGAGTTTATTGCCGTGGCGAATTGCATGGATTTACCTACCGGAATGGTACATGAAATTTCATATGAATTCAACATATGATTTGACGTGAATTTGGTAAGGTTAAAGGTTTTATTAAATTTCATTAAATGTTGAATATGAAATTTAAACATGTAATCTTTTCTAAGTTTGGTGCGCTATTCGATGAAAATTATTAAAATTGAACCAAGGAAATCACGAGTCCCGAGCAAGAGTGGTGCGCTCTTCAATGGTAATTTTAAGTTAAAACTTTATTATTATAGTATTATTACCTAATATTGTTTTTGGCCTTAAATATGAAAAAAGAAATTGTCTTGTTCAGTTAGTAAGAATCAATGTGATTTTTTTATTTTAAGGTTTTTATTCCTTAAATAATTTTGGCCTTTAATACATTTGGCGTGAAAAAGGAATATCTAATGTCATATTTATATGTGATAATTATTATTTCTTTCAAACTAATAATTTCCTTTTAAGAAATTTTATAGAGACGAACAGAATATTCAGGCGAAAACATGATTTGTTTTGGAAACAAAGATCTCGTAAATAATTCGTTCAAGAATTAATTTTTGCCGTTTTAACGAATTTACGTGATCTTTTCCAAAACAAGAATAAAAAAAATGAAAGGATCAATTCATTTGATTTTGTTGCCTTGATATCTTTGGTTTGGGTTTTAATGCTACTAATCTCAATATTTAACATAATATATAAGGGGAAATAAATCACTGAATTTATTTCTTCGTTAGAATCTTGTGTTGATTCTAATTTTGGAAAAGAAGATAAATCATTGGATTTATTTTCAAGAGATTCTTGTATGTTTCTAAGATTGCGGGGAAAATTAAATCATTAAATTTATTTCTGTAAGAATCAAGTATGATTTAATTTTTGTAAAAGGAAATAAATCATTAAATTTATTTCTATGCTAGAATCATGCGTTGATTCTAACTTGTTAAGAAAAATAAATCATTGAATTTATTCCCGTAAGAATCAAATATGATTCAATTTGTGTAAAAAGAAATAAATCATTAAATTTATTTATGTACTAGAATCATGTGTTGATTTAAACTTTTAAGGGAAATAAATCGTTGGATTTAATTTCGTGAGAATCTTGATGAATTTATTTTGGAAAGAGAAATAACTTAAAGTTATTATTTCTTAAAGAATCAAGTATAATTCTATTTTAAAAATAAATCAGTGAATTTATTTTGGAATTAACTTTGGTTACTAAATTCCGACTGAGGTCTCGAATCAAAGCATAGAAGAATTTGGTTTTCTATGTCAAAATTAAATTCTTAAAGCCTATTCTGATGCATGCTATGAAGTGCACGGTGTTTAAAAATGGCTGAAGAATTGTGAGGGCCGTTAGACTATAAATTGAAGATTCCAAATTGTTGTGAATCAAAGGTAGTGATTTCGATTGATCACTCGTGCTTGGAATGATTTCAAGAATAGAATCTATAAACGGTGATTGAAAGAAAATTTAAAAGTACATGTCTAAGATTAGCTCTGAGGTTGCTTAATGATGTGAACGAGGGAACTAGACCAGAGAAATTGTTGTAGGAAAAATCCAAATGGATCAGCTGTGTCCAGTGTTTTCGGTATTGGATCGGTGAACTTGCAATGTGCCAACTCTATCCTTGTTAACTGCCCAAGGTTGCCGATAGAGTCCGGTAGTTGTCCCCCAAAATCTGTGTCACCAACTACTAGTGACTGAAGAGATGCATTTGGAGGGAAGTTTTGAAAAGAACCTTGGAGCAACCTTTTGGAAGACAAACCCGATGTCTGTAACTTTGGTGACTCAAGGATTTCTTCTGGTATTCTTCCACTGAAGTTATTGGCAGCTAGGTGCAAGGAAGTCAGATTCTGAAGTTCTGCCAAGAATTTTGGAATTGGACCGGACAAGTTGTCGTCTAAAAGAATTATCGAGAGCGACTTAAGCTTTGCAAGTGAAGGACTAATAGGTCCTAAAGGAAAACAATTTCTCATGCTCAGCACTTGCAGATTAGGCAGCGAAGATGATAAAGCCTGGCTCCACTCCTTTCCGTTTGAGGACATATTAACGCCGTGGAGATGGAGATTCTTTAGCCCCGTGAGATTACGAACAAGCATCTTCAAATTGGCATTTCAAGTGAAGTTATCTGAGATAAGTCGAGAGTAACCAACTTTGTCAGGTATGAAATGCCAACCGGAATTTCCCCAGTGAAGCCTGCATATGACAAATTAAGATAACTCAAGTTTCTCAAATTTCCAAACCCTGTAGGAAACTCGGAATAGAAACTGTTATGAGCCAAATTAAGTTGCTGAAGATGCTGAAGACGGAAAAGAGTATTTGAATCGTTGATTTCTCCAGAAAGCCATTGGCTGCTCAAGTCAGGTTCAGTAACTCGACCACTCGCATAGCAGGTTATACCATTCCAAGAACAGCAATCCGTGCCTTGATTCCAGATTACCAGCTTTACAGATAAAGAAGAATTGAGGCTATTTTTCAATCCCAGCAGCAGCTGTTGCTGATGCTTTGACATTGACCAGAAACTGAAAGTGCAGCGATGCTAAAGAAAGTTGCACTGTATAAACTGAAGAAGAACCATGAAAGCAGTGAAATCCTCATTTTGGTTAGGAAGATGATGGCAAGGCTAGACTGTTATGAATTAAGATTGAAGGTCAGGGTAGACCGAAAAAAACATGTGGTTTCCATTAGAGCTTAGTGGTTGCAAGCTTGCAGCACAAGTTGTTCAGTTTTATAGCAGCATGACTGAAATGGTGCATGGAGCAAAAGGTCTAATAGAAATTACATTTGTCTTTCCATGAAGACTTTGGGTCAAAGTTGGTTGTGTTTTAAGTTTCAGCTAATCGAAGACTTGATTGGTATGAATGAAGTCTTTGGGTCATAGTTAGACTCTGTCTGAAGTTTCCAGTAATATTTATAAGCTTCAGATTTTGTTGGAAATGTTCAATGATTTTATCTGTGTATTTTTGTTCTTTATTGGCTTTGCTTTAGTGTTTTCATGAAAACTTGGAACTCCTAACTCGATGGACATACGTTTGATTGTGAAGCATATGCAATGATCAACAATTCATATCTAAAATGAAAGTTTAATTTGTCAATACATACAATCAACTATAGAATTGGTATAAAGTTTGAGATTTATTGAAGCTAAGTAACAATAAGAATGATTTAATCCTTGACAATCCTTGGTTGATAACTACAGTATGATTTATTGCAGCTAAGTTCGATATAATTTTGTCAAACCCAACAAGCGAGATCATCAGCATCCATAGATGCTGGAATAATTACGATGAATTTCGTTGGAATCATAAAATAACAAATCATTAATATTATGTTACGGTCAACATTTTATGTCCTTTTATAGAACTGAGGCTGAGGGAGTCACCTCTTGACTAACTTTTTTTTACTGTTATTTTCATGAAGACTTGGGTGAAAGCTCGTACGTTTGAAGTTTCAGCTTGGAAAGACCACACCAGACACTTGATTGGTATCAATTAATGCAGCATCCCCACATTCATACTATGAATGAAAAAGTTATATTGTGTAATAGAAGAAAAGAAAATCAATAGTAAGAATTTACGTGAAATCCTAGAAGTGAAAAAATAACGGGTACATGAAGAGAAATTTTATTATGTCGAAAAGAGAGAATACAAGTGATGATTTTAACTTTAATCATTTTATTTATTTATAGGGTTAGATTATTTGGTTACAAAATAAACTTGCATAGAAAGAAATTCTTTTCAAATTATATTTTTTACTCTTCAACGGCTATTTAAAAGATAAAGTAGAGTTTCACACGGATTGATCACTTTTGTTACCGCCGACCTGAGCATGCCTCCACTTTTGCCACTGCTTCTTTATTAATGTTCGGTCCGGTCTACAAATGAATTTAAGTCACAACTCTAACATTAAGATCAATCATTAATGATTTGTGTTTTAAATTAATGAGATTGAGGTTAGTTTTTTAGGGTAAACTATAATTGTGACAACTAAATTATGAGGTTGATTCTATTTTGACCACCGAACTATATATATTATCAATCAGAACACTCAATTATTTAAATAATATCAATAAAGCCACTAACCGTTAAAAATCAACGTAAAAATCAATGTGCCAGTTAAAAAATGGTATAATTGCACATTCGGTAATGATCAGAAATTCATAAAGAAGAGCCAATGGGCTTGCGTTTGATTGTGAAGCATAGGTAATGCTCAAATGAATTATTTTCATGCATACAACTACTGCTTGTTTTTAAATTAAAGAGCAACCAACAAAAAGCTACAAAACAGAGAGCACAAAGAATCCCTGTAGGTACAACTAAAAATCACTTGAACAAACATCAACTTTTACACAAATCACCTTAAAACAACACAATAACTTAAAACCAACCTGAAAACGCCTATCTTTACGACAGCAAGCTTATACACCAACAGCAATGTTCAGCCAGCTGAGGGAAGACGCTACTTATTGGCCTAAAACAGAAGAAATGATGGCTTTATTTCCGAGCCAACATCCTTCGTGTGATTGCTACAGCCTCCTCCCTTTAGTCTGATGAGATATCGCCCTACGAGTCCTGTTTTTGGGATCCAGCTTAGGGAAAATCTTATAAAGAACACGATCAGTGCGCTTATAATACCGTATCCTCCACCTCTTACAAAACATAAGAGGTAAAATGACAGCTCCTATACCGAAGACAAATCCTATCTCAACACTTAAGAAATTCCAGTCGATATGGTTACCAGTCCCGGAATTTGAAGGGCCGTCTTTAGAAGTTGGAGGGGATTTGCATTGTAGCTCCAAAGGCCGTCCACATAGTCCTGCATTGTTTTCGAAAGAAGCTTCTGAAAACGACTGAAGCTGAGTACCTAAAGGGATCCTTCCCGTCAATTTATTGTTGGAAAGATTGAGGAATGATAAGAAATTTAAGTTTGCCAGCAGCAATGGAATCTGCCCAGTTAGGTGGTTGCTTGAAAGGTCTAAGGCCTCGAGCTGTGGCAAGTTTCCTAAAAATGAAGGGACTGGGCCGGTGAGCGCATTGTTTGACAAGTTAAGCAAGTGTAATGCTTTGAAATCCCCTATAGCTTCAGGTATATGCCCTTTAAACTTGTTGGAAGAAAGGTCAATGGAGGTGAAGATAGTTAGGATTTTCACCAGCTTCAACTCTAGACCTTTCACGATAACTGTCACTGAATCTTGATAATAAATACCACTGAGTTCATAATGGAGGTGTTCTGAATAGGGTTTAACTTTGAGGGCTTTCATAGAGTTCCAGGTCACTACCTTAGCTTCACTAAGGATTTGCAACAATTCCACTAAATTGATCTTCCCCTTTTCTAGGACAAGGAGGCAACCCTTTACAATTTCGGTTGATTTTTCTACCCAAAAATCAACCCAATCCTCACATAAGTGAACAAAGAAATTTGATGGCTAAAAGATATCTCTCAATACAAATAATAGCCCCAATACAAGCACTCAACCCAATTGAACAAAATATGAATGAAGATTACAATTGGGATTTTTACATAAAATGAGATTTTTGCACAATTGCTTGGATTTAATGTTTGGATGTTTTCTTTAGGATCAATAGTTGTTGCTAGTGCTTTTAGAAGTCTCTTTTATACCTTCTCATTGAATTCTAGCCGTTGTGGTTGTTGCACTCATCAATAAAGTCGTTGGGGATGTTATCTCACCACCATAAATGCAGTCTGCAACAACCCGTTTCAAAACGCGGGTACATGTTTCGAAACGGACTAAAATAGAAAGAGCTGTTGGGGTGCATTTAAGAGCCCGTTTCGAAACGCCTTAGGGCCGTTTCGAAACACTTTTTCCACTGTCAAGGGTCTTTTCGAAACGGTCTTAGCCCGTTTTGAAACACCTTAACGGTTTTCAGAAAATCAGTTAAAAACATATTCAACGGTCTTATTTTCAAATTAAACTTAAGGCCTGTTTCGAAATGATTTGGATTCGTTTCGAAACGGATTTGATACTGTCAAGGGTCGTTACGGAACGGCCTGAGCCCGTTTTGAAACACCCTTTTTATCTTTAAATATTCAGCAAATATTTCAACCGTTGGCCTTTTTAAATCAAATATGAAGAACAGTTTCGAAACGTGAGATACCGTTTCGAAACGGGGTCAAGTGTTTCGATACACGTTTCGGAACGGTGGTTGACAGTGATGAAAACGTTTCGAAATGCCTGAGGGCCGTTTCGAAACAGGAGCTTGAAAATCACTGTTTTAGCTTGAAACACTTAGAAAAATATTTGAAAATTTTTGTTTTTAACTTGGGCATAATCATAAAATTATATGGGGATATTTTGAGGACTTAAAATTCGTTTTGACATTTTCAATTTAGTCCTTAGGTTTTTAGTTATATCAAAATTAAAATATTTGTTTCACAGTGGTTGCATTGTAACGTTAAATAGCCATGCATTGGCTCATTGTTAACCAACCCTTTTGCCATGCATTCAATGAAAATGAGAAGCAACGTTCATTTGCTCTCAATTCTCAGCCAAATAGTCATCTTCTTCAAAGTTATACCCAATTAGTTTCAACATGGTATCAGAGCCTTCATCATCGATTTAATAAAAACTTTAAGTTTGTCACATCTACATAGCTTTCATCACCGTCTCACGCCCATGCAAACATGTGTTGTTGCAATCATGATACCTCTGAGGTTCACTATAGTCTTTTTGTCAGTTCTGTCGATGATGCTCCATCCACTGAATCTCACCCTGCCGAGGATATTCAAGCCAATACCCTAATGATGTTTGGTGGCACATGGTTCCCTGATTCGGGTGCTACCCATCATGTCACTAACCAGCTTGATCATCTACAACTCAAGGACTCCTATAAGGGCAGTGGTAAGGTCCATATTGTTGATGGGTCACCCTTACACATTACTCATACTAGTTGTGCATCTATTAGTGTTGATTCTCGTCAGCTTACCTTATCTCAATTATTACATGTGCCTCGTATAACAAAGAATTTGATCTCTGTCTCTAAATTTACTCACGATAACTCTGTGTACTTTGAATTTCATGCAAACTCTTACTATGTGAAGGATGAACGGACAAGGTCTGTGTTTCTCTCTGGCCAACAATCTGGGGGTCTTTACAGTTTTGAGTTTCATGTATCACCTAAATTTGCTATTGTTTTTGCTATTACCATTGAAGTTGTTTCTGATTTCTGGCTTTGGCATCGGAGGATGGGACATCCAATGGATGCTGTCATTAGTACTGCTCTTAATAAACCAATGGCTCCTGACAAATCTATGGTGTGCTCTGCATGCCAAATGGGCAAGAGTCATGTTCAGTCTTTTTCACTTCCATATACAGTGTATAATATACCTTTTGAATTAGTAGAGGTCGATGTATAGGGTCCAGCTCCTGAGTTGTCGTCTGGTTATAGGTTCTATGTTTCGTTTGTAGACAAATGTACCAAATATTGTTGGCTTTATCTTCTCAAGAATAAATCTGAAGTTTCAGCTGCATTTGATTTATTCTATGTTTTGGTCCAAAACCAGTTTCACTCTAATATTATTGCTCTCCAATATGATGGTGGTGGTGAATTCAGACCACTTGCAGCCAAGCTAGCTACCTTGGGGATTCAACACAGGGTAACTTGCCCTCACACATCGCAACAAAACGGTTTAGTCGAACGCAAACATCGACATATCGTTGAAACATCTCTTACACTTCTTGCTCAAGCATCCGTTCCACTCAAATTCTGGGCATACACAGCTCTTAGTGTCGTGTATCTGATTAATCGAATGCCTACGAAAGATTTGGGCAGTGTTTCATCATTTCAAAAGATTTATGGCAAACCACCAGATTACAAACTATTTTGAGTGTTTGGCTGCCAATGTTTTCCGCACTTGCAACCATTCAATAGGCACAAGATAGAGTTTCGATCCAAATCATGTGTTTTCTTGGGCTATTCGCCAAAACACCATGGCTACCAGTGTCTCGCGGATGATGGGCGGATATATGTTTCGCGTAATGTTATCTTTAATGAATCAGTGTTTCACTTTGCTATAGAAGCCAGCTCATCACCTACAGCAACTCCTATGTTCCAATCAACCCCTCTCCTTGTTGTCCAGGAATCCCAACAATTCAGGTGCTCAACTGAGGGTTCTCCTGTAATTTCTACTGCCAGACGGGATGTAGGTGTGGGTTCTGTGGTGCCAATACCATTTGCTAGTGCACACATGCATGATGATGCTTCTACTTCATATGGAGGGTGTGCTATTCCAGGTGATAATTGTGTTGATAACCCTGGTGAGCCAATACCATCTGCTCGTGCACACGTGCATGATAATGCTTCTACTTCAGATGGAGGGGGTGATATTCCAGGTGATACTTGTGTTGAGAACCTTGGTGTTGTCACTCCACAAGTTGGTGATGAATCTTCCATTTTTACTTCCTCATTGTCAGTGTCACATACTTCAGCGCCTGCTCTGACTACCTCGATTATTGGCAACACGCACAAGATGGTGACACAGAGCAAGGATGGGATATTCAAGCCTAAAGTATTTCAGGTACAACATGACAAAGTTCCTCACACGGTTCAAGAGGCTCTACAAGACATGAAATGGCATGATGTAGTTATGGATGAATACAGTGCCTTGCTTGCCAATGGCACTTGGGACATTGTTGACCTGCCACATGATCGAAAGCCTATTGGATGCAAATGGCTTTTTCGAATCAAATACAATTCTGATGGCTCGGTTAACAGACATAAAGCACGTTTGGTAGCAAAGGGCTTTTCTCAAGTCCCAGGCTGTGATTTCTTGGACACCTTCAGCCCCGTTATTCGATTCTCCAGTGTCAACATCTTACTCTCTCTAGTTGTTATAAACAATTGGGGAGATTCGACAGGTCGATGTCAATAATGCCTTTTTTAAAGGCGATCTTCTTGAGAAAGTCTACATGTCTCAACCTCCTAGCTTTGAGAGGAGGAATGCCAAAGGAGAGTTGTTGGTCTGTCGGTTGAAAAAGGCTCTCTATGGCCTACGACAAGCCCCGTGCAATTGGTTCTTAAACCTTCGAGAGTATCTTCTTGAGTTGGGGTTCACGTCCTCACGGGTTGATCCTTCCCTCTTTGTGTGTTGCAGGAACAATGTCACTACATACTTGGTGGTTTATGTAGATGACATTCTTGTCACTGGTAGCTCAGTGGAACATGTGAACCATGTACTTGATGCCTTACATGATAAGTTCTCTTTAAAGGACCTTGGGTTACTTGGTTTCTTCTTGGGCATTGAGGTAAAACGTTTTCCACATGGCTTGTTTCTCTCTCAAAAGAAGTTTATCTTTGAACTTCTACTAAAGACGAACATGTTGGATTCCAGACCCACCCCTACACCTATGGCACCATCTCAAAAGCTTAGCAAGTTTGATGGGGAAAAGCTGGCTAATGCTCAACACTTTCGAAGTGTTGTTGGAGCACTATTGTATGTGTGCCACACTAATATCCTTTGCCGTTACCAAAGTTGCTCAGTTCATGCAAGACCCTTCCATTGTTCATTGGAGTGCAGTCAAACGGATATTGAGGTATCTCAATGGCACGTTAGACCTTGGATTATGGTTCACGACACAAACATCTCAAACTCCGGAGTTGGTTATCTTCTCTGATGCTGATTGGAGTGGTGATCATGATGATCGTAGATCCTTGTCTTGCTACTGTGTGTTTCATGGCAATCATCTGGTTACCTGGAGCTCCAAGAAACAACGCGTTGTTTCGTGTTCCACGGTTGAAGCTGAGTATCGAAGCTTGGCTGATGCTGCATCTGAAGCAACGTGGGTCAAGGGTGTCCTTACTGAAATGAATGTCCCAATTCCTCCTACCAGCAAGCTTTGGTGCAACAATACCAGTGTCGTGGCTATGGCAGCCAACCCGGTCTTGCACACTAAAACTAAACATGTGGATCTTGATCTTCACTTCGTTCGCGAAAATGTTGCAAATGGAGAATTTCATATCAATTATATGCCTTCCCAAGATCAAGTCGCTGATATCCTTACCAAAGCTCTCGCTGTTGATAGATTTGAAGTCCTGCATCATAAGTTGTGCATCTTTGCTCTTCAAGAGATTCAAGAGGTGCAGAAAATAGGGTGGATACTGGATATAGCTGGGTTGTTAGCCAGATGGATTATGAGTCACTATTTGTTAGTGAGTTGTATAAGCTGTTAGGTTGTTAGTTTGTTACAATAAGTCAATAGGTGGTTGCATTGTCACGTTAAATAGCCATGCATTGGCTCATTGTAAACCAGCCCTTTTAACATGCATTCAATAAAAATGAGAAGCAACGTTCATTTGCTCTCAATTCTCAGCCAAACAGTCATCTTCTTCAAAGTTATACCCAATTAGTTTCAACACTCTCTAACAGTTAGAGAAGAAAAAGTAGAGGCCGGAAAGTTGTTGTGACGACTTGGATTCGATATCGTGCTGGAAGAATTGGATTCTCCTAACTCCCTGCCATTTTTTCAATTTAATTAAGGTAACATTTCATCCCTTTTCACCCCGGATTCGTTCTTCATACATGGATCATTGGTGGAATATACCGAATATTTTTTTCGCTGCGCCATGGCATGTACGCGCGTTTTCCTACACGAAGGTGTTTCAAGTTCTACAAGAAAGTTGAGAGAAAGATTTAGAGACTCAAGATCAGTTTTCCAAATCCAACTTGGTATTTCCCTATGAATTCGACTGCTCGAAAGGTCTAGGTAGTACAAATTGGATAGGTTCTTTAGGAATTCAGGGAACTTGGTTAAGTTACAAGAAGCCAAGTTCAAGCTGGTAACGTTGGAAAGATTTGTAAAGCTTGAGTCCAATAGACAGGTTATTATAAGAAAGATCGAGAACGGCAAGATTCTTCAGTTTCTGAAATGCACTCAATGGTATTAAGCCACTGAATGAGTTTCGTCCTAAGCCAAGGCTTACGAGATTCGGAAGGCTTGACCAGTTGGTGGAAAGAATAGATCCATTTAATTGATTGTCCAGAAGGATTAGCTCTGTGAGGTTGCTTAATGATGTGAACGAGGGAACTGGAGCGGAGAAATTATTGTAGGAAAAATCCAGATGGATCAGCTCTGTAAGTTTCTCCAGTGTTTTTGGTATTGGACCGGTGAACTTGCAATGCGCCAACTCTATCCTTGTTAACTGCCCAAGGTTGCCGATAGAGTCCGGTAATTGTCCCCCAAAATCTGTGTCACCAACTACTAGTGACTGAAGAGATGCATTTGGAGGGAAGTTTTGAAAAGAACCTTGGAGCAACCTGTTCCTGTTGGAAGACAAATCCAGAGTCTGTAACTTTGGTGACTCAAGGATTTCTTCTGCTACTCTTCCACTGAAGTTATTGGCAGCAAGATGCAAGGAAGTCAGATTCTGAAGTTCTGCCAAGAATTTTGGAATTGGACCGGACAAGTTGTTGTCGTCTAAAAGAATTATCGAGAGCGACTAAAGCTTGCCAAGTGAAGGACTAATAGGTCCTAAAGGAAAACAATTTCTCATGCTCAGCACTTGCAGATTAGGCAGCGAAGATGATAAAGCCTGGCTCCACTCCTTTCCGTTTGACGACATAGTAACGCCGTCGAGATAGAGATTCTTTAGCCCCGTCCAAATTTGGCATTTCAAGCGAAGTTATCTGAGATAAGTCGAGAGTAACCAACTTTGTCAGGTATGAAATGCCAACTGGAAATTTCCCAGTGAAAACTGCATATGACAAATTAAGATACATTAAGTTTGTCAAATTTCCAAACCCTGTAGGAAAGTCGGAATAGAAACTGTTATGAGCCAAATTAAGTTGCTGAAGATGCTGAAGACGGAAAAGACTATTTGAATCGTTGATTTCTCCGGAAAGCCATTGGCTGTTCAAGTCAAGTTCAGTAACTCGACCACTCGCATCACAGGTTATACCATCCCAAGAACAACAATCCGTGCCTTGATTCCACATTACCAGCTTTTCTGATAAAGAAGAATTGAGGCTATTTTTCAGTCCCAGCAGCAACTGTTGCTGATCGCTTTGACATTGGCCAGAAACTGAGTGCAGCAATGCTAAAGAAAGTTGAAATGTATAAACTGAAGATGAACAATGAAAGCAGTGAAATCCTCATTTTTGTGAGGAAGATGATGGCAAGGCTAGACTGTTATGAATTAAGATTGAAGGTAAGGGTAGACCGAAAAAAACATGTGGTTTCCATAGTGGTTGCAAGCTTGCAGCACAAGTTGTTCAGTTTTATAGCAGCGTGACTGAAATGGTGCAAGGAGAATAAATTGCAAAAGGTCTAATATTAGAAATTACATTTGTCTTTCCATGAAGACTTTGGGTCAAAGTTGGTTGTGTTTTAAGTTTCAGCTAACCGAAGACTTGATTGGTATGAATGAAGTCTTTGGGTCATAGTTAGACTCTGTCTGAAGTTTCCAGTAATATTTATAAGCTTCAGATTTTGTTGGAAATGTTCAATGATTTTATCTGTGTATTTTTGTTCTTTATTGGCTTTGCTTTAGTGTTTTCATGAAAACTTGGACATACGTTTGATTGTGAAGCATATGCAATGATCAACAATTCATATCTAAAATGAATATTCATTCATATTTATCGTAAATAAAATTTTAAAAATATTTTTTTACCAAGTAAAAATCTACTTGATAAAAAGATGAGATAAAAAATTAATAAAATAAATGATTTGTATTAACTAAGACTATAGATGACATTACGAGAAAAATTCGATATAATTTTGTCAAACCCAACGAGCAAGATCATCAGCATCCATAGATGCTGGAATAATTACGATGAATTTCGTTGGAATCATAAAATAACAAATCATTAATATTATGTTACGGTCAACATTTTATGTCCTTTTATAGAACTTAGGCTGAGGGAGTCACCTCTTGACTAACTTTTTTTTACTGTTATTTGGATGAAGACTTGGGTGAAAGCTCGTACGTTTGAAGTTTCAGCTTGGAAAGACCACACCAGAAAAGAAAAGTTATATTGTGTAATAGAAGAAAAGAAAATTAATAGTAAGAATTTACGTGAAACCCTAGAAGTGAACAAATAACAGGTACATGAAGAGAAATTTTATTATGTCAAAAAGAGAGAATACAAGTGATGATTTTAACCTTAATCATTTTATCTATTTATAGGGGTAGATTACTTGGTTACAAAGTAAACTTGCATAGAAAGAAATTCTGCTCAAATTATGTTTTTTACTCTTCAACGGCTATTTAAAGGATAAAGTAGAGTTTCACACGGATTGATCACTTTTGTTACCGCCGACCTGAGCATGCCTCCACTTTTGCCACTGCTTCTTTATTAATGTTCGGTCCGGTCTACAAATGAATTTAAGTCACAACTCTAACATTAAGATCAATCATTAATGATTTGTGTTTTAAATTAATGAGATTGAGGTTAGTTTTTTAGGGTAAACTATAATTGTGACAACTAAATTATGAGGTTGATTCTATTTTGACCACCGAACTATATATATTATCAATCAGAACACTCAATTATTTAAATAATATCAATAAAGCCACTAACCGTTAAAAATCAACGTAAAAATCAATGTGCCAGTTAAAAAATGGTATAATTGCACATTCGGTAATGATCAGAAATTCATAAAGAAGAGCCAATGGGCTTGCGTTTGATTGTGAAGCATAGGTAATGCTCAAATGAATTATTTTCATGCATACAACTACTGCTTGTTTTTAAATTAAAGAGCAACCAACAAAAAGCTACAAAACAGAGAGCACAAAGAATCCCTGTAGGTACAACTAAAAATCACTTGAACAAACATCAACTTTTACACAAATCACCTTAAAACAACACAATAACTTAAAACCAACCTGAAAACGCCTATCTTTACGACAGCAAGCTTATACACCAACAGCAATGTTCAGCCAGCTGAGGGAAGACGCTACTTATTGGCCTAAAACAGAAGAAATGATGGCTTTATTTCCGAGCCAACATCCTTCGTGTGATTGCTACAGCCTCCTCCCTTTAGTCTGATGAGATATCGCCCTACGAGTCCTGTTTTTGGGATCCAGCTTAGGGAAAATCTTATAAAGAACACGATCAGTGCGCTTATAATACCGTATCCTCCACCTCTTACAAAACATAAGAGGTAAAATGACAGCTCCTATACCGAAGACAAATCCTATCTCAACACTTAAGAAATTCCAGTCGATATGGTTACCAGTCCCGGAATTTGAAGGGCCGTCTTTAGAAGTTGGAGGGGATTTGCATTGTAGCTCCAAAGGCCGTCCACATAGTCCTGCATTGTTTTCGAAAGAAGCTTCTGAAAACGACTGAAGCTGAGTACCTAAAGGGATCCTTCCCGTCAATTTATTGTTGGAAAGATTGAGGAATGATAAGAAATTTAAGTTTGCCAGCAGCAATGGAATCTGCCCAGTTAGGTGGTTGCTTGAAAGGTCTAAGGCCTCGAGCTGTGGCAAGTTTCCTAAAAATGAAGGGACTGGGCCGGTGAGCGCATTGTTTGACAAGTTAAGCAAGTGTAATGCTTTGAAATCCCCTATAGCTTCAGGTATATGCCCTTTAAACTTGTTGGAAGAAAGGTCAATGGAGGTGAAGATAGTTAGGATTTTCACCAGCTTCAACTCTAGACCTTTCATGATAACTGTCACTGAATCTTGATAATAAATACCACTGAGTTCATAATGGAGGTGTTCTGAATAGGGTTCAACTTTGAGGGCTTTCATAGAGTTCCAGGTCATCAACAATCCTTGCGGTAGATTACCGCTAAAAGAATTGGAAGCTAAGTCAATAATCTGAAGCATGGGCCAGGTGACGTTGTTCCCTGGACAATTAACATCTCCACTAAAGTTGTTGGATCCTAAAACAAGAACACGCAACTTGGATGTGGTGTTCAAATGGCAAGGAAATGTGTCATCAATTTGATTGTTCCCAAGGTCTAATACCTCCAACATTCTGCAATTGGCCAAAGATTTTGGAACCTTTCCACCCAGTCGGTTTTGATTGAGAGCTAGAGTTTGTAAGCTGCAATTTTCTGGAAATGTGTCAGAAATGATACCGCTGAGATTGTTTTGCTTCAGATTCAGGACTCCAAGATACTCATGCGCATGCGTCATCAAACATTGAGGAATTGACCCACTCAGAGAATTATTAGATAGATCAAGTACTGCAAGATATGGAGTGTTGCATATGGACTCCGGGATGCTCCCATGAAAGTTGTTTCCCGAGAGTGAGAAGAAAACAGCCCACTGGAGGAAGTCACCAATCTCAGGTGGTATAACAGAGCTGAAATTGTTGTTTGAGTAATCAAGGTATACAGGACTTGGTGGAAAAAATGGTATTTTCCACTGAAGCTGATTGCCATGAAGGTCAATCACAGTATACAATGGAGCTATGTACGAAGGTGTTTCAAGTTGTACAAGAGAGTTGAGAGAAAGATTTAGATGATAAAGATGAGGTTTCCAAATCCAACTTGGTATTTCCCCCTGAATCCGATTGCCTGAAAGGTCTAGGTATTGCAAATTGGATAGGTTTTTTAGGAATTCAGGGAATTTGGTTAAGTTACAAGAAGCCAAGTTCAAGTGGGTAACGTTGGGGAAGAGAGGCAACAAAGGCAATGGAAGATTAGTAAAACTAGAGTCAATAGACAGTTTATTGTAGGAAAGATCCAGAGTGTCGAGATTCTTCAGCTTCTGAAATGCACTCAATGGTATTGAGCCACTGAAATTGTTCCAAGAAAGTGACAGCTCCAGGAGACCTTGGATTTCAAATACAAACATCGGAAATCGCCCTTGGAATCGATTGTGACTCAGATCAATGACTTTAAGCACCGAAGAGAGCTCACCTTTGACCTCACCGAATCCACCACAGAACTGGTTTTTTGCAAGGTCCATTTCCTTCAAGGATTTACTCTGAAACAGAGTTGGTGGGACAGTTCCAATGAAAGAGTTTTCTCGTAACTCAAGGCTTGCAAGGTTCAGAAGGCTTGACCAGTTGGTGGAAAGAATGGAGCCATTTAATTGATTCCCAACCAGGATTAGCCCTGTAAGGTTCCTTAATGGTGTGAATGAGGGAATTGGACCAGAGAAATTATTGTAGGAAAAATCCAGATGGATCAGCTGTGTGAGTTTCTCCAGTGTTTTTGGTATGGGACCTGTGAACTTGCAATTTGCCAACTCTATCCATGTCAATTGCCCAAGGTTGCCTATAGATTCTGGTAATTGTCCCCCAAAATCTGTGGCAACAACTACGAGTGACTGAAGAGATGCATTTGGAGGAAACTCTTGAAATGAACCTTGAAGGAATTTATTCCGAGACAAATCAAGAGTCTGTAACTTGGGTGACTCAAGGATTTCTTCTGCTACTCTTCCACTCAAGTTATTCCCTGCAAGGTGCAAGGAAGTCAAATTCTGAAATTCTGCCATGAATTTTGGAAATGGACCGGACAAGTTGTTGTCGTCCAACACAATTATCGAGAGAGACTTGAGCTTGACAAGGGAAGGAGTAATAGGTCCTGAAAGAGAACATCTTCGCATGCTCAGCACTTGCAGATTAGGCAGTGAAGATGATAAAGCCTGGCTCCACTCTTTCCCGTTTGCTGATATATTTAGGCCGTCAAGATAGAGATTCTTTAGCCCCGTCAGACTTCGAACAAGCATCTTCAAATTTGGCTTCTCCAGTTTAAAGAGTTGTAATATCTGAGATAAGTCGAGAGTAACCAAGTTTGTCAGGTATGAAATCCCAACCGGAATCTGTCCAGTGAAGCCTGAATTCGACAAATTAAGATAACTCAAGTTTGTCAAATTTCCAAACCCTGAAGGAAAATCAGATAAGAATGCGTTATAAGCCAAATTAAGTTGCTGAAGATGCCGAAGACGGAAAAGACTATTTGAATTGTTGATTTCTCCAAAAATTGATTGGTTGCTCAAGTCAAGTTCGATAACCCGACCACTAGCATCGCAGGTTATACCATCCCAGGAACAGCAATCCGTGCGTTGATTCCACATCACCAGCTTTTCAGATAAGGAAGAATGGATGCTATTTTTCAATCCCAGCAGCAAATCTTGCTGATCGCTTTGACATTGACCGGAAACTGAAAGTGAGTTGATGCTAAAGAAAGTTGCAATGCATAAGCTGAAGAAGAAGCACGAAACCAGAGAAATCCTCATTTTTGCGAGGAAAATAATGGAACAGCTGGAGCTGGACTGTTAGAAATAGAGATTGAAGGTAAGGGTAGACCGGAAAGGGTCGGACGGAAAGCAACGAAAGAGAAATGAGTAACTCAATCACTCGTGAAAACATGTGGTTTCCATTAGAGCTTAATGGCTGCGGCACAACTTGTGTTATTTTATAGCAGGAAGACTCAAATGGTCAATGGAGTTTTGGTCTCAAATTAACCTGCCAGCTTGGAAATTTTGGTCACACCAGTCAAAATCAGTGACCAAGTCAATCTTCGATGTGCATCTTCATGAAGTTGCTTTACTTTTTCTACATCACTCTTTGTGAATTTAAAATTTAAGATTAGAGTTATAATTCAAGAAATTTGGAATTTAGTGTATTTATTGGGTTTATAATTTATAATTTATAATTTATGATTTGGGCTTTGAATTGAAATATTTTAGTGTTGGGCATAGAAATGACGCCGAAGAGGGGTATAAGATTTTTTACATTAAAATATGGTAAAATTATACAAATATTTGCTTTAAAATAATTAATTGGATTAATAACCTGATTCAGAATTATTTAGAGAAATACTCTTTTCAGACTACATAGATTAATCTCGCGTGTACTAAAAAGCGAGTTTTAAACTCACGATTAGTAAAATGCGAATTTCATCCGACGTGAATGCACTTTTTAAATTCTGATAAAATTAAATTTAAAAAATAAACTCGCATTTAATTGGACACGAATTTTATAAAAATTTAAATTGTTGTATCAGATAACTCTTAATTTATCGGTGTTATTATTTTTTATTTGGAACTCGTGGTGTACTGGGCACAAGTTTTGAATTATAGAAATTTCGTTGCCTAATAAACGTGAGTTTGGATCAGAAAAAAAAACCATACAAATTCCATGACTGCGTTCGTATTTGAGGATATATTTTTCTGATTTTTTTTAGTTATACTGATATTTATCTTTGAAATGAGTTCGATATTATCATGTATTAGCTGTTATAAATTGTTTGAAATTCGCATTAAAATGCTACCTTAAACTGTTAAACATATCTCAGGAACTATTGTCAAGCTTGAAACTGTTTTGGTATACCGTAATGATCGTGTTGTACAAGATGTGTGCCAATTTTATCGATTTTTTTTAACTTTTTACAGTGCGTTAATGCATTCCAATACTGTAAGCCAATGATCCAAATCGATAGTATATTATTGTATGTATTTGCCACCTAGGTCTTGTTATTGGTGGTTGCACAAGACTAATCGGAACACTATTTTCATAGCCTTTGCAATAGTTGAGAAAGAAGATATTGATTCTTGTGAATTTTTTCTCACTAACTTGCGCAAATATGTACTTGTAAATAGAGATGAGATATATGTTATTCCAGGAGAAATTATATCATGGGTGATTCCCACCACGTCATCCATGGGACCAACCACTAGAAACCACCCACTTCATCATTTTTTTTCATGTCATTAATTTAATAATAGAATAACTTCCAAAAAATAGTTTTTAAAATGACATGGAAAATCTTTAGTGAAGATTCATTGGTTGGAAAAAATGACATGAAAAAATAATGGTGAAGTGAGTGATTTTCATTGGTTGGTCCCATGGATGATGTGGTGGGAATTACCCATAATATAATTTTTCGTTATTCCAGATAGAGGAACGAGGATTAAATACGCAATTGAACATTTGAGCCGCTTTTGATAATTTTTTTTAAATGTTATTTCATTAAATAATTTAAAAATAACATAATTAGAATAAAAATGTCAATCTAACAAGTCTTAATTGAAATGTTCTTACAAGGTACCTCTTCGGGTCTATTAAACCATTGTCGGTTTTTAAATTAAGGGTAAACTATCTGTTTGACCACCAATCTATTGGAAAAGTTTTAAAATGACCACTATAGAAAAAAACGCGTCATTTCACTACCCAAACTATTAAAATGGGATCAATTTGGCCACCTGCCGTTAAGAGGCTAACGGAAGGTGACGTGGCAGTTAAAAAATTAAAGGTACAATTACACATTTCGTCCTTACTATTTATACATTCTCTCAATTTAGTCCTAATTTTAATCTAATAAAATCAATTAATTAGGTGGTGACACGTGTCAACACCTTATTGGAGGAATTTAATTATTTATATTTGATTAATAAATTTATTTTCATCCCCCAATCAGGTGGTGACACGTGTCACCACCTAATTAGAGGAGAAAAACAAAGTTAAGCACAAATGCCATCTAGGGGAATCGAACTTGGGTGGTGTAGGTGCAAAAGCAGTGGCTAAGCCACTGCACCAAGCAAAATTTTGTGCTTTAAAACACCAAATTCAATATATATCTTTTTCCGAGAGAATCGAACCTGGGTGGTATGTTCATCAATTTGCTTCGAATTCTATGCGAAATGAACTGTGTAATTATTGAAATTCAGGGCATAGTAAAAAACGATATCTTGAGCTTCTTGTTTTGTTTTTTTTTTCTTTTCATTTTGCAGCTAAAGCTGGATTGTTGTCAGGATTCCCTGGAATCGAATCAGTTCTTGGTCCTAAATTACCTGAAATTGAGTTTCTAAATCGCTTCAATGGTTTTGATTTCATTCTCAGTCTAGTTCATTAACATTTGTGCTTTATATTCTAGTTTGTTGACACGAGATTAGCCTTAAAAAACTGTGGTTTGATTATGCAGAAGAAAACCAGAAAAAGTATGTTGAAAATGATGCAAGATTCAAGTCATCTCCCTTGCTGAAGCAGCTGTTAGAGCGGTCTAAGCAGAACAAAGAAAAGTAATTCCTTCACTTCAATTAAACTAATCTTTCCGAAATTCATTTGTTCTCTCATCTTTTGAGTTAATATGAAATTCGACATGTTCGAATCCACATTAATTGGATACGTATCTTGAAAGATGGTCACAAGAACAACTTATAAGCTACTACATAAATATGCGAGATTTTTTTATGCAAAAGCAGTGTATAAACATCAGAAAATAAAAAAGGATTGAAATATTCTGCAGGTTGCAGAGCATTTTATAGATGATGAAGATGAAGACACTGATTGGAAAAAGATATATATTGAATTTGGTGTTTTAAAGCACAAAATTGTGCTTGGTGCAATGGCTTAGCCATTGCTTTTGCACCTACACCACCCAGGTTCAATTCCCCTGGATGGTATTTGTGCTTAAATTTGTTTTTCTCCTCTAATTAGGTGGTGACACGTGTCACCACCTGATTGGGGGATGAAAATAAATTTATTAATCAAATATAAATAATTAAATTCCTCCAATAAGGTGTTGACACGTGTCACCACCTAATTAATTTATTTTATTAGATTAAAATTAGGACTAAATTGAAAGAATGTGTAAATAGTAAGGACGAAATGTGTAATTATACCTTTAATTTTTTAACTGCCACGTCACCTTCCGTTAGCCTCTTAACGGCAGGTGGCCAAATTGATCCCATTTTAATAGTTTGGGTAGTGAAATGACGCGTTTTTTTCTATGGTGGTCATTTTAAAACTTTCCCAATAAATTAGTGGTCAAACAGATAGTTTACCCTTAAATTAATTGGGACAGTGTACGTGGTTAATCATCATAAAATGAATCGTGATGCTAAAATACGGCACAATCAATGCTGGGCAGTTTGAGGAGTAGATCAGATCATTTATTGTTCGTGTAGACTTTTCTTTCGTATAAGACGCCTTCTCCGTTGGCTTTTCTGTATAAAAATGGAACAATTTTTTCCCGATTTTCCATTGTGGAAAAGAAAAATTCTGTTTACTCGAGTGTTGGTCTTTTAATAGGGACGGAATTAGGATTAAACAATAAGAAAATTAAAAATTTATTAAATCTTTAAATTAAAATTTGAGAAAAATAAAAATTTTATTTTATTATTATTTAAACTAAGATGACTTAAAATATAATTAAACTCTAAATATTTGAGAAGGGTTTTTCCCCTCCTATGCTAAACATGGCTCATCACTGCCTGTCAGCTTGGAAAATTTTAATTGATATTTTGTGTTCTCCACATTCCAATCCCATGCCTCGAGCAAAAGTTTATTAAACTAAATACTATCCTTTTCAAGCTGAGAATAACATAACTCAACAAATTATTATATCTTGACTCAAATTCTAATTGGTAATTAAGTTATGTTTTATTGTAATTTTAGTGGTTGAAAATTATTTGGTAATTAAAATTTACTTTAATGAGTAAATATCTATGTTAGATAACATATCTTATTGAATAAGGTTTCTTAGTTGGGTTTATAAATATAAACTAAGTTTAACCTTATGAATTATGAGAGATGAAGAGAATTACTATGCAAAGATGTAACCACTTTTAGGATCTTTACAACTATAGTGACTATGGTGTAGAGATGGATATTGTAGGGACACTAGGAAGAGTGTCCTAGATACACAGGGTTCTGGGACATATATCGAGTTTCAGGATACATGAGATATCATGTATTTGTACTCTCCGTGTTCTTTATGTTGATAGCGGATAATTCGTTTCTCTCATCTGTGGAGGTAGGCAAGACTGAACCACGTTAAATCTCGTCTATTGTGCATGTCTTATTTTATGTTGTTATTTCTTTGGTTATTTACTGCATACCAAATTTCTAATAAATAGTATCAGAGTTATAGCTCGAATTTCTTCTACCGATATAGCAAAGAGGGGGTGAACTGACTTTTGATGGAAGCAAAGGAAATTTAAAAATTTGCACAAAATTTTTTAAGTGGTTCGACTCCTAAATCAAGTCTACATCCATTACCTTAGCTCCTCATTAATGGTTCCCACAAATTCACTCAATTTGTCTTTCCTTTTGAAGCTAAAGGATATCAACCATACACCACAAAACTTATACCCAAAGTTTTATCTATCCCTCTCTCAAAGAGAAATATAAAAGATAAAACAAATAAAAGTCTCACAAGGCAAGTTGTTTGCACCCAAAATCTAAACACTTGAGTAATTTTACAATTTTAGCTCAACAAATGTTGTCTAATAAAAAAATAAACTTTTAAGCGCAAATACAACTTTATCTATACATAAATGTTGACAATAATTTTCTTGTTCTTTTATGGATGTTTGGAGGTGTCTTCTAAACCCTCTAATAAGCTTGTGGCCATTACCAGTCGTTGGGGTTGATTTGGAGCCAGGACTTAATTTCTAACATTAAATGCACTTCTGGTACAGTGAGTATCGATCGATACGTGAGTCTCGATATTGATACGCGCTTTAAATAAAAAGAGTCGTTATGCATTTTTCTTATCAACGAGTATCGATACACGATACTTGTGTATCGGTACGGTGCCTAGCGTATCGATATGACCAAGTCTGTACCAGTATGGGCCCTTGCGCACTGAAAAACGAAAAATTTAGAAAAATAAAAGGTGTATCAGTGCGGAACAAAGGTATACTGGTACAAAACAAAAGGCATATCAGTATCGAAGGTTTATTTTTGACAAAAAAAAACTTTGAAGATATTTGATTAAGTTAAAAATATTTTGTAAAGCCTATTGTTAAAATATTATAAAAGATGCCTCAGCATTTTATTAATTAGCAACAAAGTATTTATACACAAGTATTACAACTGCTTGTATGCTAACTAACTCTAAACTGTACAACTAATATATTCCAACCATCTAACAAACTAAATAACAAACTTAACAAATATCATACACACTCCAACACTCCCCCTCAAGTTGGTGGTTTAAAGATGGATTTAACCCCCAACTTGGACAATAAGAAGTTGTGCTGCTGTACACTCAAAGCCTTTGTCAGGATATCTGCTGGTTGAT
Organism: Hibiscus tridactylites; assembly: GCA_958450335.1. Taxonomy (NCBI): domain Eukaryota; kingdom Viridiplantae; phylum Streptophyta; class Magnoliopsida; order Malvales; family Malvaceae; genus Hibiscus; species Hibiscus tridactylites. The sequence goes on along the minus strand of OY288267.1, from coordinate 34,984,343 downwards.
CCTTTGTAGAAATATGCTCTGTTTGTATTACCCCTTCTTGCACCTTCTCTCTTATAAAGTGACAGTCAATTTCTATATGCTTGGTGCGCTCGTGGTATACAGGATTAGCAGCTATTTGTATAGCTGCCTTGCTGTCACAATACAACTTTGTTGGCCCAATGTTGCTTACTCCCAACTCACACAGCAAGCCTCTTAACCATACGATTTCTGCAGCTGTTGTTGCCATACTCCTATACTCTGCTTCTGCAGACGATCTTGCTATCGTGTTCTGCTTCTTAGACTTCCAAGCAACTAGGGAGCCTCCAAATTTGATGCAAAATCCAGTAACAGACTTTCGTGACATTGGGCATGCTGCCCAATCAGAATCACAATAAGCTTCAAGTATACAGTCCATTCCTGACTTCATTAAGATCCCTTGACCAGGATCTCCTTTAATGTATCTCACTACTCTAAGAGCTGCTTCAAGATGTGACTTCTTAGGATCCTTCATGAATTGACTAAGATGCTGAACGGCAAAGCTAATGTCTGGTCTTGTATGAGTGAGATAGATCAGCTTGCCTATCAGCTTTTGATAAGATGTTTTATCATCTAGAACCCCATCTTCACAATCTTGCTGTAAACTTCTGTCAAATTCAACTGCAGTGAGCTTTAAGTTTTGTTCAAGGGGAGTTGTTGCTGGTCTTGCTCCCCCTAACCATGTGCCTTCAATCAATTCTAATGCATACTTCCTCTGGTTCATTAGTATGCCTTCTTTGAAACGTAAGACTTCCAACCCAAGAAAGAATCTTAAATCTCCTAGATCTTTCATCTTGAAGTTTTGATTTAAGATCTTCTTAAGCTCTTCAATAAGACTCAAATCATTTCCAGTAATCATTAGATCATCTACATATATCAACATAATAACTATCTTTTCACCCACTCTCTTAGTGAACAGAGAATAGTCAAACCTACTTTGTGCATAACCAGCAGCTTTCAAGGCCTCTGTAAGCTTCAAATTCCATTGACGAGAGGCCTGTTTAAGCCCATAAAGTGACTTTTGTAGCCTACACACCATATTCTCCCCCTGGCTGCAAAAACCCTCTGGAAGCTTCATATAAACCTCTTCAACAAGGTCACCTTGAAGAAACGCATTATGAACATCCAATTGATGCAAAGACCAATCAAACATAGCAGCAAGAGAGAGGACAAGACGAACAGTATTGAGCTTTGCAACAGGAGAGAAAGTTTCAGTGTAGTCAATTCCCTCCTTTTGGGTGAAACCCTTAGCAACAAGGCGAGCCTTACAACGCTCAATATCCCCAGAAGCCTTGTACTTAATCTTAAACACCCATTTGCAACCAATAGGAACTTTGCCCAAGGGTAAAGGGACAACTGACCAAGTACCATTTGACTCCAAAGCCAATAACTCTTCTTTCATGGCTTGAATCCAAACAGGGTATTTAATTGCTTCAGAATAAGAAGAAGGTTCAAAAATGGAAGAAGTGGAAGACAAAAAAGCTTGAGTGGAAGAAGGTAAATGGGAATAAGAAATGTAATTGGAAATGGGATACAAACCTGGAACAGAAGATGAGGAAACACATAGAGCATAATCCTGAAGCCAATTTGGAGGACGAGTGACACGAGAAGACTTTCGAGAGACAAGAGGGGGACCTGGATTACTTGCTGAATTATCAGGACCAACTGATGCTGAAGGACCAGGAATAGAAGTAGTAGTTTGAGAAGAAGTATGAGGAATAGTAGGAGAAACAATATCAGTGGGCAAAGATGAAGGATTAGGAGGTGTAACATCAGGAACAAAAGTAGTAGATGTAGCACCAGTGGGTATAGATGAAGCAGTAGGTGTAACATCAGAAACACTTGGTGAAGGTGGAGAAAGAATTAAAAATTCAGAATCAGGAACAACAGGTTGGAAAGGAAACAAAGAAGAAACAAAATCAAGATTTGACTTAAAAGGGAAAACAGTTTCATGAAATGAAACATCCCTAGCAACAAAGAATGTGTGAGTAGTGAGGTTGAACAAAAGGAAACCCTTATGAGTATTAGAATAACCCATGAAGACACTAGGAATGGCACGAGTATCAAATTTATCAGTGGGATGAAGATTAGTTGCATAAGCTAAACATCCAAACACCCTTAATTGAGACAAAGAAGGAGATTTATGATATAGTGTTTGAAAAGGAGAAGACCAATTAAGAACAGCAGAAGGCAGACGGTTTATTATGTAACAGGCAGTCAATATGCATTCACCCCAAAATTTAATGGGAACATTGGAATGAAATTTCAGGGCTCGAGCAACCTCAAGCAAATGCCTGTGTTTACGCTCAACAACTCCATTCTGCTGAGGAGTGCGAACACAGGAGCTTTGATGAATAATTCCAAGAGAAGAAAAGAGATTGAAACAAGAAGAATTGAAGAATTCAGTGCCATTGTCACTACGGACAGTTTGCACAAACACAGAAAACTGAGTATGAACAAGGGCAAAAAACTGTTTAAGGTGAAGAACAGCATCAGACTTCAAACGCAGCAAGTAAATCCAGGTCATACGACTAAAATCATCCACTATAGTCAAGAAAAAATGATGACCAGAGTGTGTTGAGACACGATAAGGACCCCAAAAGTCAATATGAATTAATTGAAAAGGATGAGAAGAAACAGATGTACTGTCAGGAAAAGGCAAACGAGACTGTTTGGCAAGAGGACAAACAGGACATTGAACAACAGAGTCATTGTGAAATTTAGAATCATGCAAACAAGGCAAATTATGCATTTTATTAACAGGGGCATGGCCCAACCGAGCATGCCACAATTTGGTGATATCTATAACAGAATTACAATGATCAAAACTTGGAAGACTAACATTTTTTGGAATGGGAGAAAAAAACAAACCAGAAGTGTTAGGTGAAGACTCCAAAAGGTACAAGCCACCATACTCTCTACCAATCCCCATCGTCTGTCCAGTGTAAAGATCCTGTAAAATAAAAAAACGAGGGTAAAAGAAAACAACACAAGAAAGATCAGTGACCAATTTGGAAACAGAGAGTAAATTGTGATGAAAATCAGGTACAAAAAGAACATTATGAAGCAATCGAGAAGAAGACAAAGGAAAAGACCCAACATGAGAAATAAGAGTAGTTTTACCATTTGGAAGACGAACACGACGAGGATTCGAAGCACATGAAATAGGATTTAAAAGACAATGAAAATCAGAGGATATATGATCAGTGGCCCCAGTATCCAAAATCCAAATATGACTACCAGCAGAAGAACAAGTAGAAATCGAACCTGCCATATTAACCGCAGAATCCGATTGACCCGTATTCAGAAGTGCCAAAATCTGAGCATACTGTGCAGGGGAAAACGAAGGAGCAGACGAAACCAGATTGGAACCCAAGTCAGACGATGGAGTAGACACATCATTGGTTGTGAGAGCAGCCTGAACCTCACGCTTCTTAGTGAATTTGTATTCGGAAGGGAAGCCAATCAGACGGTAGCAGGTCTCTTTCTGATGACCACGAATCTTATAGTGGTCACAAACCCCACTAAAGCGTCTACGCGAGGAAGAACCAGATGAATTAGAATACAATACAGTGGAATTAAGAATCGGAGAAATACCAGACAAATGAGCACGCTGGGATTCCTCTTGCAAAATCATTGAATATGCTTTGTTCACAGACGACAAGGGTGACATCAGAAGAAGCTGGCTACGAACGGCAGAATAGGTCTCGTTAAGCCCCATGAGAAACTGGAATAACTTCTGCTGCACAAGCTGGGTCTGGTTGTCACGCGAAGCCTCGCAATCACAAGGAGAAAAGGGAACAAGAGCATTGTACTCATCCCACAACATCTTCAAACGAGTGAAATAAGAGGAGATGGAAGAATCACCTTGAACCAATGTGGCAATCTCACGATGAAGAAAGAAAGAACGCGAACCATCGACCTTAGCAAACCGCTCCTTCAAATCAGCCCAAACGACAGCGGCACTGGTGGCAAAGACGATGCCGGCGGAAAGATCCTTGCTGACAGTGTTGAGGATCCAAGACAGAACGAGCGCATTACACCGATCCCAGAGAGCCGATTGCGTCGCCGTAGGATAATCAGAACGACGACATTCGCCATCAACAAAACCTAATTTGTTTTTGGCCAGAAGAGCAATACGCAGTGATCGACTCCAAATATTGTAATTTTCAATACCAGTAAGTTGGTGTGAAACAAGAATAGTACCAGGAGTATCTAAAGGATGAAGATACAGCTGATGATTCGAATCGATTTCCATGGAAGACGAAAATCGAAGAAGGAATTGGGGAAAATCGAAGATGAATTTGGGGAAAACGGGAAAGGAAAATCGAAGAAGAATTTGGGGAAAACGGGAAAAGCAAAATGGGCTTAACTGAAAAGAATAGGCAAACAAGAAACGGGCTTGAGGAAAATAGAAACCCAAGGAAACGGGCTAGCATCTGATACCATGTTAAAATATTATAAAAGATGCCTCAGCATTTTATTAATTAGCAACAAAGTATTTATACACAAGTATTACAACTGCTTGTATGCTAACTAACTCTAAACTGTACAACTAATATATTCCAACCATCTAACAAACTAAATAACAAACTTAACAAATATCATACACACTCCAACACCTATTAACATATTTTTTTAAGTTAAATAAACTTTGAATTATTTTTGTAAAATTACGAATAAATCTAAAATATTTTTACATATTGTTATATCAAAATCAATGTTATTTTCATTATTAGTAGTATTTATTGTTAGTGTAGAGTTTTCTTTCGTATAAGACACCTTCTTCATTGGCTTTTCTTTAGTGTTATTTTCATGAAGACTTGGGTTAACGTTATTAGTATTACGTTTCAAGTTTCAGCTAACTTGGTGATTAGATCATGCATACATGAATGGAGCTGAAATTTAAAGTTGAAGGACAAAACATAAATACTTAAAAGTAAAGAAATAAATTTATAAATAAATTGATTTTTTTAAAAAAATATTATATATATAATGGGACAAATGTGGAAAAACAAATTTGGTTGGAGGAGACAACCCATATAGCTCCGTCACTACATGCATTCCCTAGTGTGAATATTATAGGTGAAAAAGTTATATAAGGATCGACCATAATGATTAATTTTAATTCACGGTTTAGTCTTTAATCTGTACTCTCTCTTTTTTCACTTTAGTATTTAGTTTTCTTACTCACTTTAATACCTAAGGCCTTTGCCTATTAGAGTTTTCAGGGTAAACTTCTTATTTAGTACTTTATTTATTTCCGTGTTTTTGTTTTACCAATGATTAAGTTTAATTCACGGTTTAGTCTTTAATCTGTACTCTCTTTTTTTTTCACTTTAGTATTTAGTTTTCTTATTCACTTTAATACCTAAGGCCTTTGTCTATTATAGTTTTCAGGGTAAACTTCTTATCTGGTACTCTATTTATTTTTCGTGTTTTTATTTTGGTCATCAAATTAAATTTTTTTTAATTTGTAAAAAACGGTACCTAATGTTATGTTTTATTTTTTTTATTTTGGTACATGCTGTTAAAAAACATGTAATTTCTTTTAATAAAACAAAGCCACTGGGCCAAATGCCTCACATTGTTGGTGAATTAATTTGTTTGATTAAATTAAAATTATGACGAAATGGTAGAATGTGCAAGTAAAAAGGATCAAATGTATAATTATATAAATTTTTGTTAAATTTTACCTCACTCTATTTGTTAGGTTTTAAAGACAAACGACTTAATTTATATTATTTAAATAATTAAATAATTTCACCATAATTAAGTAGTCATTCATGTAGTTTATCTTAAAATAAATTGCCGGGCTAAATTAAGGTTCCGTTAATGCTCGTCTGTTTGAGGAGTACATCATACTCCTATCATTTATTGTTCGCATAGACTTTTCTTTAGTATAAGACGCCTTTCTTCTTTTTCTTTTTGCCAATGTATAAGATTAGTTTTTTTTTATAGGAAAGAAGTATCGTTATTATGTGCCTCATTAAAATAAATTTATAAACTTAATGGAGGAAAAAAGTGCACATAATAAGATATACAAAATATATGAGGATTACATCCTAAGAGGAACTAAGTCCTCGCGTAATAGATCAACAACAAAAGTCGGGACAGAATCCAAAAGAACTAAGTCGAGATTCGAGAGACTTGCACGTTTTGCCAAAGCATCTGCAACTTGATTGCACTTCCTAGGGATAGCACGAATCGAGATCCGCCAATCTCTTTGGACCACATCCTGAATAGCCCGAGTGATAGCGAGAGCGAAACCATCACGCTCTACCTGATGAATAAGCTCGATAGCTTGAGCATTATCATATTTCACCTCTAAATTCCGAAAGCCTAGATCCCACGCAATAACAAGACCCAGGAAAATACTCCATAACTCGGCTTCCACGACTAAACAACTTGGGCATTATAAGACCAGTTCTTTAATTGGCTTTTTTAGTATTGTTTCAAAAATAAATTTTAAAATTATGTCCTTAAAATGAAAAAAAAAATGTATTTTAATAGTAACTCCCTACTAAGAAATATTAGAAAAGAAATTAAGCCTCTAATAGAAAATATTGGAAAAAAATTGGTCAAGATAAAATATTATCTTTTAATTCATATATTATTAATTGTTTAAAAAATATTAAAAAAAATTAACTCCCTAATAACAAGTATTAAAATAATTAGACTTCTAATAAAAATTATTAAAAATATTTAAATTTAAGAATATAATTTTAATAATAATTATTAAAATAATTGGACCCTAATAATAAATATTAGACAAAACATTAGGCCCGGGATAGATGACCCTTTTCCCATGTCAGGGACGACACTATCACGCTTTGATGTAATATTATCATACCATGTATCCTCACATTCAAAGTAGGAGTGAAAAAGTTATATTATGATCCATCATTAATGATTAAGATTGATTTATGATTTGAATTTTTATAAAGTAAAGAGGTAATCGAACTTACAAAGTAAAATAATATGAATATTTTTAATCACTTAAATAATGAATGAATCTTACGATTTTAATATTTAAACTATATCTTTCCACTTTAATAATTTTTCCCACTTTAGTAGTTTTAAACTAAAGTCTTCCTCTATTATAGTTTTTATTCCAAAAAAAAATTTGATAAAAAATATTACTACAATAGGTCTCGTTAAAAATTTCCTTAACTTAAATGGAATAAAAGAGTACCCATAGTAGTAATAAACATTGTACCGAAATAAACTCGACTAAACCAAAAGAAAGAAAACATTAAACTAGCAAACAATGCTGAAACAACGTGCAGAGACCTAAACACCGGTCATCCTCTATCCGCCTCTTGCCGAGCCAAATCAATAAGATTCAAAGGCGCATGGTGAAATTCAAAAACCCCAAGCGAAGCACCACGGCTCATGGCAGCTAACCGGTCCGTCACCTTATTCTGTTTTCAGTTAATATGCCAAATTTGAACAATCCAATCTCGAGACAACATATCAAAGATATCTGGCACTAGAGCACAACCTTCCAGGGCATCCGATTGATGCTGCAAAATACCAGCAACCTCACTGTTATCTGTCTCTACCAGCACATGACGAAGGCCAAGAATCCACGCATATCTAAGCAAATCATGCACAGCCCACAGCTCTGCCACTATCACCGAGCACCGGCCAATAATACTACGCGAGAATCTAAAGATCCAGCCAGGGACAAAGTTAAGATTTAGGGATAGGGGAGAAAATTAAAAAATAACTAATTTTTAAAACAATTTATATAGAAGGACCAAAGTGAAAAAATAAATCCCACCCCTTAATAGCTCTGTCACTAGATTCGGCCACCTTTTTCATCTCGTATGACGCCCTCTGCAGCCAGGGCCATCCCTGGGCATGGGTAATAGGGGCGCCCGCCCAGGGCCTATTTTTTTCGAATATTTATAATTATAGTTTAATATTTTTTAATATTTATTATTTAATTTTTTTAATAATTGTTATTGGAGTTCTATTCTTAATTTTTTTTATATTTGTTATTAGGGGTATAATTTTTTCAATATTTGTTATTATAGGCTCATTTTTTCGAATACTTGTAATTAGAGGCCCATTTTTTATTATTTATTGTTATTTCAATACTTGTTATTAGGGTACAAAATTTTCAATACTTGTTATTATGAGGCATATTTTTCAATACTTGTTACTAGGGGCATATCTTTTCTAATATTTGTTATTTTAGGGCCCTACTCTTAAATTTTATTTTTTCCGATACTTGTTATTACGAGTCCAATTTTTTTCAATACTTGTTATTTATGGTCTATTTTCTCTAATATTGGTTATTACATGCATACTCTTAACTTTTAATTTTTCAATACTTGTTATTAGGGTTCCATTTTCCCCTATATCTTAAAATTTAGGGTAAAGTATGACAGGTACCACCGAACAATAGGGTGTGACCTGTTTTTACCATCAACCTTTCAATTGGTCCAAACTTACCATCAAATTTTATTTTTCGACTCGTTTATATCACTCCGCCGTTAAATCGCTAACTCCGTGATGACATGGATGATGCAGCAAAACGACGTCGTTTTGGTGCCGCTATTTTAATAATAAATGACCCAAAACGACGTCATTTTGCTAGAGAAAATATGTGAAATCGTGGACTCAATGAGATTCGAACCTAGGACCTTAAGCATCAAAGACAACCTCCTAACCACCAAGCCAACCTAATATCTTTGAATTATTTTTAGCACAAATAATATATATTCCAAACTATAGTTTGTCATATAAATATATTATTTCTAATATAAAAATATTCAAATATTGGTATACATATATTAATACATAAATAATAAATTAAATGAAAATATATAAATATTTTTATATTATTAATAGTATTAAATATATAAATAGATTATTATAAAAACTAAAAGACTAATTTTCAAAACAAAATTTGTTTAAAAAATCTAAAATTTGACAAAATCTTAATCCATAAACCCATAAACCCTAACCCTAAACTATAAACTTTAAACCCTAAAATTTTATTCGTAAAAAATAATATTAAAATATATAAACAAATAATATATTATTATAAAAACTAAAAAACTGATTTAAAAAATATAAATTTTTTAAAATTTACGAAAAGACCAAAAAATTCACCAAAATATTAAAGCTTTGGGGTTTAGGGTTTAAGATTTTAGTGAATTTTTGGGTCTTTTCGTAAATTTTAAAAAATTTATATTTTTAAATCAGTTTTTTAGTTTTTATAATAATATATTATTTATTTATATATTTTAATATTATTTGTTTATGAATAAAATTTTAGGGTTTAAAGTTTATAGTTTAGGGTTAGGGTTTCTAGGTTTAGGGATTAAGATTTTGTCGAATTTTAGATTTTTTAAACAAATTTTGTTTTGAATATTAGTCTTTTAGTTTTTATAATAATCTATTTATATATTTAATATTATTAATAATATAAAAATATCTATATATTTTCATTTAATTTATTATTTATGTATTAATATATGTATACCAATATTTGAATATTTTTATATTAGAAATAATATATTTATATTATTCAGATAAAGTAATATTATTTATATGACAAACTACAGTTTGGAATATATATTATTTGTGCTAAATATAATTCAAAGATATTAGGTTGGCTTGGTGGTTAGGATGTTGTCTTTGATGTTTAAGGTCTTAGGTTCGAAACCCATTGAGTGCACAATTTCACATATTTTTTCTAGCAAAACGACGTCGTTTTTGGTCATTTATTATCAAAATAGCGGCACCAAAACGACGTCGTTTTGGTGCAGCGTCCATGTCATCACGGAGTTAACGGTTTAACGGCAGAGTGGTATAAACGAGTCGAAAAATAAAGTTTGATGGTAAGTTTAGACCAATTGAAAGGTTGATGGTAAAAACAGGTCACGCCCTATTGTTCGGTGGTACCTGGCATACTTTACCCTAAAATTTATTTATTTTTTCAAAATTTGTTAATAAGGACCCATTTTTTTATATATAACTTGTTACTAAGGGTCTAATTTCAAATTTTATATTTTTCCAATACTCGTTATTAGGGGAAAAGGTGAGCAAAACTCCACTCGACTCGAAAAAACTGATTTTTTCGACTCGACTCGTCTTAACTTGAAAAAAAATTCAAATAAAATTTGAGTTGTAAAATAAAAATTCTAATAACTCAAAATTTTAGTATTTAGTATATAAATTTTTAAGTTCGAGTCGTAAGGACTCATAAACTCGCATAACTTGAATTTTTTTTACTCAACTTAACTCGACCGAACGCTCACCCTTAATTAGGGGCATATTTTTTAAGTTCGCCCATGAGCCACCAAAATCTCAGAAACGGGCCTGTCTGCAGCATCCATGTTATCCGATGTGCGCACGACATGAAATAAAAACATATTAAACATATATTTTCCATATCATCAAGTGACATGTTGTCTGCATTGTGTCACGACCCAATTTTTTCGACCCGATCAAACCACGAATCAAGGGGCCAAGGGGCCCGATTCCGACAAACACCTCCCCAAACCCGAAGCACCAGGCCACACCAGGGCACTAGGCTCACCAAAGGGACAGAGCAACACATCGAGAGGCTGAGTGTGTGCGAACCAAGGGACTAGACGTACGGGCCACGAAACCGAGCAAGGCGAGCCCGCCGCACCCCAAGGGTCCGACAGAGGTGCACACCTAGGGGCCTAAGAGCTAGCACCAAAGGTGCACACCGAGGGGCCTAAAGGACAGCACCAAGGGTGCACACCGAGAAGCCTACGGGCCGGCACCACGGGTGCACACCGAGGGGCCTAAGGGCCGACACCGAGGGGCCTAGGGCCGCACCCTAGGGTCCGATCCCACCGCACACTAGGGTGCCGACAACAGCATGTGCCCAGGAACCGAGCAGACCGAGTCCGACGCACCCTAGGGTCCCGACAACGGCCGTCGCTCAAGGACCGAGCAAGCCGATCACACCGCACACCAGGGGCCCGACGACAGCGCGCACAGAAGAACTGGACGGGGCCAGTCGAACGCACCCCACGGGTCTGCACACAACCTTGGGCCTAGCCTCTGCACAAACCAGGCCTTCCGTGAGGTTAGGGGCCACGAATCCTTTTGAGACAAGGATTACTTCTCCTTGAGGGAGTAGGGCATTAGTTTATCCTAGTTAGAGTAGGATTAAGACATAGATGGGCTATTTAAAGAGGCTTACCCCCACCTCATTATGGATCTTTCAATTGTTCTTTGGCCTTGAGCCATATTTTCGTTAAGCACTTTAATAAAAGGTGTCGGGCATTCACCCAGTTTTTCCCCACATCACTTTTCTTTGGCTGTCACCCTTTTGTATTAAATCGTTTCCGCGCGTGTCTAGGTACTCTCGCCTAGATCGTCAGGCTGACTTAGGCTCCACACACGCACAAAGGTGCCTAAGGGAGCACGTCCGACTGTTCGAGATTCTAGGGACGTGACAAGTGGTATCAAAGCAAAGGAGTTTGCTCGGGATGGCCAAGAAAGACGAAGCCGGGGCAACATCAAAGGGCACGGAGGTCCAAGTAACCGACAAGGCAACTGATAAGACAACCGATAAAAATACCGACAAGAAAAGGGCTGCTTCAAAGGATCGGTTGACAACACTTGAAGACAAGATAGAACGACTCGAAACCGGGGAAAAGGAGACGGTAGAGTCCCTCGATGATGTCGACGATCGCCTGGAAAAATTAGAAACCAAAGTCGGCCCCTCAAAGATAAAGTCGTAGAAGAGGTTGGAAAACTTCTCGACGAGGCATACGAGAGACTGAACCGAAAAAACGTTTCCTTTCAAGTTGCGATGGAGGCAATGAGGGGAGAGTTGTTAGGGGAAATTAAGAAACTCAGTTCTGAATTATCCCTCTATAAGAATGCCGTGCTAACCGGCATGGTGGGCAAAACAATAGAAACCAAACCCAGGATCGACTTGCCAAAACCGAAGGAGTTCAAAGAAGCAAGGGACGCTCAAGAAGTGGACAACTTCATTTGGAACTTGAAGAATTAATTCCGACTCTCTGGCATCGATGACGAGGACACCAAGGTAAACACCGCTTCCGTTTACTTAGTTGATGCGGCTATCCTAAGGTGGCGTCACAAGTGTTACCAATCCAAAGGTGGGGTGATCCCCATCAAAACATGGAAAGAATTTCAATTCGAATTCAAATAGCACTTTTACCCAAAGAACGCTCAAGAAGAAGCTCGAGAGAAGCTTCATCGATTAAAGCACGACGACTCAATTCGGGAGTACGTCAACAAATTCACCGAACTCAGGCTCCAAATTCACAACATGAGTGAAGCCGACGCTCTCTTTATCTTTAAAAACGGGTTACAACGTTGGGCAAAAATGGAGTTACACCGAATGGGAATCTAGGATCTTTCCAAAGCATTGGACGCAGCCGACTCCCTTGTAGAATTTGAACACAAGAAGTCAGACAAGCCAAGGCAAAAGTCGAAGTACGAAGACAACGACGAGGAAGATCGGAATGAACAACCCAAGGACGAACCCAAGAAGCCATCAAACGGAGATTTCAAACTCCGTAAGCCGTGGGTAAAGAACAACAACTTTAGTTGTTACAATTGTAGAGGCAATCACATTAAAAAGGATTGTCCCGAACTCGAGAAAGCGGCATCCATCCAAGGAGATGATAGCGAAGATGAACTAGAACCCACTAAAATAAATGCCATTATCGGTTCCATGGAGACTATGAAGGGTTCCAAAGAGAAGGGACTGATGTTCGTGGACATCACCTTTGTTGAGTGGATCGAAAGATCGATATAAACCAAGAGGGGGTGAATTGGATTTTTAAAGATTTTGTGGTGGAAATTGCAAATTAAAAAGATAGACAAGGGATTTTAGAGTGGTTCAAGTTCCAAATGAACTATACATCCACTACCTTAGCTTCACTAAGGATTTGCAACAATTCCACTAATTGCTCTTCCCCTTTTCTAGGCTAAGGAGGCAACCCTTACAATATCGGTTAAATTTTCTACCCAAAATTTAACCCAATCCTCACAACAAGATAACAAAGAAATTTGTTGGCTAATAGAGTATCTATCAATACAAATTGTAGCCCAATTACAAGCACTCAACCCAATTGAACAAGATAAGAATGAAAATTACAATTGGGGTTTCTAGACAATATGGGATTTTTGCACAATTGCTTGGATTTGATGAATAAATGTTTTCTTGAAGATCAATAGTTGTTGCTGATGCTTTTGGATGTCTCTTTTATACCTCCTCATTGATTTCTAGCCGTTTGGGTGGTTGGGAACATAAATGGAGCCTTTGGAACCCTCTCTTACCACCATAAATGCACTTCTGCAGCTATGCGTATCGGTACGCGGGGAGGTGTATCGATACCTGTCTCAGAAAAGAAAGAGTCGTTGTGTGCAATAAATAAGGGGTATCGATACGCGCGTAAGCGTATCGGTACGGGGTATCGAAACGGTAAAGGCTGTATCGATACCTTTTTCTCAACTAAACTCACTGTCGATTTCCGTATCGGTACGGGGGTTAGGCGTATCGATACGGGTCAACGACCATTTAAAATTTGGTTACCAACCAACTGACACCTACGGTCACAAAATTTAAACCGACTTATATTTAAAAATTATTAAGCCTGTATCGATACGAGGGTTTGCCGTATCGGTACGCCATTCAAACTCTTTAGACTTTAACACAGGGGCATATCGATACGAGGGTTTGCCGTATCGATACGTGTTCCTCCAGTAGCCAACTTTGGTAAAAAGGTATCGATACGCTTGGGAGTGTATCGATACACTTGAACGTTTTTCAATAGTTTGGCCTTGGAACACTTGGAAAATATTTTGAGTTTGAGTTTTTCAAATCAGTTTTAAAGAGTTGGTGATTTAAAACTTATTAAGGAACTTACAAAAACAATTTTAAGTTTTTCAAATTGATCCTTAAAGATCTAATTATATCAAAATCAAACATAGGTTTTACAATCTCCCCTTTTTTGATATAACAAAACTAAAACTTAAAATTTTTGACATTTTGAAAAATCTTTACAAAGTTAACTCCCCCTTAATATAAGCTTGGTAACCTTTGAGTTAAAATCAAAATATTTGAAGTGTGAGCTAGTTTCTCTCCCCCTTTTTGTTAGATCAAAAATATTGAGACAATTAAGTGCATAAACAAAGGCAAAGGTATAAATAAGCAACATTTATTATTGATCATAGCATCAAACTTGAAATCCAAACAAAAGCAGAAAATCAAAGCATAGGTTTAATAGTAAACTTAGTCCTAAGAACATAAATCAAAGGTGCATAAAAAGAAAATCCTAAATGATATGCATGAGATGCAAGAAGAAACGTCTAGGCATCGTCTTCGTCGTCTTCATCATCTTCATCATCAACTCCCATTGGCTCATTATCCCTCATGCTATTGCGCCACTCATCATGGAAAGCGGAGATGGAAATATTCAAAGAATGGTGACCGCTTTCAAGGGATGTGAGGCGATTCTCCATACCCGTCATCCTTGTATCAAAAGTTGTTTCAAGGGAAGTAAGACGAGTGTTCATGTCCGTGCGCAACCCAGTAAATTGCTCTTTGAGATAAGTCATGAGAGCATCCATAGAGGGTTGTGGGACTTGAGAAGCTTGAGGTTCTTCAAATACGGCGGCGGCCTCGGGTGGTAGCTCGGCAAGACGTACCCATTCACCATTAAAATATTAGGACTTTGCCCGAGCAAGAGATCGCTCATCAATGGGATCATTGAGGGGAGTTGGGTAGTCAAAAGAGCAATCAATATCCTTTTTAACAAAGAAATAGCTTAAGGCCGTACCATATGTAAAGGAGGTGACGAGAGTTGTGTGACGATTTTGCACGAGGTAGACGATCTCCGCGAACATGAGTCGAGCAAGATTTGGGCGCTTTCGCTCACGGAAGCAACGGATCCAAAAATCATCCACTTGACAGATGGTGGAATATTTTCCTCCGGAGGGACGGAACCACCAAGACACCATCAAATGTAAGATCTGGTCTTGAGCATTTAGGGCGGTGACGGATCCACTAAGAACATGCCCTAAAGCATGCTCATCATCAATGCCTTCATCCTCTAGTTTAAAAACTTCACAAATGGATTTGACATCAAGGATGATTTTCTTCCCCATGAGATAAGAGCTAATGGCAACAACTTCCCCATTACGAGTAATACATTTGGCATTAGAGTAGAAAATCAAAACCAAAAGGCGAAAATAAAAACCGGGAATAGATATGAAATCCATGAAGTTCCAACGTCGAAACAAAGGAAGATATTCAAACTTAAAATGCTCGGAGTCGAGAAAAGGAACGGATATTACCCTTTCAGCATGAATCTTATAATTCTCATATTGACGAAAATGAGTTAGACCCGTGGGACTTTCAAAGGATTGCTCGTAGATGGTTGTGTAGTTCGGACGAGCAATCGCTCCAAGGGTGGATGATTCACCGGTTTGAGAAACCCTTGTATGCTTTCTCGATGGTTCCTTTGGTGCCATGATCTAAAAGAGAAATTAAGCAAAAGGATTTCTTCAATTTTGAGTAAAAACCAAGGTAAAAAAAATTTAAGAAAAATTTGAAGAAAAAATTTAAAGAACAAAAGTTTTAAAAAAAGATGAAACAAAAGCTTTGCTTGATTGAAAATTGAGAGATTGAAGAAAATTCTAGCACAATTGTGATGAGAGAGAGCTCAAAGCTTTGTTTGATTGAAAAACTCTTTTAGATTTGAGTTGAGGTGTGAAAAATATGGAGGAAGAGCCTTTTTATAGGCAAAAACGGCTAGGGTTTTTAGGTTTTGAAGAGTTTTAATTTTGGTAAAAGTTAAACACATTAAAAGCCAAATTTAAAGCTGCATGCGTAATCGAGTATCGATACGCCTGAGGGTGTATCGATACGGGGGTAGAATCGCCATTTCCGCAAAAATGCTCGTTGGAGAGTCGTATCGAAATGGATGAGGTCCGTATCGAAACGATCCGTATCGATACCCGTGTAAGCGAAATAAATTCTGGGAAACTGAATGAAGAACACGTATCGATACGCGTAGATCCGTATCGATACCGTATGCCCAGAAATGCATATTTTGTTCTAAGAACAACCATAGGCTCGAATTTAACATCTCCTAAAAGTATGCAAATGATGAATGAACAGTTCTAAGCATATTTTAACAGAAGCATACTCCCCCTAACTATAGGCATGGATGAAATTAGAAGTCTAAACACATAAACATGGCATTTCACAAGATCAAGCAAATTTAAGCACAAAAGAGGTCCTAGAAGGTCAAGATAGGCTAGCTAGACCTAACTCTCTCCTAAGGGACCAAAAACGCTCTTTGTCTAAAGATTTTGTAAATATGTCCGCTAATTGATTTAAGGTGTCTACATACTCTATAACCACATCTTCTTTAAGGACATGATCTCTAATGAAATGATGCCTTATCTCTCTGTGTTTGGTTCTAGAGTGTTGGATGAGATTTTTTGTTAGGCATATTGCACTAGTGTTATCACATTTTAGGAGTATGGTTTCAACTTTAATTCCATAATCTAAGAGTTGTTGCTTCATCCAAAGGACTTGAGCACAACAACTCTCTAAGGATGTGTACTCGGCTTCGGTGGTAGATAAGGCTACACTATTTTGTTTCTTAGAGAACCAAGATATGAGCATACTACCTAGGAATTGACAAGTTCTCGAAGTACTTTTCCTATCGATTTTGCAACCCCCATAATCCGCATCCGAATAAGCATGAAGGTTGAAGGTAGAGTCTCTAGGGTACCAAAGACCTAAACAAGGAGTATCTCTAAGGTACCTAAAGATTCTCTTAACGGCTATAAGGTGAGACTCTCTAGGACTAGCTTGAAACCTAGCACACAAGCAAACACTAAACAAGATATCTGGTCTACTTGCGGTAAGGTAAAGCAACGATCCAATCATAGAACGATAAAGCTTAGAGTCAACACACTTACCTCCTTCATCTTTGTCAAGCTTTGTAGATGAGCTCATAGGTGTGGCTTGAGGCTTTGCATTCTCCAAGCCAAACTTCTTGAGCATATCCTTTATGTATTTTGCTTGGTTGATGAAGGTGCCATCCTTCTTTTGCTTGATTTGGAGTCCCAAAAAGAATGAGAGCTCCCCCATCATGCTCATCTCAAATTCACCTTGCATTAACTTAGCAAACTCTTGACAATGACATTCATTAGTAGAACCAAAAATAATATCATCAACATAAATTTGAACTACTAAGATGTCATTTTTATACATTTTTATAAAAAGTGTAGTGTCCACCTTACCTTTTTCAAATCCTTTTTCAATTAAAAAGTTTGAAAGTCTTTCATACCAAGCTCTAAGAGCTTGTTTTAAACCATAAAGAGCTTTGGTAAGTTTGAAAACATGATTTGGAAATTTTGAGTCTTCAAAACCCGGTGGTTGTTCCACATACACTTCTTCATTTATAAAACCATTTAAAATGCGCTTTTAACATCCATTTGAAAAAGCTTGAAATTATGATAACATGCATATGCAAGCAACATCCTAATGGCTTCCATTCTAGCTACGGGTGCATAGGTTTCATCAAAATCTATTCCCTCTTCTTGAGTGTAACCTTGTGCTACTAGTCTAGATTTATTTCTTACAATGTTACCACTCTCATCTAGCTTGTTCCTAAAGACCCATTTAGTTCCTATTGTAGATTGATTACTAGGCCTATCAACTAATGTCCAAACGTTACTTCTCTCAAATTGATTTAACTCTTCTTGCATAGCCATAATCCAAAAGTCATCTTTCAATGCTTCTTTAATATTCTTAGGCTCTATGCATGAGATAAATGCAACATGACTCATTAATCTAAGAGAAGATCGAGTGGTTACCCCCTTGGATGGATCACCCAAGATTTCACCATATTTGACATAGTTCAACTCCCTTGGGTAACTCACTTCCTTTTCCTCAATAGCCAAGTCCTTCAAGGCTTCAAGAGGTGGATCTTGTGTGTCCTCTTCTTTTGATGGAATCTCATCCTCCTTTGAAGTTTGTCCTCCATCAAAGGCATTTATGATTCCTACATCATCATCATCACAAGAATCCTTCCTAGGAAGGAGGTTATCATCGAATACAACATGAATAGATTCTTCTACTACTAAAGTTCTTTTGTTAAATACTCGATAGGCTTTAGAGGTTAAAGAGTAACCTATGAAAATAACTTCATCACTTTTTACATCAAATTTACCTAAGTTGTCTTTTCCATTATTTAAAACAAAACACTTGCAACCAAAAGGGTGAAAGTAGCTAATGTTAGGCTTTTTAGATTTTAAAATCTCATAAGGTGTTTTCTTTAAAATTGGCCTAATCATTACTCGATTTACAATATAGCAAGCGGTGTTTGTAGCTTCCGCCCAAAAATATTTAGGTAAATTGTTTTCACAAAGCATAGTTCTAGCCATTTCTTGCAAAGTTCTATTTTTCCTCTCAACTACCCCATTTTGTTGAGGAGTTCGAGGAGCCGAAAAATTGTGGCTAATACCATTTTCATTCAAAAATTCTTCAAACCCTAAATTTTGAAACTCAGTTCCATGATCACTTCTAATATGTGAAATTTTAAGTTCAAGATCATTTTGGGTTAGTTTTGAAAATGTGATGAATTTTTCCAAAGCCTCATCTTTAGTACTTAAAAATAGAACCCAAGTAAATCTAGAAAAATCATCAACAAGTACAAAAGCATAAGACTTACCACCCAAGCTCATAGTCCTAATTGGCCCAAATAAATCCATATGGATAAGTTGTAAGCATCTACTAGTAGAAACATCATTAATAGATTTAAAGGAAGATCTATGTTGTTTACCCTTTGAGCATGCATCACAAATTTTATCATTTGAAAATTTTATCTTGGGTAAACCTCTAACTAGATTAAGGGAGACTAGTTTTTCTAAAACACTTATGCTAGCATGTCCTAGTTTCCTATGCCACAACCATGCATCATTTTCATTTTGAGCAACTAAGCATGCATGAGATGTATGAATGTCATCTAGATGCACCATGTATATGTTCCCTATGCGATGACCTATGAGCATAATATTATTAGATTTAATGTCTACAATTTTGCATCCATTTTTATCAAATAACACATTAAATCCTTTATCACATTATGCTCAATAAATTGTGTTTAAGACCATCGACATATAAGACATTTTCAATGAGAATAGTAGAGTGATTACCTATGGAGCCAATACCTTTAATGTGGCCTTTGGAGTTGTCACCAAATGTTACTACTCCTCCACTTTTTGGCTTTAGATCCATGAATCTACTCTTGTCTCCGGTCATATGCCTTGAGCATCCACTATCAAGGTACCATGAGTTTTGACTTTGTGCTTTGGCCTTGTAGCAATGATCCCCCTACAAACAAAGATATTAAGCTTTTGTTTTTGGTACCCAAATCATTTTGGGTCCATGAGTGTTAGCTCCCAAAACCTTGGTTCCCTTAGGAATCCAAGATGACATAGCAATAATATTATTAGATTTTACAAGTTCCTTAGGAACCCATACACTTCTAATTCTTTTAGCTCTACTATGTCTAGGATAGCTACCTTGTTTGTAGTAGTTAGTCTTTTTCTTAGGTTGGTGTGTTCTTGAGGATTCACCTATTTCATGCTTGACACTACCAACATTTTTCAAAGACTTTTTGAGCTCATTTAGCTCAACCAACACCTTTTGGTGTTCACTATTACATTGAGACAAAAGATTATTAAGATCAACATTTTCATCTTGAAAGAATTTTAGTTCATCTTTTAACCCTAATATCTTTTTCTCAAATTTTGAATTAGCTTGAGTGAGTGAGTCATTTTTCTCATTTAGTTCCAAAATAATCTTTTTGTTCCTAATGACCGACTCTTTATATTTCTCAACTAATTCATCATAGACCTCTTGTAACTCATCATATGCATCATTTAATTCTTCAAAATCTAAAGTAGATGAGTTAGAGGTTACCATGGAGGAATCTTCCTCAAGTGCCATGAGGCAAAGGTTAGCCACTTCTTGTTCGTCATCCTCCGATGACTCCTCATCACTCCAAGTAGCAAGCTTGGCTTTGAGCTTCTTCTTCTTCTCAAAGCCCTTCTTCTTGAGTTGAGGGCACTCCGAACGTATGTGGCCGGGTTGTTTGCACTCAAAGCAAATGATAGGATCCCTTCCTTCTTCTTTGTTCTTGCTTTTGAAGTCCATCTTTCTTTGGATTTTTCTTCCCCGGTTGGACCTCATAAGACGTGAGAATCGTTTGGCTATCATAGCCAATTCTTCTAGTTCATCCTCCTCACTAGAAGAGCTCTCTTCATGTTGAGAAGCTTTGAGAGCTATTCCCATCTTCTTATTCTTCTCAACCTCAAGCTTCTCTACCCTTTTCTCTTCTTTCTTCTTCTCTTCTTCCCTTCCTTGCTTCATGGTCTCATAAGTAAGGAGAGAACCCACAAGCTCATCAAGCTTTAAAGTTTTCAAATTCTTAGCTTCAATGATAGCGGTTCTCTTCCTATCCCAAGACTCGGGAAGTGAATAGAGTAGCTTCCGGACAAGCTTGTCTTCCGGTATGATTTCTCCAAAACCCTTTAGCCCATTGACAATAGTGGAGAAACGATCAAACATCTTGGACACCGTCTCATCGGGCTCCATCTTGAAATTTTCATAACTAAGATTGAGAATTCCAATCTTAGTTTCTTTAACATCGTTGGTGCCCTCATAAGTAGTCTCAAGAGTGTCCCACACTTCTTTGGCACTCTCGATGGATGAAACCTTAGAATAGATGTCCGAACCGAAAGAACAAAATAGCATGTGGAGAGCTTTGACATTGACTTGAATCTTTTTCCTTTCTTCTTCACTCATCTCCATCTTTTTCTTTAAGACCATCTTGCCTTCAACATCTTGCTTCAATGGAATATAAGGGCCATCTTCAATGACATCCCACACTAGGTAGTCATTTGACTTGATGAAGAGAAACATTCTATTCTTCCAAAAAGAATAGTTATCACCATTAAAGAAGGGAGGCTTTGTAGTGGATTGAGACTCATACATGCCCGAACCAGAGGTTGAAGCCATCTCTTGATATTTGATGATCACACTCTTCCAAGGAACTCCTCTTGTGGTTGTTAATCCTCAAAGAGGTAGGCTCTGATACCAATTGTTGAGTGGATCGAAAGATCGATATAAACCAAGAGAGGGGTGAATTGGATTTTTAAAGATTTTGTGGTGGAAATTGCAAATTAAAAAGATAGACAAGGGATTTTAGAGTGGTTCAAGTTCCAAATGAACTCTACATCCACTACCTTAGCTTCACTAAGGATTTGCAACAATTCCACTAATTGCTCTTCCCCTTTTCTAGGCTAAGGAGGCAACCCTTACAATATCGGTTAAATTTTCTACCCAAAATTTAACCCAATCCTCAAAACAAGATAACAAAGAAATTTGTTGGCTAATAGAGTATCTCTCAATACAAATTGTAGCCCAATTACAAGCACTCAACCCAATTGAACAAGATAAGAATGAAAATTACAATTGATGTTTCTAGACAATATGGGATTTTTGCACAATTGCTTGGATTTGATGAATAGATGTTTTCTTAAAGATCAATAGTTGTTGCTGATGCTTTTGGATGTCTCTTTTATACCTCCTCATTGATTTCTAGCCGTTTGGGTGGTTGGGAACATAAATGGAGCCGTTGGAACCCTCTTTTACCACCATAAATGCACTTATGCAGCTATGCGTATCGGTACGCGGGGAGGTGTATCGATACCTGTCTCGGAAAAGAAAGAGCCGTTGTGTGCAATAAATAAGGGGTATCGATACGCGCGTAAGCGTATCGGTATAGGGTATCGAAACGGTAAAGGGCGTATCGATACCTTTTTTCTCAACTAAACTCATTGTTGATTTCCGTATCGGTACGAGGGTTAGGCGTATCGATACGGGTCAACGACCATTTAAAATTTGGTTACCAACCAACTGACACCAACGGTCACAAAATTTAAATCGACTTATATTTAAAAATTATTAAGCCCGTATCGATACGAGGGTTTGCCGTATCGGTACGCCATTCAAACTCTTTAGACTTTAACACAGGGGCGTATCGATACGAGGGTTTGTTGTATCGATACGTGTTCCTCCAGTAGCCAACTTTGGTAAAAAGGTATCGATACGCTTGGGAGTGTATCGATACACCTGAACGTTTTTCAATAGTTTGGCCTTGGAACACTTAGAAAATATTTTGAGTTTGAATTTTTCAAATCAGTTTTAAAGAGTTGGTGATGTAAAACTTATTAAGAAACTTACAAAAACAATTTTAAGTTTTTCAAATTGATCCTTAAAGATCTAATTATATCAAAATCAAACATAGGTTTTACAACCTTAGCAGGCCAAGAACTGAACGCACTAATAAACACAGGCACATCAAAATTGTTTGTGTCAGAACACACTGCCGAAAGACTTGGCCTTCGGATTGAGAAGGCAAAAGGGTTTATTAAAACCGTGAATTGTCTGTCGACTCCTATCATCGGGATAGCGAAAGGAGTCAAACTCAACATCGGCGACTGGTCCGACAAAGAAACCATCAAAGTAATTCCCCTTGATGACTTTGACGTAGTAATTGGCATTGATTTCCTTGACCGAATCAAGGCATTCTCTGTTTCGTTCTGCAATTGCTTGTACATACTTGACCCTAAGCGCCCATGCGCGGTGAAGACGAAGCGACAACCCGAAGTTAGGGCCAAGATGGTGTCAACCATTCAGTTCCACGAAGAGGGGCATAAGAAAGTGCCAATGCCCTTAAGAACAAGGGCATATGAGAAGCCGACCATGTCCAAAGAAGTCACAATAGAGACGGGACAAGCCTCACTCAAACCACCAAGGACTCTTCTACCAAAGCGGGAAGTCGAGCACAAGATCGAGCTTGTGCGAACGATGGGGCCACCCACCCAGGCCTGTTTACATAGGCGGATCAAGAAGCGAGTAAACAAAAAGTGCAGGGATATAAACTTTCAAGTTGGAGACCTAGTTCTTGTCAAGTTGATTGGAATATCACACCACTCAACCGCCCACAAAAGGCTTGTACGAAAGTACGAGGGTCCATTCAAAGTATCTAAACAAGTAGGTAAAAAAACCTACCAAGTGGAGTTGCCATCGACCATCCAGGCTCATCGAGAGTTCAACGTTAGTTCACTCAAGCCATACCATCGAGGAAAGATGGGTGATGTTCAGGGCAAGCCACACCAAACACCCAACAAAGTAAAAGTCTCTTATGTCGATGAAATTGGAGACATCCAAGCGGAAAGGGTCATACAACGATCAGGACAACAATCGAGGCATAAGTACTTTGTCCAATGGAAAGGACTTTCCAATAGCAAAGGGAGTTGGGAACTAGCCAAGGTCGTATGTCAGTTCAAAAGACAAGTAAGCTGATGCCGTCTTAACCAAGCGACGAGGGCGTCGCTAACTCCAGTGGGGGAGAATGTCACGGCCCAAATTTTTTGACCTGATCAAACCACGAATCAAGGGGCCCGATTCCGACAAACACCTCCCCAAACCCGAAGCACCAGGCCACACCATAGCACTGGGCTCACCAAAGGGACGGAGCAACACATCGAGAGGCCGAGTGTGTGCGGACAAAGGGACTAGACGCACGGGCCACGGAACCGAGCAAGGCGAGCCCGCCGCACCCCAAGGGTCCGATAGAGGTGTACACAGAGGGGCCTAAGGGCTAAAACCAAGGGTGCACACCGAGGGGCCTAAGGGCCGGCACCAAGGGTGCACACCGAGGGGCCTACGGGCCGGCACCAAGGGTGCACACCGAGGGGCCTAAGAGCTGGCACCACGGGTGCACACCGAGGGGCCTAAGGGCCGACACCGAGGGTGCACACCTTAGGGGCCTAGGGTCGCACCCTAGGGTCCGATCCCACCGCACACCAGGGTGCCGACAATAGCACGTGCCCAGGAACTGAGCAGACTGAGTCCGACGCACCCTAGGGTCCCGACAGCGGCCGACGCTCAAGGACCAAGCAAGCTTATCACGCCACACACCAGGGGCCCAACGACAGCATGCACGGAAGGACTGGACAGGGCCAGTCGGACGCACCCCATGAGTCTGCACACGACCTTGGGCCTAGCCTCCGCGCAAACCAGGCCTTTCGTGAGGTTAGGAGCCACGAATCCTTTTGAGACAAGGATTACTTCTCCTTGAGAGAGTAGGGCATTAGTTTATCCTAGTTAGAGTAGGATTAAGACATAGAGAGGCTATTTAAAGAGGCTTGCACCCACCTCATTATGGATCTTTCAATTGTTCTTTGGCCTTGAGCCATATTTTCGTTAAGCACTTTAATAAAAGGTGTCGGGCATTCTCCCGGCTTTTTTCCACATCACTTTTCTTTGGCCGTCACCCTTTTGTGTTAAATCGTTTCCGCGCAGATCTAGGTACTCTCGCCTAGATCGTCAGGCTAACTCAGGCTCCACACATGCACAAAGGTGCTTAAGGCCGCACGTCCGACTGGTCGGGATTCCAGGGACGTGACAATTGCATGAAATAAAAACTATTTAAGACACCACTAAACGGAATCCATATAACGCAAACCATGCAATCTTCCCATTGCCCTACTCGCGTCAATGTTGTTTGAGAATCTCTTAAAAGAAAAATAGGTGTCTAAAGTATTTTTTTTGTAAAAATAGGTGTTTAAAGTTTCAATTATTGCAATTTTAGGTGCATGATAGTTAAATTTTTGGGTAAACTACATAAATAGTCCCCCGACTATGGTCCAATTATCTTTTGCATCCTCCGACTATCAAATGTTACAAATTGGTCCCTTAACTAAAATTTACATACAAAATGGTCCCATTCCGTTAAAAAATTAACGGACGTCTTACGTGGACGTTAATACACTGACTAGGATGCTAACGTTGCCTCCTCAAAACGGTGTGTTTTGATTAAACACTTAAACAACGGTTCATTATCCTCCATCATCAGATTAGCCCTAAAACACAAAAAAAAAAATGAAAACGAAAGAAAATTTTTCTCAGAGAAAATGCTTTAGAGTGTTGTGAAATTGGGTTCAATTAATTTAGGGTTTTTGTGAGTTCTTCAACATAGATTAAGGTTAAGGATGTATTATCGCAAACTTTGATCGAAAGGGCAAGGAGCTGTTCGCTATGGTAAGATATTAAGTTTGCATTTTTTTTATTCGATTGAGTTTGTGTTTAATTTTTGCGATTTAGGGTTTAATTGATTTAGGGTTTTTGTAAGTTCAATTGATTTAGGGTTTTTGTTGACTACTAAGGTTCGTTGTCTTGAATTTACTTTTGTTTATTAGTTTTTGCATATTTGACGCTTTTGATAATATTAACCTCTCTGGACTATTATTGGATTGTGTTGAATCTGTTCTTTGCATAGCTATTTATCATGTGCCAGCAAATTTGTGTTTCTAATTAGTGAGTTGCTATATTTATGGGAAATATATGTTTAGTTTGTAAATATTCTGATAACTTTGAATGTTGTTTAGGGTTTAACTTATTGTTTAGTTTAGGGTTTTAGTGGTATAAAACTAACTTTGAATATTCTGAGGACTTTGAATATTCTGATGAAACTGACTTTGAATATTTTACTGAAATTGACTTAGTTTTTGTGCTTTAGTGTTATAAAACTAACATTGGACTAGTTTATGTTTAAATTATTATTTAGTTTTGTGTTTTAATGGTATGAAACTGACTTTTGTGCATTAGTTTAGGTTTAAATTATTGTTTAGTTTAGTACTTTAGTTTTGTTATGTTACTGTGCACTTTAATGAGAAATTCTTGTTTAAGTTTGGATTAGTTCAGGTTTAAATTATTGTTTAAATTCTTGTGCATTAGTTTTGTTCTGTTACTATGTACTTTAGTTTAGGTTTAAATTATTGTTTAGTTTAGTACTTTAATGGTATGAAACTGACTTTTGTGCATTAGTTTTGTGGATTATTTTAGTTTAGTTTAATGTGTATGTCTGATATTTAATTATTTTAATGAGAAATTCTTGTTTAAGTTTGATATAATAGTTTAATGTGCACTGCTTTTAAAGTTTTGTTCACATGATGATTCAATATTTTAATGTGCACATTTTTATTTTCTTTATTATTTTTTAGAGACAGATTCAGAGTTATGCACAACAATTATGCATCATGGGGGTTGTTTTGTTGAGGATCCTGCATTTAGGTACACTGAAAAATTTATTGCTCATTATGATTGGTGTAGAATTGATGGAATGAACATGCTTGAGTTTGCTGATATGGTATTTATATTAGGATATAGGTGTCCAGTCAAATTATATTGGAAAATGACAGATAATCTAACTAAAGAATCAATCAGGCAGTTAAATACTGACCAATATGTCTTGATTTTGATAAACAATATGCCTAGGGACCACTACCTAAATGTGTATGTAGTGGAAAAATTCATTGTACATGGACCTGACTTAGGGCATAATGACTCAAATGATGAATCTGAGTTAGGGAAACATGACTTGAATGATGAATTTGAGATTGGTGAGGAACCTAATTTAGGACATACTGAGAATGTGTTTGTGGAGTCTGATAATGATTCTGATTCTAATTCTGTGTATGTTGAGTCTGCTGATTATGATTCTAGTTCAAACAATTTTGATTCTGTGTTTGTGGATTCTGATAATGATGTTGGTGAGGAAGAAACATGTACTGAGAATGTAGCAAATGAAGTTGAGAGAGAGTATTTTGGCATAGGGTTATCTGATTTAGAAATTGGATCTAAAGTGGTGAGTGATAGTGATAGTAAAAAATCTAACTCACTAAACAATGTGCATGAGTCAGACTCTGATGATCATAGGTTTCCTGAATTCAACAGTACTGCTGATATGATTAACCCTAGGTTTGAAATTGGTTTAATTTTTGCTGATAAAAAGATTTTGAAAGAAGCCATTTGTCAACATGGAAGGATAAATAAGTATAATGTGAAATTCAAGAAAAATGATAAAAGAAGATTAGTGGCAGCATGCAAACCAGGATGTCTATAGACAGTAAGGGCTTCACCAATGAACCTAAGTGACCCAGTAGACACATCATGGCAGATTAAAACTTATATTCCTCAACATAGATGTGCTAGAGACCTTAAGAATAAGCATGTGACAGTTAAATGGATTGCAAAAGAGTATTTTTATAAGTTTTTGGAAGATTGCAATCATCCACCCACATATTTAATGAAGGATGTTTACAAGGACCACATTGCTCGTGTGTCTCTCACTAAATGTCTGAGGGCCAGAGATTATGCCCTTGAGCAGATAATGGGAAGTCAGAAGCAACAATATTTGAAGATATATGACTGTCTTGCTGAGCTAAGGCATACCAATCGAGGGACCACTACCATATACTACTTAAATGAGTGTCTCTTTCAGAGAATGTATGTTTGCATGCAAGCATGTAAAGATGGATTCAAGGCTGGATGCAGACCAATTATTTGTCTTAATGGATGCCATTTAAAAGGATATTATGGTGGGCATATTTTGGCAGCAGTTGGGATAGATGCTGATGACTGCATCTATCCTATTGCATATGCATGTGTGGAAAGTGAGTGTGGTGGCTCTTGGGCATGGTTCTTGGACATTTTGAAGGATGATGTGAATATTACCAACTCTTATCACATCTCTTTCATGTCTGACAGACAAAAGGTACATAATATAATATTTTTAATTTTTATTTCTTATTTGCATGTTTTTATGACTAACAAACAAATTTGGTTGGTGTTTACAGGGGCTTGTGGATGTTATTGCAGAACTTTTTCTACATTCTCAACACAGGACATGTGTTAGACATTTGTATACAAACTTCAAGTCTGAAGATTGCAACAAGGGAAAATATCTGAAGGATCTTTTCTGGAAAGCTGCAAGATCAACTACTGTTAAAGAGTTCAAATACACATTGGAAGAAATTAAATATGTGTCATCGAAGTTTTATGATTGGTTGGTCAAGATCAATCCTGACCAATGGTGTAAGGCTTTTTTCACAAGTAACACCAAAACTGACATGTTGTTGAATAACCTATGTGAATGTTTTAACAAGGTATGTATTATTTCCTAAATAATGTTTGAACTAATAATTGATATATACTAACATTTTATTTTTTTATTTATTAATTTTATACTCGAAGCAAGGGACAAGCCTATCCTTACCATGATGGAAACTATAAGGACTATGATCATGCAAAGGATTGCAAAGAAACAATCACAAGCTGAAAAATATGTTGGGCTTCTATGTCCCAAAATTCAGAAGAAGTTGGAGCTTACAATTGAACTATGCAATAGGTAATCAAAACTGATTTCAATTAATCTTTAGTTTACTTACCTAAAATTTGTATTTTATTTGCTTACTTCAAAAATAATGTAAGTGCTGGCCTAGAAATACTGGTGATGAACAATATCAAGTTGAATGTGGATATGGCAACCAGCATGTTGTCAACATGCAAGCATTGACTTGTACATGTAGAAGATGTGAGTTAAATGGTATCCCATGCAACCATGCCGTGTCAGTGATGTTCTTAATTGGAATTAGGCCAGAATCACATGTTGATGAATGTTACACCAAGACAACACAAGGAAGAATTTATTCGAACTTCATCAACCCAATTAGAGGACCAAATCAGTGGACTCCTCAAAATGATTGTCAACCTATATTGCCCCCACCATTGAGAAGACCACCTGGAAGACCTCGTAAATCGAGAAAAAAAGAAGCTGATGAAACTGCCACTGCTTCCACAAAGCTGAGTCGAAAATATGTGAAATTGAAGTGTACTAAGTGTGGCAAACCTGGTCATAACATCAGAACTTGCAAGGGTGAAGTGGGTGGGAATAAAAAAATTCTCGAAGGGTAATGTATTTTTGCTTACTTCTTAGTTATGTATTTATTTTGTTTTCTTCATAACATTAGAACTTGTTTCCTATGTTTTATAGGTTCCCACAACAAGGAAACAACCTCCATCTGTTCAACCTCCAACTCAGCAATCTCAAACAGCAACCCAGCAACTCAGAATGCTAAGGCAGAAACTACTTATAAAGAGGAAGGAACCTACAGTCCAGCAAGATTCAAGAAAAAAACATACAAGGCAGTCAAATGCATTCACAGTTAGATGGATGTCAACGAACACTCAAGATAGTGCTGGTACAATCTCAGACACAACCAGAAGCAATGTTACAAACACTATGGTGGACTAGTGTTAGTTTAATGGCCAAGTATTAGTTTCATGCCAAGTAACTCTTTTCAAAAATGTCAAGTATTAGTTTAATGGCCAATTAACTCTTTTAAATAGGCATAAATTGTTTTGTTGGGCATATCTCATTTTGTAGAAACATTGATGCTTTAATACTTTGTTGGCCACATCTTATTTTGTAGAAACGTTAATGCTTTACTATTTTGTACAAGCATTATATGGAAATGAAAATCTTTATTTACTTTAACAGAAATTTTCATAGCCAAATGCATTGAAAATTATGTTTCATAGGCCAAATGCATTATATGCTGGAAATTATGTTTCATAGCCAAATGTAAATACAAAAAATTCACAGATGAAGTCAAACCCTTAAATTTCTATTACTTTAACATAAGTTTTCTCACAAACCCATACAAATTACAAAAAATTTTCCCACAAGATTTCTCAAGATTTTCATTACTGCAACAATTACAAAAAATTTCCCCACAAGATTTTAACTGCTAGAACCTTTAATCCCCACAAACCCATACAAATTCCCCAAAACCCCCAAAATGAAAATCCAAAACCCTAATCAAACCTACATAAAAAAACCATATTATCAGTACGCACATAGCCAAACAAGCAATCCAAAACATTCGTTCTTTTTTTCTTCCCTCTTCGACTTTTCTGATTTTCTTCAACAATCCAACAATAACAATTCTTTCTCGATTTCTAATTTCTGAATCACACCACAGAAAAAATTTACAATTACGACCAACACCATACTTGGAGCAGCCGAAAAATCTCCTACCCGGGTTAGCATTACTCTATGATGTTCTGAGATCAGCTTCCACTCCACAATCACATTTCGGAATCTCTCTTCTTGAGTCCATCTTTCAGATTGGCTTCCTTCTTTCCTAGATAAATTTTAGAAGAAGAAGAAAAATGAGACTGAGTTTAGTGGGATTTGGTCCTCTGATTAGGGCTTTTTAAAGGGGATTTTTTAACTAATATTTTTAATGACATGGAAATTTAGTATAATAAAAAAATAATTTTATCTGAACCTAGTCAGCGTATTAACGTCCACGTAAGACGTCTGTTAATTTTTTAACGAAATGGGACCATTTTGTATGTTAATTTTAGTTAAGGGGCCAATTTGTAACATTTGATAGTCGGGGGACGCAAAAGATAATTGGACCATAGTCGGGGGACTATTTATGTAGTTTACCCTAAATTTTTTAATCAATCAATGCTTGACATATGACACTAATTTGAGTTTTAAAGAAAAACACCTAAATATTTCGGTTTTTCATAAAATCTCAAAATTTTATAATTTTTACAAAAAAGTCCCCAAATCCCTAAAATTTCCAAACCCAAACCCCCAAATTGTTGTCGCTTCTGCCGCCCCTGAGCACACCCCTTTGGTCGCTTGATCAAGACGGACATTTCCCCAACAAGGCGTCGTCAGAAACGTCGAACGACGTGCCAACCGAACGTCGGTTTCGCATTTGACGTTCGGTATTCGGTTGCCACGCTATTCGGCATTTCCGGCGACGCCTTGTTGGGGAAATGACCGCCTTGGTCCACGACCAAAGGGTGTGCTTAGGGGCAGTGATAGGCACGGAAGAGGCGGCGATTTTGGGGTTTGGGCTTAGGGAATTTTTAGGAATTTGAGGACTATTTTATAAAAATTATAAAATTTTGAGTTTTTATGAAAAAGCGAAAGTTTTTATAAAAAAAATTGTTTTAAGTTTTTAATTTTGAAAAAAAAACAAGCTAAGTGTCAAACATTGACTGGTTAACAATTTTTTAACACCTTTTAACTCCAGGCACCTAACATAATAACAATGTAAAGTTTAAGCACTTAAAATTATAACAGTTGAATTTTTTATAAAAAAAATACTTTAAACACGAAAAGTTTAGAAAATACATACCTTAGTCACTTATTTTTCATTTAAAACCTTTTAGAATTGCACAAATCCGATTCTTTTCCAATCTTTATCCAGCTTGCTTGCTATGAAGACGTCAACAACGTCCCCATGGGATCCAAATAGCTACTTATCGCCTAACTGCTACCATTTTGTATGTAACTCCTCAATCCCGACCTTCTCCAACCACATCAATAGAACTAAAAAAAATTATTTTTTTATTTTTTCAGTTTTGTACTCCTTCAATTCTAATCGTTCCAATCAGGGATGGACCGAGGGGGTGCTGGTGGGTGCAACCGCCCCCCCTAAAATTTTGAAAATCATATATGATTTAGAAAAATTTTAGAAATTTTCTATATATTTTCTATTAAAAATCTATTTTCGCCCCCCCTAAACTTCTATAAGTTCGCCCCCCTAGAAATTTATAGGTTCGCCCCCCCTAACCTAAAGTCCTGGGTCCGTCCCTGGTTCCAATGTTTTTTTTATAGTACCAAGCAAAGCTTAATTAATATACGCGCTTAAATGAATTTATTACTATTTTTACATTTAGAATTTATCACCAATATATTCCATATATACAATTATACTACCTTCAAAACTATATTATTATAAACTATTTACATTGTTGTTTTCTTTTGTTAAAATTTATCATCAATATATTCCATACAATTATACTACCTTCAAAACTATATTATTATAAACTTAATAAGAATATTTGATACTATATAACTTTTGTCCGAAAATATTAATGATTTTAATTATTGAACAAAAGTTTTTAATCGAGAAGGAATGTTGGAATATTTATTACACAAATAATTATTTTACATTTTTCATGAAGTGATCTTTATTCTTGTAACAATTGTTAAATAATTCTATGCATGTATTGTAAATGGTCTTATGCATGTAATGCATAGTTTTATGCATTAATTATTAGGATGAGTCTATTACGTGCGACGAACATCGATGTACACCACTAATGATGAACACCGATGAACACCATTAAATTAATTAATAAAGATTTCAAATTTCAAGGACTCATCATACAATTAATAATTATTTAAAAAAATTCAATTAAATTATTTTTATATATATTAAAATTTTATTTTTTTAATAAGGGTAAACTATATATTTAGTACCTCATCTATTTTTTGTATTTTTATTAAACCCTCATTATTTAAATATTATTTAATTTGACCCTATTCTTTATAAAAAAAATAACTTAACCCTCAACCTAAAACCCTAAACTATTAAACCTTAAACCCTTAAACTCTTAAACCTATACCCTAAACCATATACCATTAAAAATAATTTCACCATTATCGATTCAATTCAATTCAATGAATTGTTGAATTCTCCTAAAAAGTTCAATTAAATTATTTTTTATATATATTAAAATTAATTAAACTCGAATCTCCTAGAACCGAAAAAAAATCACAAATTATATCCAAATAATTCAAGGAATTAATCACAAATTAATTAACACTAGTGGTAAATCCTAGACTGAAAGTCGTCCGAATAATTCAAGATTCGATTCGATCATATCTGAGTTAATTACAAGTTATCATTTTAAAAAAAATAAATTTTATAAAAATTTAGAATTCGAGATCAAAATCGATCCTGAAATTGATTATATCCAAAAACCTGACAAAGAAACTCAATTTTATAATTAAAAAGTGAAAATCGCAAATTTAACATATAACATTATTTAAAATAAAAACAAACTACAATTATTCAATGAATTAACACTAGTGTTAATTCTAGGAGATTCGAGTTTAATTAATTTCGATGTATATAAAAATAATTTAATTGATTTTTTTAGGAGAATTTAACAATTCATTGGATTAAATTGAATCGATGATGGTGAAATTATTTTTATTGGTATATGGTTTAGGGTATAGGTTTAAAAGTTTAAGGGTTTAAAGTTTAATAGTTTAGGATTTTAGGTTGAGGGTTAAGGGTTAAGTTATTTTTTTTATAAAGAATAGAGTCAAATTAAAATAATATTTAAATAATGAGGGTTCAATAGAAATACGAAAATAGGTGGGGTACTAAATATATAGTTTACTCTTATCAAAAAAAAAATTTTAATATATAAAAATAATTAATTGAATTTTTTTAAATAATTATTAATTGTATGACGGGTCCTTGAAATTTTAAATCTTTATTAATTAATTTAATGATGTTTATCGGTGTTCATCATTAGTAGTGTTCATCAATGTTCGTCGCCCGTTGTAGAATTTTCCTAATTATTATAATCAGAGACAGACGCATAACTTTATGTTAGAAGGGGCGAACTTATAAAAATCTATGGGGCGAACTTATAGAAATTTAGGGGGATAGATTTTCAGTAAGAAATACATAGAAAATTTCAAAAAAAATCTAAATCATATAAGATTTTTAAATTTTGTCCCCTCCAGCCTAGGGGTGATAATGAGCCTGACCGGCTCGCGAGCTACTCGGGCTCGGCTCGGTCAAATCTCGGTCAAAGCTCGGCTCGAGTGAGCTCGACTCAGGCTCGAGCTCGGCTCGAAACCTTAACAAGCCGAGCCGAGCCTACCCAAGCTCGGCTCGAAAAGCTCGTCAACAGGCTCGGAATCTACATATGCACTAAAATAAATTATGTGTTTATATTTTCTTTCATTAATTGATTGTTGTTTGATTTTGTATTTTCTTTAATTATGTGAAAGAGATTTTTAACAAATATTTTATATCAAAAAACTATAGCAAAATTTTTCATTTCGAGCCGAGCCTGACGAGCCCGAGCCGAGCCTGACGAGCTTCGAGCCCGAGCCGAGCCCAATAGAATTGTTTTCGAGCCGAGCTCGAGCCTAAAATTCCGAGCTCGGCGAGCCTCGAGCCCGAGCCGAGCCGAGCCGAGCCTGGCCAGGCTCGGGCTCTGCTCGGCTCGTTATCACCCCTACTCCAGCCCTCTAAGTCCATTCCCGATTATAATCGCTATTGTGGTTTATTATACAACAATTCTGATTATAATTGGTTTCACAATTATTGCAAAGACTTTCTTGGATCCAAGTCACTCGAGATTTCTGCCTGTAGAAACTTTCTTGGATCCAAGTCACTCGAGATTTCTGCCTGTAGAAACTTTCTTCAGCACCTAGCAAATCCTTCAATTCAGGCTGAAGTGCAGCCTCCTTGGACAGCAAGTCCCTACTAGTGCTAACACTTCCAATTGAACCTGCTCCAATTCAGCTTTCATATCCTTAACACAAAAAGACAAACTATTATACCTACTAGCATTAAAACTCTTCAAAATTGGCTTCAGACGTTTGAGTTTTAAAACAACACTCTCATGGGATTATCCATTTCTAATAGAATATTTCAGTTTTCAGCAACTACCTAGAGGAAATCATGAGCTTTTGTCCAAAAATTAAAAAACCTAAAAGGTTTGGGACATGATTGTTCCAAAAGAGAAGCTTCGTTCTAAAAGGGGAGGGAAATGGGTGTTGCCACCAATTACTTGGACTAGGTAGATCGGACCAAAAAGTAAGCAGAAAAAATCATGTTTGGGTTTGGGGTACGATTACGTATAGGGAAAAATTAGTACCCTACAATACCTGTAAAAACAGCGGTTACTTGATTACGAGTATTTTGTCTCCATGCCTAAATGCGAATGCTTAAAAAAAACAGAAAAATCCGTAAATATGTGATTCTTTAAATTATCGAGCTAAATTTCATATAAAATAACCTTAAAGTTCTCCAACATCTAGTCGAACGATAAATGCCCAATTTATACAAAATCATTTCTTCGTTTTTCATGATATTAATGCCAAGAACATATGCATGTGACAATATATATTTAAAAAGAAATAAAACAATCAAGCAAAATTAACCACCTAAATGGCTAAATCTAATGTTCTCTGACCCTAATTCCGTACACTAAAGTTCCTAACTACCCTAAAGGCTTTATTAAAAAGAAATTAAATAATCATTGCAAAATTAAAGTTTGATTCTATCACTACTTTGTTGGATTTAGGCCGGATCATGAAATTCTGATGGAAAATGTTCATCCATTCACAATCCTTTTCGACTTAATCAGCAAACTATATTCTAATTCTGGTTTAGACTCCTAAAGTTTCAGATATGTGCTGCTATGTCTATGTTAGAGCAAGCAGAGCAGAGGGAAATCAGGAGATGAGTTTTGAAACTCAAGGAGGCTTTTTGATGGAAATTAGATACGGAGAGTAATGAATTTTTGAATTATTTTCATGCATACAATTACTGCTGCTGCTTCTTTAATTAAGGAGTAACCAACAAAAGGCTACAAAGCATCCCTGTGGGTACAAGTAACAATTACTTGAACAAACATCAACTCTAACATCTCAGAACATGACAACCACCTATCTTTGCGACCGCAAGCTTATACACCAACACCAATGTTCAACCAGCTGAGTGAAGGCTCTTCTTATTTTCCCAAAACAGAAGAAATGATGGCTTTGTTTCCGAGCCAACATCCTGCGACGATCCTTCTTCCCTGAGTCCAATGAGATATCGTCCTCCGAGTCTTGTTTTTGGGATCCAGCTTAGGGAAAAACTTATAAAGGACACAATCAGTGTGCTTATAATACCATATCCTCCATCTCTTGCAAAACATACGAGGTAAAATGACTATCTCAACACTACGATCATGTACATGTTATGATATTCCTAATCCAAACACAATCCCCTGAAGCAAACAAAAAGTAATGATATTCCTAATCAAGTACAAGTTTAATGGTCAAACGCATGCATTTCTCAAAAAAATTAAACAAAAGGTTTCCGATGCCAACAGAATCAAGAGGTCTCTTTAGAGCAGGAGATTCTTGCGTAGATGGTTGATTCATAGAAATCTCCTAACTCATAGGAATGCTGGCGGTATCCATCTAACAATATACACGGGTGGTTGCTTTGGCTTTGAAGTGGTTCTTTGATTCGGAGAAAAGTCTCATGCCCTTTTCGGTGTCATTTTCTATGTCCCTCACTAAACAATTAAATTTTAAGTCTTAATCCTAAATTTTAATCTTAAATCATAAACCCTAAATCCTCACAAATACACTCTACCCTACTTTCCTAAAGTCTAACCCTAAACACTAACATTAACACTTAACCTTAAACCTAACTCTTTTTAGTGTAGGAGCATATATAGGGGCGCTCAAAAAAAGAATTTTTATTTTATTTTTGATTCTGCCTACCAAATTGTCTTGTTGTTGGTGCTAACTTGTTCACTTGTTTTAGTTCTTCTGCACAATTTTTTTTTTAATTTTGAAACAATATTGAATTTTATTAAAACTAAAAAGTGCAATTTTGATAATGCAACCACTCAAATAGAGGAATTTGGGGACTATGCCCACCAAAAACTCAAACGAAGAAAAAATAAAGAGAACCCCAAAGTCACAACGACAGTCGAAGTCTTTTTTGAATCTATCGTCCATATCTATAGTAATATAGTAATCGTCAATAGTACTCCTTTGTCTCTATCCAACTAGACGTTTTTTTAGATGATGGAGTGGCGGGCGAATCAAAGCAAACTTACAGATCTGAATACATCAACAACAACCACGAAAAGGGGATCTAACCTTAAAAGAACACCGACAATCGCAAATCAGATACGAGCGACGTGAGAATCTCCACTCAATCGCAGATCTACCGCAAAGGTAGGTGAACAACGTGCCATAAGGCAGAGAAATCGTGCCACAAGATTAGAATAAAACGTGGCACAAAAGCAGACGAACTTGCACAAATATACGAGATATAAAAACTATGGAGGAAACAAAACGTCGGTGGTGGACAATCAGCACCAAAACTGGTGCTACAGCTGAACAAGACAAAACTAAAAAGAAACAAGCCACTAAGAGAAAATGAGGCGGTTAGGGATTTTTCCAGAGCTTTTTACAAAAACATTAGTTAAACGATATCGATTTGCATTAAAATCAAACCAAGTAAGTTCAAAGGCTAATTTGGGTGAAAAATCCTTTTTATTAATTATATATAATTTTGGCTCCCTCAAAGAATTATTTAGAAAAATGACTCCCAAACTTGCCACGTAGTTGAAACTCGCGTTCTCTGGGAAGCGAGAATTGAACTCGCGTTCTGCAGAGCGCAAGGTCCATCTACTTGGCATCGTTGTTTGAAATAACGGGGTCCCCAAGAATTTGAAAAGGCGGCTGAATATATCGCACAAAACTCGTGTTATGCAAAACGCGAGGTCTGTGCGATTTTGGGTTGAAAAACAAGGGTGGGTAGGCCTATTCGAGCCCAATTTCGGGCTTATAAATCATATTTTTTAGCGAACATCGAGTTTAGGTCCGTAGTACTGGAAATTCTCTATCGTATGACACCAACACGGTCAATTTCCATCCATTCTAAACTCGCTTAAAATGGCTTCCAAAACCCTATGCTATCATCCTTTTTTGAATGAAATTTCCTTTGAACAACAATTGATAATTTTGGTTTAGTAATCGCATAAAATTAATAAAAATGATATTAAATAAACATTTAAAAGTTTAATTATAATAGATAAAGAAAATTAAAATACAATATTTAAAAAAAACAATGTCTGGAATAAATATATTAGAAACGTAAGTACAAATGCATTAGAAAAAAAAGGCTAATGATGTCTATGTCCACCCGTTCCGCAGTCGGGTGGACGAAGATCGCGATCTGGATTCCTCTAAACAAGTTGTGCTGCATCCTCTTGGTCCTGGTCCTCATCATCATCATCTGTGATACGCGGACCTGTGCTGGGCTCGGGCGGGGAGTAAAACAAGCTACCCGGCGGTGTTTGCAAGACAATGTTATAGTTAAACTGTGATGCCAACGGTGGAACATCGATCAGCGGAGGACCACTCG
Source organism: Hibiscus tridactylites (assembly GCA_958450335.1). Taxonomy (NCBI): domain Eukaryota; kingdom Viridiplantae; phylum Streptophyta; class Magnoliopsida; order Malvales; family Malvaceae; genus Hibiscus; species Hibiscus tridactylites. Next base: position 34,946,357 of record OY288267.1, on the reverse strand, counting down.
TCGGTATATGGGGACGATAGGCATCAGAGAAGCCGAAGTCGGGTGGAGGCCTCATCTGCTGGAAAGTCGAAGAACCGCTCAAATTTTGAAATGTTGTGGCAGAAGATGAGGCCCATGCAGTGTCAGTTCGTGGTCTCGGGCCGTGCTGCCTCGATTGGCTCTGGCTCGCTCAACGTGTGGGGCGTGGGCGGTTTCGGGGACCCTGGGGAAGCTGTCGCTCGCACTCCTTGGGAGTAATGATACGCTGCTTCCCATAGTGCCCATACCACTGAAAATAATCGAAATTGATTGAAAGGGACCAACCCAGAATGGGTCGGAGGATGCGTGGACGACTGGCAAATCGGTCATCTCAAAGTTGAATCCAGTCAGCGTGGTAATGGGCCCAGTCAATCTCCGTCTTCCCCTGGTGCGTTAGATGGTGAAATTCGTCCAAAATTGGTGGTTCCTGTTGCGGAATCCCTTGGACGTACCCGAACTATCGGAGAACCTGATCCGTAGGATGCCACACGACAATTTCATAGTTGATCAGCGGCACTCGTGCAAGCCATAGGTGCTGGTCACGCAAAATCTCGGGTGGAGTAATCTGATGTATCACCTCAGAGGCGTAGGGCATTCACACGAACTAAAAAAAATTATAACGTTTCTAACGGTTATATGAAATATTATTGGAAAAAAGTATGAAAAAATTCAAATGAATTTTCGGATTACCTGATCGTTCCTCATCATATCCATAACAAGCATGTAGTCTTGTTGGTTTTTCGGCAGGCCCTGGTGGGTCAGTGTTTCGCTCCACCTATCATTAATGGAAAAAAACTGTTAAATAAAATAATTTAAAAATAAAATAAATATAATAAATTGAATAATACCTCCGAAGAAGCAAAAATAAATAGGGGCGGGCTGTCTAGGATGCAGGCTTAAAAAAGACATCCGAAACCAAGCCCAAGACTGAAGGGGTTAACAACATCCTCCAATAGCTGCTCTATCATGGTCGACGTTTCTGCAGAGCTCTCTAAAAAAAACGCCAAGACAGCTGCTCCCCAACATTTTTTCTAGCTTCATCGAAATTGATAAGATGATAAAGCCACACCACGTGCACTTTGGTGCGGGATTTGTCTGGCATTAATATCCCGCCGATAATGCGCAAGATGTGGGCACGCCCAAACTGTTGTGAAAATAATAAATATTTAATAAACGAAATATATTAAAAATGGTAAAATTAGTGGGGAAAAAAGAAAAAAAAATACCTGGAGTGTTTTGTCATCCGCATGGGGGGAGAGTTTTCAAATTCAGCCTCCAAATTAGATAGTTTTATTTTCCCACCGTCCCACGCATCCGCTGGGGGCGCCACTCCCATTATTTCAGCAAATAGATATGGCCAATTAGCCAACGCTACACTCGCAATAAGTTTTCGTCCGTAGGCAACCCTAGATGATAGGCAACATCCTTCAGCGTTATTGTTACCTCGCCTATCGGGAAATGAAAAGTGTGTCTCTGGCCTCCATCGTTCTATTAGCGCGCTAATCAACGTTGGGTTACACTTCACACCCGCTAAGATCCTCGCTACGTGGTCAAAACCAACTCGATCAATCCACATCATAACGGCGGGATCAGGTGCGTGGTTGATACGGTTAAGGTAACAAATTAACCGGCGTTCGTATCCCTTCAAAAATAAAATAACAAAAAATTAAATAGTTGGCAATGTATGTAAAATAAAAAAATAAAAAAATAAAAAATAATACCTTTTGTGTTGTCTTGAAATAGTTACAACAGTGTTTCGCGTCGTTTTCTTAAGCTCGCCATTGTATCGAAAGAAAATTAAGCAAATATAGTAAAAACTGAAGAAATCACGTTCTGTGTGTGGTTGATATGGGGGTAGGGCCACCAATTTATAGAGGAGCTCGCGTTCTTTGGGAAGCGATGTTAATGAACCTCGTGTTCTGGGAAATGCGATATTCTTCAGACATTGCGTTCCACAGGACGCGAGGTTCATTGATATGACGTGTCACGCAATAGACACGTGATCTGAACGGGCAGAAGGGACCTCGCGTTCTGTACAACCCGAGTTTCTAAATACCTCGCTTTCTACAGGACGCGAGGTCGTGGGGTTTTTAAATGATGACTTCCCGCGTGGGAAAGTCATTTAATATTCAATTAATTATATATATTTATTATTATTATTATTTTTAAATAAATATAATAATAGTTATAATAATATTATTAGTATTCTAATAAATATAAATTTATTATTTTTATTATTATTATTATTATTAGTAGTAGTAGTAGTAGTAGTAAATATATTATTATTAGTAATAATAGTTTATATTAGGATTAAAATAAAATTTTATTATTATTATTAATCATTAAAAATAATTATATTTTTTTACAATTGAACGAATTTGAGTATTTCATAACAATTGAATGTATAAAATCGTTGTTACACCGAACTCAACATTTCTTAAAAGATCCTCAAATTGTTCTGACGATGATGATCATCATGAAGGTGGAATTCGTGATGATATTTGTTTATAATGACAAGCAACATGGTCTTTCAGCGTATTATGGGGTACCTTAAAAACTTGTATTTAACTTTTGGTAAAACTCGTGCTTGTCTTCCAGATTCCCAGATTCCCGGATATTGCGATTTGTTGATGTCGATCAAGAACGATGAAAAAATTACGCATAGTTAACCCAAGAGGACGTGGATATGCTAACGTATATATGCAACTACAAATAACAACATATCGCAATATCCGAGAAATTAGTTTGAAAATAAACTTCCCAGATACGCGATATGTTGCAATTAGTAGCTGCAATCAAAAATTACGTACGTGGATATACTGGCGTATATATGCAACTACAAATAACAACATATCACAATATTCGGGAAATTAGTTTGATAATAAACTTCCTAGATACGCGATATGTTGACGTGGCAAACTCGTGTTTTGGATAACACGAGGTCCTTTAGAACTCGCGCTATACAGAACGTGAGGTCACTGTGAGGTCAGATTTCTGTCAAAATCGCTTTATACAGAAAGCGAGGTTGGTCTATATATTTGCACGCCGATGGATTTTCGTATCCACTGAAGTTGTTTTAAATGAGTTCGTGTTTTGCTAGGCTTTTGAAGTTGGAGTTGTTTATGTATTTTCAGTTCCGCTGGGTTCATGATAGTTGGAGTTGTGTCATGATTTTGTGTTCCGCTGGGTTCAGACCCCCGCATGATGCGTTGATTGAAGAATACTTACCGACATATCGCAATATTCGGGAGTGTGTGGCCGGCTGCCATTTACTGCCAAGAAGTGCCTAGAAAGTTTTCATTTAAACTTTCTAGGCACTTCTTGGCGACTCTTTTCTAAAGTTCGCAGCTTGCCCTCACCATCTGCAAAAAGTCCAAACTGAAAGAAGCGAGGGCGGTTCAGATCGACCATATTGCATATGCAGCCATATTTTGCTAATGCGGCCGGTGCCGATTACATTTGCTAATGCGGGTCAAAGCTGCTACCATTTCAGAAGATGATGATTATCGCGCTCGCTTCTTTCACTCGGGACTTTTTGCAGATATTGTATCGACCGATTGACATGCAGATGCATCCCTATTTTTCTAAGGAAGACTTGTTGAAAGTTTTGTTAAATGAAAGTTTGTCCTTCGAATTATCTATAGGAAGATTTGTTGAAAGTTTTGTTAAATGAAATGCGAATTAAATGTTTCATTCGAATTAAATTTACTTATGTGGTGTTTTTCCTTTAGTATAAATACCCACCAATTCCACCATCATTTACTCATTCATGTTTCTCCCAAAAACACACAACGCTAATCTTTGCTCCTCTTATGGAAAAATTTCACGCAACATTTTATTTTCTCGGTACTTATTTCAAATCAACAATCACCAACAAAATGTCACTCAAAGATTTGTTAAAGTTGATATCAAGTGAGGTTAGTAAACGCACCGACAAACAAATTTCTTCCTTGGAATGTCGAATCCCAACACCATCAGCAAACGAAACGCACTACATTCTGAAGCTTACGAATGAAATAAACGCTCGAAACATGTATGACCAGCTCAATTCCGTTGGAGCTAAATACGTCGATTTAAATGTTAAGTTTGATGAGGTTAACGCCGACAAAGGTAGTACGTCTGCACTCGTACAACCTGCTCCGACCAATGAACAAGTTCCGTCTTCACCGGATGTTGATGCAGCTGCTGACGCGCTGCAGCTTTTTATGTACATGTGTAGACAACGAAAACAACAGATGATCGAAGAACTAAACTTAAGTTCAGACGTGTCAACTGACTACGATGATTCAGATTAACCATAAACTTCTTAAATCATCGTCGAATTATGTTATATGACATCTTTTTTCATCCTTTATGAATGTTCAAGGGACCTTGCGTTATGTAAAATTTGTATTCAATTATATTTTCTCAACACGTTCCATTTATCGTTAAATGACTCGAACAAATTACATTACTAGTCTTCAATTGTCTCAAATATTCAAACATGTACTCAATTATTGAAACATAACACGAGTACACAGTACGAGTATTATTAACTCTGACGGAATCTCAGCCTTCTCAAAGTAAAAACAACCTCGCGTTCTGTACAACGCGTGGTTTCAAGAAACTCGTGTTATACATAACGCGAGGTCATGGAATCTCTAGGTTCTCGCGTTTTGTAGAACGCGAGTTTCACAAAGCTGCCTCACGGTACAATAATTTCCCTTACACACCCAGATTCTCCGTGATTTCATGTACCAATAATAAGCCATAAGTGTCCCCTTATATGAAGCAGAAGCATAAACCCTAAATATATGTTTGAATAGCAAAAAAAATCGTCAAAATTTTTAATGTTTTAAAATTTCACAAGTCTTTGAACAAATATTCAAATGGCGAGACGAGGAGGAGTTACTACTCTTGTATACTACGATGGGCATATAAAGGTTGATCTCGAACTTGGCGTCGTTTTTCAGTGCGAAGATCCAGTAACGATAAAGATTCCGAGGAGATTATCGTACAAGAAGTTGGTTAAGGAACTAGAGAGCAAGGTCCCGCATTTCGAAAACCACCATTTGTCCGATGTGAAGTATCGGGTGCCAATATCTATAGCTCCTTTAACGTACTTTGTATGCAGCATTGCGGACACTGCTAATGTGGAGTTGATGCTGGCTACCCACTTCGAGTATTCATTGGGCGGGCCCCTAGAGTTGTATGCATCGTTTTTGGATTCTAATCCTGCTATCGAAATACCAAGCTGGGGTCGGGCGAATTTCGAATTCGATCCGAATGCCAACGTTGATAGCACGACCGCAAGTCTAAGAAATGATTTTAACCTACTGTGCCAAGACAACGAGTTCGGTGCATCGACATCTGTTGTGCCAAGACATTCGTGCGTAGCTAGTATCGGGTTCAACTTGAACCAACCCCCAAACGATGAATTCGATACGCCAAGAAATGCAACATACGCTCCATACAATCCGTACAGTTTTGGAGGGGAGGGAGCGTCCTCGTTTTATGTTACGCACGACCATGAAGCATTCAACCCCTTTAATGATTCCTCATATGGACGACACTCAACGTATGTCCCTAGCACGGAGTACGTTCAACCATCTATGGGGAGACATTCTTCTTTTGGTGCTCTTGATTTTGGTCTTGGAAATGCGGTTCATGAGCGATCTCGTGAGAGGTCTCGCGATCGTCGACCACCATGCTCGCCTCTAAGGGTAACGATCGACGAAGCTGTACTATACCAGCTCCCGGGGGATGCTTCTGACGAAGAACCGATTAGAGAACCCAGGCCCGACGGCGATGAGCTGGGGCCATTCTATGAAGAACCAGAAGACTTGACCGTTCCACCAGAAGACTTGACCGTTCCACTAGCATATTTCGAAGAACAGCCGACATCAACCAACTTTCCTGTTTCAGCGGCACCTATTTCTATGTACCATCCACCATCCCACTTCACAACGGTTGATATGGATGCCGTGGACGTTCCTGAATTTTCGTATGACCAAACAATTGACGACAGACTCAACCGTGTTGATGGAGAACTGGCCATTGGTATGACGTTCTTGACAAAAGAACTAGCGGTGGCCGTAGTTAAGCAGTACAACATTCGCCAGGCTATTAAGACGACAATGAAGAAAACCCAAGCGAAATACTACAAGGTGCACTGCACCCAAAAGGCTCATGGCTGTAAATGGAAAATCCGTATATCACAATTGAAGAAGGCAGGCGACCGTTGGAGAATAACAAAACTTGTAGGGCCTCAAACATGCACCGTTGGTAGCCTAAGCCAGGATCACAAGAACCTCGATTCAAAGTACCTCACCGACATCTTTATGCCACAGGTCAAAGCAAATCCCAAGGTGTCGGTCCCCACATGCCAGGCTGCAGCTGAAGGTGTCACCGGCTACCGTCCTGAATATTACAAAGCATGGTATGCAAAGAAGCCGACCGTAGAACAATTGTTTGGCCGATGGGATGATTCTTACAAATATTTGCGCCCGTGGCTAAATCTGCTGCAAAAACACATCCCCGAAATGGTTGTCAAACTTGATACAGTTCCGGCATACGAAAATGATCGTGTCGTTCGAGGTGTGCCTCAATTCCACCGGTTATTTTGGACTTTCCCGCAGTGCATCAATGCATTCAAGCACTGCAAACCGATGGTTCAAATCAATGGCACATGGTTGTACGGAAAGTATACACAAACTCTACTACTAGCTATTGCACATGACGACAATCGAAAATGCGTTCCTGTTGCATTCGCAATCGTCCCGAATGAGGATTTGGAGTCTTGGATGTTCTTCCTTCGGAACCTACGAAAATATGTCCTTGATTCTGTAATACGGGCAAGGGACAATGGGATTTGTGTTATTTCTGACAGAGGCACAACGCTCTTGTGGGCGCTAGAACGTTTGGGTGAGTATTGGCAGCCTCAATACATTTACCACCATTTTTTCTTGCAGCACATAGCCGCAAACTACCTGCAGCAATTCAAGAACCGTGATGAACGTGAACTGGTGCTCACAATGGGTACGTCTTTTATGTCATTTTCATTTACTATATTACTTGCTGCTCGCTTTCATTTACGGCCTCTTTACATGGGTTGTTCGCCCATAACTATTCAACTGTCAACCCTTAGGCAACTCACACTACAAGCAAGAGGTGGATGAGGTGTTCGAGGAACTGAGAGCGAGAAACAAACATGGCGCAGACTACCTTGGAAAAATCCTGAGGGAAAAATGGCTTCGATCGTATGACGAGGGTAAACAATGTGGTCACATGACAACGAACTTGGCTGAGGCAGTGAACTCATCATTGAATAGAGTGCGGCAAATGCCTATCACTTCCATTGTCAAAGCGACCTACTATCATTTGGCTACCCTATTTGCAACCTTGGGAAGGCAAGCAACTGAGTACATGGCAGGTGGACACATAGTCCATCTGGATTTCCGCACAAAACTATATACTCAATTGCACCAATCAAGACAGATGACTACAACTCTCTTCTCGCGCGAAGGACACAAGTACCGTGTTTCAGAATATTCCAGGCGGTTGGAAGGCATTCAGCACAACGTGTATGTGGTAGATCTTAGGGCAAGAACCTACGAGTGTAGAGTATTCCAAACATTCAAATACCCGTGCGCACACGCCATTGCTGCTTACGCAAACCAACAGATAGACTACATGCAACTGGTTGATCCGGTATACTTACTTTAAACGGTGTTTAAGGTTTACGAAAAAGAGTTTCCTCCAATCGGAAATGAGGTTGATCTGAATGTCGTTGACACAAAACCGACCATACGCCCTGATCCAACACTACTGAGAGATAAAGGATGTCCACGATCTACACGAATATGATGTGCCAAGGATATGGTCGAACATCGAGAAAAAATCGGACAAAAGAAGCATTATAGTATATGTAAACATCCTGGAGAACAAGTGTCCTAATCGCTCAGCCCCTCGTCTTAATTAATTCATTGTAATTTGTTTAAGCGAGTTCGCCCATAACTATCGATCAATAAAATTAGTCTAATTCGTTTTATAAAATATGTCATCATATACTTTCAATCATTCAAAAAAATATGGTAGGATACCGTTTTCGAAGCGAATTTAAGTCAGTGTAGAATGGACGAAAATTGACCGTGTTGGTGCCATATAATAGAGAATTTCCAGTACTACAAACCCACACTCGATGTTTGCTAAAAATATAAGATTTATACGTCTGAAATTCTGCTCGAACATGCCTATCGACCTTTGTTCAAAGGCAATTTCATTCAAAAAAGGATGATAGCATAGGGTTTTGGAAGCCATTTTAAGCGAGTTTAGAATGGACGAAAATTGACCGTGTTGGTGTCATACGATAGAGAATTTCCAGTACTACAAACCCAAACTCGATGTTCGCTAAAAAATACGATTTATAAGCCCAATATTGGGCTCGAACAGGCCTACCCACCATTGTTTTTCAACCCAAAATTGCACAGACCTCGCGTTCTACATAACGCAAGTTCTGTGCGATGTATTCAACCGTCTTTTCAAATTCTCGGGGACCTCGCGTTCTGCAGAACGCGAGTTCATGAGAAATCGTTATTTCAAACAACGATGCCAAGTAGATGGACCTCGCGCTCTGCAGAATGCGAGTTCAATCCTTGCTTCCCAGAGAACGCGAGTTTTAACTACGTTGCAAGTTTGGGGGTCATTTTTCCAAATAAGTCTGTGAGGGAGCCAAAATTATATATAATTAATAAAAAGGGGGTTTTCACCCAAATTAGCCAAGTTCAAATACCCGAAGCAACGTGTAGACTAACTTGTTATGACATGTATAATCCATTTATATATATACACACCCCAAAAGAGGAAAATTGCAGAGAGGAAACAAACTGACAAAAGCATAAAGATGTGTTCTTTATGTATTATTATTGTAGACTTTTCTTTACCGTAATCACTACTCTGTCTAAGACGCGTTGTTTTGCCCATCTGAAGTGCTATTTTCATGAAAGACTTTGGCTCAAGTTTCGGCCTGTTGAAAATGGCTTGAAATTTCAAAGCAAATTGTCAAGAAAGTAAGGCACCGAATTGACAAATTGAATTTGTCAGGTTTAGGTGCAGCAAATGAGGGAAAAATTGGAGTTGTAAATTAATGCTTCAGCAATAAGTGTTGAAATTACCAATGGGGAAATTAATTTTTGACCCCTAAGGCTATTTACAAATTTAGTTCTTAAAGCTCAACAATAAATAGGCCTAGCATTTTTCATTTGAAACCATCCCAACATCCATATCATCTCTCCCATTTGTAATATTTGAGAATTCTTAGGAATTCCATTTGTTTGTACGATTTTGGTATTAGTGAAGTTATCATCCAGTTGTGGTGCTCGAGGAGTAGATGACATTTTCGTCGAACCTCGTAAATTCGGTGTGTTCTCTCCATTATTTATTTTGCTTGCTTATTATTGGGTTTCAATATTCAATAGTTGATGAGTTTGTTCGTTGTGCAAATTTCGGTAGTTTTGAATCTTGACATTTTAGCTCAGATTTGAAGCTACGTTTGTGTGGGAAATAACCTGATTTCCCCAACAATTGGTATTAGAGCTTCGGTGAAGGCTATTCCGGTTACTCGATTGTTGCAAAGAAGTGTGGTATTGTGACAATGCATGTCCATGAAAGTTCTGGCTAGGAAAGACTTGGTATTTAAGTGATCCGTGTGATCCACCTCTCTTTCCTGGGAACTTACCCGGTGCAGTGTTTCAATATCCAGTTTGTGTTGTTGAATATTATTCGTTGCCATGGAAAAAGACGAGTCAGATGGTGCATCATGTTCTTCCTCTATACAGATGAGAAGGATAATGTCAAATGCAAACTTCTCAGTGGAGTTGTTCGATGGATCCGGTCATTTCGGCATGTGGCAAGGCGAGGTGCTAGACTCTTTATTTCAACAAGGTCTAGACATTGCCATTAAGGAAGAAAAACATGCAGATATGGTGGATAAAATTTGGAGAACAATAAATCGTATGACGTGCAGTACGATTCGATCTTGTCTTTCTAGGGAGCATAAGTATGCCTACAAGAACAAGACTTCTGCAAGCGAACTGTGGAAAGCTTTGGAGGAAAAATTCCTAAAGAAAAGCTCTCAGAATCGCCTTCGCATGAAGAAAAGATTGTTCAGATTTGATTATCAGCCAGACACCAATATGAATGAACACATCACTGCCTTCAATGAGTTAGTGGCAGATCTATTGGGCATGGATGAAACTTTCAAAGATGAAGATTTGGCTTTAATGTTGTTGTCATCCTTTCCAGACGAATTTGAGCACCTTGAAACAACGTTACTTTATGGAAAGGATGAGGTGACCCTTAAAGAAGTAACTAATGCTTTGTATAGTTACGAGCTCCAAAAAGAAAACCAAGATGGAGAGCAAGTACAATGCAGCGAAGGCCATGGTGGTAAGAGGTCGCTTGAAAAGCCAAAAATGAGAGGGAGATCAAAGTCAAAGTCCAGACTTGGGAAAGATGAATGTTCCTTTTGTCATGAGAAAGGTCATTGAAAGAAAGATTGCCCGAAGCTGAAGAAGAAAGGAAAAGCCACCCAGATGCATGTGTTGCAGAGCATGATACTAGTGACTTTGAAATATCATTGGTTGCTTCATCATCATCATTTTGTTTAGATGAGTGGATATTGGATTCGGGTTGTACATATCATATATCCCCTAATCGAGAGTGGTTCTTCGATTTAGTAGAACTAAATAGAGGAGTTGTTTATATGGGCAATGACAATGTCTGTAAAACAATCGGGATAAGTTCAATCTGATTGAAGAATCAAGATAGATCAACCAGAGTTTTGACTGATGTCCAATACGTGCCTAGTTTGAAGAAAAATCCCATCTCGTTGGGAGCTTTGGAATCTAAAGGCTCGATTATCACTATGAGAGATGGAATTTTGAAAGTCACATCGGGCACACTCATGATAATGAAAGGGCATCAGGAAAAATAACTTGTATTACTACCAAGGTAGCACAATTATTAGAGTAGTAGTAGCAGCTTCCGGTGGAGACAAACTGGATTCTACTCAGTTGTGGCACATGCGATTGGGACACACTGGTGAGAAATCCTTGCAAATTTTGGCAAAGCAAGGATTTTTGAAAGGTGTAAAGGCTTGCAAGTTAAATTTTTGTGAGCATTGTGTTCTGAGAAAGTAGAAGAGAGTGAAATTCGGCACCGCTTTCCATAATACGAAATGTATTTTGGATTATGTTCACTTAGATGTGTGGGGTCCTTCCAAAACAACGTCGTTAAGAGGAAAACACTATTTTGTAACTTTTGTTGATGACTTTTCCAGAAGAGTTTAGGTGTATACAATGAAGTCTAAAGATGAAGTGCGCAAAGTTTTCCTGAAGTGGAAAACTATGATCGAGAACCAGACTGAAAAGTAGATCAAACGGCTTAGGACGGACAATGGAGGGGAATATAAAAGTGATCCGCTCTTTGACGTTTTCCAGGAGCATGGTATTGTTTGACACTTCACTGTTAGACATACACCACAACAGAATGGGGTGGCAGAGCGTATGAATCGAACACTACTTGAGAAAGTTCGATGTATGTCATCCAATGTTGGGTTGGGCAAACCATTTTGGGCTGAGGCTGTGACATATGTTGGTCATCTCATCAATCGTCTATTGTCATTGGCGATTGGAGGAAAAACATTGTTGGAGGTATGGTCTAGAGTGCTCGCTACAGATTATGATTTCTTACATGTATTTGGATCCATTGCATATTATCATGTGAAGGAGTCAAAGCTTGATCCCAGAGCAAAGAAGGCTCTCTTTATGAGAATCACCCATGGAGTGAAGGGGTTTCGTCTTTGGTGTTTAGACAAAAAGAAGATAATTTGTAGCAGAGATGTTAGCTTTGATGAATATGTCATGTTGAAGAAGGTAGCAAATGAAGCTGCTCAGACAAGTAGTACTCCACAACAGGTGGAGTGTACTCCAAAACAAGTGGAGTTTCAACAGACGGTGATTAGTCCAGCAATTGATGCTACTGATTCTCCAACTCCAATGGAGGAATCAGAAGATGAAGAGGTTCAAACCCAAGAACCATTGGAGATACCAGAACCACTTGCAGTTACAAGGCCAATGAGAGAAATTTGTAGACTTGCTCGATTTATAGATACGGTGGCCTATGCCCTTCCAGTTTTTAATGATGATATCTTGGCACTTATCAAGAAGCAATGCAAAGCTTAGAAAGTGACAAGTGGAAAAGTGCCATGGATGAAGAAATGCAATCTCTCCAAAAGAACAACACCTGGGATTTTGCGTATTTACCAAAAGGTAAAAGAGCAATTGGATGCAAGTGGGTATTTGCAAAGAAAGACGGATCTCCCAACAAGAAAGATGTTCGCTACAAGGCAAGGTTGGTAGTTAAAGGCTACGCTCAGAAGGAGGGAATCGACTACAATGAAGTATTTTCCCCTGTTGTGAAGCATTTCTCCATTAGAATATTGTTGGCCTTGGTAGCACTGTTGAATTTGGAGCTAGCTCAACTCGATGTAAAGACGGCTTTCTTGTACGGTAATTTGGAAGAGGAGATCTATATGACTCATCCAGAAGGATATGTGGATGATGGTGGTAAGAAATGGGTTTGTAAGCTGAACATATCGCTATATGAATTGAAGCAATCTCCAATGCAGTGGTACAAGCGATTTGATAGCTTTATGAGGAGGCAGAGGTACACAAGAAGCAAATACGACCATTGCGTGTATTTGCAAAAGCTACAAGATGGATCTTTTATTTATCTCCTATTGTGTTTTGATGATATGTTGATCGCTTCAAAGAGTCAACAAGAGATAGACAAATTGAAGGCTCAATAGAATCAAGAATTCGAGATGAAAGATCTAGGTGAGGCCAAGAAGATTCTCGGCATGGAGATAAGTAGAGACAGACGGAGAGGCAAGCTTTGCTTGACTCAGAAGCAATATCTGAAAAAGGTATTACAATGTTTTGGCATGAATGAAAGCACAAAACGTGTAAGTACCCCACTTGCTTCTCATTTGAAATTTAGTTCTCAATTATCTCCTAAAACTGATGAAGAACGAGAATATATGGCAAAAGTTCCATATGCTAATGCAGTAGGGAGCTTGATGTATGCGATGGTGTGTACGCGGCCTGACATTTCACAAGCAGTTGGAGTTGTGAGCAGGTATATGCATGATCCTTGAAAAGGACATTGGCAAGCTGTGAAATGGATTCTACGGTATCTCCAACAAACTGTAGATGTTGGTTTAGTGTTTGAGCAAGATGAAACACTTGGTCAGTTTGTGGTTGGATATGTTGATTCCGACTATGTTGGTGATTTGGACAAGCGCCAGTCTACTACCGGTATTTGTTTACTCTAGCAAAAGTCCTAGTGAGTTGGAGGTCTACTTTACAGTCAACGGTGGCTTTGTTAACTATAAAGGCAGAGTACATGACAGTTGCAGAGGCTGTTAAGGAGGCAATTTGGCTTAACAAATTGATGGAAGACTTGAGAGTTGTTCAAAGTCACATTAGTCTCTATGGTGACAGTCAAAGTGCTATTCACTTAGCGAAAAATCAAGTCTACCATTCAAGAACTAAGTACATCGACGTAGGGTATCACTTTGTGCGGGAGATCTTTGAAGAAGGAAAGGTTCTACTTCAGAAGATTGCGACGGCAGAAAATCCTGCAGATATGTTGACCAAGGTAGTAACATCAATCAAGTTCAATCATTGTTTGAACTTGATTAACATCTTGCAAGTTTGAGCACATTCGGGTGTATTGCGCTCGTTGGCGCATTTGGAGGCACTATAGAAGATAACGTTTGGGGAGAAGAAGATTTTGAAAAGCTTGGTGAAATTTTTAGTTAAGGTGGAGATTTGTTGAAAATGGCTTTGAAATTTCAAAACAAATTGTCAAGAAAGTGGGGCATCGAATTGACAAATTCAATTTGTCAGGTTTAGGTGCAGCAAATGAGGGGAAAATAGAGTTGTAAATTAATGCTCCAGCGGTAAGTGTTGAAATTACCAATGGAAAATTTATTTTTGGCCCCTAAATTTTAGGTTATTTACAAGTTTAGTCCTTAAAGCTCAACTATAAATAGGCTTAGCATTTGTCATTTGAAACCATCCCAACATTCATACCATCTCTCTCTCATTTGTTTCTTTCTCCCATTTGTAATATTTGAGAATTCTAGGAATTTCATTTGTTTGTACCATTTTGGTATTAGTGAAATTATCATCCGGTGGTGGTACCCGAGGAGTAGATGACATTTTCGTCGAACCTCGTAAATTCGGTGTGTTCTCTCTATTATTTATTTTGCTTGCTTATTATTGAGTTTTTCCATTGGGTTTCAATATTCAATAGTTGACGGGTTTGTCCGTTGTGCAAATTTCAATAGTTTCGATTTTGACATTTCAGCTCATATTTAAAGCTACTTTCGTGTGGGAAATAGCCCCAACACGTCCAAGTTAGTAAAAACCAACCAAAGACTTGATTGGTATTTCCATAGAATTATACTACATTCAAAACTATATTATTATAAACTTAATAAGCATATTTGATAGTAAATAAATTATGTCCGAAAATATTAAGATTTTAATTATTGAACAAAAAGTGTTTTTTAATATATTGAACAAAAAGTTTTTAATCGAAAAGGACTGTTAGAGTATTTATTAAACAAATAAGTCCTTATTCTTATAACAAGATAAATAATTTTATACATGTATTGAATAGTTTTATGCATGAATTATTATAATCACTATTGAGGTTGATTATTCAACAATTCTGATTATACAATAATTGGTTTTTGCAATTATTGCAAAGACTTTTCAGGATTAGGCGTGAGCTTATGAAACTTTGATTGATAATATCTATCACTACGCATTTCTTTTCGACTTAATCAGCAAAATGCCTTTGAACTATATTCTAATTCTGGTTTATACTCCTAAATTTTGATTATTCAAGAGATGAGTTCCGAAACTCTTGAAATGAAAGTAGTGTATCAAGGGATGGACGTAAAATTTTATGTTAGAAGGGAGAAATAGATTTCAGCAGGAAAAACATAGAAAAATTTTAAAAAATTTCTAAATCATATAGGAAACTCAAATTTTTAGGGGACGACCGCCCCTTCTAGGTCCATTCCTGAGTGTAATGAAATTTGAATTATTTTATTGTGGAGGTATAAATGAAGCTATGGTTAAGAGGCTGAGGATTTCCGCCCTACAATTACTGTTGCTGCTTCTTTAATTAAGGAGTAACCAACAAAAGACTACAAAACAGAGAGCACAAAGCATCCTTGTGGGTACAAGTAAAAATCACTTTTAACAAACTTCAAGTCTCGCACAAACAACCTTAAAATCCAAACCTAACATACCAGCACAATACAACAACCTAAAAACACCTACCTTTGCGACAGCGAGCTTATACACCAAGAGCAATGTTTTGCCAGCCGAGTGAAGACGCTTCTTATTTGTCTGAAACAGAGAAATGATGGGTTTGATTCCGAACCAACATCCTGCAACTATCCTTGTTGTGATTGCTATAGCCTCCTCCCCGGAGTCCAATGAGATATGGTCCTGCGAGTCCTGTTTTTGGGATCCAGCTTAGGGAAAATCTTATAAAGAACACGATCAGTGCGCTTATAATACCGTATCCTCCACCTCTTGCAAAGCATAAGAGGCAAAATGACAGCTCCTATACCAAACACAAATCCTATCTCAACACTTACGAAGTTCCAGTTGATATGGTTACCAGTCCGGGAATTTGAAGGGTCGTCTTTAGAAGTCGGAGGGGATTTGCATTGTAGCTCCAAAGGTCGTCCACATAGTCCTGCATTGTTTTTGAACGAAGCTTCTGTAAACGACTGAATCTGAGTACCTATTGGGATCATTCCCGTTAATTCATTGTTGGAGAGATTGAGGAATGATAAGAAGTTCAAGTTTGCAAGCTGCACAGGAATCTGCCCAGCTAGGTAGTTGCTCGAAAGGTCTAAGGCCTCAAGCTGTGGCAAGTTTCCTAAGAAAGACGGGACACAGCCGGTGAGGGCATTATTTGACAAGTTAAGGAAGTATAATGCTTTGAAATCCCCTATAGCTTCAGGTACATGCCCTTCAAATTTGTTGGAAGAAAAGTCAATGGAGGTGAAGAAGGTTTGGATTTTCAGCAGCTTCAATTCTACACCTTTCATGGTAACTGTCACTGAATCTTGAAAATAAAAGGCATTGAATTGCAGGATTTCATGCTGGAGGTATTCTGAATAGGTTTCAACTTTGTGGGTTTTCATAGAATTCCAGGTCATCAACAATCCTTGCGGTAGTTTACCACTAAAAGAGTTGGAAGCTAAGTCAATAATCTGAAGCATAGGCCAGGTGACGTTGTTCCCTGGACAATTAACATCTCCACTAAAGTTATTGGATCGTAAAACAAGAACACGCAACTCTGATGCGTTGTTCAAATGGCAAGGGAATGTGTCATCAATTTGATTGTTCCCAAGGTCTAATACCTCCAATGTTCTGCAATTGGCCAATGATTTTGGAACCTTTCCACCCAGTCGGTTTTGATTGAGATCAAGAGTTTGTAGTCCGCACTTTTCTTGAAATGATACCGCTGAGATTGTTTTGCTTCAGATTCAGTACTCCAAGCGACCAACTCATCTGCGTCATCAGGCATTGAGGAATTGAGGCACTGAGAGAATTATTAGATAGATCAAGTGCTACAAGATATGAACAGTTGCATATGGACTCGGGGATGCTCCCATGAAAATTGTTTCCCGAGAGAGAGAAGAAATAAGCAAACTGGAGGAAGTCACCAATCTCAGGTGGTATAACACAGCTAAAATTGTTGTTTGAGTAATCCAGGTAGGTAGCACTTGGTGGGAAAAATGGTATTTTCCCCTGAAGCTGATTGCCATGAAGGTCAAGCACAGTCATATATGGATTTACATGCGAAGGTCTTTCAAGTTGTACAAGAAAGTTGAGAGAAAGATTGAGATGCACAAGATCATATTTCCAAATCCAGCTTGGTATTTCCCCATGAATCCGATTGCTTGAAAGGTCTAGGTAGACCAAACTGGATAGGTTCTTTAAGAATTCAGGGAATTTGGTTAAGTTACAAGAAGCAAAGTTCAAGTGGGTAACGTTGGGGAAGGGAGGCAACAAAGGCAAGGGAAGATTAGTAAAGCTTGAGTCAATAGACAGCTTATTGTATGATAGATCAAGAGTGCCAAGATTTTCCAGCTTCTGAAATGCACTCAGTGGTACTAAGCCACTCAACTTGTTCCAAGAAAGTGACAGGTGCACGAGACCTTGGATTTCAAATACAAACATCGGAAGTTGCCCTTGTAACTCATTATGACTCAGATCAATGATTTCAAGCAGCAAAGAAGGCTCACCTTTGAACTCACTGAATCCACCACTGAACTGATTTTCTGCAAGGTCCATTACCTTCAAGGATTGACTCTGAAACAGAGTTGGTGGGACAGTTCCACTGAAAGTGTTTCCTCGCAAGTCAAGGCTTACCAGATTCAGAAGGCTTGATCAGTTCGTGTAATGAATGGAGCCATTTAATTGATTGCCGGCAAGGTTTAGCTCTGTAAGGTTCCTTAATGATGTGAATGAGGGAATTGGACCAGAGAAATTATTGGAGGAAAAGTCCAGATGGATCAGCTGTGTAAGTTTCACCAGTGTTTTTGGTATGGGACCGGAGAACTTGCAATTTGCCAACTCTATCCATGTCAATTGCCAAAGGTTGCCAATAGATTCTGGCATTTGTCCCTCAAAATCTGTGTCACTAACTACTAGTGACTGAAGAGATGCATTTGGAGGAAACTCTTGAAATGAACCTTGAAGAATAAAGTTGGACGACAAATCCAGAGTCTGTAACTTTGGTGACTCAAGTATTTCTTCTGGTACTCGTCCACTGAATTTATTGGCAGAAAGATGCAAGGAGGTCAAATTCTGAAATTCTGCCAAGAATTTTGGAATTGGACCGGAGAATTTGTTGTCGTCCAAATGAAGTATTGAGAGAAACATAAGCTTGAGAAGGGAAGGAGTAATAGGTCCTGAAAGATAACAACTTCTCATGCTCAGCACTTGCAGATTAGGCAGCGAAGATGATAAAGCCTGGCTCCACTCTTTTCCGTTTGCTGACATATTTACTCCATCAAGATAGAGACTCTTTAGCCCCGTGAGATTTTGAACAACCATCTTCAAATTTGGCTTCTCCAGTTTCAATAGTGGTCCTGGTGTAAGAAGTGAACTGACAGATAAGTCGAGAGTAACCAACTTTGTTAGGTATGAAATCCTATCCGGAATCTGTCCAGTGAAGCCTGCATTCGACAAATTAAGATAAGTCAAGTTTCTCAAATTTCCAAACCCTGAAGGAAACTCCGATATGAATCTGTTATAAGCCAAATTAAGCTGCTGAAGATGCTGAAGACGGAAAAGACTATTTGAATTGTTGATTTCTCCAGAAATGGATTGGTTGCTCAAGTCGAGTTCGATGACCCGACCACTCGCATCGCAGGTTATACCATCCCAAGAACAGCAATTGGTGCCTTGATTCCACTTCACCAACTTTTCAGATAAGGATGAATTGAGGCTATTTTTCAATCCCAGCAGCAGCTCCTGCTGATCGCTTTGACATTGACCGGAAACTGAAATTGCAGAGATGCTAAAGAAAGTTGCACTGTATAAACTGAAGAAGAAGCATGAAACCAGCGAAATCCTCATTTTTGTGAGGAAGATAATGGCACTGCTGGACTGTTACAAATTAAGATTGAAGGTAAGGCCGTAAGGGTAGAGTAGAAATGGTGGGACGGAAGTCAATCTCTCATGAAAAAACAAGTGGTTTCCATTAGTGGAGCATAATGGTTGCAGCACAGCTTGTGTAATTTTAAAGCAGGAAGACTCAACTGGTCAACGGAGATTGGAGAATAAAATTGCAAAAAGTCTGTTTTCTTTAGTTAAATTTCCACAAATCCGACCTTAACCCAATCATACGTTATTGCCTCATTGGCCAAGGATTGCTGTACGTTATTACATTCTTTAGTTAGATTTAAAAATATTTTTGAGGTGAGAACAAGTCAAGTTCACTGTGTTTGAAGTTTCAGCTAAGTTCGAAAAATCTAACCAATGATGCGACTGATATTAATGAAGTCTTTGGCTCCTTCATATCTGATTATGTTTGAAGTCTTAACCCATTTGAAAACTACATGTTTGGTAAATAGCGGTTTAAGCTAAGACTAAAGGTTTGACTGGTTAAATCCGTTAACTTAAATGTTTGATGAAGTTTTTTTAAAATCAGTGAATTTGACATAAGTTATAAAAACCCTTTTACCCTTAACAATTATAAAAAATCTTCAAATAAATCTATGTGGATGTCTATCATGATTAGAATTTTATCAAAGGAGTTTGATTTATTTATTATTAGGAATATTATTTCTATGAATTAGAGTTTAATGTATCATGTACTTCTTATGCCTATAAATAGATGATTCATTGAAGGCATTGTATACAAGTATATATTTGAGAATAATACAAATCTCCCTCTTTCTCTCATCTCTTTGTTCTTCTTGTTCTTATTCTTGTTCTTCTTTATTTTATTCACAACACGTTATCAGCACGAGTTCGCTCAGAAGATTTTGGTTAAAGATCAAGTTTCATCTTCCCTTTAATTTGACGCGTAAACATGAATTTGGTGAGAATCATTGGTGTTTTTATAATCATTCTAAATATAAGGGAAGTACATTATGATTCATCGTTTCGTTTATATATTTCATGATTTAAGGTTTGATTTTTTTTGTGTTAGTATATTATGATTTTTTTATATAGTTATGATTGTTTATATAATCGAATTTGGTATGATTATATGTTATCATTTGATTAAAACCTATATATAATGTATTAGTTATTAGTAATGTTGACAGATAAATAAATAATTTTAAGTTTCATATCTTTATCTATTTATTTATTTATGAAACGATTAGATTTGTTATAAAAATGATATACAATTATATCAAATATCTATTTATTATTGACAATGCCAACATTTTCTTATGAAAAAGAAGTGATGTGTTTTTGGTTGTTTAATGATTGACGTTTATAGTTTGTAACTTAAAGTGTTGTTACATGATAACATATTATTTTATATTTGTGCATTATTAGAGATGCGATCATTAAGTAGTAATATTATTAATTTGTTTAATTTGATTTATATCTCATTTTATGCTTGGTTTATAATTAGGGATTTCAATTCGCAAAAAGTGGTCCAATTTCATACTTTAATTGATTAAGACAGATATAGATTTTAACATATCTAACCAAGCAAATTTTGAACATATTTATTTTTGTTGGTTAAATCATTTTTTTCTTGTTTCTTATAATTAAAGATAAAATTTTATTTATGTTATTCTATTGATAAAAGTTGGTATTTTTAACCGTGTTTTGAGTTTTACATGTATTTAAATGGCTTGAAAAGAGATGTGATATAAAGGGACTATGAGAAGCTATCTCGGTCATATGCTATGTCTCCATTGTCCACGAGAGAAAAATCAATATCGGTAAATTTTGGTTTTATTTTTTTCTTTATATTATCATTTTAAAGTGTGATAAATCATGATGATTTTGAATTTACAAGAAGATTATTATAAAGTCTATATTTTCTCGAAAGTAATATTTCTTCTTCGTCGAAAAACTCGACCATAGACTTCTCCCAATTTCAAGTTACGAAAATTCGTCTTGATCTAAAAAGTTTTATGGGAGGCATTCCATGAAGTGAATGCAAAGCATGATGTTTATTCCATGCGATTATCAATGATGGGGCATTCCCTAAAGTGAATGCAAGCATGATGTTTATTCCTTGCGATTATTAGAACTGTTTCATTCCCTGAAGTGAATGCAAACATGATGTTTAAAGAACCATGTGGACAAATTTAACAATGTCGCGTACGAGGATTAAATCTTTGTTCTCTATGATAAGGATATGTGAAAAAGTTTCAAATGCCCACTGGCTCTACTCCATTCTCTGAAGTGAATGTGATATTATATTATGGAAGGAATAAAAACCACATTAGAAGTTGTGGTCGTGATCGAGGCTATGAATATAGACATGAAAAATATGGTCATTTTAAGAATACTTCTACCCACTGGTAGTGAGGTTATAAGGATGACAAGAGTGATAAAGATCATTCTATTGAAGTAAAACTCTTCTTATTACCAATGCGATGTTATAAACCATTGGTCTCGTACGTGTTGTATGTTGAAAAAATTAAGAATCATTGAATGATAAAGGAAAGAAAATAGAAGCAAATTTTGTTTGCGAAACATGAAGAAGATGATACTGGTCCAACTTTATTTGGACATTATTGGTTCAACTCTTTTGGACGTTGTTGTTTTTCTTATAACCCTCGAAAGAAATAAATCATCTTCTAATTATTCTCATAACTTTGAAGATAATTATTTATTTTACTTTACGTTTATTTATTTTACACACATTAATTATTTACGTTTTATATTTATATTTATATATTATGATATTTATTTATTTTGTTTAACATGATTACTTGTCAAATACAATCTATGGTGACGATTTATGCTCAACATAAGCATAAGATATATTTTCCCATTTAAATGGAAGGGAATAATGTGAGTATTATATCTCAAAGTACTGAAAATATTAATGCTCTAGAAGAGCAATAAATTCTTGAGAGAAAGCACATTATGAAAAGTGCAGAATTGCGAATATTGCAATAATTACCGCTAATGGTAATAATATCGTCACCATTTTAAGTGGAAATTTTAAGAGAGCAATATGAGTTTGCAAAATATCCCTTTGGGAATTATAGATAACATATGTTATCAATTGGCATTTGAAATAAGCCAATATGGATATAAGTTCTGGTAGCCAAAAAGTCAGTTGAAAGCTCTAGGAGAGCTATATATTGCTATCAAAAGATAATTTCAATTGAAAGCTCCGAAAGAGCTAAATATATTCATATTTAAAGGAACAAGTTTGATGGTCGTACTAGACTTGTACGAGTAAGATTGAATTACATGTTATGGTAAACAAGAAGTTTACAAATTCAGAGATATATACACACATATATATAGTTGGCATGATCGGTTAGACTATCCTGATCAATAATGGTGCAGAAATTATTAAGATTTACATGCACATGTATTAAAAGAACATGTAGTTCTTGTGGTGCTTATTCTCAAAGAAATGAATTAAATTCCACTTATTAAAGAACGTGAAGTTCTTGTGTTGCTTAAAGGAATTGATTAAATTCCACTTACTAAAAGAACCTGAAGTTCTTGTGTTGTTTGTTCTAAAAGGATATAGATGATCCCACTCACCAAAAGAATTAGAACTTAAAGTTCTTGTACTGAAGTTAAGACTGTATGTCTTGCATATCTGAACGAAATATGGGCCCATATATCCACAAATGTGGAAAGTTTTATATGATTTTAGTAGATGCATCTACATTGTTTTATCGACTTACAACCAGAAGTTTGTGAGATTGATTTTAAAAGATTCAGATTATGCAGTTAGACTATTCGTCTTGAAAAGCTAGTGAGTTTATATTTTAGGCTATATCAGTTGTTACAAAGCCTATTGCTTATGAACAATATAGTTTAACAAAATTTCAATTGGATGCCTCCTATTTAATAGCTAAACTATGAGAACAAAAGAGTTATTATTTATATGGTGTTTCCATATAGCAACACTTATACGCATCAAACCAACGAGTTATAATAAACTCCACGTTATGATTGGTTTTTGGTCAGAAACCATACATTTCCCATTTTATGATTTTTGAATGTGCGATATGAATTGCTCCACCACAACACACAAAATGGGTAAATAAAAAGGGTTGAGAATATATATTGAGTACGAGTCTTCTTTTATGTTTAAATTCTTAAACATTAATTGGAGAATCATTTATGACATGATTTTTCTCAACATCAGGGGAGATAATAATCAGCTGGATAGAGGAAAATGAATTATCATTATCTAGATCCTCGTATATGAACTAGAAGTTCATAAGATAATTCATGTTATTACATGTCAACTGCTAGACATGTTTATTGACCCAATGAGAGTAATTAAGTCTCATATACCAGCTGAAATGCTCTAAGTTTAAATTACATGTTAGAGCGAGAGAATGTAAATCATGCCTGAAGCATGATAGTTGAAATGGTTCCAATGATCAAAATTCTCGTAAATAGAAAGTAATATGAGATGGTCATATATTGGAGGCGGGTGCTCCTGAAGAGAGACCCAAGACATAACAAATAATAAAACTCTATAAGAGTTTCAGGTACCTGAAATAAAGATTGAAATCTTGAAGAGATCTCGATGAGTTATGTCATTATGAGAATGGAACCAGAAAATTGGAAAGTTGTTGACAACAATTTTACAAACAATTTTACATAAAATACTTCTATAGCAGTAAAGAAAGAAATCGAGGATCTTGTATAAAATCTATCCAGAAGTATAGATATTGAATTGGCCAATGTTGAAAGACGCTTTGAACTTCTAAAATAGAAGTATTTGGACCAGCAGTCCAAACACCTAAAGGTGTAATGCAAGTGAGGCACAAATAAGTAGTCGTAAATACGACTTGAACTATGATTTATGAAAAGTTTTAATTACTTCATGGTGGATGCAATTACTTTGGCAGTTATTGAAAATTTTACATGTGTCTAATTATTTGTGGATCCATATTTATCCTTGAAGGATCTAAAATGCTATAAGCATTTGGAAATTTCTGAGGAAATTTATTTAGACACGTCTCATGAATATTTTGGCGCATTTGGTATAATCACCTTAGTGAATACTAATTGAGAAAATACTATAAGAATGATCAGACTTCCTTATGTATTTTATAAAGAAGTTTGGATCAAGATCCATTATGATAATTTTAGAACTCATAAAGAGCTTCAAATTGGAAACTCATGAAGTACTTTCAATTCAAGTACTAGAATCTTGACATCAAGTTTATCTCGACCTGAAGATCGAGCATTTTTATATATTTCTTTTGTCTATGAATAGACATAAGCTGAAAGAATCTTAAAGAAGATTCAATATGAATAGAGCATATTTATTGAGTATCCCAATAGTTGTAAGATTGTTGGATGTGAATAAAGATAATTATATCTTTTCTTGGTCTTGAAGCACTATATATTAGTTGGTCAAGAAATATCTATGATTATACAAAGATCATTACATTTAGATCTTAAAACTTTCGTTGATGCCTCCTCAAATGTCGTAGAAATAATTGTTATGCACGAGGCAAGCCAAAAAATGTGTTTGGCTAAGACCATTGACCTAACAGATCCAAAAGATATGTGAATTTACTTTTACAAGATATGATAAAAGCTATCTTGTGTGAAGATAATGCAAGATGTTTATCGCAGTTTGAAAGTGGATACATCATGGAACATATTACTCCAAAGTTTCATCCCTCACGATCTTTAGAAAAATGATATTCAAGATTAAATTATGAAGATTCAAAGATCTTCTGTGATGTTTGCATGAGGGGGAGTAAATACGTGTTGCACTATTTTCCCCTTAACCGAGGTTTTGTCTCAATGAGTTTTCCTGGTAAGGTTTTTAATGAGGCAACATGTTATGCATATGAAAGATGTGTGTACTCTTTTTCCTTCACTAAAGAATTTTTTTCCCACTGGGTTTTTATCTTATTAAGGTTTTAACGAGGCACATTATCTTCATAGACATCCAAGGGGGAGTGTTATGAATATTTATCTATGTGGATGTCTATCATGATTAGAACTTTATCAAAGGAGTTTGATTTATTTATTATTAGGAATATTATCTCTATGAATTAGAGTTTAATGTATTATGTACTTCTTAGGCCTATAAATAGATGATTCATTGAAGGCATTGTATACAAGTATATATTTGAGAATAATAGAAATCTCCCTCTTTCTCTCATCTCTTTGTTCTTCTTGTTCTTATTCTTGTTCTTCTTTATTTTATTCACAACAAATTTAACATTTTCTATTTTAATTTTTCACCCTCACGTATCAACATTTGTGATATTTGTAAACTAATTTTTTTTCTTTTTATTCTCACGCATTTATATTTATATTTAAATTTAATAATCAATTAAAATGTGTATTAAAAATAATTATATAAATAAAATAAATTAATATATAGATCCTTCGAATATGCTTAATAATATTATATTACAATTATTTTTCATAATCTAATTAATATAAAAATATTAATAACAGATAGCCTATTCAAATAAGTATTGAATATAATCATTTCCTCATATGTCATTTTGCTTGTTTAAATAATCAAACAGCTATTAGCTATCAGTTAATTTTACCAAACACTTTTATACAATCAGTTAATACATTCTGCTAGTCAAATCAACTAATGCAATCAGCTATCATCTATCAGCTAATGTAATCCGTTATCATCTATCAGCTACCCGCTAATTGCCAAACATAACCTAAGTATTAATTAATTAATGGAGGCTCTCCCCCAAATCAATCTTTTAAACTTTAAAACATTCTATATATATCAGTTCTCAAACTATGACTTACTTTAAATTTGATCTTTAAACTTTAAAATATTTTATATCAATCATTAAACTATTAGTATCATTCCATTTTGATCCGTGTTAACGTGCCACTAATTTTAAAAAAATAATATGTTTTTGACTAGATTAACAAGTACAATTTTCAATCTAAAATGTTTTAGAATTGGAATGATAATAACAGTTTTAGAATTGATGTAGAAAATTTTAAAGTTTAGGTACTAATATAGAATATTATAGTTTGGAGATTAATATAAAATGTTTTAAAGTATAGAGACCAAATTTATAATATGAGTCATTAGTACCTCTCGGCAATTATCTACCCAAAATTAATGGATGGTCAGTGGTTAGTATTTGTTGTCAAAATCCATTATAATACATTCATGTAATCATATACTAATTTCAAAAGTATTAGTTTAATAGTTTTGACACAGTTAGTATTATTAGACAAAATTTATTATAATATATGTTGAGATGATCAATCGATGACAAATGGCCAAGAAAGGGGTGTATTGGCAATTAAAAAATCTAAGGGTGCAAGTTGAAAAAGATAAAAATGATGGACAAGAGATTTAGAGTGGTTTAAGCTTCTAACAAGCTCTACATCCACTACCGTAGCTCCCCACTAAGGATTTCAAACAATTCACTAAGGAATTCGTCCCCTTTTCTAGGCTTAGAAGGAAACCGTTACAAACCGATTAAGTTTTCTACCCAAAACTTAATCAAACTCACTCTTTTACAAGAAAGGTTTGGCAAACAAAAATTAACCTCTCAATAAAGCTAATATTTTGTCCAATTACAAGTACACTCTCCCCAAACTTGAAATAAAATATTACAATAAAATTACACAAGTTGGGTACAAGGGTTTGACTCTAAAAGGTTCAAAAAGTTAGATTTTTGCTTGAATGCTTTTCACTTGATCAATAATTGTTGCTGAGGCTTTTGAGGCTTGCTTTTATATCCACTTATTGATTTCTAATTGTTTGGGTAGCCGAGATCATAAATAGAGCCGTTAGAGACCATTTTTCTCGCAATAAATACACTTCTCAGGCAGGACGTATCGATACGTGGGAGCCCCGTTTCGGTATTTGCAAGATAAAAAATAGCCGTTGCAAGAGTAAATGTAGGGCATATCGATACGTGTGAAGGCGTATCGAAACAGTCTTATGTAAAATGGGGTGTATCGAAACTGTTAGGCTGTATCGGTACGAATTTTGCTCACTAGAATCTGAGGTAAAAGACTTTGGAAAAATACATCGGTACGCCTAAAGGGTGTATCGAAATGGATAGCTTGTTTTTACAAAGTCTTAGGTAAAAGTCATATTAAAAAACCCGGACGTAATCCGTATTGGTACGGTATAACTGACTTTTGAAGTTTTAACTGACATTCAACAATCGAAAAATTTAATGCAAAGATTTAAAAAAAATCTTAAGACCCCGTATTGGTATGCTGACGTGCCGTACCAAATCTGAGAATTGGTACGCCTAAGACTTGTACCGAAACTCATAAGTATAAAACAACCCAAGTTGAAGGTCGTATCGATACAGGCAAGGCCGTATCGATACGTGTAACGCTGTATAAGAATATCGTATCGAAACGGGGTGAGCCATATCAAAACAATATTGTTGAGTGGATCGTTGAATCGATAAATGCCAAGAGGGGGTGAGTTGGATTTTTAAATTGGTTGGTAGTGAAGTGGTAAAATAAAAATTGAAGACAAAGGCACTTATAGTGGTTCAAGTTCCAAATGAACTCTACATCCACTTCCTTAGCTCCCACTAAGGATTTTCCAAACAACTTCACTAGTTGATCTTCCCCTTTTCTAGGCTTAGGAGGAAACCTTTACACAAATGGTCAATTTTCTACCCAAAATTGACCAAACCCTCTCACAAGTTTACAAAGAAGAATGTGGCAATTACAATGTATCTCCCAAGACAAATATTGCCCAAATTACAAGCACTCAACCCAGTTGAATCTGAAAAATAGGAAATTACAAAGAAAGACAATTGGGGTTTTACAGGGATATTGAAATTAAGCACTTTAGCTTGAATTTGATGTAGGATTGTTTCTCTTAGGCTCAATAATTGTTTCTGGTTGTTTTTAGACTCCCTTTTATACATTCTCATTCAATTTTAGTCGTCGGGGTGGTTGTCATCATAAATATAGCTGTTGGATGCAATCTTCCCACCATAAATGCACTTCTGCAACTACCCGTTTCGAAACACATGTACCTATTTCGAAACAGACCAAAATAGAAATAGCCGTTGGGGTGTAATTAAGAGACCGTATGGAAACATATATGATTGTTTCGATACGCTAAGAGCTCGTTCTGAAACGGCTTGATATTCGTTCCAAAACAATTTGAAATTGTCAAAACCCGTATCGAAACGTGCTTAAATCGTTTCGATACGTCTTAACCATTTTGTAAAAATCAGTTATAAATTGCAACGGTCACAAAATTTAAATCCAAGTTCAAATCTTGTTTCGAAACGTTTGAGGTCGTTTCGATACAGCTGTATCGAAACGGATCTGCCAATTCCATTATTCTTCATCCGTTTCGAAACATGGTGTCCTGTTTCGATACTATCGTATCGAAACGAGAAGACTCGTTCCGAAACCAATGTTAATAGTTTCAAAACGTTCTGAAACACCCAAGGGCTGTTTTGAAATGGTGACTCGAAAATCACTGTTTTGACTTGAAAAACACTTAGAAAAATTTGTATAACCATTTGATTTTGACTTGATCACTTTGCTTAAAAGTTTTGGGAAGTTTTGAGGACTTAAAAATTTATTTTCTATTTTCAATTTAGTCCTTAAATCCTTTGTTATATCAAAATTAATTCTTTGGTTTTACAATCTCCCCTTTTTGATATAACAAAACAAAGTGTAAAATTTTAAGTGTTTTGAAATCTTTGAAAAACTTTTAACTCCCCCTCAATTTAAGATAGGTTTTAAAGGTTTGAAAAGTTAAAATTTAAAGCACTTGAAACTTAAAAACACTTAGGCTCTTAGAAATTACTTCTCTCCCTTTTTGTTAGATCAAACATATAATCAAGGCTAAATGAGAATAAAAAAGGCATAAATCATAAACCAAACAACATAATAGCATAGATAGCATTAAGTTCATGAAACAAATTCAAACATAAAATCAAACTCAATCCTAAAAACATGAAATCAAAGCATAGGTCTTAAAAACATAGATAGGTGCATAAACTCAATCCTAATATGACAAAATAAAATGATATGCAATGAAACTAAGGTGCCTCATCATCTTCATCGCTTCCAATGTCATTCAAGAAATCATCATTGCCCTTCTCTTGATCCTTGCGAAAACGCCTCCAATCACCATAGAAGTTGGTGAAAGAGAGATCCATGGATGATTGTTGGGTTTCAAGGGAGGTAAGGCGATTCTTCGTGCCAAGAACACGATCCTCCAAGGATGTTGCAACACCCGGGTTTGGGGGTCGGATGAAAATAATATTAAAATAATGTTTCGGTTGCATAATTAAAATAATAAAATATTATTTTGGGCCTCGAGTTTTCAAAAAAAATATTTTATGTTGGACTTAATTCGATTTAAACCAAAAATCCCTTGAATTTTAGAAATTGGGAGATTGCCCTCTCATTAATGGCATTATGGTAAATAAGTGGTCTTGCAAATTAAAACCCCTTTTTATTTAAAATAGCTTTTGTCATCTTCTTCCCCCTCCTCCATTTTCATTTCCACGACCAAGAAGCTCTCCTTACCCAAATCACTATTCCATCATCATTCTTCTTCATCTTGGGTGATTTTTGAAAGGTAAAATCGGGTACCCGGTTCATCCGGGTACCTCATTAAGCGGCCAGTGTCCCAGCCCATTATATCCGGGTACCCGGGTAATCAGGTACCGGGTACCTGGTTCCTATTTTTTTATTATTTTAATTCTAAAATTAAAAAAATCACATGTTAAACACAAAAATATTTAAAAAATTAAACTTAAAACTTAAAAGACTATAATACAAACATAGAAAAATTGTAGGGATTTAAACTTAATTTTAGAGTGAAAATATTAAGAAACATAAAATAAAAATATAATTTTAAATATAAAAAATATATATTAATTTTTATTGGGTCAGGTCGGGTACCCTGTAAGGGGAAACTTCTGGCCCGTGTCCCGGTAAATTTATTGGGTCGGGTAATTTTTTTCCGGAATTACTCGACATTTTAGGTTCGAGTCGTCGGGTTTTCGGGTCGGGTATTTTTGCCTACCCCTACCCGGAAGCCATGTTTGTGTCCATGGTGTTGAACCTCTCGGTGAGGAAGGCCATGAGAGCATCATTGTTTGGAGCCACAACTTGAACTTGTGGTTGAGGCTCTTCTTGATGTGCTTGAGCTCTACGATCAACTCGAGTCCATTCACCATTAGTGTATCAAAATCTGAACCTTATGAGAGAAGACTCGCCAAGCTTTTGCTTTTGTTGTTCTGGAAAATCGTATGAGACATCAAGGCCAATGCAAACAAAAATGTAGCTCAAAATTGTCCCATAGGTGAAGGAGGTGATGGAGTCGGATAGACGATGCCTTACAAGATGGACCATCTTGGCAAACATTATCTTCACTAAGTTAGGTTGTTGTGCTTGTCGAAAACACTCGAGCCAAAAGGTATCAACTTGACGGATATGGGCAATTTTTTTTTCCAGATGGGCGAAAGGACCAAGTTATGATTAAGTGCAAGAAACAATCTTGGGCATCCAAAGTGAAAACCGATCCAGTTCGAGATCCAAAGTGAGTTTCATCCTCAATACCCTCATCAACAAGCCCAAGAAAGTTCACTAGGGTGGATGGTTCAATGTGAAACTTCTTGCCCAAGATGTAAGACTCGATATCAATAATTTCAGAACGATCTTCATTGCTAATAAGATTAGTATTGGAGTAGAAAAGCAATATCATGTTTTTGTAGACAATGTCGGGAATATTCATGAAGCTTAGGAAACCCCATTGTTGCAAAAGAGGTAGGTACTTGAAGTAGAAACGCTCGGAATCAAGGAATGTCATGTCTACAACTCTCTCTCTCTCGTGGAACAACGACATCTTGAAGAATTTTAAAACGATTCCTAGCCTCTTGGTTTCTGAGACTTTTGGCATAAAGGAGGGTAAGGTTTGGACG
Organism: Hibiscus tridactylites; assembly: GCA_958450335.1. Taxonomy (NCBI): domain Eukaryota; kingdom Viridiplantae; phylum Streptophyta; class Magnoliopsida; order Malvales; family Malvaceae; genus Hibiscus; species Hibiscus tridactylites. Next base: position 34,915,630 of record OY288267.1, on the reverse strand, counting down.
AACATTGTCACCGGGGTTCGAACCTTCACCCCCTTCAATCTTTATTTTCTTACTCGAATCCATTAAAAACACCTAAAAACAAAGCAAGCAATAAAATTTAAGTGTATGCATTAAATCCTAATTCGATCCAATAAGAATCCCATTAAGGTTTTTAAAAACACTTTGAAAGCATATACATAAAAATAAAATTTTGATGAAAACAAATTTGAAAAACATTGTTAAAAATATGATTAAAATAAAATATATTCGAACCAAAAATTTTGAGATTTGAAAAAAAAATTACAAGATTTTGAAAACCCATAATGTAAAACAAGTATTCTATACAAAACTATAATTTCTTAACATAATACTCGAACAAAAGAAAAAGAAAAAGATAGAAAATACCTCAAATATGAGATTTTGGAGGAATTTGTGGATGAAATTGCACAAAATTGATGAAGCTTGATTAGATTGATGTTTAGGAGTAAAAGCCCTCAAGTTTTGATGAAAAACAAAAAGATTTGGAGGGCTCTTATAGATGAAATCGGTTTAGGGTTTTTAGGGTTTTGGGGTTTAATTAAAAGTCTCTTTAAGCATTTAAAACCCTTTAAATTTGGCTTTTCCGGATACGCGTTTCGAAACAGGAGAGGTCATTTCGAAACAGGCGTACTGAAACGCATTCGAACGTTTCGAAACATGTTGGCCATTTCGATACAGGTTTGATTGTATCGAAGTTCAAGAGTTGCCCGTATCGAAATGAAGAGGGGCCGTTTCGATACAAGTTTTAATAAAACCAAAACGTTTCAAAACCCTTGGGGGCGTTTCGAAACACCTTGGTCCATATGTGTTCTTTAGAGGCAGCCCGTATCGAAACAGGGTGACTCGTTTCGATACCAATAGCCCTGGAAGAGTAGATAAGTCTCGAGATTGCAGAAAATTCAAACTTTGATTGGACCTAGATGCATGAATGAGATGTATGAGCAAGTTTAACATATATGTCGCGACCGTTTTTTGGAAACCCACTTTTAATGTTTGGAATAAAAACATCCCGACGATTAGGTTTTTGGAAAATCAGGGTTTTTGACCAATTTTATCTTGTAATTAATTAATTTTCCATTTTTAGTCAAAATCCCATTTATTTGCTTAAAAATTGTTTTGGAGTTGCCACCGGCCACTTTGGTAGGTCGGACACCATAAAAACGCACCAGAGATTCTTTTTGAAAAATTCAGGTTCGGGAGTCGGTTACGTGTAGGGTTAGCACCCCCTACGAACGCCCGTTATCGGTACCTTATTAATTACACGTGGCATTTTGAACATTAATATGGATTTAATTAAATCTTTTAACTGTAAAATGGAATCTATTCCGAATGAGAATATCCTTTTGTAAGAAAATACATTTCGATCGAATATAATTATGAAACATCTAGTTGCATTAGGACACTTCAACTTATATTGGAAAAAAAGTACCTCAACACAAAAGGTTTAATGCATGATTAATTGTTGTCTTGCCATTTTTAAGTGTACCCTAATTAGGCTCCAATAATTAATTTGAATAAATTTCTATGAATGTTATTAATTTTTTGGCCAAAAAGAAAACACCCAAAATAATATTGGACACTTTCTTCAACAAGTCCAAAAATAACAGCATTCTTAATTAAAATTTCTCTAATTATTAATCCTATTTTAATTTTAAAATTTACCTAATTATTGAATTATTTACATTTTCTAAGTTGAAGTGAAAAATTGAAACCTTTATCGGAACACTCATTGGTTAACATCACTCTACATTGTGACACTAGCCAATATTGAGTGTTCTAACATTGTTTCAAATATCCACTTATTTTCTACAATGATCTCCCTTATTTAATTATGTTTAAGTGAACTACACTAATGACTATAATCCTATTTCTTAAACATGTAATGAATTACCCAAATAATATATGGTATGGTGTTTTAAAAATATACAAGCATATGAATTAATTAAACAATTAAATAAATCAATTAAATTAAACAATTAATCAAAACAATTAATTAAAACAAATGAATGCTGGAAAGGACCAAATTGAATTAAATTGAAGACTAGGTGACCAAATTACAAGAAAATGGTGACTGATTTATAAGGAAAATAAAACCTGAGAGCCCAAATCTAAAGCATTTAAAAACTAAGCCCAAACATGTTTACACTAAGCCCAAAAGACTCGGCCCACTTAACCAAAACCCAAGCCCCAAACCAATTTTAATTCGACCGGGTCACGGACCCGTATCCGAACCCGTGTGAAAACATGCGGATCCCTCGCGACCCGTCCAACTTAAAACAACGGCGTTCCCAACTCAGTATAAATAGCCCAAACTGAGTTGGAACAACCATTTGGCCTCTCTCCTCTCTCTCTCTCTCTCTCTTAAATCCTCTGTACTCGAACACTCAAAAAACCGAAAACCAAAACCCATTTCGATCAAAACCCCCCTTTTCTTTCATGTTCTTCACCAGTTCTTCCAAATTCCCTCATTTGATCCTCACAAACACTTAAACCTTCCCCGAAACATGTTTTTTAAAGATCAAAATCTAGTTTTCCTATGAACACATCAAGAACCTTTTAAAAATCCTTCACTTCGATCTTCATCCCTTCCCGAAAACCTCTTCGATGTGTTTATTGGCCGCCAGGATAATATCAATCACCGGATATCATCTCCGGTCTTCTCCTACCTCTTTTCGATGATCGGACCTTTTTCGGTCATCTTCTCCGACGTCTCTGTAAACTTTGACCACCGTCCGTTCATCTTCAACCTTTTCCCGATGACCGGACCTTCTCTGGTCATCTTCTCCGACCAACTCTGGCTTTTTCGACCAGCGTCTGCAACTCCGACCACCGCCTCCGCCGTCGCCGAAATCCTAGATCTACCCAAAAAAACTCTGTTTTTCATCCTAAACCTAGATCTAAGCCTCGTTTCATCAGAAACGCCTCGCTTCTCACAAACCTAAGTTGTCTACCCAAAAACAGTAGCCTCTCCACTATATTTTTCAACTCCGACAGTGATCCTAGCACTCAAATCCTCACTCTGGTAGCACTTTTGGCGACAACAAAGCAAGATAACCCTCTTTGAACTCTCTCTCTTTATATATTTTTTATTTGTTATGTTTTTATATGCTTCGAACTAGATCTGATTTTTAGGATTTGGATCTATTTTTTATTCTAGATCTAGGTTCTATAAATGTTATGGATCTGATTTCAGGATTTAAGTTTAGATTTAGGACACGTTTTACGTTTGAGATCTGATTTTAGACATATTAGGTTCGATTTTTAGGGAGACTGACTTTATTTAGTGTTTTCGAACAGATTAAATGGGGAAATGAAGTGAACAGAGGTAAAAATACCTCAGTTCGATGTTTCAGTGGCTCCGGCAAGCTTCTGGCACCGTCTCCTTGCTCCGGTTATCTTCTTCGAGCAACTCTGGTTCTCTAGGTAACCTCTCAACTTCCCCTGACCTTTTATTTTTTAGTAATAATGAGGGTAATAATTGCTCATTAATTAATGCTTTTCTCTCTCTTCATAGGTATTTATACTCGCTGACGATTATGACGTCACCTTGCACGGCTGGCGATGCCAGCTGGTTCCAGATCGATGGGAATCCGTGTGAAAAATATAAAACCAATACCATCTCGCCACGTTTCCATTGGGGCTCGAGTTTGAGCGGGAAAAAGAAACACAAATGGGTCTGATAGCTATTTTGTGTTTGTTGGGCTGTTTGTGAGTTGTAATAGGCCGCCGAACAGTTGTAATGGGTCTTAGCTTTTTTTTGGTTCAGGCTCTGTAATGTTTTGGGCATTTGTATATACATTTCGGGCTTTGTAATATATTTTGGGACTCTTAATATATATTTTTTGGGTTTTTATTATTATTCTGTTTTATTTATTATTATTATTATTCTCTTATATATATATATGGGCCCAGACAAAAATTTGGTTCTACAGCTGCCCCTCTTTGCTCGTTGTTGTGGAACAAGAATAGGGCAAAGACTGAAAAGACACAGATTTTGTCCGAATCATCTGCTCATCAAAGCTTGAAGTTGTTCTTCTCATTATGAAATTCTTCAATCTTTGATAAGCTGGCGTTGCTCCATAACACTCTTCATCTCTTGAGGTTTGAAGTTGTTCTTCTTATTATGAAATTCTTCATTCCCCATTCTTTCGCTGGTCAGCATTTCTGCGACGACACTGAATAAGCAAGATCTTCTCATTTGGAACTTACTCATTCTTCAACGAACGAACTCTTCTTATTATGAATTTTCTTTGCTGGACGGATTCTTCTCATTATGAATCCTTCTTTGCTGGGCGGACTCTTCTCATTATGAATCCTTCTTTGCTGGGCGGACTCTTCTCATTATGAATCCTTCTTTGTTGGGCGGACTCTTCTCATTATGAATCCTTCTTCGCTGGGCGGACTCTTCTCATTATGAATCATTCTTTATCATTTTCCTGTTAAAATAAATGAAATATGCATGTTAACATGATCCAATGTCCTATATGATGCATGAACCATGGTTTACTTAGATCCATCAATCAGCCTCTGCTCTTTTAGGTCCCTTCCTGGATGCTTCTTGTCTAATTTTATCCCACACTAGGACTTGGTCATTGTAACTTCCTTTCTGTGTTTCTGTCCCTTCGCTCTAAAGCGCCCTTTCGGGTTTTCACTTTAGCTTGCTTTTATCAAAGCGCTCTTTCGGGTTTTCACTTTGGTTTTTTTTCTTTTTTTTTAGAGAGGCGCCTTTTCAGGTTTTCACCTCCCTTTTTCTTTCTTTTTCTTTTTTCTTTTTTTTTCTTTTTTCTTTTTTCTTTTTTCGAAACTATTATGGACAATTAAGTTTTGCTTTAACTTGCCATATGCCGCTTTGATTGATGATATCCAATCTTTCAACATAAAATTTTGCCGAACTCAAGAGCTTTCACTGAGCTACAAACACACTTCTCTTCTCAATCCCCACAAATTGTCCTAATTGCAACATTGACTCAGAGGAACCTTATAGTGCCTTGTCCTCATATTTCTGATCATCTCATCACGAGTAAATCATTGTTCCTCGGGTGATAGTCTTTGTTTCTATGTTCCTGATCAACTTTCAGCTTTACACTGCCTCATTCTGTACACTCTTCTCCAATTCCTAGAGTGACAAGGTTCACCTGCATTTCTAACAAAGTAATACCAGGAAATTATATGTTTTTTCATTATATCAACCATTTTAAGATGCTTTGGAATAAAAAATAAGGCTCGAAAGTGAATTCATGAATTTTATTGAAGCTTATAAATTGGAATACAACAAATTTTAAAAATAGTCATGGCAAACAAAATCGAAAAACAAAGTCAGATCTTCGGGCATCCAAGGCATGAAGGATACAACCACCCTATCAACCAGAAATAGGGCTGAGTTTGCACTCATGTCTGACGGTCTTCAAATGTTGCTGGAATGCTTTTGAATTTGAAATCTCTTCCAAAATACTAGGTGTCTGAGAGGTCTTGATTATCAGATGCCTAACTTCACTCATCTGAGCCGCCTTTTCAGGTTTTCAACTCAGATCCTCCTTTGGTTTCAAGACGCCCTTTTCGGGTTTTCATCTTGAACCCCCTTTATTTTTTTTTGTTTTTTTTTTGTTTTCTTTCTTTTTGATATCTAAGGTGCCTTTTTTGGGGTTTTCACCATAACTATATTTTTTTGCTAGAGCGCCCTTTCGGGTTTTCACTCCATTTTTTCTTTTTCTTTTTTCAATCTCTTTTTGTATTCTTCAAGCATAATACTTTTTGACTGAATCCGAATTCACCGGCTTGTATAGCTCGTTGTCGTCCATTTCAGCCAGTATTAGTGCTCGTTCAGAGAAGACTTTCTTAATAACATAAGACCCTTCCCAGTTAGGCATCCATTTCCCGCGATCGTCTCGATGCATTTGTATGACTCTTTTTTAGCACAAGATCCCCCTTTCGGAATTCTCTTGGGCGCACCTTTTTGTCATATTCCCGCATTATCCTCTTTTGGTACATCTGACTGTGACAAATTTCCCTCAATCTCTTTTCCTCAATGAGATTTAGTTGGTCGAATCGAGCCTGCAGCCATTCTACATCATCTAACTTTGCCTCTGACAACACTCGAAGCGACGAAATTTCAACTTCAATGGGAAGCACCGCCTCTGTCTCATAAACCAAGGAATAAGGTGTTGCCCGGTCGAAGTCCGTTTTGATGTTCGATATGCAAACAGGGCAAACGGTAGCTTCTCATGCCAGTCTTTGTAAGTTTCTGTTGTCTTCAATGTGATCTTCTTTATATTCTTGTTTGCTGCTTCTACTGCCCCATTCATCTTTGGGCGGTCGGTTACTGAATTGTGGTGAATGATCTTGAATTGTTCACACACTTCCATTATCATTTTGTTGTTGAAATTTGTAGCGTTATCAGTAACGATTCTTTCTGGTAGTCCATATCGGCAGATTATTTCTTTCTTCAGGAACTTGCTGACTGTGGTTCTTGTGATGTTGGCATAGGAGGCTGCCCAATAAGACGGTGTCCATTTGAAGCTTTTGGATGAATTTGCCCAATAACATCCATGCCCCAAGCAGCAAAAGGCCATGGTGAATTCATGGTATGTATAGGGACATGTGGAGAATTAATCTTGTCAGCATATATCTGACACTTGTGACACTTCTTTGCATATTCAATGCAAATCCCTTCCATGGTCGTCCAATAGTAGTCATATATCATAATCTTCTTGGCTATTGAGAGTCTATTTGCATGCGTGCCACATAACCCATCATGTACTTTTGCCATTATATTCTTTGCTTTGTTGGCATCGACACATCTTAGCAAAATCTGATCTCTGCTCCTTTTGTATAGGATTTCCCTGTTGAGTACATATCCTGAAGCCATTCTTCTTATAGTTCTTTTTTCATTTTCATTTCCCCCCAAGGGATAAGTCTGATACTTTAGATATTGCAAAATATCATGGTACCAAGGATGTTGATCAATTTCCTCTTCTATGTTGTAGCAATGAGCATAGGTTTCATAACTTTGCATATGAATAGGCACTATATCTTCTAATCTTCTTGCTAGGAATGTAACACCCCAATTTTGGGCTTGGAAGTTTAGGGTCTGAACTGGACCACTCTGATTTTCGATTCGAAAATAAAAGGTGGTTTTAGGGAAAAACTAGTTCGGGTTGCATTAAAAATATGAAAAAATATCTAAAAATCCTCTTTTAATATATATAAGAGAGTGGTGAAATCAATTTTACAAAATAAGGTTTGGAAGTGTGACATTTCGAATTACTGACTAAAATGTAATTTTTGAAAAGTTCAGTGGTGACTGTTTTGTAAGGATTGAAACTTTGAATCTTTAAGGAGCTAATTTACCCAAGATTAATTTCTCCAGATATTTCTTAGTTTTTAATGATTCATTTAATGTTTAATTAATTAAAGGAAAATGAGAAAAGTCAATTTTGAGATTTCATAACTAACTTTCTTGAAAACTTTCTCATCTCATTTTCTCTTAAAATTCTCTCAGCCAAACACATTTCTACAGCAACTTCTCTTTTGATTTTTCACACCAAATTATGAGATTTCAATCCTCAAATGATTCCTAATCTTTTCTACATCAAATTCTCTCCATTTGCTTATTGAATTTTCAAGGATTTTGGCTCTAATCAAGGAGAAATCTACATTTAGAGGTATGAATGTTCTTCTCCTCTAAATACTCAGTTCTTTACTGAAATTCTCAAGTTCTCAATCCTTAAATTAAGTTTTATTAAAGGTTTTTGTGTTGTGTTCTTGATTTTGGCTTAAAACTCAAGATTTGGAACAAATCTTGAAGAAATTCATGGTGATTGATTGGGCTTTGTTTTGTGATGGCTTTTAAATGTATTTTGGATGTTTAATGATGTGTAATTGAGATTTAATCAATGCAATCCCGAATAGGTTGAATTTCCTAAGTTTTTACTTGTGAAGTTGATGGATTTTGGGGTGATCTTGGTGTTCTGTTATAGCTGGAGGTATAAGGACGAGTTTAGGTTCTTTTTGGATGTTAATTGATGTTTATGAATGATTAGAAGTGATGGATCTTGGCTGGGTAATGTTGAGGAAGAGTTTGGAGGTGATTTCGGTTGTGTTTGGTAGCCGAAATGTTAGATTTGGTGAGAGCATCGAGTTTAGGTGTAATGGCTGAAGATTTTAATGCATGATGATGCATTAATCCTCTGCTTTGATGTGTTTAAAACAGGGGAGATATCTTCGGATCCTTGTGGTGTTGATCCGGAGGCTTGAACGGCGTTTCGGCAAGCTTGCGAAACAGAATTGGTGAGTGGAGTTGGATTTCCAGCTTTGTATCGAATATTTGAAGGTTTGGGAGCTTAGTTTAAGTCTAATCAACTTAACTAAGCTCAAGAGTAAGTTTTCGGAAAAACTCTCTTGGATGAGCCATGGATTGGTTCGATGCATTTGTTGATAATTACATGTTTAAATTCTGTTTTTGAAAGCATGTTTAGCATGGTTAATGCTGGTTATGAAAGACATTTGTTGAAGGATGCTCAAGGTAAGAGATCCTTGGTTTAATTTGTTAAAATGTGGATTGATGCATAGTGATGCATGTTATAAATGGCTTTGATTTAGATGCTTAAAAACAGTGGATTGTTGATGATAATTAATGTATATTGGCAAGTGATGTGTTGGTTTTAAAGTACTTGAATCAGATATAGTTAGCCGGCTATAGGATTGGGTGCACCGTGAATTAAGTCGCCTTGGATGTTGAGGGGTTGTAATTGTACCGTAAACTCCATCCAAGTACACTAACGAGATGTTTAAGATCACAATGGTGGTTAAAAGTCCATGTGTGGATCTTGTGTTGTGTGTCCCGTGTTCTCGTTAGTGATGTTATACAACTACCGATGAGTGATGTGGAGGGGTTGTGATTGTACCGTTAAACTACATCACGGGTGTTGAGGGGTTGTGATTGTACCGGTAAACTCCACCTTGTGTGTTCGGTAGTGTGTATGAAGCGTATGGGACAACGCTTGTAATCCGCATATCCGATTGTGTTTTATGTTGTAAAAGGTTATGGATTATCACTTGAAAGCCAATATGACATGTTAATGATATTGAAGCATGAGATGCTTGTTGTGAATGCAATGTTTAATGAATGATGATGTTTAAGTGTCAAAGGCATTATGGAAAGTGTTTTTACAAGTGCATTATTGTGTTGTTTCATTAGAGCATGCCTCACTAATCATTTGTGCTTGCGCTCTCTCTCTTGAACCAATAATGTAGATAATTGAGGCGATTGTGGGCAGCAAGGAGGCTAAGAATCCAAGGGAAAGCTAAGCTCATGTATGGTGACTATTTCCACAACAATTATTAGATTTTGATATTTGGCAATGGGAACCTAGGTTGTGTTTTTGGGAGATGTTTTGGACTCCCTAGTTGTGGCATGATGCCTTAAATGTTTTGGATATGTAATTGGCCATTTTGGTGATTGCTTTGATGTTTTGATGGTTGTTTGCTTTGGACATTAGGATGCATGCCTATAGTCTTATGAGTTTTCCTAATTGTTGCTATGATCGTGTTTTGATGATGCAAACATGTGCCTAATATGTATGAAGACTTGTTGGCATGATTAGGAAGTCATTAGGATGTGTTTGAGTGTTTAAATGTATGTTAAACCAGCAAAATCTGCACTTTCTAGGCAGTCCGTATCGGAACGGGCACTAACGTTTCGAAAAGGGGCCTGTAATGGCCCTCGTGTATTGAAACGGATAGGGCCGTTCCGAAACACTTTTGCCACTGCCAGGCCCTGTTTCGATACTGGTCTTGAAACGAACCCGCGTTTTGGAATGGTCAACCCCCGTTCCGAAACACTTGATTGTTGGGCACTGATTTGAATGGTTTAAGGTTTGCAAGCTTTACGTTTTAGTCCTGAATTTTGTGTTTGCAATTGCTTGAGTTTGAGATGTCCTTTTGAGGTGAAATTTGACAGGGAAGCATGAAATGTGATTAATTTGATTTTGGTAATTTAAAAATCAGCTAAGTCTTTTATCTTTCCAGAATTTACAATTTGGTCCCTAACCTTGTATATTGTGCAATTGAGTCCCTTATTGCTTTCCGATCGCTGTGATTTTCAAGTACGCTTTTCTCAAGAATACGCTTAGGGTTAATGAGCATCTAGATAAGATTAAAAAGACAAAAAGGGTCGTTAATCAGGGTTGACTTTCGGGTTGACTTTGGTTTTCCCCGTGTAATCTTCGTAGTTCGGGTCAACCGTCTAGGCCGGGCTAAGGGGGTTACATTTGGTGGTATCAGAGATGAGTTCTCGAGTAAACGGGAATGGTTATGTGGGTGATGTATGTATGATTGCATGATGTGCCTTTTTGAATGAAAGTGTGATGTGTGAATTGTAAAGTATGTTACAATTGTGATGTATGCTGTGATGAAGCATGTTAGAGAGACCCATTTCCATATCACAACTAATGAAAAGATTTGTTTTTATTTAGGAAATGAGCTTGAGTACTTGGATTTCTTACCTTGTTGAGCGTGATTATGTTTATTGCATTTGTGTTAATGCATTGTTATAGTGAATGGGACCTCGTAGAGAGACGAGAATTAATACGCGAGCTATGGCTCAAAACGAGAATGAGAACAATGCTGAAAATGTAGTGGATTTACCTCCTCCTCCTGGTGGTGGACCGCTCGGTGGTGGTGCTGGAGGTGATGGAGCTGGTGTTGGTGCTGGTGCTGGGGTCGCTGGACCTGAAGCAAGGCAGGGGCAAGCTGCTCCTGACATGACAGTGTTGATACAGGATATTGCTGGAGCCTTTCAGGCAGCAGTAGCTGGATCTCATGGAGCTGGGCATCAGGGTGATGCTAATGCACGATTACTGTTGCGTGTAAAAGAGTCTATCACAATTATAGTGCAAGTGTACACGAAGCAAGTAGTAAAGTGATACGAAGTATCGGATATCGTCTCCACAGGGACTGAGCTAATAGCTTCACCTTAAATTACTGCACAAAAGTAAAGAAAATAATTGAGAAAGTTGTCACGAGAATAATAAAGTAAACGTAAATAAAAGAGTAGAGAAATCAAGATAGAGAGAATGAGCTGGTACTTAATTGCTCAGTAGTGCAGGTATTGCTAAGTCCAGGAAATCTAGTTCTGTCGTCGTCCCTGTCGCGGCAGCATCTGTCACGGCAGCAGTTCGTTAATTGTCGCGGCAGCGACCACTCAACTCAGTACTTCAAGTTTGGTAAGAATCCCAGATGTGCCTTGGCCTATCCCTAGGTCCAAGTCTGTCGATGATCACGTCTTTGATGATACATCCCGGCGTGAATCGAAGGATGAACACCGATGTTGTTGAATTCTTCTTTAGCCACTTAACCTCATCCTCTCCCTAGGTCCGAGATAGTTCAACTATAAACTAGAGAACTTGCACTTATTCCTTTCGTATACTTAACTCTCCCGATGCTAAGTAAATAGATAACCTCACAATGCTCTCTCGATTCTCTTGCAAGATGTTAATAACCAGAATAAGAGAACTTGAAGTTTATTTTATTGAACTGAAAATTCCTAAAACAAAACAACCCTTGCAACTACTTTACAAAACAACCTGTGGCCCTAAGGGGAATTTAGAACATAATGAGGGGAGGAAAACGGCTAGGGTTTCGGGAAGAAGGCTAGAGAATCGGTCATGTCCTCCCTAGGTCGAAATACATGCCCTTATATAGGCTTTGGGTCCAAGTTTTCTAAAATAGGAAGAATACAACTTTAAATTAAAGTACAACTCTAATAAAGACTAAATCTTCAGAGAATCTAACTTTAAATCGTCCTCCTTCTTGCTTGGGATTTTCTCTCCTTGAACTTTGGGCTTGGCATTTCTTCCGATCTAGGACTTGGAAAAATATACTGGTTTTCCACGACAGACGGGCTTAATTTTCTCTATCTGTCGAGGTCCACTTTGCTTCTTCTCCTCAAAATTGCTGTCGTCCTCTGCTGTCACGGTGGTAACCATGGCATCATCGTTCTCCTTGACTGCTCATCCAGCTTTTCTGCATCACTGCCCAGCGCCTGCCACGACTGCTGCCCTGGGTGCTGTCACGACTGCTGCCCTGGATGTTGTCACGACTGCTGCCCTGGGTGCTATCACGACTGCTGCCCTGGATGCTGTCACAGCAGATACCTGCAAAAGTAACCAAATTTAGTAGTATCTGTGCAGTTTTATCTAAATGTGATGTTGATGCAAAACTTAACCTAAAATGCAGTTAAACATGCTTGAGTGCAGCAAAAATAAGGATAAATGATGGGTAAAATATAGAACTTTTATGCACTGATCACACCCCCAAACTCGAATCTTTGCTTGTCCTCAAGCAATTCAGACCTAATAGAAAAATAATTTTTTTTTGTTTTGGCTTAAAACAGTGAACTTTCCCTTACCCTTCATTCATTCTCTATTGACAGCAGCACCTTGTCGGGTAATTTAGGATTCGTTCGGAATCTTGCTATAGTCCTCGTGCAGTGTGTGCATGCTTGTGAACAATTATATGCCAAGACTCCCTTAGTTTCACTAGAATATTACAGCTTCTAACTTGAATTTTTATGCCAAAGTTTATCTTTTTGAAGGCACTTTTTATGCTCCTTTAATTTTTTTGTTTAGACTCGATTTTTTTAAGCTTAAGTTTCACTAGAGCCGGTTTCGGGCACCTCTAGGGCTATTGAGTCTATTTTGCTAAACTTCTTTTCCTAGAGCCAGTGTTAGGCACCTCTAGGGGCTATTCAAGTTCTAAGCTTCCTATTCTAGTTAACTAGTAGAGTTCTAGGCAGTATAATAGTCACAAATGGTGTTTAAATTTCAGAACTATAGAAAGGCTCTAAACTGCTCCTAAAACTATCCTAAAGGCGCTGCCACGACAGAGCTGTCACGGCAGGTAAGTTCAGTTCAAAGACTTAAGCCAAAATTTTCAATATTTCATTTTTTTGCATAAAAATAAATGCGACACAATTATAACTAAATGCAATATTATATTAATAATTAGGAGGACTGCCTACCCCCAAACTCAAGGGTTGCATTGTCCTCAATGCATGACACAAGACATAAAAATGAAAAACAGAAAATAAAAATGTCAGAAAAGTGAAACATCACAAAAAGATAATATATACAGCAGGCAGCAGAGAAAAGGAAAAAGAAAACTTAAGTTGTGCGGCTGTCGTTGCTGCTGCTGGAGCTTTGGATGAGGAGCTGTCGGCGGGCAGTCTCCTTGGACTTTTTCGGAGGAGCTATGGGTGTTGCCCTGAGAGTATGAGTGCTGTCGCGGCAGGGGTGGAGGCAGAGCTTCCTCAGGTTGCTTGTAACGTCGTTGTAAGGGTTTTCTCTGTTTACCTAATAACACAAACAAACTAAAAACTAATATCAAATTTCTAATTCCTAAATAATAAAGATAGAATAAGATAAAAATAAAATACAATAAAATAAATTAAGTTAAATTAGGAGTGCCTTGAGGGGCATCTCCTAAAGTAACTACTCCTTGTTCTATTGATGCTTGAGGGGTCGTTTCCGGTACTTCTTGAAGTCCATCTGTACCCTCCATCTGGTGATTATTCTCATGGTGGGGGCTCCTTTCTTTCTCTTCCCTTTGTAGTCCATGAAGTCCTCCCTTCTTGGTAATGTTTCTGAGGGCATGAATATATGATTAGAAAAAATCAAATTGACATTCGACCACAAACTTACCTTGTTTTCGTTGAATGTTATTGTGGTTGAATGTATCCCTTGCTGTCATGCCTGCTGCTGCGATAGCCAATTATTTTGACAGCCCGTTGTCAGGTTACTTTGCAGGTCAATAGGACATTGGTAAGTGCCATCACTCTCTATATCAAATTCTGTTGACCACTCGTAGATCTCCATCAGTAGAGACTTTGATGATTCTGAGTCCACCGGTGTTGGTTCCTCTAATACCTGCAATGGAATTGGTGAGTTTTTGAAGAATTCAACATGTTCGTTTATTACCTGCTCATATTCCATTGGCGAGGCATTGTCATTGGGTAGCTCTTCTAGGTGGTCGTGCGAGTGCCATGACATGGATGGATGTGTGCAATCTTGGTCGGGTATAACCGAGGTAGTGGGTTGAGAGTTTTCTTCGGATGTAGTTGTTGCCGTGACATTCTCTTGAATTTCACTCAGCGTTGTTGAGGTGTTGCTCCATTCTGGCTCCTCAATCATTGCCATGGAAAGTTGTTGCTCAGACTCATCATATGTTGGGTATTCCTTCACATGGGCATCCTTGTCATCTTGCCGCAGGATTTCAGGTTCATCTGTGGCATGAATGAGGACCGGTCTGCTCAAGAGTGCATCCATCTTAGCGATACTTTTGTCCATAGAAGCCGACACTTCTTGAGTGAGTGCCATGAAGGCTTGCAATGTGTCTTCTAAGGATTTTGACTGCTTTTGAGGATGATGACATTGCTAGGGCATGTCGGGTTCTGCACCAAAACTGTTATGGTATAAAAAATTTTGCGGGTTTTGATCGTACAATAAAAAATTTTGCTAATGCGGCATCGGCGATTGCTGTCCCTGTTGTTGTGGCAGCATATCTTGTTCTTGTTGGTTCCATCGTTGGTTGTTCATATATTCACCGAAAAGACGGGGACAACTTTCTAGTGCATGATTGCCTTCACAGTAATTGCGAGAATTCTCCCACATTAACTCTCGAATGGTTTTTTCCTGACATGTTGATGCCCTTGAACCAGTATTTTCACCTGAGTTTTTGTTAGAAAAGGAAAAAAATAAAATAAAAAGAAAAAGAAAAGAAAAGTGCAGAAACTAGGGTAAGAGTGTGTTGCCAGTCCCCGGCAACGGCGCCAAAAACTTGTTGTGTGTAAAAGAGTCTATCGCAATTGTAGTGCAAGTGTACACGACGCAAGTAGTAAAGTGATACGAAGAATCGGATATCGTCTCCACAGGGACTGGGCTAATAGCTTCACCTTAAATTACTGCACGAAAGTAAAGAAAATAATTGAGAAAGTTGTCACGAGAATAATAAAGTAAACGTAAATAAAAGAGTAGAGAAATCAAGATAGAGAGAATGGGCTGGTACTGAATTGCTCAGTAGTGCAGGTATTGCTAAGTCCAGGAAATCTAGTTCTGTCGTCGTCCCTGTCGCGGCAGCACCTGTCGCGGCAGCAGTCAGATAATTGTCGCGGCAGTGACCACTCAACTCAGTACTTCAAGTTTGGAAAGAATCCCAGATGTGCCTTGGCCTATCCCTAGGTCCAAGTCTGTCGATGATCACGTCTTTGATGATACCTCCCGGCGTGAATCGAAGGATGAACACTGATGCTGTTGAATTCTTCTTTAGCCACTTAACCTCGTCCTATCCCTAGGTCCGAGATAGTTCAACTATAAACTAGAGAACTTGCACTTATTCCTTTCGTATACTTAACTCTCTCGATGCTAAGTAAATAGATAACCTCACAATGCTCTCCTGATGCTCTTGCAAGATGTTAATAACCAGAATAAGAGAACTTGAAGTTTATTTTATTGAACTGAAAATTCCTAAAACAAAACAACTCTTGCAACTACTTTACAAAACAACCCGTGGCCCTAAGGGGAATTTAGAACATAATGAGGGGAGGAAAACGGCTAGGATTTTGGGAAGAAGGCTAGAGAATCGGTTATGTCCTCCCTAGGTCAAAATACATGCCCTTATATAGGCTTTGGGTCCAAGTTTTCAAAAATAGCAAGAATACAACTTTAAATTAAAGTACAACTCTAATAAAGACTAAATCTTCAGAGAATCTAACTTTAAATCGTCCTCCTTCTTGCTTGGGATTTTCTCTCCTTGAACTTTGGGCTTGGCATTCCTTCCGATCTAGGGCTTGGAAAAATATACTGGTTTTCCACGACAGACGGGCTTAATTTTCTCTATCTGTCGAGGTCCACTTTGCTTCTTCTCCTCAAAACTGCTATCGTCCTCTGCTGTCACGGCGGCAACCATGGCAGCATCGTTCTCCTTGACTGCTCATCCAGCTTTTCTGCATCACTGCCCAGTGCCTGCCACGACTGCTGCCCTGGATGCTGCCACGACTGCTGCCCTGGATGCTATAACGATTGTTGCCCTGGGTGCTGTCACGACTGCTGCCCTGGATGTTGTCACGACTGTTGCCCTGGGTGTTGTCACAACTGTTGCCCTGGATGCTATCACAGCAGATACCTGCAAAAGTAACCAAATTTAGCAGTATCTGTGTAGTTTTATCTAAATGTGATGTTGATGCAAAACTTAACCTAAAATGCAGTTAAACATGCTTGAGTGCAGCAAAAATAAGGATAAATGATGGGTAAAATATAGAACTTTTATGCACTGATCAATTACCTTTGGAACGTTTGCGCAGTTTGGGAGGGACTGAGTTTAGAGGTTTGTCTACTGAGGGTTCTAAATCTTGGTTGGAAAGTACCAAGAGGATTTTGGGACAGATGAACTGCAATGATGTGCAGAAGCTAGGATGTATGGTATCGCTGTTGCATGATGATGCATATACCTGGTGGACGACCACTGTCTCCGGAATGGAGGAAGCTCATGTGACTTGGACGTTCTTTCTGAACGCGTTCAAGAGGAAGTATCTTGGTGTGCGATACCTGGATGAAAAGAAGAGAGAGTTCATGTCTCTTACACAAGGGAGCATGAAGGTGGCTGAGTACGAGATCCAGTTTGTCCGTCTCAGTCAGTACGCACCTGAGCTTATTCCTGATGAGCGGGAAAGGTGTGAACGTTTCCGATATGGTTTGGTGACGGATGTAAAGACCTTTATGCTTGCCACTGAGTACAGTGATTTTGATGTGTTGGTTAGTAGGGCGAAGGATATTGAGCTAAACCTGGGTTTATCTTCTAGAGGTGCTGGTTCTATCTCGGGCAAGAGAGTTGTTGAGTATAGTTCCGGTGGTGGACGGAACAAGAGAGGACGAGATAGGAGGTATCAGTCTTCTGCTAGGTGTGGTGGTGGAGGGCATGGTGTGCCTGTTCAGGGAGACAGGGCGAGAGATGATCAGAACACCTGCCGGGCGTGTGAATCGCATGGTCATTTGAGGCGTGATTGTCCTCGGGCAGCGAGAGAGATGCAAGCCCCTGTGGTAGTGATTGGTAATTCGTGCTAGAATTGTGCTTCGGCAGACCACATGAGGAGGGAGTGTCCTTTGTTGGTCGGTGCTGGTCAGGGACGTGCTCCTGGTGTTGTTGCACCATAGAGAGGTCGTGGGCACGGCCGTTGTAACTTCAAGCGCAGAGATGATGGTGGAAGGAATGTGGCACATGTGGTGGCTGTCCAACCTAAGGGTGGTGGCCAGGCTCGAGTGTATGCTCAGCGAGAGGGGAGGAATGACACGGATGTGATCGCAGGCACCTTCATTTTGCAATCCTTGTCATTACTTTCCTTGATTGATTCTAGATCTACACACTCATACATATTGCGTGAACATGCTCAATTGCTTGGTTTGGCTGTTGAGTCTTTGGATGTTGGTATGCGTGTAACTAGTTCCTTTGGTGAGACCGTTGTGACACGGAAGTTATATAGAAGATGTCCCTTGGTTGTGCAAAACCATGTTTTTCATGTTGATCTCATGGAATTGCCTTTCTATGGTTTTGATGTAATCCTTGGTATGGATTGGCTTGTTGAACATCGTGCTGTGGTGGATTTTGAGAACAAGCGAGTTTCGTTGAAGCTTGCAGACGATTATGAGGTAGTGGTGGTTGGTGAGAGTGTGAAGTTTCTTGCCAATGTGGTGTCTTCCTTGGAGGCGAGCCGAATGCTGATGCAAGGTTGTGAAGCCTACCTAGCCTTTGTAATGAATCCTAGCTCTAAGAAGTTGCGAGTGCAAGATATCAGGACGGTGCGAGAGTTTCCTGGTGTGTTTTCGGAGGAGTTGCCTGGGTTCCCTCCTAATCATGAAGTGGAGTTTGGGATTGAGTTGTATGAAAACACAACTCTAGTGTCCATTACTCCTTACCGAATGGCACCTAAGGAGTTGAAGGAGCTGAAGACGCAACTTCAGGAGTTGCTTGATCGTGGTTTCATTCGGCCGAGTGTGTCACCTTGGGGTGCACCGGTTTTGTTTGTGAAGAAAAAGGATGGCACTATGAGAATGTGCATCGATTACCGTCAGCTTAACAGGTTGACTATCAAGAATCGGTATCCATTACCGAGGATTGATGATCTTTTTGATCAATTTCGGGGAGCGACTGTGTTCTCTAAAATTGACTTAAGGTCAGGGTATTACCAGCTCAAGGTGAAGGATGTGGATGTGCCAAAGACAGCCTTCAGAACGAGATATGGGCATTATGAGTTCCTTGTGATGTCGTTTGGTTTGACGAATGCTCCTGCAGCTTTTATGGACATGATGAATAGAGTGTTCCATGAGTACTTGGACAAATTTGTTGTGGTGTTCATTGATGATATCCTCGTGTACTCTCGTACTGAGGAGGAGCATGAGGGGCATTTGAGGATTGTGTTGCAGGCTTTGTTGGAGAATCAACTTTATGCTAAGTTAAGCAAGTGTGAATTTTGGCTCATGGAAGTTGTGTTCCTTGGTCATGTGGTTTCTGCTGAGGGGATTCGTGTTGATCCTCAGAAGATTGAGGCAGTGATGAATTGGAAGCCTCCTAAGTCTGTTCATGAAGTCTGAAGTTTCCTTGGGTTGGTGGGATACTATCGGAGGTTCGTGGATGGATTTTCGAAGATTGCTGCACCTTTGACGAAGTTGTTGCAGAAGGATGTTAAGTATGAGTGGACGGAAGCGAGACAGCAGGCTTTTGAGAAGCTGAAGGCAGCTTTGACGCAAGCTCCTATTTTGGTTCAACCTGAAGCAGGGAAAGAGTTTGTGGTGTATAGTGACGCATCCTACGTTGGTTTGGGGTGTGTGTTGATGCAAGAGGGTAAGGTGGTGGCTTATGCATCGCGACAGTTGAAGGTGCATGAGCGCAATTATCCTACGCATGACATTGAATTGGCTGCGGTGGTTTTTGCTTTGAAAATTTGGAGACATTACTTGTATGGTGAGAAGTGTACTGTGTACACGGATCACAAGAGTTTGAAGTATCTGATGTCTCAGAAAGAGTTGAATCTTAGGCAACGACGTTGGGTGGAATTGCTTAAAGATTACGATCTTACGATCGAGTACCATCCGGGAAAAGCTAATGTTGTAGCGGATGCCTTGAGTAGGAAGGTGGCAGTGGAGTTGAGGGCTATGTTTGACAGCTTGAGTATTTCGCGAGATGGCGGCCTTGTGGCTGAGTTGCAAGTGAAACCATTCTTGGTTCAGTTGATAAAGGATAAGCAGCTGTTGGATGATTCCTTGGTGCCACATGTTCAGGATATTGCTGAGGATAGGCCATCGGAATTTTGCTTTAATGATGATGGAGTTTTATGTTTTGGGAGTCGGATAGTAGTGCCCAATGATGATGAGTTGAGGCGTGCTATTTTGACTGAAGCTCATAGTAGTCCTTTTGCTATACACCCTGGTAGTACTAAGATGTATCGTGATCTTCGAGATGAGTACTATTGGGTGGGTTTGAAGAAAGATGTTGCTGAGTATGTGAGCAAGTGCATGGTTTGTCAGCGAGTTAAGGCTGAGCATCATTTTCCTTCTGGGTTGTTGCAACCGTTGAGAGTTCCTAAGTGTAAGTGGGAAAGGATTACCATGGACTTTGTGTCTGGTTTGCCTTTGTCGCCATCGAAGAAGAATTCGGTGTGGGTGATTGTGGATCGCCTTACGAAGTGTGCGCATTTCTTACATGTGCATACTACGTACACTTTGGATAAGCTTGCAGAGTTGTACATTGCTGAGATTGTGCGGCTGCATGGTGTGCCAAAGTCTATAGTGTCGAATCGAGATCCGAGGTTTACATCGCGTTTCTGGGAATGTTTACATCAGGCTTTGGGTACACGGCTGAATTTCAGTACTTCTTATCATCCACAGTCGGATGGACAGTCTGAGCGTGTTATCCAAGTGCTGGAGGATATGTTGAGGTGCTGTGTGATTGAGTTTCAAGGCTCTTGGGAGAAGCATTTGCCTTTGGAGGAGTTTGCTTATAACAATAGCTACCAGGCAAGTATTCAAATGGCACCTTATGAGTCCTTGTATGGGAGGAAGTGCAGAACTCCTCTTTGTTGGGCTGAAACAGGTCAAAAGTGGGTTTCGATGCCAGCTTTGTTGAAAGGGACCACCGAGAAGGTGAAGCTCATTTGTGAGCGATTGAAGGCAGCTTCTGATCGACAGAAGTCTTACGCGGATTTGAAGCGTAAGGAGATTGAGTATGCGATAGGTGACCGTGTGTTTTTGAAAGTTTTGCCTTGGAAAAAGGTGACGAGGTTTGGCCGAAAGGGTAAGTTGAGCCCTAGGTACATTGGACCATACGGGGTGATTGAGCGTGTGGGTCCTGTTGCGTACAAGTTGAGATTGCCGCAAGAGTTGGAAAAGATTCATGATGTGTTTCATGTCTCTATGCTTCGAAGGTATAGATCGGATCATTCGCATGTTATGCCTGTGGAGGAGGTGGAATTGAATCCAGACTTGACATACGATGAGGAACCGGTGGAGATTCTTGATTCAGACAGTAAAGTTCTTCGAGGCAAGACCATTGATTTGGTAAAGGTGTTATGGAAGCATCGTGGTGTTGAGGAAGCCACGTGGGAACGGAAGGATGACATGAAGAAGCAGTTTCCGTACCTCTTTCCTCCAGGTAAATTTCGAGGACGAAATTTCTTAAGGGGGGAGAGTTGTAACACCCCAATTTTGGGCTTGGAAGTTTAGGGTCTAAACTGGACCAGTCTGATTTTCGGTTCGAATATAAAATGTGGTTTTAGGGAAAGCCTAGTTCAGGTTGCATTAAAATATGGAAAAATATCTAAAAATCCTCTTTTAATATATATAAGAGAGTGGTGAAATCAATTTTACAAAATAAGGTTTGGAAGTGTGACATTTCGAATTACTGACTAAAATGTAATTTTTGAAAAGTTCAGTGGTGACTGTTTTGTAAGGATTGAAACTTTGAATCTTTAAGGAGCTAATTTACCCAAGATTAATTTCTCCAGATATTTCTTAGTTTTTAATGATTCATTTAATGTTTAATTAATTAAAGGAAAATGAGAAAAGTCAATTTTGAGATTTCATAACTAACTTTCTTGAAAACTTTCTCATCTCATTTTCTCTTAAAATTCTCTCAGCCAAACACATTTCTACAGCAACTTCTCTTTTGATTTTCACACCAAATGATGAGATTTCAATCCTCAAATGATTCCTAATCTTTTCTACATCAAATTCTCTCCATTTGCTTATTGAATTTTCAAGGATTTTGGCTCTAATCAAGGAGAAATCTACATTTAGAGGTATGAATGTTCTTCTCCTCTAAATACTCAGTTCTTTACTGAAATTCTCAAGTTCTCAATCCTTAAATTAAGTTTTATTACAGGTTTTTGTGTTGTGTTCTTGATTTTGGCTTAAAACTCAAAATTTGGAACAAATCTTGAAGAAATTCGTGGTGATTGATTGGGATCTGTTTTGTGATGGCTTTTAAAGGTATTTTGGATGTTTAATGATGTGTAATTGAGATTTAATCAATGAAATCCCGAATAGGTTGAATTTCCTAAGTTTTTACTTGTGAAGTTGATGGATTTTGGGGTGATCTTGGTGTTCTGTTATAGCTGGAGGTATAAGGACGAGTTTAGGTTCTTTTTGGATGTTAATTGATGTTTATGAATGATTAGAAGTGATGGGTCTTGGCTGGGTAATGTTGAGGAAGAGTTTGGAGGTGATTTCGGTTGTGTTTGGTAGCCGAAATGTTAAATTTAGTGAGAGCATCGAGTTTAGGTGTAATGGCTGAAGATTTTAATGCATGATGATGCATTAATCCTCTGCTTTGATGTGTTTAAAATAGGGGAGACATCTTCGGATCCTTGTGGTGTTGATCCGGAGGCTTGAACGGCGTTTCGACAAGCTTGCGAAACAGAATTGGTGAGTGGAGTTGGATTTCCAGCTTTGTATCGAATATTTGAAGGTTTGGGAGCTTAGTTTAAGTCTAATCAACTTAACTAAGCTCAAGAGTAAGTTTTCGGAAAAACTCTCTTGGATGAGCCATGGATTGGTTCGATGCATTTGTTGATAATTGCATGTTTAAATTCTGTTTTTGAAAGCATGTTTAGCATGGTTAATGTTGGTTATGAAAGCCATTTGTTGAAGGATGCTCAAGGTAAGAGATCCTTGGTTTAATTTGTTAAAATGTGGATTGATGCATAGTGATGCATGTTGTAAATGGATTTGATTTAGATCCTTAAAAACAGTGGATTGTTGATGATAATTAATGTATATTGGCAAGTGATGTGTTGGTTTTAAAGTACTTGAATCAGATATAGTTAGCCGGCTATAGGATTTGGTGCACCGTGAATTAAGTCGCCTTGGATGTTGAGGGGTTGTAATTGTAGCGTAAACTCCATCCAAGTACACTAACGAGATGTTTATGATCACAATGGTGGTTAAAAGTCCATGTGTGGATCTTGTGTTGTGTGTCCCGTGTTCTCGTTAGTGATGTTACACAACTACCGATGAGTGATGTGGAGGGGTTGTGATTGTACCGTTAAACTCCATCACGGGTGTTGAGGGGTTGTGATTGTACCGGTAAACTCCACCTTGTGTGTTCGGTAGTGTGTATGAAGCGTATGGGACAACGCTTGTAATCCGCATATCCGATTGTGTTTTATGTTGTAAAAGGTTATGGATTATCACTTGAAAGCCAATATGACATGTTAATGATATTGAAGCATGAGATGCTTGTTGTGAATGCAATGTTGCATGAATGATGATGTTTAAGTGTCAAAGGCATTATGGAAAGTGTTTTTACAAGTGCATTATTGTGTTGTTTCATTAGAGCATGCCTCACTAAGCATTTGTGCTTACGCTCTCTCCCTTGAACCAATAATGCAGATAATTGAGGCGATTGTGGGCAGCAAGGAGGCTAAGAATCCAAGGGAAAGCTAAGCTCATGTATGGTGACTATTTCCACAACAATTATTAGATTTTGATATTTGGCAATGGGAACCTAGGTTGTGTTTTTGGGAGATGTTTTGGACTCCCTAGTTGTGGCATGATGCCTTAAATGTTTTGGATATGTAATTGGCCATTTTGGTGATTGCTTTGATGTTTTGATGGTTGTTTGCTTTGGACATTAGGATGCATGCCTATAGTCTTATGAGTTTTCCTAATTGTTGCCATGATCGTGTTTTGATGATGCAAACATGTGCCTAATATGTATGATGACTTGTTGGCATGATTAGGAAGTCATTAGGATGTGTTTGAGTGTTTAAATGTATGTTAAACCAGCAAAATCTGCACTTTCTAGGCAGTCCGTATCGGAACGGGCACTAACGTTTCGAAACGGGGGCCTGTAATGGCCTACGTGTATCGAAACGGATAGGGCCGTTCCGAAACACTTTTGCCACTGCCAGGCCCTGTTTCGATACTGGTCTCGAAACGAACCCGCGTTTCAGAACGGTCAACCCCCGTTCCGAAACACTTGACCGTTGGGCACTGATTTGAATGGTTTAAGGTTTGCAAGCTTTACGTTTTAGTCCTGAATTTTGTGGTTGCAATTGCTTGAGTTTGAGATGTCCTTTTGAGGTGAAATTTGACAGGGAAGCATGAAATGTGATTAATTTGATTTTGGTAATTTAAAAATCAGCTAAGTCCTTTATCTTTACAGAATTTACAATTTGGTCCCTAACCTTGTATATTGTGCAATTGAGTCCCTTATTGCTTTCCGATCGCTGTGATTTTCAAGTACGCTTTTCTCAAGAATACGCTTAGGGTTAATGAGCATCTAGATAAGATTAAAAAGAAAAAAATGGTCGTTAATCAAGGTTGACTTTCGGGTTGACTTTGGTTTTCCCCGTGTACTCTTCGTAGTTCAGGTCAACCGTCTAGGCCGGACTAAGGGGTTACAAGGAATACTGAAACCAGTGTAGCTAAGGCATCCGCCATTTGGTTATCTTCCCTGGGGATGTATATAAAGGTTATTTCCTCAAACTCTTTTATTAGCTCCAGTATCAATTTTCGGTACTCAATCAATTTTACATCTTTTGTTTCCCATTCTCCACGAAGTTGGTAAATCACAAACGCCGAATCCCCATACACTTTTAAGACTTCTATTTTCCTTTCGATGGCAGCTCGCAGGCCCATCACACAGGCTTCATATTCTGCCATGTTGTTGGTACAAAGAAATTCTAGCCTGCTTGTGAACGAGTAATGCACATCATATGGTGAAATCAATACTGCTCCAATTCCTCGTCCAAGGGCATTGGTTGCTCCATCAAAATACAATTTCCAAGTTTTTCTTTCTGGAATTCCTGCTTCTACTGTGGAGACATTCATCACATCTTCATCTGGGAAATCAAAATTCAGGGGTTCATAATCCTCCATCGCACGACTGGCTAAGAAATCTGTTATGGCACTTCCTTTTATTGCCTTTTGGCTCACATACACAATGTCGAACTCTGACAACAGCATTTGCCAACGTGCCAGTCTTCCAGTCAGTGTTGGTATTTCCATCGTAAATTTCAATGGATCAAGGCGAGAGATCATCCATGTAGTGTGATATAACATGTATTGTCTGAGCCTTCGGGTTACCCAGACCAGAGCACAACATAGATTTTGAATAGGTGGGTACCGTACTTCACATTCAATAAACTTTTTGCTCAGGTAATAGATGTCTCTTTCTTTCTTTCCTGTGTCATCATGTTGCCCCAACACACAACCCATTGAATTTTCGTAGACCGTCAGGTAAAGGATTAGTGGCCTGCCAGGAACTGGTGCTACTAATATGGGAGCATTGGTTAGATATTTCTTGATCTTGTCAAATGCCTCTTGACACTCTTCATTCCATTCTCTAGGGTTATTCTTTTTCAACATCCTAAAGATTGGATCACATTTATTAGTGAATTTTGATATGAACCGAGAAACATAATTCAATCTTCCAAGGAACCCAAGAACTTCTTTTTGTGAGCTGGGTGGCGGCATGTTCTGGATAGCCTTCACTTTATCGGGATCTATCTCGATTCCCCTTCTACTAACAACGAACCCAAGAAGTTTTCCAGATGTTACTCTAAAGGTGTATTTGTTAGGATTGGGCTTCAATTGGTATTTCCTCAATCTCAAGAATAACTTTCTCAAATTTTGGATGTGCTCCTCTTTAGTATGGGACTTGGCGATCATGTCATCTACATACACTTCAACTTCTTTATGAATCATGTCGTGAAACAAAGTCACCATCGCCCGCTGGTACGTTTCCCCAACATTCTTTAGTCCGAAGGGCATCACCTTGTAACAATACGTGCCCCATAAAGTTATAAAGGTGGTCTTGATCATGTCTTCTGGACTCATCTTTATCTGATTATATCCCGAGAAGCCATCCATAAAGGAAAACCAGGACTGCCCTGAAGTATTGTCGACCAGAATGTCTATGTGTGGCAAAAGAAAATTATCTTTTGGACTGGCCCTGTTCAGGTCCCTATAGTCAACACACATCTGTACTTTCTCATCTTTCTTTGGTACAAGAAATATATTAGCCACTCATTCTGGATACTAAGATACCGCAAGAAAACTGACATCAATATGTTTATGTACCTCTTCTTTTTATCTTTATCCCCATTTTCAGCCTCAACCTTCTAAGTTTCTGTTGAACCGGTTTGCATTCAGGTCTAATGGGAAATTTGTGTACCACTATGTCAGTGTTCAATCCTGGCATGTCTTGATAGGACCAGGAGAAGACATCTTTAAACTTGCGCAGCAGATTGATTAATTCCTGCTTCTTTTTGGGCGAAAATGCAGCCCCTATCTTAACTTCTCTTTTGGTTTCTTCTCTTCCCAGATTGATAATCTCCAATTCTTCCTTGTGGGGCAGAATCTGTTTATCTTCTTTTTCCACCAACCTCAGTAATTCTTCAGGGATTTCACATTCTAATTCATCCTCAACTTCATTGATTTCCGCTAGACATACTGGCTGTTCAAGTCCTACTCTAGGATTGGGTTTAGGATCATTCATGCAGTCAATAGTTGAAGACCTGCAAAGAAAATAATAATATATTTTGAAAAGGATGGGAAAAAATAAAAACTCGTTTGCCATTTGTGAATCAACATGGAAATCATCTTTATTAAAATGATTGTATAATGGCCCTTTACAGATAATCCCCTTATACCCGCGAGCAAAGGTATAAGGTGGTCCAGTATTTACTCTGTTTCAATATTGGTTACAAAGGAAGTTTCTTCAGCTGTCCAATTCTTCAATGTCTCGCCTGGGGCACAGGGACGGATCATTCTCAGATATTCGCCAGGTCGAGCATCCTCAAAGATTCCACCGACAAAAAGCCCATCCAGATTATTGCCAAAAATTTCCTCCTCGTGCAATTTTATCGTTTCTTGATTGACTTTTTCCAGCTGCTTTTCAACATTGGTGAACCCACGCGATTTGAAAATCTTTGTCATGTCAAAAGATGTCACCAGGCGGGAGGACGTCTCCATTCCTTGCATGCGGGCTTTCCTCTATTCTCTCTTCTTCTTTAACTCTCTCAATCGATCTTTCATAGTAGGAGGAGGAAACCCCAATCCAAGATGACCCTTCTTTATCAGAATGGGCCTTCGCCGCAAACTTCGCTATAGGTGTTTTCCAAGCCCCTTGCCTATCTTCGCACCCCTTCCAAGTGTCTCTCGTACAGTCATTTTGGTATAGTTTGACAGTCTTGGCCGTGGAAATGGTTCTCCTTCAGCCACGAAGGTGGCATTCACAAATTCCAGCGCCCGGAAAGAGCACTCTAAGGCATTCTCGTTTGTCTGGATATATGGAACACCAGTTGTTACGGAGGCAATGATGTCTTCCTCCCCTCCAACACTAACCAACTTCCTTTCTATGACAAATTTGAGTTTCTAGTATAGAGACGATGGGACTGCCCCTGCTGAGTGAATCCAGGGTCGTCCAAGCAAGCAATTGTATGTAGGCTTAATATCTATCACCACAAAATCAATATTGTAAACCGCCAGTCCTATCAACAACGGTGCTTCTATCCTCCCTAATACATCTCGAATTGTTCCATCAAAAGCTCTTACAGTGTTCTAGTATGCCTTCATATGGGAATCATCAATATGTAACCTTTGTAGAGTCGTCATTGGCATAACATTTAAGGCGGGTCCATTGTCAATTAGGACTCCCGACAACACATATCCTTTACAATGCGTGGTAATATTGAAAGCTTTCACTGACCCCATCACTCCTTCTAGAATTTCATCATCAGTAAATGTTATGTAGTTGTCAGCAGCAATATGATTCACAATTCTATCTAGCTTATCCACTGAGATATTATTTGGCACGAACGTTTGATTTAACACCTTCATCAAAGCATTATGGTGCCCCTCAAAACTTAGCAAAAACTTCAGGACCGAAATCTTTGCATGTTGCCGCTTTAATCGTTCTACTATGTTGTACTCAATATGCTTTAAAAACCTCATAAATTCTCGGGCTTGCTCCTCTTCTCGGGAGCAGCAGATAATTTTTTCTTAGCCTTCTCGTCCTCTTTCATCACTTCTGGGGAGGAGTAACATCTTCCACTTCGGGTGAAATGGCCTACTTCGTTTACCGCCTATACGTTCGACTGCTTTTCTTTCTCCGATTCTTCCTTTGTTTCTTCAGTTGGCTTTATCTCCTACAATTTCTCCTTCTCTAGTATTGACACACTATCCGTGTAATTCCAAGGGACCGCATTGGTGCTTTTGAAAGCAAACAAAGCACAAGTTGAGATTACTATTTTTGGTGTCACCACTGGCTTTGTGCTTGCAGCCATTGGCTTGACGGATACAACCAAAGGTTTGTGCACCCCATATTTCACTCTAGAGCTTTACGATGCACACACCTCAACCTCTTTCCTTGTTCCAGCCTTCTCAAAGAACTCAATTTCTTTGTTATCCATCATATTTTGAACCAGGTTCCTGAACTCCTGACAGTGCTGAATTTCATGATCACATTCCTGATGATATTCACAATACACCTTAGCAGGTACTTCCATCTCAATTTTCATGCCAATTTCAATCATCTTGGCGTTATATAACTATTCGAACACCCATCTTAACGGAGACTGAATCTATGATACATCGGTCTTTCGCCTCTTTGCCTCGTCATATTCCTCTATCATGTTCACCCCACGTCCTCCATGACTCGTCGCCTCATAAGTGCTTGCATTATTCACTGTATTGTCTTTCCTCTTATAGTTCTTGCGAGAACTCTCTCCTCTCTCAATTCTTCCGCTCTTTATTGCGGCTTCTATCAACTCTCTTGTCATCACAATGTCAGCAAACTTTTGGGTGGCATTGTTGATAAGCCTTTCAAAGAGTGGGCCTCTCAAAGTCTGTACAAACATATGGGCAATCTCACTTACCATTAACGAGGGTTGTACTTGCGCTGCAACATCTCTCCACCTCTGAGCATATTGTCGGAGCATTTCATCACTTATTTGCTCCATTCCTTGCAGCATTACCCGACTCGGGATCATTTCTGTAACATGTTTATAGTGCTCCGCAAAAGCTCTTGAGAGATCCTTCCAGAAACGAATGTTCACCCGACTTAGTTGTGTGTACCAGCGAGCAGCTGAGCCGGTTAAACTGTCCTATAAATAGTGTATCAACAACTTTTCATCCTTCATATAAGCGGCCATTCTTCTGCAATACATCGTAAGATGAGCCTTTGGACAAGAAGTTCCATCGTATTTCTCGAAATATGGAGCTTTGAACTTAGGAGGAAGTACTAAATCAGCCACCAAGTTCATCTCAACAGCACATGGTCCCATCTCATTAGCTTTCTGCAGTTCCAGCAAGCGATCCTCTAGAGCCTTGCAACGCTCTTCGTACTTTCTCTCAATTTCAGCATGTATCTTCCTAATTTCATCAAGAGCGTTCAAGTCGGGCACCTCTTCAGCATTCCCAAAGTTTGCACCAATATGCAACAGGTGTCTCGGTGTTGTTCCCGCCAGGTTAATGTGGACCTTCTTCGCATTAGAAGGTTTCTCTGGCTGCATCCTAATGTGGGATGTTGTTTCGGCTTGATCATTCATATCGTTGGAAGCTCTTTCGGATGCTTTAGCCTTCCCAGATTCTTTAGGACGTAACAGAGCAGTCAGTTGATTAATGATCTCTACTTGAGTCTGAGTGAAGCAGTCCTTGATTGACTGTTCAATCCTGTCAAAGCAGTTCTGAGTTTCCACACGCTCATTCTCAAGACTAGCAATTCGATCCTCGTAAGCCATGGTTCTGGAACGTAAACAGGTTCCGTATGAGTGCAGAATGATTACGGCTTAAAGCAGATTATGTCATTAAACCTTTCCTTTATTAAATTCATTATTTATCATAGGATTTCAAATGAATAAATGTATGCATGAATGCATGAATGTATGAATGTATGAATGAATGCAATAAAAGGACATCAAATTTAGGAACCAGTCTTTCTTAGAAACACCACATTCGTCTAAAAATTCAATTACAATGAAAGGATAAACTTGCTACAGAAAACGCTAGCCCTAACTCCAGGTTGACTAGCTCGTGCAACATACGCACAATAGCATCTATGTGTTCTTCTTCAATGTTGGGTTGCTCCAGTAGACTCGTGGCTTGCCTTGATAGTATCTGGACATACGAAGCGATGCTCCTGACTTGCGCTTTAAACCTCACCAGTTCATCATTTTGACACTGGACTGTTCGCCGGGCAGCCTCATATTTATCCTTCCATGCACCGCTCTCTACCAATAATGCCCCTTCATAACCAGCAAGCTTAACTTTCAGGTCTTGAACAATGTTTTCTAACTCGGTTATTCTTTTCTGTATTCTCTCTTTCTCTATCTCCGCTTGGATCTTATCTTCATTGTGGTATTTGGTGATTAATTCCTCAAGATGTGTCACTTGACTGGTCAAGTCGAAATTTTGGGCATGTTCTTCTTCTATCTTTTTCTTGGCCTTGTCACTTGACTCCTTGCTTGTCCGCGCCTTTCTATCACACATCTTTTTGTAATCATCCCTATCCCAGGTCATTGCATCCAACTCCTCTGATAGATTCTTTATTATTTTACTTGTTCCTCCCTTTTGCTTAGCTTTATAATCATTGTGCAATTCCCGCAGCTCTTTTAGTTCTTGATTCACTTTCTTGTTCTGTTCCATTAGCTCCTTCTCTTTTCCTTTATGAATTTCTACTGGCCATTGTTAGCTCCTCTTTAAGGTCATTAATTCCTTTTTCATATTTCTTCAAATCATGTTCCCGGTCATGCCTGAGTTTTTCCAAAGCCGAAGGTGACTCTTGGATTGCCTGAGTTGAAGTTCCAACTCTTGATGGCATTTCTTGAAATGTGGTGCCATTGACTCTCTAAGCTCTCCACTCGTCGTACCTTGCCATTACTTCCGACCTTGGGTAAGGCTGAACCCTTCTTGGTGTTTCTCATGCCTTTGAGGTTTGCAGTATCAATCCCTTGTAGTCATTGGTCTTTTGAGCGTACTCGAACTTAGCCATCCCAGCAGTGGCAGGTACAAACTGTCTTGACCCAAATTGCCTTTATACTAGCATTGGGCAGTAGGCTGTTCCTCCCCAGATTCCTGGCAATGGAACCCAATCTCTATTTCCGCAGCGATATAGAAAAGTCGTACCTCTATTCAACCAAGGAGCCTTCCATACTACATTTGTATCTTTCAAATCTTTGAGAAATTCGATCCAGTGTTTCTCAATTTTCTTTTCCAAGACACAATCAGCTATATGCTCCCTTATCGGTGAATAAGTATCAAGATATCTAGCCCCTCCGTAAGGTGCATTTCATCTGTGACCCCTGAACCATATCTCTAATAGTTGTGCACACCCCCAGAATTTCGCTTCTCATGTCTTCTTGCGGATGATGAGTGACCTGTAAGTTTCTGTCAAAATGGCTGGTACCGGGTTAACTCATTTATTTAGTCGTTCTAATAATCTGATAGTCGGTGAGTCAATGTGCTCACGGGTCGTGGGGAATATTACCAAGCCATAGATACACAAGGCAAACAAACTTCTCATTCTAACCGGTTCGTCATTACTTGCCAGCACCAACTCTTTGAGGGTTCTCCAGTTAACCCGTTGTTTGTCTTTATTCTGGTCGGTACTGTCATTGTTGACCAATCTTTTCTCCCACCATTCCTTTGTCTTTCCTGTTAATGCTACCAACTTTTTGATGAACCCCGAATGTCCTGTGCTATTGAGGGACCTAGTGTAAATTTTGTCACTTTCTATTCTCGGGCAGTTGATCAATATCCCATATTCCTTCAATGTTGGTGTCATGTCTACTTGTCCCGAATTAATATTGAAAGCAAGTGGACAAACTACGAAATTAATAAACATCCAAATCAACATTACAATATTTAATGAAACAAAATAAACAGAGAAATGAATTTAAACCGACAACACATGTCATGGGTCCTTGTCTATCTCTAGTGGGGTGGGCTTCTAAAACAGAATGTGGGCTTTATTCTAGACTCTCAGTTCCTGAACTGTCGTTACTGCCTACTGCGGCAGCAAGACATCGATTCGGTAGTATAGGTCCCTTACAACGGAGGCGTGGGCCCCACGACGTGTAAGGTTAGTATACCGGAAGAAGACAAAAATTGTAACCCCCTCGTCCCGGTCTGGCCGGATGACCGGTCCGAGTGGGCCACACGGGGAAAACTGAAGCGAAACTCGTTAAGGTTTCCCCTCGGTTAGCAACCCTATTTTTGTCTTTAACTTAATCTTTTCTAAAAGTTCATTTGAGTCCTAAGTGATCAAACAGCGGAAAAGAATTCATGAGATAAACATTCGAACCCAAAACAGCATTTAAACAGCCCAATTTTTATCTTTTAAACAGGCCGTTTCGAAACACCCTTGAGGCGTATCGAAACGCCTTGACCAGGTCAACTGTCCCAAAGCCTATACAAGGGGCCATATCGAAACGGAGGTCAACCGTTCCGTAACGCCCACAACGGTCAACTTCTCGTGGTCAATGAGATTTTGACCGTTTCGAAACCCTTATACCCGTTTCGATACACCTTCATCTCGTGAATTTCTCAGAATTCCAGTAGCCAAAATGTTCTGATACGCGTTTCGAAACAGGGGTTTCAAAGGCCATACCGTATCGAAACGCGTTCCGATACGGGGTCCCTGAAGCCTTACCCGTTTCGAAACGACCCATCCCGTTTCAAAACGCGGGCTGTCTGCAACCTTTGAAATTCAGACTTAGGCAAATTTTAACAAGTATAAAGGTCCCCTAAGACTCCTAAAGGCACACAACACCAACCAACATAGTCTAGAGGCATACATCTTATGTCAAGCATACTCATACACACTCAAAGCATAGATATAAACCATCATACATACATGACAAATACTCAATAGAAACATATCTTGAAGAACATACTTGAAGGCCTTTAAATAGACAAAAGATACCAATCATCACATATAGTTTTACATGCCATCAAACAACCTTAAACATCCATAGAGCATTCATCATGCAAGCATAAGGCAAGTTAAAACATGCTTACAAACCAAGTCAAGCATAAACATCAAAATCTCATATGAGTCATACAAAGCTCATACAAACACACCCTCTTGCCTCATTGCTTAACTACTACATAATTAATAATCGTACTTGAGAAACAAACTTGGAAAGCCCTTCTTGCCTTGCTCCGAGCTAACGCCACGCTAGTGATCTGCATTGTTGAAAATGAGAGCATAAGCTATAAGCTTAGTGAGGATGCTCTAAAACCGAAAACGTCAACAATGCAGGGTTCAAGCATGTATTCCCTAAATCTCATATCTAACATGCATAGATAATTTCACAAGTAGACCTAGCTAGTCTTTCAAGAGTCATGTATGGCATCTCACATCATATCAAGCTCGAACATCAATAACATTATCATATATTAACATCATATATCACAATCATATGAACGAGTTTAATTGGCCACTATTAGTTACCCGGATGTGTGGATTTAATCTGAACAACCACTTTACCTCGGTGGGATTACACTCATCACCGGACCTTGCATGGGCAGGATTCCACTCATCACCACATGCCCTACGGATGGGATTCCACTCATCATCCCGTAGAATATAAATAGCTTCCGGTGGAATATTACATCATCGTACTCCTCCTTGATGACTCAACGCCATCAAGGCCACGTACGTTTTGACTCAATTTGTGTGCACACTAATCCTAATGATCGATCATTTACACCCGGTAAGTTAATTAGTGTCAATTTAGATTTACCACATCACACATCCATCAACCATATCTCATGCTCATCACATACACATATCATGGTATACATGTGCAAAACAACCACATACCACAAGAGCATAAATAGGCAATACACATAGCATTTAATGGAAATCAATAGCTAAATTAACAACTTGAATTTATATAGAAATGGCCTGCCAAGCACATTTCACTCACACACTACACACACTCGAACCAGACTTTAAAACATGATTAAAACCACTCACCACCCTTCCTTAGCAACCAAAGCAAGTCTCCTACGAGCCCGAATTCGATCCCAATGTTCCTTCGACGTCTCCTCTTGCTTCTAGCCAACCAAAAACACAACCATTATTCCCAATCAATGCTAACATTCAATCAACACTCAACCTTTGAGCTCAAACTAACTTCAACCAATTTCCCAACCAAATTAATCCCCCAAATATATCATTTTTCGTGCTCCCTCAAACCCTAGCTGAAATTTCCATTTTCAATCATCCAAAAGACCCCCAAAAGGTCCCAAAACATCCTCCTAACATATATAAACCATCAGCCCTTTAATTTTAACCTAAAACCTACAAAAATCAAGTTCTTGACATCTCAAAAATTGCTTCAAGAACTCATTTCGGGTTTTCAACAAAACTCAACCATTTTAACATATAATGTACATTTCAATGTGATTAAGCTAAAACCTAACTTTATATTTCAAAACAAAATGAAAATCATCATAAAAACTCAAACTTTAACCAAACCCTAACATTTCAAAAGTGGGTAGTTTTAAAATCTAAAGCCATGGATAGATAGAGAATGAAGAGGAGAGTTAGAAAATGTTTTTACCTCTCAAAATGGTCTTGTAATGGAGTTGAAAATCAATGGAATAGTAGATAAGACTTTGGGGGGTTTTGAGATGGGTTTAACGTTGGTGGGGAGGTGGGGAGGAGAGAAGACAACTTTATTTTCTTTTTCTTTTTTAACTATTCAAAAGTTGTCATCCTTTTAAATTCTTTAGGGTCAAATTACCTCTTTGGTCCCTCCCTTTTTTATTAAAGCCCAATTAGATCCTAATTAAGGTTGAATTGATTTAATTTAATTTTACCGACTCGGATCACAAACCCGACTAACTCCTAACCCCAAAACACGGGCGTTACAAAAATCCAAACTCGGAGCTGAAGAGCATCACGTCGGATATTTTCTTACTCCCACTTAAGGGTGAAAAACTCAAGTTTAGGGTTTATGCATGAATGACAGATATAGCATACACAAAAACTACCCCTATTTTTCCTAAAATTCATCAAACAATTTTTTTCAAGAAAAATTAAATCCATATTATTGTTTGAAATGCCAAAATGCCACGTTTAATTCATTATTAGGCTTGACTCTCAATTTTTCCCCCAGCGGAGTCGCCAAGCTATCTCGGCCGTTTTTTGAAAACCCATTTTTTAATGATTGGAATAAAAATAGCATGACGATTAGGTTTTTGGAAAATCAGGGTTTTTGACCAATTTTATCTTGTAATTAATTAATTTTCCATTTTTATTCAAAATCTCTTTTATTTGCTTGAAAATCGTTTTGGAGTCGCCACCGGCCACTTTGGTAGGTCGGACACCATAAAAACGCACCAGAGATTCTTTTTGAAAAATTCGGGTTCGGGAGTCGGTTACGTGTAGGGAAGGGTTAGCACCCCTACGAACGCCCGTTATCGGTATATTATTAATTACACGTGGCATTTCGAACATTAATTTGGATTTAATTAAATCTTTTAACTGTAAAATGGAATTTATTTCGAATGGGAATATCCTTTTGTAAGAAAATACATTTTGATCGAATATAATTATGAAACATCCAGTTGTATTAGGACACTTCAACTTATATTCGAAAAAATGTACCTCAAAACAAAAGGTTTAATGCATGATTAATTATTGTCTTGCCATTTTTAAGTGTACCCTAATTAGGCTCCATTAATTAATTTGATTAAATTTCTATGAATGTTATTAATTTTTGGGCCGCTAGGATGATATCGATCATCGGATATCATCTTCGGTCTTCTCCTACCTCTTTTCGATGACTGAACCTTCTCCGGTCATTGAAAAAAGGTTGAAGATGAACGGGCGGTGGTCGGAGTTTACAGAGACGTTTGCAAATCCGACCATCGCCTCTGCCGTCGCCGGAACCCTAGATCTACCCAAAAAAACTTTGTTTTTCATCCTAAACCTAGATCTAAGCCTCGTTTCATCATAAACGCCCCGCTTCTCCCAAACCTAAGCTATCTACCCAAAAACAGTAGCCTCTCCACTATTTTTCAACTCTGACAGTGATCCTCGCACTCAAATCCTCACTTCGGTAGCACTTCCGGCGATAACAAAGCAAATAAGCCTCTTCGAACTCTCTCTCTTTATATTTTTTTATTTTTTATGTTTTTATATGCTTCGAACTAGAGGTGATTTTTAGGATTTGGATTTATTTTTTATTCTAGATCTAGGTTCTATTAAATGTTATGGATTTGATTTCAGGATTTAAGTTTAGATTTAAGACACGTTTTACGTTTGAGATCTGATTTTAGACAGATTAGGTTCGGTTTTTGGGGAGTCTGACTTTATTTAGTGTTTTTGAACATATTAAATTGGGAAATTAAGTGAACATAGGTAAATATACCTCAGTTCGATGTTTCAGTCGCTCCGACAAGCTTCCGACACCGTCTCCTTGCTCTGGTTATCTTCTTCGAGCAACTCTGGTTCTCCAGGTAACCTCTCAACTTCCCCTGACCTTTCGTTTTTTAGTAATAATGAGGGTAATAATTGCTCATTAATTAATGCTTTTCTCTCTCTTCGCATGTATTTATACCCGCTGACGATTATGACGTCACCTTTCATGGCTAGCGATGCCAGCTGGTTCCATATCGATGGGAATACATGTGAAAAAATCGGAACCAATACTATCTCGCCACGTGTCCATTGGGGCTCGAGTTTGAGCGGGAAAAAGAAACACAAATGGGTCTGATAGCTATTTTGTGTTTGTTGGGTTGTTTGTGAGTTGTAATGGGCCACCGAACAGCTGTAATGGGACTTAGCTTCTTCTTTTTTGGTTCAGGCTTTGTAATGTTTGGGACATTTGTATATACATTTCGGGCTTTGTGATATATTTTGGGACTCTTAATATATATATATATATATATATATATTGGGTTTTTATTATTATTCTGTTTTATTTATTATTATTATTATTATTATTATTATTATTATTATCTTATATATATATATGGGCCCGGACAAAAATCCGGTTCTACAATATCAAAACATAAACATATTCCCCCTAACTATAAGCAAGGATGTAATTAGGATCAGAAACACATAAGCATGAGATTTAACAAGAACTCAAGCAATTTTAAGCACAAAGGTCATAAAAGGTCAAGATGGGCTAGTTAGACCTAACTCTCTCCTAAGGGGCCAAAAACGCTCTTTATCTAGATGTTTGGTAAAAATGTCCGCTAATTGATTTAAGGTGTCTACATACTCTAAAACAACATCTTCCTTAAGGACATG
The DNA here is from genome assembly GCA_958450335.1 of Hibiscus tridactylites. NCBI lineage: Eukaryota > Viridiplantae > Streptophyta > Magnoliopsida > Malvales > Malvaceae > Hibiscus > Hibiscus tridactylites. Next base: position 34,878,793 of record OY288267.1, on the reverse strand, counting down.
ATCTCTAATGAAATGATGCCTTATTTCTATGTGTTTGGTTCTAGAGTGTTGGATGAGATTTTCGGTAAGACATATGGCACTAGTGTTATCACACTTAAGGGGGTATGGTGTCTACCTCAATTCAATAGTCTAAGAGTTGTTGTTTCATCCAAAGGACTTGAGCATAACAACTCCCTAAGGATATGTACTCCGCTTCGGTGGTAGATAAAGCTACACTATTTTGTTTCTTAGAGAACCAAGATATGAGCATACTACCTAGGAATTGACAAGTGACAGAAGTACTTTTCCTATCTATCTTACAACCCCCGTAATTTGTATCCGAATAAGCATGAAGGTTAAAGGTTGAGTCGCTAGGATACCAAAGGCCTAAACAAGGAGTATCTCTAAGGTACCTAAAGATCCTTTTAACAGCTATAAGGTGTGACTCTCTAGGACTAGCTTGGAACCTAGCACACAAGCAAACATTAAACAATATATCCAGTGTACTTGCGGTAAGGTAAAGCAAAGACCCAATCATAGAACGATAAAACTTAGAGTCAACACACTTACCTCTTTCATCTTTGTCAAGCTTTGTGGATGAGCTCATTTGTGTAGCTTGAGGCTTTGCTTGCTCCAAGCCAAACTTCTTAAGCATATCTTTGATGTACTTAGCTTGGTTGATGAAGATGTCATCCTTCATTTGTTTGATTTGGAGTCCCAAGAAGAATGAGAGCTCCCCCGTCATGCTCATTTCAAATTCACCTTGCATCAACTTAAAAAATCTTGACAAAGCAACTCATTAGTATAACCAAAAATAATATCATCAACATAAATTTGAACTACTAAGATATATTTGCCATTGTTTTTAATAAATAGTGTTGTGTCCACCTTTCCTTTTTCAAAACCTTTTTCAACTAGAAAACTTGATAATCTTTCATACCAAGTTTTAGGAGCTTGTTTTAAACCATATAAAGCTTTTGACAATTTGAAAATATGGTTTGGAAAAATGGGGTATTCAAAACCCGATAATTGTTCCATATACACTTCTTCGTTTATAAAGCCATTTAAAAATGCGCTTTTGATATCCATTTGAAAAACTTGAAATCATGATAACATGCAAATGCAAGTAACATCCTAATTGCTTCCATTCTAGCTATGGGTGCATAGGTTTCATCAAAATCAATTCCCTCTTCTTGAGTGTAACCTTGAGCAACAAGCCTAGCCTTGTTTCTCACTATGTTACCACTCTCATCTAGTTTGTTTCTAAAGACTCATTTAGTTCCTATAGTAGATTTGTTTCTAGGCCTATCAACTAATGTTCATACTTTACTTCTCTCAAATTGGTTTAACTCATCTTACATGGCCAAAATCCAAAACTCATCTTTTAATGCATCTTTAACATTCTTAGGCTCAATGCATGAGATAAAAGCAACATTATTAAGCATTTTAAGAGAAGAACGAGTAGTTATAAACACTAATTTTATCCGGATTATTTAATCCAAAATTTAATCTTTATTATTATCATATATAAATAAAAAAGGAAAAAGAAAATATATTAAATAATAAATGAAAGTCCATGTCCATTACAAAGCTCGTTTAGGGCCCAAATTTATACAAAAATAAAACCCTAATTTTGAGTTTTTCCCCATCTGCAGCCGCCCCTCCACCGTTGGATCCAGATCTGATCCAACGGTCGAGATCCAAAACTGAAGAGGCACGGATCGCGCGTGCATTCCACGCACGCGTACGCGACACGCTGAGGCTATTAGAGTACTCCCCGCCACATGTCAGCATCTGAAGGGTGTCGCGTTGCCGCCGAAAGCCATCGTGACCGTCCCTTTCCGAGCCAAATCCAACCGTCCACCGCCGAAAAATCAACGGCCGAGATGCGGCTGACATGCAAGTGGCCAAAAAATCAAATTGTTAGGAATAGTAGATTATGTTAATCATTTCAACTTTCACGATAAAAACAGATGTAAAAGTGAAATCTTTACCACTTTTTCGAACCAAGAAATAAAAAAGACTCAGTTTATCAGAGGTAATTTTTTATTTTTTATTTCGCATCTCATGAAAACAAAAAAGAAAAAGGGTAATCGTTTTTTACCTCCCTTTCGGGCTATCATCTCCTTCTCGTCCGGTAACAAGCCTTCTGGTTCCTCTTCGGGTCGTGCATGGTGAATCGAGCGGGTGGAGATGCCGAAAAGGGTTAGTGTTTCTTTAAAGAACAAGGGGAAAGGAGAAAGGATTTGGGTCTAATAGTGAAACAAAGAAAAATAAAAAGAATAAAAAAGGGTTCGGGGGGCTCGCCGGCGTTGACCCAAGACGGCCGGCGAGGCATGCGGCGCCGGAAAAAAAATGATAAAGAGAGACCTTATGGTTTATGTTTGAAGAAGATGAGAACTAAATGATTCTAATTTTTTAAAGTGTATTTTATATTTTCAGACTATTTTAAAAATAGTTTAATTGCACAATAAGCCCTTCGCGTCACCTTAATCACACAGGAGGCCCTTCCGCGTTTCAAATTCCACTTCCCGGTCCTCCTGGCTTTTTCCCGCTATGCAATTCGGCCACTAATAATTATTTAATCAGATTATAATGTACTAATTACCTTCTAGCTCCCCAAGAAATTTGCATGTTTCATTTCCGCATCCCCTTTTTATTTTTATTTAATTTCTGTCACTTTTTTCTTTTACTCTTTAGTTTATTATTTATTTAATGTATGCCCTTTATTTCTGTTTTATTTAATTTCAGTCATGTTTTTATATTATATTGTTTAATACATGTTATGTATTTTATTTTTGTGTTATTATTATTTTTATGCATGTTAATACATAAATATGTTATTTAAAATATTATTCATTAACATTTTGATTATTATTATGACTTGTGCATATATATGTATATATTAAAAACAACTAAAATTAAAATAAAAAAGATATAAATCTAATTTGCATAATATTTTTAGTACACGACCTAAAATATGTACACATTCTTTTTTATAATAAATGATGCTTTATTGCTTTCTTTGTTTAATAATTTGTGTTTTTTAATTATCATAATTTGTTTTATTTCATATATGTTGTTCATGCACAATTAATCATCATGTTTAATTAATTAATTTTAGCACTCAAGATCTCGGTATTCTGTTGGGAGTGTCGTCCCAATTATTTGGGCATCATCTCTTTTGGTACCGTAGGTCGAGAGTTAGGTTGTTCGGTTTGTATGATCATGCATCCATTCATTTAAGGATTACTAATTAAATTGGGCCGATTTTTTAGAATTTTCTAATAAGTGTGTTACGATCCGTTAGGTACCAGTTTTGGGCGGTGCTAAACCTTCCACATCCGTAACCGACTCTTGAACCCATGTTTTTTAGAATCTCTGGTTTTTATTTCATGGTGTCCGGTTTACCTTTTTTCTGAACGATCGGCGGCGACTCCAATAAATTATTTAAAAACCACAGTATTTCAAAATATTCTTCTTGAGACCAATTTTACAAAAAAAATGACGAAAAAGCACATTTTCGGATTTTTTAGTCGCTACAGGATGGCGACTCCGTTGGGGACGTTTTTGTTTTTTAAAAAAACAAAAAACAAAAAAAAGAGGGTCAGGCCATAGGTTCAGCTCGTATCATATTTATTGGAAAATTTTAAATATTCGGCCCAATTTAATTTTCCGATCTTGTTTGAGTATACGGTGTTTGATATATTTTTGTCATCATAAACCCTTAGGTGGGAACGATTACTTCGCCTCGTGAAGTTGCCACTTTCGTATGGTGTTGTAATTTGTTTTCGGGTTCTGATTTGTATACTTCGTGGAGCTTCGCTCTCGTATGGTATATTGGTCGTGTCCCCTCGAATCGATGTCCTCGCGACAGTTCGAGTACCCCTTTTGCTCTATATTCAAACAGCATATAGTTAACTGTAGAGCCAACCCCTAAAGAACCATGCCGAAATGCTATCCGTTTAGTAGGAGCTCCCTAAGCTTGTTTAAATTTGCATATCCTTGTGTGCTTTCAAATTATTCTAATTTACTGCCTCGTTTTATTTAACAATGCACTTATTACCTCGCACTTGATTTGTTTAATCTATTCATTCGGTGATACTAACTCATTTTTTTCTTTTGTTTTGTTTCCTTTGCTTTTTTCGCATACAGTTTGCATTACATCACATGCATAGGTGTTGATTCAAAGAAAAGTCCATTTTAGAAGTCAATCAATATGGGAGAGAGGTCCCGTGTCACCAAAAGCGATAATGCTTCAGTTTGGGGCAGGTCCGAGCGGATGCAAATGGAAAAGGGAGACAGTTTGAGTGTCGGTCACGTGTTAGAAGTCATCGGGCATACCACAATTGTCTCTACACAAAACGACCTTTCTGAATTGCGAGAAATATGGCAGATCTGGGATCAGGAGATGGAACATACTTTTCAACAAGAATTCAGGGATATAGCATTTTTGCTGAATGTTAAAAATGACAAGTATGTGTTCCGAGCCTTGACCCAATTTTGGAACCTAGGGTACAATTGCTTCACTTTCGGAAAAGTAGACATGACTCCTACCATAGAAGAATATACGGCATTGCTCCATTTCCCATGGTTAAAAGAAGGCAAAGTCTATACAAAGCCAAGAGACCTGCCGCCTTTTGTGGAAAACCTAATCGACGTCACTGGAATGAGTGGGAGCTGGTTCCAGGGTAAAATTACAAGGCCAGGAAAAATCGATTGCATAGCTTGGAGGTACATTAAGGAACTGATTCAGCTGCATCCAGATCCACCCAAAAAGAGGCAGTTGTTCGCTTGTGGAATCTATGGGTTAATCATATTTCCCAAAGTACGACGGCACATATACTATGCGACAACTGATCTGTTCAGCAAGCTTAAGAAGGGGATCAATCCAGCACCAGCTATTATAGCAGAGACCTTCTGATCACTGACTGCGTGCTGTAAAAGACAAGGAAACAGATTTTTATGTTGTGTTTCGCTATTAGAAATTTGGATCCGCAGTCATTTCTGGGACTTGAAATTTTCATATCAAATGTGTATGACCCATTATTCCCCTATAAAGGTCTTTTTAGAGGAATACCGGGCTGAAGCAATGACCGAGGAACAATGGATGGCTGCATTCTGCGACCTTCAAGATGAAACTGTTAGGTGGAAGGTACCCTGGCTGATAGTAGAAGATTTTCTTTACCGCTGCGGGGAATACGACTGGGTGCCTTTGCCTGGAATTTGGGGCGGAACGGGTTATTGTCCATTACTAGTATCACGTCAATTTGGCTCGATGCAATTCATCCCTACTACTTATGATTTAAATACCTCTAGCTTCCCGCACGAGGGCAGTGGATACAAAGCACAAGTGTTGAAGATGAGTCGTGCCTAGAAAAGCTTACACAAAGTCGAGGTTTACAATGATGGAACCCCTTTTACCCCAACATATGAATATTGGAGGCTCAATCGGGTCAATGACATTCTTCCGGGTTCAAATCAGAAAAATGTCCGATCCTTGGAGGACATATGAGAGATGCTCCTTCTGACTTAGAAAAAGCTAGAAGGGCTCACCAGAGAGAGGTACATGCTCTAGAAAAACGCATCTCGGACCTTGAAGTTGTGAATTATTTAGCATCAGTTGATGTAGACAAATACAAGAACAGAGAAGAGCAACTGCTGAAGGAGAAGAAAGCACTACAAGATGATCACGAAGAGTTAAGGCGTGAATGGATGGAGTTAAAACAGAACTTGCGAAAGAGCGGCTTAGGCACCACCACTAAAGAATTGGCCAACAAGCTGGTGAAAGCAAAAAAGAAAATCGATAGTTATGCTCGTAAATAGGAAGCAAGTCAGAAACAAGTCACGAAAAAGACTGGGGAATTGGAAGGTGCTAATTAGAAGCTAGCCCTTATTCAAGACCAGATTCATAATCTAATGGCTCAGTTAACACAACTGGAATTAGCTCATCAAGACAACCAAAGCCTGGCAGTGCAGAAGATAGCTGAAGTGGATGCAATTACCCACGAGTTGGTCGTCAGTCAAACTTTGAATCAAGAATTAATAATCCAAAATGGAGAACTTGGAGCTTAGGTGGGGAAATTCGAAGGGCTTCTGCATGACTATCATAATCAGGGTAACATCGCCCTAAATTTTTCCCAGGACAAAAATGAGGCACTAAGGGCAAAAGTGACCGAGCTGGAGGCAGCTCTGCAAGGCTGTAAGGAGTAGCTTGCCTCGTTCGAAGGGGTTGTACAAGAAGATAATAGTAGGATAGTTTGGGGACTTCAACAAGTCGGTCAGATAATTAGGGACCAACACAGGGCAATGATGGATGTCATGACACAAGCACAGGGGGTAGCTCAGTACATATAAGGTCTAGCAAGAGCATCAACCGAGTTGTATGCACGTATTAGCCCAGATACAGATATGGGAGCCCGAATTCGAGCCCTACTTCATGAAGTCGAAGATCTAGGCGTAGAAGCTAGTCGATATCTGTAGCTTATTATCACTACTTTTTGTAATCAAGACCTCTTCTACTAATGAAAGTCTTTCTAAGGACTACTTAAGAATCAACACCTTTATTGCATTCATTTTTATACATCATTCATTCATTTTTACACTATACATTGCATTTAATGGTTAAAACAATAAAATTTAATCGTGGGAAATACTATGGTAGAAAATTAGGTTGCAATCATTGTGCATCAATATAGTACTCGTCTGCAAAGAAAAATAATGGAAGATAGAGTAAATAGCCTAGAACAGGGTCAGAAGGACCTTGAGACCCGGTTTAATCAGGCTGAACAAAACATCACAAACCGAATTGCTCAATCGTAAGCAGTGATGATGGCTCATATAACTGCACTTCTTCAGAAAGTGGCTGGCAAAGGGAAGGTCTTTGATAATAATGGTGAAGAGACAGAAGAAACTGCATCTTATGCTAAGGTTCAATCTAGCATGCCTGCTCCCAAGGAAAAAGTGTACATCAATACTATTGTAGTATCGACAGAACACCAAGTTGGGGCATCTATAAAACAACCCATAGATGTGGAAGTGGGTCGTGAAGATGAGATGCCAAACTTGAACGTGGTAGAAAGGATCAGAGCAGAGATAGAGAAGAAATATGAGGAGAGATTTCGCCTCTTTGAAGAAAAATTTGACTCTATGGGAGGGGGAAACGGACATGAGAATGAGGCTAGTAACTTGAGCCTCGTGGCAGATTTAGTTCTTCCACCGAAATTCAAAACACCTGATTTTGACAAATATGACGGAACTACTTGTCCTTCCGCTCATAAAACTATGTACTGTAGAAAAATGGCAGCCTTCGTAAAGGATGAAAAGTTGTTGATCCATTGATTTCAGGATAGCCTAACCAGCTCAGCTATTCGATGGTACACCCAGCTCAGCCGAGCAAATATCAAATTGTGGAAAGATCTCTCAAAAGCTTTTGTTGAGCAATACAAGCATGTGATTGATATGACCCCGAATCGAATAATGCTAGAAGGAATGGAGCATAGACCAAATGAAGGTTTGCGCCAATATGCTCAAAGGTGGCGTGATGTCGCCGCCCAAATTCAACCACCTATTCCCGAACATGAGATTACACCCTTGTTTGTGAATACGTTGAGAGGAGCACTGTTTGATCGTCTGATAAATAACACTACCCAAACTTTTGCTGATTTGGTGAGGAAGGGAGAGTCAATCGAGGTGGCAATAAAAAGCGGGAGAATCGACAATGGTGAAAATTCCCGAAGAAACTTCAAGAAGAAAGACAATTAGGTGAATGCTACCAACACCTACTGCGTTCCAACAAACATCACCATTTCGCAACCCCAAGCTTCCACTGGAAATGGATAAAACTCGAACAAGAAGGAAGAGAGGGCTCCCAAGAAGGAAAAAGAGAAGTTGTCATTCACTCATTTGCATGTGTCTTATGTTAAATTATACTCGTAGTTGTATAAGGCTGATTTGGTCCGACCATATTATGTTACTTCATACAAACCCCCTTTCCCTGCCTAATACGATGAGAAGGCACAGTGTGAATATCACGCGGGTGTCCCTGGTCACTCGATAGAGAACTGTATCTCCTTTAAGAAGTTTGTTCAAAATCTGATAAACACTGGAGTTTTGTCGTTTGAGGAACCAAATGTGGTTGCTAATCCTTTTCCGAATCACGAAGGTCGTGGTGTGAACGCATTTGAGGATGAGGGAAATAGAAGAGCTAAGATGAAAATTTCTGAAGTCAAGTCTCCTCTTCGATGGGTATTCCAGCAGCTGTGTATAGCGCGTCTAATAGATCGAGGTATGGAACTAGTGCTGGAAGGGTGTGGGCCCTACTAGGAGTTTCACCAGGAAGAAGGGCACAAAATCCAACATTGTGAGGAGTTCAAACAGTTGGTCCAAGAAATGATGGACAATAAAGAAATTGAATTTTTCGAGAAAGTTGAAGGAAAGAAGGAATTGGACGTCTGCACGTCAGATCACCCCAATGTCAAATAAGAGGTGGGCAGACCTTTCGTCATAACCAAACCAAAAGAAGGCGGCTCGGTTCAAGGGGAAAGTTCAAAGGCGGCCCCTAAGCTTATCATCTCAGCTCCAACCCCTTTCCGATTCAAAGATACACGAAAAGTTCCATGGAATTATGCCGCCAATGTTTCAGTACTAGAAGGTTCAGAGTCGCATAATGAGGAAAGACCACCTATAAATGCAGAACCCACTCAACAGAAGGGATCGACAGAGCCGAAAGCCGAAGTTGTAAATGAAGTGGGACATTTCACTTGAAGTGGTAGGTGTTATTCACCTGAAACGGCGTAAGCAAGAAAAGACAAAGGGGAAATGTGTTGGTCAAGCTCGAGAAGATGTTTGGGGAAAAACCTCCTACATAAATCAATGAGCCAGTGACTGAAGCCCAAGCATAAGAATTTTTAAGGTTCTTAAGGCACAGTGAATACAGTGTCGTCGAACAGCTTCGTGAACAACATGCAAGGATCACGATACTTGAGCTCCTACTCAGCTCAGAAAAGCATTGTGATGCACTGTCAAAGGTGTTAAATCAAAACTTTGTTCCAAATGATATCTCTGTGAACAAATTAGACCGCATAGTGGGACATATTGCCGCAGATAACTACATCACGTTCAGTGATGACGAGATCCCCGATGGGGGTATGGGGTCTACTACGGCTTTAAACATCACCACCCACTGCAAAGGGTACGTCTTGCCGGAGGTGCTCATCGACAATGGATCTGCATTGAATGTGCTTCCAATGACAACCCTGCAAAGGCTACCCATAGATAGTTCCCATCTAAAACCTTGCCAAAACACTGTGAGAGCTTTTGATGGAACTCAAAGACAAGTGGTGGGAAAAATAGAGATACCTTTACTGATCGGATCGACGGAATATGTCATTGAATTTGTGGTGATGGACATCCACTTGACGTATAATTGCTTGTTAGGAAAACCCTGGATTCATTCTGCCGATGATGTTCCTTCGTCATTACATCAAAAATTGAAGTTCATAATCGAAGGGAAACTAGTGAGTGTTGGAGCAAAACAAGACATCATAGCTTCAGTTACGTCTGATACCCCATATGTCTCACCTGACGAGGACGTTATAGAATGTTCCTTTAGGGCCTTGGAATTTATCAACGTCACTTTTGTCGCGGAAATGAGCAAGATAGCATGCCCTAAACTATCTAATTGCACTAAGATGACCATTTGGCAGACTCTGGGACGAGGAGCTAAAACTGGAAAAGGCCTGGGAAAAATCTTGTAAGGGATTCTCCATGAAAATAAGGTTATCTTCAAGAAAGACAGATACGGGCTGGGCCATAAGCCTAGTATACTGCAGAAAAGAGAGGATTATAGAGAAAAGGTAGAGCGAAGGAGAGCCAGATTCAAGGGAATAGATATCCCATGGAAGCCGATGACCTTTCCCCATTTGAGAGATACCTTCTTGTCTGGTGGGATTATCAATGTTGAGCAGAAAGTACATGAAGCAAACCAAAAAAGCAACGAGCTCAATGATGAAGAGGTGTTTAGTGAAATGCTTGAAGGGATGTTTGTCAATATGATATCCAATGATGGAGGTGGCAGCAAGCTTTTAACTGGAATTTGTCCTTGCTTCCTAGGGGAATCACTTAATAACTGGAGTAGTATCGACTTGCCTGTAGTTTTTAGGACGAAAACAGAGTAATGCTTCGAACAAACCCTTTTGCATTTGCCCGCGGGCATTGGGGATCTTCTGTAAAGGGTTACTATGTTAAATCTACTTTAAAAATAAAATAAGATGATGTCTTCTCTGTTTTCTCAAATGGCAAACATATCATTCATTATATACATTTATTATTTGTTCTTATTTTATTTGCTTAATCTTTTATTCATTTCTATTCATTTCATATAAATATCTTTCCCTTCCAAATAAGTTTCCTTTTTAATCTGCACAGGGCCCATACCATTAACTGTATGAATGATTCTGAATCTGACGCCGAGGTGGATTTTCAGCTTCCTTCGTGTTCGGTAGAGTCTGATGAAGGACAAGATGAAAGGAACTATGAAGTTCTAGAAGAATTGCTAAGGATGGTGGAAACTGAGGAAAAGCAAATCCTACCCCACCAAGAAGAAGTAGAGACTCTTAATCTAGGGACCAAAGAAGAAAGTAGAGAAGTGAAGATTGGTGTCGCCCTCTCTCCCAAAACTAGGCATGACCTAATAACACTGCTTCAAGAATTCAAAGACGTGTTCGCTTGGACTTACCAGGATATGCCAGGGTTGAACACAGACATTGTGGTACACAAGCTGCCGATAAAACCAGAATGTAAATTGGTCCAACATAAGCTCAGAAGAATGCAAACTGATATGTTATTAAAAATAAGAGAAGAAGTAAGAAAGCAGTTCGGCGCGGGTTTCTTGAAAGTTGTCAAATATTCTGAATGGGTTGCGAATATAGTTCCAGTGCCAAAGAAAGATGGAAAGGTTCGCATGTGTGTAGACTGCAGAGACCTCAATAGAGCGAGCCCGAAGGATAATTTTCCTTTACCCCACATTGATACCTTGGTTGACAATACGGCAGGGCATTCATGGTTCTCCTTTACGGATGGGTTTTCGGGGTACAATCAAATAAAAATGTACCCGGAAGATATGGAAAAGACTACATTTGTAACTGAATGGGGTACATTATGTTACAAAGTAATGCCTTTCGGACTGAAAAATGATGGGGCAACTTATCAAAGGGCTATGGTGACCCTTTTTCACGACATGATGCACAAAGAAATTGAGGTATACGTGGATGACATGATTGCTAAGTCTAAAATGGAGGAGGAACATATTCAGAATTTGAGAGCACTGTTTCAGAGATTAAGAAAGTACCAATTGAAGCTCAATTCGGCCAAGTGCACATTCGCAGTTACGTCCGACAAGCTCTTGGGGTTTGTAGTTAGTAGACGAGGAATCAAGATCGACCCTGAAAAGGTCAAAGTTATCCACGATCTTCCACCGCCTCAAACACAAAAGGAGGTTAGAGGTTTCTTGGGAAGGCTTAACTATATATCTAGGTTTATTTCTCAATTAACTGACAAATGTGATCCTATTTTCAGACTACTTCGGAAGAATGACTCGGGGGTATGGGATACGAAATGCCAAGAAGCTCTAGAAAAGATTAAGAAATACTTGACGAATCCCCCGATCCTGGCGGCCCCGGTACCTGGCAGACCACTAACTTTGTATTTAATAGTCTATGAAAACTCGATGGGATGCGTCTTAGGGCAACACGACGAATTCGGAAGAAAAGAAAGAACCATCTATTACCTGAGCAAGAAGTTCACCAATTGTGAAACGCGATATCTGCCAGTTCAAAAATTATGATGCACTCTAGTTTGGGTTACAAAAAGGCTCAGACAATACATGTTATATCACACCACTTGGTTGATATCCAAGATGAACTCGTTGAAGTACCTGATGGAAGCACCAGCCCTAACTGGGAAAATGGCCCGTTGGCAAATGCTATTGTCGGAATTTGACATTGTATATGTAAATCAGAAAGCTATAAAGGGAAGCATCATAGCTGACTTTTTAGCAAGCCGTGCATCCGACGATTACGAACCTCTAGGTTTCAAGTTTCTAGATGAAGACCTGATATGTATTACAACTGGAGAGGATGTAGTCCCAGGAGAAAGTTCATGGAAGCTCTACTTCCATGGGGCATCTAATGCCTTAGGTCATGGCATAAGAGAAGTATTGATCTCACCAGAAAATGTCTACTACCCTTTTACGTGTAGATTGGAATTCTTTTGCACAAACAATATAGTCGAATATGAGGCATGTGTCATGGGATTGACCGTGGCTATCGAGTGGAGGAACAAAAGGCTTCAAGTTTTCGGTGATTCATCCTTGGTGATCTACCAACTCCGAGGAGAATGGGAGACTAGAGACCTGAAATTAATTAAATATTATGATTGGATTCAATAGCTCATTAAAGAGTTCGAGGAAATCAGTTTCACCTACCTTCCAAGAGAAGACAATCAAATGGCAGACGCTCTAGCAACTTTGGTCGCAACGTTCAAGACGAGCATGAAGGCAGAAATGAGGCCAGTTGAAATGCAGATTTTTGAAGCGGCATCTCACTGTTGCAACCTGGAAGAGGAAGCTGACGGAAACCCTTGGTATTATGATATTCTGCAATATATCAAACTCCAAGCCTACCCTAAAGAAGCAAACGAGAATGATAAGAGGACTATCAGGAGAATGGCAGCCGGATATGTCTTGGATGGTGAAATTCTATACAAGAAAGGTAGGGACCAAGTGCTATTGAGATGTGTTGATGCGCGAGAGGCAAAACATATTCTTGTTGAAGTACACGATGGGTTATGTGGGACACATGCCAACGGGTGCTCGATGGCCCGAAAAATAATAAGGTATGGCTATTGTTGGTCCACGATGAAGGGAGATTGTATCGACTATGCCAAGAAATGTCACAAATGCCAGATATATGCCGACAAGATCCATTCTCCATCGCTACCTTTGCACACCATGAATTCACCATGGCCCTTTGTAGTATGGGGATGGACGTTATAGGGTAAATTCACCCGAAGGCTTCCAACGGGCATCGTTTCATTCTCGTTGTCATTGACTACTTCACCAAATGGGTAGAGGCAGCCTCTTATGCCAGCATTACCAGGGCAACAGTCTGCAAGTTCCTAAAGAAGGAAATCATTTGTCGGTATGGACTACTAGAGAGGATCATCACCAATAATGCCTCCAACCTAAACAATACGATGGTGGCTGGGGTGTGCGAGCAATTTAAGATAGTGCATCATAACTCAACTGTTTATCGTCCTAAGATTAATAGAGCAGTCGAGGCAGTAAATAAAAACATCAAGAAGATCATATCAAAAACTACAGACACCTTCAAAGATTGGCATGAGAAACTACCATTTGCCCTTTTTGCCTATCGGACGATCATACGCACATCAACCGGGGAAACACCCTACTCTTTGGTTTATGGGACTAAGGTAGTACTACCTATCGAAGTTGAAATCTCGTCGCTTCAAATTATGAATGAAGTAAAGCTGGAAGAAGTCGAATGGGTACAAGCCAGGTATGACCAGCTGAATCTCATTGAAGAAAAAAGGTTGAGAGCCATCTGCCATGGTCAAATATATCAAAAAAGGATGATGCGGGCTTACGACAAGAAGGTTCGCCCACGGGAATTCCGAGAGGGGGATCTGGTGCTTAAAAGGATCTTACCAAATCATAGAGACTCCCTGGGAAAATGGACACCTAATTGGGAAGGGTCGTACATTGTCAATAAGGCTTTTCTGGAGAAGCACTGATCTTAACAGAAATGGATGGGAAGGAGTTGAAAAAACCCAATAAATTCTGACTCGGTTAAGAAATACTACGCTTAAATGAAAGGCACAAACAAAAAAGAAATAAAAAGAAGAAAAAAATAAAAAAGAAAAGAAAATAAGTTCCAAGATGAAAACCCGAAATGGGATTTTTGGAACCAAAAGAGAAATTTGAGCCGAAAACCCATACAGGGCGGTTCAAAAAAAAGTTCCAAGGTCAGACACCCGGAAAACAAGTTTCACTAAAACCAGACACTTTGTGAAGAACTCCAAGCAAGATTTCACCTCAGTCGACAGACTCACGTATCATTCATACAGTGGATATTTAGGCATCATGTAGCATTTCATCATCTCATGTTTGCCATGACTTTACAAAGTTGTTAATAATAACGAAGTACCATTTCGTGTCTTCTCTCGTCATTTCTATAAGTACAAGTAGATTAATGTAGATTCAAGATAAACAAAAGATTCCGTGGTATTACTATGATATATCCTTTGAAATACAGGCAATTTGAAAACAGGAACTCGCCTCAACATTTGGTATGCTCGAGAGAGGATCTCAAGCCTTGTAATGTAAAACCAATACCGAAGCTGGAACTTTACATAAAAAAGCATGGGAACCACGAAATACCCCGGAGCAAGAACTTGAAAATGGGAGAGAGAGAAAAAGAGAAAAAAGAAGAAGAAGAAGAAAGCCAAAGTAGAAGTCAAACATCTTCAAAAGCAAAATCTTAACGATTTGAGGAGAGGAGTCGGGCTGAAAAGACTGAACCCGAGCTTGAGATGACAAGATGCTCTTACAAGAGATCAAGAAATGAAAGCAATGAAGAGTGGGAAAGGTTGATCAAAAGAAAGAAGACAAAGGAAGAAAAAGAGAGAAAAGAAAAAAAGTCATTAATCATGCATCATGCGTAGTTAGACATCCTTAAGATAGGAGCATTCTAACACATAACATTGAACTGAATTGTTTATTTTCTCGATAGGGAGCTCAAAGAGGCTGACAAATGATCAGATTCTGGTTCACCTTTAAATAACGAATTTTTGTCGTAATGACGTACAATGAATTGGGACATTGTCTCAAAATTTTAAAACTCCATAATTTTAAAGATGAAGATTCTTTATAGGAAGGACCTAAAACTGCAAAAAGAAGGTTCTATATAGGAAGAACCTGAGACTCCAGGATGAAGGGTCTATATAGGAAGAGCCTGAGACTTCAAGCCAAAAGGTTCTATATAGGAAGAACCCAAAACTATACGTTTTCAAAGCTGAAGGTTCTATGCATGAGGAACCCATATGCGTTGGAATGTCATAGCGAAGAGTTCTATGTAGGAAGGAGTCGTAACTTTGAGAATGAAGACAACAAGTTCTATACATGAAGGACTTGTAACCTAAAACTACATTGCTGAAGACGAGCTAAAGGTTCTATATAGGAAGTACCCGCAGCTCCAAGGCTTTAGACGGAGGAAGAGTACAACGATTCCATATATGAGGAACTCGCGACTTTGAATCTCCTAGCAAGGGAATGGGATTAAATTAGTGCTTATGATCTTTTCTCTATTCTCGTTTCACCAGAATGAGCAAAGAGGGGCAGCTGTAAACACTAATTTTATTCGGATTATTTAATCCAAAATTTAATCTTTACTATTATCATATATAAATAAAAAAGGAAAAAGACAATATAATAAATAATAAATGAATGTCCATGTCCATTACAACGCCCGATTAGGGCCCAAATTTATACAAAAATAAAATCTTAAATTTGTGTTTTCCCCATCTGCAGTTGTCCCTCCACCATTGGATCTAGATCTGATCCAACGGTCGAGATCCAAAACTGAAGAGGCACGGATCGCGCGTGCATCACACGCGCCGACCATTCGTATACCACGCGCGCGTGCGCGACACGCTGAGGTTGTTGGATTACTCCCCACCACGTGTCCGCATCTGAAGGGTGTCGCGTCGTTGCCAAAAGCCATCGTGACCGTCCGTTTCCAGGTCAAATCCAACCGTCCACCGCCGCGAAATCAACGACCGAGATGCGGCCGACATGCAAGTGGCCAAAAAAATTAAATTGTCAGGAATAGTAGATTATGTTAATCATTTCAACTTTCACGATAAAAAAACAGATGTAAAAGTTAAATCTTTACCACTTATTAGGACCAAGAAATAAAAAAGACTCAGTTTATTAGAGGTAATTATTTTATTTTTTATTTCGCATCTCATGAAAACAAAAAAGAAAAAGGGTAATCGTTTTTTACCTCCCTTTTGGGCTATCATCTCTTTCCCGTTCGGTAACAAGCCTTTCGGTTCCTCTTCGGGTTGTGCATGGTGAATTGAGCGGGCGGAGATGCCGAAAAGGGGTAGGGTTTCTATAAAGAACAAAGGGAAAGGAGAATGGATTTGGGTCTGATAGTGAAACAAAGAAAAAATAAAAAAGGGTTTGGGGGCTCGCCGGCGTCGACCTATGACGGGCTGCGAGGCATGCGACGCCAAAAAACAAAATGATAAAGAGAGACCTTAGGGTTTATGTTTGAAGAAGATAAGAACTAAATGATTCTAATTTTTTAAAGTGTATTTTATATTTTCAGACTATTTTAAAAATGGTTTAATTGCACAATAAGCCCTCCGCGTCACCTTAATCACACAGGAGGCCTTCCGCGTTTCAAATTCCTCTTCCCGGTCCTCCTGGCTTTTTCCCGCTTTGCAATTCGGCCACTAATAATTATTTAATCAGATTATAATAGACTAATTACCTTCCAGCTCCCTGAGAAAGTTGCATGTTTCATTTCCGCATCCGCTTTTTATTTTTATTTAATTTTTGTCACTTTTTTTCTTTTACTCTTTAGTTTATTATTTATTTAATTTATACCCTTTATTTCTATTTTATTTAATTTCAGTAATGTTTTTATATTATATTGTTTAATACATGTTATGTATTTTATTTTTGTGTTATTATTATTTTTATGCATGTTAATACATAAATATGTTATTTAAAATATTATTCATTAACGTTTTGATTATTATTATAACATGTGCATATATATGTATATATTAAAAACAGCTAAAATTAAAATAAAAAAAGATATAAATCTAATTTGCATAATATTTTTAGTACAAGACCTAAAATATGTACACATCCTTTTTTATAATAAATGATGCTTTATTGCTTGCTTTGTTTAATAATTTGTGTTTTTTTAATTATCATAATTTGTTTTATTTCATATATGTTGTTCATGCACAATTAATCATCATGTTTAATTAATTAATTTTAGCACTCAATATCTTGGTATTCTGTTGGGAGTGTTGTCCCAATTATTTGAGCGTCATCTCTTTTGGTACCGTAGGTCGAGAGTTAGGTTGTTCGGTTTGTATGATCATGCATCCATTCATTTAAGGATTATTAATTAAATTGGGCCGAATTTTTAGAATTTTCTAATAAGTGTGTTACGATCTGTTAGGTACCAGTTTTGGGCGGTGTGGGGGTGCTAAACCTTCCCCATCCGTAACCGACTCTCGAACCCATGTTTTGTAGAATCTTTGGTTTTTATTTCATGGTGTCTGGTCTACCTTTTTTTTCTGAACGATCAGTGGCAACTCCAATAAATTATTTAAAAATCCCAATATTTCAAAATATTCTTCTTGAAACCAATTTTACAAAAAAACGAAGAAAAAACACATTTTCGGTTTTTTGTAGTCGCTACAGTAGTTACCCCCTTGGATGGATCACCCAAGATCTCACCACCTTTGACATAGTTTTACTCCCTTGGGTAGCTCACTTCCTTTTCCTCAAGAGACATGTCTTGCAACGCTCAAAGAGACGGTTCTTGTGCTTTTTCCTATTTGGCTGGAATCCCATTCACCTTTGATGATTCTTCACCATCATTGGCTTCAATGATCCCTAGATCATTATCATCACAAGAATCCTTCCTCAAAAGGAGGTTATCATCGAAAACCACATGAATAGATTCTTCTACAACTAAAGTTCTTTTGTTAAACACACGATAGACTTTAGAGTTTAAAGAGTAACCTAGGAAAATAGGTTCATCACTCTTTGCATCAAATTTACCTAAAATATATTTTCCATTGTTTAAAACAAAACACTTGCAACCAAAAGGATGAAAATAGCTAATGTTAGGCTTTTTAGATTTTAAAATCTCATAAGGAGTTTTCTTCAAAATAGGCCTAATCATTACTCGGTTTATAATGTAGCAAGCGGTGTTAGTGGTTTCCGCCCAAAAATACTTAGGTAAATTATTTTCACAAAGCATAGTCCTAGCCATTTCTTTTAAAGTTCTATTTTTCCTCTCAACTACCCCATTTTTTTAGGAGTGCGAGGAGCCGAAAAATTATGGCTAATCTCATTTTCATTACAAAATCTTCAAAATCTATATTTTGAAATTCGGTTCCATGGTCGCTTCTAATATGTGAAATTTTAAGTTCAAGATCATTTTAGGTTATTTTTGAAAATGTGATGAAGTTTTCTAAAGCCTCATCTTTGGTGCTTAAAAAGAGAACCCAAGTATACCTAGAGTAATCATCAACAAGTACAAATGCATATGATTTTCCACCCAAGCTAGTAGTCCTAATTGGCCCAAAGAGATCCATATGGATCAATTGCAAACATCTACTTATAGAAACATCATTAATGGACTTGAAAGAGGCTCTATGTTGTTTACATTTAGCACATGCATCACAAATTTTATCTAATGAGAACATAAGCTTAGGTAGGCCTCTAACTAGATTAAGGGAAACTATTTTTTTCTAAAACGCTAATGCTCGCATGTCTTGGTTTTCTATGTCATAATCATGCATCATTTTCATTTTGTGTAACGCCCTGATTTTGGGCCTAGATGTTTTAGAGTTTGAATCGGGCCGGTCGAGAACGGTTCAAATCTTTAAGGGAGATTTAGGAAACACCTAGTTCAGGATGCTTTAAAAATATAGGAAAATATCTAAAAATCCTCATTTATTATATAAATAATAATGGTGAAAACAATTTTACAAAATATGATTTGGAAATACTACATTTTGGTGTAGTGACCAAATTGCAGTTTTTGCAAAAGTTGACTAGTGACTGTTTTGTAAAGGATTGAAACTTTAAATCTTTAAGGAGCTAATTTTACCAAAATGATTTCCATCAGATTTCTCTTTTATTTGGGAGTTTTTAATAATGTTTTAATTAAGGGAATAAAGGAGAATTAAAAAGAAAATCTATTTTGATTTTTCATAACTACTTTACGTTAGTTTTCTCTCATTTCATTTTCTCTCAACTTCTACTCAACCAAACACATTTCCTTCATCAATTAACCTTTGATTTTCATCTCATTTTCTGAGATTTTATTCTCTTGAGGATTCCTAATCTTTAGCTCATCAGAACCTCCTGTTTTTACCTTGGATTTTCAAATAATCTTGCCCAAATTGAAGAGAAATCAGCCATTAGAGGTAAGCTTCGTCCTTCTCCTCTAATGATCAGTTCTTTACTGAAATTCTCAAGTTATCAATCCTTTGTTAATGATTTTTGAGTTGCTTTAATGTTAGAAACATGAAATTGTGATAAAGCTCAAGATTCTTAGAGACATCTTGATGATTTTCGTAACTCTTGGTAAAGCTCTGTTTTGAGATTGATTTCTAATGTATTTTGGTTGATAATTGATGTTATAAATGAGGTTTTATCAAACAAATCCCGAATAGGTTTGGATACCTAACTTTTACATGCTAGATTTGTGGTTTTTAGGGTGGTTTTGATGTTTTGTTGTTGCTGGAGACATAAGGACGTGTTTATGATGGTTTTTGGTGTTGATTGAGGTTTAGAAATGATTAGAATTGATAGATCTTTTCTGGGATTTGTTTTGGAAGAGTTTGGAGATGATTTCGATTGTTTTGGGTAGCCGAAATAGTGCTTTTGAGTAGAGCAGCGAGTTTGTTTTAGCTGATGATTTCAATGCATGATGATGCATTAATCCTCTACTCTTATGTGTAATAAACAGGGGGACATCTTCGTACACTTTTGGTGTTGATTCGGAAATTTCGGAAGCTTAGATATCATTTCGGCAAGCAAGCGAAACGTAATCGGTGAGGGCAAATGGTTTTAGAAGTCCTTGAGCGACAAAGATACAAAGTTTGGGGATTTAGGATTAGTTTGAAACAACATCCTAAGTCCGGAAGTAAGTATGGCTAGATTTTCTCTCTAATATGTGGTTGGTGCCCCTAAATGCTTTTACATGCTCTTGTTTTGAGATAGACAAATTCCTACTGTTTTATGCATGATTTGTAGCATGAGATGATGCTTTGTAGAGATTTCACGAGATAGCATGTTGCAATAAAGAGTTTTTAAGATTTTGACTTAATGCAAAGCATGAGATATGATTTTGAAATGAGATGAGAAAGATTTGAGAAATGTTGCATAAAAACATTAGGTGAGATGATGTTTTTGACATAATATACTGGCATAGAAGATGAGATAATTACCGAATATAATTGATCAATCAATAGGATGAGAGTGCACTATAAACTAAAAATTTGTACGTGCTCTTTGGAGTCGGGCAATGGGGGTAGTGCCATCCCGATCCAAAGTGAGAATCCGATGATGAGAGATACCATCGGGGTAGGACTTGGTGAAATACCCAAGCTTTGTGGCGATGAGAGATACCGCCATGAGAGTCTGGTGATGAGAGATTCCACTGGGGTAGGACTTGACTTTGAGTCAAGCTAATCCGCATATCCGAGTAAAGATGAAATGTGAAATGCCAATATAATATATGAAAATGTATTTGATTCACTTGTACCAAATGTTGAGATGTTTGTGCTATGAGAAATGTATATGAGATTTATGGTATGAAATGCTTTTGTTTTCATTAAGCATGTGTATGGCTTTGCCATGAGTTTTGCATTGGTTTAATGCATGAGATAGAATAAAGGTACATGTGTTTTCAAATGGAGAGTTGCTTTGAAATGGTTTTCAAGCATGAGGTAGAATGAGCATGTTGTTGAAAATGGCTTTCGGAAAAGGGTTTTTAAAGATGCATTGTTGTGTTGGTTTTCTTTAGAGCTTGCCTCACTAAGCAAATATGCTTACGCTCTCTTTTATCAACAATGCAGATAATTGAGACGAGTTTGGGCAGCGGGAAGGCTAAGGACATCCAAGGAAGTGAAAAGCTCATGTATGGTGATGTTTTCACATACTTTAGTATTGATATTTGGCAATGGGGATCTAAGGTTGTTTTTGGGAGATGTGTTTTGAACTCCAAATGTTTGTGGCTAGTTTAATATGGTTTTTGAAGTTTGTAAATGGCCTTTATGGTTTTGTTTGAGGTTTGAGACTTTTGTATGGTTTATGTGACTAGGAGCATGCCTATAGACTCAATGCTATTATGATTGATGCCATGCTCTAGCTTAAGCTTCTTAATAATGCTCTTTGATGTTTATTCTTGTTGCTGGTGTGAATTGGTATGAATTGGGATGTGTTTGAATGTGTAAACATGTGAAAATTTAGAAAATTGAGAAGTTGCAGGGCAGGGTGTATCGAAACACCCTTAACTGTTTCGAAATAGGGGCCTGAAATGGCCATAGCGTTTCGAAACAGATAATAATGTTTCAGAACACTTTAGCTACTGGAGAGGCTTGTTTCGATTCTGGTCTCGGAACGCACCCGAGTACCGAAACGGTCAACTCCGTTCCGATACGGTCGTTTCAATACAAGGGCCAGCATTTCGAAATGGTTGATCGTTGGCCTTCATTTTGAATTGTTTCGAGTTCTCATTTCTTACATTTTAGTCCTTGTTTGTTATGGAAGCAATTGGTAGAGTTTGGAATGTCCAATTAAGCTGATAATTGACAGAGATGCATGTAAACTAACTAATTACATATTGGTAAGCTTAAAATCTGCAAAGTTCTCACAATTCGCAAAGTTTATGTTTCGGTCACTAAAGGTGTAAATCTTACAATTGAATCTCTAACTGAATTCCGATCGTTGTGCCTTTCTTTCCTTTGATTCTCGAGTAATCACATAAGCTTAATGTTGCATCTAGAAAAGTTAAAATGAAAAAAGGGTCGTTAATCAAGGTTGACTTTGGTTTTCCCTGTGTAATCTTCGTGGTTCGGGTCAAGCGTCTAGGTCGGGCCGGGGGGTTGCATTTGTTGGTATCAGAGCCAGGTTAGCGAATATTTGGGGCTTGGTAAGTGGTTAATGTGTGTGATTATGAATGATTATTACATTTTGGTGAAAATATGATGTATGATTGTGGATGTTTGGTTCTAATGAGATGAAATTGTGATGTTATGCTATGTTTGGGTATAGTTGGGGATCCCATTGCCATATCATTACAATTGGAAAGAATTGTTTTCAAAAATGAGCTTGAGTACTTTGATTACTTGCCTTATTTTGCCTAATTGAATTTATTGTATTTTGTCAGTTGTATTGTTTTCTTATGGGGCCACGTAGAGAGCTTAGAATTAATACTCGTGCTACGGCTGAGAACGAGAATGCTGAGAATGTTGAGGATTTGCATCCTTCTCCTCCTGGTGGACCACCCGGTGGTGGTGGAGCAGGGGTTGGTGCTGCGGGGGCAGGTGCTGGGGTTGCTGGACCCGAGGGAGTGCAGGGGCAAGTTGCTCCTGATATGTCTGTGTTGATACAAGCTATTGCTGGAGCTTTTCAGGCAGCAGTAGCTGGAGCTCATGGAGTTGCACCTCAGGATGGTGCTAGCGTGAGGTTGACGTTGGAGCGACTTCGCAGTTTGGGAGGAACTGAGTTCAGGGGGCTGACTCCGGAATGTTACGAGTCTTGGCTGGAAAGTACCAAGAGGATTCTCGGTCAGTTGAACTGTAATAATGTTCAGAAGTTGGGATGTACTGTGTCTTTGTTACATGATGATGCATATACGTGGTGGATGACCACAATAGCGGGGATGGATGATGATGAAGTGACTTGGACATTCTTTTTTAATGCATTCAAGCGAAAGTATTTGGGAGTTCGTTACCTCGATGAGAAAAGGAGGGAATTCATGTCCCTTGTGCAAGGGAGTATGTATGTGGCGGAATATGAGATACAATTTGTACGCCTTAGCCAATATGCACCCGAGCTTATTCCTAGCGAGCGGGAGAGATGTGAACGTTTCCGTTATGGGCTGGTGGCTGATGTGAAAACCTATATGCTCGCAGCAGACTATACTGATTTTGATGTCTTGTTCACCAGAGCCAAGGACATTGAGATGAATCTTGGTCTGGCAAGCCGAGCGGGAGGATTTTGCTCAGGGAAACGAGTTGTATAACGTGATCTTGGTAGAGATCGGTACAAGAGGCACAAGGATAGAAGGTCACATGTCGATGCTAGACATGGGGGTGGTAACCCTGGTAGAGGTCAGCAAGGACCAAATGCTTTCATGCGGACTCCTGAATGTAATCAGTGTGGTAGAAGGCACACTGGTGAGTGTTGGGGTAATCTTGGTACATGCTGGAATTGTTGTAATTGTGGGCACATGAAGAAGGATTTTCCACAACCGTTGAGCGAAGGCCAGGCTCCGGTGAGAACAGCTGAGCCACAGAGAGGTCGTGGGCACGGCCGTGGGAACTTCCAACGCAGAGATGAAAGTGGAAGGAATGTAGCACATGTGGTGGTTGTTCAGCCTGAAGGTGGTGGCCAGGCTCGAGTGTATGCCCATCGAGAAGGGAGGAATGACACGGACGTGATCGCAAGTACCTTTACTTTGCAATCCTTTTCATTACTTTCTTTGATTGATTCTGGATCTACACACTCGTACATATTGCGTGAACATGCTCAAATGCTTGGTTTGCTTGTTGAGTCTTTGGATGTAGGTATGCGTGTGACTAGTTCCTTTGGTGAGACGGTTGTAACAAGAAGATTGTATAGGAGATGCCCCTTGAAGGTGCAAGAGCATGTGTTTCTAGTTGATCTTATGGAATTGTCATTCTATGGATTCGATGTAATTCTTGGCATGGATTGGCTTGATGAGCATATGGCCGTTGTGGATTTTGAAAGCAAGCGAGTTTCGTTGAAACGTGCGGATGATTATGAGGTGGTGGTGGTAGGAGAAAATGTGAAGTTCTTGTCTAATGTGGTGTCGACGCTTGAAGCAAGCCGGATGTTACGTCAGGGATGTGAGGCACATCTAGCCTTTGTTATGAATCCTAGTACAAAGGAGGTTCGTGTACAGGATATAATAATCGTATGTGAATTCCCAAAAGAGTTTTCGGAGGAATTACCGGGTTTGTCGCCTAGTCGAGAGGTTGAATTTGGTATTGAGTTGTATGAGAACACAACTCCGATGTCCATTTCTCCCTATCGCATGGCACCCAAGGAGTTGAAGAAGTTGAAGGCACGGCTTCAGGAGTTGCTTGACCGGGGCTTTATTCAGCCTAGTGTGTCACATTGGGGTGCATCGGTCTTGTTTGTTAAGAAGAAAGATGGCACGATGAGGATTGATTATCGTCAGCTGAATAAGTTGACTATTAAGAACAAGTATCCTTTGCCGAGGATTGATGATCTTTTTGATCAGTTCCGAGGAGCGGTTGTGTTTTCAAAGATAGATTTGCGGTCAGGATATTATCAGCTAGAGGTGAAGGATGTGGATGTGCCGAAAACAGCCTTTTGAACAAGATACGGGCATTATAAATTTCTGGTGATGCCGTTCGGATTGACGAATGCTCCTACTACATTCATGGATATGATGAACAGGGTGTTTCATGAATTCTTAGATAAGTTCGTTGTGGTGTTCATAGATGATATCCTTGTGTACTCTCGTACTGATGAGGAGCATGAGGAACATTTGAGGATCGTTTTGCAAGCGTTGTTAGAAAATCAGCTTTATGCTAAACTGAGCAAATATGAGTTTTGGCTAAAGCAAGTTGTTTTTCTTGGTCATGTGGTTTCGGCTGAAGGGATTCGTGTTGATCCTCAGAAGATTGAGGCGGTGGTGAATTGGAAGCCTCCTAGGTCTGTTCATGAGGTTCGTAGTTTCCTTGGGTTGGAAGGTTAATACCGGAGATTCGTGGAGGGATTTTCTAAGATTGTTGCCCCTTTGACGAAGTTGTTACAGAAGGATGTTAAGTATGAATGGACGGAAGCGAGACAACAAGCTTTTGAAAAGCTAAAGACAATTTTGACGCATGCTTCTATCTTGGTTCAACCTGAATCAGGAAAAGAGCTTGTGGTGTATAGTGACGCATCCTATGTTGGTTTGGGGTGTGTGTTAATGCAAGAGGGTTGAGTAGTGGCCTATGCATTGCGACAGTTGAAGGTACATGAGCGCAATTACCCTACGCATGACATTGAGCTGGCAGCGGTAGTTTTTGCTTTAGAGATTTGGAGATATTATCTCTATGGTGAGAAGTGTATTGTGTACACGGATCATAAAAGTTTGAAGTATCTTATGTCTCAGAAGGAGTTAAATCTTAGGCAACGACGTTGGGTGGAGTTGCTTAAGGATTACGATCTGACGATCGAGTATCATCCAGGTAAGGCTAATGTTGTGGCTGATGCTTTGAGCAGGAAAGTGGCGGTGGAATTAAGGGCGATGTTTGCTAGCTTTAGCATATTGCAAGATGGTGGTCTTGTTGCTGAATTGCAAGTGAAACCATCTCTAGTTCAGTTGATAAAGGATAAACAATTGTTGGATGATTCTTTGGTGCCACATGTTCAGAACATCGTAGAAGGTAGGCCTTTGGGTTTCTGTTTTGATGATGATGGTGTTTTATGTTTTGAGAGTCGGATAGTGGTGCCGAATGATATTGAGTTAAGGCGCACTATTCTGACTAAAGCTCATAGTAGTCCTTTTGCTATGCACCCTGGTAGTACAAAGATGTACCGTGATTTGAAGGATGAGTACTATTGGGTGGGATTGAAGAAAGATGTCATTGAGTATGTTAGCAAATGCATGGTGTGTCAGCGGGTTAAGGCTGAACATCAATTTCCTTCAGAGTTTTTGCAGCCGTTAAGGATTCCTGAATGGAAATGGGAGAGGATCACTATGGACTTTGTGTCTGGTTTGCCTTTATCGCCATCAAAGAAGAATTCTGTTTGGGTGATTGTGGATCGCCTTACGAAGTGTGCGCATTTCTTGCCTGTGCATACTACATACACCTTGGATAAGCTTGCAGAGTTGTACATTGTTGAGATTGTACGTTTGCATGGGGTGCCAAAATCTATAGTGTCGGATAGAGATCCGAAGTTCACCTCAAGGTTTTGGGAGTGTTTACATCAAGCTTTAGGTACGCGGCTGAATTTCAGTACTTCTTATCATCCGCAAATGGATGGACAGTCGGAGCGTGTTATCCAAGTGCTTGAGGATATGTTGAGGTGTTGTGTTATTGAATTTCAAGGCTCTTGGGAGAAGCACTTGCCTTTGGTGGAGTTTGCTTATAATAACAGTTACCAGGAAAGTATTCAAATGGCACCTTATGAGGCATTATACGGGAGGAAGTGACGAACTCCTCTTTGTTGGGCTGAAATGGGATAAAAGTTGGTCTCGATGCCGACTTTATTAAAAGGAACCACCGAGAAGGTGAAGCTCATTTGTGAACGTTTGAAGGCAGCATCAGACCGGCAAAAGTCTTACGTGAATTTGAAGCGTAAAGAGATAGAATTTGTTGTGGGCGAGTGTGTGTTTTTGAAAGTTTCACCTTGGAAGAAGGTGATGAGATTTGGCCGGAAGGGCAAGTTGAGCCCAAGGTTCATTGGACCATACGAGGTGATAGAACGTGTGGGTCTTGTTGCCTGCAAGCTGAGACTACCTCAAGAGTTAGAAAAGATACATAATGTGTTTCGTGTATCCATGCTTCGGAGATATAGATCGGATATGTCGCATGTTATGCATGTGGAAGAGGTTGAGTTGAATCCAGACTTGACGTATGATGAGGAGCCTGTTGAGATTCTGGATTCGGATAGTAAGGTTCTTCGTGGTAAGACCATTGAGCTGGTCAAAGTCTTGTGGAGGCATTGTGGTGTTAAGGAAGCCACGTGGGAAAGGAAAGATGACATGAAGAAGCAGTTTCCTTACCTTTTTTCTCCAGGTAAATTTCGAGGACAAAATTTCTTAAGAGTGGGAGAGTTGTAACGCCCTAATTTTGGGCCTAGATGTTTTAGAGTTTGAATCGGGTCGGTCGAGAACGGTTCGAATCTTTAAGGGAGGTTTAGGGAACACCTAGTTCGGGATGCTTTTAAAATATTGGAAAATATCTAAAAATCCTCATTTATTATATAAATGATTATGGTGAAAACAATTTTACAAAATATGATTTGGAAATACTACATTTCGGTGTAGTGACCAAATCGCAGTTTTTACAAAAGCTAACTAGTGACTGTTTTGTAAAGGATTGAAACTTTGAATCTTTAAGGAGCTAATTTTACCAAAATGTTTTCCATCAGATTTCTCTTTAATTTGGGATTTTTTAATAATGTTTTAATTAATGGAATAAAGGAGAATTAAAAAGAAAATCTATTTTGACTTTTCATAACTACCTTACGTTAGTTTTCTCTCATTTCATTTTCTCTCAACTTCTACTCATCCAAACACATTTCCTTCATCAATTAACCTTTGATTTTCATCTCATTGTCTGAGATTTCATTCTCCTAAGGATTCCTAATCTTTAGCTCATCAGAACCTCTAGTTTTTACCTTGGATTTTCAAGTAATCTTGCCCAAATTTAGGAGAAATCAGCCATTAGAGGTAAGCTTCGTCCTTCTCCTCTAATGATCAGTTCTTTACTGAAATTTCCAAGTTATCAATCTTTTGTTAATGATTTTTGAGTTGCTTTAGTGTTAGAAACATGAAATTATGATAAAGCTCAAGATTCTTGGAGAGATATTGATGATTTTCGTAACTCTTGGTTAGGCTCTGTATTGAGGTTGATTTCTAATGTATTTTGGATGATAATTGATGTTATAAATGAGGTTTTATCAAACAAATCCCGAATATGTTTGGATTCCTAAGTTTTACATGCTAGATTTGTGGTTTTGGGGGTGGTTTTGATGTTCTGTTGTTGCTGGAGATATAAGGACGTGTTTATGATGGTTTTTGGTGTTGGTTGAGGTTTAAAAATGATTAGAAATGATAGATCTTGGATGGGCTTTGTTTTGGAAGAGTTTGGGGATTATTTCAGTTGTTTTGGGTAGCCGAAATGGTGCTTTTGAGTAGAGCATCGAGTTTATTTGTGTAGCTGATGATTTCAATGCATGATGATGCATTAATCCTCTGCTCTTATGTGTAATAAACAGGGGGACATCTTCAGACGCTTTTGGTGTTGATCCGGAAATGCCGAAAGCTTAGATATCATTTCGACAAGCAAGCGAAACGTAATCGGTGAGTGCGAATGGTTTTAGAAGTCCTTGAGGGACAAAGATACAAGGTTTGGGGATTTAGGATTGGTTGAAACAACATCCTAAGTCCGGAAGTAAGTATGGCTAGATTTGGTCTCTAATATGTGGTTGGTGCCCCTAAATATTTTTACATGCTCTTGTTTTGAGATAGACAAATTCCTACTGTTTTATGCATGATTTGTAGCATGAGATGATGCTTTGTAGAGATTTCACGAGATAGCATGTTGCAATAAAGAGTTTTTGAGATTTTGACTTAATGCAAAGCATGAGATATGATTTTGAAATGAGATGAGAAAGATTTGAGAAATGTTGCATAAAAACAGTAGGTGAGATGATGTTTTTGACATAATATATTGGCATAGAAGATGAGATGATTACCAGATATAATTGATCGATCAATAGGATGAGAGTGCACTATAAACTAAAAATTCGTACGTGCTCTTTGGAGTCGGGCAATGGGGGTAGTGCCATCCCGATCCAAAGTGAGAATCCGATGATGAGAGATACCATCGGGGTAGGATTTGTTGAAATACCCAAGCTTTGTGGCGATGAGAGATACCGCCATGAGAGTCTGGTGATGAGAGATTCCACTGGGATAGGGCTTGACTTTGAGTCAAGCTAATCCACATATCCGAGTAAAGATGAAATGTGAAATGCCAATATAATATATGAAAATGTATTTGATTCACTTGTACCAAATGTTGAGATGTTTATGCTATGAGAAATGCATATGAGATTTATGGTATGAAATGCTTTTGTTTTCATTAAGCATGTGTATGGCTTTGCCATGATTTTTGCATTGGTTTAATGCATGAGATAGAATAAAGGTACATGTGTTTTCAAATGGAGAGTTGCTTTGAAATGGTTTTCAAGCATGAGGTGGAATGAGCATGTTGTTGAAAATGGCTTTTGAGAAAGGGTTTTTAAAGATGCATTGTTGTGTTGGTTTTCTTTAGAGTTTGCCTCACTAAGCAAATATGCTTACGCTCTATTTTATCAACAATGCAGATAATTGAGACGAGTTTGGGCAGCGAGAAGGCTAAAGACATCCAAGGAAGTGAAAAGCTCATGTATGGTGATGTTTTCACATACTTTAGTATTGATATTTGGCAATGGGGATCTAAGGTTGTTTTTGAGATATGTGTTTTGATCTCCCTATGTTTATGGCTAGTTTAATATGGTTTTTGAAGTTTGTAAATGGTCTTTATGGTTTGGTTATAGGTTTGAGACTTTTGTATGGTTTATGTGACTAGGAGCATGCCTATAGACTCAATGCTACCATGATTGATGCCATGCTCTAGCTTAAGCTTCTTAATAATGCTCTTTGATGTTTATTCTTGTTGCTGGTGTGAATTGGAATGAATTGGAATGTGTAAACATGTGAAAAACCAGAAAAATGAGAAGTTGCAGGGCAGAGTGTATCGAAACACCCTTAACTGTTTCGAAACAGGGGCCTGAAATGGCCATAGTGTTTCGAAACGGTTAATAGTGTTTCGGAACACTTTAACTACTGGAGAGGCATGTTTCGATACTGATCTCAGAACGCACCTGAGTACCGAAACGGTCAACTCCGTTCCGATACGGTCGTTTCGATACAAGGGTCAGCGTTTCGAAACGGTTGACCGTTGGCCTTCATTTTGAATTGTTTCGAGTTCTCATTTCTTACATTTTAGTCCTTATTTGTTGTTGAAGCAATTAGTAGAGTTTAGAATATCCAATTAAGTTGATATTGACAGAGATGCATGTAAACGAACTAATTACATATTGGTAAGCTTAAAATCTTCAAAGTCCTCGCAATTCATAAAGTTTACGTTTTGGTCACTAAATGTGTA
The DNA here is from genome assembly GCA_958450335.1 of Hibiscus tridactylites. Classification (NCBI taxonomy): domain Eukaryota; kingdom Viridiplantae; phylum Streptophyta; class Magnoliopsida; order Malvales; family Malvaceae; genus Hibiscus; species Hibiscus tridactylites. Next base: position 34,848,826 of record OY288267.1, on the reverse strand, counting down.
AATTTTATAATTGAATCCCTAAATGAATTCTGATCGTTGTGCCTTTCTTTCCTTTGATTCTTGAGTAATCACATAGGCTTAATGTTGCATCTAGAAAAGTTAAAATGAAAAAAGTCGTTAATCAAGGTTGACTTTCGGGTTGACTTTGGTTTTCCCCGTGTAATCTTCGTGGTTCGAGTCAAGCGTCTAGGCCGGGATGAGGGGGTTACATAGCATGTCTTGGTTTCCTATGCCATAACCATGCATCATTTTCATTTTGTGCAACTAAGCATGCATGGGATGTATGAATGTCATCTAGATGCACCATATAAATATTGCCTATGCGATGACTAATAAGCATTGTTTTGTTAGATTTAATGTCTACTATTCTACACCCATTTACATCAAACATGACATTAAACCCTTTTATCACATAATTGACTAATGCTCAACCAATGGTGTTTTAGACCATTGACATGCAAGACATTTTCAATAAGTATGGAAGAGCGATTACCTATGGAGCCAATACCTTCAATGTGACCTTTGGAGTTGTCACCAAAAGTTACTACTCCTCCAATTTTTGGCTTTAATTCCATGAATCGACTCTTGTCTCTGATCATGTGTCTCAAGCATACACTATCAAGGTACCATGAATTTTGACTTTGTGATTTGGCCTTGTATCAATGCCCCCCTACAAACAAAGAGTTTAAACTTTGATTTTTGGTACCCAAATCATTTTGGGTCCATGAGTGTTAGCTCCCAAAAGCTTGGTTCCCTTAGGAATCCAAGACTACAAGGCATTAACATTATTAGATTTTACAAGTTCCTTAGGAACTCATACACTTCTAATCTTTTTAGTCCTAGAATGCCTATAGGAGCCACTTTGTTTGTAGTTCAAATTCTTTCTTTTTGTAAAGTTGGTTTTTGAAGATTCACCTTTTTCAAGCTTTGAAGAACCAACACTTTTGAAAGAATTTTTAAGCCCATTCACCAATTTTTGGTGTTCATTGTTACATTGAGAAAGAAGGTTGTTCAAATTAATATTTTCTTTTTCAAAGAACTTTAGATCATCTTGCAAGCTTAAAACCTTTTTTCTCAAAATCTTAGTTAGTTTTAGAGAGTAAATCGTTTTGAGCTCTCAAATCTGAAATGACCTTTTTGTTTTTCAAAACGGGCTCTTTATATTTTTCTACTAACTCATCATATACCTCTTGTAACTCATCATATGCATCATGCAATTCATCAAATGTAAAATCATAGCAAAATGAGTTAGAGGTTACCATAGAATCCTCCTCAAGAGCCATGAAGCAAAGGTTGGCCACATCGTGTTCCTCATCCTCGGATGACTCCTCATCACTCAAAGTAGCAATCTTCTTCTTCTTCTTCTCAAAGCCCTTCTTCTTGAGTTGAGGGCAATCGGAACGAATATGACCCGGCTTCTTGCACTCAAAGCAAATGATAGGATCATTTTCCTCTTCTTTGCTCTTGTTCTTGAAGTCTATCTTTCTTTGAAATCTCCTCTCTCGGTTAGACTTCATGAACCGTGAGAAGCGTTTGGCTATCATTGCCAACTCCTCGAAATCATCCTCATCACTAGAAAAGCTCTCCTCTTGTAGAGAGGCATTGAGAGCAACTCCTAGCTTATTTTTCTTGTCCACCTCTTGCTTCTCTATTCTTCTTTCTTCTTTCTTTTTTTCCTCTTCTCTTCCTTGTTTCATAATCTCATGAATAAGGAGAGAACCAACTAGCTCATCAAGCTTCAAGGTCTTCAAATTCTAAGCTTCGATGATGGACGTTCTTTTACCATCCCAAGATTTCGGGAGAGAATATAGAAGCTTCCTAACTAGCTTGTCTTCGGGAATCACTTCACTAAATCCTTTTAGCCATTGACGATGATCGAAAATCTATCAAACATGTTGAAGACACTCTCATCGGGATCCATCTTGAAATTCTCATAATTCAAATTTGGTAGCCCGATCTTCGTCTCCTTAACATCGCTAGTCCCCCCGTATGTTGTCTCAAGAGTGTCACACACTTCTTTGGCGCTCTCGATTGAAGAAACCTTAGAATAGATGTCTGGATCAAGTGCACAAAAGATGATGTGCAATACTTTATCGTTGACTTGTATCCTTCTTCTATCTTATTCGGTCATATTGTGTAAAGGTTTTCTCCTAAGTCTAGAAAAGGGGAAGATCAACTAGTGAAGTTGTTTGGAAAATCCTTAGTGGGAGCTAAGGTAGTGGATGTAGAGTTCATTTAGAACTTGAACCACTATAAGTGCCTTTGTCTTCAATTTTTATTTTACCAATTCACTACCAACCAATTTAAAAATCCAATTCACCCCCTCTTGGCATTTACCGATTCAACGATCCACTCAACAATTGGTATCAGAGCCTACCTCTTTTTGAGGATTAACAACCACAAGAGGAGATCCTAGAAGAGTGATCAAATTTCTAGTCAAGCCATGACATCTACCTCAACCTCCAACCTCTACGAGTCTCAATCCACCACTAAACCATCGTTCTTCAATGGGGACAACTACCCATATTAGAAGAATATGATGCATCTCTTCATCAAATCCACCGATTACATGGTTTGGGATGTAGTTGAAGAAGGGCCTCACATTCCGATGAAAAGAAATGATGAAGGAAGACTTGTCCCGAATGTGAAATTGGAGAAGAATGTGGCAATTACAATATATCTCTCAAGACAAATATTGTCCAAATTACAAGCACTCAACCCAATTAAATCTGACAAATAGGAAATTACAAAGAAAGACAATTGGGGTTTTACAAGGATATTGAAATTAAGCACTTGAGCTTGGATTTGATGTAGGATTGTTTCTCTTAGGATCAATAATTGTTGCTGGTTGTTTTTAGACTCCCTTTTATACCTTCTCAATCAATTCTAGTCGTTGGGTGGTTGCCATCATAAATATAAATGTTGGGATGCAATCTTCCCACCATAAATGCACTTCTGCAACTACCCGTTTCGAAACACTTGTACATGTTTTGAAACAGACCAAAATAAAAATAGTTGTTGGGGTGTAATTAAGAAACCGTATCGAAACGGATACGATTGTTTCGATACGCTAAGAGCTCGTTCTGAAACGGCTTGATATCCGTTCCAAAACAATTTGAAACTGTCAAAACCTGTATCAAAACGTGCTTAAATCGTTTCGATACGTCTTAACCATTTTATGAAAATCAGTTATAAATTGCAACGGTCACAAATTTTAAATCCAAGTTCAAATCTTGTTTCGAAACGTTTGAGGTCGTTTCGATACAGCCGTATCGAAACAGATCTGCTTGTTCCGTTGTTCTTCATCCGTTTCGAAACATGGTGTCATGTTTCGATACTATTGTATCAAAACGAGAAGACTCGTTTCGAAACCAATGTTAACAGTTTCAAAACGTTCCGAAACACCCAAGGGCTGTTTCGAAACGGTGACTTGAAAATCACTATTTTGACTTGGAAAACACTTAGAAAAATTTGTATAACCATTTGGTTTTGACTTGACCACTTTGCTTAAAAGTTTTAGGAAGTTTTGAGGACTTAAAAATTTATTTTCTATTTCTAATTTAGTCCTTAAATCCTTTGTTATATCAAAATCAATTCTTTGGTTTTACAGATATGTTCAATTAAAATTTCAGTATCCAAAATTCGTATCGAAACGCTATAGGGCGTATCGATACGCTTGGGCGATTTGGTTAAGTTTAGCTTGAAGCACTTAAAAAATTCTTTGGGGTTTAAATTTCGACTTTGAAACAATTTTTCCTTGTCATGTGTGAGAATTTTGAGTACTTAAATTTTTAATTACTTTTATAAATTGGTCATTGAATAATTTGTTATATCAAAATCAAACATAAATTTTACGATATTTATATGATCATGTTAACTTCAAAAGTAAATCATAATAAACTTATTAAACATATGATAGTAAGTAATTTTAAAAAATATATTAACAATTTAAAGATTGGATTAGAATTTTAAAAAAAAACTGATTTTTTTATTAAAAAAAATTAAGTGATACTAAATCTCAAATAGTCTACCACTATTATTTGTTTGTTTGTTTGTTCATTTGGGCCATTAAGGGGGAAAATCGTTTTAATTTGCGGACCAAATCCAGCAAACCCAAACATTGTTGAATCTGGACCGGATCATACCGGCCTCCTACTAGGGCTTAATAGGTCATATATAATGGTGCAGATGAAAAATCTTTACCAGCCATTCATTGCCGCCTCTGCATATCCGGCTAGTGTTCAACGATTAACACAGGAACAGGAGGCAGCAAGTTTTCGTTTATCGTATCACCATGAGAGCCAAGGTAGTTTATTAAAAAAAGCATTAAATAAAATCTTCTGTTTTTGTCTGAATTGTTACAATAGATCTTTGAATGCTGTTTTTTTTGTGGCATCTTGCATGATCTGTAAACAGTGGAAGAAGAAGCGCATGAGAAGACTGAAGAGGAAGCGCCGAAAGATGAGACAGAGATCCAAGTAGACGGAAGCAACTCCCCTGTTCTACGAGGTTTCTTAATGTCTTAGCTAATTTGGTGTGCTTTTAGGGTCCAGTTTTAAGCTCTGTTTTTGTTTCTGTTGGTGCTAATCCGACTGTCGATGTTTCATTGTTGAGTTATCAAAATGGTACTCTTTACTTGTGCTTTTTGTGATTTGGTATATTTAGTGAATGTATTGATTTACATTTTGCTATCACTCTTTAGGCCCATATCATTTCTATTTACAGATTATATATATGTTATGAGGTCCATCATTTTGAATACGGACTCAGATTGTTTTGGTTTTGTGGATAATGCCATTGCCAACTTGGATTGAGTCTTTCTTATTCCAGGTTACTTGTTCAGATCTAGTTTGCGTAAAAATTCGGATTGTTGACCTAATAAGCCTCAATTGGTTTGGATCCGATTCGGATTAATTGGTCAAGTTTTTGAAATTGAGATAGAATTAACATTTGTAACAATACTTGGATGCGGCTTTGTTTACTTTGCAACATGCAATGGTGAATGGATTGAAAACTGAGGGAGCTACCCGGTTTGCTACTAAGGTTGTGTTTTTAGTTGCTGCGTACGCTCCAATGATCAACAGTTTGATCTTTAACGGGTGTTTGCCTATTATTTTTAGGAAAAACTACACTGGTAGTCCCCAAACTATTACTATTTTCCTATTTTAGTCCCCAAACTATGTTTTTCGGCAAAATCGTCCCTACTGTTACATAGTTTTTATGTTTTGGTCCCCGGCGTTAAATAACTAACGATTTTGCTGATGTGTTATTTTTTTTAAGAGGAGAGAGAAATGATTAAAAAATATTTAAAAAATGTCATGTCAGCAAAATCGTTAGTTATTTAACGTTAGGGGACTAAAACAGGAGAACTATGTAACATAAGGGACGGTTTTGCCGAAAAATATAGTTTATGGACTAAAATAGGAGAACGGTAATAGTTTGGGGACCACCGGTGTAGTTTTCACTTATTTTTAATGCCCAAATAAGTGTTTGGTGACTACTAAAAAATTCAGCTTTGGCTAACGACCGTTTGGGGTGTTTACCACGGCAACCCAAAAGAAGCTTAAATAATAAGTGATGCATTAGTAAGTGGACCAAAGTTACTCGAACTGGATTTGGAAGAAGAAGAAAAATCGAATGCAATTCAGCCACTCGTTTCATGTCATAATTTACACAATTCGATACGATCACTTATTAAAAAATAAAAAGCTGAAAGTTATTATGATTAATTATGTGTTATTCTGATAGGCTTAGGTATATATTTAGTACTTAAACTAGACATTTTCTCTTAAGTTAGTACTTAAAGAAATTTTCTTTTTAAGTTGGTACTTGAATTAGGCATTTTCTCTCAAGTTGATATTTAAAGAATTTTTGCTCCTAAGTTGTTACTTGAACTAGACACCTTCTCCCAAATTAATATTAAAATTTATACATTCTATCAATTTAATCCTAATTTGAAACAATTCAATAAAATCAACCATCTGTATTTAAAAATCCTATCAATTTATTATTTGTTATTCTCCTAAATTGTTTGTTCTTCTACAAATGTTATTTCACTCTCTTGGTATAACAAAGTTTAAAAATAACATGTTTTATGGTAAAATTTAGTCATCCCATTGTTGTTTTGATCCTTAAGGCTTGCTTGATTTGGCAGTATCGTAATAATGGTTAAATTGGCAATTTTTTTAAAATATATAAGGGTTAAATTTATTGAATTATTTCAAATTAGAACAAAAGTAATAGAATGTATAAGTTTTGAAGATTAAATATGTTAATAAAAGTATCAAAAAAATGATGGAATTAAAGTTTGAGTACCAAAACAGGACAAAAAAAAAACTTTAGGTTTTAATTTGAGAAAAAAAATTAATTCATATACCAATTTGAGAGAAAAAATATAATTTATTACCAAAATATATATTTAAGCCTTTCTCAAAATTTTCAACTCTTAAAACTCAGAAGTATAATTAAGATTTTATTTTTGAACAATTCCTACTTAATAGAGGGGAAATTGCTCCTAATGACTATAATTCACAACTTAGGAAAATAAAAAGTGTCAATTGAGAGGTTTTAATTCCTTGTTGTAGTGATTGTTAATATGATTGGGATATTTTTATTATACTCGATTTAGTGGAATCAATCAATTATAAAGATTATTAAAACATATTATATTCATATACCAATTTGGGACAAGAGTATAATTCAGTACTAAAATGTATATTTAAGCCTTCTCAAAATTCTCAACTCTTAAATACTTAAAAGTATAATTATGATTTTTTTTAATAATTCCTACATGGAGGAGAGAAAAAGAAAATTTTGTTTTTATGGATCTAGAATTCACAAGTTAAGAGGAAGAGAAAGTATCAACTAAGAACTTTTAACTATTTGTTCTAAAAATTGTTGATATAAATAAGATATTTTTGTTATACTCAATTTATTATAAAGATTATCTAAACATATTATATGCATGTAATGTAATGAGATAGGATTTAGTTATACAATGTAAAACTAATTATTTTACACTGGTTTGGATTATTGGATGAGTGTAAATTAATGAATGAAAAATAAAAATTGAAAAATGAAGAAGAGAAAGAAAAAAACAATGAATAATCTCAACCATAAATTTAGATTAATCAAATAGTCTAAAATTAGTGTAGGATATTTTAGTTTTTAAATTGTATAAGTGAATTCTATTCCATATATAATAATTAATAACTACATCGACATTTAGTTATTGTGTAACTTTTCAATTATAATACATATAAGTTTTATAAACAAATTTCATTGAGTCCAATTTGAATTTAAGTAGTGTTCAACTAAATCAGATTACGAAGATTCATTAATTAATTGAGTCGATAATAATATTTATATTATCTTATTTTGTATAAATTCGAATTTCAACATTTATTTTAAAAAAATAATTATCTCTCTTTTTAATAAAAAATTAAATTCAAATTATCTCTATCTAATATGTTCTGATTCGACCACATAGTTTTTTTAATGAAAAAGACGACTGACTAGAGTGACAGGCGGAATGATAGTACAAAGGTTAGGTTGTGAAAAAAAAAATAGTAGAGGGATCAAAAATGAAAATTAGGTAACGTACAGGGACCCAATGTCGGTATTAAGCCTTCCCCATACTGTTCCCCCCAAGATGAAGAGAACTGGGCTTTGACGCTAAAAGAGAAGTCCATTTCCCGGTAACCAAACAGAAACCCGAAGGGATTCTCACTTCTCTAATCATAGGTATAAAGGGGACTTGCCTTGTAACCAGATACCCATCGACTATCGCACTTGAAGCTTGCAACACAATCCTCGCATTTCCATCATAAACATACAGTGCTTGGGGAAAACTTACATCAATGGAGGAAATGGAAATCGACGGCGCCTCTAAACCCAAAGGTATTCCCTTTTTCCGCTCCTTATAATTCGATATCATTTGACAAATTACTCAACTTTGTTATCTTCTTGTGTGTGTGTTTTTCCTCTTTGAAAACGAAAAAAGCATGTGAGCAAGAGAAGGAAAAGGGGAAACGGATCGTGGCACTTTTAGTGGGCGCACCAGCAAGCGGCAAGTCCACTTTTTGCGAGAACGTCATGCGGGCCTCTTCACGTCCCTGGGTTCGCATATGCCAGGTTTCTGTCTTTATCTGATTACTTTCCCATCATTAATGGAAATCTGGTGTATTAATGTTAAATTCATGTTGTAAATGGCACAATATTGCTTGCACCGTTTGAATTCTTTTAGCTAAATTAGTCATCAATCTCATGATTCGTTCGACTTAGTAGCAATGAGTGGAAGTCTATGTGACGGTTTGAATCTTGATCCTGCTAGAGACGAGGAATTGGTGTTGTTAGTGAGCAAAGTGTTTTTTAGATGTTTAAAAACATCGGTTTGCTTATGCTTGCAGGATACTATTAACAATGGTAAAGCTGGGACTAAGCCACAGTGCTTAAAGAGTGCAGCCGCTTCATTGAAGGAGGGCAAGAGTGTGTTTATTGATAGATGTAACTTAGTTAAAGATCAGCGGGTGGATTTTGTGAAGCTTGGTGGTGCGGAAGTGGAGGTGCATGCTGTGGTGCTTGATCTTCCTGCCAAGCTTTGTATATCTCGCATAGCGAAACGCACTAGGCATGAGGGAAATCTGCAAGGTGGAAAAGCAGCGGCAGTTGTGAATAGAATGCTGCAAAACAAAGAATTGCCTAAGTTGAGTGAAGGGTTCTCTCGTATCACTTTTTGCCGGAATGAGACTGATGTTGAAGCTGCTGTTAATACCTACACTGCAGTCGGTCCTTTGGACACTCTTCCGCGCGGCTGTTTTGGTCAGAAGGATCCCAATGCCAAAACTCAACTTGGCATAATGAAGTTCTTAAAGCGACCACATGAAACCGATACTCAGGATTCTGTGCCTTCTCAACCTACTGAGGAAAAGGGTCCGCTCTGCAAAACACATGAAACTGTTTCCTCATCGTCAGGCATGGCTAATCAGAAGATAAAAATCAGTGAAGACCCAGTGCCAGTTTCTATTAGCCAGGATGATTCTGATGTTCCTACTCTGGCATTTCCGTCTATTTCTACAGCAGATTTCCAATTTAACCTTGAGAAGGCATCCGATATTATTGTTCAGAAAGTAGAGGAATTCATGGATAAGCTTGGAAATGCCAGGCTTGTTTTAGTGGACTTAACTGAAAGATCAAAGATCTTGTCCTTGGTTAGAGCTAAAGCTGCTGAAAAAAACATCGACTCCAAAAAGTTCTTTACATTTGTAGGAGATATATGTCAACTGTATACAAAAGGAGGCTTGCGGTGCAATGTAATAGCTAATGCTGCCAACTGGTAAGCCCTTTGTATATATAACGTATTTTTCTATGTCCAGCGGCTAAGTAGATAAGTATGATTGTAACTTTTAGGTGTAGGAACTCTGCTAGTAGTTAATTTTCATATCTTTGAGTCTTTTAGACTTGCTGTTATAGTACACAACGTATAGTAATGATATAGATCTTATCTTCCAAAATTGATAATGTCTGTGAAGAAAGATCTGTCACTGGTTTTAACGATGATTTAATGAAACGCAACAATTTGTCTACCTTGATGAAGAAAGATCTATCACTGGTTTTAACATGGAATCTTTAATCTTTCTTCTTTAGAATCTCGCAAATAGTTAGATCCAATGTCCATAGTTCTGGGGGTATTTCTGTTGACTGTGATGCCACATCATACCTGCTTTGTAATAACAATGTAAAAATAACATGATGTCTTACAGAATATACATAATTGTTTTTCTACGAATGTTAACCAAGAGATCATTTTGTTTAGGCGTTTGAAGCCTGGAGGGGGAGGTGTAAATGCTGCAATTTTCAATGCTGCTGGTGCTGCTCTAGAGACTGCAACCATGGACCGGGCTAAAACTCTTCACCCTGGGAATGCCCTTGTTGTTCCTCTCCCATCAACTTCTCCTTTGTATCATAAGGAAGGGGTGACCCATGTGATACATGTTCTTGGACCAAATATGAACCCAAATAGACCGAATTGTCTTGATAATGACTATATTAAAGGCTGTAAAGTTCTTGAGGATGCTTACTCATCACTGTTCAAAGGGTTTCTATCTGTAGCAAATACCCAAGTTTCGTTTCCCAGGAGTAGTGGAAGTATTTCGTCAGGGCCTTCAAAACTAGAAAATGAGATTAGTGGAACTAAGACGAAATCCTGGGCTCCGTGCCTTCAGGCTCTATATAACATAGCCATGCAGCCTGAGAAGCATAACAAGCAAGTGCTGGAGGCCACTGATGATATTGTTGTAATAAATGATATGTACCCAAAGGTAAATAGTCACAGCCTTCTTCCAGCCTATCCTCTTACAATAGCGCCCAACAAATAGAGGGTTGAAATTTTTTCTTCTTCCTTTTGCAGGCAAAACGGCATCTGTTGGTGTTGACGAGAACCAAAGGTCTTGATTGCTTGGCAGATGTACGCAAAGAGCACCTTCACTTGTTAAAAACAATGCATGAAGTGGGTTTGAGATGGACTGATAAGTTCTTAGGTGAAGATGCGTCATTGGTCTTCCGCCTGGGATATCATTCGGTATGCTGAACACCTTTGCTTCTCCTAATCTTGTTTTTGTTTACATAGTTTTTTGGTCCGGTAAACCTAAATGCAACAGTACAGGTACTCATGGTGTTTCCTAGGCTCATGCAAGTTATTCTTTCCTTTAAAAATATTTTGCATCGCAAGAACCTTAGTTGCCTTGTGCCTAGACCTAAGATTTGAATGAATCTCGAAGCATGTAGAGGACCGAATAGAAGAATCATCTGATTAGATTCACTTTTATGCAGCATCTGGTTATTTTAGCCAGAAATAGCAATATGATGCATACATGCAGATGCAAAGGTTGTGGATTTGCAAAGGAAAATATAGGTGTAATCTTGTAGATGTGAACAAAGAGATAATATTATGGCACAATGTATTATGGATAAACTGCTAAATACTTATAGCTGAACTGAAGTATTTTAGGACAATCATTTAACATTCACGAAAAAGTTTAATAACGGGGTTGTATGGTCATACATGTTAGGACACTAGCATTTTATGCTTGGTCAAAATATGCTGTAAATCTCTATACTTTGGAAGAGTTTGAGATTTAGTTCATGCACTTCAAAAAGATTTGCTTTGCGAAACAAAAATTCAAGTCCAGTTGTTGACATTGTATTTTTGGTCAAGATTTGCTTACATTGAGTTTGTAAAGACTTGCTTCTAATGTTTGTATGATCGCATAGGTGGATTAATAGAAATACAGTGTCAATGATTGGACTAGGACTTTTTAATCGAAAAAGAAGATTTGATTTCTTTTCAAGTACAGGGAGTGACTTCATATTTTGACCTTTTATGCTTTTGATTGCAATCAATGTACTTGCTCCCGCAGATCCCTTCGATGCGCCAGCTGCACCTGCATGTTATTAGCCAAGATTTAGACTCCAAACATCTCAAGCATAAGAAGCACTGGAACTCTTTCACTACTGCCTTTTTCCGTGATTCTGTAGATGTAATTGAGGAAGTTGATAGCCATGGGAAAGCAACAATTCTTGATGACAACAAGCTATTGTCAATGGAGTTGCGTTGCCACAGGTGTAGAAGTGCACACCCTAACATTCCCAGGCTAAAATCACATATCAGCAACTGCCAAGATCCTTTCCCTGCGGAACTACAGAAAAAGGGTCGTCTAGTGCCTGCACAAACCAACTCCGGCATTGAGCCCTTAACCACGTTTCCCTGAATTTTTTTTTTTCTGTATTACAATGAAAAACACAGGCTGTAGTACAACATTTGCTCAACTTATTAGCCCCATAAATGAAATTACTTTGACCAATGGCACTTTTCATAAAGTTTTGAAGAACGAGTATGGACTAATGTTATGTGGGTGTCTATACAAATCTGTCACGAAATAAATCCCTTCTAAGCTAGGAATTTGATGACATGATTTTCAGAAATCACAACCCATTGTATCTGAATCACTTGGGAACAGGCTTCTGCCTTGTCCTGCAAAATTGTACGTCTCCATTAAGAACAGAGCTTATGAATCCCTCTACCTTTTCTACAGTCATGTCACCTTTAAATGCTGCGAACTTTCCTTTCCGAGGTTTGAAGGCCACCAGGATTTTATCTGATGATTTATATCCGGATTTGTGAAATGTGCTTAAAAACGACGGTTGTGTGCTAGCGTCTAAGAGAGTATACGATACTGAATCCTTAGAACCAGAGGCCACGTTCTGTCTCCTTGATAATGATTTCTGTGAAACCTGAGAGTATAATAGAATGGCCATATTGTTGTGTTCATGTTGCTGTTTAACAATAGAAATACATAAAACCATCATTAAAAAGATAAGAGAGGAGATCTTCTCACCTTAAATAGAACCGACTCCAGCCTCTGCCTAACTCGGGATGATCGGAATGCACCTATGATGCATACAGGAGTTTTGTCCCCACAAAGAGCATCAAAGTTTGATGCTGTCAGCAAAGGTAACCGTCTCTCTGAAGAATCTACCTGCTCTGATGAAGCTACCTTTTTATTCTTCTTCTCAAAACTATGAAGCATCGAGCCGAGATCTTTGATTGCAGACTTCAAATCCGTTACTGAAATACCGGATTTCAAGATATGCTTCTCTCCATTGGACATCCATCCAATTACAGCCGGAAGTGCATCGACACCTAACTTCTTCACAGCTGATTCAGAAACATCATGAACCTAATAACATAATGAAAGAGACTGAATTAAATATAAAACCAATCGAGTTCAATCATGTTTTTCTAAATTTCTGAAGTTTGCTATCCTTTCCGAAGCACAACCTAGAACAGAAGAGACACGTTTCTAATTCGAATAAGCTTTTAAAGCACAAAATAGAACTTGATAATATACCTCTGCATCATAGAAAGTGAATCTTTTACGATACAAGCCGCTGAGAACACGCCAGATAACAGGTGTGTCCTTTTTCGTAGAAAGAAGCATCACCCTCGGGTATCGTTCTACACTATTAGAAGACAAATCAAAATGATTTAGGCTAATCCTTTCTGAAAACCTCGGTAAATGATCTTGGCAAAATGATTTAGCATTCTTAGTAACCAAATCTCCCTTATATTCTTTCAGAGAACCCTTCTCGTTTCCTTTGTATGAATAAACAAACAACCTTGGTGCTCTCCCTGGATGCAAACCAAGATCCTTGCATAAAGAATACTCGGTTTCGCAATTTATGCTCCCAACCTGTTGCAAGAAACCAGTCAGATATCAAAAGCACTGATTAGCGTATAGCCGAATACAGGTTATTGAAATATTCAAGACTGCAAGCCTGCAACAGTACCTTTATAGCTCCTTGCAGTATACTGGCCACCTCTTCTATGATAGATTTATAATTTTGTTTTCCCTGCTGAGATGAAGGTGTATGAGATAACAAAAGCCAAGTCATTCCTTGATCAGATATTTCTTTTTTGAAGACCTTGGAATTTATTGCTCTGATGCTCTTAGGTGAACTCTTGGATTGAGATTGAGACCTGCTCGAACCACTAAAACCGCCAAATAAGTTAGAGAAAACATCAGCAATGTTAAAACCAAATAAACATGATCCACCACTGCCACCAAATAAACGCGATCCACCGGAGCCACCGAAGGGAAATGAGAAAGTCCAGGAACTTCCCCGTCTGCCCATATGCTGCGATCCACCTGGTCCAGATTTAAACTCACTTCGTCTAGGACCACCGCTAGTGGAGTAAGTATATCCACCACCATCCCCGGGATGGCCAGCATCAAATCCATTCATATCATAGCTTTTTCTCTTTTTCTCATCTAATAAAAAGTCATATGCTGATCAAACAAGAAGGGTGGATCAGATAACTCAGCAGACAAGGACAGCAAGAGCAGTATGAAAGTTCAAAACCCCAACAAACAAAATAGTGATTTCAAGCTAAAATATCGAACAGATTCAAGACCCTTTTTCATAATTCAAATGATAAAAAGAGAATGAATTCAAGAATAGGTATAATATAAGAAAATGCAGTAAAACATAAAAGAAATGCAAGTAAGAAGTTGAAGATACCGTTGTTGATCTCTGCAAACTTCTCCTGTGCTCCTTTGCTTTTATTCTTGTCAGGGTGGTATATAAGAGAGAGCCTATTAAGTACAATTCAAGCAAAATAATTAGGGTTATGTTTGTAGGCACTAGGCAAGTTACATGTTTCTCAATGCAATATAGCATAAAACATGCATGTGTTAATAAATCTACACAAATTCTTCAAAGAAAAAAAAGACCATAATAAGAATGGAAATAATGAACATTTCCAGGGGAAATAAACTGACAAAAGAAATATGAATTGAATGAAAGTGAGAAGTTAATACCACAAATTTAAGTATTTATTCCAGATTTATAGCATATCTAGCATAATACTTGTGGATTTTTTTTATAACCACCGGTATCAAGCTCATTGGCCGACTTATCCGAGGCCCATCACCGAGACAACACTACCAACCCAATATTCTCCATTCACAACATTAAGATTCGAACCTAACCTTGCTTAAAGGATTAAGACCACATCCAGCTAAACCAACTGGTTGTTGGTACGATTCAAATTGATTAGGGCTACCGTTCAAATTATGTATATTCCATTATCATGCATGAAGACATGGTGAAGGAATAGTTCAAAACCTAGACCACCGCCAAGGAATGTAATTCAAAAATCAATTCAGAATAAAACATACTTGTGGAAAGCTTTCTGAATCTCTCGTTGACTCGCGTTTTTCTCCACGCCTAGTACCTGAGATCAGTAAATTCATTAGAAACCTTTTGACCCAGAAATTAAATCAAATTGATTCATGCAACTCTAATCAAAACCTCAGTGAACTATTGAAGTAGAAGGGGGCAAAGTAAGTTGCTTGCCTTGTAAGGATCACTGCCTCCGGCTTCTGCGACTAAAACTAATAACGATAACAAGAAAGCAAGCGTAAACCATGACTGAATCTTCATCTTTGCAAGACCGCCAGAGATTCTGTATTCAGTTGTGAATTGCACTTTTAGGAATGTTTGTTGAATGAAGAAACAGCCACCGTGGAACTAGGATTATAATTTATGGTTTATAGTTACTTTATGCTTAAAGTTAAGGATTAATATCCTATACACTGGCGGTGAAAACTGAAAGTTTCCACAAGCGCCTTAGTTTTAGGGTATAGGGTGTTATTTTAAGGTATAGGGTTTAGGGGTTTAGGTGTAGGGGCTTAGAATTTAGGGATAGTTGTTTCAATTTAAAGTTTAGGGTTATAATTTAGGGTTTATAGGTTAGGGTTTAGTTTTTAGTGTAATATAGTGAGGATTTAGGTTTTAACCTATAAACCCTAAACTTTATTGAAACAACTATCTCTAAATTCTAAACCCCTACACCTAAACCCCTAAACTTTATACCTTAAACTAACACCCTATACCCTAAAACTAAGGCGCTTGTGGAAACTTTCAGTTTCCACCGCCTGTGTATAGGATATTTATCCTAAAGTTAAAGGCACACAAAAAAAATATTTCTATTTTTTAAAAAAATAATTAATCTCTGATTTTTTTTATATTCAATTAAGTCTTTACAAAAAAATTGAATCAATTAAGCCTTTTGATCAATTTTAACTGTTTTTTTTAATGTTACCATACATGATACTCTACAATTCTATAATGTTGCATTCACAAAAGAAAAATTAAAAGTATTTTTTCTTATAAATTTTATAAGTGTTTTTAAAAAATTTTAGAATTTTAAATAAAAAATTAAAAATATTAAGTGAAAACACTGTGACACGACGCACTGCAACAATAGATGAAAAAATTATTATTTTATTGGTTAAAATTAGTCAAAGAGTTTAATTGATCAAATTTTTTTATTCAATAGCTTGATTATTTAAATATCTTGGTTCAATAGCATAATTAGTTACAAAAAAATTCAGGGGCTTGATTGAATTTTTTTTCCTAAAAGTTTAAAGACTTTCTTATACTCTTAAGCCTTAGTTTATAGATTAATTTAGACATTCAAATTCTTTGTCATTTTACAACTATCTAAGTTATTAATGACGTGGTACATTTTATTAATATTTAACTATTTTTTCTTATACTCTTAAGCCTTAGTTTATAGATTAATTTAGACATTCAAATTTTTTGTCATTTTACAACTATCTAAGTTATTAATGACATGGTACATTTTATTAATATTTAACTATTTTTTCTACTTGTACATGTTTTAACTTTTCATTGACTTTATAATTTACATCCATTTTCTTCCTCTTAAATTTCTTCTTCTTCAAAAGACACCACCAATTGAAAGAATCTTAAAATTATCTTCCTGAATTTTCATTGAACCTTATTCTTCTAAACCTAGAAATAATAATCTATAAACACTATAGTTCTCGAATCTAACGCCATTACATTCATCATAAACATCAATAATGTTAATCCCGTTAACACTTTTATACATCTCTAATTCACCATGACTCATACAGCAATGACCCAAAATCATTTAAACATTTTCATGTTTTATTACTCTAAAAAAATAAAACGGTTGCTTGATATTGAAATAAAGTTTTAGCAATTGACAATTGTGTTAAAGAAAAAAGAAAAAAAAAGCATAAATTAGAAGATTCATTCCACCATTAACGATAAAACGAAATATTAAAGAATCAAATTCAAACATGACGCTAATATATGTATGTCCACCCTCAAAAATATTTTTAAATCCGTAATTGAATATGATTTTGATCTAGGTCGACAAGAAAAGATAAAAAAAAAATAGACTCTATTTTAGAGTTGATCTTGCCAGAGACGACACCATAACTGAAATTTAGCAAAAAAACATTAACCCTAAAATAAGAGAAAAAATATCAAAAGCTATAAAACCACTCAAATCTGAATTCTTAATTTACCTAAGAAAGAAGCTCATCAATTTCACAGCTTGACTGCGATTTGTAAAGAATATGAAGAAGAAAGTAGGGTTTCAGAAAAGAGCAGAGAAATAGAGAATAAGAAGAACTGATTTCATTGATTTCTCGATAGGAATTTCAGTACATTCAGTAGCTGTATATACTAAAATCTGGACACTGTATTATTTAGAGACATGTGTCAATACAAACAAATTCCCCTAACGGTCTGCCAGCTCAATCCTGCACGTGCGCATCCAGCTTGTCTTTAGTCGAAACGCAGCCGTTTGCTGTAGTATCAGTAATAGTCGAAACACTGTCGTTTGCTTTCATCTGATTAATTCCCTTTCGATTGCCTGAGCCACAATTCTTCTTTCGTTTGAGCCCTAACTTCCAATTCACTCTCTTACCCTCAGCCATGACAATACTCCCCTCTTCAACCGATCCTTGTCCCCAAGGATCAAAATTCGGGAACTGCGATTTAAGTACCGTAAAATCTTCCCAAGTGGCGTTTTCAACACCCATATTGACCCACTGCACGAGGAGTTGGGTGACGGCATGGTTTTCCCGCTTCACCATTCGCTTGTCTAATACCTTCAGGGGGTACACTTTGGGTTGACCATCGTCGTTGACTGTTGGGAGTTCGACCGAGGTACAAGCCTTATCACCGATTTTTTTCTTTAAAAGGCTGATGTGGAAAACAGGATGAATCTTTGCTGAGGGAGGGAGTTGTAGTTGATAGGCAACCTGACCAATTCGTTTAACTATTTTGTAGGGGCCATAGAAACGAGCTGTGAGTTTCAGATGCTTACGAAGGACCACAGAGGATTGCTGATATGGTTGGAGCTTGAGGTAAACTTCATCCCCCACTGAATATTCTCGTTCGGATCTCCATTTGTCTGCATTCTGTTTCATTCGTGCTTGTGCTTTCAGTAGATTATCCTGTAACTGTTTAGCAATTGTAGCTCTAGAAGTTAGGATATCCTGTACTCCCTGGACAGGTGAGTCACTTAGCCACTCCATATCCTGAGGCTTATACCCATATAATGCTTCGAATGGGGTGAGGCATAAGGCAGTGTGAAAGTTGGTGTTGTACCACCACTCTGCCTGGGATAGAAACTGAGCCCAAGCCTTAGGTTTCAAGAAACAAAACCCTCTAAGATACTGTTCAAGGCACTGATTCAGCCTTTCAGTCTGACCATCAGTTTCTGGGTGGTAGGCTGTGCTAAACAGAGGATTAGTGCCCATCTTCTTCAATAGTTCCTTCCAGAATACACTAGTGAAAATTTTGTCCCTGTCAGAAATTGCAAGCTTGGGACTACCATGCAGCTTATAGACATGATCTAGGTAGACTTTAGCCACATCTGTTGCTGTAAAAGGATGTGCTAGGGGAATAAAATGACCATATTTGGTATATTTATCCACAATAACCAAAATGGTATTAAATCTTGAAGATAGAGGAAGACTTTCAATAAAGTCCATAGTTATAACTTGCCAAGCCTGTGTAGGAATTGGGAGGGGCTGTAGTAAACCAGGCTTAGGAATATGCTCATCTTTGATTCGCTGACAAGTGTCACACTGTCGAACATAATCCTGAACTCTCTTCTTCATTCCCAACCAATAAAAGTAGGGCTTAAGTCTCTGATAGGTACCCTGAATGCCAAAATGGCCCCCTAAGGGAGAATCATGCAACTGAAAAAGAAGTTGGTCTCTTAAGTCTCCATTTTAGCCCACATAAACTCTCTTTTTGTACCGCAAAACACCTTTAGAATAAGTCCAGTGCTGGTCAGGACTAGGAGATATAGCAAGCTCAGTTATCTTCTTTTGTGCAAAGTCATCACTGTTGTAGCTTCGTTCAATCTCAGCAACCCAAGCTGGAATAATTGTTGTTGTGGTCATTTGAAAGAGTTCAGGATCTTGTCTAGATAAGGCATCAGCAACTACATTGTGTTTCCCCTTTCTATATTGAATGACATAGTCTAGACCCAATAACTTTGTGAGTCCTTTCTTCTGAATTGAAGTAGTTAGGTTCTGCTCCAGAAGATGTTTAAGAGCTTCATGATCCATCTTAATTATAAAGGAACCACATTCAAAGTAATGGCGCCACTTTGTAACAGCTAGGAGAATTGCTAGATATTCCCTCTCATAGACAGAAGTATCTCTGTGCTTAGGACCAAGGGCTCTGCTGAGAAATGCAATAGGCCTGCCATCTTGTGAAAGAACAGCCCCAATTCCTCTTGAACTTGCGTCTGTTTCCAAACAAAATGTCTTTGAAAAATCAGGGAGTGCCAGAACAGGTGCTCTACACATTGCATCTTTCAAATCTAGGAATGCTGCTTCAGCTGTAGGTGTCCAAAAGAAGTTGTTTTTCTTTAGCATATCAGTTAGGGGCTTGCTAATGCTGCCATAATTCTTGATAAACCTCCTGTAGTAACCAGTGAGCCCTAGAAATCCCCTCAGGGCCTTTAGTGTCTTTGGTAAGGGCCATTGGCTCATAGCTTCTACTTTAGATTGATCAGTAGCCACCCCTTTTGAAGAGATGATATGCCCCAAGTATTCTACTTGATCCTGTCCAAAGAAACACTTTGATCTCTTTGCATATAATTGGTTAGTTCTCAAAAGATCTAAAACCAACTTTAAGTGTTCACAATGATCATATAAGGTTTTGTTGTAGACCAATATATCATCAAAAAAAACTAACACAAACCTCCTCAAGTAAGGTTGGAAGACTGAATTCATGAGGGATTAGAATGTAGCAGGGGCATTTGTCAGCCCAAAAGGCATGACCTTGAATTCATAGTGTCCCTGATGAGTTCTGAAGGCAGTTTTAAATGTATCCTCCTCTCTGACCCTGATTTGCCAATACCCTGATCTAAGATCTATTTTTGAAAAGTAAGCAGCACCATGTAGTTCATCCAATAGATCCTCTACAACAGGAATAGGAAACTTATCCTTAATAGTTAAGGAATTTAATTTCCTGTAGTCCACACACAAACGCCAAGAGCCATCTTTCTTTTTGACCAGTAGGCAAGGTGAAGCAAAGGGGCTTTTGCTGGTTTTAATTATAGAAGCGGCCAACATTTCTTCAATCTGCTTCTCCACCTCTAACTTCTGATGGTGTGGAATTCTGTAGGGTCTAAGATGTACTGGTTGGGCCCCAGGTTTCAGTGGAATAGCATGATCATGTGATCGAGTAGGAGGCATTCCTTGAGGAGCTTGAAAAACATCTTTAAAAGAGTCTAAAACTGCCTGTATTTCTGGTTGGTTTTTGAGTTCTTCTCCTTCAATGCTTAGGAGGTAAACCTCTCCCATCAGACTGGAATCCTTATCAGTGATCTTTTGAAGTTTTTCACTGTTGATAACCTTTATAGATGGTTTGGTGTGACTACCTGTTAGGACAATCAACTCCTGGTCCTTGAGAAAACTCAGTGTCATTTGGTTAAAATCCAGGCTGATAGGGCTGTATTTCTTCATCCAATCAACACCCAAAACCATGTCACTGCCCCCCATAACTAACACTCTGAAATCATGAACAAACCGGTGTCCTTGCATTTTCCACACTAGCTGCTTAGACTTAGCTTCACTATATAACTTCTCACCATTAGCAACTGTGATGTTTAATGGAGCAGTTGATATAACTTCAAGCCCTTCCTTTGCCCAACCAGGGTTAACAAAGTTGTGTGTGCTGCCACTGTCAATGAGAATGCTTAATGGCCTGCCCTTAATAGTTCCTTGAATTCGCAAAGTGCTGTGACCAACACTTCCAGTCAATGCATTAATGGATATCTCTAATCCATCTTCAATCTGTTTGTCTCCAATAGTGTCCTGCACTTCAATCTCTGGTTCTACTTCCATTGGAGTGTCTTCCTCTTCCATGGAATTTAATTGTTTGGGTTTGCATTGATGACCAGGTAAGAATTTTTCTCCACATCTGAAGCATAGATTATTCAATTTTCTGTACTCCATCAAGGATTGTTTGTTGGTTGAATTTGTGGTTTTCAATGTTGTAACAGGTAGGGTGGGGGGGGTTTTTTGAGGGTTCATTTGGTTAGGGTAAGTTGGGTACTTGTATGTAGGTTTGAGCTTTTTAGTTTCAAATTCTAGAGATAGTTCATACAAT
The DNA here is from genome assembly GCA_958450335.1 of Hibiscus tridactylites. Lineage (NCBI taxonomy): Eukaryota > Viridiplantae > Streptophyta > Magnoliopsida > Malvales > Malvaceae > Hibiscus > Hibiscus tridactylites. The sequence continues at coordinate 34,827,787 of OY288267.1, read as the reverse complement.
CTGGCTTGTCGGTATGCTTCAGCTAGTGTCTGGGGTAGGTGGATCTTTACCCTGTGTCTGATTTCTTCTTTGAGGCCACTGATGAAACTAGATAAGAAGTATGGTTCATCTAGGGTAGGGTTGATTTGGGTCATGTAAGGTCTCAACTCATCAAACTTCTCCTGATAATCTTCAACTGATGTTCTCTGAAACAGCTTGTTGAATTCTTCTATAATATCTGTGTAGGTTTTATCACAGAATCTGTGGCAAAGATCAGCTGCAAATTCTCTCCAAGAAAGTTGGTGTTTTTGGGTGATGTACCCATCAAACCAAGCCTCGGCTCTACCAACCATGTGCATTGAAGCCACATCCAATCTTTGTTCTTCAGGAATGTCCAACAAGGCAAAGTATTTATCACATTTTTTAACCCAGCTTCTAGAGTTGGTACCATCAAACATCTATAGCTCCAGTTTTGGCCTAAAGGTTACTCCTCTCGTCCCAATAGAAGTATTTTGGTGGGTAGTTCTTTGAAACTGGTGGGGTTCCTCTTGTTTTTCATCTCTCATTTTCTGTTTGTCTTTATTCAAAGGTTTGGATGAAGTGTTTGGGGTCTGTGGTGGTTTTTGATTTAAAATCCCAGGTTCACCTTGCTTAAACGTATATCTTTCATGCTCATCAATAATAGTAACAGTGACAGGTTTTTTACCTATTTCTGGTTTCAGGGATGACTCAGGAGAGGAAGTTCCAGTGCTTCCTGGGCTCACTCCTTCAGTTTTGGCAGACAGTATGTTGAAGATCTTCTCAGAATAGTCTTGAGTGGTGTTCATCCTGGTTTCCAGCGCAGTAAACCTTCCTTCCCATTCACTGTTCCGCTTATCCCACCATTTCGGAGTGATGTTTGCATCATCCAACTTGCTCAGTTGATTCTAGATTTCATTGAGCTGTTTTTGCATAGAGGCAAGTTTTGAGCTTTCTGCCATCTGCTGACTCTTCTTGGGCTTTCCCAGCTTTGCAAGGAGGGATCGCGAAAGGCTCTCGATACCAAGTTGTCACAGCTTGACTGCGATTTGTAAAGAATATGAAGAAGAAAGTAGGGTTTCAGAAAAGAGCAGAGAAATAGAGAATAAGAAGAACTGATTTCATTGATTTCTCGATAGGAATTTCAGTACATTCAGTAGTTGTATATACTAAAATATGGACACTGTATTACTTAGAGACAGGTGTCAATACAAACAAATTCCCCTAACGGTCTGCCAGCTCAATCCTGCACGTGCGCATCCAGCTTGTCTTTAGTCGAAACGCAGCCGTTTGCTGTAGTATCAGTAATAGTCGAAACACTGTCGTTTGCTTTCATCTGATTAATTCCCTTTCGATTGCCTGAGCCCCAATTCTTCTTTCGTTCGAGCCCTAACTTCCAATTCACTCTCTTACCCTCAGCCATGACAATCAACCAAAGAGCCATAAGCACTGTCCTTCTTCTCCGACATTGAAGACCACTTTGTTTTCTGGATTTTGTCTTTCTTGATTTTTTTTCTTTCTTGTCATTCTTTACAATGATAATTGTTTGACGATGACGTTTCAGCATTTGCAGATGAAACTGTTGTAGTAGAGAGCTCCAATTCGTCATTAACGGCATGACAGTTTGAGAAAAAAAATTATTTTGGCAAGAAAGTAGAAATAAAGGTTTTATTTTTATTTTGAGTAAAAAGTCATGTCATAACACCATTAGTGATAAAAAAAAATTAATGCTAATTAAAATTTAATGATCAAAATAAGAGTAAAGAGATAGTCTGAATTAAATAATGAATACGAGTGGTGAGAGTAAAATGCAAATAATGTCTATTCAAAGTGTGCATAGTCAATCTGTGTAGATAATCAAATAGTTACGCAGGAAAATAGACTTACCACCGCCAAAGGCTCCCTAGTGTTGTTTCCCTTGGCGGTGGCTACAACATTAGGGTTGGTGGCCGTCAGGGACGACAAAGAATTTGGTGCTTTGACTCTCTAGGGTTGTACTAGGATTTTTAATACCCAATTGTTTATCAAATCAGATTAGGTCATGCGACTTGTGAGTGAGAACCCAATGTGTCATAATTGTATATTATGTTAAATTATAACTCAATAACCAACCACAATCATCATACAAGTGAACATTGTACCAAAACTGAAAACCGAAGAGAATACAACATGACCACATTTCTCAAGATCATGATCCTTCATTTGTTGTTGCATCCATCGGCTCAGCTCCAGCTTCTGCCTCAGTCGATTCATCAGCTTTCTTACCTGTGTATATGAACCTTGGTTTACTATACAAACACTCCAAATATTTGATAAACCATGTTATTAGATATGGTAAATCATTCATAAACCATGTTATTTTTATCCTTTGTATACATCGTACCTTTCTTCTTCTTCCCGCCACCTTTTTTCTTCGTTTTTGTACCCAAAGCTAACCATGACTTGATTTCAGGATCATCTATTGTCTTGGTTGGCTGCAGCTCCTGCAGAGAATGGGATGTTATCCGATCTGATCCGTTGGGCATTAGCAAAACGGTGAACTTGATATGAGCAACATGATCACCTGCACAATTAAACATGATGAACATTTTAAGCTCATTGTGATTTATGATAGCATTAACAATGTACAATATCCTCGGTCCTCCCATTACAAAATCATACCAGGCTTCTCATGAAGAACAGGATATGGCTGCAAGAGATCGTGATTCACACATTCAACTAAACCTAGTCGAGCTCTTTTCTCTTCCAAAGCCCTGTTTCAAGAAAATCCACATAAACTGGTTAAACATAAGAAATAATGCCGATGCACATCATAACAAATGCAAAACAATCACAGACCGAGCAGTGAATGGCAGGATGGGAAATTTCTGGTTTATCTCACTGAAAATAAACCTAGAGGTCTTCATCTTTAAATGATAGTTCTTGTCAACAGCTCTCTTGTAAATAGTTGTCTGCTTCTCATCTAATAGCTTCGGCTGCCATTTAAACACGCAGAAATCTTAAGGATAAGTTACATCACACAAGCATGGTAAAGCTAAAAGACAAGAAAAGACAATACCTTGCCTTCACCAGTGCTTGCAACTATATCTACGGCATAAACTTCATTTTCCTCAAATTCGGCATCATCAACTCTTGTATCTGGATTGGAGACACTTAATATGACTTTGTTTCCATCTATCACAAACTGCTTCAATTGATGACTAAGAACACCTTCAACAATTTTGCAGTCATAAGCTGCAGCTACCTTCTGAATTGCATCTGCTACATCTTTATTCTGCCATTAAACCATAATGAAAAGAAATTAAGTACAACAAAGAACATAAATTATACAAGTGATAATGCAAATTATAAAAATATAAATTACAAAGGATAGTACTGAATTCATCAGAAAAGCACTCCATATAGAGCAGACAACTAAGAAATATTTTACCATGACAAAAACCCACTTGGAAGTCTGTCCATAGCTCTTTTAAAACTATGATATATATATATATATTGAAAAGTACAAAAAGGAAAAAGATTGAACTCGTAGGAGTTGCCCAAGTGCAGCAGGCAGTTATGGGTGGTTGACTTGGATTGTATAGAGTGTGGCACAAAGAATAAATGATACTCTATCAGTGTAACTATGACAAAAAGAAGCAACATTGGAATTAAATCCATAGCCATGGTTATCTTCATCGTGTAGAAATCATATGAACCTTGTACCACACCTCCCCAACCACCATAGTAGGGGGGAAAACAAAGGGGAAATTCCAAAAGTTGACATCATCAAGCTGCTGCCACGGTAAATAAAACCAATTTGTGTATAAAAACAAGTGATTTGCAACACTGATAAAACAATCAGTGTAACACCCACTTATGGTAGTTTTAAAGAACATGTTAGTCCAGTTAGGCAATTGGTATAATACAAACAAAGATGTATCACCTAAAGCAGCCTAGCATGACCAAATAAAATATTGGCAACAGGGAAAAGAGGAGATTGCAAAGCATTGATCACCTCGGCAAAGTTGCCTCCAACACCAACTTTAAGGTAGTTAGATAAAAAACAATCATGGGAGCAACACCCACATGTGGAAGTTTTTAGAAAAATGTCGGTTCACTTAGGCAATCAGTGTAAACCATAAAAACAAGTGCTGTGCAACACTGATAAAACAATCAGTGTAACACCCATTCATGATAGTTTTAAAGAACATGTTAGTCCAGTTAGGCAATTGGTATAATACAAACAAAGATGTATCACCTAAAGCAGCCTAGCATGACCAAATAAAATATTGGCAACAGGGAAAAGAGGAGATCGCAAAGCATTGATCACCTCGGCAAAGTTGCCTCTCAAACAAATGTCTATATCTTAGACAAGGGCAACACCAACTTTAAGGTAGTTAGATAAAAAACAATCATGGGGGCAACACCCACTTGTGGAAGTTTTTAGAAAAATGTTGGTTCACTTAGGCAATCGGTGTAAACCATAAAAATGGTATCACCCCAAGCCTGCCTAGCTCAACCAAACATGATATTGGCAACAGGGAAAAAGAGGAAATCGACAAGTAATTGATCACCTCGGCAAAGTTGCCTAGCCTTCAAATTTCATTGTACATACAATCACTTCAAAGAGAAAAAAAAATGTAGTGATCACAAGAAAAGTTGTTGCAAAAACTGGATTGTGATATCAATTCCCCTATCAGAGTAACTATGACAAAAATGCTTCATTTGGATGTAGATCCATAGCTAATACAAATAATTGCATCATTTAGGGGTAAGGTTCAAGTGAGAGCAAAGTCTTTATACTTTAAAGAAGAAACCAGAAACTCAACCCATCTACTTGAGAAATAAAAGCTTGGCTCAAAACTTTTGAAATAGCAAAATCAAAATAGCTGAAGAAACATTCAAAGAACACAAAGGATAACTTAGACAATTGAACATCATAGCATTGATATACAAAAAAGCTACCTTCTTTCCTGGTCTGACAAGTCTCAAGGCAACTTCACCGGCAGTATTTGCAGCGGCAATAACATCAGCATGCCTGCCAGTGACTGGCCCATCCCTAACAACATGAGTGTGTGCAACTACAGCTATAAACCCATCAATGTGGCAACCCATATCACTACATCCAGGAAAAGGAAAACATTTTACTTGCCACTCAAAGTATGAAAGCCCAACCAAAACATTAAATAAAGGAAATGGTATATATGAAGCTTACATCTTCACCATATCTCCCTCTTCCAACTCCGAGGTGTCACTAGCAAGTGGAGAGAAATGGCAGACAGTGTTGTTCACCGAGAGGCAAGTAGGGAAAGCAACACCCCTCTCAATCTTCTTCTTAGCATTCTTGTACATATTGCCTGTTTGCCTTTACATTACATAAACCATATATTACTAATTTCATCATCGATACTCGAATCTATAAAAACACTAAACCAGCATAAACTAAAACGCTTACTCTCTGATAAATGCATCACCCTTTTCACAAATGTCAACAATCTTAGCTTTCGACTTGCATTCTTTTACAACTAACTGCAACGCCTCTGCCAATTTTCAAACAAAGCACCCAAATAAACAACAGAAAAACACCCAAATAAATAAACAAATATTAAACTCAAAACCCATTTTCAATAAGCTAAAAATGAAATAAATAGAAAAGAGAGATTAGAGATTAACTGTTAACGATCTCGGCAGCGCTCTTGTATTTGGTAACAACTTCAGAGGAGGTAAGATCCAACTCCTTCTCCTCCCTCTCGTCGTCCGACATCGTTTTCGCAGCTTTTAAAAAAACCTATTCAATTCCTTGAAAAAACAAAATAAAAACGATATCAGTGGAGAGTCAAAGAAGATACTGAGAAAAAAAGATAATAGAAATTGAAAGAGAAAGGAGCTCACTGGTTGAAATTAGCGGCGGTCAATGAAGGGGGCTAGGGTTTTGGCGAGGTGAAATGCTGAGAAGAGATGGATATATATATAAATAAATAAAAAGATGGAGGCTGACTCAGAGAGGAGAGAACTAGGGTTTTTCGATCCATATAACGGCAGCGTTTACTAGTATAGAAAAGGGTTTTTGCTTTAGATTAGAGTCGGATATTAGGGTTTTGTAATTTTGTGGTTGTTGCAGTAAAAGTAGAGAGACAAATGTCTAAACGTTACTTCCAATTTATTACAAACACTTAGATCCCCCGCCACTTGTACATATTTGTAATACATTATTTATTTTAAAAAATTGATTTTTAAATTTTTTAAATTTATCTTGGCACGTAATAACATTTTGGGTAAACTATATGAGTGACTATCAAATTATAGGGTCATTTTTATTTTGACTACCAAATTATTAAAGTGCTCTTATTTTGACCACTTACGTTAAAATTTAACAGATGAGGTGACATGATAAATTTATATAATTATACATTTAGTTCTTGATATTTACATATTACATCAATTTAGTCATAATTTTAATTTAATATAAACAAAAATTAATAAACTAATAAAAGATAACACACGTCATATTTTTAAATTTATTTATTTTAATAAATTTAATCGACATCTGATTAGACAAAGCAAAGGAAGCAAATAAAATTGAAGGCATTAGCATGGGAATCAAACCCACGCCATCAGCAAGCTTGGCTAAAGCCACAATCGCTGGGTCGATTGCTTTTAATGTGATATGTGATGATAATATATTTTATTAAATGATTACTTGTATTAGTGAAGATTAAAAAGAATAATAGAAAATTAATGAGATTCGAATTTAAAATTAATTGTATAAAATTAAAACACTAAACCACTAAATAACTTTATCACTTATAAATACGTAATAACATATAATATATGAATTAAATAACAGTTAATAAAGTAATAAATATGATTAATTATATTAATATTTTATTATATAAAATTAAAATATAATTAAAATGAAAATAATAATTTTTAATTACTAATCATAGTGAAAATATTGTTAAAAGTAATGTATAGTTTTATGCATAGTTCTCTTTCTCGATTGGTTCACTATTTTCTTTGAGCTATGCAGGTTCCACCCAACAACCTCTGCTACAACACTTCCGTTAATTGTTATTTAATAATATTTTAAGTTTATATGATAAAATATTAATATAATTAATCATATATGTTATTTTATTAACTGTCATTTAATTCATATATTGTATGTTTTCTGTTATGAATATTTATCTATGTGGATGTCTATCATAATTATAACTTTATCAAAAGAGTTTGATTTATTATCTCTATGAATTAGAGTTTAATGTATTACGTACTTCTTATGCCTATAAATAGATGATTCATTGAAGGCATTGTATATAAGTCTATATTTTGAGAATAATAAAAATCTCTCTCTTTCTCTCATCTCTTTGTTCTTCTTGTTCTTATTCTTCTTTATTTTATTCACAACACGTTATTAGCGCGATCATGCTCAACTATTATAGTTCTTGAATTTTTTTTATCAAAATTCATGTGGCGACCAGAAGAAGCGGAGACGATTGCGTATGCCATTGCTTAATTCGTTTTCCTTTCATTATGCTCGCAACGATTCCATCGTTTACATACTTTCAGGTAAAGTCAATATTGCTAGCATAGGTAAAACCAAGATGGCATCGTAAGTGAAAATTATAATTCCTTTTTATTTTATTTTTGCTTTACTTTTACGATTGTTGCTTACAAGGTATGTTTACCAAATTAATTGTTTAAATGCTCTAATTTCTTTTTAAATTGTATTGTTAAATCTTTGTTTTGGTGTTGATAAATTTATACATATAGGTCTATGAGATGAATAAATAAACATAAAAAAATACGGTTACGATAAAAATCAGACTCTAAATTACTAAGTTGCTATAGCACGTATGTGTTTGTAATTTGTGAGCGCACGTGTGCCAAATAAAAAGGAGACAATGGCATCATGAGTTTTCATTTTTTAAAGTTCATTCAGTTCTGACCTTTCTTGTTTTCTTTAATTCAATTTTGACCCTAAACAGCTTCTGTTTTATAAACCAATACAAACTTATTGATGTTAACTATTGATATTTGTTTATGTTATTATATTGTTGAAAGATATATTTTTAACCATGCTTTGAGTTTTGCATGTCTTGTAAAGAAACGTGACATAAAGAAATTGTGAGAAGCTTCTTGGTCATTTGTTATGTCTCCATTTGTAGTCGGGAGGAAAATCACTATCGGTAAACTCTATTCCTATTTTTTTTTATTTATGATTTTAATGTGTGATAAATCATGGTGAATTTCAATCTATAAAAAGATTGTTATAAAGTCTATATTCGCTCGAAAGCAATATTTCTTCGTCGAAAAACTCGACCATAGACTTCTCCCAATTTCAAGTTACGAAAATTTGTCTTGATCCAAAAAGTTTTAAGGGAGGCATTCCCTAAAGTGAATGCAAAGCATGATGTTTGTTCCATGCGATTAACAATGATGGAGCATTCCCTGAAGTGAATGCAAGCATGATGTTTATTCCATGCGATTATTGGATCTGTTTCATTCCCTGAAGTGAATGCAAACATGATAAATCATTATTCAATTAGAGACATAATTTCGATATAATCCAAGTATAATTGGATGGACATCCCGTTCGGCGAGGCTACTAGTCTCAAAGGAGGTTTTTAAAGGACCTTCTGGATAGGTTTAACAATGCCGCGTACGAGGATTAAATCTTTGTTCTCTGTGATAAGGATATGTGAAAAAGGTTTTAAAGGCCCACTGGCTCTACTCCATTCCCTGAAGTGAATGTGAGATTATATTATGGAAGGAATAAAAAAAATCACATTAAAAGTTGTGGTCGTGGTCGAGGCTATGAATATACACATGAAAAATATAGTCATTTTAAGAATACTTCTACCCGCTGGTAGCAAAGTTATAAGGATGACAAAAGTGATAAAGATCATTCTAAGGAAGTGAAATCCTTTTACCAATGTGATGTTATAAACCATTGGTTTCGTACTTGTCAAACGCCAAAGTATTATGGACTTTATCCATAATCATGAATGATAAATGAAATAAAATATAAACAAAATTTGTTTATGGCGAAAATAATTATGACGTTATTGGTCCAACTCAATTGGATATTGTTAATTTTCTCATAACCCTTGAAGGAAATAATTTACCATTTATTTTATTTCCCTTATAACCTCTAACATGAATAATTGGTTTTTATTTTTTTTTATTTTTTTATGTTAATTCGTTTTATTTATTTATGTTAGTTTGCTTTATGTTTATTTATTTCACATATTATTTATTTACGTTTTATGATTAATTCATTATTTGAAGAATATGATTACTTCCGGAATAAAATATACAATGAATTGTGGCTATTTATGCCTAGAATTGTTGCTATTTATGCCTAGCAGATAATGCAAGTACTCATATTGTACTTAAGCATAAGAAATATTTTTCCCATTTAAATGCAAGGGGAAATATGAGAAGTATTTCTCAAAGTACTAAAATATCAATACTTCGGAAGAGCACTTGAAAGTTTATCTCTGATAGATAATAGACTTGATATGATGTGTTATATTTTATATTTTTCATTCCTCGAAGTGAATGATACAAAGTACATATTTTCATTACCTGAAGTAAATGAAACAAATCACATTTTGAAAGGTGCACAATTATGCATTTCTCGATTAAAATGCAAGGGAATAATGTGAGTACTATATCCGGAAGTACTAATATCACAAAAGGCTCTGGTTGAGCAAATATGTTATTGTCAAATGGAACTTTATTCCATATTCACAGTGCGTTATACTCGTCAAAGTCATAAAGAGAGCAATATGAGTTCGCAAACTATCCCTTTGGGAATTATAGATAACATATGTTATCAATTGGCATTTGAAATAAGCCAATATGGATATAAGTTTTGGTAGCCAAAAAGTCAGTTGAAAGCTCTAGAAGAGCTATATATTGCTACCAAAAGATAATTTCAATTAAAAGCTCCGAAAGAGCTAAATATATTCCTATTTAAAGGAACAATTTTGATGGTCGTACTAGACATGTACGAGTGAGATTGAATTACATGTTATGGTAAATAAGAAGTTTACAAATTCAAAGATATATACACACATATATATAGTTGGCATGATCGGTTAGACCATCCTGATCAATAATGGTGCAGAAAGTATTGAGATTTACATGCGCATGTATTAAAAGAACCTGTAGTTCTTGTGGTGTTTATTCTTAAAGGAATGGATTAAATTCCACTTATTAAAGAACGTGAAGTTCGTGTGTTGCTTAAAGGAATTGATTAAATTCCACTTACTAAAAGAATTTAAAGTTCTTGTGTTATTTGTTCTCAAAGGATATAGATGATCACACTTACCAAAAGAATTAGAACTTAAAGTTCTTGTACTGGAGTTGAGACTGTATGTCTTGCATATCTGAACGAAATATGGGCCCATATATCCACAAATGTGGAAAGTTTTATATGATTTTAGTAGATGCATCTACATTGTTTTATCGACTTACAACCAGAAGTTTGTGAGATTGATTCTAAAAAGATTTAGATTATGCAGTTAGACTATTCGTCTTGAAAAACTAGTGTGTTTATATTTTAGGCTATATCAGTTGTTACAAAGCCTATTGATTATGAAAAATATAGTTTAGCAAAATTTCAATTGGATGCCTCCTATTTAATAGCTAAACTATGAGAACAAAAGAGTTATTATTTATATGGTGTTTCCATATAGCAACACTCATACGCATCAAGCCAACGAGTTATAATAAACTTGTAACCCCCTAGGCCCGCCTATGCATTAATAAGGATCCTAGGAAGTCACATTAGGGTCACCGGAGCGACCCACGATAAAATTTTTAAATAAACAATTTGTCAAATCATTTAAAATCATAAATCAAGTTTTGAATTAAAATACAATTTCAGAAAATATTCAGACAATGAAACAAAACTATGATACAAATTATTATTACAACTTTCAGACTTGAATATAAACCAAAACATGACATACATGCCCCCTAATTACACAAATACCATACTCCGCGAACGGGCCGAAGAAACTCTCATACCGACGTTGACAGCTGCCACGTGGTCGATCTTTTAACCTGTGATGATAAAAACAATGTAAGCTTCGAAAAGCTCAGTAATACAAACTACTAGGAGATGCCAAAAGCACAAGCAAGTATATGGAAAGCTTAACACTGTCATGAAGAACTGGGCAACGAAAATCTCAAATTACGATTCGAGATTTTATGGGAATATTATACTAGAAGGCAACATAGTTATTCTTTAATTGATCACCCGAACCGTAAGAGGTGAGCCTAAAGCCAGAGATTCAAAAGAGATTCAGATTTTTAGAATTTGAATCAAGGAGTTCAAAGTGGTCCATTAAGCGCGAATTGTAGCTTACTGAAAATTCAACATTGATACATTAATTTAGTAGGGTAAGTTTCGGAAGAGGTCAGAAAGTTTTATTAATTTACTTAGCTACCCTCCAGCCGAACTCCAAAATGCAATTCCCCCTGAACTGCATACAGAAGGTCTTACCCTAGGCCTGAGGCGTAGGAGCCTACCTAAGGGGATACCTTAGGTCCAGAAAGACTTACCCTAGGCCCATTGGGCGTAGGAGCTTAGGTCTAGAAGGACTTACCAGCGCTGAGCCTACAGATCATCATTCCTATCCCAGATAATATACCCCAGATAATTTCAGTTAATTTCAGAAGACAATATTACAGAAAATAGATATCAAATCTATTTTTATACCAGAAGACATATATCAATTTATTTTATTATCTTTATTATCATTTCGTATTCAATGCCATATATCAGATATATTTTTCATATCAGGAGTCAAAAATCAAAGAATTACTTTCCTTTCGAATTACAGTATCGTACTTTTAAATTTTAAGCATATGGTCTTGATTTAGATCAGAAAGTATTTACGGATACATGGTACGCGCTTTATGGCCCAATTCATTTCCTAGAGGTACTTGATGGATATCAAAAAGATGACATTTGACGATTTTGGACAGATTTCAGAACGAGGTCCCTACGAATAGGGGAGTTTAATAATACGGGTCGAATCAACATCGAAAGTTGATGCATCAGAATCGTTGGGATTTCAGATATATCGAGAGTGATTCAGTCGTTAAAGCTTACGAGGGTATTGTTGGTCATTCTGACCTTCGAGGGTAATTTGGTAATACTGAACCAACAAGGTATAAATGGTGATGTACCGAATTCAAGAATTATAGCTGTTCATCAAGCTTTTGAGTCCCTCTGAACTAATTGAAACCATTAACGTAGAGTTTGAAATATAATCGGATAAATGCATCTTAAGCATTCATTTCTAGAACTGATTACAGTGTAACAACAGAGCAGTTCGTCTTCATCATGCATTCACTGAACTTACTACGAGAGATCAAACATGTATCCAAGCAGTGATTTTCCAAATTCATGAACATGTATGTAACCCCCGAACTCGTTCCATAGCATCGAATTTATCTTTTCAAGGAAACATGTTGCTTTTGCCAATAGCTGAGTACTTTCTCCAAATAACCCGAACATGTCGCCACATGGTGTCTTTCCAAAATTACGATAGTATCAGAAATGACCAACAAACACGGACCATGAATTACCATTTTGGAGTCATTATATTGTCTAACTTTATTGGTATTCCTTATTCTAGTCTTAGAGGTACCCTCAGCCATTTTCAACATTCGCGGGTATTTCAGATACCCCATATCCGAAGGTGTTCCAAAATTCAGAGCCTTTCAGTCGCTCAAACCATTCATTCCTTTCCGATCTCGAGGGTGTATTCGTCATTTCGATTAATTTGACAATTGGTGTAGATGATACATTATTCTTTTTAGTCATTATGGATATTTCGACCGATTCAACCTTATCAGTATTTCCAAACATTTCAGTCATCTCAATTAATTCAGGAATTTACGCGACTTTGTCTAATCCAAACATACAATTATTTTCTCGCAAATATCTTCAGAGAATATTCAATCTCAAAAAGAATCTGAGCAATTTACAGACTCAAATGTGTAGCCTCGCTACTATAACTTCTCAAGCAAAATTTCAAGATTTTCAGAAAGATTAGTTGTTTTACCGGATCTGGTGTAGATTCTGAGACCACTTCCTTTAATATGGGTATTTTAGTCATTTTCACACATCAAGGGCATTTTTGTAATTCAAAAGCCAAAATAATCAGACCTAGAGATCAAACGTTTTTATTAATCGTTTACTGAACTCGGAAGTCCTTTCAATTTACCAAACTTCTTATTCGAATAATTGCCTTAGCCATTATTATTTTTATTTCATAATTGAGCGACATAATCAGAAATAATCATATGCTCAAACATGATCGTGTAAACATTAACCAAATACCAACATGTTGCAAAAGCATGCAGAATGTAGTAATGTATTACCTTGGCTCCAAGCTACAACGACCGATCTGTGAACGACATTCGAACACCCTTGAACCCGGATTTGACATCCCTCAACAATTCGTAATCCATGAACAATGAGTACCTTCAATTACATAAATCCCAAGATCAGACCTCATCCACAAAGCACTTAACCAAATAATTAAATACATAAACACTCTCGGGTTCAAGGTCAGATTCGGAGGCCTTCGGGTCAGAATTTTACGAAACGGGCTTCAAAATCGGACTCAGGACGTCGAAAAACATAAAATATGAGTTTTCAGAAAATTTGACTTTTTGGTCAACGGTCAAGGTCAACGCTGACGTCAGCAGGTCAACGCTGACGTCAGCAGGTCAAAGTCAACGCTGACATCAGCAGTCAACTGGTGAGGGTCAACTGAGTTGACTCGGACGACTTGACTCAGCTGACTCGGACGAGTTGACTCGGACTGACTCGGTCAACGGGTTAACGGGTTGGGTCAACAGGTCGGGCAGACGGGTCGGGTCGGACACCAAACTGGGCTTGGTTTGGTTGGGCTTAGACCGGGTTTGATCAATGGGTTCAGACCGGTTTAATTTATACCGGTTCAGACCGGTTCACTTACCCAAAGGCAAAATGGTCGTCGAACGGTCGCCAGAGGCACCGTTTGCGTCGATCCTGCCGGAAAAACATAGCTCATCAGCCGAGGGTACTATCAACAGAAGAGCAACTCATTTTAGGCCGGAAAAACTCACCGAAATTTTACCCCAAACGTTGATTCTCGGTCGTAAAGACGAAACTCCGGCGAACCTTCAATCGGCGTCAAACGAACAGTTGGTTGACTGGGTTCTGCTCACCGTGACGTGAGGAATCTGTTGACGGTGGTGGTGCGAAGATAGGTCGACTGTGGTGGCCGGGATCGGTGAAAAGAGACGGTGATTGGGGAAAAAACAAAACTTTCAAACCGTTGCCCACGGCAAACGGTTGCTCCGATGGGCGAGTGGCCGACGGGGTTTGGTCGGGACAACGTAACGCTTCCGAAGATGTGGGCGGTGAACACCACGGACCGACGGTAGCTTAGATCGACGATTAAGTTTCCGGGGGGAAACATAAAAATGCACTCTGAAACTCTCTCCCTCATTCAATGACAGGGACGACAATTAATGCGATAGGTGGGGGTTGGTTGTTCTTTTAATTATTTAGAATAACAAAAAAAATTCAAAACATAGACTTAAAAATAAGTCGAGGTAACTTATAACCAGATTGAGCTTTAGTTCTGCTGGTTAAAACATTACTTACCATACCAATGACACGGGATCGAATCCCTACAGTGTTATCCCTCTTTTTTTCATTTCATTTCCAAAGGCCAAGTGGTAAAGGCTCAATCAAGCCCAAGTCCTCAAACATCCAAAAGTTTTCAAGATTAGCTTTTAAAATTTAAAATCTTTACAGACAAGTCCCTAAAATGCAATAAAACAATTTCAAATAATTTACCCCACTTTGGGGTGTTACAATTCTCCCCACCTTAAAAGAAATTTCGTCCTCGAAATTTGCCAGAGTCAGAGAAATGCAGAAAATGCACTTTCATCTATTTTTGTACTGAAGCTTTTCCGTCAGAGTATTCTTATTACTCAAAACTCACAAATGGTTGCAGATCAATCTGGTAGTGATCTAAGTCACTCAAACTATCTTTAGCCCAGAGTCATTCTGTCATACACTCCAGGTCAACTAATTAGAATATAATATATGAATTCGTTCCGAACTTTACATAGTGCCAGACAAACATTTGTCCCATAATTGTCATTACAAACGATCTCTGTCATGGATAAGTAACATTCCGACCCACCATAGAAGTTAATCATACCACCCAAAGGTATATCTTCCAGAGTCCAAATTACTCTTCTAAGTTGACCATCGATTTTTTTTGATAAAAGACTGCAACTACAGTTCGGACAAGCACTCAAGGACTCCAACAGCGACTCCCAGAATCAGGATGTAAACATCAAATTTCAGTCAGAGGTGATATATAACGATACATCAAGCCACATCTTCAAGGATATGTCTTTCTTCATACTTATCGAACATAACTAAAGTCTTTAATGGATATCACTTACCTTTAACGTAATATTCAGACAACTATTTCTTTTGTGTATAACAGAATCACAACAGAATTTTCATTGTCGTCACGCTCACTGACACATTTCTTTCTAATTCATAATACATTTATCAAGTTTCCATCAGAATATTCTCAAACATAATCATTACCACTGAATAGTCATACATGTAAATCTTATATCAATCAGCTCACATAATCAAACATTTATTCTCAATCTGATCAGATCTTTAATTCAACATGCATGAACCACCTCAGGTTGTTTATCCAGATTCAAATCCATCAACTTAATCCAAACACAAGAGAACATTTCAGGCATTCTCTGTCAGTTCCAATCGGGCCACACTAAACAGGATACTTAGATTCACGAACTACATGGAAGAGAAAGATTCGACATCAGAGTTTCGGCTCGGAGGAGTACGGTTAAGATCTAGGGGCATGCACAGACCAAACACCCTATGACAGACGATCGGCCGATCTACCCAGAATGACGCAACTCTAAGCTCTGATACCACTAAATGTAACCCCCTAGGCCCGCCTATGCATTAATAAGGATCCTAGGAAGTCACATTAGGGTCACCGGAGCGACCCACGATAAAATTTTTAAATAAACAATTTGTCAAATCATTTAAAATCATAAATCAAGTTTTGAATTAAAATACAATTTCAGAAAATATTCAGACAATGAAACAAAACTATGATACAAATTATTATTACAAGTTTCAGACTCGAATATAAACCAAAACATGACATACATGCCCCCTAATTACACAAATACCATACTCCGCGAACGGGCCGAAGAAACTCTCATACCGACGTTGACAGCTGCCACGTGGTCGATCTTTTAACCTGTGATGATAAAAACAATGTGAGCTTCGAAAAGCTCAGTAATACAAACTACTAGGAGATGCCAAAAGCACAAGCAAGTATATGGCAAGCTTAACACTGTCATGAAGAACTGGGCAACGAAAATCTCAAATTACGATTCGAGATTTTATGGGAATATTATACTAGAAGGCAACATAGTTATTCTTTAATTGATCACCCGAACCGTAAGAGGTGAGCCTAAAGCCAGAGATTCAAAAGAGATTCAGATTTTTAGAATTTGAATCAAGGAGTTCAAAGTGGTCCATTAAGCGCGAATTGTAGCTTACTGAAAGTTCAACATTGATACATTAATTTAGTAGGGTAAGTTTCGGAAGAGGTCAGAAAGTTTTATTAATTTACTTAGCTACCCTCCAGCCGAACTCCAAAATGCAATTCCCCCTGAACTGCATACAGAAGGTCTTACCCTAGGCCTGAGGCGTAGGAGCCTACCTAAGGGGATACCTTAGGTCTAGAAAGACTTACCCTAGGCCCATTGGGCGTAGGAGCTTAGGTCTAGAAGGACTTACCAGCGCTGAGCCTACAGATCATCATTCCTATCCCAGATAATATACCCCAGATAATTTCAGTTAATTTCAGAAGACAATATTACAGAAAATAGATATCAAATCTATTTTTATACCAGAAGACATATATCAATTTATTTTATTATCTTTATTATCATTTCGTATTCAATGCCATATATCAGATATATTTTTCATATCAGGAGTCAAAAATCAAAGAATTACTTTCCTTTCGAATTACAGTATCGTACTTTTAATTTTAAGCATATGGTCTTGATTTAGATCAGAAAGTATTTACGGATACATGGTACGCGCTTTATGGCCCAATTCATTTCCTAGAGGTACTTGATGGATATAAAAAAGATGACATTTGACGATTTTGGACAGATTTCAGAACGAGGTCCCTACGAATAGGGGAGTTTAATAATACGGGTCGAATCAACATCGAAAGTTGATGCTTCAGAATCGTTGGGATTTCAGATATATCGAGAGTGATTCGGTCGTTAAAGCTTACGAGGGTATTGTTGGTCATTCTGACCTTCGAGGGTAATTTGGTAATACTGAACCAACAAGGTATAAACGGTGATGTACCGAATTCAAGAATTATAGCTGTTCATCAAGCTTTTGAGTCCCTCTGAACTAATTGAAACCATTAACGGAGAGTTTGAAATATAATCGGATAAATGCATCTTAAGCATTCATTTCTAGAACTGATTACAGTGTAACAACAGAGCAGTTCGTCTTCATCATGCATTCACTGAACTTACTACGAGAGATCAAACATGTATCCAAGCAGTGATTTTCCAAATTCATGAACATGTATGTAACCCCCGAACTCGTTCCATAGCATCGAATTTATCTTTTCAAGGAAACATGTTTCTTTTGCCAATAGCTGAGTACTTTCTCCAAATAACCTGAACATGTCGCCACATGGTGTCTTTCCAAAATTACGATAGTATCAGAAATGACCAACAAACACGGACCATGAATTACCATTTTGGAGTCATTATATTGTCTAACTTTATTGGTATTCCTTATTCTAGTCTTAGAGGTACCCTCAGCCATTTTCAACATTCGCAGGTATTTCAGATACCCCATATCCGAAGGTGTTCCAAAATTCAGAGCCTTTCAGTCGCTCAAACCATTCATTCCTTTCCGATCTCGAGGGTGTATTCGTCATTTCGATTAGTTTGACAATTGGTGTAGATGATACATTATTCTTTTTAGTCATTATGGATATTTCGACCGATTCAACCTTATCAGTATTTCCAAACATTTCAGTCATCTCAATTAATTCAGCAATTTACGCGACTTTATCTAATCCAAACATACAATTATTTTCTCGCAAATATCTTCAGAGAATATTCAATCTCAAAAAGAATCTGAGCAATTTACAGACTCAAATGTGTAGCCTCGCTACTATAACTTCTCAAGCAAAATTTCAAGATTTTCAGAAAGATTAGTTGTTTTACCGGATCTGGTGTAGATTCTGAGACCACTTCCTTTAATATGGGTATTTTAGTCATTTTCACACATCAAGGGCATTTCTGTAATTCAAAAGCCAAAATAATCAGACCTAGAGATCAAACGTTTTTATTAATCGTTTACTGAACTCGGAAGTCCTTTCAATTTACCAAACTTCTTATTCGAATAATTGCCTTAGCCATTATTATTTTTATTTCATAATTGAGCGACATAATCAGAAATAATCATATGCTCAAACATGATCGTGTAAACATTAACCAAATACCAACATGTTGCAAAAGCATGCAGAATGTAGTAATGTATTACCTTGGCTCCAAGCTACAACGACCGATTTGTGAACGACATTCGAACACCCTTGAACCCGGATTTGACATCCCTCAACAATTCGTAATCCATGAACAATAAGTACCTTCAATTACATAAATCCCAAGATCAGACCTCATCCACAAAGCACTTAACCAAATAATTAAATACATAAACACTCTCGGGTTCAAGGTTAGATTCGGAGGCCTTCGGGTCAGAATTTTACGAAACGGGCTTCAAAATCGGACTCAAGACGTCGAAAAACATAAAATATGAGTTTTCAGAAAATTTGACTTTTTGGTCAACGGTCAAGGTCAGCGCTGACGTCAGCAGGTCAACGCTGACGTCAGCAGGTCAAAGTCAACGCTGACATCAGCAGTCAACTGGTGAGGGTCAACTGAGTTGACTCGGACGAGTTGACTCAGCTGACTCGGACGAGTTGACTCGGACTGACTCGGTCAACGGGTTAACGGGTTGGGTCAACAGGTCGGGCAGACGGGTCGGGTCGGACACCAAACTGGGCTTGGTTTGGTTGGGCTTAGACCGGGTTTGATCAATGGGTTCAGACCGGTTTAATTTATACCGGTTCAGACCGGTTCACTTACCCAAAGGCAAAATGGTCGTCGAACGGTCGCCGGAGGCACCGTTTGCGTCGATCCTGCCGGAAAAACATAGCTCATCAGCCGAGGGTACTATCAACAGAAGAGCAACTCATTTTAGGCCGGAAAAACTCACCAAAATTTTACCCCAAACGTTGAGTCTCGGTCGTAAAGACGAAACTCCGGCGAACCTTCAATCGGCGTCAAACGAACAGTTGGTTGACTGGGTTCTGCTCACCGTGACGTGAGGAATCTGTTGACGGTGGTGGTGCGACGATAGGTCGACTGTGGTGGCCGGGATCGGTGAAAAGAGACGGTGATTGGGGAAAAAAACGAATCTTTCAAACCGTTGCCCACGGCAAACGGTTGCTCCGATGGGCGAGTGGCCGACGAGGTTTGGTCGGGACAACGCAACGCTTCCGATGATGTGGGCGGTGAACACCACAGACCGACGGTAGCTTAGATCGACGATTAAGTTTCCGGGGGGGAACATAAAAATGCATTCTGAAACTCTCTCCCTCATTCAATGACAGGGACGACAATTAATGCGATAGGTGGAGGTTGGTTGTTCTTTTAATTATTTAGAAAGAAAAAAATTCAAAACATAGACTTAAAAATAAGTCGAGGTAACTTATAACCAGATTGAGCTTTAGTTCTGGTGGTTAAAACATTACTTACCATACCAATGACACGGGATCGAATCCCTATAACGTTATCCCTCTTTTTTTCATTTCATTTCCAAAGGCCAAGTGGTAAAGGCTCAATCAAGCCCAAGTCCTCAAACATCCAAAAGTTTTCAAGATTAGCTTTTAAAATTTAAAATCTTTACAGACAAGTCCCTAAAATGCAATAAAACAATTTCAAATAATTTACCCCACTTTGGGGTGTTACAAAACTCCCCGTTATGATTGGTTTTTGGTCAGAAACCATACATTTCTCATTTTATGATTTTTGAATGTGCGATATGAATTGCTCCACCATAACGCACAAAATGGGTAAATAAAAAGGGTTGAGAATATATATTGAGTACGAGTCTCCTTTTATGTTTAAATTCTTAAACATTAATTGGAGAATCATTTATGACATGATTTTTCTCAACATCAGGGGGAGATAACAATCAGCTGGATAGAGGAAAATGAATTATCATTATCTAGATCCTCGTATATGAACTAGAAGTTCATAAGATAATTCATGTTATTACATGTAAACTGCCAGACATATTTACTGGCCCAATGAGAATAATTAAGTCTCATATACCAGCTGAAACGCTCTAAGTTTAAATTACATGTTAGAGCGAGAGAATGTAAATCATGCCTGAAGCATGATAGTTGAAATGGTTCCAATGATCAAAATTCTCGTAAATAGAAAGTAATATGAGATGGTCATATATTGGAGGTGGGTGCTCTTGAAGAGACCCAAGACATAACAAATAATAAAACTCTAGAAGAGTTTCAGGTACCTGAAATAAAGATTGAAATCTTGAAGAGATCTCGATGAGTTATGTCATTACGAGAATGGAACCAGAAAATTGGAAAGTTGTCGACAACGATTTTACAAACAATTTTACATAAAATACTTCTATAGAAGTAAAGAAAGAAATCGAGGATCTTGTATAAAATCTATCCAGAAGTATAGATATTGAATTGGCCAATGTTGAAAGACGCTTTGAACTTCTAAAATAGAAGTATTTGGACCAGCAGTCCAAACACCTAAAGGTGTAATGCAAGTGAGGCACAAATAAGTAGTCGTAAATACGACTTGAACTATGATTTATGAAAAGTTTTAATTACTTCATGGTGGATACAATTACTTTGGCAGTTATTGAAAATTTTACATGCGTCTAATTATTTGTGGATCCATATTTATCCTTGAAGGATCTAAAATGCTATAAGCATTTGAAAATTTCTGAGGAAATTTATTTAGACATGTCTCATGAATATTTTGGCGCATTTGGTATAATCGCCTTAGTGAATACTAATTGAAAAAATACTATAAGAATGATCAGATTTCCTTATGTATTTTATAAAGTAGTTTGGATCAAGATCCATTATGATAATTTTAGAACTCCTAAAGAGCTTCAAATTGGAAACTCATGAAGTACTTTCAATACAAGTACTTGAATCTTGACATCAAGTTTATCTCGACCTGAAGATCGAGCATTTTTATATATTTCTTTTGTCTATGAATAGACATAAGCTGAAAGAATCTTAAAGAAGATTCAATATGAATAGATCATATCTATTGAGTATCCCAATAGTTGTAAGATTGTTGGATGTGAATAAAGATAATTATATCTTTTCTTGGTCTTGAGGCACTATATATTAGTTGGTCAAGAAATATCTATAATTATACAAAGATCATTACATTTAGATCTTCAAACATTCGTTGATGTCTCCTCAAATGTTGTAGAAATAATTGTTATGCACGAGGCAAGCCAAAAAAAAGTGTTTAGCTAAGACCATTGACCCAACATATCCAAAAGATATGTGGATTTACTTTTACAAGATATGATAAAAGCTATCTTGTGTGAAGATAATGCAAGATGTTTATCTCAGTTTGAAAGTGGATACATCATGGAACATATTACTCCAAAGTTTCATCCCTCACGATTTTTAGAAAAAATGATATTCAAGATTAAATTATGAAGATTCAAAGATCTT
This sequence comes from Hibiscus tridactylites, assembly GCA_958450335.1. Taxonomy (NCBI): domain Eukaryota; kingdom Viridiplantae; phylum Streptophyta; class Magnoliopsida; order Malvales; family Malvaceae; genus Hibiscus; species Hibiscus tridactylites. The sequence continues at coordinate 34,805,876 of OY288267.1, read as the reverse complement.
CTGTGATGTTTGCATGAGGGGGAGTAAATACGCGTTGCACTCTTTTTCCCTTAACCGAGGTTTTGTCCCAATGGGTTTTCTTGGTAAGGTTTTTAATGAGGCAACATGTTATGCGTATCAAAGATGTGTGTACTCTTTTTCCTTCACTAAATAATTTTTTTCCCACTGGGTTTTTATCTTAGTAAGGTTTTAACGAGGCACATTATCTTCATAGACATCCAAGGGGGGTGTTATGAATATTTATCTATGTGGATGTCTATCATGATTAGAACTTTATCAAAGGAGTTTGATTTATTTATTATTAGGAATATTATCTCTATGAATTAGAGTTTAATGTATTATGTACTTCTTATGCCTATAAATAGATGATTCATTGAAGGCATTGTATATAAGTCTATATTTTGAGAATAATAAAAATCTCCCTCTTTCTCTCATCTCTTTGTTCTTCTTGTTCTTATTATTGTTCTTCTTTATTTTATTCACAACATTTTCACATATTTATAAGTGATAAAATTTATTTAGTGGTTTATCATTGTAGCTTAATACAATTAGTCTCGAATCTCATTAATTTTCTTTTATTTTATTTAATTTACACCAAGGAAAGCAACCATTTAATAACAAGTGACTCTAGTTTTATTTTCCTTTTCTTTTGTCCAATTAGATGGTGTTACCATAGAGTTAGTCTTCTAAATTTATTAAATTAAAATTAAAAATAGGACACATACATGTGATATGTCACTTACTCCGTTAGATTTTAACGGTTGGTAGTCAAAATATGAGTGCTTTAATAGTTTGATGGTTTATCGAATTTCTTAATTGGTGGTCAAAATAAGAATGAGTAATGATCATATATTTCGGTGGTCACTCGTTTAATTTACCCTAACATTTTATTTTATGTATTATTTTTAATGTTAACGTCAAGGGGTTATAATGATGGAGATAATGAAAATAGAAGGGTTAAACGGGTCAAAATAGTTGAAGGATTAATGTGATAATTTCACTGTAATTCTAGGATTAAATTAGATATTAATTCAAAGTTAAAATATAAATTTAATCTTTTATCTTAATTACGGATGGTCTAAAATACAACCGGTGTTAAAAAAAACAACAATTGGTTAAAACCAAAAAACTTATCATGTGTATAACAAGAGACGGAACCAAATGGAGAGGGAGGGACAATTGCTCCCCAACTTTGAATGGTTTAATTGTTTTTAGATTATTGATATTTTTAAAATTTTTACAATTAAGTCTTTTTTCATCCCACATTTTTTTGATTTATTATTTTTTAAGACCAAGTTAAAATCAATGAAATTAAGTCTTGACCCTTATTTTTTCTAGTTTAATCACTTTTTAAGACCCTTCAATTTTAAAATTATTAAAATTAAACTTTATTTTTTTTAGTTTTTACGATTTAATTACTTTTTAGAACCCTATTTATTTTAAAGTTAATTAACTTCCCCTGTAACTAGAGGTATTCAAAAATACCTGACTCGGCTGACCCAACCCGACTACCCGAACATAAATAATCGGTTATTTATCCGAATTTTTTTTACCTGGGTCGGGCTCGGGTCACAAAATTAGAAATTTTCGGTATCCGAATACCTAGATATATTTGAAATTAATATTTTTTATGTTCAATATATATATATATTAAAATAATAAAAAATCTTAAATTTTTATATTAAACTAATAAATACATATTTTTATATTAAACTAATAAAATATTTTTATATATAAAATATATATTTTTTATATCTAGGTACCTAATCACCCGATTTTTTGGGTACCGATTAGCGGGTATCCGACCAACACCGGACGGCTAAACCACTACCCTAAGATTCGAGTACCCGAAGACCCGAGTACCATGATTTGAACACCCTACCTATAACCCCTTAGACATGTCTATGCGTTACACTAAATTTTAAGAGGTCACAACTCATGCCCAAAACTTTCAATGAAAATATTTACAAATTTAAGGTCTCAAAACATATAATAATCATATACCATAAGATATAACATCATATATTTAATCTAAGACCACATCAGAATTTTAGTTACAAAATAATGCCACATCGGACAAATTAGTAAAATATATAGTATAAAAATATAGGCTCGTGTTACCTAAATAAAGATAGTATGGCGGATAGAAGCATTACAACAAAAGACGAGTGCAAATGTGTCAATCCTCCAAGTGCCAAGTCCAAGAGTAGCCTATCCAAAAATATCTAAAAACAGAATTTTGTGAGCTAGAGAGCGCAGTGTGTTCTAATAAATGCATATAAAACATTTAAATATTTCAGATTTGCATAAATCATTTCAGTAAGTCATATTATAAAGGCAACCAAAGTTTTTATTTGAACCTTAGTTACTCTCCAACCGAATACCGATATGCAGCCTCCCATGAACTGCATCCTAAAGGACTTACCCTAAGCTTGTGGGCGTAGGAGCCTACTTAAAGGGATGATTTAAGTCTAGAAGCTCTTACCAGCTTGATCGGGGCTAAGCTTAACAGAAGATATTGGCTGGATCAGGGTTGTACCTATATAGACTTCAGATCATGTTCCGAGAGTATACTCCAATTAAATCAGTTTAGATTAATATGCAGTGTCATCAGAAATCAGAAGATAAACATGTATTTATCTCAGTAAAATAGAAATCAGATATCTCAATTTCAGATCAAACATAAAGCATACTTTTAACAGATAAAGTAGACATGCTTTTAAAACAGAACAATAACCATGCTCAAATTAGAAAATATTTCATAATATATTCAGAGAAATCATTTCAACAGTTCGTGTAAAATAATAATATAGCACACACGGAATACACCTCAAAAAGCTGGTCAGAAGAGTCTACTGGGCACATGCCTCGCTACACTATGTAGTGGTGCTAGATCCCGAAACAACGTTACTACAAGAGAAATAAATTATAACTTAATAATTACTTGGTTTCTAAGATCATACGAGTAACTATGAGTGCGCGTTGGTGAGCGAATCGGGAAGAGCTGGGCTGAGCAGACAATCGGTCGAGAGAGTCTCGAGTACTTTTAAACATATAATAATTTACATCAGTCATTTATTCAATATAACACTCTTAATGAAATAACTTAATACATATGCATGTTCGGATTTAAGGTCAAATTCTGAGGCTTTCGGGTTAAAATTTCACAAAACGGACTTCAAAAACAAACTCAAGACGTTGAAAAACCCAAAATAGGAGTTTTCAAAAAGAAGTTAACTTTTTGGCCAAAGTTAACGGTTAAAGTCAAAGGTTAGAGTCAACTGAGTTGACTCGAACAAGTTAGCTCTGATGGGTTAACTCAGTGAGATGACCGTTCCGATTTGACTCAGCAGGTTAACTCGGTCGGGTTAGGTCAGAGAAAAACGGTTCGGGTCAGGATCGGGTCAGGTGTGGGCCGATTAACACTCGGCCCACTAACATAAAACTGATCTTATCGATAACCCCAAATGCATGTTTTTGGCCGAAAAAGGTCGGAAAATAACTCTACAATTCAACCGTTAAATTACCAATCAAAAACAGGTTATAATATCACTGATTTTACCTGAAACGCAAAAGGATAGTTGAAATAACGCATAACTCCGACAAAGTTCTTATCGGTGACGGACGTATGATCAGTCGGTTAGGTTTTGCTCGCCGCAATGCAGGGAGCTCGGATTCAGTGGTCGTATCTCGAACAGGCGGGGAGTGTGGCCGAAAAATGAAAAAAACTGATGAAAGGTGTTTGGTTTCCTCATCGCCACTTTAAACGGATCTCCCCAGCAAACAACAGGGTTATAGCGCGATTGGCGGCTAGGGTTGGATTCTGGGTGAGGCGGCGGACACGTCGGTGGTGGTAGTGACGGTCACAACAGAGCAGTGGGGCAGATCAAACAATGAAGACGACGAGATTGGTAGGAGGAACTTTTGATATTATTGAGTATTTTTCAGATTCGAATTGTCATTATTATCGGTAGGTGGGGAGTCAGATAAATTATTAAATCCGATTTAAAATACTCCCCAAACTTAACTTTAATATTATTCTAGGTAACACCTAATAAAAATGAGAATTTGGCTCAGTGATTCAACATTCATGGAAGAAATAAAGGGAGAGGTTGTGGGTTTAAACCACATTAGCCATATTATTCCATTTTTACATATTATTATTATTTTTTTAACCTTAATCATTTTTATGGGTGTTACATGTCCCCTCATAGTTCAACCCTGGCTTCGTCTCTGAGTTACTTTAGAGTAAACTGGGTAATATTTTATGTTGAAACCGAAAATATTATGTTCTTCGTAGTAAATCATGTAAATTGCATAACTATTTTTGTTACAATCTAAAAAGTTACCGTCAAGAAATTCATGTAACATTCTTGGTTGTAACCAAAATTATTACTAATTGTATAACTTTTTAAAGTAGACAATGTAATATTTTAGGTTAAAACTCGCCGCAATATAACATTTTTAGTTGTAAAAAAAGTTATTATCAACTGTCTAATTTTTTAGAACAAATAAAATAATATTTTAAGTTAAAATTCGTCGAAAATTAACTTCAAAATTTTCCGTCACAAAGCAAAACTACCGTCTTAATTACGCATAATTTGATTCTTTATTTTTACTATTAGGTAGTAATTCTAATCGGTAATAATGTTGATGGTTGTGATTAAAGTGATGACATGAATTTTTTTTATTGTTCGTTGGTCACGTAATTAGAGATGAATTTTAAAAATCAAGTGGTCAAAATAGGTTAAACCATCGATATAATATTATTCTATACTCGATTTATTGTCATCGGTTCAATCAATCAAATCATCGATTTTTAGTTTAACCGGTCCATTCGATTTTAATAATAATAATAATAATAATAATAATAATAATAATTGGCATATTAACTATATGTACATAACACTCCGCATAATCATTTTAATGATAACAAAAATAGTTTTTGAGCAATATACCGACTAAATTTATTAAAAAATAAAGTAGAGAAAAATTTCAAACGAAATAGAAATGTACTAGAAAAATAATAAAACAAGGTCAATTTAAATTGGAAAAAAAAATCGAAGCTTCATGCCAGCAAAACACACGTTCAGTGAGTTACATCAACATGAATGAGATGAAACCCCAAAGAAAGGAAACGAGAAACAAAACTCTTCATCTCTATTTATCTACATGATGTTTGAAGTATGAATGATGAGCGAAATCAATAATCTTCCAGGCTGCTTCGCAAATCAGATTTAACTACATCGACAAACGAATCACAAAAAGAGATCAAACTTGTAACACCCTTAAAAAAATATAATAATAATAATAATAATAAAATGAAAAAAAGAAAGAAAAGAGGAGGAAGTGAGGGTTGTGGGAATTGAACCCACAACCTCAAGGGGTTTAAGTCGAGTGCCCAACCAATTGAGCTATTGAAGCTCTTGGTAATAAGCCACCATTATTAAATTTTATTAGATTCAAAAAAATATTATAATAATAAAATAATAAAAATATCTTACCTGCCACCTTTAATGTAATTTTAATTGGGAACTTTTTCCCAAAAGTTCCAGAAACACCCCCACCGACATTCACGTCTCTCTCCCTTGAACCAAACCGACCACCGTCGATCTGCCCTCACCGCCGCGCCGTGACGCTCACCGCCGGCGTTAAAGTGTTCACCGTCAAACCCCGAGCAAAACCCCTCAACCCACGCGCTCAACCGCCGTCCGTTTCACCAACAATCGACCGTTGAAGATTCGCGAACCTAGGGCTAAACTAGTCCGCATTTCTTTCGAGTTTTTCGGCCACCGTGGGCGTCCATTCGCTGCGCCACCACCGCCGTTGGACTCCCCATCGCAAGCCAGTCAAAACCCAGGTCAATGTTCGACCGTTCATCATCGTTTGCCCCGTCATCGGAGCTACGCCAACTTCCCGACGAGTTTGATATATTAAGGGTAGATCCGGTGAGTTTTGGGTTAATTCCGATGTTATTTCAATTTTAGGTGTATAATAAAATGATGGGTTGTTGATTGTGTCTTTTTCCGGCAGAAAACGACGTGAAACGAACTTTTCCGGTGAGGTTTCGGCGACCGTCCGACGACCTTTGAGTTTTAAAGGTAAGAGCCGGTCCGCGTAGACCGAACCGGTCAGAACTGGCTGGTCCGGTTGAACCGGTCAGCTCAGTTAAGCCCCGTTGACCAACCCGACCCGTTGACCAACCCGACCCATTGACCGACCTGACCCATTGACCGACTCGACCCGTTGACCGACCCGACCTGTTGACCGACCCGACCCGTTGACCCGAGTCAACTCAGTGAGTCAACTCGTCTGAGTCAACTCAGTGAGTCAACTCGCCTGAGTCAACCAAGTGAGTCAACTCGCCGAGTCAGCCTTGGTCCAGTGACGTCAGCGTTGACTTTGACCGCTGGCGTCAGCGTTGACTTTGACCGAAAAGTCAACTTTTTCCGAAAAGTCCTATTTTATGTTTTTCGATGTCCTGAGTCCGATTTTGAAGCCCGTTTTGCGAAATTCTAACCCGAAAGCCTCCAAATTGGACGTTGAACTCAAACATGCATATGTATAAGTTATGTCATTTAAGAGAAATTGATGATTAAGGACTGGTATTAATCTTCTGATTTAATAGGTACTCGTGGATCTCCCGATCGTGCCTACGCCCAGCCCAGCTCGTCTCGATCCGTACCGCCTCGTGATCCTATCGTCACTCGTACGACCCTAAAACTTAGTATTTTATTACGAATCAAGGTGTAAATTTGATTGTAACCATAATCCTTGTCTATTTAGGTTCCAGTACTGTAGTAGAGCGTGATCCCGGTGCTCGATAGACCTTTTGACTGACCGATCTCATCTTTTAAGGTGTGTTCCATGTGTGCTATATGACTGTTGTATATTTACTGTTTTACATGCCTTGCATGATTTAATAAAACAGACTATGTGTACATGATTGCTAAACTTGATTTTGTGAAAAACTAGCATGTTTTCTGTTTATGAAAGAAACACGATTGTACTGTATGGTTGAATTATGATCTAGCATTCTATATGATAAGCATGCCTATGGTTTTGGTTATCTGTGTAGAAATATGTTGCTGAGCATTGCTATGACTATTATTGTTGCGTACTATGTTACTACCTGGACTAATTAGTAGAGGTACTTGGGGGTATGATGTGGAGACTATCGGCTCAGCCCTGATCCATCTGGTAAGACCGCCCGTATTCGGATCCTAAGCTTCGACTAGGTCCGCCCGTATTCGGATCCTAGGCCTCGGCCAGGTCCGCCCGTTTTCGGTTCCTAAGTTTCGACTAGGGCCACCCGTATTCTAAGGTATATCCTTAGGATGGTACCCCGCCCAATGGGCTTGGGTTAATGCCAGTATAGGATGTTGTTCTGGGGAACTGTATCATGGTGTTCGGTTGGAGGGTAGATAGGTTGCATGAAAACTTTGATGCCATTTTATGATATGTTTTGCATAACATGATTTATTATTTATTGATGCAACTGTCTTACTTGCACTGTTGGAACACACTGAGCTTTCTAGCTCACGCCCCAAATTCTTCCCCCTTTCAGATATTTTGGATAGGCCACCCCGTAGCTGACACTTGGAGGATCGACACATTTGGTATTCTTTTTTATTGTAATGTTTCTATCCACCGTTTGTACTTTCAGGGTGACATGTGCCTATATTTTGTTATATATGGTATTAAACTAAAAGTATTTTGATATGCTAATTGATACTTATTTTGTAACCATCCTATGATGGGTTTATTTTAGTAATCATGGTTGCCTATATTATTTATGATGTCTAGGTGGTGAATGACTTTGGAAAATATTACTGCTTGACATATTAAACAGGTTCATTTAACTTGATGGTTTTCACTAAGTCCTACCGTTATGCCGTCGAAATAAACACTTAGTTTGCCAACAAGTTTTCCACTTGAGTTTTAAATTTTGACGTGCCTTACTAGACTTGGTCATTTCGCATAGGCCGGTCTAGGGGGTTACATTTAGTTAGTATCAGAGCTTTTAGTTTTAAAACCCCGGACTGTGGATAAGTCCTTTTAAAACACTGTTTTAGAATGTTTTACAAGTATTGTAAAAAGAGGCCATGTCACCCAACTTTATATGTTTAATTGTGTTCGATTCTCCAGTGTCATAAACTGATCTTAAGTTTTATCCTTTGTAGAGATTCTCCGAGATGAGCACCAGAAGGGGGCATCGACCCGCTCGTAGGCGTGGTCAACTCGTTAGATTTGCAGACCCGATAGATGATCTGGTGGCTGATCCACCTACCTCTGGAGCTGCTACAGCCGCAGTTGACCCTCCGACATTTGTAGAGCCTCCTACCCCTAGTGGTCCTTCAGCTGCTGCTTTGACTACTCTGACATCTGTCCCGACTGCTCTTACACCTACTCCCACTATTCCATTGCCTACTCCTAGTATCGGCATGACTACTCCGGTCAGGGGAGCTACTGTTTCTGGGCCCGAGCCTATGACTGAAGTTACGGATGAGTCCTTGAGTAGACAGTTTCTCCAGTTGATTCAGGGAGTAGTCGGAGCGTCTAGAGTCACACCTGAAGTTCCTATCTCCCAGACCCTGATTGCCAACGGGATCAAGACCTTCTCGAGATCTCTTAGTGGACCACCGACCGAGGCTGAGGAGTGGTTATACGATATCGAGAGACGTATGGGTGAGTTGGGTTTTGAGCCATCTATGAAGTATTTGGGTGCTGTATCTATGCTGAATGAGAATGCCCACACCTGGTGGGAGTCCATTATGAGTAGTGTTCCTTCTGATCGTCTGACATGGGATTTCTTTAAGGAGCGCTTTAGGAACCGTTTTCTGGGCGAGCGGTTCTTGAGAGAGAGATGCCAGGCTTTTAAAGACCTGGTGCAGGGTACCATGACAATGGCTGAGTATGAGATAGAGTTTCTAAAGTTGTCGAAATATGGTACTGGCTTGATTTCTACTGAGAAAGACAAGTGTGAAAAGTTTTTGGAGGGTTTTCGTACTGGGATACGTGATCGAGTGGCTACCCACCATGATCAGGTGTTTGAAGATTTAGTGGACCGGGCTAAGACTGCAGAACAGATGGAGATCTTGACAGCTAGTCAGAGTAGTAGAGATGGAGATCGAGATAGAGGCAAGGATCGAGGGTGAGACCGAGATCGATCTTGGAGATCTTCTAGACAGGGAGAGTCTCACGCGCGCTCTGATAAGAGGGCTCGCACCATGTATCAGGGTGGTGGTTCGAGTTATAGGCCCACGGTACAGCAGGGCCCATCGGTTAGTCGAGGTGATTCATCAGGGTCCACTCTTCCTATATGTGAGCATTGTGGTAAGCTTCATCGAGGGAAGTGTAGGAAGACGTCGGGTGCTTGCTTCAGATGTGGATCCACTGACCATTTCAAGAAAGATTGTCCACACCCACCTTCTGTAGACCGATCATCGTTTCAGATCCCTGCTCGATCTTAGACTCCAGCCCGTTCACAGACATCTGTTCAGACACCGGGTTCAGGGCGTTATCAGAGTAGAGCTCATGGATCTTCTGCTAGATCTGATAGTAGAGGCCGATCACATCAGAGTGGGGGACCGGTTATGACTGAGGCAAGACAGCCTGCACTTGTTTATGCTACTAGACGTCTTGACGACAGAGATGAGCCAGACGTCATTGCAGGTACATTCACTATATTTTCTGTTCCATACTTTGCATTGCTTGACAATGGTTCTACCCATTCCTATGTATCGAGATCTGTGTCCCGAGACCTTCAGATTCCAGTTGAGAGCACCGAGAGTGCAATTACCGTTATGAGTCCAGTGGGCCAGTCTGTGGTTATAAATAAGGTTTTCAGGCGATGTCCCCTCGAGGTGCCAGGAGAAATCTTTCTAGCTGACCTTATGGAACTACCATTAGAAGAGTTCGATCTGATTCTTAGCATAGATTGGTTGACTGAACACCGGGTTAATCTAGATTGTGAGTCCAAGAGAGCAGTTTTGAAGACTTCTGATGATCGTACAGTGGTTCTAATTGGTGAGCGCCGAGGGTATCTGTCTAATGTGATATCTGCTTTGGCTGCCGACAGGATGATCCGAAAGGGCTATCAGACTTTCATCGCCTGTTTCTTGAATACCAAGGGTTCTTTGTCAAAGATTGAGGAGATTCGCACTGTTAGCGAGTTTCCTGATGTCTTTTCCGAGGAATTACCTGGATTACCTCCGGATAGGGATGTCGAGTTTGAGATTGAGACTTATCCGGGCTCTGATCCAGTCTCTATGAACCCTTACCGTATGGCTCCTAAGGAGCTTAAGGAGCTGAAGATTCAGTTGCAAGAGCTCCTCGACCGAGGCTTTATTCGACCCAGCTCTTCGCCCTGGGAGCTCATGTTCTCTTCGTGAAGAAGAAAGATGGGTCTCTCAGGCTGTGTATTGGTTACCGTAAGCTGAACAAGTTGACAATCAAGAATAAGTATCCTCTGCCCAGGATTGATGACTTGTTCGATCAGTTCCGGGGAGCTACAGTTTTCTCAAAGATTGATCTTCGTTCCGGGTACTATCAGCTAAAGATAAAGGGGTCTAATGTAGCAAAGACGACCATTCGCACCAGATATGGACACTACGAGTTTTTAGTGATGCCGTTTGGTCTGACTAATGCTCCTACTGCTTTTATGGATATGATGAATCGTGTGTTCCGGCCCTATTTGGATCTGTAACACCCCAAAATTACCCCCAATTAGTAAACCCTAGATTAGAAAATCCCTAATTAAAATCCCTAATGATTTGAGGATTTTGAGTAGAAAAAAAAACTAATTAAATTATACGGACCTGATTGAGTTTAAATCGAAATTATGTTGCTAGATTGTGTGAATTCGGAATATTAGTGACCATTGTGAGATGAGGGTAAAATTTAGTTTCCCTTTTGTAAACCCTGGTTATTTTAAGGCCACGCCTTGTAATTTACCCTTTTGTCCCGAATATTTAAACCACTCATACTCAATAGTAATTCATCTATCATATTTTTTCCTTCTGCCGTTTGCTCCCAAAACCCTTCTTTTTTTTTCAATTTTCTTTCTTTCATTCTAATCTCGTCATCAAAGCTCCGTCCACGCTGTGTCGTCATCGCCATTGTTTACGTCTGCACCTGATCCGATTCTTTAAATGTTGAACCCTCGCTTCTCATTGTCATTGTTGCATTAAAACCAATGGTTCGTTTGTGAATTCACAACTCGGTTTTGAAAAACCCCTGAACCACCGCCCTTTTGTGAGATATTCTTCTACTGTTTTTGTTTTGCTCCTTAAATCCCTTCAATGCAATTGATTTCTAATACAAGTATTATCATTAATATTTCAAACATCGTATTATATATATATATGTATATATATATATATATATCATGTGCCTTATAACTCATATATATGTTGCTACTGTATGTGTTCATGACCAGCATTTTGTTTCTATATATATATATATACGGTTATTATTTTATTTTATAATAGTATATGTATATACATTTTATAATTCAGTTTTCAAAGATTCTATGTGGATTTTCACGAACACATTTGTCTATACTGCTTATGTTCATTAAATCATTATATTTTTATTCTAATTATATTATCCCGATTCAAATATTGTTTTCCAAAGAGATGCAATTCTCTAAAACTATTGATTTATTTTCTGATCATGGATATGTATTTTATCTCATCGGACAATTCGAAAAATCAGTATTTTGATGTGAACCAACCCATACTCGTAGCCAATCTATTTGACTAGTACGATCTGAACTATTCGATTGATTTTGTTTAAACCATCTCTGCTCATACTACGAGGTTTACACGTACTGATACAATTGAACCTAGTACTTCCGATTGTAGAAATCGCGTCATTCAAAAGGTTGAGTTTGCTTGGCTAAGGTGTGTTCTCTGCTTGTGCTATACTATATGTGTTGATGTTGTGTGATGTTTGACTGTGAAATATGTTGTTGCTATGTGATGGTTGACTGTAAAATATGTTGTGAACTGGGCTATGTGATATGTTGTGATCTGGACTATGTGATATGATGTGATATAGGCTATGTGATATGTTGTGATCTGAACTATGTGATATGTTGTATGTCATTCTGTTAAACATCATACATCGGATTCTGAATAGTTAATTATCGGACTAAATGCTCATGTATTTTCGGACTAAATGCTCATGCATTTTCGGACTAAATGCTCATGCATTTTCGGACTAATGATGTTGCATTCGGATTGAAATCGGAACATTCATGTCATATCATTCGGGTGGGATATGTACGACGGAAGTTCAGTGGTTTCATCCTTCGGGTTGAATTCCATTTCGGATCAGTGGTTCCACCCTTCGGGCTGAGTTCCACTTCGGATGGTGACGATGTAGAGAGTGGTTCAGGGGAACCTTACTCTTCGGACGATGATGTAGACGGGTACAAGACATAGAGTTAGGTGCATCGTGCCATGCATATCTACGTATTTGATTGTCTGCTGATTTGATTTGTGATTGTATGATACATGAGATACTCTGATTTTCGCACTTTAGAGATACACTGAGCTTAATAGCTGACTCTCCTTTAGCTTCTATTTCAGATTCTCAGACATAGGAGTTCGGTACTTGGAGGACCACATTTATCAGATTTGCTATTGTTTTAGTATGGATATTCTTAGTTTCCAGTTTTATTTCGGTTTTATTACGATTATTTCATTATTTGAGGTTTTATGTAAACTCGATTATTTTTATTTTTATTTGGGATTTTAAAACTGTTTAGCATGCATGGAGATTTTAATGTGATATTTTTCCTACTCTGTTTTGGATTATCTTACATATACCACTGCGTTTTCGAGATAAAAATTTCAATGATAAACGACACTGTTTAAAATTAATATTTTGAGTATTAATTTTTCCGAAAACCTAATAAATAAATTACTTGAGGGTTACATTTTCAATCTGACTTCCTAGATTCGGCCCATAACCCTTGAGTTGGGTTTAGGGGGTTACAGGATCAGTTTGTGGTGGTGTTCATTGATGACATCCTAGTCTACTCCCGAACTGAAGCAGAACATGTTGAGCATTTGAGGATTGTTATGCAGACTCTTAGAGAGCACAAATTGTACGCCAAGTTGAGCAAGTGTGAATTTCGGCTCAGTGAGGTGACATTTCTGGGGCATGTGGTATCGGCTCGGGGTATTCAGGTTGATCCGAGCAAGATAGAGGCCATTGTGAGTTGGAAGCAACCCAAGAATGTTTCTGAGATCCGTAGTTTCTTGGGTTTAGCTAGGTATTACAGACGTTTTGTCGAGGGCTTTTCTATTATTGCTGCTCCCTTGACGAAGCTGTTGAGGAAGGATGTTCCATTCATCTAGACAGATGCTCAGCAGTATAGTTTTAAGAAGTTGAAGACAGCTCTAACGCAAGCTCCAGTTTTGACGCAGCCCGAGTTTGGGAAGGATTTTGCAGTTTATAGTGATGCATCGCGTTCTGGGCTTGGTTATGTTCTGATGCAGGATGGCAAGGTAATAGTTTATGCGTCTCGTCAGTTGAGGCCTCATGAGTGTAATTATCCTACCCATGATCTAGAGCTGACCGCTGTGGTCTTTGCCTTGAAGATTTGGAGACACTATCTCTACGGAGAGAAGTGTTATATCTACACAGATCACAAGAGCCTGAAGTACATTCTTACACAGAGAGAGCTTAATCTTAGACAACGTCGTTGGATTGAGCTTCTTAAGGACTATGACTGCGTGATTGAGTACCACCTGGGGAAGGCTAATGTTGTTGCTGATGCTTTGAGTCGTAAGGCTATATCAGACTTGAGATCCTTGTTTGGCAGGATGAGTATATACAGTGATGGCAGTTTACTAGTCGAGCTGCAGGTTAAACCGACATTGGCCGAGGAAATCAGGGCCAAACAGCTTCTAGACAGTTTCTTACTCCCTGTCATGCAATAGGTTGAGCAGGGATCTACTTCTATCTATGCGATCAGGATGAAGTCTTGTGCTTCAAGGGTCGTTATTGTGTACCAGATGATGCCGAGTTGAAGCGGGCTATTCTTAGTGAGGCTCATAACAGCCCTTATGCTATGCATCCCGGTGGGGACAAGATGTATCAAAACCTGAGGCAGAGATATCGTTGGGAAGGTATGAAGAAGGACATTTCAGATTATGTATATCGGTGTTTGACTTGCCAGCAGGTTAAGGCAGAACACCAGCATCCTTCTGGTTTGTTGCAGCCTATTAAGATCCCCGAGTGGAAATAGGAATGTGTCACGATGGATTTCGTTACAGGGCTCCCTCTGACACCTTCTAAAAAGGATTCGATCTGGGTGATTGTTGACCGACTCACCAAGTCAGCCCATTTTATTCCAGTTCGAGTCACCTACTCTTTGGAGAAGCTGGCTAAACTGTACATCTCTGAGATCGTCAGACTACATGAGGTACCTTTATCTATCATCTCTGATCGGGATCCGAGGTTCACTTCTCGATTCTGGTTGGCCTTGCATAGTGCTTTAGGTACCCGTCTGAATTTCAGTACATCTTTCCATCCGCAGACAGATGGACAATCGGAGAGGGTGATTCAGATTCTTGAGGACATGTTACATGGATGCATGATTGATTTCCGTGGTAGTTGGGAGGATTTCTTGCCCTTGGCTGAGTTTGCATATAACAACAACTATTCGGCTAGTATCCGTATGGCACCGTATAAGGCTCTGTATGGCCGTAAGTATCGTACTCCCATATGTTGAACAGAGTTGTATGAGAAGAAGACTTTAGGCCCAGAGTTGATTCGAGAGACCGAGGAGACCGTCAGATTGATCCGCAACCATCTGAAAGAGGCTTTTGATAGACATAAGTCATATGCTGATCGGAGGAGGAAAGACATTGAGTTCGAGGTTGGTGATCAGGTTTTCCTGAAGGTGTCTCCATGGAAGAAAGTTTTGAGATTTGGGCGCAAAGGCAAATTGAGTCCAAGATTTATCAGACCGTACCGTATTCGGAAGAGAGTCGGGCCTGTTGCTTATCAGCTTGAGTTACCTCCTCAACTTAGCCGTATTCATGATGTGTTCCATGTGTCTATGTTGAGGCAGTACCACCCAGATCCGAGCCATGTTATTCAGGTTCAGGATGTGAAGTTGAGACCAGATTTGTCTTATGAGGAGGAACCTTTCCAGATTCTGGATCAAGACGAGAGAGTTCTAAGGAATCGACGTATTCCTATGGTCAAAGTACAGTGGAGTAACCGTGGTCCAGAAGAGGCTACATGGGAGACTCTTGAATCAATGGAAGAGCAATTCCCACATCTGTTCAACTCAGGTAAATTTCGAGGTCGAAATTTCTTTTAGGGGGGAGAGTTGTAACACCCTTAAAAAATATAATAATAATAATAATTAAATGAAAAAAAGAAAGAAAAGAGGAAGAAGTGAGGGTTGTGAGAATCGAACCCACAACCTCAAGGGGTTTAAGCCGGGTGCCCAGCCAATTAAGCTATTGAAGCTCTTGGTAATAAGCCACCATTATTAAATTTTATTAGATTCAAAAAAATAATAAAATAATAAAATAATAAAAATATCTTACATGCCACCTTTAATGTAATTTTAATTGGGAACTTTTTCCCAAAAGTTCCAGAAACACCCCCACCGACATTCACGTCTCTCTCCCTTGAACCAAACCGACCACCGTCGATATGCCCTCACCGCCGCGCCGTGACGCTCACCGCCGGCGTTGAAGTGTTCACCGTCAAACCCCGAGCAAAACCCCTCAACCCACGCGCTCAACCGACATCCGTTTCACCGGCAATCGACCGTTGAAGATTCACGAACATAGGGCTAAACTGGTCCGCATTTCTTTCGAGTTTTTCGGCCACCGTGGGCGTCCGTTCGCTGCGCCACCACCGCCGTTGGACTCCCCATCGCAGGCCGGTCAAAACCTAGGTCACCGTTCGACCGTTCATTGTCGTTTGCCCCGTCATCGGAGCTACGCCAACTTCCCGACGAGTTCGATCTATTAAGGGTAGATCCGGTGAGTTTTGGGTTAATTCTGATGTTATTTCGATTTTAGGTGTATAATAAAATGATGGGTTGTTGATTGTGTCTTTTTCCGGCAGAAAACAACATGAAACGAACTTTTCTGGCGAGGTTTCGGCGACCGTCCGACGACCTTTGAGTTTTAAAGGTAAGAGCCGGTCCGCGTAGACCGAATCGGTCTGAACCGGCTGGTCCGGTTGAACCGGTCAGCTCAGTCAAGCCCCGTTGACCAACCCGACTCGTTGACCGACCCGACCCGTTGACCGACCGACCCGACCCATTGACCCACTCGACCCGTTGACCCGAGTCAACTTAGTGAGTCAACTCATCCGAGTCAACTCATTGAGTCAACTCGCCAGAGTCAACCCAGTGAGTCAGCCTTGGACCAGTGACGTCAGCGTTGACTTTGGCCGCTGACGCCAGCGTTGACTTTGACCAAAAAGTCAACTTTTTCCAAAAAGTCCCATTTTATGTTTTTCGACGTCCTGAGTCTGATTTTGAAGCTCGTTTTCGCGAAATTCTAACTCGAAAGCCTCCAAATTGGACGTTGAACCCAAACATGCATATGTATAAGTTATGTCATTTAAGAGTAATTGATGATTAAGGACTGATATTAATCTTCTGATTTAATAGGTACTCGTGGATCTCCCGATCGTGCCTACGCCCAGCCCAGCTCGTCTCGATCCGTACCGCCTCGTGATCCTATCGTCACTCGTACGACCCTAAAACTTAGTATTTTATTACGAATCAAGGTGTAAATTTGATTGTAACCATAATCCTTGTCTATTTAGGTTCCAGTACTGTAGCAGAGCATGATCCCGGTGCTCGATAGACCTTTTGACTGACCGATCTCATCTTTTGAGGTGTGTTCCATGTGTGCTATATGACTGTTGCATATTTACTGTTTTACATACCTTGCATGATTTAATAAAATAGACTATGTGTACATGATTGCTAAATTTGATTTTGTGAAAAACTAGCATGTTTTCTGTTTATGAAAGAAACACGATTGTACTGTATGGTTGAATTATGATCTAGCATTCTATATGACAAGCATGCCTATGGTTTTGGTTATCTGTGTAGAAATATGTTGCTGAGCATTGCTATGACTATTATTGTTGTGTATTATGTTACTACCTGGACTAATTAGTAGAGGTACTTGGGGGTATGATGTGGAGACTATCGGCTCAGCCCTGATCCATCTGGTAAGACCGCCCATATTCGGATCCTAAGCTTCGGCTAGATCCGCCCGTATTCAGATCCTAGGCCTCGGCCAGGTCCACCCGTTTTCGGTTCTTAAGTTTCGACTAGGGCCGCCCGTATTCTAAGGTATATCCTTAGGATGGTACCCCGCCCAATGGGCTTGGGTTAATGCCAGTATAGGATACTGTTCTGAGAAACTGTATCATGGTGTTCGGTTGGAGGGTAGATAGGTTGCATGAAAACTTTAATGCCATTTTATGATATGTTTTGCATAACATGATTTATTATTTATTGATGCAACTGTTTTACTTGCACTGTTGGAACACACTGAGCTTTCTAGCTCACGCCCCAAATTCTTTCCCCCTTTCAGATATTTTGGATAAGGCTACTCCGTAGCTGACACTTGGAGGATCGACACATTTGGTATTCTTTTTTATTGTAATGTTTCTATCCACCGTTTGTACTTTCAGGGTGACATGTGCCTATATTTTGTTATATATGATATTAAACTAAAAGTATGTTGATATGCTAACTGATACTTATTTTGTAACCATCCTATGGTGGGTTTATTTTAGTAATCATGGTTGCCTATATTATTTATGATGTCTAGGTGGTGAATGACTTTGGAAAATATTACTGCTTGACGTATTAAACAGGTTCATTTAACTTGATGGTTTTCACTAAGTCCTGCCGTTATGCCGTCGAAATAAACACTTAGTTTGCCAACAGGTTTTCCACTTGAGTTTTAAATTTTGATGTGCCTTACTAGTCTTGGTCATTCCGCATAGGCCGGTCTAGGGGGTTACAAAACTACTGAAAATACCATCAAAATTGAAATCAGAGTTGAGCGTCGTGAAAAAACTATCAACGAACGTAAAATTACCACAAAAGTAGGCGAAAATGTGCCATAAGACAGAAGCATGCCACAAAGCAGAGGAAAAACGTGCCACAAGAGCGGATAAAAACTAAAAGAGAATAAAAAAAACAAAAAAAACAAGGATTAGTTATAAAAATATATATATATTCACAGTCGATAATAACACTAAAATTGATGTTGCCGTTAATTATTAAAAAACACGCTAAAAAAAAAAAAGTGACACTAGATTTTTTAATGATAGCAAAAGAATTATGGTCATGATTACACCACAAGTTAAAAAGTGGTTACAAGATAGTACACACACCTTACAGGTAAAATAATTGAATATGAGTCTCCTGATATGAATATCATCTGCTATTTCACTAAAGCCGCATGTTAGATTTTGTTATAGTACAAACTTTGCGAACAACATTTAATTTCTTTTAATATTTAAATATTTTATTTATTAAATAATTAGTATTAATGAGATTTACTAATTGGTCGAGTAGTCAATAATATTTATGTTATTTCATATTGTATGAGTTTGAAACTCAACATTTACTTTAAGAACGTAATATATCTCTACTTAATAAAAAAACTAATATTAATTGCATGCCAACTTAATTGTTCAATAATATGTTTAAGGATTCATACTATTGATGTAAAAGTTGTAGGATTAAAGTATCGTTCGTTTCAGAAATAACGATAGTCCGGAAGGTTTTCTCATTCGAGAAAATATGATTTAAGAGGGAAAAGTATTCTTATGAGGGACGGATTCATATGTATTATGGAAGGGACTCTTTTCACGCATCAATTTTTATTTTATTTTATTTTATATAACTTTTTTTAAAAATAAATAATTTTTTTTATTTTTTAATATTTATGTTTTACTCTCCAATCTAAACTCTAATTCCGTCCCATTCTTGTTACACATAGCTAGTCAGCTAGAATCAGATCCTTGAATATATTAATATGAGATCGTTTTCCATCTCAACGCTATCCCTTGTCCATAGAAAACGATGGTTGGAATTGGTTCATCTTTCGGTCGAAAACATAATTTACACCTATATTTAAAGATTAGCGTGACCTTTTTGGTATTTTTATTTTTAATTTACGATTAAAATTTGTGATTTTTTAATTCAACAATGTAATCTATAATTGTCAAATTTAAATATTTGTTCTGGCCTAAGATAATAAACTCGTGGACTTAGTTTTATTTTACCGTTGAGAAATAAAAGAAACTTTTATCTTTAAGTTTAATTCAGACTTAACTTGCTTTTTTTTAGATATAAAGCATGTTAAACTCAAATACCCAACCAGTATTAGCTCTCTCTAAAAAAGAAGTGATTAAGCCGCACTTTTCAATACAACTATCTTATTACAATTTCACTCGGGTCGCTAACCATGCCTTTTGTAACACCCTGGTTTAAATGGTTTAAAAAAAAGGTTATGCAGCCAAGGGGGTTTGAACCCGTGACCTTGGCTGCCAAGGTTAAAAGTTTAACCAATTGTGCTAAGGTTATGTTTGGTTATTATTGCCAAGAATTGTTTTTATATTTAAGATCTGTTAAAAAAATAATAATAAAATAATAAAAATATCCCAACCACCCTTTTTTCCCAAATTAAATGCACCAGATGAAAAAAAAGGGGGATTAGATCTGAAATTTTTTTCCCTTCGAACCCTTCACCTTCCCCATTGGACCACCCCCGATCCCGGCCACCGTGCCGCCGTGACTCTCACCGCCGGTACCGAATGGAGCGCCGCCTCCTCCTGAATGCAGCGCCGTCCACCACTCGCGCAGAGGGACCGCCGTTTGCCGTGGGTTTTGGGTCAAGGCTTCGTCGAAACCTCCATTTCGGCCGCCTTTGTTCTTCCTCCATTCCGGCTGCCTCCGTCGTTGGTAAGGCGCGTCGACCGTGCAGGTGGGTTCAGCGTGTCGAGGGGAGCAAAACCCTATTATCCGATCGTTCGTTCGACGCCGGCAAGGCCCTTATCGGAGCCTCATCGTTCTCGCACCGTTTAACCCCGAAATGGGTAAGTTGGGTAAGTTTTGTTCGATTTCTGGGTAATAGATATGTTAATGGGATGAATCGAATTGAAAACATGCATTTTGGGCCATTTTAGGCCGCGCGTGGGCCTCACGCGCCGTCCGGGGTGATTTCCGGCCGCCCTGGACGGTGGCCGTTGAACCGGCCGGCTCAGACCGGTCTAACCCGTTGACCAACCCGACCCGTTGACCGACCCGACCCGTTGACCGACCCGACCCGTTGACCCGTACCAGACCCGTTGGCCGAGTCAACTCGCCCGAGTTAACCCAGTGAGTCAACTCGCTGAGTCAACCTGGTCAACCAGTGATATCAGCATGACATCAGCGTTGACTGCTGACGTCGGCGTTGACCTGCCTATTGACCGTTGACCTGCCCATTGACCGTTGACTTTGACCAAAAAGTCAACTTTTCCAGAAAAGCCCTATTTTATGTTTTTCGACGTCCCGAGTCCGATTTTGAAGCCCGTTTCGTGAAATTCTAACCCGAAAGCCTCCAAATTGGACCTTGAACTCGAGTCTTCTTATGTATTTTAATAATCAGTTGTGGGCAATGTGATTAAGTACTGAAATTGGATTTTGTGCGATTGAAGGTATTCGAAGTTCCTTGTATTCGGGATGTAGAGGACGTCGCATTCGGGTTCGAAAGTGATCGAACGGAGTATAATGGTCGACCGATATAGCAAGTATTAAAGGTAATACACTACTACTTCTTGTATGCTTTGAGAACATGTTGGTATTTGTTAATGCATGCATGAAAATGATAAGGAGTACTGTTAGCCCTACTTAAGTCAAACTAAATATGAAATTGAGTATGATAATTTAGATAAGACCGAAATGCTCGAACGAGGAAGCTAATAAATCTGAAGTATCTGAAGTTCATTAAGTAATTAATGAGGCAGCTAATCTTTAATTCTGAGCATTAGTGTGAAATGTTTGAATGTGAAAGATACCTGGACATGAAATTACGAAAATACCCTCAAGGTATGAGAATGACTTAAATACCATTGAAATTGGAAGCGATCTAGAAATCTACGCTAGATATGGTAAAACAACCTGATTCATTTGAAAACCTCGAACTATTTGGAAAGCCATGGTAACAGGATTTAAACCTTCGTGATTGTAAGGTGTTAGGTCTCCTTAAATTTGGAATGAATCTCCGACTATAGGATTAGGAGAATCTATACATACCCCTGAATTAATCAAATGACTCAAAATACTGAATGATAGTATTGACTAAAAAGAGCTGAAGTATCCTCGGACACCGAGGTTTACAAATTAACTGGAAGGATGAATAAACCCTTGAGTTCTAAAATGAATGAAGTGGTTGGAAGTACCGAAATTCTTGATGACTGAAATACCCCCTTTGACTGAAATAAGTAAATTGCCCTTGGTAAATTCTAGAAATGCCAATAAAGTTGGAAATGACTGAAATGCCCTTAAGGGTAGAAGCATGACTTACGTACGTCAATTACTCCTGATATTAATGTAAGGTTGGAAATTTCTCCGCACAGAATATAAGTTTGACTACTCCGTGGAAAATCTTGTGGTGAAATATGAAAGCAACCGTTCAGATATATGATACAGTTGGATGCATCAAAAGCGTTGGATTGTACTGCAAGGTGGGAATATGTAGTTCGAATGGTTTTGGAGGCTCAATAAACTTCTGGGAATCTTAAATATTGCAAATCGTCATTTCATCATTATTGGGCTAAATTACAAATCACCCATGATAGTTAAATGACCAAAATGCCCTCGTTGGCCCAAGTAATCAAAATTGCCCTGAATGTATTTGATATCATGAAAGATCTTGACGTAGAAATCCCTAAATGCATGGTTGGAAACTTGATGAGCAAAATAGAATTTCCAAGCCACTGTTTACGCCATGTTGGTATAAATTACCAAAATGTCGTGTATGATAAAATGACCATAATGCCCCTGGTAGGCTTAAATGGCTAAATCACTCATGATATGCCTAAACTCTCAAGATCTTGATGTATCATCTCCTGACTATCTGGTTTGAATCGTTAGTACAAACCCCTCTTTTAATAGGGGCCTTGTTTCAAAGATCCGTTCAATTGACAAAAGTTAATATGTTCTCTTCTGTAAATGTCAAGTATCTCCAAGGAAATAAACTATTCCACCTAGTGTGTTCCATGTGTACTACACGACTATTTTTGCATACTGATTTACATGTTATAATACCGATTATGTGCACATGATAGAATACTTGAACTCACATGAACATGACATGTTTTATAATTTAACATGATCGTACTATATTTTTGATATATGCTTATGCACCTGATATGACCAATATGCTATATGGATAATGTATTACTAAAAATACAGCTATTAATTAACCGAACCGTTGCATAGATTGTTACTGGGGTACTTGGGATAGAATATGAAGTGACCGTAGGTTCAGCCCTGATCCAGCTGGTAATTCCTTTACCGTTACAGGTTCCCATGCTTCGGCTAGGGTAATACCTACCATACCGTACCGTACCGTTCCTAAGGTAATCCCTTAGGATGGCACCTATGCCCAATGGGCACTGGTTAACGCCTTTGACGCAGTTTTGGGGAACTGCCTCTTGGAGTGTGGTTGGAGGGTAGATAAAAGATTTAACCATACCGTATTGTTACTTGAACTTTATGTTTTTGAACTGGAAATGTATATTATATTGTTGTTGTACATGTTTTACTTACACTGTTGGAACACACTAGGAACCGAACTCTCTAATTCCACCTTTGTACATTAATAGCCTATAATTCTCGTCTAATTCTCAATGATTGAATAAAGAACAAGTACCGTTAACCTCAAGTATAACGTTACCCTGAAATATCGAAAAAAAATGAAGATCGTTACTGTGTGGAGCATCATGAAAATGTTATGCCTACCATATATCTGCATGAGCTTATAGCATCTTTTGGTAGTTTTGTATTACTGAGCTTTTCCAAGCTCACGTTGTTTTTACCATCGCAGTTTAAAGGAATATATCATGATATAACGTTTGACATCAGTGTTGGGAGTTTTCTCGGCGTTGCTTTTGGAGTACGGTACCGACATAGTTAGTGGGCATGTATATCATTATTATTTTATGATAGAGTTTGTAAAACACTTTTTGAAATATATGTTATATGTTTAAATAAGTTTTTGAAAGAGCATTTTCAACAAAAGTTACCGTTATAATTTAATGTGTTTTTCAGAGGAAATGTTTTTATGTGTATTTCTACCGTGGGTCGCTCTTGTGACCCTAATGTGACTTCCTAGGATCCGTCGTAACGCATAGGCGGGTCTAGGGGGTTACACCTTTGACATCTCCTCCTTGCAGTTAAGGTAACGACTTCAGGTATGGCCGGATATGTAATGCTTGTTAGGATCTAATTACTAGTATTTAGAGTGGAGAAAAACAATTTTATATCAACTAATTAAATTTAGAAAATTCATTCTATATGCATGTTAGGAAGTGTTTAGACTATACAATTTTTTTTGTTTTAGAGGTTAAAGATTTAATTGAGAGATTAAGGGTTTAGCTTGTAGAAATTTAAATTTATGATTTATTAATAGAATTTTGGTGTTAGAGTTTGGAGCTATAGATTTTATTTTAATTTTTAAGAGTAAATATGCATACATGTATAAATTTTTTAACACATGTATAGAAAAATAGTCTAAATCTCTATATATAAACCTTAAAATTTAAATGTTAGACTCTAAATTTTAACAATGAACCATAAATTTTAAATCTTACAAACTAAATTTTTAACCACTAGAATAGAAAAAAATGTGTAATCTAAAAACCACACGATATGTATATAAGATCATTTTCAAAATACAAAATCGTATTCTTTTCGTGAAATTCATTTTTTAAAGATGATCATAATAACGTTCTTTTTACGTTAGTAATACTCATCGAGTTTGATAGAAATCATTTATTTCTTTTTGGTGTCCTTACTTATGACTTTATGCTTAAAATTAAGTTTAAAGTTTAAGGTTAGGGCTTATGATTAGGGTTTAGGAAATTTAAAATATGATGTATTTTTTAGAGTGTAGGGTTTAGGGTTTAGGAAATTTAAAATATGATGTATTTTTTAGAGTGTAGGGTTTAGGATTTAGGATTTAGAGTTATGACTTAGAATTTAATTGTGTAGTGTTTTTTTAGTGTTGGGTATAAGTAGGGGCACCGAAAAGGGGCATATGATTTTTATGCTCAATGTAGTATGATAACACTTATCATCGAGGAATAAAAGTTGTTTGTTCTTTTTCGATTTCTTTCTTATGTCCAGCACTAAAAAATAAATTTTATGTTTTAATTTTAAATCTTAAATAATAAATCTTAAACTTTAAAAAATATATAATATACCTCAACTCCCTAAACTTTAACCCCAAACATTATTCTTAATTAAACTTTAATCTTAAATATTAAATTTAATTTTTTTTAAATATATTAAATTTAATTTTTTAAGTGTGAAACATAAGTAGAGACACAAAAATATTGATCATCAAATATATGTATTATATCGTAGCATATATGCTCTATGGCCTCTATTCTAAAACCAAAACATATTTATTCTTTTCCTTTTCATGGAACAATGTTGGAACTTGCTGTTCAAAAAACAAAGAACGTTGGAACTTGGAAACCGTTCTAATTTTCTATCGTGTCAATTGGCTTCGCACCCAATATATGTTTTTGACAGACGAAGCACCTGCGTGTCATCGGAACAATGCATCATTTCCTCCCCATTTGCCGCGTTTGTTCATTCCTTTACGTGTTGATCGGCTCCCTCGCTCAACCTCATGCCTTCCCTCTATAAAAACCACACTTATAGCCTACATTTCTGTACGAGCATTACCCACTTTGCATGCATTGTAACGTTACCTAAAGCATAAGCCAAAAGAGTGATACTGATAATGGCGTCGCAACAACAAAGAGAGGAACTTGACTCCAAGGCAAGGCAGGGAGAGACCGTCGTCCCCGGTGGAACCGGAGGCAAGAGTCTCGAAGCTCAAGAGAACCTTGCTGAAGGTACAAGAATGCCACCATTAGTTGTTTGATATTTGCCAATTTATATATATGTATATGTTTGTTTTTCTTGAATATACAGGGAGGAGCAAAGGCGGCCAAACAAGGAAGGAGCAGCTAGGGAGAGAAGGGTACCAGGAGCTGGGCAGCAAAGGTGGCCAAACAAGGAAGGAGCAGATGGGGAGTGAAGGGTACCAAGAGATGGGCCGAAAAGGTGGTCTCAGCACCATGGATAAGTCTGGGGGAGAGCGAGCTGCCGACGAAGGAATCGACATCGACGAGTCCAAGTTCAGGACTAGGAACACATAAGTCTATGCTGTGTTGCACCTCTATTTCGCAGGGTGGAGTCTTAGTGGGGGTTCCACTACTCTTAAGTTAACTATTGTCAATATCGTCTAGTGCTGTTTCTGTTGTTCTTTTCTTTTTCCTGTGTGTTTCAGTAGGGTTGTTCTTTTCTTTTTCCTGTGTGTTTCAGTAGGGTTGTTTGTTTTTCTGGTTTCCAGTGCTCGTCTCTATGAATATCTAATGGAAGGTTTTAGAGTCTATTCCACCATGAAATGATGCTTGCTTATGCAGTACCAGAAGCAATACAATTCTGACATCATCAAACATATATACCAACACCAGATATATTATAAATTTATATTTCACTAAATGAGCAAAACAGAGTTCCAATATCCATTAATAGCAACTACAACATAGTTTTTCTAACACTTTTCGAGAGAAAAGAGAGGAAAAATACTGTTTGAATAAATCAATGGCTTGTTGCTAAAGCAGTCACCAGTAAACCAAGCACCAGAAATGGTTGTGCGCTTGCCTGAAATATGATAACAAAATTAAACGATTTATATGAAACAAGACACAAATTGGAACTCTGTTCTAGTCGGTGAGCAATGGACTTTTGAGTAAAATTTACCTGATATTTGACATCGTACTTGACAGGATCCTTTAGGAAGTACTGGAACTGCAGTGGATAAATATTGGGTTAATATGAGCATTAATCTCGATCAAGCAAGGTAAAGAAAGGGGTTGTAATTTCTACAGTGTACAAACAAATGATTCTACCTGAAATACAACTTGTGGAATTATCAAAGCAAGTAGGGCGAGTGCATAATATGGCTTACCAGCACCTAGAAGATAACCTGCAGTCAACATTTGTGAAATGAGAAACAAAAGAAAGATGCATTGAAATTCCAAGTTTTTCAGTTATTGTTATAAATACCAACTCTACTAATTTGGACAAAAGAAAGATGCATTGAAACTCCAAGTTTTTCAGTTACTGTTATAAATATCAAGTACATACCAGCTACAGATAATTGAGTTATGTCGATGGCACCAACACAAATCCATTTAGCTGTTTCAGCACCAAAGGCTACAGGAAGTGACTGCCCAAGCATCATAAGCATACAAATATTAACGCCCTTTTTCAATAAACGATATATTTAAAGAGAACAAGGAGTTTGCAGAATTCATTACAGCCCCAAAAATTTAACTAATAATACTAGTACAAAAGAAGACCTGTAATCCTAGAGCTTTGTCTCCTTCTACACTTTTGAAGTCATTAACAATTGCAATACCCAACTGCAAAGTGATACAGCAAAAACAAAATGTTGCGAGTCAAATCATGTACCTCAAACATAAACAAGAATGGGACATATATGGAAAACATACCCCGGCTATGCTGTACAAGAGTGTGAGAACAATGATGTCTGGTGTAAGTGTCCCGAACAAAGCTTGACCCGCCCACCTATCAACAAAGTTTAGCACAAAGCATGTCGCACAGTGAAGTGGAAGTCCAGGACAGATCAAATACTTAAGGACTAAACTAAACAGCAAATAAGGCGATTCATTTTGAAGGTCTGATATTATAAACGTTTGAGGTTATTCCACGCAAGGGTATAAACCTGCAAGACCCGCTTTCTAAATTGGTAATTAAATCAATGGTAGTCTAATTTATGTGGTGCTAGGATGCTCTGTGCCTGTAGGAATTAGCAAATAATTCAAATCATATTGGGGAAAGTAGCAAAAATAGATGACATCACACCAGGGCAAACTGATATAGCTAGCTCCAAGAGCAAAATTTCCTATCCAGCCATTTTGTTTCAACTGCAAAATATTTGAAATATAATTAGATTTTAAGTTTATTTTCGTCCATAGGAAGAAGAAAGTAGATTGGTCATAATGACAGTGCACAAGTGAACTACCTTTAAAGGAGGAGCAGAGTATATGTATGATAGCAAGGATCCTCCCAAAGCAAGGTAAAATACAATAGGGGTGTTATGCCCTGCCTATAAAGATGGATTAGAACTGCTTCATCTTTTGCGTAAAATGTGCTAATTATTTGGAATTACCTACCCACACGTCTAGTATACCAGCTATGCCAAGGCCTCCTAAGAGTAGCAACCAGATTTGGCTAATAACCTGCAAGAAGATTTTAATGAATATTCAAAGTTTCAAACATAACAAGTACATAACACAAACCAGTTATACACACCTCATTCTCAGATATTGCTCCAGAAGGGATTGGGCGATAAGGCTCGTTAATTGCATCAATTTCTCTATCATACCAATCATTGAGAGTCTGAAAAAGGTCAAATTAGCCATTTAGCCAACCGATTTTGCAGTATTCAAGTTGAATATCCCTTTTCTCATTAAAATCAAGAGACAACATCATACATAAGGGTTTATACCTGAGTATAGCCTGTTAGACATGGACCTGACATTAACATGCAAAGAATTGATTTGGCAACATCCTCCAAATTCCAGTGGAAGTTTCCTGTAATTTATAAAATTATTTGAGGTGGTTCTCTAGTTGCCCCAGCAAATTCTTTCGTGCAACTTTTAATTGAGTTCAGGGACAAATATACATTCACAAAAGAAAGTGGTTTGGATTCACATCTAACATTAAACCAACATATAAGAAGGCAGGCACTAGATATCATGAAATTTCCATACGATTTCTTACGTAGTTTACTTATTGTACGCACAAATAAAATGATATTCCTAAGCATAGATGCGAACAAGTTTTCTTAAAGAGATCAGAATACCTGAAGCAGCAGCTCCACAAACTACTCCCCAAACCAATGGGGGCCAAGTAACTGGTTTTGTAAGTTGAAGACGAATCTTCCATTTATTCTGCATCATGCACAAAAATACCAAGTCATATAATAGCTCCTGTACAGGTAAGATAGCTTCAAAGGTTCCTAGATAAGTAAGGCTAAAGATTATTCATTCGAGTAGCAACAGAAACACGCAAGAGCAAAAGTTTTCCCCAATAAGCATTTGCCTTTCCTCTGGAATTAGAGAACAGGTGTAGCGCAAAGCATGTATGTATGACTAAAACACTAAAAACAATAATTTTATCCGGAGAATATGAAGGCGGCTGCCCTGTAACTAAAGAATTCCACTTCCATTTAGTTGACATCTAAAGCCTAATTGCATCTATAGACTATATTTGCAGCAGAAATAATAAGAAATTACTAAAATTTTCTAGCATTAACAAGGAATAAAGTAGAAAACGGATCTGTATATAGAGGAATTACAGTTTCTTGAGCAGCTCCTTTGATACCAAGAAGTTGATTGAAGCTTGAACCACCCCCGGCGGGTGCCTTATCCGGTGCCTTGGATTTTACTGGCAAATAAACACAAATATCCCCCACAAAGTTTATAAAATTTAATCCAAAAATCTAGTTTACAGTATACTTTTTTTTGAAAGCCGCAAAAATCATTAAAAAAAACCTTCATTTGTATCAGTGTCCGCCGCTCTGACAGTCAATCTCCGTCCTGGAAAAGAAGAGGAAGAAGAAGAACGATTGTTCATCGTATTAGAAGCGAAAAAGGTGGGAAAAATTACATTAATTAAAATCCGAGAAATCGAAAGGATAAGATAAGAGCTAAAAAATAACTCTAGTTCAAAGATTTTAAAATTTTCAAATTCAATACAAGTTCCCTTCGAGGTCCGTCTAGCTACTGGAGGAGCAAAACTAGAGCAGGAACGAGTTAACTCACTGGTGAGAGAGTGAGAAGGCGGAGTTGAAACGGAGTGAGTTGGAACACGGAGGTGATTGTTGTAGTAGTTGTCGCTGCCATTGTAAACTCTGGATATTCTCGAGGAAAAAACAGTGCTGAGTACGGACGACATTTGCAGAGATTCGAAGTGTTGAAAAATCCTTCCCACTTTCCACTCTTGATTCTTGAAGCTCCAAGGAGAGGGAAGAAGCGAAGCTACCAAGGAGTGGAAAGAATATTTATCCCTTTTTTATTATTGTTTTCTCTATTTTAATTTGATTATTATATTTTGACTTAATTGCACAGGAAATCCTTAAATTATGCCCTTTATTTTAAATTAGTCCCTAAATTTTAAAACATTCTATATCGGTCACCAAACTATGATTGGTCTAAATTAGTCTCTAAACTTTAAAACATTCTATATCATTCTTTAAACTTATAGTATCATTCCATTTTGATCATTTCCTTAACCTGGCATTAACTCTACCGGTTAAAAATTTTAATATGTTTTTTAAGGTTATGGGAATTGAACTTGTGACCTAAACAGATAACAAAAGGATCAAAATGGAATTCTATTGATAGTTTGAAGAATGATATAAAATGTTTGAAGTTTAAGAATCAATTTAAAATGTGATCATAGATTGTGGACTGGTGTAGAATGTTTAAAAATTTAGAAATTAATTTAGAATGGATGTTATAATTTGAGGATATCATGAGTAATCATCTCATATTTAAAAAAATCATTCATTGATTTTGATTAAAAAAAATTCAGTACAACAATAAAATCATAGTTTGGGGACATCATAGGCAATTATCTCGAAAATTTACCAAAACTCAACACCCATTAAATTTATAATATCAATACATCATACATAGATTTGAAAAGGCCATACCTCGTAGATATTTAAAAAGTGATAAAAAAAAACCCATACCGCGTTGATATTAAAAACTAGGGTAAACTACACAGATGACCACTGAATTATAAGTTTGGTGTCAAAATGACCACTATATTATTTTTTGCCGCAAATGCACCACACAACTATTTAAATGGTTCTATTTTAGCCACACACCGTTAAAAAAAACGAATAAGTTGACAGAACTGTTAAAAAATTAGTATAATTACACATTTGGTCCTCTATATTTATACAATATATCAATTTAGTCCTAATTTTAATCTAATAAAATAAATTATTTAATAAGATGGTGACACGTGTCATCACCTTATTGGAAGTCTTTAATTATTTTTATTTAATTATTTTTTCACCTCCAATTGGGTGACACGTGACAATTGGAGGTGGAAAAATAATAGCAACAAATCACCGAACCAAGCATACTTTTGTGCTATATGGTAGCACAATTAATCTATGTCTTTATTGATTGTTAATGCCTAGAAAAATTAAAGAGAAGAAAATATAATTAGAGGGATTCAAACCAAGGACCTTGTGGTCCATAGCATATGTACTTGCCACTGCACCAAACGTATGCTTTGATAAAAAGTACAACATTTAATATATGCCTTATATAAATTTTAATGCTTGGAAAAAGGAAGTAAATGTGGTTTTAGAAAACTTGAATATAATATTTTTATGATGCATAAAAACATCTAAACCAATTAAATAAATCTAATAACTAAATTAAAGTTAAGAATATTAAATTCTGTTTGTGAGTTTGAATTCACTAAATGAACTTAATATAATTTTTAATTTTTTTTAATATAATTATATATAATAATTTAATTAATTTTTTTAATAAATATTAAAATTATTAATTAAGTTAAAAAATCAATTCAATGATTATATACGTGAAATTATAAAAATAAATCTGGAATTGAAAAATATATTAAATTTAGTTTAAAATATAAAATTTTAAAATAATTTTTATATTAAAAATTAAAAAAATAATATTAATTTTTTATTTTAAATCGAGCACTAACTATAGTTTAAAATATATACAAAATATTCTTAAGTTTAATTTAGTTATTAGATTTATTTAATTGGTTTAGATGTTTTTATGCATCATAAAAATATTATATTCGAGTTTCCTAAAACCACATTTCCTTCCTTTTTCCAAGCATTGAAATTTATATAAGACATATATTAAATGATGTACTTTATATCACAAGGTATACACTTGGTGCAGTGGCAAGCACATGTGTTATGGACTACGAGGTCCTTGGTTCAAATCCCTCTAGTTGTATTTTTTTTCTCTTTAATTTTTCTAGGCATTAACAATCATTAATTTGTTGCTCTTATTTTTCCACCTCCAATTGGGTGACACGTGTCATCACCTGATTTGAGGTGGAAAAATAATTAAATTAATTAAATAAAAATAATTAAAGACTTCCAATAAGGTGGTGACACGTGTCACCACCTTATTGAATAATTAATTTATTTTATTAGATTAAAATTAGGATTAAATTGATATATTGTATAAATATAGAATACCAAATGTGTAATTATACCAATTTTTTAACAGTTTCGTCAACTTTTTCGTTTTTTTAACGGCGTGTGGCTAAAATGGAACCATTTAAATAGTTGTGTGGTGCATTCGCGACAAAAAATAATATAGTGGTCATTTTGACACCAAACCTATAGTTCAGTGGTCATCTGTGTAGCTTACCCTAAAAAATATCAAATGTATATTTGGCCATTAAATTAAACTTGTACACTTCTAGCACTTAAAGATTTTTTTTATCATTTTACCCACCAAACTTGTTAAAATATTCATTTAATCCTTTTTTTAGGGCCAAATAATAAAAAAATGTACAAATTTAATAGCCAGATATATATTCCACCCTAGCAAAACTAGTTGGAGATTATCATATATTGTTTACTTATTGATCAAATATAAACTTTGGTTAAGTGGTTAGTTACAATCATTTAGCCTTATAGGCCTCATGTTCAAATTCATCTCTCAACTTCATTTTTTTATTTTTCACCGATAAAAACAACATAACACACATATATAATATGTTGTCATTTACATCTAAAGATTGATTTTGGCCTAAAAAAATTGTAAGCATCAATTTTGTCCGGGACTGGCCCATACGCAATTACACCCAAAAGCTAACATAACCCAAAAATAAATAAACAGTTTTCTAGATCTTTCTTCCCTTGCACAACACTCAGACTTGCACACCACTCTTTTCACTAACTAATCTCTAAAAACTGAAAGAGTGACAAAAAATGAGGGTCAAGTAAGCAAGAAGAGGAACCAGAAAGAGAGAGCAAATAAGGAATCTTGATTAGCTAGATGGAGGTGCATGGGAAAAAGAGAGAAGAAAGCTGAAAAGGGGCTTCTCGGCCTTAGCTCACGATCGAGCACCATCGTCCAATTGGCCCCCTGTCAGCACCTCTCGGCCTTCACTCAAATTCGCATTCACTGCCTTTAGCTCAAAAGTCTTCCAAACCCTCAACTACAACATCACATGGCCACCATCGGTCAACACACAAGCATTACTCATACTCTTGATTTTGAAACGGAATTAAAATTCAACTCAAAAAATGCAGTAAACAATGAGCCAGGTGAAAACTAGAAATCAGAACTAGTAAAAGGAATAAGTTTACCTCGAGTTTTAGGGTTCCTTATAACTGGAGCATCTGACGGTGAACATCGTAGAACAAACGAGAGAAGAGTCTAACGCTCTGGTTTAGTTTCATGGATTTTGAACATATTTCTATCAAATTCAAGCCGATTAGAAGAAAGAAAAGATTGAGGTGAGTTCATCGTTGATTCTCGAGCACCGAAAAGACGATTGACGGCAGTAGTTTGCGGCGGCAGCGATAACAACATGACGATCCTTGCTCATGTCTGAGGAATCTAAACTGATAGAAAGAAACGTTGAAGGTGCTAGTTACCGGGGAAGACGATTGGATATGAGGTTATACGACGGTGGCTTTTGACATGAATCGCGGCGGCTATGCATTGAAAATAGAAAGAATCAGGGTGTTTCTCATTTGAAGAAGAGATGAAAATAATAAA
Source organism: Hibiscus tridactylites (assembly GCA_958450335.1). Lineage (NCBI taxonomy): Eukaryota > Viridiplantae > Streptophyta > Magnoliopsida > Malvales > Malvaceae > Hibiscus > Hibiscus tridactylites. The sequence goes on along the minus strand of OY288267.1, from coordinate 34,772,732 downwards.
ATAAAGGGTAAATTACACTGGATACCACTAAACTATGACATCTGAGTCGAAAATACCACTGAACTTTAAAACTCTTCAAAACTAGCACTGAACTTTAATATTTGAGTCGAAAATGTAACTCTGCCGTTAATCGTTAATGTTGAGTGGATCGAATGATCGAAATAAACTAAGAGGGGGTGAATTGGATTTTTTTAAAGTTCTTGGTGGTGGAATTTGCAAATAAAAATGGTAGACAATCAATTTTAGAGTGGTTCAAGTTCCAATTGAACTCTACATCCACTACCTTAACTTCACTAAGGATTTGCAACAATTCCACTAATTGTTCTTCCCCTTTTCTAGGCTAAAGAGGTAACCCTTACAATTTTCGGTCACATTTTCTACCCAAAATTTGGCCCAATCCTCACACAATTGAAACAAAGAAGTTGTTGGCTAAAAAAAGTATCTCTCAATACACAATATAACCCAATTACAAGCACTCAACCCAATTAAAATGATAAGAAAAATACAATTGGGGTTACAAGACAATAATAGGATTTAGGCACAAATGCTTGGATTTGATGTTTGGATGTTTGCTTTTGGATCAATAGTTGTTGCTGAAGCTTTTAGAGGTCCCTTATATACCTTCTCATTGAATTCTAGCCGTTGTGGTTGTTGCAATCATCAATAGAGCCGTTGGGATGTTATCTTCCCTCCATAAATGCAGTCTGCAACCAACTGTTTCGAAACGCCCGACCCTGTTTCGAAACAGACCAAAATAGAAAGAGCCGTTGGGGTGCATTAAAGAGCCCGTATCGAAACGGTTAGACTTGTTTCGATACGCTAAGAGCCGTTTCGAAACCCGTTTCGAAACATTTTGCCACTGTCAAGGATCGTATCGAAACGGCTTGAGATCGTTTCGATACGCCTTAACGATTTGTTTAAAATCAGTTAAAAACATTCAACGGTCATATTTTTCAAATCAGTTTTAAAGCCGTTTCGAAACATTGGATATCGTTTCGATACGGTGTCTCGATGTTCTTAAGCCGTTTCGAAACTTGTTTCGAAACACGGGTTGGCAGTGTTGAAATCGTTTCGATACCAGTTCCGAAACAAGAACTCACAGTTTCAAAACTGTTTCGAAACTGCTAAGGCCGCTCCGAAACGGTGACTCAAAAATCACTGTTTTGGCTTTAAGAACACTTAGAAAATATTTGATAAATTCAGTTTTTAACTTAGGCATATTGTTTAAAACATATAGAGAGGTTTGATGACTTAAAAATTCGTTTTCACATTTTCAACTTAGTCCTTAAATTCTTTAGTTATATCAAAATTAAAATATCAATTTCACAATCTCCCCCTTTTTGATATAACAAAATCAAAGTTAGAATTTTTAAGAGTTTTGAAAATTTTGAATACATTCTGACTCCCCCTCAATTTAAGATGGGTTTTTAAGTTTTTTTAAAGATTTAGATATAAGTTTAAAAAAAACTTAAAAACACTTAAAACGAATTTAGGCTCTTAGATTACTTCTCCCCCTTTTTGTTAAAAAAAACTTAAAAACACTTAAAATAAATTTAGGCTTCTAGATTACTTCTCCCCATTTTTGTTAGATCAAAAATAAGAAACAATGCTCAAAAGAAATAGGGTTAAAAGCAATAATCAATAAGCAATAAGCAACATAATATTAATTCATAAAATTCAAATATCCAAAACATAAATCGTAAACAATAAGTTCAAAGCATAATCCCAAATAAAATCAAAGCATAGGTTCATAAAACATAAGAAATAAAGATACAAACTTAATCCTAATATGGATAGCTAATATGAGATGACATGAGAATCCTAAGCCTCGTCGTCGTCACCATCATCATCCACGAAATCATCATCGTCCTTGGCTTGAGAGCGACGAAAATTCATCCATTGGCCATAAAAGGTGGAGAAGGACATGTCCATAGATGTGTGTTGATTCTGAAGGGATGTGAGTCGATTCTCATTTGCAAGGAGACGATCCTCTACGGATTGCAAGCGTGTATTGATAGCACCAAAACCTCTAGACATGTTAGTGTCCAAAGTGTTGAACCGCTCGGTAAGAAAAGCCGTGAGAGCTTCATTGTTTGCGACTGGAGCTTGTGCTTGAGGTTCAACTTGAGGTGGAGGTGCTTCCCTATCAACACGTTCCCATTGCCCATTGATGTATTGAAAACCAGACCTTCGGAGAGAAGATTCACCAAGTTTTTGCTTGCGGGGTTCCAGTGAGTCATAAGTGCAATCAAGATTAAGCTTTCCAAAGATGTAACTTAAAACAGTCCCATAAGTGAAAGATTTTAGTGCATCGGTGTCACGAAGCTTAACATTATTTACTATCTCGGTAAACATGATCTTAACAAGATTAGGGCGCTCACCACGACGAAAACATTCAAGCCAAAAATAATCTACTTAACGAACGTGAGAAAATTTACCTCCGGAGGGGCGAAGAAACCACGAGACTATCAAGTGGAGGAACCTATCGTGAGCATCCAAGGCAAGCACCGAACCGGTGTGAGAACCAAAGTGACTCTCATTCTCGATTCCTTCGTTCTTAAGACCAAAAGTAGTCTCTAAGTAAGGGATGTCAATGACAATCCTCTTTCCCAAGATAGAAGACTCAAGGCCAACAACTTCAGAGTTGTCTTCACTATTAATAAATTGGGCATTTGAGTAAAAGAGAAGAACCATGTACTTGTAGCAAATATCTGGGGTACTCAAGAAACCAAGGAGTCCTCATTCTCTTAAACGGGGAGGTAACGAAAGAGAAAGCGCTCGGAGTCAAGAAATGAGATGTCAACAACACGCACACGACGAACGTCAAACTCCTTGACATAATTGAAACGCTCCCTCATCTCTGGAGTCCGAAGAGTTTTGAGAAATAGCTGGGTGAGATTAGGACGAATACTCGAATCACTTAATTGACCCGTCTTACGCTTTTTGTTAATGTTCTCCATAGACATCCTAAAAACATAAAGCAAGCAATTTAAAACAAATTTGAAGTGTATGAATGAAGATCTTAATTCAATCCAATGGTAATCCCACTTAGGTTTAAAAAACAAATTTTAAAAACAAAGATACAAAACAAAACAAAAAAAATTAAGAGAAAAACAATTAAAAAAACAATAAAGAAAATACGAGAGAGAACTTATATATTTGAATAAAAAAATTGAAGATTTTGAATTTTTTTTGCAAGTTTTGAAAAACCCAAGTATCAAAACACATAAACTATACAAAATTAAAATTTTCTAACCTAAGATTCGAATATAAATTTAAGGAAAAAGAAAAAGATGAAAATATACCTTAAATTGGGATTTTGGATGAATAGATGAAAATCCTTGCACAAAGTTGTTGATGCTTGCTTAGACTTGTGTTTAAGAATAAAAGCCCTCAAGATTTGGTGAAAAACAATGAGGTTTAGAGGGTTTTATAGGAAAAAATTGTTTTAGGGTTTTGGGAGAGTTTTAATTAAAGTTGAACTTTAACATTAAAAGCCCCTTTAAAGCAGTCCGCTAACCCGTTTCAGAACGATGTCGACCGTTCCGAAACGTGGGCACGAAATGTTGACCGATTTTTCAACTTCAGCTTATCGTTTCGATACGTCTTTGACCGTATCGAATCCCTGCTGACTCGTATCGAAACACGTTTCGATACACCCCTTGGCAGTAGCAAAAACGTTTCGAAACCCTTGGAAGGCGTTTCGAAATACCCTTCTCTCAGACATGATTTTAAAGCATCCGTATCGAAACAGGTTGACCCGTTTCAATACACAGGGGCCTGGAAGTGCAGATGAGGCTCTAAAAGTGCAGAAAATTGAATTTTTCTAAGGCCTAACATGCATGAATAACATGAATGAGCAGGATATGCAAACACAAACATAAACAGGTGGACCCGTTTCGATACACCTGGGCCTGGAAGTGCAGATGAGGCTCTAAAAGAGCAGAAAAATGAAATTTTTGAAGGCCTAACTTGCATGAATGACATGAATGAGCAGGAAGAACATGTGCAAACATAAACATACTCCCCCTAGCTATAGGCATGGATGAAATTAGGAGTAAAAACACATAAACATGGCATTTCACAAGATCAAGCAATTTTAAGCACAAAAGAGGTCCTAAAAGGTCAACATAGGCTAGTTAGACCTAACTCTCTCCTAAGGGACCAAAAACGCTCTTTGTCTAAAGGTTTTGTAAATATGTCCGCTAATTGATTTAAGGTGTCAACATACTCTATAACAACATCTTCTTTAAGGACATGATCTCTAATGAAATGATGCCTTATTTCTATGTGTTTGGTTCTAGAGAGTTGGATGGGATTTTTTGTCAAACATATGGCACTAGTGTTATCACACTTAAGGGGTATGGTTTCAACTTTAATACCATAATCTAAGAGTTGTTGCTTCATTCAAAGGACTTGAGCACAACAACTTCCTAAGGATATGTACTCGGCTTCGGTGGTAGATAAGGCTACACTATTTTGTTTCTTAGAGAACCAAGATATGAGCATACTACCTAGGAATTGACAAGTTCCCGAAGTACTCTTCCTATCGATTTTGCATCCCTCATAATCCGCATCCGAATAAGCATGAAGGTTGAAGGTGGAGTCTCTAGGGTACCAAAGACCTAAACAAGGAGTATCTCTATGGTACCTAAAGATTCTCTTAACGGCTATAAAGTGAGACTCTCTAGGACTAGCTTGAAACCTAGAACACAAGCAAACACTAAACAAGATATCTGGTCTACTTGCGGTAAGGTAAAGCAATGATCCAATCATAGAACGGTAAAGCTTAGAGTCAACACACTTACCTCCTTCATCTTTGTCAAGCTTTGTAGATGAGCTCATAGGTGTGGCTTGAGGCTTTGCATTCTCCAAGCCAAACTTCTTGAGCATACCCTTTATGTACTTTGCTTGATTGATGAAGGTGACATCCTTCTTTTGCTTGATTTGGAGTCCCAAAAAGAATGAGAGCTCCATCATCATGCTAGTCTCGAATTCACCTTGCATTAGCTTTGAAAACTCTTTGCAATGACATTCGTTAGTAGAGCCAAAAATAATATCATCAACATAAACTTGTACTATTAAGATGTCATTTTTATACCTTTTTATAAAAAGTGTAGTGTCCACCTTGCCTTTTTCAAAACCTTTTTCAATTAAAAAGTTTGAAAGTCTTTTATACCAAGCTCTAGGAGCTTGTTTTAAACCATAAAGAGCTTTAGTGAGTTTGAAAACATGATTTGGAAATTTTGAGTCTTCAAAACCCGGTGGTTGTTCCACATACACTTCCTCATTTATAAAGCCATTTAAAAACGCGCTTTTAACATCCATTTGAAAAAGCTTGAAATCATGATAACATGCATATGCAAGCAACATCCTAATGGCTTCCATTCTAGCTACGGGTGCATAGGTTTCATCAAAATCTATTCCCTCTTCTTGAGTGTAACCTTGTGCTACTAGTCTAGCTTTATTTCTCACAATGTTACAACTCTCATCTAGTTTATTCCTAAAGACCCATTTAGTTCCTATAGTAGATTGATTATTAGGCCTATCAACTAATGTCCAAACATTACTTCTCTCAAATTGATTTAACTCTTCTTGCATAGCCATAATCCAAAAATCATCTTTCAATGCTTCTTTTATATTCTTAGGCTCTATGCATGAGATAAATGCAACATGATTCATTAGTCTAAGAGAAGATCGAGTGGTTACCCCCTTGGATGGATCACCCAAGATTTCACCATCTTTGACATAGTTGAACTCCCTTGGGTAGCTCACTTCTTTTTCCTAAAGAGCCAAGTCCTTCAAGGCTTTAAGAGGTGGATCTTGTGTGTCCTCTTCTTTTGTTGGAATCTCATCCCCCTTTGAAGTTTATCCTCCATCAAAGGCATTTATGATTTCTACATCATCATCATCACAAGAATCCTTCCTTGGAAGGAGGTTATCATCGAATACAACATGTATAGATTCTTCTACTACTAAAGTTCTCTTGTTAAATACACGATAGGCTTTAGAGGTTAAAGAGTATCCTATGAAAATAACTTCATCACTTTTTGCATCAAATTTACCTAAGTTGTCTTTTCCATTATTCAAAACAAAACACTTGCAACCAAAAGGATGAAAATAGCTAATGTTAGGCTTTTTAGATTTTAAAATCTCATAAGGTGTTTTCTTTAAAATTGGCCTAGTCATTACTCGGTTTACAATGTAGCAAGCTGTGTTTGTGCCTTCCGCCCAAAAATATTTAGGTAAATTGTTTTCACAAAGCATGATTCTAGCCATTTCTTGTAAAGTTCTATTTTTCCTCTCAACTACCCTATTTTGTTGAGGAGTTCGAGGAGTCGAAAAATTGTGGCTAATACCATTTTCATTCAAAAACTCTTCAAACCCTACATTTTGAAACTCAATTCCATGATCACTTCTAATATGAGAAATTCTAAGTTCAATATCATTTTGGGTTAGTTTTGAAAATGTGATGAATTTTTCTAAAGCCTCATCTTTAGTACTTAAAAATAGAACCCAAGTAAATCTAGAGAAATCATCAACAAGAACAAATGCAAAAGATTTACCACTCAAGCTCATAGTCCTAATTGGCCCAAATAAATCCATATGGATAAGTTGTAAACACCTACTTGTAGAAACATCATTAATGGATTTAAAGGATGACTTATGTTGTTTACCCTTAGAGCATGCATCACAAATTTTTTCGTTTGAGAACTTAATCTTGGGTAAATCTCTAACTAAATCAAGGGAAACTAATTTTTCTAAAACACTAATGCTAGCATGTCCTAGTTTCCTATGCCACAACCATGCATCACTTTCATTTTGAGCTACTAAACATGCATGAGATGTATGTATGTCATCTAGATGCACCATGTAAATGTTACCTATGCGATGACCTATGAGCATAATATTATTAGATTTAATGTCAACAATTTTGCACCCATTTTTATCAAATAAAACATTAAATCCTTTATCACACAATTGACTTATGCTCAACAAGTTATGTTTAATACCATTGACATACAAGACATTTTCAATAAGAATAGTAGAGTGATTACCTATGGAGCCAATACCTTTAATGTGGCCTTTGGAGTTGTCACCAAATGTCACCACTCCTCCACTTTTGGCTTTAGATCCATGAATCTACTCTTGTCTCCGGTCATATGCCTCGAGCATCTTGTAGAACTAATGTTTTGATATAATAATTGAAACATGTTTTGGACTAATTTGAAAAGAATTTAAAACTTAGTTTTAAGTCCAAACAACTTGAATGTATGTTTAAGGGATCTTAAAAGGTTTTTGGCAATGTTTTTATTGTTTTTAAATAGCCAAACTAAAGTTTTCAAGCAACTCATACCGATACGGTCTTACCCGTATCGATACCTTTTTGCCTCAGTTTGGTCACTGCCAAAACCTATATCGAAATAGGCTTGGCCGTTTCGATACGGATCGGGATCGTTTCGATACGCCTGGTAAGCTGTTGAGATTTTAGGGGCTCGATTCGATCAACCGTTCTTGCTCGCCAAGTGTGGAGAAGTTGGATAATTGGGTGTTTTAGTGGGAGGTGAAAATTAGGCAATTTGACACAAGGATTTATAGTGGTTCAACCTTCTAACCAAGGTCTACATCCACTACCTTAGCTCCCCACTAAGGATTTCCAAACAAATTGACTAAGAATTTCGTCCCCTTTTCTCGGATTAGGAGGAAACCGTTACAACCCTCAAAGCTTTCTACCCAAAGCTTGAAGGAACACTCTCTTTACAAAGAAAGACTTAGCAAACTAGAAATCCCTCTAAAAGGTGTTTGTTTGCAATTCTAAGCTCTCACCCAAAACCTAAACACTTGAGCAAATTTAACAATGTAAGCTCACAAGTGTTGTCTAAGCAAGAAATAAACAATTAAAGCTCTAGACAAATTTTGACATCAAAATGTTGTAACAATTGAAGCATTAACCATTACAAGATGCTTGGAGGTCCCTTTTATACTTCCAATTGAGTTTGTAGCCGTTACTAGCCGTTGGGGATGATTTGGAGCCATTGAGGACATTATTTCCCTTCATAAATGCTGTTATGCAGCTATCCGTATCAATATGCGTGAAACCGTATCGGTACGGCCTTCATGAGAAACTAGCCGTTGGGCTCTTGTCAGCCTGGGCGTATCGATACGCTTGAGGGCGTATCGGTACGGGTTCACATTTGAATGGCCGTTGGGAAATAGCCATTGGGGTTGGTTGAAAGGGGATCGATACGCTTACAAGGCGTATCGAAACGATCCCGATCCGTATCGAAACGGCCAAGCCTGTTTCGATACGGGTTTTGACAGTGACCATACTGAGGCAAAAAGGTATCGGTACGGGTACAACCGTATCGATACGGGTACTTTGAAAACACAAGTTTGGCTATTAAAAACATGAAAAATCTTTGCCAAAAACCTCTTAAAATACCTCAAACATAATTCCAAGTTGTTTGGACTTTAAAACAAGTTTTAAATTCTTTTCAAAATAGTCCAAAACATTTTTCAATTATTATATCAAAACACTAGTTCTACATAAGCGTACCGATCCCCTTTCCAACAACCCCAACGGCTATTTCCCAACGGTCTTTTAAAAGTGAAACCGTACCGATATGCCCTCAAGCGTATCGATACGTCCAGGCTAGCAAGAGCCCAACGGCTAGTTTCTAATGAAGGTCGTACCGATACTGTTCCAAGCGTATCGATACGAATAGCTGCAGAACATCATTTATAAAGGGAAATAAAGTCCTCAACGGCTCCAAATCATCCCCAACGGCTAGTAACGGCCACAAACTCAATTGGAAGTATAAAAGGGACCTCCAAGCATCTTGTAATGGTTAATGCTTCAATTGTTACAACATTTTGATGTCAAAATTTGTCTAGAGCTTTAATTGTTCATTTCTTGCTTAGACAACACTTGTGAGCTTACATTGTTAAATTTGCTCAAGTGTTTAGGTTTTGGGTGAGAGCTTAGAATTGCAAACAAACACCTTTTAGAGGGATTTCTAGTTTGTTAAGTCTTTCTTTGTAAAGAGAATGTTCCTTCAAGCTTTGGGTAGAAAGCTTTAAGGGTTGTAACAGTTTCCTCCTAATCCGAGAAAAGAGGATGAAATTCTTAGTGAATTTGTTTGGAAATCCTTAGTGGGGAGCTAAGGTAGTGGATGTAGACCTTGGTTAGAAGGTTGAACCACTATAAATCCTTGTGTCAAATTGCCTAATTTTCACCTCCCACTAAAACACCCAATTATCCAACTTCTCCACACTTGGCGAGCAAGAACGGTTGATCGAATCGAGCCTCTAAAATCTCAACAATTGGTATCAGAGCTTGGCTCAATCGAAGGGGATTCACATCCTATTGAGAAGATCCGGCAAGCTCGATCAACATTTCACCAACCGGCTCAATGGCACAATCAATCGACAAATCGCATTTCTTCGTCGGAAATCACTATGCCAATTGGAAGACAAAGATGAAATTCTTCTTGAAGTCAAGTGATTACAAGCTCTGGGACATAGTTGAAGATGGTCCGTTCGTGCCTCAAGGAAGCAAAGCGGAATGGAGTGCCGACGATCGCAAGAAGATGGAGCTAAATTGCAAAGCATTGCACATGCTCTTTTGTGCTTTTGGCCCAACCATCTATGAGAAGATGTCTTCTTGTGAGAGTGCCAAGGAGGTATGGGACAAGCTTGAAGTCACATACGAGGGAACCAATGAAGTCAAGGAGACCAAGATTGGGCTCCTAACCTTAGAGTATGAGAACTTCAAGATGGATCCGGAAGAGAACATCGAGAAGATGTTTGATAGGTTCTCCACTATCACCAATGGTCTTAAAGGTTATAGAGAAGCCATCCCAGAAGAGAAGCTTGTCCGAAAGCTCATCTACTCCCTTCCCGAGTCATGGGACTCAAAGAGGACCGCCATCATCGAAGCTAAGAATCTCAAAACCTTGAAGCTTGATGAACTCATGGGGTCTCTTCTCACTCACCAAATAATGAAGAAAAACAAAGAAGGGGAGAAGAAGAAGGAAGAGATTAGAGCGATGGGGAAGAAGAAGATCATGGAGCTAGGCATCAATGCTAATGCCGTAGCTCTCAAATCCTCCACATGCCATCATGTAGATTCAAGTGAGGAGGAAAGTGAAGATGAAGAGATGGCCTATCTCTTCAACAAATTTTCCCGGTTCATGAAGAGAAAAATGGAAAAATCCAAGCATGAATCGATGAAGAAGATGAAGGACTCCCACAAATCCAAAAAGAAGGGATCATCTTCAAAACAAGCATATGTGGCCACATGGAGCGATGAAGACTCCACCGATGATAAAGTAGCCCACCTATGCTTGATGGCCCTCAATGAGGGGGGGGGGGTAACTTCTAACTCACCTATTTCAAATTCTTATACATTTGATGAGTTACAAGATGCCTATGATGATTTGCTTTTGGAATTCAAGGCATCATTTTCCAAGAACAAATCTTGAACTTGAATAAAAATTGAAAGATTTTGAACAAAAATGTATTGATTTACAAAATTTGCTTCTTAAAGTTCAAAAAGAAAAAGATTTGATTTCCAATGAACTTGAAAAGAAAAATAATTTTAGAAAATCAAATTTTTATGTAAGACAATCTAGTGCCCCGAGATTTGTGAATGGAAAATGGTTTAGAAGTGTTTGGGTCCCAAAAGGACTAACCACTTCAACTAAAAAGGATGAAATTGAAAAATGGATTCCTAAGGGGACTAAATTTTGTGCTACTAATGTCTATGGATCCAAAGCAATTTGGATACAAAAAATTACTTGATTGTATTTTGCTAGGTGTGATGGAGAGTGATCAACAAGTCAAACTTTGAGGGGGAGCTCCATGCACACATAGGAAGAACACTTGAAGAAGAAAGGCTTCACATCCTCCCTTGAGTTCAAGTGTGGTAAAATTTAGTTACTTTTGCTTTTATTTGATTAATTTTCATTTAAGTCAACTAGATAATCATATATGTTGAACTAACATTCTTACGATGCTTTGAGTAAGTGGGAGCCAATTTTAAACCAAAATTTTAAGGTTGTCAATTTTTTTTACCTCTATTGTTATTTTGAATCTTAATGTTTTAAATTCTTTTTGATATAACAAAAAGCGGGAGAAATGGTTTGAAAAATTGAATTTTCAAATGAATAAAGGGGAGTTTTTATTTGATTTCATATCTTTAATCTCTTATTCACATTTTTAAAGTTAAAGGGGGAGAATCCCAAACAATTTTTCAAGTTAGTTTTATTATATCAAAAAGGGGGAGATTATAGAACTAATGTTTTGATATAATAATTGAAAAATGTTTTGGACTAATTTGAAAAGAATTTAAAACTTAGTTTTAAGTTCAAACAACTTGAATGTATGTTTAAGGGATCTTAAAAGGTTTTTGGCAATGTTTTTATTGTTTTTAAATAGCCAAACTACAGTTTTCAAGCAACCCGTACCGATACGGTCTTACCCGTATCGATACCTTTTTGCCTCAGTTTGGTCACTACCAAAACCCGTACCGAAACAGGCTTGGCCGTTTCGATACGCCTGGTAAGCGTACCGATCCCCTTTCCAACAACCCCAACGGCTATTTCCCAACGGTCTTTTAAAAGTGAAACCGTACCGATACGCCCTCAAGCGTATCGATACGCCCAGGCTAGCAAGAGCCCAACGGCTAGTTTCTAAGGAAGGCCGTATCGATACGGTTCCAAGCGTATCGATACGAATAACTGCAGAACAGCATTTATGAAGGGAAATAAAGTCTTCAACGGCTCCAAATCATCCTCAATGGCTAGTAACGACCACAAACTCAATTGGAAGTATAAAAGGGACCTCCAAGCATCTTGTAATGGTTAATGCTTCAATTGTTACAACATTATGATGTTAAAATTTGTCTAGAGCTTTAATTGTTCATTTCTTGCTTAGACAACACTTGTGAGCTTACATTGTTAAATTTGCTCAAGTGTTTAGGTTTTGGGTGAGAGCTTAGAATTACAAACAAACACCTTTTAGAGGGATTTCTAGTTTGCTAAGTCTTTCTTTGTAAAGAGAGTGTTCCTTCAAGCTTTGGGTAGAAAGGTTTGAGGGTTGTAACGGTTTCCTCCTAATCCGAGAAAAGGGGACGAAATTCTTAGTGAATTTGTTTGGAAATCCTTAGTGGGGAGCTAAGGTAGTGGATGTAGACTTTGGTTAGAAGGTTGAACCACTATAAATCCTTGTGTCAAATTGCCTAATTTTCACCTCCCACTAAAACACCAAATTATCCAACTTCTCCACACTTGGCGAGCAAGAACGGTTGATCGAATCGAGCCCCTAAAATCTCAACACATCCACTATCAAGGTACCATGAGTTTTGACTTTGTGCTTTGGCCTTGTAGAAATGCTCCCTCATGGAGGAATCTTCCTCAAGTGCCATGAGGCAAAGGTTGGCCACTTCTTGTTCGTCATCCTCGGATGACTCCTCATCACTCCAAGTAGCAAGCTTGGCTTTGAGCTTCTTCTTCTTCTCAAAGCCCTTCTTCTTGAGTTGAGGGCACTCCGAACGTATGTGGCCGAGTTTATTGCACTCGAAGCAAATGATTTGATCCCTTGCTTCTTTTTTGTTTTTACCTTTAAAGTCCATCTTTCTTTGAATTTTTCTTCCCCGGTTGGACCTCATGAAGCGTGATAATCGTTTGGCTATCATAGCCAATTCTTCTAGCTCATCCTCCTCACTAGAAGAGCTCTCCTCAAGTAATGAAGCTTTGAGAGCTATTCCCATCTTCTTCTTCTTCTTTTCCACCTCTAGCTTTTCTACTCTTTTCTCTTCCTTTTTCTTCTCTTCTTCCCTTCCTTGCTTCATAATCTCATGAGTAAGGAGAGAACCCACTAGCTCATCAATTTTTAAAGTCTTCAAGTTTTTGGCTTCTATGATGGCGGTTCTCTTCCCATCCCAAGATTCGGGAAGTGAGTAGAGTAGCTTCCGGACAAGCTTGTCTCCCGGTATAGTCTCTCCAAATCCTTTGAGCCCGTTGACTATGGTTGAGAAGCGATCAAACATCTTGGACACCGTCTCATCGGGCTCCATCTTGAAATTCTCATAACTAAGATTGAGAATTCCAATCTTGGTTTCCTTGACATCGTTGGTTCCCTCATAGGTGGTCTCAAGAGTATCCCACACTTCTTTGGCACTCTCAATGGATGCGACTTTGGAGTAGATGTCCGGACCGAAAGAACAAAAGAGCATGTGAAGAGCTTTGTCATTTATTTGGATCTTCTTCCTCTCTTCTTCACTCATCTCCATCTTCTTCTTCAAAACCATCTTCCCTTCACTATCTTGCTTCAATGAAATGTAGGGGCCATCTTCAATGACATCCCTTGACAAAACCCGTTTCGAAACATTCAAGGATCGTATCGAAATGGCTTGAGATCGTTTTGATACGCCTTAACGATTTGTTTAAAATCAGTTAAAAACATTCAACGGTCATATTTTTCAAATCAGTTTTAAAGCCGTTTCAAAACATTGGATATCATTTCGATACGGTGTCTCGATGTTCTTAAGCGTTTCGAAACTTGTTTCAAAACACGGGTTGGCAGTGTTGAAATCGTTTTGATACTAGTTTCGAAACAAGAACTCACAGTTTCAAAACTGTTTTGAAACTGCTAAGGCCGTTCCGAAACGGTGACTCGAAAATCATTGTTTTGGCTTTAAGAACACTTAGAAAATATTTGATAAATTCAGTTTTTAACTTAGGCATATTGTTTAAAACATAAAGAGATGTTTGAGGACTTAAAAATTCATTTTCACATTTTCAACTTAGTCCTTAGATTCTTTAGTTATATCAAAATTAAAATATCGGTTTCACAGTTAACTCCTCCGTCAAGTCAAAACGACCTTGTTTTGGTGCGGCTGTTTTGAAGCCTAATTTAGCCCAAAACGATGTCATTTTGCTAGAGAAAAAATGTAAGAACCATGCGCTTATGGTGTTTTGAACTCAAGACATTTAAGAGAAAGAGCTAAGCCTTAACAACTAAACCAACATAACATTATATAATATTTTACCACAAATATTATATATCTCAAACTAATTCAGATTATTTCAAATTATTTTATAAAATAAATAATATTAACATATAAAATATAAATATATATATTATTTGCATATATATATATATATAAATATTAGTTTTATATATTATTAATAATATAAATATATTATTTAAAAAACCCAAAATATTTTATAAAAATAATGTATTTATATTATTAATAATATATAAAAACTCTAAATCTTAAATTGCTAACCCACAAACCCCCAACCCTTAAACTTAAATTCTAAACTTTAGAGTTTAGGATTTAAGTTTTAAGGATTTTTTATATTTAAATATTTTTTAAAATAATATATTTATATTAAAAATAATATAAAAATAAAATATTTTATTTAAATTATATAAACTTATCTATTTGATTCAACCAAATTATTTTATAAAAAATAATTCTATAAATGATATAAAATATATTATTTTTACATATATCAATAAAAGTATATTATTTTTTAAAAACAAAATATTCATAAAACAATATATTTATATTACAAATAATATATAAAAAACTATAAACCATAAACCTCAAATCATAGAGTTTAGGGTTTGAGGTTTGATTTTTGTAGTTTAAGATTTAATATTTAGAGTTTATAGTTTTTATATAATATTTATAATATAAATATATTATTTTTATGGATATTTTAGAGTTTTTTTAAATAATATATTTATATTATAAATATTATATGCAAAAAAAAACAACACACTTTTATTTTTATATATTTTATATATAAAAATAATGTATTTTAATATTATTTATAATATTATTATTTCATAAAATAATTTGAATTAATCTAAATTAGTTTGAGATATATAATATTTATAATAAAATATTATATAATGTTATGTTGGTTCAGTGGTTAAGGCCTAGCTCTTTTTCTTAAAAGTCTTAGGTTCATAACACCCTAAACGCATGGTTCTCACATTTTCCCTCTAGCAAAATGACGTCGTTTAGACTTAACAGAGAAATTAACGGCGGAGTGACATTTTCGACTCAAATATTGAAGTTCAGTGCTATTTTAAAGGTTTTTAAAGTTTGATGATATTTTTGACTCATGAACCATAATTTAGTAGTATCCACTATAGTTTACCCTAAAATAAAAATGGAAAAGACAGCCAGAGCCTTACGATTATGAAACAGTTTGCCCGTGTGGAGTCCATGGATCCGGATCCGGATCCGGATCCAATTTGTTGAGCCATCCAACTAATTTGATCGGCCTAAGGAGAATAAGGCACGGGCCCAGCAAGCTTTTACACCCAAATTCTTTGTTTTTTCGTACCTTTTTAATGTTATTTTATATTTTTATTCCCATATAGCTCATCATTTTTATTACTAGTACATATATTATTAGGTTTATTATCCTATACACTAGGGGTGAAAACTAAAAATTTTCAGTTAAAATTTAGATCATAACCATATTACCCTAAAAATAAAATTTCAACCTCTAAACCCTAAATTCTAACCCCTACACCTAAACTTTTAAACTCTAAACTTTAAAAATAAGACGCTTGTGAACACTTTCAATTTTCACCGTCGGTATATAAGATATAAATTCATATTATTATAGTTATTACTTACCACTCTTATTTGATTTTTTAAAGTTTTCGTTATTGTTATTTTTGTAGATTATCTTTTACCATTAGTATTTAATATTACATATACTAACATGTTTCATCTTTTTTGTTTCAGCTAAAAAATGCCCGGATTGTATGTTTTTTATTTCTTTTAGGTTTTATTATTTTTTAAATGAGACAACGCAACCCTTTAATACTAATTTCAGGTATCATGGGGTATCTATTTAACTTTCTTTACGTGTAACCGACTTCTGAACTCGACCACGACTCTAATCCAGACGCATACCAGTTCTATATGTTTTCGGTCGTACCCAACCAAAAACGATTGATGTCGATCCCAATCAATGACGAGCCTTTGAAGGTCTAAACAATTTCGGCTCGGACATAAACGACGTCGACAAAATTATTGGATTATTTTCTAATTAAAATGTAACCAAGTAAATGAAATAATGAATTGTGTAAATATGAATGATTATACAAATATTATTAACTGGCATGACACCTTCTAATGGTTTAGTGACCATTTTGTAACAAAATTTAAATTTTAATGATAACGATAATTTGTAACATTTAAAAGTTTGATGACCAAAATAAATATTTTATCATAATTTAGTAACATTTTTTAACTTTACCAAAAAAAGAATGTCTTAATTAGGAGAAATTATTAGATCCATCCATCTCAAAGTAATTTCCAAGTAACTGAGAAATTAGACCATGGGCCCTCCTCACCACGTCATCTGTGGTCCCAACCAATAAAAACCACTCACTTCATTAATTTTTCCATGTCATGTTTTTATCAAATGAATGTTTACCCATATTTACTGTAAATTAAATGAAAAACAATTCTTACCAAGTAAAGATTTACTTGGTAAAAATATGACATAGAAAAAATTAATTGAAATATGTTGTTTTTATTGGTTATGACCATAAATGACGTGGTGAGGAGAGCCTATGATATAATTTTCCCAAGTAACCCACGCCTTATTTACATGTAGAGAAGAAGTGAAGATTCACCTTAAAGAAAATAATATGAGTGGGTCTTATTGGCTGAAAACACGGACGACGTGATGAACCGGATTCATCTAATAATTTTTCTTTTAACTATGAGGTAATTTGCACTGTTGACCTAATCAAAAAATTGGGTCGAATTGGCTTTTAGGGAACCCTTTAAAGACCTTGTTGTAGTCCGTACTAGCCATACTGTCTAATGGAGCCCAATGGCTTGGCCCAAGACGAAAGCTAATGGAGTTGTTTAGGGATAATTTATATTTGGATGAATATAATATTTTGGTACCTAACTTTGTTATTTATGCGGAATGTTGTATCCAACTTTTTTTAGTGCAATTAAGTCCTTACATTTTTTGGTATAATTAGGTATTTATATTTTTAATGGTGTAATTAGGTACCCAGTTTTAATTTTTTGTGCAATTTGGTACTTGATATATCTTTAAAACTATTCATGTTCATACTTAGTATTTTAACTCATAACTTTGAATATGTAACACATATTATAATGTAACTAAATGACTAAAACTATGAGTATGGACCAATCATAATTGAACATGTGTACTAAAAAATGTCAGTTACCTAATTATACAAAAAAAGTTAGGTACGTAATTGTACCATTAAAAAAACTAAATATCCAATTGCATTAAAAAGTTAAATACACATTACACGTAAATTCTAAAGTTGGATACTAAAATTTATATTTTTATCCTTTGCATTTTTTAACAATGTCAATTGGATTTTATTTATAAAACCAATGAAAGGAATTAGAATTACAACGCAACATGCATAAAAAGAAAATTGGAGACAATAATTATAAAAAATTCATACATAAAACAACAATATTAAACACAAGAATAAGAAGAAAAACGAAACATTTCTTTGAGAGTGATGTCTAACATCAAAAGAACTAAATAACCTTTATAAAAAAATTTTGTCTCTGTCAAATGAAGCACTTTACGATGTGGTAAAGAAATGGTGAGTAAATCAAACTATCAGGCAGGCTGCTTCGCTACATAATTTTGATTATATCGACAAACAACATTTTACCAAAAAGGGATCTGATTATACGTGACCACCAAAATAACTTAAATTATTTAAATTATCTTTATTAAATCATATTTAGATATACTTAAATTTGTACTTTTTTAGTATTATGGTATGATTACATGAAAATATATATTTTTTACTCTTAGCCGTTTTGATAATGCACACTACATCAATTATATTGTTCGAATTCAGATCACTTAAAAATAATATTTTTTATTATCAAAACCTCAAGTCCCAATTGATAGTTTTTTTTGAATATGCTGGTGTGATGCAAATGTAGTATCTGTTGAACTTTTTTAATCTTTTTAAAAACAGCACACACAACATGTATTACTGGTGCTCGAACCCGAATCCCAAAAAATGATGAATATCTACCTTTGCCACGAGAACATAAGAGGATGAACAATAGTTTTTAAATTATTACGACAACAATAATATATTTCAAATTATTATAACTCATTGTCCCCAATGATTTATATCAGCCTTACAAAACTGATTTTCGGAATAATTAAAAAATTATATCCTACGCTGCACCAGCACTACCGCCTGCTCCACTGCCACTTGCACTTTTAAATCTTGGGTGCTTTTTCATAGTAGATTATATATATATATATATATATATATATATATATATATATATATATATATATATATATATATATATATATATATATATATATATGGGGGATAAAATTCAGTTATATAATGTAAAACTCTCTAAGTTTATATAATTTTTGGATCGCTAGATGAGTGAAACGAATGAATGAGATTAATGGTAGAATATGTGCAGATTATCACTTGAAAAAAAATAAAAAGTTAATTATATATATTAGGGATTGGTCCACGGGTTAAAAGGTGATTATTTTTTTTAAATTTAAAATTTGTATATAATTTAAAAGGTTTATATAATTTTTTTATTAAATTTTTTTTTACCTTTTAAAATTATACATATATATTATATATTAGTTTTACATTAATTTAAAAAAGAATAACAGTATCACTATAGAAAGGTGCTCGTGTCCCACTAACTCTACTTTTTGATCGTTCCATGTTATGCCTATGATTAAGTTTTGTATTAAAATATAATTTATTGTCAATGGAATCATGCATTTTGATCGAAAAAATATAATTTATTGTGATTTTAATTTCATCCTCTGTGGGTGCAAATTTTAAACTCATTGATTAGCAATCCGTTTGTATAATTTCGATAACGACCCTATTATTATTTTGAGTAATTATTTGATATATAAATCGTGGAAAAAATTCCACTAATGTTGGCAGTTGGCGATATTTAGCCATTCGAAAAATTGAATTATTCAATTTGACTTAAAAAAAATTAAGTCATAATTTTATAAATTTGACTTGAAAATATTTAAATAAAGTTTGAGTTATAAAATGAAAATTTGAAAAATTTAAAATTCTTAGTAATTAGTTTATCAATTTTCAAGTTTGAGTTGAGTCATTCAATTCTTTTCATTATATTATATACATCACATGCGAAAAATATGAAGAAATATATATATGTATATATAAAGCATGTGGTTAAAACTCTCAGTTGACACCCTCCCCTCTAGGATGTGGGTTCAAGACCCATTAAAAGCAAAATTCCCCTTCCCCTTCCCTAAGTAGAAATTATTCACACACACATATTATATATTATATGTATATCGTACATAAATATATAAAGTCTTTTAAATTGGAATGAAGTTGTATTGTAAAATTATAAATAATTACAATTAAATTTGTACAGAAACTCGAAAACTCGACTCGAATTTCATAAATTTGACTCAAATCGAAAAAATTAAATAAAATTTGAATCCGATTTTTTAACTCGACTCGACTAGATCAAACGCTCAATCGACTTATATGCCACGGAGAGGTTCCAAGTATAACAAAAGATTTTCCACTTGAATGAATCCACTAATGTTTGTGGGATGAGTTATTTTACTTTATGGTTTATGGTTTTGTACCTATTCAAATTCCCTTTCGTGTTCCAAATTCAAGGGGATGTTCCGATTTAAAACTATGGTTGTAGCTCAATGGAATGTGATTCCTGACTCGACTAAACACCACAAAAAAAAAACGAATATTAATTATGGGATATACCAACATTATACTTGTCAATTGAGGATATCGAATTGATTTAGATTGGGTCGATTTGGATCGGATTAATTCAAGTTTTAAAAATTTCAGAAAATTTTTGGGTTTGAATTATTTTGTATATAAAAATTATTTTAATTTTAGATTGTTTTTAAATCAGATCATCGGTGACAATTGGATTTATTTAGATTTACTACCGTTTTAGTTTGACACTTGATTGAGAATTTTAAAACTGAACTAGACAGATTCACATTAAAAATAATTAGAACGATTTGAACTTTAATTTTTTATGTTAGTTATATATTTTATTAATTGTATCCACCTGATGTTTTATTTATATCCTCCCACCTACAAATTATAGTTAAAGGGCGATGATACGAAGTTTGGTGCACGTCCAGTCTGTACACAAATATATTACTTTTGTTAGACTTTCATCATCAAATTATTGAGAAATTCTAGTGTGAAACACTCTTAGGGTGCAACTAAAATGAGGTAGATCTACACAAATTCTTATTCAATTAGTAATAATTTGTGTAGTTACACAATTCTTACAATCTACACAAATTATTACAATTTGGGTAAAAATTTAGGTTATAATATAAGAATTTGTGTAATTACACAAATTCTTACCTAAATCAAAATATACACAAATTCTTACTCAGATAATGATAATTTATGTAGTTATACAAATTCTTACTCAATTAGTAAGAATTTTGGTTCTACCTACATTATTACCCAATCCTACATAAATTCTTACCATTTTAATAATAATTTGTATAGTGCCTCATTTTAGCCTCACCTTATAATTCCCTCAATTTATTAATATGCAAATTTATTTTGTATTTAATTTATCAATCTCATAAATAATTAAGCAGTTTAGGATTTTTTTTTGTAGGAAAAACAAGTTCAAACAATGTAGCTGCACAAACTCAAATATTTTATATTATTTCGACGTCACAGTGAATTTCTCTTTCTAATCATAACATTTTTGTTACAATTTTTTTAAAAAAAAAATTATTGATATTTAATTTTTTTAAATAATCATAAGGTGATTACAAGATAATATTTAATTATATTTTTAATCTTTTAATATCTCAAAAACTTTACTGACAAAGTTACTTAAACTCAAAACTCTTAAAAATAAACATCATCTTTCTTTTGTTTATTATTATTTTTATTGTCAATTCCAGCCCTACTTTCGGCAACGAAGCCCCGTGGTTCGTGTTTGTTTCTTTTTTAATTTTCATTGTTTTGTTACTGCTCACTTGTCTTTGTATATTCGAATGACATCCTAGAAAGTGCATTTGTATGACATATGATTTATGTATTGAAGGATATAATTCATGCATTGCATCGTGTCTTTTTTGGGGGTATATAACGGCAACTGGATGTGCATATACATATATATTATGCTTTATATGTTCATGCATATGTATATATAGTTACTGTATTTTTTGTCCGTTTTTGTGCTTCATTCCCATGGTTCCACGCAAATATGTAAAGGTATAGGTGTATAGTATTTTATTATGCATATACACATATGACTTATTTTTTATTGTGTAACATGATGATAATTTGGGGTGGGGGGCATTTTGTTTATTAATCGTCTAAGTTCGATATTCATTCATGCATTTAAGCAACATGTGCACTTGCTTTCTATGCTTTGTTTATTTCCTTTTTGTTTATTCCTATGGTTTTATGTCTCATTTATTTATTTTCATATGCCATGTTAAGTTACATCCGGAATATCAAATTTCATGCGAGGTCTTTTCATTCGAGAATGAACGAGGCCAGTACTAGTCGTAGTGGTGGTGGTTCGGCCGTTCCTTCTCGAATATTAAGACTTTTAAAGTCTACTCACTTGTATAACCAAATTTCGATACAATTTGTCACTTTAATTTTCAAAGTTTAATGTTAATTAAGCGGTAATGATCTTGGTACCAATTT
The DNA here is from genome assembly GCA_958450335.1 of Hibiscus tridactylites. Taxonomy (NCBI): domain Eukaryota; kingdom Viridiplantae; phylum Streptophyta; class Magnoliopsida; order Malvales; family Malvaceae; genus Hibiscus; species Hibiscus tridactylites. Next base: position 34,750,967 of record OY288267.1, on the reverse strand, counting down.
TGGGCACGACGTGGGTGCTCATCCTTCCCCGCGTGTAACCGACTCCCGAACCCCTTTAAATCTCTGGTTTTATTTTCGGTGTCCGGCCTACCTTTTAAAAAGGCCGGTGATGACTCTAATTTTAATCGATTTTCTTTAAAACTCATTTTAAATTAAAACCTGATTCTTCTAAGTGATACCGGAGTAGGGGTAGCGATACCTCGATGTTTTAAAAAAAGTCGGTACAATATCTCAATTATCCTATAACAAAAACTAACAAGTACATCCCATGGTTCCTCGTACCTCCTCGGATAATGGTGTTAGTGGGGAGAGTATTCAAGCTGATGGCCGTATTGATACAGAGCATGTTAATAATCAGTCTATTCCATCAAGCATGCTGGAGGACTACGTACCATTCCAATCTCTTTTCAATATTATTAATGATTAATACTATGATATGGAATTGTCAATGAGCGGCAAGCTCCCCTTTAAGGAGTCACTTTCGAAAAGTTGTTTATGCTAATAACCTCTCGTTTGTTGCACTTTTGAAGACATGTGTTAGTGGTTTGTGAGTTGATCATGTTATTTGTAAGCTCGATTTTTCATCCTCTTTTAGAGTTGAGACTCATTGTTTTAGTGGGGGGATTTGGCTCCTTTAGAATTCATCTTTGGTGGTTAATGTGCTTTCCATTTCAAACCAGTTTATTCATGTTCAGATTCAAGTCCGCACATCTTGTACATGAAATATCGTTGGCCGCATCTTGCCAAAACTTAACCCAGGTAGTGACTGCTCATGGTTAATTGGTGGTGACTTTAATTTCACCCTGCACCTAGAGGATCGAAGGGGAGTGTTGCGTGCAAAAGAGACTATCGCAAATAGTGCAAGTGTACACAACGCAAATAGTAAAGTGATACTAGAGTATCAGATATCGTCTCCACAGGGACTGAAATTAACTCTATCCTTCAATTACTGTACAAGAAAAAGAAATAGTTTAAATGATTGTTTGGAGTAATCTTTAGTAATAACTAAAGTAAAAGATAGGGTAATCAGATTGAGAGAATAGGCCGATATTGATTTGCACAGTAGTGCAGGTGTTGGACTGTTCAGAGGAGCTTCTGTTGTTCTGTCGTCGTGCCTGTCGTGGCAGCACCTGTCGCGGCAGAGGTCCGTTGATGTCGCGAGAGTGATCAACAACTCCGTACTTCAAGTTTGGCAAGAATCCTTGCTATGACTTGTCCTATCCCCAGGCCCAAGTTTTGTTGATGAACACGTCTTGGATGATACCTCCCGACGTGAATCAAAGGGTGAACACACCAATGTTTGTGAATTCTTTTTTAGCCACTTAACCTTGTACTTATCCCTAAGCCAAGATGGTTTAACCATAAACTAGAAAACACGTATTTACTCCTTTCGAATGCTTAACTCTCTCGATATCAAGCAAATGGATAACCTTACAATGCTCTCCCGATGCTCTTATGAGATGTTGAAAACCATAGTAAATAAACTTGAAGTTTTGTTACTTGAACAGAAAAATCCTAAGAACAATACAATCCTTACAACTACTTTACAAGATCAACCCTTAGCCCTTGAGGAAGTTTAGAACATGATGGAGAGAGAGAAACGACTAAGGTTTTGGGGGAAGACGACTAGGAGCTAGATGTCCTTTCCTAGGTCGAATTACATGCCTTTATATAGGCCTTGGGTCCAAGTTTTCTAATATGGCAAGAATACAAGTTTAAATTAAAGTACAACTTTATTAAAGATTAAATCTTCTGAGTAGATGTCCTTAATTCGCCCTCTTTTCTTGTTTTGACTTTCTTTCTTGAACTTTGGGCATGGCTTTCCTTCTGCTTTAGGGCTCAGAAAAATATGGGAGTGATCCACGATAGACCGGCTTGAAATCCTCTATTTGTTGAGCTCCACTTCACTTTTCCACCTTAGTGTCCTACTGTCGTCATGGCTGCCACGACAAATGTCACGACAGGCGGTGTTTTCTGTCCTTCAACTCCAGCTTCGCAACTCACCACTTCACTTTGCTGCCCTGGATGCTGCCGCAACAGATACCTGCAAAAGTGACCTAATTCAACAGAATATGTGCAGTTTTATCTAATTGTGATGTGTATGCAAAAATCTATCCTAAATGCAATAAATCATGCTTGAGTGCAACAAAAATATGGGTAAATGAGGGGTAAAATATAAAACTTTTATGCACTCAACACACCCCAAACTCAAGTTGATGCTTGTCTTCAAGCAGATGCAACCTAACTAAGAATGCAGTTTTTTTGGCTTGGCTTAATTCAGTGAACTATCATTACCTAACACCCTTTCACTATCAAGAGCAGTACCTTTTCGGTTGTTTATGGATTTATTCGAAACAATGCTATAATTCTTGTGCAAGTGTGTGCAGGTTTTGTGAACAAACATGTGCCTAGACTCTTTTACTAACTAGAATAAGTATGCTACTCACTTGATTTTTATGCCAAACTAATTTTTTTCTTAGAGGCAATTCTTAGGCTCCTTTAGTTTTTTCGAATTTAGACTCAAGTTTTTCTTATTTTGTTTTTATTAGAGCCTGTTTTGGGCACCTCTAGCTATTTTCCTAGAGCCGGTGTTAGGCATCTCTAGGGGAAACTGAGTCTAAGTTTTTCTTTTCTTTTATTCTTTTCCTAGAGCCAGTGTTAGGCACCTTTAGGGGCAACTCAAGTGGTTAAGCTTTTCTACTCTAGTTCACTAACAGTAGTCTAGACAACATATAAGTCACAAAAGTGTTTTTGAAGTTTAGAACTATAGCAAGGTTCTAAATAATTACTAAAACATCCTAAAGGCACTGTCACGACAGAGAATGTCGCGGAAGGTAAGTGCAGTTCAAAGACTTAAGCCAATTATTTTTACACAAAAATAACTAAGATTAGACACAAATTGAAAAGTTCATTTAAATAACAGAGGACTGTCTACCCCCAAACTCAAGGGTTGCATTGTCCCCAATGCATGACAACAAAATAAAATGAAAACAAGAAAAAGAAAACATCACAAATACTTAATATAAACAATAGAGACAGCTAGCATAATAGAAAAACACTTAAGTTGATGAGCTGTCGTCGTTGCTGCTGCTGATGTGGAGCTGCCGGCGGGCAGTTACCTTGATGGAAAAGGCTGGCTTGGGGCTGGGAGATGGTGAGGCTACTTTCTTTTTGGCCTCTCGAGGTGGCTGGACTCGGGTAGGTGAGATCTTTGGGGCCTTGTCCAGGACCTCGAGGTCGTCATCATTGCTGCTGCTGCTGCCGTCCGATCTATCGTGACAGGGTCCCTCAACAGTTTCATTTAGCTTCTTATTCTTCTTCTTCATTGGAGGGAAGTCTTTGGCTATTTCACAGACGATAGACGGCTTCGAGTCAGAGTCATCCTGCCAAACTGAGGATGAGGAGAAACCTTCGAAGTACTTCGGATCGATCTCCGGTAGTGGTTCCTTCCGTTTTTCTCCTCGTGGAGTGGCAGATCGCCTGTCGCCATCTCCGGTCGTGGCAGGTGGTGTGGTGGAGGCAACAGTTGGTGTGGGCATTCTGGGGCTGGCAGCAGGTGTAAGGGTGGCAAAAAGTTTTTATGGGAAAGAGGGAAACTGCACGTTGGGGTAATTTAAATCAACTTTAATAAAATTTACCGTGGCAGTAGTGAAATTCCTCATAAATCCCATGAAGCCCAGCTGTCGTTCCTCCATCTTCTTCAGCATATGAATGATTTGGCTGGAGGTGTCTGTCGGTTGTGCAGCCGTGGTCAGCTCAGGTTCTGCCGTGACAGGTTTAGTGGATTCAGGTTCTGCTGTTGGTTCTGTCGCGTCAGTGAGGTCCATATATGCCAGGGGGTGGCAGGCTTCAGCTCCATCAGACTGTAAATGTTCTGCTAGGTCCATCCCTTGCCTTGGATCTTAACATCTTCATCGATCTCCGACACATTGTTGGCCCGACAGAGTGTGGTGATCAAGTAGAGGAAGAAAAGAGGGCCCATTTGTCTGAGTGCACACTCGAAAATGCCGTCACGTATATATTTACCAACGTTGATCTGCCGCTCGTTGATGATTGAATACATGAGGGCAAGTCGATGCCGGTCTACCGTTGTGTTGTGCGATGTTGGCATAAGGCGTTTCTTCACGAAATGATTCCAAAGTTTGGCGGCTGGTGTGAGTTGGGTCCTGCACACCGTCAATTTGTGCTTGGGATCGTCGTTCCATTGGGTGCTTGCTTCTGTTAAGTCTGCCATGATTCCATCATAGTCTACCGGTGACAGACTATTGACGAATCTCCTATGTGCATCTTCCTTCTTTATCACATAGAGGCCGTAAAGAGTGTTTATGTAAGCTGCCTCAAGAGAAATTTCCTTGCCCATAATGATCATTGTCGTGGCATCTTTAGACGAGACGACTGCATAGAACTCACGAACTAATGTGACATTCATCTCCTCCGGTTGGACAGCAAACATCTGCCACCTTAGCGCTATGATTTTCTTGGAGATGAATGGTTCGAGCCCTAGATCCCCCGTTTTCGTAGTGTAGGTGAAGCCTCTCTCCTCCCATATCTCCCGTTTCTGGAAGGAGTCGTAGTATCTCTTCTCTGAATCTACCGTTGAGAATCGTCTGGGGATTCTGCTGTGGCTGGGTGTAGAGACTGCCGTGACAGAGGTGGAGGCAGCACTCCTTCGGGTTGATCGAGTAGTCATTGCGAGGAAACTGTGGAAAAATAAAGGAAAATTTTCTAAGAGGTAAAATTCTTGAAAGCAAAGTAGAGAGAATGAGAATGAGGTGAAAATGAAATGGAAGTAGAGGTTTATATAAAACGGGATTTTCTGCCCATTGGAACTGTAACGGGTGGCACGAATAACGGGGCCAGCTGTCACGCGGTTTCCTGACGCGTCTGTCACGCGTTTCTGTGTTTGTTGCGCGTCTGTTACGAGTGTTTTTGTGTCTGTCGCGACAGCTCCGTGACAGGCTGTATTTTTCGCGTCTGCCGCGATAGCTGGTAACAAGCTGTCACGACAGGTTTGTTCCATTGGGCTTTATGGGCTGTTGTGAATGTGGTGGGCTGGTTAATTCCTCCTCTTTGCTTTGCTTCCTTTATTTACATGAAAACTAAAATAAATAATAAATTAAAATCTTATTTCCTAAAAAAATAAATAAATAAACTAAAAGAATAAAATAAAATTAAGTTAAATTAGGGATGCCTTGAGGGGCATCTCCTAAAGTAACTACTTCCTGCATCCTCGGGGCTTCAGTCCCCTGATAGTGCTTTAACCTTTGTCCATTGACTTTAAATTAGTGCCCATCCTTGATTGATCTGATTGTAATGGCACCATGGGGAAAAACTTGGACTACTTAGAAAGGGCCAGGCCACATAGATTTGAATATTGCCATCATGCACCGTTGAAAGGTTGTTGGTGCATTGCAAAGTCCAAATGGCATTCTTCGAAAGGCATATGTTCCGTATGGGCATGTGAAGGTGTTGAGTTGATCACACAATTGCAAATGGCCAAGAGGGGGGTGAATTGGCAATAAAAATTTCGGTGGGAGGAATGAGTGAAAATTAAAAGATGACACAAGTAGTTAGAGTGGTTCAAGTTCTCCAAATGAACTCTACATCCACTACCTTAGTTCCCACTAAGGATTTTCAACCAATTCACTACTTGAATTCTTCCCCTTTTCTTGGACGAGGAGGTAACCTTACAAATTTGATTAAGCTTTCTACCCAAAGCTTAATCCACTCAATTTACAAAGAGAAGGTTTTGGTAAACTCAAATAATTCCTCACAAAGGATAAATGTTTACCCAAATACAATTTCAATCACCCCAAACCCACAATACAAAATAATAATAAAAACACTAGAGTTGGGTACAAGAATTTGACTTTGAAGAGCACAAGTTTGGATTTTTGCTTTGATGATGCTTGTAGGTTAAATAGTTGTTGCTGACCTTCAAAAGGCTTCAATTTATATCTCCTCTATTAATTCTAGCCGTTTGGGTGGTTGGGGAATTGAATAGAGCCGTTGGTGGTGTTATCTCACCTCCATAAATGCAGTCTGCAACCACCCGTTTCGGAATGCGAGAACCTGTTTCGAAACAGACCAAAATAGAAAGAGCCATTGAGGTGCATTTAAGAGCCCATATCGAAACGATATTTACCCGTTTCGAAACACTTTTGCCACTGTCAAGGGTCGTTTCGAAATAGCTTGAACTTGTTTCGAAACGCCTTAACGGTTTCTGAAAAATCAGTTAAAAACTTGCAACGGTCATATTTTTCAAATCAAATGAAGAACCGTTTCGAAACACCTGAAGTCGTTTCGATACGGGTTCTCTATGTTCTAAAGCCGTTTCGATACTTGTTTCGAAACATGGGTTGACAGTGTTGAAAACGTTTCGATACATGTTTCGGAACATGGGTTGACACTTTCAAAACCGTTTCGAAACGCCTTAGGCCGTTTCGAAACAGTGACTCGAAAAACACTATTTCGACTTTAAGAATACTTAGAAAGTATTTAGAAATCTTAGTTTTTAACTTAGGCATATTCTTTAAATCATATGGGGATGTTTAAGGACTTAAAAATTCGTTTTGACATTTTCAATTTAGTCCTTAGGTTTTTTAGTTATATCAAAATTAAAATATCGGTTTCACAGAAGGTTGTTTTCTCTTGATCCTCCGGTGCAATTGCAATTTGGTTATAACTTGAGTAACCATCAAGAAAACAATAGTAAGGCTTCCCCGCTAATCTATCTAACATTTGATCGATAAAGAGTAAGGGGAAGTGGTCCTTCCGGGTAGCTTTATTAAGCTTCCGGTAGTCCATACAAACCCTCCAACCAGTCACAGTCCTGGTTGGGATCATCTCGTTGTTCTTGTTTGTTACCACGATCTTGCCTCTCTTTTTGGGTACACATTGCACCGAGCTCACCCACTTGCTATCTGAGATGGCGTATATTATTCCATCATCAAGCCACTTGATGATTTATTTTCGTACCACCTCTCGCATAGCTTCATTCAGTCGTCTTTGAGCATCAATTATCGGCTTATGGTCATCCTCCAAGAGGATCTTATGCATGCACAAAGCCGGAGTGATGCCTTGGAAATCGGCAATGGTCCATCCAATCGCCTTCTTATGTTGTTGTAGCATTTTGATCAGCTGATGTTCCTGTTCCTACATCAACTTAGAAGAGATGATTACGGGCAACGTATCATTTAAACCAATAAAAACATATTTAAGTTGCCCTGACAGGGGGTTTAAGGTCTAAAATAGGTGGTTGTTCAATAGAAGGCTTTTGGATTACATGTTCATTCGAGATATAATTCAAAGGCTCGAAGAGCTTACCTGGACGTGTGCCTATCCAATTTACCTCCTCAGAACCTTTAGTATCGGATGCATCTGTGTCTGAGGGGTCACTGTCGTTGATGCTGTCGTGACAGTCTTCAAGGTGACTACGGTGGTAGTGACCAAATTTCCTGTCGTGACAGTCCGATCTGATGCAGGGTTTGTCTAGCACTACTTCTGAAATTGCCTTGCATTCTTCCTCTACATCAGCTTGTTTTATTGCTTGGAAAACATTGAGCTTTATTTGTTGGTCATTGACTCTCATAGTCAGTTCTCATTTCTCTATGTCAATCACTGTTCTGCCTGTGGCTAAGAAGGGCCGCCCCAGGATGATCGGTGCATTTTCATTTGCTTCACAGTCTAAAACAAGAAAGTCAACATGAAAAATAAACTTATCCACTCTTACCAAAATATCTTCAATCTTTCCTTCCGGTTGTACGTAAGAGCAGTCTGCCAGTTGCAGCATAACTGTCGTGGGCCTTGCTTGTCTAATAACTAGTTTCTGAAGTACAGATTTAGGCATTAGGTTAATACTAGCACCAAGATCACAAAGTGCATTACCCACAAACTTGTCACTGATTATGTGTGATATGATGAAGCTTCTAGGTTCCTTCTTCTTTGGGGGGTGGTAGCTTATGTAGGATTGCCATGCATCCTTCTGTCATCATCACTGTTTCAAATTCCCCAAGTCCGGACCTCCTGGACATAGCATCCTTAAGGAACTTTGCATAACCAGGCATCTCCTTAATGGCTTCTAACAACGGAATGTTGATGTGTACTTGCTTAAAGACTTCATAGATTTTCTGAAGCTGGTACTCCTGTTTCTGTTTCTTTAACCGCTGCAGAAAAGGGGGTGGATGACGATAATCTTCAAGGCGTCCTTCACATGGAAGTCGGATCTGAGGAGGATCAAGATCTTCAGTTTCTTCTTTCTGCTCCTCCGTTCCTTCTACTGTCGTGGCAGGTGTGACGATAGCAGACTGTTTCTCCTCTACCGGGGTAGTGTTCACGGCAGTTGTCTATAGAGTCGGTTCCTTACTCGGTGTTTCTTTTGTTATCGGCCCTTATAGTTGTTTCCCACTCCTTGTTGTAATAACTTTGCACTCCTCATGTGTGGGCTTTCTAGTGACCTCAATATCACTAGGGAATCTTCCATTCTGCCTTGGGTTTATGAACTGTGAAACCTGGCCCATCTGTGTCTCTAAGGATTTTAGGGTAGCCTCATGGTTTGTCATTCTCATCTCTGTCTTGTCCATGAAGGATTCAGTTTTCTTGACAAAGTGATCCATGTTTGCCATATATGCTCCTGTTTGAGACATGAACATGGCCAGGGTCTGTTCCAGTATACTCGTTGTGGCTGCCGGCTACTGTTGTGGCTGTTGCTGTGGTTGCTGTCGTGACAGAATCCTAGGACCTCAAGGGTTCAAATCCCTTGGTTGCCATTTTCTTTTTTCTTTTTAGCTTTACATGACTAAGAACAAATCTTAGGGTGTTACAACTCTCCCCCATAAAAGAAATTTCTTCCTCGAAATTTACCAGAGCTAGAGAGGTGCAAATATTACCCTTTAATCCACTCGGATTGTCCTTTAGACCTAAAGTCATCCCATTATACATCTCAGACCAACCAATCAAAATACAACATATGAATCTATACAGAACTTACGAAGTCAAACGAACATTGGTCTGATAATTGTTATTATAATGGTCTCAGCCATGGGTCAGAATCTTCCCAACTACCACAAAAGTCAATCTTACAACCCTGAAGTATCTTCTCTATAATCTTAATCATTCTACTAGGTTGAATATCAATTTACGGAAGAAAAGTGGTACCTAAAATACATACGAGTACTCAAGGCCTCCACCAGGGCCTTCCAGAATCAGGACGTAACACCAAATTTCAGTCAATGATGATATAACGATACACCAGGGCCTTCGTGTATTACAGAGTCACCATAGAACTTACACTTTCGCCACATTCACAAACACCTTTCTTTTAAATTAATACTGCTTTTATTAAACTTCCATCAGGATATCTCAAACATAATCATCACCACCGGATAGCATTACGTGAAATCTTATCTCTGTTACCTCACATGATCAAACATTTATTCTCAATCTATTTTTTATTCTTCAATTTCACCTACATGAACCATCTTAGATTCTTTATCCAGATTCTAATCTATAAATTTAATCCAAAACACAGACGAACAATATAAACATTTCTTGGTAGTAAAGATCGATCTATAGAAGGCAGAATGCTTAGATTCGCTTAATTCAGAAAAAAAGGATTTGACATCGGAGTTTCGGCTCAGAGGAGTACGGTTATACAAGGGGCATGCACAGACCAGACACCCTATGACAGACGATCGTCCGATCTACCCAGAATGATGCAACTCTAAGCTCGGATACCATTAAATGTAATCCCTAGATCCGCGTATGCGTTACCAAGGATTCTAGGAAGTCACATTAGGGTCACCGGAGCGACCCACATTAAAAATTCCATGTAAAACAAATTGTCAAACCATTTGAAACCATAAATCAAGTTTAAAATTTATAAAATACAATTTCAGAAATCATTTAGACGATAAGACAAAAACAGTAATACAAGTTACCAATACGAGTTTCAGACTCAAATATGAAACAAGATGAGATATACAAGCCCCCTAATTACACAGGTACCGTATTCTGCAAGCAAAGCCGAAGAAACCCCCATATCGACGTTGACAGCTGCGACACAATCGATCTTCTAACCAATGATGGTAAAAACAACGTGAGTTCGAAAAGCTCAGTAATACAGACTACCAAGGGATGCTAAAAGCACAAGCAAGTATATGGCAACCTTAACACTATCATGATGAACTGGGCAACGATAAGCTCAAATTATGATTCGAGATTTCAGTGGAGCATTATACCAGAAGGTAACATAGTTGTTCATTATTTGATAACTCGAACCTTAAGAGATGAGTCTAAAGCCGAAGATTCAAAAGAGATTCAGATTTCAGAAGTTGAATCAAAGAGTTCAGAGTGGTTCATTAAGCACGAATTGTAAGTTTACTGAGAGTTCAACTTTGATACATTAATTTAGTAGGGTATGTTTCAGAAGAGGCCAGAAAGTTTTATTAATTTACTTAACTACCCTCCAACCATACGCCAATATGCAGAAACCCAGAATAGTATCTAGAAAGACTTACCCTAGGCCCATTGGGCGTAGAAGCTTAGGTCTAGAAGGACCAACGCTGAGCCTACAGATCTTCATTCATATCCCAGATAATATATCTCAGATGATTTCAGTTTATATTCAGAAGACAGTATTACAGAAAATAGATATCAGATCTATTTTTATACCATAAGACGTGTCAAATTTATTTTATTATTATTTCGTATTCAATGTCATATATCAGAAATATTTTTCCATATCATAGGTCAGAAAACAGAGAATTGCTTTCTTTTCGTATTATAGTGCCATACTTTTAAATTTCTAGCATGTGGTCTTGGTTTAGAACCGAAAGTATTTAGAGATACATGGTACACGCTTTATGATAGATATTAGAAAGATGGCATTTGACAATTTTGGACTGATTTCATAACGAGGTCCCTATGAATAGGGGAGTTCGATAAGATGAGTCGAATCAACATCGGAAGTTGATGTATCAGAATCATTGGGATTTCAGACATATCGCAAGCAAAATTAAATGTTACAGCCTACGAGGGTATTTAGGTCATTTTGACCTTTGAGGGTAATCTGGTAATTTGAACCAACAAGGTATAAACAGTGATGTACAAAATTTAGGAATTCTAGTTGCTCAACAAGTTTCCGAGTCCCTTTGAACTAATCGAAACCCATTAACACAATGTTTAATATCTCACCGGATAGGTACACTTCAACCATTCATTTCTCAAAACTTACTACAGAGCATAACAACAATAGTTCGCCTTCACCAATCGTCCAATGAACTTATTACCAAAAATCAAGCATATATTCGAGCAGCATTTCCAAGTATTCAAACATGAGCATTGTACCTGAACTCATTCCAAAACATCGAATGTGCCTTAGGAGAACATATCCCTCTCACTATTAACTATGTACTTTCTCTAAATAAATTGCACGTGCATTCACACGGTATTCTTCCACTATCATCATAGTATCTGAATCGACCAACTGACACGGGTCATATTTTACCACTTTTGGAGCCATTACATTTGTTTGTCTTTATTGGGATTTCTAATTCCATGTCTTAGAAGTACTCTCCGACATTCTAGTATTCGAGGGTATTTTAAACATTACGATGCTAAAAAATGTTTCAATTGTTTAGAGTTTCTTTGTTCTTCCATCTATTCTTTCGTTTCAGACCTCGAGGATATATCTCATATGTCGGTCGATTGGCAATTAATGCCCAAAGAAAATATTAGTCTTTAGGGTCATTGCGAACCATTTCAGCCTTATCAGTATATTCAATTCTTTTTAGTCATTTCAATCAATTCAATCTTTTTCGCCCCATTGCTCAATTCATACATACGAATATTTTTCAGCAAATTTATCTTCTTCGAATTATTTAGAATTCTAGCAACTCAAGTACTTTACAAACTCGAGGGTTTAAGTCTTGTTACCGTAACATTTCAGTAATATGAGGTTTTCAAGTGTATCAGATGTCTTATCAGATCAAGTATAGCTTCACGAGTTGTTTTTATAGATATGGGTATTTTCGTCATTCATCAATCAAATTCTTGACATTTCTTTTTAATAAAAAGGATAAACAGACTTAAAGATTAACCGACTCATTAATCATGCACCGAACTCGAAAGTCCTTTCAATTTATAAAACCTCTTATTCGAATATTTGTCTTGGCCATTATTATTTTTATCTCATAATTGATGGACATAGGCCGAAAAAAAATCACATGCTCAAACATGGTCGTGCAAACCTTAACCGAATACCAACATATTACAAAAGCATGCAGAAGGTAGTAATGTATTACCTTGAATCCTTGCTATATCAGTCGACCATCGAACGACATTCAAACACTCTTGAACCCAGATTTGATGTCCCTCAACCATTCATATTCAAGGAACTATGAGTACCTTCAATCAAACAATATCCCATTTCAGTCCTTATTCCTAGAGCTCTTAACTGGATAAATAAATACATAAACAAGTTCGGGTTCAAGGTCAGATTCAGAGGCTTTCCAGTCAGAATTTTCTGAAACGAGCTTCAAAGTCGGACTCAGGAAGTCAAAAAACATAAAATATGAGTTTTCCGAAAATTTGACTTTTCAGGTCAAAGTCAACACTGATGTCATGCTGACGTCAGCAGTCAAAGTCAATGCTGATGTCAGCGATTGAGTCAACGCTGACATCACGGGTCAACTGGATTGACTTGGCTAAGTCAAATCGGGCGAGTTGACTTACTGAGTTGACTCGGATGGGTTGGCTCACTGAGTTGACTCGAAAGGTTTGACTCAGTCAACGTGTTAAAGGGTCGGGCGGACGATCTGGGCTCGGTTAGGGTTTGGGCTTAGACCGGGTTGGGCTGGTTCAGACCAGTTCAAACTCTCGAACCGTAATTAAACGAGTCCACTTACCCTAAACTAATCTGGTCACCGGACGATCACCAGAGCGGTCAACGAAGACACGTTTGGCACCAAATTTGCTGGAAAAACACAGATCATCAAAGGGTCAGGCGGACGGGTCTGGGCTCGGTTAGGGTTTGGGCTTAGACCGAGTTGGGCTGGTTCAGACTAGTTCAAACTCTCAAACCGTAATTAAACAGGTCCACTTACCCTAAACTAATCTTGTCATCGGACGATCACCAAAGCGGTCAACGAAGACACGTTTGGCACCAAATCTGCTGGAAAAACACAGATCATCAAACCTTCAACTAAACTAACCAAAATGAACAACATAACTAACCAGAATCTCGTCGGAAATACCTGAAATGTGGGATAACAACCGTGAAACGACGCAACTCTATCGAGGGCTCAAACAACGACCGAATGATGAACGATGACCAGGGTTTTGCTCACCTCAGCACCAAAAGTTCGAATCCGGTGACCGCATCTCGAACTGGTGGAGAGGGTCGTTGGAAAATTTAGAAAACCGAGGGGTGACGTTAGGATTCCTCGCCGAGTTTCACACCATTAGTCATGGCTGACGATGGTGATTTACTACGAGTGGTCATCGCGATCGCGATCGGAAAAAGCCGACGAACACTGCGATGGCGGCGGTGAAGACCATGACCGGGTTGTGCGGTAGATCGGAACTAGGGTCGGACAGAAGGTTTGTGGGTTCAGGTTTAAAACCTTTGGTATTCCAAAGGGGATATGATATTCCCAGTTTCATAATGGGTAATAATTGGCTGGTGGGATTAGTTCGAACATATTAAATATTTTTTTCTAATCCAAGAAACATAGATCACATAAAAGTGATGGAGGATTAAAATTGTAGAATAGTTTAGCTCAGATGGTTAAAGCTTAGCTTTACTAAGTATAAGGTCAAGGGTTCAAATCCTTTAGTTGCCATTGTCTTTTTCGTTTTTAGCTTTACTTGACTAAGAACAAATCTTAGGGTGTTACAGTTCCTATAGTAGATTTGTTTCTAGGCCTATCAACTAATGTCCATATTTTACTTCTCTCAAATTGGTTTAACTTATCTTGCATGGCCATAATCCAAAAGTCATCTTTTAATGCTTCTTTAACATTCTTAGGCTCAATGCATGAGATAAAAGCAACATTATTAAGCATTTTAAGAGAAGAACAAGTTGTTACCCCCCTTGGATGGATCACCCAAGATCTCACCACCTTTGACATAGTTGTACTCCCTTGGGTAGCTCACTTCTTTTTCCTCAAGAGACATATCTTGCAATGCTTCTAGAGGCGATTCTTGTGTTTCTTCCTCTTTGGTTGGAATCTCATTCACCTTTGATGATTCTCCACCATCATTGGCTCCAATGATCACTACATCATCATCATCACAAGAATCCTTCCTCGGAAGGAGGTTATCATCGAAAACCACGTGAATAGATTCCTCTACAACTAAAGTTCTTTTGTTAAACATACGATAGGCTTTAGAGTTTAAAGAGTAACCTAGAAAAATAGCTTAATCATTCTTTGCATCAAATTTACCTAAATTATCTTTTTCATTGTTAAAAACAAAACACTTGCAACCAAAAGAATGAAAATAGCTAATGTTACGCTTTTTAGATTTATAATCTCATAAGGAGTTTTCTTCAAAATAAGCCTAATCATTACTCGATTTATAACGTAGCAAGTGGTGTTAATGGATTCCGCCCAAAAATACTTAGGTAAATTATTTTCACAAAGCATAGTCCTAGCCATTTCTTCTAAAGTTCTATTTTTCCTCTCAACTACCCCATTTTGTTGAGGAGTGCGAGGAGCGGAAAAATTATGGCTAATCTCATTTTTATTACAAAAATATTCAAAACCCATATTTTGAAATTTGGTTCCATGATCACTTCTAATATATGAAATTTTAAGTTCAAGATCATTTTGAGTTATTTTTGAAAATGTGATAAAGTTTTCTAAAGCCTCATCTTTGGTGGTTAATAAGAGAACCCAAGTATACCTAGAGTAATCATCAACAAGTACAAATGCATATGATTTTCCACCCAAGCTAGTAGTCCTAATTAGCTCAAAGAGATCCACATGGATCAATTGCAAACATCTACTTGTAGAAACATCATTAATGGACTTGAAAGAGGCTCTATGTTGTTTACCTTTAGCACATGCATCACAAATTTTATCTAATGAGAACTTGAGCTTAGGTAGGGCTCTAACTAGATTAAGAGAAACTAATTTTTTCTAAAACGCTAATGCTAGTATATCCTAGTTTCCTATGCCATAACCATGCATCATTTTCATTTTATGCAACTAAGCATGCATGGGATGTATGAATGTCATCTAGATGCACCATATAAATATTGCCTATGCGATGACCAATGAGCATTGGTTTGTTAGATTTAATGTCTACTATTCTACACCCATTTACATCAAACATGACGTTAAACCCTTTATCATATAATTGACTAATGCTCAACAAATTGTGTTTTAGACCGTTGACATACAAGACATTTTCAATAAGTATGGAAGAGTGATTACCTATGGAGCCAATACCTTCAATGTGACCTTTGGAGTTGTCACCAAAAGTTACTACTCCTCCACCTTTTGTCTTTAATTCCCTGAATCGACTCTTGTCTCTGGTCACGTGTCTCGAGCATCCACTATCAAAGTACCATGAATTTTGATTTTGTGCTTTGGCCTTGTAGCAATGCTCTCCCTACAAACAAAGAGTTTAAACTTTGATTTTTGGTACCCAAATCATTTTGGGTCCATGAGTGTTAGCTGCCAAAAGCTTGGTTCCCTTAGGAATCCAAGATGATAAGGCATTAACATTATTAGATTTTACAAGTTCCTTAGGAACCCATACACTTTTAATCTTTTTAGTCCTAGAGTGCCTATAGGAGCCACTTTGTTTATAGTTCAAATTCTTTCTTTTTGTAAAGTTGGTTTTTAAAGATTCACCCTTTTTAAGCCTTGAAGAACTAACGCTTTTGATAGAATTTTTGAGCTCATTCACCAATTTTTGGTGTTAATCATTACATTGAGAAAGAAGGTTGTTCAAATCAATATTTTCTTTTTCAAAGAACTTTAGATCATCTTGCAAGCTTAAAACCTTTTTCTCAAAATCCGAGTTAGTTTTAGAGAGTAAATCGTTTTGAGCTTTCAAATCTTAAATGACCTTTTTGTTTTTCAAAACGGACTCATTGTATTTTCTACTAACTCATCATATACCTCTTGTAACTCATCACATGCATCATGTAATTCATCAAATGTAAAATCATAGCAAGATGAGTTAGAGGTTACCATAGAATCCTCTTCAAGAGTCATGAGGCAAAGGTTGGCCACTTCATGTTTCTCATTACCCTCCGGTTGTAAGAATGAGTGATCAGCAAGTTTCAGCATAATGGAGGTAAGTTTGGCTTGCCCAATACCTAGCTTGTCGAAAACTGCCTTAGACATCAAGTTGATGCTATCTCCTAAGTCGCACAGGGCTTTTGTTGCATGGTTGCTGTCGATTCTACATGGCATAACAAAACTACATAGATCTGTTTGCTTTAGCGGCAACTTGTTGTGCAGCATAGCCATGCATTCCTCTATCACAACTACTGTTTCGAACTCCCCAATTCTCTTCCTCTTGGAAACCATGTCCCTTAGGTATTTTGCATAGTTAGGCATGTTCTTAATGGCTTCGATGAGAGGGATATTTATGTTCACCTGTTTCAGAATATCTAGGAATTTCCGAAACTGGTGCTCTTGCTTATGTTGCTTAAGCCCATGAGGGAAAGGTGACGACAGACATATGTCCTCTATACACTCCTTGCATGGGAACTTGATCTGTGGAGGATCATCTACCTCAGGGCTACTATCAGTCTCATCTACCGGGGCAGCTGGTATTGATGCTGTCGTGGTAGGCAGTTCTTTTTGTACCGGCTGTTCATATGCTGGCATTTTCATTCTGGGTTCATCCAATTGTTTCTCACTTCTGGTTGGTATGGCTTTGCACTGTTCATAAGTGGGTTTGGCTGCTACCTCTGTGCTGCTAGACGATGTACCCTTTGTTATGTTGCTTATGATCTTCGTGAACTGCCCAAACTGGGTCTCCAGGTTCTTAATCGCAACTTCTTGACCGTTCATTCTCATCTCTGTCTTGTCCATAAATGACTCAGTTTTATCAATAAATTTATTAGTATGAACAATAAAATCACTAATTCTAGACATAAAAGTATGTAAAGTATTTTCAAGTAAGTTATTGCTCATATTCTGTTGCTGGTGAGGAAGCTGTCTGGGCAGATTCTGTTGGTATCCTCCTGGTTGTTGAGTTGGATTTGCAGCTGTGTTTGGATTGCTCTAGGAGAAGTTTTGATGCTTCTTCCATCCAGGGTTGTAAGTGTTGGTGTTGGGCCTGCACACTCATCACAAAAAGGCTCCATAGCCTTGGCCTCATACGTCTTTCCTTTGGCCATGTTCATCACCAGCTCGGTCAGCTTATCCAGACGGGTATTAACAGATTTTGTGGCCTCTACCTCGTTAACAACAGCTGGCCGCCTATGTCGCGGCGGCGGCTGTAGGGAACTTATAGTGGTTTTTTACAATCTTGTTCAAGATCTGTAGTGCCTCCTCAGATGGTCTGTCGAGGATTATTCCGTTGGTGGACGCGTTGAGCATCATTCGAGTTGGGTAGTTCACCCCATTGCAAAACATTGACACCTGCATACAAGTCGGAAAACCATGAATCATGCAGTTATTGAGCATCTGTTGGTACCGCTCCAATGCTTCATACATTGGCTCGTCATCCCCTTGTCGGAAATTTGTGATCTCGTTTCGTAGCATGTCTGTGACATTAGATGGGCTGAAATGATCCAAGAATTCTTTGCACAGCTCTGTCTATATATTGAATGACCCTGCCGGCTGGCTGTTCAACCACTACTTTGCCCTATCCCTTAGTGAATAGGGGAATAACCTCAGCCTTAGCACGTCTTGGTGGACTCTGTGTATTTTGAAAGCTCTGCATATGTCCAGGAATCCTCTCAAGTGCTGTCGAGCGTCTTCTATGGCAGTCCCTCCGAATTGCCCCAAGGTGTTGATCATATTGAACATCACGGGCTTTAATTCAAAGTGATATGCTTCGATTTCAGGCTCTGTCACGGTAGGATCAAACCCTCTGAAGTCATGCTCCAAGTAGTCCCTGGTGGTTCGTACATACTACTACTGCCTGGGTGGAATTGTGGGTTGTTGTCTAGGTGGGACTTGCTACTATTTTCTGGGCGGCAGATCTTGCTGCCCATCCCTACCGATACGGGCATCGATGGCATGGTTATCATCTTGGCCGTTAACCATTATTGCTTTTGCTTTTCCCCCTCTTCCTTGGCTTTCTTTAGGGCTTCTTTGACTACTTTCTTAAGTTCTCTTGCTCTTCGTTCGATGTCGTCAAAGAAAATGATTTCGCCCTTTGTATTTACTCTGGTCATGCACTAGCAAAGGAAACTGTAAAATATAAACTAAAAAATAAATGCAAATAAATAAAAGTGCAGAAATATAAAAATGAATTTACCGTTGCCATTCCCCGGCAACGACGCCAAAAACTTGTAGAGCGTTTGGGTGTTCTCTATTTATGAGCGCAAGTGCACACTTCTGTCAAGTTATAGTATAAAAGATATCGTCTCCCACAGGGATTGGACATCTTAAACTCGAATTGTGATTCATACACAAAGGAAAATTAAATGCACAATTAATTTTAGTTAATTTAAGGGAAATGTAAATAAACACAAGTAAATAAAGAGAAAATATCATATTGATAGAAAGGGTCAGGTTATGCTGTTGAGTAGTGTAAAACTGCATTGAATAGGATACGTTGCTTTGCACTGCCAGACTTTGCTGCCTCGGCAGGGATGGTAGTTTAGCTGCTTTGACGCTTTCGCTGCCTCGACAATGGAACGGACGTGTGTCTCGGCGGCAAACTCGGCAGTCCTTCAAGGCTCGGTAGAACGCTTCGAAAGTGATCTCGCTTATGTCTATGTCAAAATGATGTTGTTGCCCACTGCAGATAATACCATTCGCGGCGTGAATCTTGCAAAGACAGCAATGTTGGTTCGTTCTTCTTTAGCCGCCTTAAACTCATACCTATGTCTAGGCCGAATTGATCAACACCTGATTAGGATGAGGATCGTACTTACTCATTTCGTGAGTTCGAATCTCTCGATACCGAACAAATGGATAGTTAACAACTAATCTTTTGAACTTAATTGAAAACTATGAAGAGCATGGAATAAGCAAACCTTGAAAGTTTTATTGCAAAAACAAACTTAATACCTAAACAACCGTTCTCACACTAGTTTACAACATAACCCAAATCCAAGAAAGAATTTAGAACATAATGGCGGCAAGAAAACCTAAGCTATACCTAAAGGAAAACCTCAGTTGTTTACAATTACAAAATATGTCAAGTATATATAGGCATTAGCTAGGTCAAGTCCTCCTTGGAGTAAAAGTCTCCAAAGTAGCTTTTGCATTAAATGCAACCTTTAATTCTGACTTCTTTGAGTTGAATGTGGACTCATTCTCCTTTCCTTGCACCACAAGTAATCTCGATTTCCTTCTTCGACGGCTCTGTCCATTGCTCCAGGCGTTAGAAAATTTAGTGGATGGCATCGTTAGAATCAGGATTTTTTGCTCTACAGATCGCACTCCAATTCTCCAATTCCTCAGCTAGCTGCCCTGGGCGGTAGGTACGACGACGACAGGTACTCGGCAGCGGCTTTCTCTACTTGGAACTACATCAGTACAACTCCTTGGTCTGCTGCCTTAGTATCCTCTCCTCTGATTTTTCCTCCTCCTAACAGCTTCTAGCCCTGAAATGGAAACTAAACTAAAACATCATCTTTTCCTTACCAAATAAAAGATAATCAATAAAATCATGGTAGAGTAAAGAATACTATAAATATACAATGCATGAACCTAAATATGCCTAAAATGTACTTAAGAATGGCAATAATATGAGATGGAATGCATATAAAATATAGAACTTATGAGCACATTACACTCCCCATCACTCCAAGTAGCAATCTTGGCTTTGAGCTTCTTTTTCTTCTCAAAGCCCTTCTTCTTGAGTTGAGGGCAATCGAAACGAATATGACCCGACTTCTTGCACTCAAAGCAAATGATAGGATCATTTTCCTCTTCTTTGCTCTTGTTCTTGAAGTCTCTCTTTCTTTGAAATTTCCCCCATTAGTTAGACTTTATGAACTGTGAGAAGCGCTTGGCTATCATTGCCAACTCCTCGAAATTATCCTTCTCACTAGAAGAGCTCTCATCTTGTAGAGAGGCCTTAAGAGCAACTCATTGCTTCTTTTTTATTGTCCACCTCTTGCTTATCTATTCTCCTTTCTTCTTTCTTCTTTCTTCTTTTCCTCTTCTCTTCCTTGTTTCATAATTTCATGAGTAAGGAGAGAACCAAGTAGCTCATCAAGCTTCAAGGACTTCAAATTCTTAGCTTCGATTATAGCCGTTCTTTTACCATCCCAAGATTCCGGGAGAGAATGTAGAAGCTTCCTAACTAGCTTGTCTTTGGGAATCACTTCACCGAATCCTTTTAGACCATTGACGATGATTGAAAATCGATCAAACATCTTGGAGACACTCTTATCGGGATCCATCTTGAAGTTCTCGTAACTCAAATTTAGTAGTCCGATCTTCGTCTCCTTAACATCACTAGTTCCCTCATATGTTGTCTCAAGAGTGTCTCACACTTCTTTGGCGCTCTCGATTGAAGAAACCTTAAAATAGATGTCTGGACTAAGTGCACAAAAGATGATGTTCAATGCTTTATCGTTGACTTGCATCCTTCTTCTATCTTCTTCGGCCATCTCCGATTTCACCTCCGGGACAAGTTTTCCTTCATCATTTCTTTTCATCGGAATGAGAGGCCCTTCTTCAACTACATCCAAACCATGTAGTCAGTGGATTGGATGAAGAGACGCATCATATTCTTCTAATATGGGTAGTTGTCCCCATTGAAGAATGGTGGTTTAGTGGTGAATTGTGACTCATATAGGTTGGAGATTGAGGTAGATGTCATGGCTTGACTGGAAATTTGATCACACTCTTTTAGGATCTCCTCTTGTGGTTGTTAATCCTTCAAAAGAGGTAGGCTCTGATACCAATTGTAGAGTGGATCGTTGAATCGATAAATGCTAAGAAGAGGGTGAATTGGATTTTTAATTTGGTTGGTAGTGAAGTGGTAAAATAAAATTGAGGAAAAAGGTAATTATAGTGGTTCAAGTTCCAAATGAACTCTACATCCACTACCTTAGCTCCCACTATGGATTTTCCAAACAACTTCACTATTTGATCTTCCCCTTTTCTAGGCTTAGGAGGAAACATTTACACAAATGGTCAATTTTCTATCCAAAATTGATCAAACCCTCTCACAAGTGTACAAAGAAGAATGTGGCAAATATAATGTATCTCTCAAGACTTATATTGCCCAAATTACAAGCACATAACCCAATTGAATATGAAAAATAGGAAATTACAAGGATTTGACAATTGGGGTTTTACAAGGATATTGGAATTTAAGCACTTGAGCTTGGATTTGATGTAGGATTGTTTCTCTTAGGATCAATAGTTGTTGCTGGTTGTTTTTAAACTCCCTTCTATACCTTCTCACTCAATTCTAGCTGTTGGGGTGGTCGTCATCATCAATATAGCTGTTGGGATGCAATCTTCCCACCATAAATGCACTTCTACAACTACCCGTTTCGAAACACATGTACCTATTTCGGAACAGACCAAAATAGAAATAGCAGTTGGGGTGTAATTAAGAGACCGATCGAAACAGATACGGTCGTTTCGATACGCTAAGAGCTCGTTCCGAAACGACTTGATACCGTTTCGAAACAATTTGAAACTATCAAAACCCGTATTGAAACATGCTTAAATCGTTTCGATACGTCTTAACTGTTTTGTAAAAATTAGTTATAAAATTGCAACAATCATAAATTTTAAATCCGCGTTCAAATCTCGTTTCGAAACGTTTGAGATCGTTTCGATGCAGCCGTATCGAAACGAATATGCCTGTTTTGTTGTTCTTCATCCGTTTCAAAAACATAGTGTCCTGATTCTATACTATCGTATCGAAACGGGAAGATTCGTTCCGAAACCAATTTTAACAGTTTCAACACGTTTCGAAACACCTAAAGGATGTTTCAAAACGGTGACTCGAAAATCACTGTTTTAACTTGGAAAACACTTAGAAAAATTTGTATAACCATTTGGTTTTGACTTGACCACTTTGCTTAAAAATTTTGGGAAGTTTTGAGGACTTAAAAATTTGTTTTCTATTTTCAATTTAGTCCAAATCTTTTGTTATATAAAAATCAATTCTTTGGTTTTACAGAACATGTTCGCGAACGAGTAAACAAATACGTCCGTGAACACTTAAACGAACATGTTCGCAAACCCTTAAACAAACACGTTCGTGAACACTAAACAAACGAACACCTTCAAAAAATTAATAAACAAACACGAACACAATATTAAAAATTTAAACAAACGCGAATCGAACATGAACACCTTTAAAAATAAACAAACAAACACGAACATAGTCTTATTCGTTTAAATTCGATTCATTTACACCCCTAACAAAAACTAACATTTACATATAATATGCATTAAAGATCTTACTATTATTATTATTATCAAATTTGAAAGTTTGCGAACCCAAGATGGTGTGGATAATCTAAAAGATTCCTCCACATCCTGTCTTCCAATCACCTGAAAAACATGACTTTCTTTCAGACGCCAATGAAAACGACAGAAACAAGAGTCACAACACCACATATGTATATGTCTCAATTTACTACAAAAATCTATTCATAAACACCATTAACAAAAGGGTTTATTTTGGTAATCCCTTTCAAGTGTTCAAAGAAAAACAGAAACAAAAAGGGACAAAACACAACAATAATGTATAAAATCTGGGGTTCTGACATGTGAATTTGAAGTGGGAAACACCACACACCATGTCCTGTCCGAGCTGTAAAATCAAAGCTTAGGTAAATGAAGTTGATTGCCAAATGTAATGTCCTAACCCTAATTTCCCAAGGCTTATAATATGGATTTCGTTTTCGAACAAAAAATAATAATATGGATTTCGTCTGTTTCTGCATTTGATGGTCCCCATCCAGCTGTATGTAACGACCACCTCTTTTATTGCGATTTTTTTTTCAGGTGAACATAAGAAAATTGTTTTTAGTGAGTCCGGCTTTTGTGTGCTTTTAGCATTTATGACATATCTACCAACGTAATTGTTAAATTTGGGTATAATTATCTGGGATTGGATTGTCGATAGAATTAGGGTTAACTACATAAGTAGTACCACATCTATTCTCGCATTACTGTTTTAGAATTCCTAGTTATTTTTTTAATAAAATAGTGCATAACGTTACGTTTCGTTTTTATTTTGGTACATCGCCGTTAAAAATTAACAACATGCTGACTAGGAGAGAGAAAAACACACGTGGCATGTTGACAATGAGAGAAAATCACACGTGGCAAACCACCACGTCATTTTCTCAACCCTAGTCAGTATGCCATGTGTGCTTTTTTATGATTTTAGTCGACGTGACAAGCTGACTAGGAGACAGAAAATGACGTAGCAATCTGCCACGTGTGGTTTTCTCTCTCCTTGTCAGTATGCCGTTAATTTTTTGACGATGTAGTATTATTATAGAAACAAAACGTAACATTATGTACCATTTTATTAAAAAATAAGTGAAATACCAAAACAGTATTGCGTAAATAGGTGAGGTACTATATATGTAGTTAACCAATAAAGTTATTATTGCAAAACAAATAAGGTGAATTGGAGCAGATTTTTTAAAAATAATTATTATTAAAATGACATTTATCGAAGATTAATCTTCAAAATGATACTTTTCCCGGTAAAAAAGTAAAAACACAATTGATTTTATTTTTTCTTACGTGACAACTAAAGACACGATTGACATGGTGCAATTGAATCTATGTTAAAAAAGGGGTGAAAACCCAATGTGAGATTTAGTTATAACAAATTCGATTAATCTTTTTTTCTTTTTTTTACTCTTACTTTTCATTTTTTTTACTCTTACTTTTCATTTTTTTTTCTATTTTGGTCCTAAATCGTGATTGCTTACTTAAAACCAACAAATGCACGATTCGCTAGTCACACTTTCCCAGGATTGTGTCACAAAGGCGAAAGTGCACCCTGTTAGCTGCACTTTTTCCTTTTATCTCAGAAAGTGTCATTTATGAAATTAATCTTCAATTAGTGTTATTTTAATAACATTTAAAAAAAAAGTACATTTCATAAAATCCTGTTTTTTTCATGTGGCATGATGTAATAATTTTTTTCTGTCGACGAGACATTGGTTAAATAGTAAGGCTGAAGTCATGGGATTCTTGGTGCCTCATATTCGAGTCTCCCCATATGTTTAAGTATATGTGAGTTCCTATCAAAATTGTTTTGGTTTAGATCAAGGTCTAAGGTCTAATTATGTATAGATCCGGTTTCTATTCATATATGCCTTGTTAACGCATATAGTTTTTGAATGTATATAACAGATTATGATTATAATTGTACTTGTATCCACTTCCATATATATTATTTTAGTATGCATTAAAATATTTGTGAAGTTTTTATAAATAAAAAAGAATTTGACGACCAATGAACTTGGTAACGATCATATACTAAGTTACAAAGGTGGATGGGTGACCGGAATCATTATGGCGACAAGTCTAAATGGAATGCACAGACACATATTACATATATATGGTATATTTTTGCCGGTGAGTGCATGCATAAGCTTGTTTATTTGTAAATAAGAGCCAAAAAGAACACCATTATGGCGGGGGTTGTTCACCATTTGTCTTCAAGCATAGCTATGGCCTATGGGGACAACTACCAACACAATCAGAGAGGGATAAAAATTGTAAATTCTACCTTTTTTTTTACTGATTGTTAATAGACGTAGTATCTTTGACACAAAGTAAAATGTTTTACACGTTCTATGTAATCCCTTATTAGGTACAAACAAGGATGGAATCCGGATTAAACTACGATGGACCGGACAGACCAATTAATTTTGAAACAAGTAGAGTCTTAAAAGGATTAAATTAGAAAAATTAAGAGAGTTTAGGTTTAAGTTTAAAATATAAATATAAATATTAAAATTATTAATTAAGTTTAATAAATTAATAAAATAATTATGTTTTATTTTTAGATGTAATTATGAAAAAAATGATTTAAAATATTAAAAAAATTGTACCAATCAATATGGATAATTACATGATGATACAAGTCGATATTGTCTAAAATAGATGGAAACACATTGAAATTTTAATCGAATCAACACTTAAATTACTTGACATCAGTACTGTCAGTACAGACTGATACCAATATAATATGACTATTATAATACAATATCTTCCAATATATGAGTTAAGAGGGACTTTAGAAGTTTACGCTAGGGGTGTTTAAAAATATTCAACCCATCTGACTTGTTAACCCGCCGACCCGATAAAAAAACAGGTAATTTTATTAAAAAAATCACCTCTCGTGTCAGGTACTCGACTTGTCATTTCTCGGGTCGGACCCAAGTCATAAAATCCTAAATTTTTGGGTACTCGAGTACCTGAATGTATTTAAAATTAACGTTTCTGTAACCAACAAATTGTTGGTTAATGCAATGCCTGTAAGATGACTTGAAAGGGGAAAAAAAGAAAACGATGGTCGGAGCATTTACTATAAATGAACGTTTCTGTGTCTGAATATTGAGAATAAATTTACCGTTATACAAGCAAGGGGTAAATCTCTTCGAACTTTTAATAATTTGAAAACGATAAAAAAAAATTGAATACCTAATTATCTGATTTGCGGGTACCCACAACATTCGAATACTCGATTAGCGGGTATCCGACTAACACGGATCGAAGGAAAAATCGATCAAACTACTACCGGAACACTCGAATACCCAGTACCTTAAATACCCGAAAACTCGAATATCCAAATTTAAACACATTTAGACATTATATACACACACAATTATCCACTATTTTTTTTTAAAAAAAAGACAATTCACGCTTCTGCACTATAAAGCATAGTAACTATCATGGACACATAATCTAATTATACCTATGTCGCTATTTATATATTTTTTCGGTTTACGACTAATTATTCTGAATTGAGTACTATAAAAATAAGTTACGAAAATAATTTTTTCAATTCAATTTTTTTATTTATAATGTCAAAATTCAAATTTTAGTACGTAAATAATTATCTTCAATACAAACGTCGGGATTCAAACTTATTCAATATTAAGTAATATGAAGATTTGGTTCATGGGCTTCAGCCGGGCCTTGGTTGTTATTGGTTGTAACTGCCCGGGTGTTTGTTATAACTGATACTCTTTAGTATCCAGTTGAAAACACGTTGGGCTATATAAACCCATGCTTGGGAACTGGCCCAGATTATCTTTTGGCCTACACTGATTCAATCAACCCATACTCTCTCTCTTCTCTGTCTTTTCTGTTTGACTCTTCCAGAGAGTTCTTTTTCTTTTCTGTTTTCTTTTCCGATCTTCAGTTTGCTTCGATCGCTCAACCGTAATCTCACCGGAGCTGCCTCATCATGGTATCAGAGCTACGGATTCGGTCGGAATAGTGTGTATTGAACGGCGGTGGTGAGTGTGTGAAGACGGTGTGCTTCTTTGTGACGGTTCGTGGTTCATTTGCTGTGTCAGATTTGGGCGTTTTTCGTCTGTGACCTTTGAGGTGTTCGTGAGATCTTGCTAATCGCTTCTAATGGCGCCGGAGGCTATTGAGATAAACAATTTGACTGACGAGGCCACCGATGCAGTTCAGTCCAACGGTGAATCCAACAGTCTGACATTCGCTAATAAACAGGTTAGCGTCAAACTCGACGACACAAATTTTTTGCTTTGGAAACAACAAGTGATATTCATGATTCGCGGCAATGAATTAGAACACTATTTAGATTCAGAAACACCTATACCTTCAAAGATTATTAAAGATTCTACTGGAAAACTTGTCCTTAATCCTGATTTTAGAAGATTTCGAAAGGAAGATAATGCCCTAGCCTCGTGGCTTCTGTCTACAATAAGTCCTAGGGTTTTACCTCAGTTAGTTGGAGCTGAGATGTCTGTGTCTATCTGGTCTTCTGTGATTAATTTGTATTCGAAATTTTCTACCACAAAAGTTATGAATCTACATTGTAGATTAAGAGCTCTGAAGAAAGGATCTCTTTCTATTAGAGAATATACGACACAGATCAAGGAGATCTGTGATCTTCTTGCTACCAGTGGTAGTCCTGTTGCAGAGGTTGAGCAGATTGCAACAGTCCTGAACGGTCTCACACCGGAGTTTGACCCGTTTGTTGCTGCCATTACAATGAGTCGTGAACCCTATACTCTTGAATCTGTGGTTTCTGGATTGATCGATGCTGAGTCCAGACTTGGGGATATAGTTCGAGTTCCTGTTGGAATTAATTTGACACAAGTCAATGAAGATAAGTCTCGAGAGTCCTATGGTGCTAGCAGAGATAATTCTCGTTCACAGTATACATCTAAACCACCATTTCGCAACAATGCTCAGTCTGGAGGAAGGTTTCGAGGAGGACGCCCCATGCCTCAGTGTCAATTATGCGGAAAGCTAGGCCATCTTGTGGACCACTCATCATGTCACCAAAAGCTCTGTGAATGGTAAGTCATACTCTGGTAAGGGTAAGGTTTTCCTTGGTGATGGCTCAACTTTAGATATTACACATGTTGGTAAATGTGCTATTCATACACCTGCTAAACCTTTAGTTCTGGATCGGTTGCTTTGTGTTCCTAAGATTACACGAAATCTTTTGTCTGTTTCTCGGTTTACAAGTGATAACAATGTTTTCCTTGAGTTTCATGCTGACAGATGCCTGGTCAAGGATGAGGTGAGTGGTGTTGTGCTGCTTCAAGGTACACTTGATGATGGTCTCTATAGCTTCAGTTTTTCTCGTTCATCTTCTGATTCTGTGTGCAATACTATACATCATGCTGATTCTGCTACTGATGCTTCTGATTCTACTGCTAGTATGCCTGTCAATAACACAATGTCTCAATCTAGTTACTGGTTGTGGCACCAGAGATTGGGGCACCCTGCACATTCTGTTGTTTGCAATGCTTTGAATAAGGTCTTCTCTGTTGATAAATCTGTTTTGTGTAAAGCATGTCAATTAGGGAAGAGCACTAGATTGCCTTTTAATGTGTCTAATACTGTGTATCACAAGCCTTTTGAACTGGTTGAGGTTGATGTTTGGGGCCCCTCACCTATTAAGTCATTAGGTTATCAATACTATGTTTCTTTTGTTGACATGTATTCTCGGAATTGTTGGTTATACTTGTTGAAACACAAATCTGAAGTGAAACATGCATTTGAATTGTTTGCTGCCTTGGTTGAAAATCAATTCTCTGCTAAACTTGTTGCTTTACAAACTGATGGTGGGGGTGAATTTGTAGCTTTAGCCAATGATCTAGCTAAGAGGGGTATAAAACATAGGGTTACTTGTCCTTATACTTCTGCTCAGAATGGAACTGTGGAACGTAAACATAGGCACATAGTAGATACTACTCTTACCATGTTAGCTACTGCATCTGTACCCTTTCAGTATTGGTCTTTTGCTGCCTTAAGTGCTGTTTACCTTATTAATAGACTGCCTTCAGCTAGTCTAGATGGGATGTCTCCTCATGAGAAGTTCTATGATACTAAACCAAACTATCAGTTGCTTCGTGTGTTCGGATCAGAGTGTTTTCCTTGTTTGAGGGACTACAACAAACACAAGTTTGACTATAGGTCGAAAGCATGTGTGTTCTTGGGTTATTCTCCTAAGCATAAGGGTTACCAGTGTATGGATACCTCTGGAAGAGTATATATCTCTCGACATGTCAAGTTCAATGAGCATGTGTTCCCATTTGCTGCTTCTGCTAGTGCCAAGTCTAAGCCTACTTCTGACAGTTTCCAACCATCAGCTAGCTTAAATATTCCTAACAAATATCATCCACCTAAACGACCTACAGTGGTGTCCTGTCCCAATTCTGATAACTCCTCAAACCATTCTACAGCATCTGCTACAGCTGAATCCACTAGTCACCCAATTCCTTCACCTTCCTTGTCTTCAGCTTCTCCATTGCAATCATCAAATGTTGCTTCCCATACTCAAGATGAGCTAGAGCTAGCTGTTGATACCTTGGAAGATTTCAATGCTGCAATTGAGGTTGTACACAATGGTGTGCATACACCTACTGCAACTGATGCCCATACTGATGAAGTTGCTTCCAATGGTGCACACCAGGATGCAGACATGGTTGAACTTGAAGAAATGTCTGCACCTTCAGGTGGTGGTAACTCAAAACAAGTTACACCTGAAGTTGCCAACAGAGATGTGCATCCATCTGATGCAACTGCTGTTGCTACTGATGTTAATACACATAATGATGCACATCTAGATGTAGACATGATTGAATCTGAAGAAATGGCTACATCTTGTCCTCCAAGCTCTTTATGTCATGACCCTACTCTGACTGTTACCAATCCTCCAGTGGTCAACACAGAAACACCTGTTCATATCTCTCCTCACTCTTTTCATGGATCATCATCTCTTGTGTCTCCAGTTGAGCCTGCTGCTAGACATGAGTCTCTGAATACACATCATATGACTACTAGAAGTAAAGCTGGGATTTTTAAACCCAAAGTCTACTCAGCTGAATCACACTTTACTCCCACTACTATTCAGCAAGCTCTCGATCATCCCAAGTGGAAAGAGGCAGTTCTACTTGAGTATAATGCTTTGCTTAATAACCAAACCTGGCAGTTAGTTCCCTTACCTGCTGACAGAAGACCAATATGATCCAAGTGGCTTTTTCGGATCAAGTTAAACTCAGATGGTTCGGTTAGCCGTTACAAGGCTAGACTTGTGGCAAAGGGTTACTCACAGATCCCTGGCTATGATTTTGGTGAAACGTTTAGTCCAGTTGTTCGGTTTTTCACAGTTAATGTTCTTCTTTCCCTTGCTGTATCTCATCAGTGGCTTGTTCATCAAGTTGATGTTAACAATGTCTTTCTAAAAGGTGACTTAGTGGAAGATGTATATATGATACAGCCAGAAGGCTTTGAACAATGTGGTGCTGGTGGTGAAAAGTTGGTTTGCAAACTCAAGAAGGCCTTGTATGGCCTTAGGCAAGCCCCTAGGAATTGGTTCAGCAAACTAAAGGAGTTCTTGTGTAGCTTGAATTTCAGGTGTTCTGGTGCTGATAATTCTCTGTTTATCAGAACTTACCCATCTCATACAACCTATGTTGTTGTATATGTTGATGATATACTCATCACAGGAAGTTCTGAGGATTACATTGCTTCTCTCATTCACCAACTTGATCTTAAATTTTCTCTTAAGGATCTTGGTTGCATCCAGTTTTTCTTGGGAATTGAAGCTGTGCATCATAAGGATGGATTATTTCTGAGTCAGAAAAAGTTTGTTGAAGAGTTACTTGTCAAAACTAACATGGTTCACACCAAAGCTGTTGATACACCTATGGTGCCAACTTTGAAACTCATCAAGAATGAGGGTGAGTTGATGGTGGATTCTCAATTGTACAGAAGTACTGTCGGAGCTCTCTTATATGTGTGTCATACACGGCCGGATGTTTCATTTGCTGTTAACAAGGTTGCTCAATACATGCAACAACCTACTGACATCCATTGGGGAGCTGTGAAACGTATACTAAGATACTTGAAAGGGACAATTGATTATGGTGTGTGGTTTTGTTCTCAGCCAGTGCCTAATACATTACAAGTCTTCTCCGATTCAGATTGGGCTGGTGATGTGGATGACCGAAGATCTATCTCTGACTACTGTGTCTACTTTGGGTCCCATTTGTTGTGCTGGAGTTCTAAGAAGCAACGGTCAGTCTCCCGGTCTACAGCAGAGGCTGAGTACCGTAGCCTTGCAGATGCTACTAGTGAATTACTTTGGGTCCAAGCTGTTCTTGCAGACATGGGAGTTCAACTTCAAGATGTTGCAAAGATGTGGTGTGATAATACCAGCACAGTTGCATTAGCTGCAAATCCTGTTCTACATGCGAAAACTAAGCATGTAGAACTAGACTTACACTTTGTGCGAGAGAAAGTTCTTCGACAACAGTTGGAAGTCAACTATGTTCCTGCACACAGTCAGATAGCTGACATTCTCACTAAGCCTCTCACCTCCACTCGTTTTAATGATCTGCGTACAATGCTACGGGTTGTAAACACTCCTCAGAATTCAGAGAAGGAAGAAAGCAGGGTGAATATTAAGTAATATGAAGATTTGGTTCATGGGCTTCAGCCGGGCCTTGGTTGTTATTGGTTGTAACTGCCCGGGTGTTTGTTATAACTGATACTCTTTAGTATCCAGTTGAAAACACGTTGGGCTATATAAACCCATGCTTGGGAACTGGCCCAGATTATCTTTTGGCCTACACTGATTCAATCAACCCATACTCTCTCTCTTCTCTGTCTTTTCTGTTTGACTCTTTCAGAGAGTTCTTTTTCTTTTCTGTTTTCTTTTCCGTTCTTCAGTTTGCTTCGATCGCTCAACCGTAATCTCACCGGAGCTGCCTCATCATTCAATAATAAAAACAATTGAACATCCATGACCACTCGATCAATTAAATAATCTTTAAATTTTGAACTTTTAACACCACTTAAGGATTCTAATATTTCATCCTAATGATACTGTTGTTGGTATCGCTATTTATCTACACTTATCGCTTAAAATAAACCATGTATTTATTTTGGTATTTTGTCTTCACCCCCCCACCATCTTATCATTACAATTTCAACTTTCTTTATCCTTGGCCACAAATGTCAATCCTCATCCGTTTCGCTAAAGAAGCATAACCCATTTATAATTTAAACCTTGGCTTTGGGTTTTGCCTGCTCTCTTTCATGTTTTTTATAAACTTTCAAGTACAAATAATAATAATAATAATAACAACAACAATAATAATAATAATCTCTCATCCAATCTAAACAGAATGAAAATGTATTATTGTTAGTTAAAAAA
Source organism: Hibiscus tridactylites (assembly GCA_958450335.1). Classification (NCBI taxonomy): domain Eukaryota; kingdom Viridiplantae; phylum Streptophyta; class Magnoliopsida; order Malvales; family Malvaceae; genus Hibiscus; species Hibiscus tridactylites. The sequence goes on along the minus strand of OY288267.1, from coordinate 34,718,942 downwards.
TAACGATTTCGAATTCATAAAAACGAAAATATAAATTCGAATATTTTGTTTCAAGTCCAATGTGATAAAAAATCATGTATATTGAACATATTGAGTGGTTTTTATGGAAAAAAAAATAGTATTCTTCATACAAGATTCAAACCCAAGTAACTTATTAGTTATTTGTATGTTACATGTATTTTTAAAAGACTAAGAATACATAACATATATTACCATATAATACGTCAAAATTTAAAAAAAACGTGTATATTTGGATTTGGATTGGACCTATTATAAAAATGAAATTTATTCATGTTTCTAGGTATAATATATATCACGTGATAACAGTAGAGTTTACTAACGAAATATAATTACCGGTAATTAATTTATGAGTTATATTTTAATGGATGAGTCTACCACGTGCGACGAACATTGATAAACACCATTAACGATGAACACCGATGAACACCATTAATTTTTTTCAAAATTTTAAAAATCTAAAGGACTAAAATTATAATTAAAATTATCTCTTAAAAAATAAAAATCAAATTTAATAATTACTTTATAATATTTTTTAATAGGTTAGAATCAAATATACTCAATTCTCCTAAACCCTAATAAAATTAATCTCTAAAAAAATAGAAATCAGTTTATAATTTTTTAATAGATTAGAATCAAATATACCCAATTCTCATATTATTGAATCTAATCTATTAAAAATTATAAACTGATTTTTATCTTTTAAGAGATTGATTTTGTTAGGGTTTAGGAGAATTGTGTATATTTGATTATAACCTATTAAAAAATATTATAAAGTAACTATTAAATTTGATTTTATTTTTTAAGAGATAATTTTAATTATAATTTTAGTCCTTTAGATTTTTAATTTTTTTAAAAAAAATTAATAGTGTTCATCGTTAGTTGTAAAATTTTCCTATTTTAATATGCAAATTGTATAAAAAAATATTACACAATCAATAAATTTAACTCTAAACTCTACAATTTAAATTCCTAAACTCTAAATTTAAATATAATAAATTTATATAAACTAAAATTTACACAAACTTGTGTTTCAATTTTTTTCCTTTAATTTATAGTACTGTAAATGAATTAATATCATTTCATAAAAAAATAAAAAAATAGAATAACGGAATAACATTTGTGTTTATGTGTTTTTTGTTGCAACGCAGCTGCTAGGCATATGCTATAATACTGCAATGACCTGGTTTTGGATAAGGAAAACGACCCGCCACCCACACATATCCTTACACGAAATCTCCACATCCGGCTCGACCTTGTTCCACTTCCTCTAACAAGACAAGCATTCCCCCATCCCATGCCAATAATTAATTTCTAACATGTTTTTCATATACTTTATTTCATTTATCGTTATATTCTGGGATAGAGTCAAAATCGAATATTAAAAGAGGTCAAAATATTAAATTTAAAAGTATTTAATTTTAAAATTCAGGGGCAAATTCTAATTTGTTTAATATTTGAACTTAAATCGTTATTAAACTGAAGTTTACACAAGCATTTCAGTTTTAGGGTTAGAGATTTAGATTGTGGTTTATGGTTTAGAAGTTTATGTTGTAGAGTATAGAATTTGAAGTTTATATTTAAAATTTAGAGTTTAGGGTTTAAGGTTTATGTTTTAGGGTGTTAGGGCTAGAAATTTAGGTTTTAGATTTTATAGCTTAAATACAAAGGGTTGTGTAATTTTTTTTACACAACTTGTGCATCAAAATATAACCCTATTTATATATGTAAAAAAACAAATGTAGTATAATATCATATCATGTTATCGATGTTAGTAATATATAAAAACCGAATAGAATAATTTTTGTTTTGAAAAGTTGAAATTCACTAATTTTATTAAACGATGATATATATGAAATTACAATAAAAGTTCACAACTTAGTAAACAAAACACCTAAATCTAGGCATAATCCTTGTAAACAAAACTAGCGTCTCGAGATCAAAAGAGGACCATACAAGGAAAATGTAAAACCCTAATCCAAAGACTTGAAATAAAAGAAAGATACAAGCATCACCAAAATCGACGATGATAGGTAAAAACATTAATAAACAACATAAAAATGCATATTACAATGAAAGTACGTTGACAATAAGATCATTACCACAACTTGATCACGAATAAGAAACGATAGATGTAATCTCGTATCCAAATTCAGTTCGAGGGTCCGAAATAGGGATATCAGCAACATAATGAAAGGAACGCCATCATGATCAGTCGCGGTGTCGTCAGATCCAACCCTAATAAAAAATCAAAAACAAAAAAGAAAAAGCGTGTCAAAGACAAAAAAAAACGTACCAAAAGATAGAATAAAATCGTGACACAAGAGCAGAATAATTTATAGAAAAATGAAAAATAAAACAAACGAAACGATAGATCTCGGTGGTTGACGACCAATATTAAAATCGATACCGTCACCGATATTTAAAGAAAAAGATGAACAAAAGTGAGCGGCTAAGGTTGTTTTTTCTCGTGCGTAGCTTTTTGAATGGTATAAAGTTTTAATATACGTATGATTATATTAAACTAATATATTTGGTATTGTTGCGACTTTTTATGAAAGCCCGCTTTTTAAAGTTTGGAGTAAAAACAGTATGGCGATTAAAATTCAAAAAATAGGAGTTTTGACCAATTTTATCTTTTAATTAATTAATTTTCCATTTTTAATCAAAATCCCTTTATTTTGCTTTAAAATCGTTTTGGAGTCGCCACCGGCCACTTTGGTAGGCCGGATACGATAAAAACGCACCAGAGATTCTTTTTGAAAAGTTCGGGTTCAGGAGTCGGTTACGTGTAGGGAAGGGTTAGCACCCCTACGAACGCCCGTTATCGGTACCTTATTAATTACACGTGGCATTTTGGCATTTCGAACATTAATCTGAATTTAATTAAATCCTTAAACTGTAAAATGAATTTTATTCCGAATGGGAATATCCTTTTGTAAGAAAATACATTTCGAACAAATATAATTATGAAACATCCAGTTGCATTAGGACGCTTCAACTTATATTCAAAAAATGTACCTCAACACAAAAGGTTTCAATGAATGATTAATTATTGTCTTACCATTTTTAAGTAAACCCTAATTAGGCTTTATTAGTTAATTTAATTAAAAATTTATGAATATTATTAATTTTTGACATAAAAGACAACGTCCAAAATAATATTGGACACTATCTTTAATATGCCCAAAAGTAATAATATTCCTAATTAAAGTGACTTTAATCATTAGTCCTATTTTAATTTTTAATTAATCTAATTATAAATTATTTTTATTTTCTAAGTTAAAATGAAACATTGAAACTTTCATCGGAACATTCATTGGTTAACATCACTCTTCAATGTGATACTAACCAATATTGAACATTCTAGTATTGTTTCAAATAATCATTTATTTGCTACAATGATTTTTTCCTATTCAAATTATTTAATTATGTAATTAAGAGACCTAGGCTAAAGGCTCTAATTATTTACATTAATTAAGTGATTAAATTGTCTAATTAATAAAGCTACATGCTAAATTTAAAATATGCAAATAAATACATAAATAATTTAACAATTAAACAAATAATTAAAGCTAATTATGGCACTAAATTTAATTAAATTGAAAAGTATGGTGCCAAATTACATGTATTTAGGGCCGAATTGAAATACAAATCAAAACTTTAGGGACCAAAGCCATAATTTTCCCAATTCCCTAAAAAGCACGATGATCTTGAGCACCCGACCCGACTCGACACGCGGATCCTCTCACTGACTCGGTGTCAAAACGACGTAGTTTTGACTTGGGTATAAAAACCCCTACACCGAGTTAACTCACTCATTTTTAATTCCCTCTCTCACTCTTCATCCGCTCTCTATCCCAAATGCTCTAAACAACCGAAAACCCATCCACTATAAACCCTTGGCTGGCCGCTGCGCCGGCCGCCGTCCAAAATCCTAAACTACCCAAAAAACGCTCGACTTTCACTCATAATGCTAGATCTAGGCCCAGATTCAACCGAATCCACCCACCTCTGACCGTCTTACGTCCTAACTATCCCAATCCGAGAGCATTTTTCAACTTCGACGACTCACAATTTCCGACCGCAATACGTCACTCAAATCTCCACCTTCCTTTCTGTTTTTTATTATTTTTATTTCGATCTAACATATTTTCATGTTTATTTTACAGAAAATTGAAAATCGGTGAGAAAAGTACCTTTCGACGGTGTTGCGATTCCTTTTTCGGCGAGGTTTCCGCTTCTTTCGTGACGGTTTGACTCTCAGCGTCGATTCGACTTCGCAGTAACAGTTTGGCTTCCGGTGACAGCTCGACTTTGCGGAAAAGCGCAACGGTTCGGTTTCGTGGCAAGGCACGGTGGTCCGGCAACTCCCGGTCTTCTTCGGCGACAGATCCAGTTTCCACGGTGGCGGTTCTAATCTTTGATGACTTCAATTCTGGCCTCGCGGCGATTCGGCTCTCCAACGGCGATTTCTCGACTTCAAATGGCCGCCGACAGTGATGTATGGTGAAGATCGGCTTTCCGATGACGATTCCAGCTACCGACGGTTCGATTTCCGGCACCGTTTGGGTTTCTCAAAGGTAATTTCGTCTCTTTCTCTTTTTATTATTTAATTATTATTAGTATTATTAATGGTAGGTAATTATTATGGTAATTAATGCTGACATAAAATTTCTCTCTCCTATTTATAGGTAGGTAGGAGATGATGCAATGGTTGATGTCATCGTGGGGTTTGATCCATGTGAAAAGGGAATAGACGAATGAGAAGGCGTCATGTGGATTTTTTAGGCGGGAAAAGAAAACACAAAATGGATTTGTGTTTGTTGGGTTGGTTTTTACCCGAAATGGATTGTATTTGAGCTGTCATTGGGTCTTGTAATTTTAAAAAATGGGCTTTGCATTGTAAAAGGGTCATTGTATATAATGGACACTATTTATTAGACATTGGATATTATTTTGGGACTATCTATTTAGGGACTTGCTTGCTTGCTTTTTTATTTATGGTTTTATTTATAGAGAAATGTATATATATATATATATATGCATACCCGGACAAATTTCGGGTCTTACAGCTGCTCCTCTTTGCTCATTGCTGTGGAACAAAAATAGGGCAAAGACTGAAGAGACACGAATTTTGTTCGAACTGTTCACTCATGGAATCTTGAATATGTTCTTCTTTTTGTGAAATTCTTCAATCTTACTTTATCTTCTTCCTTAGTTGGGGATGAATTCTTCTCATTAGGAATTCTTCCTTCGCTGATCGAACTCTTCTTCTTTGCTGGACGAATTCTTCTCATCAGGAATTTTGTCTCTATCAAGGCGGACTCTTCTCATTTTGAATCCTTCTTCGATGGGCGGACTCTTCTCATTATGAATCCTTCTTTGTTGAACGAGCTCTTCTCATTAGGAGTTCTTCTTTGTTGATGTGGACTCTTCTCATTGTGAATCCTTCTTTGATGGGTGGACTCTTCTCATTATGAATCCTTCTTTGCTGGGTGGACTCTTCTCATTATGAACTCTTCTTTGCTGGACGGACTCTTCTCATTATGAATTCTTTTTTGCTGGCGAACTCTTCTCATTAGGAGCTCTTCTTTGCTGGAAATCATGGATTTGCTTCTCTGCAAAGGCGTTGAATAAGCAAGCTCTTCTCATTAGGAACTTCCTCATTCTTCAAACAATGTACTATTCTCATTAGGAGTTCTGTCTTTGTTGGGCGAACTCTTCTCATTAGGAGCTCACCATTTCTCTCCAAACGGATTGTTGAGATTTTTTTTCTTTAAATATGTTGCAAGATTTCTCTCTGTAAACGAAACGTCTATGCCTCTGTAAACGGAGTGTCTTGGGTCCATCTCTATAAACGGTATGTCTTTAAGGTTCGCCTCTGTAAAGGGAATGACTTGAAGCCCATCTCTATAAACAGAGTGTCTAGCTCTAAGAAGGAGGACCGAAACCTGCATACAGAAATATCATCGATTCATAAGAATTCAAATTATAGTAGTATGTAACATCCTCAATCCTCATGTTGAAGCACTGAGATCCTTAGAGTCACTGTTTTCTGTCAAAGGCATCTCCATCTTTCAATTTGAAACTCATATCAAGTATCTTGTTTCCTTTTGTATAAGTCTGTCTCTTTCTACTGCATGTGACTTATTTGACCTTAAAGTCGATCTTTCTCGTGATTCTCTTCTGGTAGCATGAATCATTTTTCTTTTTCCTCTTCTTCTTTCCATTTTTCTTGTTTTAAACTGAGACCCCAGAAGACTAATATCTTTGTCAATACCATGCCCCAACTGTCCAACTGTATGATTGTGGCACCTTCCAAAAAGTTCTCATCATTTTCGGGAGTGTCGGCCTAAGGGGACTCAATCATCATGCCCAAATGTAATGGCTCGAAGGATTTCTCATCATGCCCGAAGAGCTTACTGATGACCCGAAGGATTTAGATTTGTAATGCACTTTCTTTCCTGTGCAAACAGCCAGAAAATCTTGCTGATGTTTGCCTCTTCAAATGAATTGGTAAATTTTGCTAAAATCCACCTTTCAAACGGATTTTGTCGAGGTCTGTCTCTTTAAACAGGTTGAAATCTCTTCAAACGAGTGGAAATCTTTATTGAAATTCGTCTCTTCAAACGAGTTGAAATCTTTATTGAGATCCGTCTCTTCAAACGGGTGGAAATCTTTGTTGTGATCTTTGCAATTCCTTGTTAAATCTTCTTCTTGAATCTTGAAACTGTAGATTGAAATCTGGTCTGCTTTTTGTTGATTCTTGTAAATTCCTGCAAAAATGTATAAAAATGCTTTGAATCCATGCATTAGAATGCTCCTATCTTATGGATGCCTAGCTATATGATGCATGTATTGTGTCAACTGAGAACTATTTGGATGGACTCTGATCTTCTTTGCTTTTTTGTTGAGCTTGTTGTTTCTGCTGCGGTACTTCACCTGCTCTTTTCAGATCTGACTTGGCTCGGTCTGCTTGAGTTTCATCTGCAGCTCCTATTATCTCACTGTTCCAGCAAACTTTACCCCAAAATTTTGTTGTTATGCTCCTTTTCTTCTTCTTATCAGATATTGATCAACTGAGCTTCTAGGGCTCTCATTGCCTTCAGGTTCTAACAACAGTTGCCCCAGAACTTTATTATTTGACTCATTTTCTTCTTGAGCAAATTCTAACTTTTTTGGTAATTGAAATCTTTCAAGCTCTGCATCATTTCTGGTCTATTCCAACTTGGATTCTCATGCCCCAAGAATCCCATCTTCACAGTCAATAATGCCCCTGATCTCTTTATTTCTTGCATCATCATGTAGATTTTGCCCCTTCTGTCATCACTTAGGGCGAACAAATGCTTCAAGTCTCCAAACTTTTAGTCACTGAGCTTTTACTTAGGTCCCTGAACTTTTTCGCTTTCTGGTCCTTGAACTTTCTTCAGGTCCCTAAACTTTTCAGTCCCTAAACTTTTCAAGCCCCTAAACTTTTTTCAAATTCATTTTGTAGACTTATTCAAAAATCCAAGGTGGGAACACACTTAGATCCCTTATCTTTCTGATATCTGCATTCTTGTCATTATCCTCACTATGACCCTTGATGAATGATTCTTCTCTTTGACTAGAAAGCTATCGAACAAATGAGCGTCTCGTACCCATCCATATCTTTACTATATCCAGATGACCATTTGTACTCATGATCTTGCATACTGAAGTTTATCTCTAAAACAATACAAGGAAATCTCTTTTTTTGAAAAAAAATGTCAGCTTGCTGATCGTCATTTCAATAGAGGGCGCCTTATTAGGCCTGGAAAATCATGATCTTAATAAAGAAAGAAAACATAATAGGATGCCATGGATACCAAGTGCAAGAGCATTTTAGATTCAACCCTCCCATGGGTAACATAACTCATGAATGTCGTGGCAACGTCTGAGGTTATGAAATTTCTTCCAAATCACTCGGTTTCACACCCTGTGATTACCGCGTTGCTCGATCCAGCCAGAAAACAACTATTTTTCTGTTCTCTTCATCCTTTTTTCATTTATAAACGTGTTCAAGCTTTCCAGACTTGTTTAACCAGTAGAGTGCATAAATATCATTATAAGAATAGAGTTCTATAAGTGCATGTGTGTGCTTTTGAATGTTATTAGTACTTATTATTACATTATTATTATACACATGCCTTCAAAGATACATCTCTAACGCTTGGGTATTGGACAGGTGGAGCGTAGCTCCTTATTAGATTTGTCGACAACCCCCACAGGTCCATCAGGATGTTCCGAGACTTATTTATTCAATAGTTCATTGACTCACTCCTCCCCCCTTTTCTTTCATTTTTCTCTATTTTCTTTTTTCACTTTTTTTCTTTTTTTCTTTTTCCTTTTTTCACTTTTCCTTTTTTTTATTTTTTCTTTTCCCACTTTCTTTTTTCATTTTCTTTTTTTTTTCAATTTTCTTTCTCACTCTTATTGTGTTTTTTAAGGTATAGAAGACTACACTTAGAACTTCAATTTCAAGCAACTCTACTTGGTTAAAATCGCCTAATCTGCTTCATTGTTTATGAACTTCAATGATTCGTCATCGAACATCATCAAAAGTGTTGTAATTTGGCATTTTCTTACTTTGCCGACCTGAGTAGACCAAGAAATAAATCTCACTTCAGTGTCTTCACAACATCCAATCGTTTTTCGTAACAGAATCAGTATCATACCTTGAAATTGGCATCCAAGGGCCTACAAGGGAAAGAAGAGAATATACATATATTCATTGATTAAAACATCCCTTCATTGAAATGAAAGCCATCAATCATGACATATGCCCCTAGAAAATGATCTCTACTACTTTGGGCAAAAAGTAGCAGAATTATTTCCATGTATCGTTTCTAGAAGAAGACTTAGAATGCGAGAAAATTTGAACCAACCAACTATGGACAGGCAGAGAATTTTTGTGCATCCCCACTTTAGGCCATCCTAGGAATACAAATTCATCTTTTCTGACTCTTCAACAGTTGTGACAGCTCGCCCGATCGTTTTTTAATCCATTGCTTCACCATTTCTTGCGTCAATGTTTCGTTAGCAACCAACTTCTCTATTTCCTCCTTTAAGGCCCATCATCTTCTAGTAGGGTGCCCTGATGCTCCCATGTGGAAATCACAAATACTATCCGGATTATAATTGAAAAGAAATGGATCTGACATTTCCTCCACCGACTTAGGGTCGAGGTATTGCCCCTGTATCAGATAAGGAAGTAAGATTGAGATAGACACTTGGAAAACTTCGAGATGTATTTCCTCCTGAAGCTTTTCTTGTTGTAAACACTTCCTTTCGGCTAACCTCGCTCTGCGTCTAGCCCCCTTGGAAAGACTCACCTTTTCCTTGTTCTTATTACTTTGATCCTTGTCTGTCTTCACAAGACTAATTATAGCAGGATAATTGACCTTCAGACCCGAAATTGTCATCTCACTGACCCTATTGTGAAGCCCCGTCTTCTTTTTGTCCTCGTTATTTTTATCATTGTCTAATTTCACAGGACTGATTATACTTGGATAATTGATCTTCAGATCTGGAATTATCATATCAAATCCTAATACCTCGAGATCTAGAAGATGCTGAATTTTACACATAAAATTTATACATTTCTCGATGGAATGACCTTGGATACCAGCGTGAAAGTCACAATGATCCTCCTCCTTGAACCATCTTGGATAAGGCAGCAATGGTGGTTTGACGAAGCATGGTGCAACCAGTCGAGCTTGTAGCAACTTGGAGAACAATTCTTGATATGTGAAAGGAGTAGGACTAAATTGGAAGTCCTTCAATTTATCTTTCTTCTTTTGAAAACCAAAAGCTTGATCAACTGGTAACTGATGAGGTTTTGAAATTGTTGACATCAAAGGTTTATCTTGTGCTGAGCGAGGTGACGATTCGAACTTCAAAGCAACTGTCATCTTCATCTTCTTGTTGCATTCTTCATTTTCCCCAACTTGTAGTTCCATTTTATCGAAATCTTTGTTAATAGGAGAAGGGTAGATTTTCAAGGGAGAATCCTTAGTTTTATCCAATTCCAGCTCAGTATGACATTCTGGGGCAGTGCAAACTATCTCATATTGACTGATAATAGCTTGATTTTCATCAGCTAAAGTCTCTTCTGCTACGAAGTCGTTGTTCTAATTGTCACTTGTATTTCCAATGTCTTTTTGCATGAAAGAATCTTCTACTAAACCCTTTTCCTTTGGTTGTGGTAATTATCATACTCATCAGCTCATTAATCTACCCCTTTGTTTCATCTTGGAACTTCTTCATATACTTTATCATTTCTTTCTGAATCTGAATTAACTATTCTTGGCATTCTTCAAGCTTGCCCACTCTAGCCACCAAATCATTCATGCTTCCAAAGCTATACTGACGAGAAATCATTTTCTTGGATTCGGACTAACTTCTTCCTTCTATGATGCAAATTCTTCCCCATCAACAACATGTATGATGATCATGAAGTATGAAATATATGCAAGATGCATGAATGTAAGAATACATGAAAGCAAGAATGCATGAGGTATTGATTCTATAAGTGACTATCGTAGAATGACTTTCACTGAGATAAAAGAATATGTTTCATCTGATATTAGGTTCTACAAATATTGATGGGCTCTAACTCCCAATTTTTGAACTTCCTTTAAGATCCAAGTAAGCTTCCCTCCGTGATCTAATGTCGGTTCAACGTTCTGACTTAGTACCATTGCTACATCAGCCAAGTCTGCTACTTGTTGAGCCACTTCTCATGCTTGGGTCACGACATCTTTCATGTCATTATCTCTTTCTCGTATTCTCATTCTCGATCTCTGAAGTTGGACATGTCGTTTTTCTCACTTTCTTGTTAGTATTTCTTGATGTCCTCCGTCAAATCTTTGTACTTTAGTGTGATGTTGAGGTACTCATCTGCCTTCTTCTTTAGTGTTTCGTTTTTAGCTTGACTGGCCTTCAGCTTGATAGCAGTATTCTCATACATTTGCATGTACATTTTCATCATCTCACGTTTAGCTTCACTGACTTTTGACTTGTCTATGATGACATTGCGTTGTATTTCCATTCTCTGTAGATCACACAAGAGCGTGATGACTTGATTCTAATTTGCCTTACAGTTCTTCTTCCAATACTCGGCTTCACACTTCAGATCTTTAATTTTTCTTTTTGATTGCTCCAGGGTCACACCCAAACCAACATTCTTGAGTATCGAACACATTCCTTGATAATTGAATTGCAGACAATAGCTCTTCATCAAGATTATCTTTCTCCTGCCTTAACTTCTTTATTTGAATCTTATACTCGAACAGATGCCACTTTTTCTCGGTCTTTTGATCACATGTCTCCCACTCAATCATCAAATCATGACAATTTTCTGTCTCGAATTTCCATTTTTCGTGCTCCAAAAGAACCTGAACTTAGCGTTTGAAGGCGGTGCAATTTTCAATTGAATGTCCCTGGTTCCATCATGATATTCACAGTAAGCCTTGGTGTCATACCATTTTGGATATGAAGGTTGCAAAGGTGTGACAAATTGTGGGGTCACCATTCAAGCTTTCGGCAACTGAGGATACAGTTCTTTGTACGAGATGGGAATTGGATCAAAATGAAATTTGTGATCTCTAGTCTTTTGGTAATCTGCTAAAGGGATACTGAAGTTTGAACTTTGTCCTGGACACCAAATTAATTCTGATGGACTTGTATTTTCTTTCGTCTTTGCATCTCCAGGTGTTCTATTAATTGACAGGCTTCCAAGAAACTTGGGCTTTCCGTCTTCAAAATTCAATAGGCCTATCCTGATAGAATCTTCAACCTTGTTCTTCAAACCTTCACAATCCTCAATAGTATGGTCTAAATTGTCATCATGATAATCACATATTGCATTGTCATTGTAACCTCCCGAATAAGAAAATTCTTTGGGCTCGAACCAGACTGGGCTCACAAGTTTTTCTTCTACCAAAAGTGGGATTAAATTTGCATATGCCATCAGGATTGAATTAAAAGACTCTTCATTTTCTTTCACTCGGGCTTCTTTTACCTCTAGTTGGTTTATTAGTGCGAATTATAACAGTGCTCGGACCTGGTCGTTTATACATGTTCTGGTTTTTGTTTAGGTCTTCTTTTCAGTTCAGTATGCCTCTTTTCCTTGGTCATAGTTGTCATCATAGTCATCATTTCATCCATTTGTCTTTTTAATTCGTGTATTTCATTCTTTTCAGAATTGGCATAATCAGATGTACAACCCTTGGATGAACTGCTTTTCATATTTCCCGTGACTCGTCCCGGATACTGCCTCATATTTGTAGTCTCTTCTATCGGATTACGATTCCCTTCACCTATCATGATTGTCCTCTATTGATAACCACTTTTTGAATCAATACCTCTATGCAATGATGATGCGATGCAAAATGCAAAACAAAAGCAAAAATAAAAGAAAACAAAAGAAACGAGTCAGTATGGTAAATTAATTGTATAAGCAAAAATTAAATTGCTGATAAATAAAACAATTTAATTAAGCAAGAAAATAACCAGAGAAAAGTATTTAAACTGGCAGCACCTGTCCTAGGTCCGTGTATGGCTCTAGTGGGGTGGGCTTCTAAAACAAAATGTGGGTTAAGTTCTAGACTCTCAGTTCCTGAATTGTCGTTACTGCCTACAGCGACAGTAAGATATCGATTCGGTAGTATAGGTCCCTTACAACGGAGGCGTGGGCCCCACGACGCGTAAGGTTAGTATACCGAAAGAAGACAAAAATCCGAACTCGGGGCTGGAGAGCATCATGTCGAATATTGTCTTACTCCCACTTAAGGGTGAAAAACCCGGGTTTAGGGTTTATGCATGAATGACAAGTATAACATACACAAAAACTACCCTCATTCTTCCTAAAATCCATCGAACAATTTTCAGAAAAAATTAAATCCAAATTAATGTTAGAAATACCAAAATGCCACGTGTAATTAATTATTAGGCCTGACTCTCAATTTTGTCCCCAGCGGAGTCGTCAAGCTGTCACAACCATTTTTTGAAAGCCCGTTTTTTAAAGTTTGGAGTAAAAACAGAATGACGATTGAAATCCGGAAAATCAGGGTTTTTGACCAATTTTATTTTATAATTAATTAATTTCCCATTTTTAATCAAATCCCTTTATTTTGCTTTAAAATCATTCTGGAGTCGCCACCGGCCACTTTGGTAGGCCGAACACCATAAAAACGCACCAGATATTCTTTTTGAAAAGTTCGGGTTTGGGAGTCGGTTACGTGTAGAGAAGGGTTAGCACCCTTACGAACGCCCGTTATCGGTACCTTATTAATTACACGTGGCATTTTGGCATTTCGAACATTAATCTGAATTTAATTAAATCATTTAACTGTAAAATGAATTTTATTCCGAATGGGAATATCCTTTTGTAAGAAAATACATTTCGAACAAATATAATTATGAAACATCCAGTTACATTGTGACACTTCAACTTAGATTCAAAAAATGTACCTCAACACAAAAGGTTTTAATGCATGATTAATTATTGTCTTGCCATTTTTAAGTAAACCCTAATTAGGCTTCATTAGTTAACTTAATTAAAAATCTATGAATATTATTAATTTTTGGACATGAAAGACAACGTCCAAAATAATATTGGACACTACTTTTAATAGGCCCAAAAGTAATAATATTCCTAATTAAAGTGACTCAAATCATTAGTCCTATTTTAATTTTTAATTAATCTAATTATAAACCATTTTCATTTTCTAAGTTAAAATGAAACATTGAAACTTTCATCGGAACACTCATTGGTTAACATCATTCTTCAATGTGATACTAATCAATATTGAACATTCTAATATTGTTTCAAATAATCATTTATTTGCTACAATGACTTTTTCCTATTCAAGTTATTTAATTATGTAATTAAGAGACCTAGGCTAAAGGCTCTCATTATTTACATTAATTAAGTGATTAAATTGTCTAATTAATAAAGCTACATGCTCAATTTAAAATACGCAAACAAATACATAAACAATTTAACAATTAAACAAATAATTAAAGCTAATAATGGGACTAAATTGAATTAAATTGAAAAGTATGGTGCCAAATTACATGTATTTAGAACCAAATTGAAATACAAATCAAAACTTCAGGGACCAAAGCCATAATTTTCTCATTTCTCTAAAAAGCACGATGATCTTGAGCGCCTGACCCGACTCGACGCGCGGATCCTCCCACTGACCCGGCGTGAAAACGACGTAGTTTTGACTCGGGTATAAAAACCCCTACACCGAGTTAACTCACTCATTTTTAATTCCCTCTCTCACTCTTCACCCTCTCTCTATCCCAAATGCTCTCAACTCTCGAAAACTCAGCCATCATAAACCCTTGGCCGGCCGCCGCGGGCGATTTTCGGCCTCCGTCCAAAAATCTAAACTGTCCAAAAAATGCTCGACTTTCACTCCTAATGCTAGATCTAGGCCCGAATTCAACCGAATCCACCCACCTCCGACCGTCCTACGTCCTAACTATCCCAATCTGAGAGCGTTTTTCAACTCCGACGACTCACAATTTCCGACCGCCATACATCACTCAAATCTCCACATTCCTTTATGTTTTTTATTATTTTTATTTTGATCTAACATATTTTCATGTTTATTTTGCAGGAAATTGAAAATCGGTGAGAAAAGTACCTTCCGACGGTGTTGCGGTTCCTTTTATGGCGAGGTTTCTGCTTCTCCCGTGACGGTATGACTCTCGACGTCGATTCGGCTTCACGGCAACGGTTTCACTTCCGGTGACAGCTCGACTTCGCGGAAAAGCGCAACGGTTCAATTTCGTGGCAAGGCACAGCTGTCCGGAAACTCCCAGTCTTCTCCGGCGACAGATCCAGTTTCCACGGTGGCGGTTCGAATCTTTGGCGACTTCGATTCTAGCCTCGCGACGATTCGGATCTCCAACAGCGATTTCTCGACTTCAAACGGCCACCGACAGTGATGTACGATGAAGATCAGCTTTCTGATGACGATTTCGACTCCCGGCAGTTCGATTTCCGGCACCGTTTGAGTTTCTCAAGGGTAATTTCATCTCTTTCTCTTTCTCTTTTTATTATTTAATTATTATTAGTATTGTTAATGGTAGGTAATTATTATGGTAATTAATGCTGACATAAAATTTGTCTCTCCTATTTATAGGTAGGTGGGAGATGATGTAATGGCTGATGTCATCATGGGGTTTGATCCATGTGAAAAGGGAATGGACGAATGAGAAGGCGCCATATGGATTTTTTAGGCGGGAAAAGAAAACACAAAATGGATTTGTGTTTGTTGAGTTGGTTTTTACCCGAAATGGATTGTATTTGAGTTGTCATTAGGTCTTGTAATTTTAAAAAAATGGGCTTTGCATTGTAAAAGGGTCATTGTATATAATGGACACTACTTATTGGACATTGAATATTATTTTGGGACTATTTGTTTAGGGGCTTGCTTGCTTGCTTTTTTATTTATGATTTTATTTATAGAGAAATATATATATACTCGGATAAATTTCGGGTCTGACAGGTATGTAAATCAAATGCATCATAAAAGAAATAAAATAATGAAAATGGATTAAACATCATTAAAAAAAAGTACATTGTAAGCGGAAAACGGGGAAAATTCTCAAAAGAATTATGGTGGTATTTCTTATTTTCCACTCTATTGCACTGGATAGATTATTTCCAAGAATATTGCACTTTGAACAGTGCAATAGAAGTCAGATTTAGTTGAGACCGAATATGAAAAAAAAACGGATCCATTAGGATTCGACTTTGGCTCCCCTAAAGTCTTGGCCAAGTGGATCCGACTTTGGCTAAAGTTGGTGCCAAGTGGATCCGACTTTGGCTTCTCCCAGTGGCAATGTGGGTGGTAGAGTGGGGGCAGAATGCGGGGCCAAGTGGATTCGACTTTGGCTAAAGTTGGAGCCAAGTGGATCCGACTTTGGCCTCTTCACGGGGTGGCACTGTATGGGGGCACGGGGTGGCAGAAAAATGCATGCATACATGGGGCAAGCTTTGCAGAAAATTTTGAAGGAGGGTCACGGGGTGGCAGGGGAAATAATTGGTTGGATAAATGGTGGAATTTAATTGAGTAGGTGGTATGTGTGGTTGAAATTTAATTTTTTTGAGGTTAAAAGGGGAGGGTTGAAGGTAGATAGTGGAAGAAAAAATATTTTGAAGAAGAAGAAGATTTGAAGAATTTTATTAAAGTAAGTGTTTTATTTTTATAATTTATTCTTATTATTATGAGTAAGTATTGTTTTTGTAATTTGTTTTTTTTATATTTTATTTTATAGTAATTACGAAAATCGGATATTTGTGTTTTTAAGTTAAAGTCTAAATTTTTTGTGTTAAATAGGTGGTTGAAGAGAATATAGTAAGTTAAGTTGTTTGTTTGATTAAATTTAAAGTTGTTTGAATTTTGTGTTAAATTGGTGGGGATTTGAGAAATATTTTGTTGTATATTGTTCACTTTAAATTCGTTACTTTTTTAATTTTTATTTTGAAGTTCCTTGAATTTTTTATGTTAGTTTGAGAGAATGTAATTTGAAAGTTTTGTGTTAAATAGGTGAAGATATGAGAAGAAAATATAGTTTAAATATTTTTGTGTTAAATGGGTGGAGAGATATTGAGAATATAGAAAAAATTGCTTGAATATAAGAGAAGAAACGGGAAAATACATTTATTTTGAGAATATAGAAAAATAGGTGGATAGATTTTATTATTTTATTTAAGTTCGTTAATTTAATTATATTTATTTATAGGTGATTGAATAAAACGTTAAATTGATGATTTAATAGACAATAAGCAAATACGACATTTATTTTAATTGTTATTTTTAATGTGGTACATTTACTAATATTTTCTTATTTGTCATGTAGGATGGTTGAGCAAGCTCCATTGTTGCATTTACAGAATCGACACATTACTAGCCTTAGAGTTGATGAGCTGGTATAATTTTTTAAAAATTGTTTCATTACGAAATATGTCACTTCTGTGTTTTTTTGTTAGTAATTATGTTTAAATAATGTGTTATTTACAGGATGCAGAGGAAACATTTAAACATTATTTGTGCATGGTAGACAAACCCCTAGACCATAGAATCGGGATTTTTTTTATATATGGCAGGATTTTATCATGCCACGTTCCTTCGTGGGTACAAGTTGGTGCCCGGATTGATTACTGCTTTAATAGAGCGTTGGAGACTTGAAACGCATACCTTCCATATGCCTTGCGGAGAATGCACGATCACCCTCGAGGACGTGGTTTATCTTATTGGGGTCCCAGTAAACGGGAAGCCAGTGGTCGAGCGTACCGTAGGCTCAACGGTTGAAATTTGTCAAAGGTTCCTTGGGAAGGAACCCTATGGAAGTGACGTGAAAGGGTCTCGTGTGAAAATGAGTTGGCTATAGAGAGAATTTCAACTCTCCGAGTATAATACAGTTGAAGAAATTAATATGGTCAGTCGAGCATATATCCTACAGATGATCGGAGGTATACTGATGCCGGATAAATCTGCCAATATGGTCAATGTAAGGTATCTTCGTTTTTTGGATACTCCTTGGGAACCTGATTGTCAATATAGTTGGGGATCAGCTATAATAGTGTGCTTGTATCGCGAGTTGTGCAAATGCGCTTTACTGCAAAAGGGTCAGAGGGTAGGCGGTATTGGTGGTTGCCTGTTATTGTTGCAAGCGTGGGCTTGGCAACGACTACCTTGTTTTACACCACTTACTCGAACACATGTGCAGTTTCCTGTCGTTGCAAGGTAAATATATATATATATATCTTTATTTTTAGTTGAATCTGTAAATTAATTAAATTAACTTGTTATTTAAATATATTGTGATTTGTATGCAGATGGTGCGAGGAGAAGCATGAGACGGGGTTGGCGCACAACAACGTCAGAGTTTGTAGATCTCTTATTGATTCCCACTGTCAAGAGCAGGTATATGAATGGAAAGTACTTTTTGACGTTAAATGTGTTTTTTACATCTTAGTTAGTTAAATGTATTATTTTAAACCATTATTTTTTTTGCAGTTTATTTGGAAGGCCTACGAAGATGACCATATATTTGTACCAGAATATTTGACGAATGATTCACTTTTATGGTGTAGTGTTACACTGTTGATCCATTTCTCTACTGTAGAGTTCCACTTTACAGATAGAGTGTTAAGGCAATTTGGCTTCCACCAGCCTATTCCATGCATTCCACGTGATCATTACTATATTCATGCCTATGATGGACGTGGCAGGCCAGATACGGATTGGGAAGTCAAACATAGTGAGTATATTGCTTTGTGGAACAACGGAGGTTCATCGTTGCCAGAACGACGTCCAATGAAAGCAGACGATTTTGATTTCGAGAGTTCAGAGTATATGATCTACTATCGTAGTCATGGAATGTCGTACTTAACAAATCAGTCTGAACGGGAGGAATGCGAAAGGTTCTGGAAAAATATGGAGGCAAAAGTAAATCATCGAAGGCTACAACACGCTCATCACAGAGGCAACATATTGGTAGTAGAGACCCTACGGGTTGGCCAACGACATGGGAGCCACCAGTGGCCCACCAATGGCTATATGGGAAAAAGAACCGACTCCTACTTGTGTACAACCGGAAGTGGCCCCGAGATACTCGGATAATATAGGATTTTTTCAGCCTGCTACATGTATATATCCACCAGTGAGCTCGAGCTATTCAGGTAATGTAGGAGGGAGCTCTTCAGGTAATGTAGGGTTTAATGATCCTAATTTATACAGACCCGAGTTTATTTCGCCACAGACACCCAACTACACGAACTTGGGCGAGAACATGGATTTTTTTACACCTCTTGTGGCCAACCCCTACGATGCAGTTTCGCTGATGATGACTGCCACGTCCAGTGTTCCTCAAGGATCAATCCATATGTATCCGTATCAACCAAATTTTGAGACCCCCTGTGTTCAGCAAACACCACCGCAATCCTTGTTCTTCACAGGTGGGCCAATTGGAACCGAGAACGATGATGATGTCGATGAAGAGCAGCAACTTCAGCATCGTTGTTGACGCAATCCCGATCGGTCTCGTCATCCACCGGGGTGTGGTACGGGTGGACATAAGCATTGTTAGCTTTTTTATTTCAAGTAGTTGATAACTTTAATGGATTGTGTTAAAATTGAATGTTTGAATAAGTTTTTTATTTGTATTTTATATCTAACAATTTAAAAGAAAAATATATTTCGACTTAATGATTATATTAGAACAATTTAAATTAAGTGATTAAATTGAATTGTTTCACAACACAACACAACACAACACAACACAACACAACACAACACAACACAACACAACACAACACAACACAACACAACACAACACAACACAACACAACACAACACAACACAACACAACACAACACAACACATTTTCAAATACAAACATTGGAAATCACCGAGGCATTGACATGAATCTTGGTTCATTTGGACAGTTTGATCTGGAATGTCCTTCGGCCCTACATATGGTGCATCTCTTCTGATGTCCCTTCTCCCTAAAATGAAGATCCATACTGGTATATATGCGAGTCGATCTAGGTCGACCACTTGGAGATCTACGGAGTGTAGGATCCGGTAACCATTTTCATGCTCTACCGACGGCCAATAAATTGAATTTGCAATCGGTGGGAACTCACTTCTGTAAATATTAACCATCCTACGGAGATCGAAGCATTCATCAACAAAACTGTACGGGTCAACCCCTACATGCATACACGATGCAATTGCATGAATGCATGGATATCCCCATGCTTGGAATGCTCTACAATCACACCAACTATGTCTGAAATAGACTTGAAATACATTTGAGTACGCTGCTTCGTTGTTGCGCCTGGCACCAACAACATCAAATATCTGATTAGTTCGGTCGAAGCTGTGAACCTATAGCGACGTTGCTTTCATCATGTTCTCTGTCATTTTCGTCATAAGAGCGGGAGCCCACCTTTGGTCCCTATTTAATAAGGCCTCAATTTCCTTTCCTTTAACTACCCAAACTTTCGCCAACCTATAGTATGTCTCTTTCACCAAGCTTGCTATTGGGAGATGACGTGATTCTTTTAGTACTCCATTTATGCACTCCACAAGGTTGGTAGTCATTTTCCCGTATTAAATTTTCCATCTTCCTCTCAAAATGTGGTCGCGTTAGTAGGTATCCTGTGTCATAGTATTATTAGAATCAAACATAAATAAATAAATAAATAAATGCATATGTAAATATAATTTAGTTTGAAAAAAGATGCTTACCCATGCTTTCAATCTCACTGCGAAGATAAGGATTTTTGAACCGCTCATAGCAGTTCTTACTGATATGACGAATACAGTAAGCAAGGTATGCGTTCGGTGGTGTCCAACGACTTCCGTCTCGATTAATTGCTGCTTTGATACCCATCCCTCGATCGGATATAATGCATACCCCATCTTCTTTGACGACATGCTCACGTAAATTCGTCAAAAAGAAATTCTAAGCTTTCGTCGTCTCCTGCTCAACAATTGCAAATGCAATCGGGAAGATGTTGTCGTCACAATTTTGCGTAACAGCAACCAACAATATATGAGAGTATCTCTCGTACAACCATGTGCCATCGACTTGTATCATATGTTTGAAATAGGGAAAGCCTTCGATAGCAGGCTTGAACGCCCAAAAAAGTCGATGATAAAATTTATAGCTTTCAACAATTTGGCCTTCTCGGTCTTTCGCATCCTTGGTTTGATACCTCACTATGGTGCCCGGGATAAAATGTGTCAGTGCTAGTAATAAAGCTGGTAGCTCTTTGTACGACTTATCGTAATCACCGTACACCAAGTCCATTGCCTTATCCCTTGCACGCCAGGCCTTCTTGTATTTTATTTGGTATTCAAATTGATGCGCAATGCTTGCCTGAATCGTTCAAACTGTAACCCGTGGATTTGCTTCAACCAACTTCATTATGTGACGGCATATTACGTTGGAGTCCAATTTCCGGTGGTCTTGGTTGATGGAAGTTCCTAAACATGTGTGAACACCATTATACTTTGTGACCTCCCAACGTTTTGACCTCTGCAACTTTGTCACTCGGATCTTCCAATTGCACTCTTGTCCGTATTTCACACATTTGGAAAAGAAGGTCCTCGTGCTGGATTATGCGACAAAGTAGTCCACGTGATTCTTGATGCTGTACTCTTTCACTGCCAATATAGCTTCATTCTTGTCATCAAATTGAAGCTTAACATATAATTAACTGTGTTGACTCGAGGTTAATCGGGCCAAATTCGAGAATTCAAGAGTCCTCATTGCATCAAAATCCACCGAACTCATGTGAAAAGGAGGTTCATAAAATGTAATGCCGCCCCCGGATGAAACAAATTCGCCAATACCAAAATCAGGGGCTGCACCAACATCATCAGGGAACAAATCAGGATCCCCAATATCTTCATCTTCGCTGGAATCGGCAAGTGATTCTCCCCATCGACCTCGTGAGGGTTCCACACCAGCTTCAACAGCAGGATCAACACTCGGCCCGTGTGATGAAGCATATGTTGAAGGCCCAGCTTCATGAAATGTATTTGATGTCCCACTTGTCAACATTGCAACAAAACTACCTCCGGGCATATCAATCTCATCACCAAAGTTCATTTGAGTTGATTCTTCAACTACATTTGTAGATGGACCGGGAACATCACGCACCTCGCCAAACAACTCGATATATCAAATTCCCATAGAATCATGCTCTGCGATCATCAAAGAAACATCGTCATCATCTTGGAGAGTGATTGCACAATATCTGACCGGATTGTCACATGTCATCCATCGGTAACGTAAACTATGAATCTCTTTTCTAATTTTCTTTGATATTTTCTCCTTCATTTCTCGAAGCATGATTTCTTTCTTGAATCTCATCTTCGTACTACTTACACAATCAAATACAACCCCGACATCAGTTTTCACCAATTGTCCATTATAATGAACAATCACCGTAAATTTGTTGTTGCTCATTTTCTCTGCATGATCGAAATAAAACATACTAAATCAAAATGCTCATAATAAAATAAAAAATAAATATATTTCGAATATTTTTTTCTAACATAGTAAATCAACTTACAAAATAAACTGAAATTAAAATTTAAAACTACCAAACTAACTCAAATAAACTACATAAAAAACTACATGAAAAAATATACCATTTGTCCAATCCAAATTCGAAGTAACCCAAATAAACTACATGAAAAAATTAAAAATATATGAAACATACAAAATAACAAAATAAAATACCAAACTGAAAAAATTACCAAATTCAAAAATTCGAATCTACTTACAAAATAACAAAATAAAATTACCAAACAAAAAAAGCAAAACTCTAAAAAAATTCGAATCTACTTACAGTCTTTTCTTCTCACTACTTTCTTTATCTTCTTCTTCTTCTACTCCTTCAATCTTAACTTTCCTTCAACCTTAACTTAACTATTTAACAAAAAAGTAAATTTTCTTATCCCTTATACTACCCCTATCTCTGTCTATCTAACAACTATAAATTTTTAACCTCTACCCCTATACATTTTAAAATATTATAAACCCATCACCATTCAAAAATCACATCCACCACTCCCAAAAAATTAATCTGCTTCCCACTCTTCCCAAAAATAAACAGTAAACCTAACCTAAACCTATACCTATATTCGAATCAAAATCAGAATTCAGTGACTGGTCTCGTCGAAATTGGAAATTGAGACCTGAAGTCACCAAAGTCGGATTGTAATGGAGTTGACTTCACCCTTTTGAAGCCAAAGCCATAAGAGTCCGACTTTAGGAAATTTTTTGCCCCAAAATACCACCAAAATCGGATTCAAATGGAACCAGCTTTAAAAACTCTAAAGTCGGATTCACATGAGGTCAACTTTAGGGAATTTTTTTTAAATACCAATTCAAAAGAGTCCGACTTTTAGTTCACTATTCCAATCACAATATTTCCGGGAATAAAATCCCAACAGCAATACATTGAGAAATAATAAAATACAACTGCAATATTTTTGTAAATCTTTCCGAAAAACGGGCAAGGGGGACATTTGATAAAGAAAACGGAAAAGGGAGAAAAAAATATCAAAGTTTATGGATGAGCAATTTTGAAAATGAGATTTTTTTTTCATCAAAGTTTTTAAAATTTTAACATTAATTTTTTTGTTTAGATAAAAAAAATCGAAGAATTTTAAAATTGATATGAATTTAAAAAAATGGCCTTATTTAAAACTTTCTTAGATTTTTTCTTAATTCTACTAACCTTATTCTATTTAAGGCACATGGTCACATTGTAAAATAAAGAACATAAACTTTAAAATGATATGTTTTTTTATAAATATTTTTATTAATAAAATTATGTATGACTATATTTGGCAATTAGCGGATAGCTGATAGCGGATTACATTAGCTGATAGCTGATTGTATTAGCTGATTTGACTAGCAGATTGTATTAGCTGATTGTATAAAAGTGTTTGGTAAAATTAACTGATAGCTGATAGCTGTTAGATTATTTAAACAAGTAAAATGATATATAGGCCCTGTTTGGCAATTAGCGGATAGCTGATAGCTGATAGCGGATTACATTAGCTGATAGCGGATAGCTGATTGCATTAGCTGATTTGACTAGCGGATTGTATTAGTTGATTGTATAAAAGTGTTTGATAAATTAACTGATAGCTGATAGCTGTTTGATTATTTAAACAAGCAAAATGACATATAAGGACATGGTTATATTTAATACTTGTTTGAATAATTTATCAGTTATTAATATTTTTTATCTAATAAATATTAATTAGATTTGTAAAAATTATTTTTAATATAAATTTCCTAAATATATTTGAAAGATTTATATATTAATTTATTATTTATATAATTATAAAAAAATTTATATGCACATATAAATATGTGATAATAAAAAAATAGAATTAACTTACAAATGTCACCATATAAATTAGTAGTAACAACAAATAAGTCCAACATTTAATATGTTATTATTTATATTAAAAAATATTATTATTTAATTTAAGTTATTTGAAGATTTTTGGTAATTGTTAAGGGTACGTAAAAGAGTCATTACAACTCTATTATCAAACCTCCAATCTCAAAAAGCTCATATTAGGAGCTTTTTCAAAATTAGCTTTTTCACCCAATCCGCTCTTTCAATCCGCTATTTACCAAACATCAATATTAACGGATTTGACTAGTCAAACCTCTAATTATACCTCAAACCTCTAATTTTTGCCCAAACCGCTATTTACCAAACATGGCTATAATGACATGATTATATTCGATACTTGTTTGAATAGTTTATTAGTTATCAATATTTTGTATCTAATTAATATTAATTAGATCTATAAAATTATTTTTAATATAACTTTTCTAAACATATTCGAATGATTTATATATTAATTTATTATTTATATAATTATTTTAATATAATATAATTAATTAATAAATTTAAATATACATATAAATATGTGATATTAAAAAGAAAAAGTAAATAGAATTAACTTATAATTTATAAATAGGGTGAGAAAAATATTTAATTTAGGTTATTTGAGATTTTGGTAACTGGTAAGGGTAAAAGAGTCTTTACAACTCTAATATCAAACCTCTAATCTCAAAAAGCTCATATTATGAGCTTTTTGAAAATTAGCGGTTCCACCCCAATCCGTTGTTCACCAAACAACAATATTAGCGAATTTGACTGGTCAAACCTCTAATTATTTCTCAAACCTCTAATTTTTGCCTAAACTTCTTTTTACCAAACATGGTCATAATATCTTTTAACAAAATCATTATCCACTTTAATTCAGTAAAAATATATACTATAAAATTTAATTTTTTTTATTCAATTGTACACATGAAACAACAATGAACATTAAAAAAAAATACATTCTTCTACCAACAAGAGTTTGATAGAGTTGACAAAGGTTAAAGTTTGCCATTGATCACCATGGTTTGAGTTTCACTATATGTGGGTTCTCGTATGTCAAATTTATTATATTTTAAGTTTCATTATGCGTATTATGATATAGATTTATATAGCGATGAATAGCGAAAATACAAGAGAGCTTTTATTAAATGTACAACGATATACATGATCTTTGATTTTATACAATAATATACATCAAGTCTTATTTTGATTCAATTTTCACAAATTATTACAACATTAAAGATATAACATTTTTTATGATTGCGTATTATATACATAAATAATTATATTTATTCAATATAAAAAAATGGATGTAATTATTTTTAAAATTGCATACAATTAAATTAATGTTTTTATGTGCACAACTGAACCAAAATCAATTTTTTTATGTGTATAATTATATAAAATTATCTTTTATGTATAATTTTTAGTATTTATCTCATTCTTTATAATATTTTGATTATTAATCTCTCTGTTAGTGTTTGTTAACAAGGATGAAAATCCTCAATTCCTTTTCGGCGCCTCTATTTATGCTCCACAGTCAAAATTAGATTTTAAATTTAGGATTTTAAATTAGGGTTTATAGTTAAAGTTAGGATTTTAGGGTAGTGTGTATTTTTTAGGGTATATGATTTAGAATTTAGGATTAGAGTTTGAAATTTAATTTTATAATTTTTTTACTGTTGGGGCATAAGTAAGGGCACCGAAAAGGGGCAGATGATTTTTATGCTTGTTAACAATTTAATGATTTGAGCAATGACATTTGGTCGGTTATCAAGTTACTCATCTTTATTCCCTCATATTCTCTTAAATTATAGGTTCTAAAATTACTAGGAACATTTTTTTTAGAGTTTATAAAAGAAAAGGTTTAATGATTTGAAAAAAAATTAAGTCAAATTAACATTTTATGTATATTACGTTGTAAACTGATATAAGGTTGATGACTTTTTGTGTACTTGGGAGATTTATTTTATTTTAGTCTTAACTATAAAATAAGTGCTTAAATTATATTTTTTTTTATTTTTGTTATATGTACCTAAAGTATTTTTTGTTGAAGTAGGTACATAATTTTTTTTGGCTGAAATAGGTGCTTAAAATATTTTTTAGTTGAAATATGTGCCTAAAATTTTATCTTGCCTGAAGTAGGTGACTAAAGTTTTATTTTGGCTGTAATAAGTGCCTCAGTTGACTTTAAAACAAGTTAAAAATAAAATTTTAGGCATCTATTTCAACTAAAAAATACTTTAGGTACATATTGCAAAAAAAAATAAACATAATTTAGACAGTTATTTTGTAGTTAAGTCTTTATATGTTTAAACATGTTTGATTAACATAGTATAATTATATCTTAATTACTTATGTCGTGATTGGTGGTACAAATTTACAATAGTGTAAGTTTCAAAATAATATTAATTATAAAATTAAAAGATATCATAACACACGTAATTACACCAATTCTTATTTATTGTCTAATAACTGAAAATTTTAATTAAAACTTACAATTACACTCAATTCAATAAAACTCACAAATTATAATAATTAGTTAAACGTGTCATATCTATAATCATACACATAATACACTAAAATCCAAGCACCAGACTGTCCAAATGTACTCTTAATATCTTATTAAAAAAGTTTCCTAATTAATTCAACAATTTATATGTAATTAAATTATAAAAATTAGTAGTCAGGATTGTCAAAAAAAAAATCAGTAGTCAGGTTTATCTATTAGAAAAAAAATCTTATTTAAATAATACTCAGTTTATTAGTCTTAATAACAGTGTTTAAGTGAGATTTACATAATAATTTATGTCCTTGTTAGCGGGGATATGTTAAATATAAAGCACTATTTTTGCCCTATAAATACTGGAAAAAAAGAAGCCTATCAAGCTAAAGCTTCTCTCTCTCACTCCCATTATCATTCGCCGAAAACAGTTGAATTTCACTACGGTTTTTTGCTTTTCCATTTGCCTCTACTCTCCGGCGCTTCGTTTGGAAATACTAGATTTGGTTTTCCGATGGACACGCATACTGTTCATCTAGCGATGGCGGCTCTGGTCGGAGCTTCGTTGGTGGCCGTGTCGGCGTACTATATGCATCGGAAAACCTTGAACCAGTTGCTGGAGTTCGCCAAGACGGTGGAGAGGGAGAGAGAGGACATTTCGGAGGGCGAGTCGCCGCAGCACTCCAAGAAGCGGCGCGGCCAACACTCTCGCCGGAAGGGGAACGGATACAACCGCCGCGGCTCGGCGTCTTTGCCGGATGTTACTGTAATATCCTGTGGGATTGACGGAGAAGAGAAGCGTAACGGTCCTATCCATGTTGACGGGATTCCCGCCGGTTTGCCGAGGCTTCATACTCTCCATGAAGGTAAACTCGGGATTTGAAATCAAGAGCTTTTGTGAGTTATTGAACAATTATAGTGTAAATAAAGCAAATAGCCTTTTGTGTTGCTATAATGAAATTTTGTACATTGCAGAATTAACTCATCAACAGCTTGGAAACGTGTTTTCTTTGAGTATTTCTAATTTCTTTTGACTTTTTTATAAGACACCGGAACTTGTCATCAGAGTGATAAGAAAACAAGTTACTGATTTTTGTTACTTTTTGTACGGAAGTATTTCAAGGAAGATCAAAGTTTTGCTGACCTTCTGAAATCTGAAGTTTCTTCAAGATCATGATATGTGAATATCACATCGAGCACTAAAAACTGAAATGAAAAACTAATGACCCTTTTTTCTTTACTCTTCTTTTCCTCCACATAGCATCGTTGGCTGCCACTATACTATTACTTTCACTTTAGGGCTTGTAAAGCAAAATATTTGTCTTTAGTTATGCATACGCACACACATATAGCCTAGTGTTTTTTCTTTCTTTTTTGCTGTCTTAGACTCTTAGTCACTTTTGTCGCTATTAGATGAGTAGTTATTTTGGCTTCAGGGAAATCTGTTGGCCATGGAACTCAAGTAAAGAGATCTGCTAGTCTTATCCGGCCTACTTCTCCAAAGTCCCCTAGTGCAAGTGCCTTTGAGAGCATAGAAGGGTCGGACGATGAAGATAATATCACCGACAATTCTAAGTTAGACGATTCATATCTGCATACTAATGGAAATGCTGTGAGTAAACTTTCTTCCCTTTTCCTGCTGAAGTTGTTTCTGCTAAGCTTTTATAGTTTGTTGGAAATTTGATCAACTATTTACTTATACTTTAAATCTCACATGTGTAGGGTCCGAATATGCCTGACCATATTACTGCTAATGGAGAGGCAATCCAGATAGCTGCTTCAAGTATGATTCGGACCCATAGTATATCCGGTGACCTACACGGTGTTCAACCTGATCCTATTGCAGCTGATATCCTAAGGAAAGAGCCAGAGCACGAAACTTTTGCACGTCTTAAAATTTCCCCTTCTGGTATTGTCTCTCTCTAATATATGCAACTGTAGGTTTTTATGTAATAGGTCTGCATCATAATGTTCACTTTTGCTTCATACCCTGCTTTCACCAGTGCTCCATTCCTGCATTGTTTATTAGAACTTGCTTAGCTTTGTTTTAGAAAATATAAGTTATTAAAAGGATTGGTGCTTGACAATACCCTACGGTAATGTATGTGCTTATTCCCCTGTTTGAAAGATTGCAAGCTCCCACCTTTAAGTTTAAGGTTTATGATGTCAGGTTTTATGAGTACCATTTGCCAACCTGGTTTTGTTATTTTTGTATTATACTACCAGAGGTACCATCACCGGACGAAGTTGAGGTCTATGTAGTTCTGCAAGAATGCCTAGAAATGCGGAAAAGATATGTATTCAAGGAGGCAGTTGCTCCTTGGGAGAAAGAAGTTATATCAGACCCAAGCACACCAAAACCTAATCCAGATCCCTTTTATTATGCTCCTGAAGGAAAATCTGATGTAAATTTATACCTTTTATCTTAGATTCTGCACCACAAGTCACTTGCGTTTATCCTCATTCTTCCTTAGGATTGTAAGTATGCCTACCCGTTTTTGCAGCATTATTTTGAGATGCAAGATGGAGTAATACATGTCTATGACAATAAGGATTGTAAGTGTTGAGAGACCTTATACTGAACCTTTCTTACTTTCGATGATCTGAACTGCTATCTTGCTTAATCATTTATTGTCTTTTCTACTTCAGCAAGAAGGGAGCTCTTTCCTGTGGCTGATGCAACAACCTTTTTCACTGACTTGCATCACATACTTCGCGTTATAGCGGCGGGCAATATCAGAACTTTATGTCATCACCGGCTAAATCTTCTAGAACAAGTAAATGCCTTCCCCTGTTTTGAGGCGCAGGGTAAATTTGTAATTTCTTATATTTGATCATTAAAATACTTTTTCCATTTTGTGTTCGTTCAGAAATTCAATCTTCATTTGATGCTTAATGCGGATAAAGAGTTTCTGGCTCAGAAAAGTGCACCACATAGGGACTTCTATAATGTGAGGAAAGTTGATACACATGTTCATCATTCAGCGTGCATGAACCAGAAACATCTTTTGAGGTTTATAAAGTCGAAGTTGAGGAAGGAGCCAGATGAGGTAAGTTTCATTCTTGATTATTTCCTTTGGTGTGCTTTTATAGGGGGGCTTAAAATTGTTGTTCACCTTTTACAACTGAATGCTTCCAAGCTAAAACATTATACTCATGATTTAGCAAATCTTCATTGCTAGGGGGGTTGAGTGCTATGTAAATGTGTATCTGAGTGTTTTATCCCCTTCCTGCAAATTGTGACCCATTTTCTTGTATTCTTTCTCTAATGTGGAAGCTGCAGACAAGCTCATTTGTTTGGTTAACCGATTATAATGACATATGTGATGTAGGAATAGCTTGATTGCTTTTGTGCAAAATCTGTGTGGAAGTGGTGCTTGTGAAGAAACACTCCCCCCCCCCCCCCCCGAAAAAAAAAAAACAGTTGTTCACTAGGTTCTTCTTTGTTCAGGTTGTAATATTTCGAGATGGGACATATTTGACCTTGAAAGAAGTTTTTGAGAGCTTGGATTTAACTGGGTAATAATCTATTTTTACCCTTTTGTTTTTTTGCTTAAAAGGGAGTGAGAGATGATTCAACTAATTAATTTCATTTTTTTGCTTTTATATGAGCAGGTATGATTTAAATGTGGATCTTCTTGATGTTCATGCTGACAAGAGTACCTTTCACCGGTTTGATAAATTTAACCTCAAGTATAATCCTTGCGGTCAAAGTAGGCTCAGGGAGATTTTCCTCAAGCAGGACAATCTTATCCAAGGTATATCCTTGATTTTGGTGACATAGGAATATTGTGTGACTGCCAATATCCCATCGAAACAAACAATTAATTTATATAAATTTGCAATGGCTAGTAGTGTTTCTTTGATATTTGAAATATAATAAAGTTCAGATATATGGTGCCGGATCTAATGTGTTACTGTCCTTCCAATCTTTCATATTCACAAACACTTAATTTATATAAATTTGCAATGACTAGTGTTTCTTTGATATTTGAAATATAATAAGGTTCAGATATATGGTGCTGTTCCAATTCTTTTGCTATAAACATGATTCCATGTCTGCATTTTTTTATTGATTCATTGCTTTGAAAGAATCTTTTCTTCTCGGTGCTTAATTTGAAATCACTGTCTGACTATTGTATCTCGTGCAGGTCGATTCCTTGGTGAGGTGACTAAGCAAGTGTTTTCTGATCTTGCTGCAAGCAAATATCAGGTATTTCCCTTATTCTGCACAAATTCATTTTATACCTAAGATTAAATTCTGCTCTGGCTCCTCAAACTATGAGACAGAACTAGAACTTGAGTAAAACTGTCTAAAACCCTCATATGGTGGATAACTCTTTTATTAATTTGCTTAATTCTGTGAGGAGTTATATGTAATCAATGAACCAAATTATGGATTTCTAATGTTTGTTTTTAATGATATGCATCGGGATGCTTCCTCTCTTGTAACACACCACACTATGATCACTGGATTTTACATTGTTTTGATGTTCAATTTGATTGTCGCAGATGGCTGAATACAGAATATCTATATATGGGAGGAAGCAAAGCGAGTGGGACCAACTGGCTAGTTGGATTGTTAACAATGAATTGTACAGTGAGAATGTTGTTTGGTTAATTCAGGTTCTAATGATCTACTTGAAATCTCATTACCTAGTCACTAGTTTCTTTCGTGCTTTATATCTTGTGAAACTCGATAAAGTATGCGTGTCATCAGAGGAAAATATTGAATTTTGGTTGGGAAATGTGACATTTTATCTATATTTTTGCTTCAGATCCCTCGACTCTACAATGTTTACAAAGAGATGGGAATCGTTACCTCGTTTCAGAACATTCTTGACAACATCTTTATACCTCTGTTTGAGGTTACTGTGGATCCAGATTCACATCCTCAGTTACATGTTTTCTTGAAACAGGTCTTGCATCTTTTATTCTTAACTGTTCACCCCCCCCCCCCCCCCCCCCCCCCGGCGGTTGCAATGGTTTGGTGTAAATTGCATTATGCCTTGGCGTGTGTTGTTCGTGATGACAACTGCTTCTCATTGGCAATTCAGGTTGTAGGGCTGGATTTGGTAGATGATGAGAGTAAGCCTGAAAGACGCCCCACCAAACACATGCCAACACCAGATCAATGGACTAATGTATTTAACCCTGCATTCTCCTACTATGCGTATTATTGCTATGCGAACCTTTACACCTTAAACAAGGTATGTGTTATATGTTTTCATCTTTACTAGATTTGAAGGCCTTTGTTGTCTATATATTACGAAATTACCAGTGTCGAATTAAATAAACGACTTTTGAGAATTGTTGCTTCTTTTCTTTGCATTGGCTTCAATGCTTATTTCTTTACAAAAATTAGCTCTTCTCCCAATCATCTTTATTCCTGGCTTTCTTCTTTAAATCCAAAATGGATTCAACTACATTATGTTTTTGGTATATAGATGCTTAACCATATGGCATGATTTTTCCAGCTTCGTGAATCCAAGGGCATGACAACCATCAAATTCCGACCACATTCTGGGGAGGTACTAATGAAAGCTTACATGCTACCTTCACATATATTTTATTTTATTGCACTTCGTCATATTTATTGTATTTTCAGGCTGGTGACATTGACCACCTTGCGGCAACCTTTCTAACTTCTCATAACATTGCACATGGAATCAATTTAAGGAAATCTCCTGTACTACAGTATCTTTATTATTTGGCACAGGTAAGAAACAAAAGGAAACTTGAAATTATAGAACTATTTGAGTCAACCAATAAGCATGGGGTTTCTAATTATTGTCATGGATTGGGATATTGGTACCAGATTGGGTTGGCCATGTCTCCTCTGAGCAACAATTCTTTGTTTCTGGACTATCATCGGAATCCTTTTCCGATGTTTTTCCTCCGTGGTCTGAATGTTTCCTTATCTACGGATGATCCACTCCAAATACACTTAACAAAGGAACCTTTGGTGGAAGAGTACAGCATAGCTGCTTCCGTAATCTCTCTCTCCCGCTAAGCAAGAATATCTATGCCTTTTTTCCAATGTTCAAGTAAATTAAAGCCTTTTCATTGCAGGTGTGGAAGCTGAGTTCATGCGATCTCTGTGAGATTGCCCGTAATTCAGTCTACCAGTCAGGTTTTTCACATGCTTTGAAGGTACATGCTCCCTCAGTTTTTTGTCGACCTCTCTTCCAAGATGACAGAGTTATTGAAAGTAGTTGCATTTTCTTTTTCAGTCGCACTGGATTGGAACGGAGTACTACAAGAGAGGGCCTGACGGAAACAATATACACAGAACAAATGTACCTCATATCCGGCTAGAATTTCGTGACAGGGTAGGGGGCTTGACTGTAAATATAGTGCATGAAAGTTTTTCTTGTTTATGCATTAAAGCCTAAAGCGACTTTAATAACTGAATACAAGCATTATTTCCCTTGCACCATTTTCTAGTTTCCTACTTTTAAACCAATCCCATTTTCTGCAGATCTGGAGAGAGGAGATGCAGCTGGTGTACCTAGGCAAGGCCATTATCCCTGAAGAAGTGGACAAGTAACGTGCAACATACCGCACAAAATCCATTCTTTAACATTACACGTCACATGTTCGGGAGGTATCCATCTGATTCTCTTTTGATTTCGTTATCCGTTCTGCACAGTGCACTAACTTGCATGTTGTAATATGGGTTCGAATCTCCGGAGATGAATCTGAGGGAGGCAAAACCTTAAGAGGACCTCAAGTGTGTGTGCCTCCAGAGTTGGAACCCGGAACATAACACACATACGATAGTGCCTTCTGTAGAACGTATACGTATTGAACAAGTTACCGTTCGATTTAATTGAATAATAATATCGGATTACGTGGCAATGGAATTTATTTACAACAGGAGGCAAAGAAAAGAAGCTGGCCTTCTATCTGAATCCTGCATTTAAAAGGGATATGATGATCAAAATGGGAAGCTGATGGTGGAATTAACAGAGCAAAGCAAAGGTTGTATGTGATGGAATGAAAATTGTGAGAGGGAAAGATATGCAGAGCAGGCAATTTCCATTTCCATTTCCAAATACAGGAGGGAAGCAATTAACAAACAATTGCGTCTCTCAGATGATAACCGGATATGATTTTCTTCAAGTGTTTGTTAGATATAATGCTACAATACAATATATATATATATATATATATATATATATATAGGGATAGGATCAAATTACACGGTGTAAAACTCTCTAAGTTTTACACCTTTTTTGGATCGTTGGATGAGTGAAACGGATGGATAAGATTAACAGTAAAATATGTGAAGATTATCACTTGGGAATTAAAAACACGAAGTTAATCTCCACCATCCATTTCTCTCATCCAACGATCCAAAAAAGGTGTAAAACTTAAAGAGTTTTACACGGTGTAAGTTGATCCTAACCCATATATATATATATATATATATATATATATATATATATATATATATATATATATATATATATATATATATATATATATATATATATGCTATTATTAGTTATACCAGTTTGACAAGAAGAGTGGAAGTCTGCTCTCTCTCCTTTGCATTATAAATTTTGACCGACTTATAATTTCAATGTTATTGAAATATAATAAATTTTAAAATTAATGTTGTTGGTATTTTTATTTGTCCAAATTACTATATGAGAAAGTATATCTAAGATCCGGATGGTATTGAAATAGGTAATGTTGTATTGTTTTTTTTTTCTTTAACATTTCTCACTTGGGGGAGGAGAAATATGCGGTCTTAAACTCGCAGTTTTAAGGGGAGAAAGGTGGCATTTAGGTGGCTTATCACTGCAATTCGGGGTGATACGAGCGGAGCCCGAGCTTGGTCAGGCTCGGCTCGAAAACAGTGTAATTAGGCTTGGTTTGGGCTCGAAACACGCCGAGCTTGAAATTTTAGGCTCGAGCTCGGCTCGAAAACAATACTATTGAGCTTGGCTTGAAGCTCATCAGGCTCAGTCCGGGCTCGTCAGGTTTCGCTCGGCTCGAAATGAAAAAATTTGTTGTAATTTTTTTTTACAAAAGATTCGTTAAAAACCCTTTTCATAACCAACACTAAAATGAAATTCAATGACCGAAAAAGAGAAAAAAGTGCCAAAAATTAGACTAATCCAAATAATCAATAATTATTCTTATAATACAAGACATAATTAAATAAAATACAAAATCAAACAACAACCAACTAAAGAAAGAAAATACAAACACATAATTTATTTTAGTGCATATGTAGATTTTGAGCCTGTTCACGAGCTTGAGCCCGAGCCTGAGCCGAACTTTGACCGAGCCAAACCCGAGTAGCTCGCGAGTCGGTCAGGCTCATTATCACCCCTAACTACAATAAAACTTTGTTGACTGACAGGTAATGTTGTATTGTTTAAATATGTATAATTGTGTATTAAATGATTTTACTTATTATATTAACAAAAGAAAATTATCTATAAGAAAACTAAATAAGTATTCAAAAGAATTTCCGTCTTTTTTCTGAGGAACACTTGGTTGATTGATCCTTCGGTTTAGGGGTGTAAACGAATCGAGCTTGAACGAACAAGGGTATGTATGTGCTCGTTTATTTATTTTTAAAGCTGTTCGAACTCGGTTCGTGTTTGTTTAAGTTTTTAATAGCATGTTCGAGCTCGGTTCGTTTATATTTTGGTGCGTTCGGGCTCGGTTCGTTTAACATTCGCGAACATGTTCGTCAATTTGTTCGTTTAGTGTTCGTGAACATGTTCGTTTAGCGTTCACGAACATGTTCGTTTATATATGTTTGCGAACATGTCCGTTTAGCGTTCACGAACATGTCCGTTTATAATTTCTAAAATTTAACTAAACGAACAAACAAAAATTAAATTAAATAAAACCAACATAAATTTTTTCCGCAACAAAGTCAACCACAAGGAGATGAGCAAACTCCGAATCATAGCATCAAAATAAGAGTGTTGATAGAAAAAAAAAAACACCTTCTTTAGTCAACTTGGTCACAACTGTCAGTGTTTCAATAGAGAATGGAAGATCATAGCTCCCAACATTTCCTCGCAACTGAAAACAAAATACAAGAGAAGGAAAGAAAGAAAACCATTTCATTCTTCTGCGAGTAACAGAAAGGTTGTTCCCCAATTAAGTCCAAAAAGGAAAAACAACGGAAAAATCAATGATCACCTTTAAAAGAGAATTTCCTGAATTCTCTTCTCTCAATTTGGCATATTATCAATGTACACTGTCAGAAAGTGATATGAAAAATGAGAAAAAAATGTTACAGGAAATTAATTTTATTACCTGACCTTCTACTTTCAAATAGAAATCATCAATAGATAATGTTGCAGACTTCCTGAGATTATGGTGGATGTTAGTAATTTTAATTGTTTCCACTTTCTCGATTTATATTACGGATGAGTCAAGCGAGATACGAATTACTTCTACTTATTAAATTTCATTGCTCTTCAAGTTACATGTCAGTGATCCTGAAAAGATAATCAAGAGCAAATACAAGTGTGGTCTTCCCACAACCCTGTGGTGCACTGAATCCAATATGCATCAAAAGAGAGATGCCATTGCCGCATGATTAAAAGAATAGGTCAAGTAAGCCAGTTGCATAGTTCTTTCACTATCCAAATAGAACGGAATGTAAAAGAATTCTGTTAGCTGCCCCGGACTGTTTCAAGGTTCATTAATTTACTAGTTATACTAATAACATTGTCTTAATACAGTAATTGACAACCTTATCCATAAAGTTCAATGCACCAGATGAAGATATTACTATATATAATAACCTTGAATAGTGATCTTCGAGCATTTGTTCGCAAAATCCAATGTAAAGAACTACTGAGATGTGCACAAACAAAGAGAATACAAGCACACACAACAATCATTTGAAAACCTTTATCTATACCACTAATGGAGGTATCTCTTCTCCGTCTTTAAACTTGGAGGCATGCTCTGATATCTGGTCTTCGCACCATATAAAGACTGGTATGTAGTAGATAAAACCTTGCTTTTTGAGGAGTAGTAAGGTAAAGTTCATTCACCTGAAACAATCGACAAAGCTTCGAGCCATAAAACAACCACTTGTCAATGGGCTCTGCCACCTTTTCTTGGGTTAGTCCCACTTTGTCGACAAGGGGACCAGCGCATATGAATTCAAAGAGGTCCTGCACAGAGGCAACCTCGGCAGGTTTCGAGGGAAATGCTGAATATATTGGACCCTGCCTGAATGCACTACCATTGTTTATATCATGATGCAAAGAATTATCTTGCAACCATGAGCACCCACTGCCTGCAGGAAGAATTTATAGAGAAATGCAGAGAAAATATGAGCAAAACTAAGATGTATTCAACAGCCTTATTGCATATCAAAATCCATTAAAAATGCTAAAGCTAAAACCGATTTCAGCATCGGTCGGAATAAGACAACTCTAAAGTCTAAACACATTGGAACCATAGATATCTATTTTGATTGATTTTTGTTTCTATGCAAGATTTTGCCAACTTTGGGTTTCTAAAGGAAAGAACAATCCTTTCTTGACTCCTCCAATCCATGCAGAAATTGTCTAGTTCTAAGCTCTAAAAACAGGTTCAATTAACTTAGCAATTGAGCATCTAAGAAGAGATCAGAAGTTCTGGAGTGGATAGAGAGAGATTGTAGAAGAAAATATACCCTTTTAAAATTCCCAAAGAGGTGGTGGTCGTGTGACACACGGGCACCGGTGGTGGCCGGAAATGACGAAAGACATAGGGGAACTTGGGGTTCTCGACGAACCTTCAATTTGATCTCCACGGTAAACGACGAAGAGACACGAAAAATGGAGGGCGGGGACGAGTTCGGAATGAGGCGACGCTCATCTCGGTACTGGCGGTGCATGCCACAGATCAATGATGATGAGTGGTCGGAGCTCGAACGGGCGGATGGTAAGGTTGGATGTTCCATCGAACTTCAAGCCGTTGTTCATGGCAAACGGCGAGGAGTAACTAAGAGTGGCTCACGGGGTTCGGTCGAGGAGTGATGATGGATCTGTTGGAAATGGCGGTGACCGTCACGAGCCGACGGTGAAGGAGATCGTGGGCCATCTGAGATTTGGGGAAAGGGAAAGGTTTTGAAAGATTTTCCAGATTTGAGAATTAAAAAAAGGTGGTAGGGGTTATAATATGGTTTATATACCTTGAACTTAGGGTTATAAACGAACATAAACGAGCTTTTAAACGAACATAAACGAGCTTCTAAATGAACATATAAACGAGCTTCTAAAGGAACATATAAACGAGCTTCTAAACGAACATAAACGAGCATATAAACGAGATTCTAAACAAACATAAACGAGTTTGTTCGTGAACATAAACGAGCCGAACACACCTATGTTCGTGTTCGTTCGTTTATTAAATGGACATAAAATTTTTGTTTATACTCGTTTATTTAGCTTAATAAACTAACATAAGCGAACGTTATACGAACAGTTCACGAACAGTTCGTCGAACGCTCTGTTCATTTACACCTCTACTTGTGTGAAATCGGTTTCTACTCAGATATTATGAATGGTGAGCTAACTGAAAAGTTCAAGCCAACGCGTGGTATTCGACAAGGGAATCTGTTATCCCATTACCTTTTCGTTCTTTGGATGGAACATCTTTCTCAAGCTATTGACTTGAAAGTAATTATTGGCAACTAGAAACAATTGAAATTAGCTCGTTCTAGTCCAGGTTTGTTTCACCTCTTTTTTGCTAAAGATTTAGTTTTGTTTTCTGAGGCTTCTCTAGATCACCTGGGGGTTATTCGGGATGTTATGGAAAGTTTTTGTGTTGATTCGGGTCATTATATTTGTATGACGAAGACACAAATTTACTTTTCCTGCAATTGCTCGTCCAATATTTGCAACATTATTGCTAGCTCCTTTGACTTTATTGAGGTCGACAATCTTGGCCACTATCTTGGCGTGCCTTTGCTTCATCGAAGGGTTACCAAAGCCATGTATTTCTATCTCTTGGATCGTATGCGCCCAAAGTTAAGTGGATGGGCAGCTAAAACTCTTTCTTTAGGAGGACAGATCACTCTTGCCAAAGCTGTCTTACAGGCGATTCCTTCCTATGTGATGCAGTCGACATGGTTGCCTGAAGGAATATGTAATGATATGGAGAAACTTATTCGCCAGTTTGTTTAGGGGTTCGATTACGATAATTCTAGTATACCACTTGTTAAATGGGAGACGGTACAAAAGCCGATTGAGGATGAAGGTTTAGGCTTGAAGAACTTGCATCAACAAAACAAGGCTTTCCTGTTAAAAATTAGTTTTCAATTGGTCTCTAATGTAGACAAGTTGTAGGTGCAAGTCTTGCGTGCTAAATATAATTGTGAGGAGATGACGCCTCTTGTGATATCTCAAGCCAATTCTTCTCGCCTTTGGAAAGGGTTATGTGATGTTTAGGAGGAAATCAAAGAGAGCATATGTTGGACTATAAGGGATGGCTCTTCTACAGACTTCTGGTATGACAATTAGCTTGATTCGGATGGTAGATTAGCCTTTTCTTGTTCTACCTATATTATTTCCCTTCCTACTATGTTGTCGGATACGATGGATGAATCAGGGGATTGGGATTGGAAATTATTTTCACCTTATTTGCCACATAATGTATTAAAAAAGATTGCAATGAACAAACCTCCCAGTCATAATTTAAGGGCTGATTTACCGACTTGGCGTTGAGAAAAAAGTTGCTAATTTACCAGTAAATCGGCTTATTGGGCTTTTAATTAGATAACCACTAATCACGTGGATTGCACATGGAACAATGTTTGGAAATTGGGCATTCCACAAAGGGTGAGAGTCTTTATGTGGCTTGTTTTCATCAACGGCTTCTCACAAATATGGAGCGTTATATAAGACATTTGGCTACGTTTGAGGTATGTTCGATATGTCATAGTGATGTGGAATCTATTGATCATGTCTTTTGTTCTTGTTCTACAGCTCATCGGGTGTGGGGTGCTGTTGTTGAACCACAACATTTGCAACTCTTTTCTGATTTACCCTTTGCGGATTGGATATATAAAAATGTAGTTAAGGGTGTTAACTATGGAATGAATCCTAACCATTGGGAGATATATTTCTCCATCTTTTGTTGGCTGATTTGAAAGCATCGTTGCACTATCATTTTTGATGATCAACATGTATAACAGTTCGACATTGTTTATCGTGGTAATCACTTGGCCGAGGAGTGCATCAACGCATTGGGTTCCTCTAGTATGCCGCAAAATAATATGGGCAGTGCACAACCATCTTGGAAGCGTCCAACCCGTGGGTGGGCAAAAGGGAACTGTGATGGAGCGGTTCGTCTCAATGATGGTATGGCTACTGGGTGGTTTTATCTGTGATGATCTTGGCAATTCGAAGTTCGATTTTACCTGTAGCATTGGTCGTTGTTCGGTTCTCCTCGTTGTACTTTGGGCCATACATGATATCCTTTCTCACGCTTGGTCTCTTGGTCTTCGACAAATAAAGATTGAAACATATAGTTTAGAGGTTACTAAAATCATTGATCGTTCCTCGAATGCTTTGGTAGGTTCTATTTTGGTTGACTTTATTTTGGAATTCACTCGTCGGCAATTGTAATACCCTAAAACGTACCATAGAAGTAATCAAGCTAAATAACCTAATTAGCTGGTATAATTAAGCTTGGTCCTAAATAAATTATGATGATTAGTGACTAAAATGAAAGAAATTGAAAGATGAGTGACCAAATTAAAAAGGACTAAACCGAAATAAATGACAACTTGAAGGAATGCATGCTAAAAATTAGTATTCTCTAATTGTCCTTGATTAATCTAAGGTTAGTGGATAAACAAGGGGCAAAATGAACATTTCCATGATCCATTAAAATGAAGATATCATCTTCATTCTTCTCCATTCAGCTGAATGGGTTAGAAAAGAATAAAGAGAGAGAAACGGTGAGAGAAACACCATGGACGAGAGCTTAGGAGCTTGCATGCATGTAATCTCACATGATAACCAAAGCTAGGAAGATAGTAAGTTCATTTTCCTCCTTGTTCGATTGAATTTCATGTTTGGATGCTTTGTTTAAACTTGAGTTTGATGAATTACTTATGGAATGTGTGTATATGTGAATTGAGTCTAGATTAAAATCTGATGGGTTGCTAAATCGGTAATGAAAATGATAACATGCATGAGAATTATGGCTTGTATGAACCCTAGACTAGTAATATGATTCGAATTGCTATTAGATTGGAATTTAGACTTAGGGTAAACTACATAAATGGTCCCCCGACTATGCTCCAATTATCTTTTGCATCCTCCGACTATTAGAAGTTACAAACTGGTCCCTCAACTTAAAAAAAGTAACAAATTGGTCATGTGCCGTTAAAAATTTAACAGTTGATGACGTGTCAGTTAATATAAATCAATATAATTACATAATTAGCCCTCAAATTCTACACTTATTTTAATTTGACCCTAATGCTAAAAAATAACCCACATAATTTTAATAATCTATCAATTTAGTCCATCTTTTTTTTTATTTCTCCTCTCCTTTTATTCTTTAATTCATTTTCACCCGAAAATCCATTTAAGAGCCCCCAAAAAATATAAATCCTGCGTCTTTTCCCCTTGTTCAAAATAACCCACATATTTTTTGTTGTTTCATTACGATTTACTGTAATGTTTGGTGCTTTTACTTTGCGTTGCTTGCATTCATGCAGAGGGGCAAAGACAGGAAGGAAACTAATGTAACATTTATTAACATATAGTTCTTACAACGTAAAAGGAATTTATTTGTTGACTTTTTGTATGGATACAAAATAACAATTTAAACTTAACATTTGACTCTAGAGATAACACACTAGTTATGCACTTGATTTCTCTCCCAAGTGATTCACATCTGCTTGAGACACATGCAAGTTTCATGTCATTATTTATTTATTTATTTTTGCTGAAAATCTCATATTGGGAGCAAATATAAATCACTTGGCAGCCACAACGGTCACTAGATTGCAAGGGGGCTTATTAAAGATGGTAGGGAACTTTCATTGTCATCCAAAAAGACGCGTGAAAAATCTCTTTCTAGTAATGTTGTTGTTTTGAGGTCCCCTAACAAGCTAAAAGGTAGAAATTTGATGTATTCATTTGCTTTCTTCGCGGGTTTTTTTAGAATAACAGAGGGTAATGCTT
Organism: Hibiscus tridactylites; assembly: GCA_958450335.1. Taxonomy (NCBI): domain Eukaryota; kingdom Viridiplantae; phylum Streptophyta; class Magnoliopsida; order Malvales; family Malvaceae; genus Hibiscus; species Hibiscus tridactylites. The sequence continues at coordinate 34,677,253 of OY288267.1, read as the reverse complement.
TGCACCTAATATGTGATTGTTAAGGAAAAGTGCTTTGGCTCAATTCTGTGTGGATCTTACAGCTCGTGCAAGTGAGGGATTCATTGATCCTGTTATTCGCAAAGAGACTGGAGTTCAAAAATTATTCAGATACTTGTCGTCGCACCAAGAATAACTTGATTCTTGGTGAAAGTGGGGTTGGTAAAACAACCATTGCCGAAGGACTTGCGATTAGCATTGCACAGGCAGAAATTCCAGCATTTCTCTTGGCATGGCTCTTCTCAAATCATTGATATTCTGGATCTCTAGTTTCGTTTTACTTGATCCAATTGCTTATTTTCGGACTTATAATGAGTTTTTCTGAGAAATAAAAAAGATGAGCTAAATTTATAGATTATTAAAATTATGTGGGTTAATTTTTTAGAATTAGGGTCGAATTAAAATAAGTGTAGAAGTTGAGGACTAATTATATAATTATATCAATTTATATTAATTGTCCGTTAAATTTTTAACGGAGTTGGATCAATTTGTTACTTTTTTAAGTCAAGGGATCTGTTTGTAACTTCTAATAGTCGAGGGATGCAAAAGATAATTATAGCATAGTTGGGGGACTATTTATGTAGTTTACCCTTAGACTTAATTGTATAAAAGCTTGCTGGAAAAAATCTGTATATATAACATGAATTGGATCATTAAACAACTAGGAATTGTGTCTAATTTCTAGAAATAGAAAAATTGAATTAATAGTGAGACTAGTCACCAAGCTAGCCTAATTTACTAATCTGGATCATTTTGATTAAATCTGTAAAATTGGGATTGAATCGGATTAAATAAGGGGCTGGAAATGTTAGTTAAAAATAGGAGAAGGATTGAAATGAATACTATATGACTTGAATTGCATGAATTATAGCTAAATGATAGCTTTAAAGTGATGAATTAGCATGATAGTGAAATCTAGACTAATCTGGAAAGTTGGATAATTTAAGGACTTGATTGGATTATCTAGGGACCTATTATAACTTGTAATAATAGGGTAAAACAGAGGAATCTATGGTAAAAAGGACTAAAATGAATTAGTAAGGGTCCTAGGTGAATTAACTCATTAAAGTGGACTTAAGTGTAATTTGGCAGAATTGACACTGGAAAGTTGGCTTTATTTTTACTAAAAAAACTATATTGATCTAGAAAAGATAAAATATGAGCCAAACATGGTTGAATAGATAATTGAATTAGCTTTCCAATGGTATAAACTAATCAAAATTCCGACATATAGATTAAAAGATATGGGCAAAATAGTAACTAGTGTGTAAACTGCCAGTAGCATAAAACAATTTAGTGTTATAATGTGAATGTGCTTGATGGTACAAGTTTGATTTGATTCTAATACATGCTTGCATTGCTTGAATACTAGACTACGAAATAGTAAAAAGGATGGATAAGTGTCGCGATGTGAATGAAAATTCGAGTATCTTGTAACTTCAGGATACATGGTGAGTGTAGCTTACTTAGGGTTAGGACTTAGGTCCTAACCAATTACATTTGTTACATTGCTGATATGGAATTGTTATGAAATGAACTTAATTTAAACTTAGAAACTCATAATAAGGTAAGGATGCTTAATTGGAAACTTGATGATGAATACATGCATGATTGATTTCTTAATAATCGATCGAATTATAGTAGAATGTACTTGCTTAGATTGTCCTTGCTTGAAATTTGATGTGTATACATAAATATGATTGAATCTTGTTGTTGTGGTTGTAAGATGATACTTGCTTGTGTTGGATGACCAATCAAATAGTACTAGATTAAAATGAACTTGCTTGTTAAGTAATAATCACATGAAAATGAATCTAAATTCTATTGATAATTGGATAATAAAGGGAAGAAATGATATATATACAAGACTTGATAAGCAAATGACTTGATAATGAAAATGTGTGAATGGTGCCTTCTTGTACTGGTTGATATGTTCGAATGGCTTGTTGAATTGGATGATCTTGTGTGATGCTTGAGAGTGCTTGATCACTTATGAATTGAATTAAAAATTATATGGCTTAAAGACCTAAAATGGAAATTGACCTTGATATGTTTGTTCTTAGTCACTTGATGTGTAATTGCTTGCAAATAAAAGATTCAACAAGTCTTTGGTTGCTAGTAGGTCTTAGGTAGAACGACATGCCTTAGAGTTTAGAGCTTGACTTAATATGGTTAGGTACTCTGTGTACCCTATTATGTGGTGTAGAAAACACCTTAACATGGTCAGGTACTTTGTGTTCCCTAATATGTGGTGTAGCATACACCTTCTTGTTTAGGTACTTTGTGTACCGACTTAATACGATAACATGCTAGGTACTTTGTGTACCTTAATACATGAATCGATTACCTAGTCCTACTATCTACCAAGGAAAAACAAGACTAATATGTTAGAACTAAATCATAAATTAATATGAAGCCTAATACCTAAATTAATCGATAGATGAAAAATCTTGAATCCTTTGATGAAGATCGCCTAAAAGGTGGTTGTGATCTTCCAAGAAGATAGATTAGCTCTTGCCGTACAAACTCTCTAACAGGGATAAGAGTAATACAAGTTAACTTATTTCTTGGGGACCACTACCACTTTATATAGTTGATTATTAAATCAACTATTAAATATTTATAACTCTGCCCCTCATTGAATTATAAATATATTATGGTATCTACACTTTTATTTCTATGACACTTTAATACCTATGACACGCCTAACATAATTGGTCACTTGATTTTGTGTCATACTTTATAATAGCATCATACATTTTACATATGTGCCCACAATTGAGGATTTTAATCCAACAATCTCCCACTTGGGCAATATATGTTTCCTGATAAATGTACAATCTTATGAGCTCAAAAATTTGCTATTATATAATAGGTATTCTATAACAATCTCGCCCATCAACTATATCCATATAGCATCAAAGTGATCTTCGTCATATCAATCATAACTGGACCCATCAATGGTTACATATACAAGTACAGTCAAATGACATAGATCAATCATGGATGCATAGCATGGAAAATTACATGAAATGTGAACTGAAGATGTCTATTTCCAACTGGTCCTCCTAAATCTTAGTGAGATCAACTTTACTGAATTCAGAGTGTGCATAAACCAAAAGAACTTTATTTCTGTAGAAAATAATCTTAAGTAACTTTAAACTAAAGTAACTGAAATTGTGTCTAAAACGAATGGGCATTCTTCAAAATTACGAACTCCCACTAAAACTAAATATCTTTAAATAATGTTACACCCACATGAGTAGTGTGCTCATGGAAGACCTAAGGTGACAGTTTCTTAATATGCATGCAATTATGGAGTTTGTACCAACATGCTCTATAGGCATACAACCACTCTGAATTTTCTTTAACAACTAGGGACTTAATATTTATGTGCTTCAAATTTGAAGTATTCCTATTGTTTATAGAATAAATGAATACATATTTACTGTCACAAAATAATTAAAGTGGTCTTTCTATTCAATCTACAATTAGCAGCTCGAGTGACAAATATTTTTTGCATCAATATTCTATTAGAATCGAAGTCTGTAAACATGATGATCTCTAACTTACCAGAACTCTGACATGTGAGGATGTAATTTTTGTTCTCTGAAGATATCTCATAACCCCATTGGCTGCTATCTAATGGTCCATAATATGATTCTTCAAATATCCGTCTAACATTCCAACAATGTACACAATTTTCGAACACATACATACTTAGATTCTCAATAGCTTATGCATAGAGATTCTTTTGGATTTTTTAAATTTCAAGGTTGCTTTTAGGGCATTGAGTAAGAATAAATTTGTTTTCTTTAGCAATATTAGTATCACTTGGTTTTACTCCCACTGAACTTGTAGTATATACAATTGTCAACCAAATTTATCTCAAAATCGAATGAGATAATTAATATGAAATTTATAATTTCATTAATGAGAGTCCTACTTAAGATCATAGATGAATTTATTTAATTTACATATCATTGATTTTGTGTCATTAGACACAAATCTATGATTGTACCATATAATTCATTTCTTCAATGTCTCCATTGAAAAATACAATTTTAACATTCATTTTATGTAGATCAAGATTAAAATAAGCAACAAGCGTGATGATTATTCTGGAAGAGTCTTTCAATGAAGAGAAAGTCTCTACAAAATTGGCTTTAAATACAAGACATGCCTTATACTTATCAACATTATCATTTGCATCCCTCTTGGTTTTAAATATTCATTTACAACCAATTGGTTTGCACCTTCAGTTAATGAGATAAGTTCATAAACTTTATTGTCTTGCATAAAATTATATTTTTCTTGAATGACATCAATCCATTTTTTAGAGTTAAAAATTTTATGGTCTGATAAAAAATTATTGAACATTTTCTTTCATTCCATTGTTACCTTATTTTCTTGAAGAAATACAATATAATATTTCAAAATAATATTTCATCTTTCTCTCGTAATCTCTTTAATGACACTTGTTTTTTAAGGTTGTTGAGTTTGTTCTTCTGAAACAATTACCTTATCTTGAATAAGAGTTGTTCAACATTATTTTGCTGAGGTACTTGATTCACTTCTTGATTAATGATAGATGTGAAAATTTAAACATCATCAAAAGTGATAGTATGGATTAAATTATAATTCAATTCTTCCTCAATAACAATACATCTAACCTTATTTCTCCCTCCAAACTCAACATCCTAAAAAAGTTATAAATTTCTCCTTAAAATAATCTTAATTGTGGGATCATAAAATTTACAGCCCATGGATCATTCAAAATAACAGAAGTAGTTGCTCGCTTTTGAAGTTTAATTTCTTTACATGTGTCCTAACTTATAAAAAAGAATCAACATTTTGTAACTTATTGTTGTTTCTTTTGGGTAGGACCCTTAGCAACTTTATTCTAATATTTTCTTTTATTTCCCTTATTCTTAAAGACACTAACTAAATGGGAACTAACCAAATGAGTACTTTTACACTTATAACGCTTCAACTTTTCTTCCTTTTTTACATGATGAGAAATGAGCTCAGTTAGAGTCTATTTCTCCTTTTGACAATTGTAACTTAAATTGGTTAAATTGTATAGGAAGCTATGCCAAAACCATAAGAACAAACAATTGTTAGAAAGTTTGATCCAGCGTGCCTTAAATTTTGAAGCAATATTAAACATTTTCATAATGTACCCTCTCACATTTCCTTGACCCTTATACTTCATAGACATCAAAGAAGACGTAAATGATGTCATCTTAACCTTAATGTTTTGTGTAAAACATTTCTTAATTTCATCAAGGAAACTCTTAATATGAGTAATCTCTTTAGATTTTTTTGCTCCTAAAGACATCTAAAATGTTGTGTTTTATGATCATTAGACTCATGCGATTCGAACGATCTCACCTCTCAAAATACCTTTTATGGGTGCTTACCGTAGTGAGAGGTGCAAGTTGTTCATTCTTTAGTGCAACGTATATGTTCATACATCAAAATACTATATTAAGTGTCTTTTCTATTCCTTGAAATTAGTTTCACTAAACATGAGTGTAGAATGTATATTAACATATATTGTAACAGAAAAATATCAATTACCTAAATATAGAACAAAAATAAATAAATAAAATAGAAATTAAAATAAACTTACATGAATACTCATGAGTAAACAAATAAATTCAAAATAATGGCTAGTTCCCCTCAAGATACCAAGCATAACATTAAGATCAAGTCTTTAGACAATAATATTAATTGTAAGTGGTACTCTTGTTGTAGCAATCAAACATTGACAATAAACTATGTCAAACAATATATTAATCTTTGGACTAACATATTGCTCACATAAAATACCTTAGAATTGTCACACATTTATTGCCACAATTGTCGTTGTAATTCTGCAAAATATTATCTTTCCTTTGGGTCAATTAATAAACGCACGAATTACAAAAACCCATAATTATCTTAATATTTTAAATAAAATAATCTACACAAAAGCGGTCACTTTAGTGACATTATGTTTCAATTAATCCATTAAAATACTAGACATCTGAAGCTAAAATATGAATTTATTTGTTTCAAAATATTTTTCTTAATTTTATCTTTCAATCAAATTAAAAGATAACCAAAATAATAATAAATTTGAATAAAGGTAAACCTCATATCAAGATACCTAATACTACATCAATATTTCATCTTTGGACAAAACATTAACTTGCAAGTGATATCTTGGTACAGTAATCAAACATTGATAATAAGAACATGTCAAACAGAAATCTTCCTTTGGGCCGATTTATTGCTCACATATAAAACTGAATAATCATCACATGTTTATTACCACAGTTGCACATGCAATAATGTTAATTATTAACCTTCCTTTGGGCCGATTAATACTAATATAATCCGACTTACATGCACAAAACCTTCTATATTTTAAAATGAAAATAATTTCCACAATAGAGGTCACTTTGGTGACTTAATGCTTCAATTAATTTATCTCAGAATATATAATATAAATATATCGATATTTAAATTAAAAATTTTGTAACAGTCAGAAGTAAAATTTCTAATAACACTTAAGTTTCCGAAATAACCCAAAATAAGGTTGTCTAAATGGGGCTATCAGAAATAAATAAAAAACCTAAATCTTTGACTGTTTTATTCTCAAAATTTCTTTATATGCTAATATTCATTAGTTAATTTTCGAATTCTAAGTACAAAACAAAAAAAAGTCAAGCAAGATATAACTATCTATATACAACGTTCAACAACAACAACAACAACAACAACAACAACAACAACAACAACAACAACAACAACAACAACAACAATAATAATAATAATAATAATAATAATAATAATAATGCACGATATATGAAGTATTTTTTTTAGGAATGAGTATTGCCTCTTTAATCTGAATCTAAAAGCATATAAAAATATATGGTTTAGTACCAAACATAATCATTATAATGATTTAATCTCAAACAATTAATACCAAAATACAAAAACCAAAATATAGATTGAAGTACTTCCTCAATTCACCACATTTACCAAGTAGATTAATAACATGAATATGCCATTAGAATTAAAAACCCCAATTCAACAGTAACAACAAAAGGTTTGCCTCACATAATAAACTAAAAAACTGATTTATAGAAGTCATAAATTATTTGGGATTAAAATTGAATTACAAAAAATATGGGCTGGTCTGAATGAATTGAAACATGTAACACTCGGGTTCGGGGATCAAGTGAAAATAATACTTAAATAATGGTTCGGGTTTCGGTTTTCTATTTATAATAATAAAATAATATCTTGGGCCTCGGGTTTCAAAACAAATATTTTATGATGGACTTGTTTTGATACTAAAGCCCAATTCTATGGAAATTGGAAATTGAGATTTGCCATCTCATTAATGGCAAGATTGTAAATAAGAAGACTTTCAATTTAAATCCCCTTTTTATTAAAAATAAGCCTTTGTCATCTTCCTCCTCACTTCCCCCATTTTCATTTCAACGACAAGTGAGAGCTCTCTCTTCAAATCACTATTCCATCTTCTTCGTTGGTCTTTGTTGGTGATTTTTGAAAGGTAAATACATTTTTGGTTTGCCCTCCTTTCCCTCTACAAGATAGCACCTTTAGTTTTCAATATTGTCCATGTTTTTGAAATTTGTAGTTTTGGGGATTTTGATCAAAAATGCTACCTTTATGATCTTTAGCTAAAGATTTTGATTTGTTATTGATGTGTGAGTTGTTTACTATCCACGAGGTCTAATATATGTGAATTTCAAAGAGTAATATATATATATATATATATATATATATATATATATATATATATATTCCCGGATTTGGGTTTTGAGGGGTTTTTGGAAGGGTTTTAAGTTGAGTTTTTTTTTTTTTGGGGGGGGGGGGGTATGTGGAAATGTGATGTCTAATTGTTAGACTATATGTAAGGGTTGTTTTGGAGGCTTTGGGGAGTAATTTAAGTGTGGGAATCATTGGATTTAGGGTGTGCTTAGGGGCTGCTCGGGAATGTGGAATTTGGGTTTTATTTTTAGTTGAAATCATGTGTTTTGTGCTTGGTTTGTGATCCGGGTTGACTACATTGATTGTGGACTAATTTGAGGTTGTTTTGATTGTGTTGGGATGATTAGAAGCAAGGAATGGTGAAGCTTCGGGGACGAATCCGGAGATTTTGGAGTCTTGAGCTTGGTTTTCATTCTTCTCTTGGGTAGCGACGGCGAGTAGAATTGTTACCCTTGTTTTGTGCTTGAAATGGAATCTTAGGGGGTTTGGGTGGGACCTAGAGGGTTCACCTAAACCCGAGTGTAAGTCACTACTCCTATACTTTGTTATGTGTGGTTGAATGGCTATGTGTTGTGATTATCATGTGCATCTTGAGTTGTTTTACACAGTTGTCATTGTGTAGTCGTGTTGAAGTCGAGGCTCGCGTGATGGTTGTCTTAACTACGGTGATGTGTAGTCCCACCGGTAGTGACTAGTAGGAAAGTACTATGATGTGTAGTCCCATTGGAAAAATACTAGTCGAAATGGTGATGTGTAGACTCACCATGTGTGTATGATGGTTGTGCATGTGCAAACCATAGGTAGTTTGGTTGAAAAAGTCATTCGTGCATCCATTGATTTATTACCATTTATGAAAAGTGTTTTGAAAATTGCATGCTTGTTGAATTGTAGAGCTTCTCTCACTAAGCTAGTTAGCTTACGCTCTCTTTTTTTCCAACATGCAGATCGTTAGGGTTCGGGAGGCAAGTGGGCAAGGGAGGAGCTCTTGGAGTTCTCAAATTAGCTCAAGTATGATTTGCGTTTTTGTAATAATGTCTAGACGATGGGGTATAGTCTTGTAGGAGTTGGTGTCAATCTCCTTAGATGATTTGTGTTAGTTGAGAATGCTAAATTGTTGATGTGTTATGTCTTAGTTTTATGGATTGATGACCATGCTTATTTATGCCTAATTGTTGCGTTTGAGGATCTATGAACTTGACCTATGGATGCCTTATGTTTGGATGTTTAAAGCATGAACCCTTATTAATGTTATGTATGCTTCCTTTTGAGTATTGCTTGAATCCTTTGAATGCATGACCCTTGTCCGTATCAAATGCCTTGTTTGCTGAATCATGGTTGTGAATGTCGTATGCATGTTTGCTTGCGCCTAGGCGAGTCTAAATTTGCATCTAGAGTTGTAGTTTGGAGTCCTTAGTTGAGATTTTGAGAGTTGCAGTGCAGGGCGTATCGATACACCTAAGGGTCGTATCGATACGGTATTGCCCTTAGGGGCTCAGTTTAAGCCTAGTGTACCGATACGCGTGGGCGTATCGATACACCAAAGCCTCATTGGAAATCTGAGATGTTAACGAGATTTTGGCGTATCGGTATGGGTCTAGGGCGTATCGGTATGGTATTGTATCGTTGACCGCGAGAAGTTGACCAGTCAAGGCGTATCGGTACGGTCAACCTGTGTACCGATACGGTCTCCCTGGTTTGACCTTGGGTTGTTGACTTAGTCAAGGCGTATCGATACCCTCTCTTAGTGTATCGATACGGCCTGCTTAATAAATAAAAATGGACTCTTTTTCATTAGCTTGCTCGGTTGTTCTCATCCCTTGTTGTCTTTCTGCTGTCGTGTCACGTATAGGATGTATGCTCTCTAGACAAGAAAAAAAAAGAGTTTTTCCTAGGGTTTCTAACCGAAGTGGGGCCCTAGCGGGTTTTCATTTTGGCTTTCCCTGTGTAGCCTACTCGGACCGGTCAGTCGTCTAGACCGGGACGGGGGGTTACATTTAGTGGTATCAGAGCCTGAGGTTTCCGAGACCTCGGGCAGGTAAGTGAGGTAAGTTAATGTGTTATGTGTTGTTGTATCTTGATGAGTGTTTTACCATGTACGCCTAAATTCTGTTGCTAGCACGGTGCAAGAATGCATGCTATGATTACCTTGTTGATGTTTGAGAGTTGGTCCAATTTCCCCATTGTTAGGTGTTGTTGTAAAAATAAAAAAGAAAATTGTTTTGGTTTAACGAGCTTGAGAACCAGAGTCCTTGCCCTTTTGCTAACCTAACGTTTCCCTTGTTGTTGTGTGTTTGATGTTTTAGATTTTATTTTGCTATGGTGAGACCGAGGGGACGGCCTAGAGCGGGTGACTAGGCACCCGAGGATGTGCCTTTTGCTCCTCATGCTCCCGATGGTAATGGAGTAAACGCTGGAGGTGATGGTAATGGGCCTCAGGTTGAGGCTAATGTGGGAGGTAAAGGGGCTCAAGCGAGACAGGGTCAGGCAGGTACAGATGTGGCCCACTTGATTCAGACCATAGCCGGAGCTTTTCAGACAGCTTTGGCCAGGATGCAAGCTGCAGCACCACCTCAGGGTGCGGGGACAGGTTTACCCTTAGAGAGGCTTCGCAACTTGGGAGCAGTTGAGTTTCGTGGATTATCTCCTGAGGGTTCAGAAGGGTGGCTTGAGAGTACTACTCGCATCTTGGGTCAGATGGAGTGTTCAGACGCCCGTAAGTTAGGTTGCATTGTCTCCTTGCTTCAGGGGGGCGCTTATACTTGATGGACCACTGTTACTTCTGGTATGGCTGAGGCAGATATCACATGGGAGTTCTTCAGGAATACCTTCAAGAGGAAGTACCTTGGAGTTCGGTACTTAGATGAAAAGAAGAGAGAGTTTATGGCTTTGGTTCAAGGCAATAGGACCGTGTCTAAATACGAGGTTCAATTTGTGAGATTAAGCCAGTATGCACCTGAGTTAGTCCCTAGTGAGAGGGAACGGTGTGACCGCTTCAGGTATGGGTTGACTACAGATGTGAAGACCTACATGCTAGCCTCCGACTACACCGAGTTCAATGTCTTGGTCTCTAGGGCCAAGGATATAGAACAGAACCTAGGCTCTAGAGCACGTGCTAGTGGGTCTGATTCCAAAAAGAGACATGCGAACTGGGACAAAGATCATGCCAAGAGGCATAGGGATAGGAGGTACCAGTCCGATGCGAGATATAGAGGTGGTAACTATGGTCAGGGTCGTCAGGGCCAAGGAGCTGTTGGGCACATTCCGGAGTGCAATAGGTGCGGGAGACGCCACCCGGGCGAGTGTATGGGTATTTATGGAGCGTGTTGGAACTGTAGCTCCCGGGACCATCTGAGGTGTGACTGTTCTTAGATGGTTAGGGGCGGACCGGCACCAGTTAGGGTTTTTGAGCATCAGAGAGGCCGTGGGTGCGATCGCGGAAACTTTCAGCCAAGGAATGAGGGTCAGAGGAACTTGGCTCATGTAGTAGCAGTCCAGCCCGAGGGAGGAGGACCGGCTAGAGTGTATGCTCAACGAGAGGCTGGAAACGACACTGATGTCATAGCAGGTAATTTCTCATTACATTCTTTGAGTTTGCTTTCTTTGATAGATTCGGGGTCGACACATTCGTATATATTGGGTGAGCACGCAAGGTCATCAGGGTTACCATGTGATTGGTTAGAGGTAGTTGTAAATGTTACTAGCTCTTTTGGTGACACAGTGGTAGTTAGGAAAGTGTATAAGAGGTGTCCCTTGATGGTTCAGGGCCACGTATTTCTGGTCGATATGATGGAGTTACCCTTTTACGGTTTTGATGTGATCTTGGGCATGGGTTGGCTTGTTGAGCATAGAGCTAGGGTTGACTTCGAGACCAAAAGAGTCTCCTTGAGGCTTACCGATGACTTTGAGGTTGTGGTAGTTGGCGAGAATGTCAGGTTCTTGTCCAATGTGGTTTCGGCTTTGGAAGCTCAGAGGTTGTTGAGTTCGGGGTGTCAGGCTTACTTGCCTTATGTAATGAATCCGGATATGAGTGAGGTGAGACCTCAGGACATCAGAACAGTATGTGATTTTCCGAGTGTTTTTCCGGAAGAGCTACCGGGCTTGCCTCCAGACAGAGCAGTTGAGTTTGCTATTGAGACGTATTCTGATTCTGCACCAGTGTCGATTGCACTGTATAGAATGGCACCGAAAGAGTTGAAGGAGTTGAAGACACAACTTCAGGAGTTGACTGATAGAGGCTTCATTAGGCCTAGTATTTCTCCGTGGGGTGCTCCAGTCTTGTTTGTGAAAAAGAAAGATGGTAGCATGAGGATGTGTATAGATTATAGGCAGTTGAATAAGGTAACAGTGAAGAACAAATACCCTTTGCCTAGGATAGATGACTTGTTAGACCAGTTGAGGGGTGCTTCTGTGTTCTTGAAGATTGACTTGAGGTCTGGATACTATCAGTTGAAGGTAAAGGATGTGGAAATACCAAAGACAGCCTTTCGTACACGTTATGGACATTATGAGTTTTTGGTGATGCCTTTTGGGTTGACTAACGCTCCAACAACCTTCATGGATATGATGAACCGCGTGTTTCATGAGTTCTTGGACAGGTTTGTGGTAGTGTTTATAGATGAAATCCTAGTATACTCTAGGACCGAAGAGGAACACGATGAGCATTTGTGGTTAGTACTTCAGACCCTACTTGAGAATCAGTTGTATGCCAAGTTAAGCAAATGTGAGTTTTGGATTAGGGAGGTAGTCTTCCTAGGTCACGTGATCTTTTCTAGTGGGATTAGTGTAGATTCGAAGAAGATAGAAGCTATAGTGAACTGGAAACAACCGAAGTCAGTGACATAAATCTGCAGTTTCTTAGGTTTGGCAGGGTACTATAGAAGGTTTGTTGAGGGGTTTTCTAGAATAGCGGCCTCGTTGACTAAGTTGCTACAGAAGAATGTACCATATGAGTTTTCAGATGCAAGACAAGAAGCGTTTGAGAAATTGAAGAAAGCTTTGACCGAAGCTCCTATCTTGATTCAGCCTGAACCGGGGAGAGAATTTGTGATTATAGTGATGCATCTTATGTAGGGCTAGGTTGTGTGCTTATGTAAGGGGGTAAGGTGGTAGCATACGCTTCGCGACAGTTGAAAGTTCATGAGAAGAATTATCTCACCCATGATATAGAACTAGCCGCAGTAGTGTTCGCGTTGAAGATTTGGAGACACCATCTTTATGGTGAGAAGTGCACCGTGTACATCGACCACAAGAGTTTGAAGTATTTGATGTATTAGAGGGAGTTGAACCTCAGGCAACATAAGTGGTTAGAGCTTCTTAAGGATTATGACCTCACCATAGAGTACCATCCGGGTAAGGCAAACGTAGTGGCCGATGCCTTGAGTAGAAAGGTGGTCGTTGAGTTGCGAGTTATGTTTGCAAGGTTGAGTGTGTCTAAGGATGGTGGGTTGATATCCGAGCTTCAGGCTAAGCCTTCGTTAGTTCAGTTAATTCGAGAGAAGCAGTTGCGAGATGAGTCTTTGGCACCTCATGTGCAAGACATAGCCGAAGACAGGCCAACCGAGTATTGTTTTGGTGAAAATGGGATCCTATGCTACAAGGATAGGATAGTGGTTCCGGAGGATGCTGAGTTGAGGCGTACGATCTTGAATGAAGCTCATAATAGTCCTTTTGCTATGCACCCGGGTAGCACGAAGATGTATCGAGGGTTAAAAAAAGAGTACTTTTGGGTTGGTTTGAAGAAGGACGTGGCCGAGTTTGTCAGTAGATGTATGGTTTGTCAGTATATGTATAATTAAAAAAAGAGTACTTTTGACTTGTTTTGATACTAAAGCCCAATTCTATGGAAATTGGAAATTGAGATTTGCCATCTCATTAATGGCAAGATTGTAAATAAGAAGACTTTCAATTTAAATCCCCTTTTTATTAAAAATAAGCTTTTGTCATCTTCCTCCTCACTTCCCCCATTTTCATTTCAACGTCAAGTGAGAGCTCTCTCTACAAATCACTATTCCATCTTCTTCTTTGGTCTTTGTTGGTGATTTTTGAAAGGTAAATACATTTTTGGTCTGTCCTCCTTTCCCTCTACAAGATAGCACCTTTAGTTTTCAATATTGTCCATGTTTTTGAAATTTGTAGTTTTGGGGATTTTGATCAAAAATGCTACCTTTATTATCTTTAGCTAAAGATTTTGATTTGTTACTGATGTGTGAGTTGTTTACTATCCATAAGGTTCAATATATGTGAATTTCAAAGAGTAATATATATATATATATATATATATATATATATATATATATTCCCGGATTTGGGTTTTGAGGGGATTTTGGAAGGGTTTTAAGTTGAGTTTTTTTTTGGGGGGGGGGGGGTATGTGGAAATGTGATGGATAATTGTTAGACTATATGTAAGGGTTGTTTTGGAGGCTTTTGGGAGTAATTTAAGTGTGGGAATCATTGGATTTAGGGTGTGCTTAGGGGCTACTCGGGAATGTGGAATTTGGGTTTAATTTTTAGTTGAAATCATGTGTTTTGTGCTTGGTTTGTGATCTGGGTTGACTACATTGAATTGTGGACTGATTTGAGGTTGTTTTGATTGTGTTGGGATGATTAGAAGCAAGGAATTTGGTTGGTGAATCTTCGGGGACGAATCTGGAGATTTTGGAGTCTTGAGCTTGGTCTTCGATCTTCCTTTGGGTAGCGACGGTAAGTAGAATTGTTAACCCTTGTTTTGTGCTCGAAATGGAATCTTGTGAGGTTTGGGTGGGACCTAGAGGGTTCACCTAAACCCGGGTGTAAGTCACTACTCCTATACTTTGTTATGTGTGGTTGAGTGGCTATGTGTTGTGATTATCATGTGCATCTTGAGTTGTTTTACACAGTTGTCATTGTGTAGTCGTGTTGAAGTCGAGCCTCACGTGATGGTTGTCTTAACTACGGTGATGTGTAATCCCATCGGTAGTGACTAGTAGGAAAGTACTATAATGTGTAGTCCCATTGGAAAACTACTAGTCGAAACAGTGATGTGTAGTCCCACCGTGCGTGTATGGTGGTTGTGCATGTGCAAACCATGGGTAGTTTGGTTGAAAAAGTCATTCGTGCATCCATTGATTTATTACCATTTATGAAAAGTGTTTTGAAAATTGCATGCTTGTTGAATTATAGAGCTTCTCTCACTAAGCTAGTTAGCTTACGCTCTCTTTGTTTCCAACATGCATATCGTTAGGGTTCGGGAGGTAAGTGGGCAAGGGGGGAGCTCTTGGAGTTCTCAAATTAGCTCAAGTATAATTTGCGTTTTTGTAATAATGTCTAGACAATGGGGTATAGTCTTGTATGAGTTGGTGTCAAACTCCTTAGATGATTTGTGTTAGTTGAGCATGCTAAATTGTTGATGTGTTATGTCTTAGTTTCATGGATTGAGGATCATGCTTATTTGTGCCTAATTGTTGCGTTTGAGGATCTATGAACTTGACCTATGGATGCCTTATGTTTGGATGTTTAAAGCATGAACCCTTATTAATGCTATGTATGCTTCCTTTTGAGTATTGCTTAAATCCTTTCAATGCATGACCCTTGTCCGTATCAAATGCCTTGTTTGCTGAATCATGGTTGTGAATGTCGTATGCATGTTTGCTTGCGCCTAGGCGAGTCTAAATTTGCATCTAGAGTTGTAGTTTGGAGTCCTTAGTTTAGATTTTGAGAGTTGCAGTGCAGGGCGTATCGATATGCCTAAGGGCCGTATCGATACAGTCTTGCCGTTAGGGGCTCAGTTTAAGCCTAGTGTACCGATACGCGTGGGTGTATCGATACGCCAAAGCCTCACTGGAAATATGAGATGTTAACGAGATTTTGGCGTATCGGTACGGGTCTAGGGCGTATCAGTACGGTATTGTATGGTTGACCGCGAGAAGTTGACCAGTCAGGGCGTATCGGTACGGTTAACCTGTGTACCGATACGGTCTCCCTGGTTTGACCTTGGGCTGTTGACTTAGTCAAGGCGTATCGATACTCTCTCTTAGTGTATCGATACGGCCTGCTTAATAAATAAAAATGGACTCTTTTTCATTAGCTTGCTCAGCTGTTCTCATCCCTTGTTGTCTTTCCGCTGTCGTGTCACGTATAGGATGTATTCATGCCTCTAGACAAGAAAAAAAAAAGAGTTTTTCCTAGGGTTGCTAACCGAAGTGGGGCTCTAGCGGGTTTTCATTTCGATTTTCCCCGTGTAGCCTACTCAGACCGATCAGTCGTCCAGACCGGGACGAGGGGTTACAAAACATGAAGAATGAAGGGCATTATTATCCCTTTCTTTAAAGAGGCGCACATGTGTCTGTAGCTTTCTTTTCCATTTTTAAATTCAATTAATATCCCATTGTGCAACAAACAACGACGGTTTTCAAGGTTTCACAATAACCCAGATGCATGTACATACTTTGTGATAATTAAAGGAGAATGATTGTCACAATATAAAGGGTAAAATACTGAAATCATCACTCAACTTTGGTCATTTGACCTATTTTAGTCACTCAACTTTAAAAACGCTCAATTTGCTCATTCAACTTTCAACATTGTAATTTTTTCATCATTCCACCGTTAAATAGTTAACACTGTTATGATGTGTCATATATAATTATTAAAATAATAATAAAATCACAAAGATGAAAAAATTGAGCTGATCCTTTCCATACACAGCCACCATTACCAAACCAGAAATTTTACGGCCCCTAATTGCAAAACCAAAACTTGCTTTTTCTTTCAATTATAGCAACCAAATTTTAAACGTGTTTTCCCCCATAAAAAAAGAAACCAGACGGAAAACGAAAGTAAACCCCAAATTTCAATCGAAACTCCCTTTGTGGTTTGCAGAGTAAAAGTTTTTAACAGACAACCCACCATTAAAGTTGTTAATAGATAATCTTAATTAATTCTACGCCACGGTGGTTTCGGTTGACAGAGGGCCAACGATTTTCATTGCCATTTTTGTTTTCTCCACCACCATTTTCAGACCCATACCATACCCAAAACCAGACCCAGTTCCAGACCCAAACTCAAATTGGTAACCCTTTCCGAATCCATCAGGTGACCTCTCAAAGCTTGAACCATAACCCCATCCATTCTCAAGGCTGAAACCTCATCACCAACTGTAGTCTCAGTTGGGGGCATGCGCAGAATCAGTGGCACCACTTGGAGCGTTGGAGCCCTCAATTTTCATGGAGGTCAATGTTTTCCAATTACCCCTGCAGTCGTTGTCGCCACCACCAGCAGCAATAACAATACTAAATGCAAGCAGTGAAAAGAAGAGAAAAGAAGAGAAACGAAGGGACCCAAGTTGTAATTTCTTCTCCATTTTTGAAGATTTAAAAGCTGTAAATGGTTATCCTTTTCTCTAAAGCCGGCGATGGAGTAAAAAATGATGGGGAGGGTTTTGACGGCAATAGATAATGCTAGGGTTGAGAGGGGATTGGGATTTAGATATTTTAGGAGATTTTTTTATTTTAAATTATATTTGTAATTAAATATTAATAAATTTGTTATGTCATAATAAAAATAATAATAAAATAATCCATGTCATAACGGTGTTAACAAGTTAACGGGAGAGTAACCAAATATGTTCGATGTGTAAAGTTGAGTAAGCAAATTGAGCGTTTTTAAAGTTGAGTGATTAAAATAGGTCAAATGACCAAACTTGAGTGATGATTTCAGTATTTTACCCCCAATATAAATTTAAATAAGGTAAATGACTTAATAACCGTGATTGGGAAATTTAGGGGAGATTAATCGAAACCTTAAACATTCATCAAACCATACATCAGTATTTATAAACCCCAAAAAAACTAATTTCATAATCAAAACATCATATATAAGGATTTTAAACCATATTGCCGAAGGGTTTAATAATCCCTAAACTTAGGCGTTTTTTTTAATTTAAAAGATTTAATAACAAATCAATCAATTGATTCTCAATAATTCAACATGACGAGTCTCTAATGCCACTTGTTAGAACTAAATCATAAATTAATATGAAACATAATATCCAGGATCTATCATGTTAAATCATCAAGAATAATAAACCGAATAAACTGAATGCGGAAGCGTACCTGAATTAATCGATAGATGAAAAATCTTGAATCCTTTGATCAAGATCGTCTAAAAGGTGGTTGTGATCTTCCAAGAAGATAAGTTAGCCATTGCCGTAAAAACTCTGACGGGGATAAGAGTAATATAAGTTAACATATTTCTTGGGGACCACTACCTCTTTATATAGTTGATTGTTAAATCAACTATTAAATATTTATAACTCTGCCCCTCATTGAATTATAAATATATCTTATGGTATATACATTTTTATTTTCATGACACTTTAATACATATGACACACCTAACATAATTTGTCACTTGATTTTGTGTCATACTTTATGATAGCATCATACATTTGCATATGTGCCCACAATTGAGGATTTTAATCCAACATCATAAACTTGTAATAAGACATGTTAACATGATTAATGAATGAGCAAACTTGATTCTTGTTAAGGACCTGGTAATGAAATGGAATTACATGAATGAATTGATGCATATGCTAACTTGATTTGCTCATTACTTGATGGATAAGTCATAAGATAATAAGGACCCTATTCGAATTGGATAAGTAATCTCTAAACTTGATATGCTTGATTCTTGACAATTTTGCTTACTTGATTACCTAATGCGTGAATTTGATCACTTGCTTGTATATAAGTCATATAGTAAAAAGGCCTATTCGAATTGGATTTAGTAATATCTAAGCTTGTATGTAAAAACTTGTAAGGCTTGATGACCTCATTTGATATATGTGATTTAAATTCTTGAGTAAAAGCTTGACATGGATTGAATAATGAATAATTGATGCTAGACTTTTATGCCACATGAGTTTGAATGCAAACTTTATCTTGTTGTGCTTGAGAAATGCTTGCTAGTCTTGTTTAAAAAAATGAACTACTAGGAGTCTTAAAATTAGATGATTATTCAAATGGTGCTTGTTTTGAATGGACATATTAGATAATCAAGATTAGTTAATGGACTACTCAAGTAGTGTATTAAAGTAATGTTGTTAACCAAATGGATCAATTCAAACATAGTATTATAATGTCTTGTTTTAATCACATTAATAGGTAAATTGGACTGACCTATACTAGTAGGAATATGTGTACATATTGAGTAATAATGTTAGAAACATGGTATAAATGAATAATGAGGCTAAATCAAGTCTAGTGAAATTTGCCCAAAAAGTTTTGTTCTGGGCAGCAACTTTAAAAAAAAAATACCATGAATTGTGTAGGTCGAATTAAGGGATGAAATTTAAATGGAATGAACCTTGGTATGCCTATTTTAATTAGAAGAAAACAGAATTGGATTTTGATTTGTGAAAAGGAATCTGGAGATAAAAATCTCTGGACAGTGCAAATTGTCCAGAAGTGTAAACGCCCCGTCTTTGAATTTAAAACTGTATCAATTAAAAAGACATTAAAATGAAAAGTCTAAATGATTGTAAAGATGGTTAAGTAAGCTTTCAAACGGTGTAAATTAAATGAAATTTCGACGTACATCATGAAAATCATGTACATTTAAGCAATCAGTGCACAAACTGCCAGGTAGTAACAGTCTAGGCGAGTTGGATAATTTTGTAAACTGTTTTGTAAACAGTATGGACAGTTTAGTTATTGCCCTAAATGAATCCTTGACCTTGAATAGTGAATCACTTTATATAATCATACTTGAAACCAAGTCAAAAGCTAATTAACATAAAATACTAAGTTTAACTGGATAGTGTAAGAAGTTTACATGCTAAATGAAGTAAAAAAAATGAATTGTGTAATGTATAAAGGTATAATGTCAATTAAAACACTTGATAAATGAAATGTCAAGATTTATTTTGTTACTTGAAAAGATAAGCTAAAACATAAATGAATCTAAATTAAATAGGAGGATTTGATTGTCTAGTTTGGTGACCTAAATCGAATGAAATGAAAGAATACTTGATTGATGTATAGTCCTTGATCATGAGTTGCTTGTTGAATGAGTAATGTAAACCCTTGAGTTGAATCCCTTGATCGTTGTATGATTGTATACTCAATTGATGATTGAACTTGAAGTTATGCTTCAATCTAACTTGATTAAATGGTAATTGTACTAAAGACCCTAAAATATGAATAGCTATTAATTCTAGGTGCTACCTCACTAAGTACAATCTTGTACTTATCACTCTTGTTTGCATTCTTCCCAAACCTCAGGTAAAATCTATTCTGGTTAGTAGCTTAACATTGAAGTTAGCTTTCTTGAATTTGAAACAAGGTATGCAAGACTTGAAATATAATTTTGTAATCCATTTTTAATCTCTTAGTTGGTGGCACATAGCTTGTCATGCATTTTACTTGGCTAATGAATATGTTTATTATATATATATATATATATATATATATATATATATATAATAACCTTAATGGAGTTTTGATGTATATAAGTAAAGTTCCTTGTAAACAATGTGTCATTGTTTAATGATTGGACAAATTAGAATTGTATTTACATACTTGTAATGGTCGAGTAAAGTCATGGAAATTAGGGAATTGAACCTATTGGATTAAGTTTAAATAAGTCTAACTCTTTTGATCCTATCCGAAGGAAGCTAAGTTCTAAAATGATTGTTTAGATAAATAAGGCATCAAATGAATACCCTTAAGACTAGTTTTCCTAATGTGCTAGTCGAATTGGTTTATGGTTTTAGCTTACTTGCTTGATTAGTCCTAAAATGCAATAGGAGTCTAGAACTTGTAAAATGGATGATACATATTAATTCAACAATCTAAAATGAATCTAGCTACGCTAACTCGTAATGTAAATTAAATGGAACTTACAACTTGTTCTACTAGTAACATAATAATTAGTGTGATCCATTCATAATCGTAAGGATCTTAATCGGTTAATATAAGTGTTTAAATCAGATTGATGTTCTAAATGGTTATGAGCTTTGGTAAGATTGAATGTCAATGATAACTAGTTAAATAAACAAAGTCTATTAGAAGATGAGTTCTATGTGAAGAGAAAAATTTTAAATGACTCGTATTTTCTTGATTACTTGTTCGTTTTCTGGTCGTAACGCTTCTCGCTCCTAACTCGAGCGAGGGTGTTACAGCAATGGTCCATTGTTATTCGCCATGTAAAACAGGGAG
This sequence comes from Hibiscus tridactylites, assembly GCA_958450335.1. NCBI lineage: Eukaryota > Viridiplantae > Streptophyta > Magnoliopsida > Malvales > Malvaceae > Hibiscus > Hibiscus tridactylites. The sequence goes on along the minus strand of OY288267.1, from coordinate 34,656,248 downwards.
AAAATGAGGTTGCGAATAAGCTAGCACGGGTGAGTCGAGGAGAACCCTTGGGTGAGCCGATCTTTTGGTTACCTCCCTTGAAAGTGGCGGATTTGGTTTGGCATGATAGAATGATAGATTCGTCTTGAATGTATAGTTCTTTCTTTGTTATTGCCTTTTGGTCGAGCTTAACTCGTAGAACATTTCTGTAGTACTATCATGTGCACTCTTTTTCCTCCAACTAGGTCTAGGGAAGTTTTTTAATAAGGCACATAGTAGTATATTCAAACTAAATAAACATTGTTTCCTATTTATGCATGACACGGCGACATCATTTTATTTTAAAAAAACAATAATTTATAAAAACTGCCTAAATTATTCACAAATCTAAAATCTTTAAATCTCATTTTTGTTGTTGTGGTTGAATCAACCACCATCACCAATCCATTTTGTTGTTAGGCTTTAATATAGATCAATTCACTCTTTCGTCATTGGAAATCGACAAATGAGTCGCCACAAATTAATGATGTACTTTTATTTTTTATGCAAATCAATGAATGGCACATTATTATTGGCATAAAGTCAAAAATGGCCTTCAACGTTTGACCTTTTGGTCACTTTAGCTCCTATCCTTTTTTTGGTGCAAAAAAATCCTCTAACTTTTAATTTTCGTTCAAAATTTACCCTCCTTGGATGAAAACCGTCAGTCAACTAACGATCAACGCCCTTTGCTGATGCGGCATGCCAACATGGCATGACTGACGTGGCACTTTGCTGACATGTCATCACTAATTTTTTTAAAAAATAATTATTTCTAGTAATTATTTTATATTATTTTTTAACCAATCAAATGTTGACACGACATCATCTGATTAGTTCAAAGGCTTTAAGAAAGAAATAAAAGTTTCGTCTAGAATTTATTGTTCTTTCTTTGTTATTGCCTTTTGGTCGAGCTTAACTCGTAGAACATTTTTATAGTACTATCATGTGAACTCTTTTTCATCCAACTAGGTTTAGAGAGGTTTTTTTAATGAGGCACATGATAGTATATTCACAATTTTATTAAACTAAATAAAATATATATTTTTTAATTAAGTATTTATTGTTTTTTGTCAAAGTAAATAAAAACCGTTTTCTATTTATTCATGACATGGTGAAATCATTTAAATTTTTTTAAATTAATTTCTAAAAATTATCTAAATCCTTCAAAAATCTAAAATCTTTAAATATCTTTTTTAGTTGTGGTTGAATCAACCACCATCACCAATTTATTTTGTGGTTAAGCTTTAATATAGATCGATTCACTCATTTGTCATTCGAAATCGACGAATGATTCGCCACAAATTAATGATGTACTTTTATGTTCTGACGCAAATCAATGAATGACACATTATTATTGGCATAAAGTCAAAAATAGCCTCCAACGTTTGATCTTTTGGTCACTTTAGCTCCTATTCTCTTTTTGGTGCAAAAAATCCTATAACGTTTTCATTTTCGTTCCAAATTCACCCTCGTTGGATGAAAACCGCCAGTCAACTACGATCAATACCCTTTACTAACGTGGCATGTCTACATGGCATGACTTGCTGATGTGGCATTTTGCTGACATGTCATCACCATTTTTTTTTAAAATAATTATTTTTAGTATTTATTTTAAATTGTTTTTTAACCAAACAGGTGATGACACGACATCATCTGATTAGTTCAAAAGGCTGTAAGAAAGAAATAAAAGATTCGTCTTGAATTTATTGTTCTTTCTTTGTTATTGTCTTTTAGTCGAGCTTAACTCGCAGAACATTTCTATAGTACTATAATGTGCACTCTTTTTTCTCCAACTAGGTCTAGAGAAGTTTTTTAATGAGGCACATAGTAGTATATTCACATATTTATTTAAAAAATATATAATTTTTTAATTAGGTATTTATTGTCTTTCTGTCAAAGTAAATAAAAATTGTTTCCTATTTATGTGTGACGTGGAGAAATTATTTTAATTTTTTAAAAAAATATAATTTCTAAAATTTGCTTAAATTCTTCAAAAGTCTAGAATCTTTAAATCACTTTTTTGTTGTGGTTAAATTGTTTCCTATTTATGCATGACGTGGAGAAATTATTTTAATTTTTTTAAAAAATATAATTTCTAAAATTTGCTTAAATTCTTCAAAAATCTAGAATCTTTAAATCACTTTTTTGTTGTGGTTGAATCAACCACGATCACCAATACATTTTATTAGTGTAACAAACAGGTTTGAGGGTCGAGTGAAAATAATATTAAAATAATATTTCAGGTTTCAGTTTCATAATTAAAATAATAAAATATTTTTTGTGGGCTTCGTGTTTGCAAAATATCCATGGATTTTAGGAGATGAGGATTTTAGCCATTTCATTAATGGCATTATGGTAAATAAGAGGACTTACAAATTAAAACCCATTTTTGTTTAAAATAGCCTTGTCATCTTCTTCCCCTCCCCTACATTTGCATTTTCACGACAAAGAGAGCTCTCCTTACCCAAATCACTATTCCATCACCTTTCTTCTTCATCTTGGGTGATTTTCGAAAGGTAAAACTATATTTGACTTGTCCTTACCTTCCTCTTCATGTTGGTACCTTTAGTTTTCAATAAAACTAAGTATTTTGTATTTTGGGTTTTTCAAAGATTTTGTTAAAGGTTGTAGCTTTATGGATTTTTAACTAAGCTTTTGATTTATTGTTGTTAGATAAGTTGTTTGTAAGCCATAAGGTCCAACATATATGAATTTTAAAGAGTTTTATGATGATTCTCGGATTTGGGTTTAGGTGGGGTTTTTTAAGGGTTTTAAGTTGAGTTTTGGGGGTGTTTTATGTTGGAATTTGTTGGCTGATGGTTAGGCTATGTATGAGGGTTGTTTTGGAAGCTTTTGGGAGTAGTTTAAGTATTTGAATCATTGGTTTTGGACTGTGTTTTATGGCTGCTTGGGATTGAGGTTTTGGGAGTTGTTCTTAGCTTGAAATCTTGTGTTTTGTGCTTGAATAGTGTTTCGAGTTTGCTACTTTGATTTGTGGACTGATTTGAGGTTATTTTGATTGTGTTGGGATGATTAAAAGCAAGGATTTGTGTTGGTGAAGCCTCGGGAACGAATTCGGAATCGTTGGAAGCTTGATCGGCTAGTGGGGTTGAGCTTGGAATAGTCGGTGAGTGGTTAAATGCTTTTAAATGGTTTTCAAGTGTTGGTTAGAGCATGTGGACTAGGTTGGGCTTGGTAAACCCACCTAGAGTTGGGATTAGAGTGGTAGCCTAATCTCAATCTTTAGTTAGAGACTATGGTTGATCTTTAAATGTTGTGTATGCCTCATGTTTAATTGTGATTATGGTGGCTATGTATATTGCGTTATACATGTATGTTTAGGCATGGTTTTGATGCATTGTTATATGCATGTGGATTGTGCATGGCGGTGAGTCATGGTGAGTACGTGCTAAGCACGAAAGTTGATATGAAATGATGTTGTGAAAAGTTGTGGATTGTGTTTGATATTGGCACTAGTATGCTTGGGTACAATGATCGATCATTAGGATGTTTAGTGTGCACACGTGAGTCAAATGCGCGTGTGGTCTTGGTGATGGTAGTCATCAAGATGGAGTACGGGTTCGCCCGGAAATTCTTCTTATATATATGATTCATCGGTGATGAGTGTAATCCCATCGACGGGCGTGAGGATGAGTGGAATCCCCTCCGCGTGAACGGTGATGAGTGTAATCCCAACGGTTATCCGCGTATTCGAGTCATAGCTAGGTGCCAATATGGATTGATATGTGTATTTGTTAATACATTGATATATGTATTTACATGTGTTGAGCATGGCATAATATTGAATATATGTTCATGCATCATGTGTATTTTGGCTCACGTAGATCGAAAGTAAGATCATGCATTCTACCTTGGTTGTATGCTCGTGCTTGGACCCTGCATTGTCGAGGTTTGTTTTATGAGCTTACCCTCACTAAGCTTTATGCTTACGCTCTCTTTTGTTTGACAATGCAGATCTGTAGTTCGTGGGTTGCTTGTGCAAGGAGAGGGCCTTCAAGTGTGCTTGTGGTGCTATCTTAGCTTTCAAGTATGAACTTTTAAGTTATAAGGTGTAATAGTCAAGCAATGGGATATGTATTGTTGTCTTGAGCTTTTGGATGTGAATTGTGGATGTGATGTGTTAGGAGCATGTTTAGACTCCTTAATATGTTGTTGTTGGTGTGGCTTGTTGATTCCATGTTTGGATTGTAAACCATGTTTAAGTTGCTTACCTTGAATGCTTAAGTGTATGTTCTTGTTGAAGCATGAATCTTAAATGCTTGAATGATTCTTATGTTGCATTGATGCTCCTTATCTATGTATTGCTTTTATATGCATGAAGTGTGTTAAGCATGCTCGTTGTGTGTGGTTTTGCCTTAGAGTTGATGTATGATGGTTGTTGGAGGTTTTAGTTGTGTTATGGGACAACCTTGTGTCATAAACCAGCTAAGACCAATCTGCAGACAGAGGGCGTATCGAAACGGTTGGTCCCGTTTTGATACGGTCCCTTTGTTTTTGGCCAAGCGTTTCGGTACGCAAGGGGTCGTTTCGATACATTTTTGCCATTGGAAATCTGATATTTTAACGATAAATTGAAGTATCGATACGGGTCTTTGCGTTTCGGAAAGGTCTTCGTATCGTTGACCACGAGAAGTTGACCGTTGAGGGCGTTTCGATACGGTCCCCCCTGTTTCGAAACGGTCTCCTCGGTTTGACTTGAGCCTGTTGACCTAGTCAAGGCGTATCGAAACACCCTATGGGCGTTCCGATACGGCCTTCAGTTTAAGTTTAGAATGGGCTATTTTGTTGGGCTGTTTGATTTTTTACCTCGTTTGTTTCTTCTGATGTTGTCTTTCTCACATAGGACTTAATAATACATCTAGATAAGATAATAATAATGTAAAAGTTTCCTCGGGTTGTTAACCGAGGTGAAGCCTTAACGAGTTTCGCCTCGGTTATCCCCGTGTAGTCCACTCGGACCGGTCAAGCGCCCGGACCGGGAAGAGGGGGTTACACTTGTTGGTATCAGAGTCTAAGGTTTCTGAACCGAGACCGGGACGAGGGGGTTACAGTTAGGCTTTAATATTGATCAATTCACTCTTTCGTCATTGAAAATCGACGAATGAGTCACCACAAATTAATGATGTACTTTTATTTTTTGACGCAAATCAATGAATGACACATTATTATTGGCATAAAGTAAAAAATAGCCCTCAACGTTTGATTTTTTTTGTCACTTTAGCCCCTATCATTTTTTTGTACAAAAAAAACCCTCTAACATTTTATTTCGTTCAAATTCACCCTCGTTGGATGAAAATCGTCAGTCAACTAACGATCAACGCCCTTTGTTGATGTGGCATGTTTACATGACATGGCTGACGTGGCACTTTGCTGACATGTCATCACCAATGATTTTTTAAATAATTATTTCTTGTATTTATTTTATATTATTTTTAATCAATCAAATGATGACACGACATCATCTAATTAGTTCAAAAGCTTTAAGAAAGAAATAAAAGTTTCATCTTGAATTTATTGTTCTTTCTTTGTTATTGCCTTTTGGTCGAGCTTAACTCGTAGAACATTTATGTAGTACTATCATGTGCACTCTTTTTCTTCCAACTAGATTTAGGGAAGTTTTTTAATGAGGCACATGATAGTATATTCACATATTTATTAAACAAATATATGTTTTTTAATTAGGTATCTATTGTCTTTTTGTCAAAGTAATTAAAAATTGTTTCCTATTTATGCATGACATGGCGACATCATTTTAATTTTTTAAATTAATTTCTAAAAACGGCCTAAATCCTTCAAAAATATAAAATTTTTAAATCTTCTTTTTAGTTGTGGTTAAATCAATCACCATCACTAATCTATTTCGTGGTTAAGTTTTAATATAGATCAATTCACTCATTCGTCGATTCACTCTTTCGTCATTGGAAATCGACGAATGAGTCGCAATAAGTTAATGATGTACTTTTATTTTCTGACGCAAATCAATGAGTGACACATTATTATTGACATAAAATCAAAAATACCTTCCAATGTTTGACATTTTAGTCACTTTAGCCCCTATTTTTTTGTGCAAAAAACATAATATTTCATTTTTGTTCCAAATTCACCCTCATTGGATGAAAACTGTCAGTGAACTAACGATCAATACCCTTTACTGATGTGGCATGTCTACATGGCATGACTTGCTGAGTGCTGACGTAGCACTTTGCTGACATGTCACCGCCATTTTTTAAAAAAAATAATTATTTTTAGTATTTATTTTATATTAATTTTTAACCAATCAGGTGATGACAGGACATCATCTGATTAGTTCAAAGGCTTTAAGAAAGAAATAAAAGATTCGTCTTGAATTTATTGTTCTTTCTTTGTTATTGCCTTTTTGGTTAAGCTTAACTCGTAGAACATTTCTATAGTACTAACATGTGCACTCTTTTTCCTCTAACTAGGTCTAGGGAAGTTTTTTAATGAGGCACGTAGTAGTATATTCACATATTTATTATTATTATTATTATTATCATATATATATTAGGTATTTATTATCTTTTTTTCAAAGTAAATAAAAATCGTTTCCTATGCATGATATGGCGAATTTTTTTAAAAAAATAATTTTTAAAAACTGCGTAAATTCTTCAAAAATCTAGAATCTTTAAACCTTTTTTTGTTGTGGTTGAATCAACCACGATCACCTATGCATTTTGTTGTTAGACTTTAATATTGATCAATTCACTCTTTCGTCATTGAAAATCGATGAATGAGTCACCACAATTAATGATGTACTTTTATTTTTTGACGCAAATCAATGAACGACACATTACTATTGGCATAAAGTCAAAAATAGCGCCCCCAACGTTTAATTTTTTGGTCACTTTAGCCCCTATCATTTTTTGGTGCAAAAAATTCTCTAACGTTTTATTTTCGTTCAAATTCACCTTTGTTGACGTGGTACTTTGCTGACACGGCATGTCTACATGGCATGACTTGCTGATGTGGTACATTGGTGACATGTCATCACTAATTTTTTTAAAAAAAATAATTATTTTAGTATTTATTTTATATTATTTTTTAACCAATCAGATGATGACACGACATCATCTGATTAGTTCAAAAACTTTAAAAAAGAAATAAAAGGTGAAAATTGAAGATGAAAGGCATGATGCCTAACCACCAAACAAACCCTGTTATATCTTTATTTTTTATCAAATATTATGTTTATTACATTCATTACTATCTATCCCAATTATTTTTCCACCAGTCGATTTCCCACCAAAATCATTCTTCTCAATTCCTTGAGAAATAACAGTGTGCTCATAATAATAAATCTAAGATGAAATCTAGCAGAATGAAATTTACATTAACCAGAACAATAATATAAATGGTAGGTTCAGGCGCAAAATTTTTACATCCATGAGAAATAACAGTACATATAGCCTTATTTAGAGTGCTGTTCATTCAACAACAACAAAAAACAACCGTAACCTGTTTCCAACTATGCAAATGAGAAGTGCTAATGAATCTTCTATTGTAGAAAAATGAAAAGAAAAAAAAATCAATAACCTTGATTAAGAAGCCTGACACATAGAGGCAGAACTTGTATAAAAGGTACCAACTTCTGTTTCTCTGCCAATAATTCAGCTAGATATCTGCCATTGTTAACATTGTATATAACAATGATACAGTAAGATCTATATCTAAGATAAAACAGAATATGTAAAGCACACACATATAAAATACGAGCAACAAGCTGAGGAAACACATAAACCATAATTTAAACTTGAGAAGAATGACTTTGGTGGGGAATCGAATGTCAAAGGGAAAAGTAATAGGGATAGATAGTAATAAACGTGATAAATATAATATTTGGTAAAGAAAAAAATAATTGGGTTAGCTTGATGGTTAGGCATCATGCCACATGTCATAATCTTATTAGTTAAAAATAATATAAAATAAATACTAAAAATAATTATTTTTTTAAAAAAATGACAATGACATATCAGCAAAGTGCCACGTCAGCAAATCATACCATGTAGACATGTCACGTCAGCAATGGGCGTTGATCGTTAGTTGACTGACGGTTTCCATCCAACGAGAGTGAATTTTGAACGAAAATAAAATGTTAGGGGTTGTTTGCACCAAAAAAAGATGTGGGCTAAAGTGACAAAAAAACCAAACATTGAGGACGATTTTTAAATCTAAAATTTAAAATCTTTAAATCTTCAAAAAAAAATAGGGGCTAAATTCTTCAAAAATCTAAAATTTTTAATCAACCATCGGTGCTTTAATATAGATCAATTCACTCCTTTGTCATGGAAATCAACAAATCGACAAACGAGTTGCCACAAATTCACTCTTTCGATCTTAGTTTGAATTAGAAGATAAAGCACAACCTACTAAATTAAGAAAAGGGAAAAAGAAGAATATTATTATATACAAAATTGGAAAAACATCTAAAGAAAACTTGATTTTGAATACTACAATATCATTTCTTTTTTTTTAAATCAAAAGAAACTTACTCCATTAAAACATAAAGGGGAACATACAGGGAAGCCAACAAAGCGGCCCCACCGCAGAACACAACAACCATAAACCTACTACAGCCGCCATGAGCCATGCAAGGCCATGAACGTCAACGCAAAGACACCCGAAAAGCTGAATAGATCCAGCATCACAGCAAAGAACACCAACAAAACGCTTTACACAAGCGCGAACAAAGATCGAACCGTCCAACCGAAACAGAATCATGGTTCGATCGACACAAAAACACACAAAACACTTAACACCAACGTAGACACTGTTTGACTTGGAGTCAACAACCGATTTAACAAAGCAGATAAAGACTGGACGAATCATAGGACAACTAAAAATGAACTCCACTGAGCCTTCTTCGAGATTGCGATAACGGCCATGTCTGAGAGCTCTTCCCAGAGGCAGGCTTCCGACGAGACTTCGTCGATCCTTATCAAGACAATACCCTTTATCCCCCGATATGAAGGATGGGAATCCATCGAGTTCTCCCTCAGCCCAGGTTTATCCACGACTTGGCAGGCCTGTAGTAAAACAGAACAACACCTAACAGCTAACCATGGATCAACAGATCCCCTAAGAGACATCGTGATCCAAGGGGAAGGAGGAAGGCGTCTGGAGCACCTATGTTCCTTCCTAACACAGGTGACGCAGATCAACGGTCTCATGGTGATCTCGGATAACTCCCACTGGAGTTATCCGATACCTGGTTTGCTTCCTTGAACGGATTAGGATAAGCCATCGTCTTTTCCAACGGAACCAAGTCCTCCCCGTCGCTTATGAGGATCTCTTCATTGAGGGAGAAATTGTCGTCGATGCACATGGTCGGTACTCTAGTTATGTTTTTTCCAAAGGGGTCAATGCCCAGTTCGATGAGTCCCGCTTCGTTGATCATGACCCTAGTGCATTTCATGGCGAACTTCCTTCTTGCCGCCTTCCTTATCAGCGTAAGCCTCCTCGAGCCAAAGTTTCTTCCTCTTTTCTTACGCTCGATATTTTGGATTATTGTTGAGGATTTCATGATTGAGTCAGAGAACAAGGCTGCAGTGATCATATCATCAGAGGCTGCCTGGTTTCTCTCCGAGATAACCCAATTTTGAGGACCAATTTGGCAGATTGTGTTCGATACTTGCTCCCAAAGCTCACGTCTTTTTGTCGGGCCAAAAAGTTCATAGCCATCGTCCTCTCTCTTCCTTTTCTTGTTTGTCGTCACTTCCATACGATCAATTCCAACCGCCAAAAGATTTTCCCATGGTGGGATAGGATTTCCTTCAGATTTATCTGTGATTTGTCCTGGTTCGGAGAGATCCTTGACAGCTGGGGAAGAGTGAATATTTTGTGCAGGCCCTAAAGGTGTGATAGCGCCTATGTTGCCTCTGTGGGTGGTTAACCCGTTATTTTCCCAAATAGGAAACAAAGGGTTGACTTTGTGCGAGGGAGATGGGACGTAGCCTGCATCCTTAGACGAAACATTTAGGTCAAGTAGATTTGGATTAGATTGCACTCTGACAATGCTCCAGTGGACGTTGTCCTTTTCATTTTCTACTTTGTCGTGTAGCTTGGAAGGACCCGCAGGGGTGGGAGCCGGCTTCGGAGAGTTTGGCACCTGCTGCCTGAAGCCGTGGGGGGCACGTAGCCAAGGTCCAAATTTACCGGACAGTTTCACCATCACCAGATCGTTTTTGCAGTCTCGTTCGACATGTCCCAGGCGGCCACATCGGAAGCAGAATCTCGGTAAGGCTTCATATTTGAAGCCTATTTCCAGGGCTTTGTCTTTCTTCCTGTTTAAAACGAACCTTGCTTTGAGTGGATCCTCTACTCTTATAGCTACCCGGATGCCAACGTTTCCATGCCATGCTATCTTCTCATCATCTTCCAGCGTAGAACCATAGTACACAGGAAACTGTTTTCCAATGCGTCGAACGTTGTCTTTTGTAGTCAATCCCACTGGTAGATTGTTTATCTGCACCCAAAAATCCTTCGTTGAGAAGTCGATTTCTTCCAACGCCTTGTTCGGTCGCCATTCTTTTAGAATGAGCAGAGTCTTGTACCGACCAAGGTTTTCCACCGAGAATGTGGTGGCGATCTTCCGTTGTTTTGAATATGAAAAGGAAGAAGTTTCTTCCTAAATCGTGACATTCGAGCCCTTCACATTTCCAGGCTTTCTTCAGAATGGCCTTCAGCGCTAGCACTTTGATGGAAGATGCAGATAGCAGCTTCCCTAGCAAGGAGAGGTTTTTCAGCGTGAAGTTAACCTCGCTGTCTTCGTTGAGTTCGAGCTCATCAAGAAACTCCTGATTTGGAAGTTTGGAATCGTTATGGGAGTTTGGGAAGTCGGTATTAACGACCCCTATGCTGAGACCAAGCCCACTGTGTGACATAATGAGATGAAGGAAGGAGGAGTAAATGCTCCTTAAAACTTGGGAAGGTCAGGGAAGTTAAGAACCAGGAGAAAGTAAATGCGATCCTAAAAGGGAAGCAGTCTTTGCAAGCAAGTTAAAAAAGAGAAAACAATGAGAAGCAGAGGTTCTAAACCACCTCCTCACCAAGAAGAACCTCACCAAACACGACCAAGCCCTCAATAGGAATGTTGGAGCAAAGGATCAGAGAGATGGGAGCACATTGGACGGGAGAGAGAACTTGCCCTTACAAAGTTGAGAGAGAATGAAATCGACCTCTTTTTTTTACTACAATATCATTAAGAAATGTGAAAACTTAGGAGAAAAATTATATTTTTGTTTTACTGACATCATTGTTACTCTAGTCTCTAATGAGGACGAAAGTTCAAACATATTTAAACATAACTCAGCCGATAACTCGAACTCAGATGCACAGTAATATCATTTTCTAACAAAATCGAATCTCACATTCATGCAAACTAGCATTTTATTTTCAAGTACAATTGCAATCTATTGCTCAAGCTTTCCAGCACCAGTACTAATTAGACTCCTCAACACAAAATTCTTTCAACAAAAATATAAATCATGGGTTCTTTTTCATGAGAAACTACGGAAAAAAAATTGTTAGTCTCCATGCAAGAGGATAATCCAAATCCAACAAACAAGAACTTCAGCTCAAAAAGTACATCTCTATTTTTTGTGCTGCTTTATCTCCTTGATTACACCATCGGTCAGTGAATCGATGTCGTTATTCTTCCCGAAAAACTTTACAAATTCCATCTTAGGATCCATCAGGTACCTGCATAAGAAAGAATGGAAAAAAAGTCGAGGCAATTTTACATAGAGTTCAGCATTTAGATTGAAAATCAAATTATATTACAAGTATGCATGTCAGAGCAAGAATCAAGCTATCAAATACAAATCATAGGTGCATGCATGAAATGCCAACGACAAGCAATTAAATGGTTGTTCATTTGGTAATTTCACCAATAAACTAATGCTGTGAGTTGATAAGTTTAGGAACTTTAAAGCAGTGCCACACAAGCCCATATCTAGTAACATCCCTCCCTTTGAGAGCCAAAGCACTTTCCCACGCTAAGACAATAAGTCTTCACTCTTCACTAGGAAAATTTGATAACATTCTCACATCACATTGCCTACTGAAACAACTCTTGCCTGTAAAATGCCATCTTCATTTATTTATTTATTTATTTTTGGGGTCTGCTATTTTTTGTTCATGAATGTCGACATAAACCAATGCCTATGAGTCTACAGATTTCAACTGCCAGTCAGCATCATTCCAATACAAACATCAGATGCAGGTCAAATCAAACAAAGTTAATACTTACATGACTATGGAATGATCGACAAGGTAGTCAGAATCTTCCTCTGCTGTCTTCATATAGTAAACTCGATATGAACGAGCAACTTTCTTTATCTCATCAGGGCTACCAGTTAACCCTACTAATTTTGGATGAAACTCTGCAAAAATGTGAAAATAATTAGAACTAAAAGTTTCGATAAACCAAATTATAGATAGCATATGCAACTAGATCAAAACATCATACTTTTTTTTCAAAAAATACTTTGAAGTACCTTTCACATATTCATGTACTTGTTCAACGGTATCTCTTTCAGGATCAACAGAGATAAATATAGGCACAACTTCAATCCCTGCCTTTTCCTCTAAGAAGTGAAAACAAAAGAAGAAACCAAATGGAAATTAAAGTTACTATAAATGCTACAGATAACAAAAGTTATTTCTAGTCTGATAATTCAGAAACACATTTTCTTTGATTATAAGCAAGTTTTTAAGTAACAAAACAAAAACATAATTCATACTTTTATTTTCCGGCCAAATGGAACTATCAGCAACTTACTTATTTTATCAATAGCCGCAGCTAGCTTTTGCAGCTCATCTGGGCAGATATCTGGACAGTGAGTGAAGCCAAAATATACCAAACTCCACTTCCCCATGAAGTCCTTTTCGGTAACACGTTTTCCTTCATCATTTATAAGACTGAATGGGCCCCCGATGGCTGCTTTTCCAGCAGATGGCCCTTCTTTAACAGCCTTTGAAGCATTACTTATTTCTGCAGCAGCAGAACTTTGAGTCTTCAACCAATATATGCGGGAAAGAAAAGGCAATACGATACTAGTGATGGCTAATTCAATATCAGAGACATTTCATTCATCACCAAGCTGAATCATCACAACTCTTTCCACCTACAATTTAACTTATTTTCAAATTTTACCACACTACCACTTTTATTTTTAAAATTAAGCCTTAAGAACACATTATGATGCACGAACTTGCAAGTTACAACTTTTAAAAGACTCGGCTGCATATCACAGAACCATGAAAGTAAGAAATTTCCGAAACACACTATGATGCCTGAACTTGCAAGTTACAACTTTTGAAGACTCAGATGCACCTGCATATTGTAAAACCATGAAACTATGACATATTGACATTTACAAAATTATGATGCCCATGCAAGTTACAACTTTAGAATACTCTGCTACATATTGTACAACCATGAAACTGTCTATGACATTTGTGGAACACATTATGATACCCGAACTCACAAGTTACAACTTTTAAAGACTAGGCTGTTTATCTGTTGGTCTCTTTCTCAGCAGTGCAAAACCTTTTTAACATAAAATACAACTCACCATAGAAGTGTACCTTCAATATGTCGTTTCTTTAGATTGTCGTAGTAAAGGATAATACCGATTCCAGTGGCAAGCAGCAGCAGAAAACTCAACCAAGAGACAGGCTGCAAATTCCAGTCCAATTAAAACAAAATCCCAAACTTTTAATCCCAAAAAAGGAAACTTTTCAAAAGAGACACAGTAAGAAGCCAAAATAATAATAATAATAATAATAAGAGTACCCCGCCGCGAACAGATTTTCCTGCAGCACCACCGCTCTGTTGCGAATCTCCGGTGTTCTGGGTCCTTTCAGAATTGGTTTTTGACGATGAAGATGATTTCTCTGGACTTTGATTAGGAGCTGTGGTGGAATTAGATAAATATCTTCCATAAATCCCCAAGGATTTGAATTCAGCTCCAACAGGAATAACCTGTGAAGCACCAAAAAGGAAACCCAGCCTAGATTAAAAGAATTTAGTGGCTATTTTTCAAAGGGAGAAGTAAGAAATGAGGAGGAAAACGAACCGGTGGCGAGGAAGGGAGAGATGGACTATGAAAAGTATCGGCGATGGTGGTTGAAGATGGAAATGGGGATCTGAATTGGCTTACACTGCGGGCATGAAGACACCGATGAAGGTTTCGTAAACGACTAGCGTTTCTCCAAAGAGCGGTAGCCATGGCTGAATGGAATGGATTCTATTTCCTTTGATCTTCAAAGTTTTTGATAAACCCTACTGTTGAATGGAGCCAGGGGTTTTGCAAAATTGCAATGGCCTCGGACATTCGATGCTTGAGACGCCGTATGGGGTTCTGCTTGGGCTTAAACTCAGAATTTTACTGGAGTTTAAGCCCAATATACTTTTACTCAAAAAAAATCAGAATCTATAAATGGAAAACTACACCACTGACCACCAAATAAATTGGGGATACCTATTTGAACCACCGAACTATAAAAAACGTCAATCACACCACCGAACTTATAAAATCAACCTATTTTGACCACCTCCGTTAAAAACCTAACGGTAGAGTGACGGAAGTGCCACGTGGCAATTGATGGGTATATTTAAAAATTACACATTTAGTCTCTGTTATTTACACACTCTTTCAATTTAGTCCTAATTTTCAATTAATAAAATAATAAATTATTTAATTAAGTGGTGACACGTGTCAAGACCTTATTATTGGAGAATTTTAATTATTTATATTTAATTTTATTAATTTATTTTCCCCTCCAATCAAGTGGTGACACGTGTCACCACCAATTTAGAGGAGAAAAATAAATTTTTCTTCACTTGCACTGGGTGGATTCGAACCTAAGTCTCCCAGGGGTAAAGCCAATGGCCTTGCCACTACACTAAGCACAACATTGTGCTATAATTCTCCAGATATAATATATATCGCTTATTAGTTTCTACATTTATAAGCCAAAAGCTCAAACCCTAAACACTAATTTCACATATATAAATCTTAAACCCTGAACTCTAACCCAAAATATTTCAAATTAATTTCACACCTCAAATCCTAAAAATTTCAAATTAATTCATCGCTAAATATTTTAAATTAAACCCCAAACCCCAAACCTTAAAAATTTCAAATTAATTTCACGCTAAATATTTCAAATTAAGCCTTAAACCCTAAACACTAAATATTTCAAATTAATTTCATGCTAAATAATTCAAATTAAACCCTAAACCTTAAACTCTCTATATTTCAAATTAATTTCACGCTAAATAATTCAAATTAAACCCTAAACACTAAACCCTAAATATTTCAAATTAATTTCACGCTAAATAATTCAAATTAAACCCTAAACCCTAAAAATTTCAAATTAATTACACGCTAACTATTTTAATTTAAAACCTAAACCCTAAATATTTCAAATTAATTTCACGATAAATATTTCAAACTAAACCTCAAATATTTAGCGTGTAATTAATTTGAAATTTAGGGTTTAAGGTTATGGTTTGGGGTTTTGGGTTTAATTTAAAATATTTAGCGTGAAAATAATTTGAAATATATAGGGTTTAGGGTTTAAGGCTTAATTTAAAATATTTAGCGTGAAATTAATTTGAAAATTTTTGGGTTTGGGGTTTAGGGTTTAATTTAAAATATTTAGCGTGGAATTAATTTGAAATTTTTTAGGGTTTGAGGTTTAATTTGAAATATTTAGCGTGAAATTAATTTGAAATATTTAGGGTTAGAGTTTAGGATTTAGGATTTATATATGTGAAATTAATGTTTAGGGTTTGAGCTTTTGGCTTATAAATGTAGAAACTAATAAGAGATATATATTATATTTGGAGAATTATAGCAAAAAGTTGTGTTTGGTGCAGTGGCAAAGCCATTGGCTTTGCTCTTGGGAAACTTAGGTTTGAATCCACCCCAGCACAAGTGAAGAAAAATTTATTTTTCTCCTTTAAATTGGTGGTGACACGTGTCACCACCTGATTGGAGGGGAAAAATAAATTAATAAAATTAAATATAAATAATTAAAATCCTCCAGTAAGGTCTTGACACGTGTCACCACTTAATTAAATAATTTATTATTTTATTAATTGAAAATTAAGACTAAATTGAAAGAATGTGTAAATAACATGGACCAAATGTGTAATTTTTAAATATACACATCAATTGCCACGTGGCAGTTCCGTCACTCCTCCGTAAAGTTTTTAACGGTGGTGGTCAAAATAGGTTGATTTTATAAGTTCGATGGTGTGATTGACGTTTTTATAGTTCGGTGGTTCAAATAGGTATCTCCAATTTGTTTGGTGGTCAGTGGTGTAGTTTTCCCTTTATAAAATTTTATCATATTTTATAAGTATGTATTTTATCATATTCTATACTGTGTATTTTATTTTATAAAAATAATGTGAATTTTTTAAGTAATAAAATATTATAATTTTTGCGGATTTTAAAGAAACTTGATTCTAACTTGATGCTCAATTTCAATACAAGTTACGATGTACTAACTACTAAGATCAAATATGTGGCAAGAGCTGCAAAAGAAGAATAGGGCTTGATTAAAAAAATTCAAGTTTGAAACACTCATTCTTCCATCTCACGGCATCCAATAGACGCGGGGCGAACTTGCTGAAATCCATTGAGGATCATGACTCTGTCTTTTCGAATCTTGTGATTATCAAGCAAAAGTACTCTCTAAATCTCAATTTCAGCAAAATTTATGAGGATCAAAGATCATTACTGAAAGCTACCTTTTTAGAAAAGGAAGTTTGGAGGGCAATAAGTTCGTCAAACAATAACAAATCACCAGGTCCGAATGAGTTTAATATGTGCTTCTTTAAAAAATTATGATCATACGTTAAAGATGCCATAATAAAATTCTTTAAAGACTTCTACAATGGCAAAAGATGGGAGTAGGGCGTAAATTGCTTCTTTTCTACTTTAATCTGAAAGAAGTTTTTTAAAAATTTTGGGAGACTGTCGCTCTATAAACTTAGTAGGAAAAATTTATAAAATTTTATCAAAGGCGCTAGAAGGTAAACTTCAACTTTGTGCTGATGATATTATCAGTAATTCGCAATTCGTCTTCATTTCTGAGAGACAAATCTTAGATTGTTCTTTCAATGCAAATGAATGTATCGATACATTCTTAAGGAATCAAAGGGTATTGTATTCAAGTTGACTTTAGAAGAGCTTATGATTAAGTGAATTGGCATTTCTTAATTCAAGTGATGAACTTTGAAGATAGATGGTGCGATTGGATCTTAAAATGTATCTCACCTGCCTTAATAGTGATTTTCTTAAATGGGTCTCCAACAGAAAGATTCTTGAGTGGTTTAAGACAAAGTTGCTTAATGTCTCCCATGCTCTTCAATAGTGTGGGTGAATGTTTAAATTTGATGTTGTCCAAGGCCGTCATGGAGGGACATTTTTCTTGTTTTATGGTGGGTAGGGGTGATAACTCAGTAATATAACTCATTTACAGTTCGTGGACAACCTAATAATTTTTTGTGATGCTTCAATCGAATAAATTAAAAATTTAAAAAAATCTTAAAAATTTTTGAACTGGCATCAGGGCTATAGTTAAATTTATAAAAAGGCAAAAAAAATTCATACCAATGTTCCAAAAAGCGAGCTAGACCCTTGAGTCGTCTCGGTGGAGTGTGATGTAGGCCAATTCTCGGTTGAGTATTTGAGGTCCCTCTTGGACCAAGAATGAACTCTATGACCCTTTGCGAGCCTGTAGTGGATAAACTTAACAGTCAGCTTACAAGCTGGAAGACCAAGGACTTATCTTACGGAGGACGTTTGGTCCTATTGAAGTTAGTGTTATTATCGCTTTCAATGTACTATTTGTCCATCTTTAATATGCTGGCAGTAATTTATTGAAAACTAACGAGCCTCATGTTCAACTTCTTTTGGAGGGGATCTTTTGTTGTAAAAATATAAATTTACTTAGTATCTTTCAAAGAATTTCACATCTCTCTTTTATATTATTTGTTTTGTATTTAAATATAAAGACTTGGTATTGAGATTGTAAGAGAAAAATATGATGGTGGTTGCGCGCACATGAGATTTGGCCAAGAAGTCTAAATCATTAGTTTGTCCTAAGTGCATAGGCTCGATCCATTTTTATTATTTATTTATTATTTTTAAAGTTCATTTTTAACCATCCATTTTAAAATGAAATTATATTCATTTTTAACCATCTATTTTTCTAATTAATTTTAACCATTCACTTTAAATAAAATCATCTTTATTCTTATCCATTCATTTTATTTTTGGCTGATTTGCCCTTGACTGATTGTTATTTTTAGATGCACTTTTTGGACATGCATGGTACTATAAATATCATGTACATATCCCTTCATAATTCATCTAAAAGTAGAATCATTTACTTTCTTCTCATCTCTCTCATTTTAAATGTCTTTTAAAAGTCGAGTATTCATTGGTTCTTTGCTCTTTCTATTGCCTGCTTTGGCAGAAGTGCTTGTTGAATCCTAGAGGGTACGTTTCACCGCGAAATATCTAGTGCACGCCTCAAGCAAGTCTTATTTTCAACCCTTTTTTGGTTTAACCAAATATTTTTCCTACAATCTTAAGGATAATTTTTCGTTTCCTTTTTAAATAAAAAAACCTATGACCTCTTAACGAAGATTTTCGTTGGTGTTGTTATTGTTGTTATGTTGTCCGTGCAATACTCTGATGTGTCCCCTTATTGTCGTGTTGTTATGTGAATATTAATAGTTCAAACTCAATGCTGCTAAAATAGGTATGTGTTCTCTATGATTTTTTGTGGATGCTTTTAAATAATAATTTTAATTTATTTATACTATAGTATTGATTATTATTCTTATGTGTCATATTTATTCTTATAAAATTTTGTGAGTTGAGCTTTAAGCATGATTAATTTTAGTTACAAACCCAAAATAATATTTTGAGAAATAAGGGAAAAGGAAATTATTTTATATGTGGCATACTCCATAATTGATTATTGTGATAATGCGAAAATGCATGTCTAGAATTGGTCCTATCAAATACTTGATATTTAAGAGTGCTTTGTACACCACCTTTTTTCATAAATACCTACCTGGTGCATTATTTATTGATTATACCCACGATTTTTATCTCCAATTATGATGACACATTAAGCTACCATATAATTTAGTGCAGAAATTTCAATGAGAAATGATTATTCTGTTAAGCCAAATATTAATTTGGGTGAAACAGATGTCGTTAATCCTGTTAAGCCAAACACCAATTTGGTTGAAACAGACGTTGTTAATCCTGTTAAATCAAATATCGATTTGGTTGAAACATATGAAATAATGAAAAATGAAAAATTATGTTAAGCCAAATTTTAATTTGGTTGAAGCAGATGAGATTATTTTGTAGTCATTTTTCAATGTTGATATTTTTACGAGTACAAAAGAATGGATGATAGACAATAGTGCTACTAGGCACATATTTATGTCATACCCCCTTCAGAGGAAGGAGAAAAAACTGTCTATCCTAGAGAACTTTAAAGTTGCACATGTATTTAAAAAGGCAAGGTATTATTCAAAGTTAAAAAAATCTTAGCCTAAGTTTCCTTCAAATATGACGCATCGAGAATATATTTTGTAAAAAAAAGTTTGTAACATATTTATTCAAAATTATTAGGCATGCTATTTATATTTCTTGTATGATTAAATGTTATGATGATCTATGTGACATGTTAACGTAAGAACTTATATTGTTATGATTGATTTGATATGCTAATATTAATATAATTTGTAAAATGTGTATGTTGAATTTTTTATGTGAAAATGATTAGTGACACTATAAATCTATAAAAGTTATATGTTCTTCAAATATTTTTAAGTGTGGGGGTATTTTACCAAATTTATGTTTCTAGTTCGTAAGAAAATATAATTGTCTCTAAAGTATTATATTGCATGTTCACAATGTTGCATATATGTTTTATGCTTTGGATAATAACATATTTGGTTGAAATAAAATTGTTAAACAAACAATGACTACAATTTATGCTAGTTTTAGTGATATGTGTTTTCAAGTTATATCATATTTTATTTTAAGAATAAAAAAATAAAAAGATGAGTAAGATAAAGGAGATGCTTATTTTGCTTAATGACTATAATGAAAAGGAAATAATAATTAGTGATCTATATCCTCTTATGAAATGGTGTAGTATAAAGAAAATAGACCATTAAATTGCACACTTGTTTCTTCTAATTTATGAGCTAAACTGATTTAAAACTTGATTGTGAACATAATGATTTGAGAATATTTGAACGACCTAGAACTGTAAAATTCTTTGAAAGTGTTATTTTTTTATATTTATACTTGGCTGAAAATAAATTTTTTTGAAACGATTTTTTCTTATGATATTTTTCCTTTAAACAATGATTAGTATTGAATGTAACTCATTTTTAGAACGTTTGTAAATTAGTTTTTTACTTCACACAATAGAACTTATAGATTGTAAACAATTTCTTTTACAAGAAAATTTTAAAAATGATGATTTTATAAATATATATTACAAAATCTTTTACTTAAAACAATATAGATTGTTTTGATATTTTTACTCCATTTACAAGAATTTATTCATTGAAATCTTTAACTCTAATTTCAACACACAAAATTTTTCAGCCAAATGAATGTTAAAATCTTATTTTTGGTTACTTAAAAGTATATAGTGAGCAACCCGAAGAATGCATCGAATCAAGTCGTGAAATTAAAGTTTATAAATTTTTTAAATCATTATATGTCTTGAAATAAACTTCTAAAATTGTGAAATGAGAAGTTTAATTAAGTGATAAAGTAAAAAACATGAATGATTATTTATTTGTGTTGATAACATGTTTGTTTGTTTACACCAATCTGATTGACGATGTTTATGTGATTATTATGTATTGATTATATATCTACTTTAGTAATTATTACGTGAGATTAAAAGGTATCTTTCTTCAATAAAAGACATGAATGAAGCAAATATCATATTGGGTATTTAAATCATTGTGGTAGCAAAATATCATCACAAGAATATAATGTTAAATTTTTAAGAAGTTTAGATGTATTAATATCAAATATGTGAATACTCATTATGATGCTAATATTCAAATGAGAAAAATATACATGTGATCATGTTGCTCAATTCAAGTATGCACAAAATTATTAAATTTTGATGTACTTGATGAATTTTACTAAACCTGAAATGACACATGTTATTTTCAATTGAGCTGATATATACAACTTAAATCATTATTGTTGAGATGATGTAGTAAAGTTAATAAAATATTAAAAAATATTATGAATTATGATATTCTACTTAGTGGAGTACCTGTTGTATTATAAGGACACAATAATGATAATTAAATATTCTATTCACGTGAGTAAAACTTTTGATCAAGTTAATAGCCTTTATAGGTAGTGTATTGACTTACAGAATACACTTGATGACTTGACCTATATAAGTGTGAAGTGAGACCGCTTCTATGAGATTTATGACAAAATCTTTAGAGCATTTATAAAAATCACGCACGCACATGACCTATTAGCGCACAACCGCGATAAAGAGAAAGAATAAATATAATGTGATTAATGAGAACGCTAGCTTACAATAATGAGTTATTTGTTCATAGAAACGTGTTTCATCAATTACTCAGTAGGTTATGTCTTGTTTTTCTAAATTCTGGTTCATAGTCCAAAAAGACACTAGAATGAATACATTATGTCAGAATATTCAGCTAATTTTTTTTTATCATTCTTTGAAATATGTGGGGGATTGTTGTAAAAATATAAATTTACTTAGTATATTTCAAAGAATCTCGCATCTCTCTTTTATATTATTTCTTTTGTGTTTAAATATAAAGACTTGGTATTGAGCTTGTAAGAGAAAAATATGATAGTGGTTGTGCGCACAAGAGATTTGGCCAAGAAATCCAAATTATTAGTTTGTCCTAAGCACGTGAACTAGAGGCTCGATCTATTTTTATTATTTATTTATTATTTTTAAAGTTCATTTTTAACCATCAAATTTAAAATAAAATTATATTCATTTTTAACCATCCATTTTTTAATTAATTTTAACCATTCATTTTAAATAAAATTATATTTATTCTTGACCATTCATTTTATTTTTGACTAATTTGCCCTTGACTAATTGTTATTTTTAGATGCCTTGACTAATTGCTATAAATACCATGCACACATGCCTTCATAATTCATCTAAAAGTATAATCATCTACTTTCTGTTCATCTCTCTCATTTTAAACACCTTTTAAAAGCTGAATATTCATTAGTTCTTTGCTCTTTTTGTTGTCTGCTTTGGTAGAAGTGCTTGTTGAATCTGGAAGGGTATGTTTTATCTCGAAATATTCTTAAAGACATTGTTTAGTGCACGCCTCAAGCAAGTTTTATTTTAAATTTTTTTTGGGTTAACCAAACATTTTACTTACATCTCTAGAGAAGAAAAGAATACATTGAGTGAAATGGTCCGATGTGTGTATTCAAAAAAAACTTGGGGTTTAGAAAAATGAGTATAAAAATTCGCCTATGAGAAAGACAGCTTGTGGTACCAAGTGATGAGCTGCAAATATACCACCCAATACGGCTTCTTCCATCATTGTCAAATTCAGAACTGATCCTCGTGGGTGTAGAAAGAGGATATTGTATTGTTTTCATATGAGATTATTTTTAAGGTAACTTTAATGTAACTCAACTCTAGATAATCTTTTGATTTTAATAAAGTATTCAGGTATTCTTTTCTCCTTTTCGCTATCGGTGTTATCCTTTGAAATAACTATAGTGTGAAGAATTTTTTTTAATGAAGCTTTTATTTTTTTTTAAAAAAAAATTACTCATCTCTTGAACGAATTTAGTAAAGATATTTAAAAATTTTATTTCGATTCTAACTTTTAAGAATTTAGATTTTCAAATTTGATGTGAATTTAAATCAAACCCATCGTTGTTTTAAAAAATATTTTCACTCTATTAACTAATATTATACATTTTACAAATTGCTCAAAATTGTTATAATTATTTTTCACATGTTTTAGAAATTCCCTCGACAATTTTATTTTGAGCTATATCATGGGCACCAAACTCTGTTTTTTTTTTTCATTTCAATGTCTTATTAAAATTGTTACTTATTGATTTTAGTGATAAACTTAACTTATGTTTTACAAACTTTCAATCAAATTAAAATAAGTACGATCAAAACATAAAAAAATGCAGCTAACGGAAAAGATGATCATTGATGCTCACAACTCTTGCTCGTGTCATATACCCGCCGTGAGCACGACCCAAACACATACGCACATAACTATTCAAGAGATCCTCTGCAAGATTTTAGGCTTACAGAGACCAACTTGTGTGAACAAACCAGTGAACATGAGATTTATTTATGTGAATATGTCATTGTGGTAAATAGCACCTCATTTGTATCATCTATCATTTGGGTAATAGATTTATTGACTAGTTAAAAATCTAGCCCCGTGACACCAGTCAACTGCTTGGCTGCTTCATTGGATAAGTAATAATCGAAATCACAAGTCTTGCATCCTTAACCCATTTATTTCAGCTAAATGAAGATCGTAGCAAATGTTATGATCTAAAGTCTCAACGAGTTCGGTACAGATAACGCTAGTACCAGCTTGTCAATATCACTAAATACAGATGTAATATATGCATTGTTGCATATTTGAAACGACATTTTCCCACATAGTCCAAATGAACGATAAAGACAAGCAACGACATGCTGGCAATAACATAGACAGTGGATTAGAAGTGCCAAATTCAACAACTCTATTGCAGGAAAATAAATTCATGCAGAATTATGAGTTACAGATTATCAAAATTGCGAGGGGACACACACCAACAAAATGTGATGCCGTATCTACCACATCACCAGTTTTTAGACTGCAAGGAAAACAATACGCCGTTTAGAAACAATGAAACATCCACAAAAGGTTACGACATATAATATCAACTTAAACAAATGCAACCAACCTCGATGTTTTTTGAGATTTCCTTCATTTGTTCAGCAAGTTCTTCCCTCTTCTTCGCAGCTGCATGAACCAAAACCGACAATGAAAACCAGAGTTTCTTTCGTTGCCTTTTTGCTGGATAATAGAGGGATAAAATCGCAAACAGAATGTAGAAAAAGACCATGATGGAACCAAGCACATACCCATACTGGAGATGTCCTCCATCTTCTTTGATGTCCTCACGGCAAATCTTTGGAATGCCGGACTGAAAAATAAACAAATAAAATAAGACACTAAAGTAACCCCTCCGTAAGAATCATAGAGCAAAGGTGAAACTAGAAGGAAAAGCAACTTCACATAGATTGTGTAAAACAATGACAAAACTTTCCACAGGCTATTAAAGAATAAAGATCAAAGTGCAATTCTTTATTTGGTTCATAGGAAAAGTTTCTTAGGGTTTTTTACACTGAACATAACATTTCTAATATTAACAAGCCTACCAAATAAAACTAAAATCAGTTTCGGAATCTTTTGAATCTTTGATTATGATTCACAAACTTCAACAAAATATGATCTCAAGCATTTGAAGTGGCATACTACACAAAAGCCACTAATATTTCGAATATATTTAAAACAACAATGGAAGGGGACTGGTTTTGAGGTAAAATCTTCTCAATCCACAGTGCATGACATGTTGCACTATAGATGAAGATATAACTATTAGAAGATTTGCGCATAGAGGCACTCCTGAAACCGATGGGAAACAAAGCAGTCCCAGCAGCTCAAGAAAGAAGCCGCCATAAGTTGCAAAGATTATCCATTAAATCAAGCTATTTTCAAGTCTTCAGTACTCGATTAGAATTATACAAACAAATATTTCAACCATTTTGATCTTGAGAATACTATTATTAAAAAATTCTTATTCCTGGAAAATTCAATCGAAAATAATGAAAAAATATGAGCAAATATAAACAAAAAGAAATCCGCGGAAAAAAAATAAACCTGTTTGCAAGTCTATCAACGACAAGTTCATTGACGACATAAGATATAACTCTGTGCATGAAATTCCCTCCCGCCATGATCAGTTTTCAGAATCTGATATCAAAAAAAATTAAAATCAAAACAAAAATCAGATCAATAAAAGGGAATTCAAATAAACCCTAACTTATTGTTAATCATATAAACGTTAAAATAAAAAAGAATTCCATGTAGAAGATTCAGCATATGGTAATAAAAAGGAAGAAATATGTGATTTTACCGGCCAAAGGAAAACGATGAAGAAGATGCAGCAGGCTCCTTTGTTTGTCGAAGTTGCCTGATTTTTCTCTTCAGGTGGCTGTGGGTTTCGTATCAATTTATAGTTGCAAGCCGCAGGCGCAGAAACGCAGGACCGAACGAGTGTCCCGTTTCCTTTGTTTTAACGGGCCAGTAAACTTTGTCGCCTAAACGGAAAGACCTCAAACTCTTTGGGCTTTTCTATTTTTTTAGATTGTGTAGTTGGATTTATAATTTATTGGAACCTAATTTGAACAAGGAAAATACTTTAATACACAAATTTGTGTAAAGTCTTTTTAATTTTAGGGTTTAGGGTTTTAGGTTAAGATTTAGGGGTTTAGTACGTAGAGTATATAATTTAAAGTTTATGGTTAGAATTTAGAGTTTAGTGTTTAGGGCTTAGGGTTTAGGTTTTAAGTTGCTAGGGTTTATGATTTAGATTTTAAATTTTATAAAAGGATTGTGTAAAAAAATATACACAGCTTGTGCATCGAAATAAAACCCTTTGAACAATATATTTTTTCTTTCAAGAAATTATTTAAAATTTACAAGAGAAATTACTAAAATAATAAATGTTTTTACCGAATATCAATTGGGCTGACAGAATTTATTAGATCAATGTATATTTTTATTAATTACGAATTGGTCTAGCAGGTTAAAACGTTAAATCTTTTAAATAATATCTAGAATAGTGTTTATGTAATGATCTTTTGATCACAGATAATGATCTTGATTTTATACAAGATCTCAAAACAATTCATTAGAGTTTTCAGAGTGAAAGATCTTGGGGAGCTTAAAAATTTTCTTAGTATAAGAGTGGCTAGGTCCAAAGAAGGGATTATATTGACATAATGTAAATATGCTTGGAAACTTGTACAAGATATGAGATTGGAGGGAGCAAAGATATTTTATTCAATTGAAGCGAAGTCTCCAAAATTTAATTTTAAAGTTGACTCAGTCAACAAATAAAATCTCTAAACAAGCGCAAAATAAAGAAAAAGTAAAACAAAAAAGAAATCTCTGGTCTAACACCTTAACAAGCACAAACTAATAGTATTTAAAATAACACATAATCTTGAGTTTTAGACCTATTTTCTTTTCTTAGAATTTCATTTCCCTTCTCTCTAACTATTGAGGGCACTTTCAAGTATCAAACATATACTTTCTTAATTTAAAACCATAAATTCAAACCAACTACTAGTTAGTCTAGCAGAATGAGACGTTAAGTCTTAGGTTAGAGGTTTAAATCCTAATGTTGTGAATATAGAAAACTGGGTTGGAAGGATCGCCACCTCCATATTGAGTTCCTACAAAATTCAATCTGAATTAGTCTGCCAATAAACCGAATACCGATAATTAAACAAACAAAAACAGAAGTTACAGAACCCTCTAAATATTATCCAACTCCATAGCCTAAATACTAATGGCAAACATTTCACTCTTTGCAAGTAAAACTATGATAGCACACTCTAAACTCCAATCACTAAATCCATATTCCCCTGGCAAAACATTAGGAGATCATCTGCAAGTCTCCCTCTCTTCCTTTTTTTCCCTGCAAATGTGCAAAAAGTATATGGTTCCAAGTATCTGGAACTCCGGGCAAGCACCAATGGATACAATCAGCATGTTTCCCTGGGTCTGCTTTTTCCTCAGGAGTCAGAAGCTTTCCCCCAGTTTCCGTATAAATGGATGAATGTGCATCGATTCTGTACATGGAAAGCTGCGTTATATTAAGAACCCAAACTGGGACTTTCATTTTCTTCAGCACACCCGCCGCCACGCCCATCATCTCCTTGTCGGCGCCGCTTCCCCAGAAGTTCTTCTTCTTCAAAGGCTCTGTTTCGTTGAAGCATTTCAACCCATCTTCTCTGCCCCACTCTTTGCTCCTGCAACAATAAAAGATTCCCATGGTTAGCAAAAAAAAATAATTAAGAATGAACAACGTTGTAAAAGGTTAAATTTTGGTTTTGGTTCCTCTACCATGTTTAAAATTTGAATTTAGTCAATGTACTTTAATTTAACATAATATGATATTTTTCTTTCACAATGTCATTATATTTTGGCTAAAATACCCCGGAACTGAGCTAAAGTTGGAGATTGAGGGCAAAATATAAATATTTGAAATGTGATAGACAAATTCATAATTAGTTTAATTTTTTTTAAATTCTATATAAGTGAAAGGTAAAAAAAAGTGGGGAAAGGGCACTGACCATATACAAACCTCCGTACCTGAAAATTTCATAACATTTTTCTTAAAAATAACCCTTCTAACTCGTCATGCTAATATGATTTTTTTTTTGTGCTAGAAGAGATTTTCAAGAAAAGGAGCCGATGTAAACATTCTAACTCGAAAAAGTAATGGTGTTAACAATTTGAAATAACTAATAGCAGTATAAAAGTAAGAGGACCATATCATGTCAAATTAAGAGTATAGTTGCTAAATCTTAAATTTGAGCATAATAGAGGTGACCAAATCAAAATTTGGAAAAGACGAGAACCAGACTTTGTATGTAGAGGGGAGATAGTTGTGAAGAAAACACGTGTCTTGTTGAGATTTATGGTTGAATCGATCCAATTAGCCCATGTCTTCAGACCAACTTTGTAGGCAACCGGTGTTTCCAGCTTTGTATAACCTTCTTCACCATTGGCGAACGAACCCCATCTGTTCTTAAAACACAGAGTGATGTTAGAAATTAAAAGCTTAAACCCAAATAGAATGGCTTTGTTTAAAACTTCTAGGGTCTAATCAGTACATTAACTCTCGTGTTCAACTCGGAAAGAAAATCAATTTTAATTCGGTTATTCTTAACCTAAATTTTATAGTCGAATTTTAATATCTTAATACTTAATTTAAGCAGCTCACGAGTTTATTCAAGCAGAATCAAATTTAAATACATAAATCTTATAAATGAATTCTAATTGTGCTAAACTCAAATAGTTTATCGAGTTAAGCCTGAGTTTCTATAATAATATCAATTGAGATCAAACTGAACTTAAATTTATTAAATGGTGACACATGTAATTATTTAATTGGAGAATTAAATTTATCAAATTCAAATTAGGACTAAGTTGATTTATTATGTAAGTAACGAAGACCAAATGTGTAATTATACAAATTTTCGTTAACTGTCACGCCACCTTCTCATTAGGTTTTAACAAGTGGCTTAATTGACAACATTTCTAGTTGCAT
Source organism: Hibiscus tridactylites (assembly GCA_958450335.1). Lineage (NCBI taxonomy): Eukaryota > Viridiplantae > Streptophyta > Magnoliopsida > Malvales > Malvaceae > Hibiscus > Hibiscus tridactylites. The sequence goes on along the minus strand of OY288267.1, from coordinate 34,627,719 downwards.
GGTCTTGACAAAATTACAAAATTCATAATTCAGTAGTCAAAATAATTTCGACCCCATAATTTAGTGGTCACCAGTATAATTTACCCAAATAATTATTTTACTATATATATGTGTGTATGTATATAACGAGCTAGGACTCGTATTTAAATTTGAATACATAAATCATTGTAAATGAGTTTCAATTGTTTTAAACTCTATTAATTTAACTTTATATCGAGTCAAGTTTAAGTTTTTAATAATATCAATCAAAATCAAAATCAACTATCTCGAATTTTGAATCGAGCTTAAGCTACTCATTTGTCGAGTTTGGCTCATTTCAATTATAAGTTGGGGCAAAGGAGAACTTACAATGTTTTGAGCCTAGGGCCAATCATCCACCAAACATAAGTGTTGAAGGCAAGGATATCAGCTCCTTCCCAGTCTCTTGAGGAATTGGAAACTGAATCAATCTTTATGATTCTCTTCTTTGGTTCTAAGAAATTGAGATCCGTATTGGATTGAACAAGAAATGGAGCCCAATGAAACTCAATAGTTGCATTATATTCCTGAGAAAAAAAAACATTTTAATAGGATCAGGGTAAATATACAATTAAATTGGCCGATTCAATCTCTTCTTATTAAATTTTAACGACTTAATCGATCATTTTGTATAATAACCGAAGCGACCGACTTTTATGATCGTAACCGATTTAACATCAATTAAATCAACATATTCAATTATAATTTTCATAATCAATAACCAACAGATAAGAACGATTTAACCGAATTAACCGTAAAAATCAAGAAATAAATACCTTGGCTTTGAAGAGATTACGAATTCTGCCTCGTTTCATAGATTTCTTTTCGGGAGGAATTGTCCATTCAACCATACAAACGAAAGATTCCCATTGACTTCTTTGGAGGGAATCCCCCACAAAAACCAGCCTCTTTCCTCTAAGTTTTTTAAGTGCAACCTCTGGATCAAATCTACACAGAAAAAGGTTAATTGCATCATGTATCCCTTCGGAGTTATGATCAACATTTTAAATTCATCCGAACTTCAAAATGTTCTGATTAAATCTTTAAAATATTAGTATCTTATCAATCAAGTCAATTCGGATATAATTTGAAGATTCGCAATGCAATTAACTCGTAACAAAATGTTGCTTACTTAGGCAAGTAGCAGTCATCTGGCTGCCATGCCCAATGCCGGTAATCAAACTCAAGCTGACCATTTTTCTCGCAAGAAAATTGTCTCTCGACGTACGGACAACTCCTATCCGTGTACAAAGGCTTGATAGAACGGTTGAACACCCACTTCCCACGAGTAATGTCACATTCTTCCGGTTCGAACTCGAACCTATCGTCGAGGTCGGGGTTTACTAAGATTTTCTCTGCAAAGTGCAACCATATCCGCCAGTTATAAAACAAAACCCTTTCTGCATGAAAAAAAAATCTGTTGAACCACTTACTAGCTTTTACCACAGTACTTGTTCTAGCACAAGATCTAGCTTTGAGAAGAGAATCTGATTCCGCATATAAGAGAGCAATGAAAGCAAAGCAGCAGAGTGTAACTGTGATAATAGAAAGAGGTAGCTTTCCTCTGTATGATTTCATTTTCATCATGACTGTTGAAGGAGATGATGCTGCAAAGCTCATGTTTGGATAGAAAATGCTGAGAAAATATGAGAGCTGGTACAACAGTATGATGGCAACCTTTTTATTTCCTTTTTTTAGTGTTTTCTTGAGTAAGAGTAAAGCTAAAGCTATGGCAGTATAATGGAAGGTAGAGAGTAAGTTCAAATGCTAACATCTGTCTTCTTCCTTGCTGTTGAAGCCTACATGATTTTGATAGCCATTTGTGTCAAATTTAAGGATTTCAAACTAATTAGAGCCTTCATTTTATAGCAGGCATGGATTTAAATTGTAGTTGCAGTCGCGACAGAAAATGTGATATTTTATCGTGGTTGCCCATAATAACAGACAACTATTTTTTAAAATATCAGTTTCGGACGTGCCATTATTGCGGTAACGGACCGCTATTTGACTCCCTAGCAGGTGAAAAAGTTACCAATCATATTGTGTTCCCCGCCATGAGAGAGGAGGCTGAGCCTGATATGGACTGGTGTCCTTGCAGTATATGCGTTGTTATATATCAAACTAACTAAAATGATTTCTTTTAAGGCAGAGAATCAAGCTCTCAACTTTATTGTTTTAATTTCCTTGTCAGTACACAACCAGCAATGCTCTGTGCCGTTCCTGTGCCTGGGATACACGTCCATGGTTTAATTTTTTTTTTCGATATTTGTTATTGTAATCTATTTTTTTAATATTTGTTTTTAAAGTTTATTCTTACAATTTAATTTTTTTCGATATTTAATATTGGTGGTCTAATTTTTGTCAATATTTGTTATTTGGAGTTCCATTTTTCAATATTTGTTATTAAGAACCTAATTTTTTTTAATATTATTATTAGGGTCTACTTTTAAAATTTAATTTTTTTACGATATGTATTATTACAGGCCAATTTTTTTAATATTTATTGTTACGAACAATTCAAAACTTATTATTAGAAACTCAATTTTTAAATCCACCCTTAAACCAACAAACTATCATAAAAAATTGGCCAATTATCAAATTAATATAATGATCACGAAAAGTGTGGTTTACCTAGCACAAGAAAACAACATCATTTCGTGTTAAGTCTGGTACACAAAATCCATCGATGGAGCAGCAGCAGCAGAATGGAGCAAGGAACTCGGGGCAGCAGCAGCAGATCGGAGCAAGAACCTCGGAGCCACAAAGGAAAGGAAATGGTGTTAATCGGATGTCTGGAAATGGTGAGTGGAAAGTCTTTGTAGATAATCTGAGCAAGAGGGTCTCAAGGGGTGCCTTATGGGAGCTTTTCAATCATTATGGTCGAGTGGTTAGAGTCTTTATTCCGTCGACCTTGAACAAACCCAAGTATAGAAACAGGAACTTTGCTTTCGTTACCATGAAAAGCGAAAAGGATATGCAGGAGGTAATTAAAGTCTTCAATAATACATTGATAGATGGAGTTAGGGTTCTGGTGTCAGTTGCTAGATTCCCCTCGCCTCTCAGGGCTGGGAGGGTCTTAGAGCAGTCAAGGGCTAGGCCTGGGGAAGAAAAGAATGTGGGGAAGAGCCCTAGTACTTTCCAGAATCATAGTAAATCGTACAAGGAAGTTCTTCTTAGCAAGGAGGCCCGGAAAGACAAGGATGTAAATGATGCCTCACAGGGGAACGTTTCGAATGATAGTGGGGGAAAGGGTGGAAGTGCACTGAACTTCTTTATTCCAAAGGAGATTCCGGATTGGATTAAAGCTTCTGCAGTAGGGGTGCTCAAAGACAACTTTGGTTGTGAGTTCGTCCAAAAAGCTTTGGAAAATGATGGAATTAGAGTGAAATTGGCCCCGTGGGGATGCATGGTTAATGCGGTCCTGATATCTTTTGACTCGGTTGCAGCAAAAGACCTAGTGTGGAGGGAGAAAAATGACGAACTGAAGTTCTGGTTTGATTATCTTGATAAATCGATCTTTATTGATGAAATTCCGATGGCACTTGTTGCGGTGTCGATTAGAGGAGTGCCTCTTCTCTGTTGGTCTAATGACTTTTTCACAAAGATAGCTAATAGATGGGGAAGGTTGGTTGCCATTCATGAAACTACTAGCGAAAAAGAGGATCTATCCGTCGCAAGATTTGTAATCAGGTGCCCTAGTCAGTTTGATATCCCTACTTCCATCAAGATGAGGGTATTTGGTCGTGAGTATGTCATGGAAATCAAGACCGGAGAACAGTTCTCTTTTTCCGGTGGGAAGGTGTTGATGGAAGATCCTTGTTTGCAATTTGCGGATGTGTGGCCGGAGGTGCCGGTTGGCGGCGAGGGCTTCCATCGGCCGGGGCCTCGACACGATCAAGGGGTGACGGATCAGATTCCTATTGGTCCCCTGGATCAACGTGCCAATAATGAGGATGGCTTTCCCGAGGGAGATGCGCTGAACGTGGCTTCTGGTAATATAGCGGCTGTTGAAGAGACTCATGCAAAGGACACATTTAGCACGTGCGCGGGGCATTCTGAAGGTGGCTTGGGGGATATGGCCCAGCAGTTGCCTCCAGTGGATATTGAGAATGGGCCCATTCGGATTAGCCCATCCATTGACATTGAGAGGTTAAGGGCTGAACCGATTGTCAATAGGCCCCAATCCCATCTTGGTTTAGATAGCCCAAATAATGGTATTTTCCAGGAATATGTAAGTGATTCCCTTGAGCCCAGAAATGGCGTCCCCCAGAGAAGTATCGGGGACGATTGTCCTGTTGAGGGAGGTGCCTCTTTTCTAGATGTGAGCATGGGGGTATTGTCTGGGGCTAATTCCGTTGTTGGGTCGAAAAGGAACCGGGCGGTCAATTCGCCGTCCCTACGGGTCTCCCTTTCTCTAAAGGAGAATTCATCTATCCTAAAAGCTGCATATAGAAGAAAGCTGAGATGTAGGGTGCGAGAGTCGATTGAGAATGAGGACAAGGATAGACTGATTGGGTATGCTTCCAATAGCTCGGCTCAGAAATCTATTCATCTCGAATACATCGAGGAAGCACTGGCGGTGTGGGGAGTAAGTGAATTGCTGGAGGTTTCCTTTGTAGGTGGTCAGAGGGCTTTTGTCAATAAGGTTGCCGAATTAGAGCGGCAGGGAGGTTCCTAAGGCGGCGGGAGTGGTGAGTTTTTCCAGGTTGTCTTTATCTTTAGTTACAATGAATTTGTCCATTATTTGCTGGAATGTGAGGGGCCTTGGACGAAGCGAGAAAATTCGTATGGTGAGAAGGTTGGTGAAGGAGAAGAAGCCGTGTTTTGTTATGTTACAAGAAACTAAGTTACAACTCCTTGATGTCCATAGTGTGCGTAAGTTGGGGTGCCATGATAACATGGATTTTGCTTGGGCTCCTTCGATTGGGTCCGCAGGAGGGTTGCTTTTAGCGTGGAAGTCTGAATTCCTAAGAAACTCGATTCGTATTGTTCGGGAAAGGTTCGTGGCAGTGATTGGGGAAGTTTCATCTGTGCACAAAAGGTGTGGATTCGTGAATGCGTATGGCCCTTCCGCGGAGGCTGAGAAGGCTAATTTCTTCATGGAGCTCTCAGCTTTTCTGGAAGAAATGGACGTTGAGTGGTGCATCGGAGGTGATTTCAATGCGTACCTTGAGTTGGATGAGAAAGACGGGTTTTCCTGGAATTCCTCAAGCATGGAAATCTTTAGAAACTTCATACAAGATTCTCAGTTAATGGATTTGCTGTTGATTGGAGGTCGATTCACGTGGTCGAACAACAGAGACCATCCAACCTTCGTTAGGTTGGATAGATTTTTGGTAAGCCCGTCGTTTCTTCAATTCTTTCCTACTATATCTCAGCATCTCCTCTCGAACTCCCTTTCGGATCATAATGCGTTGCATCTAGTTGAGGCGAAAGTTGATTGGGGGCCTAAGCCTTATCGATTTTTTAATTATCTCTTGGATGAGAAAGGGTTTGATGAAGTAATAGCAAGAACAGTCTGCAGATTCGAGAGGGGTTCGGGCGGTAGTGGCATATTGGGTTTGCTTAGGAGAGCTAAAGAGGTAATAAAAGGTTTCCCTAGGTCAGGGAGTGGAGAGCTTGGCAGGGCTATATCAGAGGTGGAAGCAAATCTGTTAAAGTTGAATCAAAGCATCCAAAATGGTACGGGTCCGGCTAATGCACAGGAGTTACTAATCGAGTATAAAGTCCAGCTCTGGAATCTTATCCGAAAAGAGGAAAGGTTATGGCTACAATTTTCGAGGGTGAGGTGGTTTTCAGAAGGCGACAGAAATACGCGCTATTTTCACTCGGTGGCAACAAATAGGAGGAACAAGAATCAAGTTACTTCAATTTTGCTGGAGGGGGCAAAAACCACTGACCCTGTGAAAATAAAAGAGGGTATTCATGATTTTTTCTCGGCCCTGTACAAAAGGGGTGATACTATTAGAGTGCGAGACATCAATTTAGATTTCTCTCGTCTCTCTCCAATGGAAGCAGAGGTTCTGGAGAAAAGATTCTCGGGGGAGGAAGTATGTGCAGCGGTGTCTTCAATGGAAAGCTCAGAAGCTCCGGGCCCTGATGGGTTTAAATGGCTTTTTTTAAAAAGTACTGGGCATTGTTGAAACCGAAAATTATGGAGTTCTTTGATGATTTCTATGAGGGGGCTGAATGGGACGAGGAGGTGAACAAATCGTTTATTTCTCTTATTCCGAAAACCTCTAATCCGGAGAGCCTTAATGATTATCGTCCCATAAGCTTAGTGAGCAGTATCTACAAAATCCTGTCCAAGGTGCTGTCGAGAAGGCTAAAAGGGGTGTTAAGTTCGATTATAAATGAGACTCAATTTGCATTCGTTGCTGGGAGACAGATTTTGGACTGCGCTCTAATTGCGAATGAAGCGGTTGATTACATTCAGAAGATGAGGTTGAAAGGAGTGATATTTAAAACAGATTTCAGACGAGCATACGATTCAGTTGACTGGAACTTCTTGATGTTAATCCTGGAGAAAATGGGCTTCGGGGAAAGATGGCGCAAGTGGATTCTGAAATTCATTTCGTCTGCAAAGATCGCGGTATTAGTGAATGGGTCTCCCACTCCCTTTTTCTCTCTGGGACGTGGTCTCCGACAAGGGTGCCCGCTTTCCCCGATGCTATTTAATGTCGTGGGGGAAGCCTTGTCTCTTCTAATTAAAAAGGCGGCTAAGATGGGCTTGTTTCAAGCATTTCAAATCGGGAGAGGTGAGGATGCTGTGTCGCTCTCGCATCTACAATTTGTGGATGACTTAATTTTCTTTTGTGGTGCCTCCATCGGGCAAGTAAGAAATATCAGAAGAGTCTTAAGAATTTTTGAAGTGGCTGCTGGATTACAGTTGAACATGGGGAAGTGTCGATTATTTGGTGTTGGTACGGATCAGAGTTCCATTTCGGAATGGGCAGCTATGTTGGGGTGTAAAGTGGGAAATTTCCCTGCTGAATATTTAGGTCTTCCCCTCGGGCCAAGGAGAAACTCTAAGGCCTTGTGGGAGCCGGTGATCAGCAGATTTCATAGCGCACTAGCTGGGTGGAAGGGCTGCAGTTTATCGTACTCCGGAAGGCTTGTTCTTATTAAATCAGTGCTTGCATCCTTGCCCACTTACTATATGTCAATGTTTAAAATGCCGGTTGAAGTGTTAAAAATATTAAACGGCATTATGGCTAGATTCTTGTGGAGGGGTGCTTCGGAGAAGGCAAAGATGCACTGGGTTAACTGGGGCTCCATTTGCAAACCGCTTGAGTTGGGAGGCCTTGGCGTGTGCGATCTTAGTATCTTGAACCGTGCTCTGCTGGGCAAATGGATTTTTAAGTTCGCAGAAAGCTCAGAAAATATATGGAAGAGAGTGGTTTGTGCGAAAGCTAATCTGGCTAGCTCAGAAGTGGTGGTAAAGCCTAAAGTGCATAGACTTGATTCTTGGACTTGGAAATCAGTCAAAGAATCGTTCTTTAAGCTGGATCCTGTGGGTTTGTGCTTCCAAAATAATTCAAGAATCTTGATCGGTGAAGGACGGTCGATCCGCTTCTGCGACGATAAGTGGTTGGGTGATAGGATTTTAAAAGATGAGTTCCCTCGGATTTATGCACTTGCATTAAACAAGGACTGCATGATCGCTGAGTACGGCAGGAAAGATCAATCACAATGGAGTTGGACCATTCCCCTTAGGCGTCAACTCTTTGATTGGGAGTTGGGGCAATGGAATGGGTTGTTGGGTTGCCTAAATAGGTTCTCGTCGGCTGGTGCTTATCGAGATTCGTTGATGTGGAGTGGGGAAGGCAGCGGAGGCTTCACCGTCAAATCCTTTCGAAAAAGCTTTTATTCCGGTCAAACTGATATTGTCGAATGGAGAAAGCTTGTGTGGAGGGGTCTTGCTCCACCTAAAATCGAGTTCTTTTTATGGAGGGTTCTAAAGAATGGTATTCCGGTGAAAAGAAATCTAATCCGACGAGGGGTGCTAGCTGCAGCGGATGGAAGATGTTCCTTTTGTTCTGAGTTTGAAGAATCGGTCGAACATATTTTCCTTCATTGCAGGTTCTCTTGGGCGTTGTGGAAGAAGCTAGCTGGCTTGTGGAATGTGCATCTGGTTCTACCTTTTTCCATTTCTTCCTTTATTCAGGTATGGTTTGAATGTGGAATTGGCAGGTTTGATAAATCAATATGGTATTTTGTCCCTATTGCCACCTTGTGGACGATATGGAGGATGAGAAATGAAATAGTTTTCAAGGATGGAAAATGCGATGCTACGCTTATTTTCTTTCTCGCGAGGTATAGGGCAGCTTGCTGGTTCAAGGCGGTAAATGAGTCTTATTGCATTTCTTTGAATTCCTTGGTAAACGACCTTGTGTTAGGCAATGATATCAGGCAGCAGGTGCCAGTTGTAAATAGACAAGCAATTTGGCTTCCTCCCCCGTCGGGATACTTGAAAATCAATGTTGATGGGGCTGTCTCGAAGCATCTGAATAGGGGGAATTGGCGGTATCATTTCAGACTCGGATGGTGCTTTAGTCGCATCCTTCTCTGAGTCGGTTGCGGATGGGCCACTGGTGTTTGCTGAACTAGAAGCGATGAGGAAGGGACTGCTAATGGCAACGAATCTGCAGAGATGTCAAGGCAGCAGGTTCATATTGGAGAGCGATTGCTCTGAGGCAGTGAAATGGGTCAATAATGACACAGGCTGTCCTCCGTCTCTTCATAGGCTGGTGGAGGAGATATCTACTCTAGTAAGTAGTTTAAAATGTATTGTAAGGTGGATTCCTAGAACTGCTAATATCAAAGCTGAATGCCTTGCCAAACAAGGCATAGGGTAGGTGTATAAGGCTTTTTGGTTGTATAATTTCAGGACTGATTGGGTAGAGTCACATTAATAAAAGGCATTATGGCACTCTTTTCCTCCTTCCGCTACAAGTGTTTCCTCATGGGAATGCTTCGTATGAAGGGGTTTTTTAATGAGGCCAATTCTATCAAAAAAAAATTGGCCAATTATACTTCTTGACAAAAAAAAGATTGGCTTTAATAAAAAATGATAAATGGCATGTTGAGCCTATCAAATTTTATATTTATTCAATTCAACCCCTAATTTATTTAATCTAAAATTGACCCTATTTATTTCTATTTTCATATTTTAGTCCAAAATTATTATATAATATTATAATAGTTAATATATGGGTAAACTACATAAATGACCACCATACTATTAGAAAAGTCGTGATTTGACTACCTTACTTTTTTTCGAAGCAATTAAACAACCAAACTATTTAAATGGTATCAATGTGACCACCAACCGTTAGAGCTTAACGGTAGGATGACGTGGCAGTTAAAAAAATAGGGGTATAATTACACATTTGATCCTTGTTATTTACACATTCTTTCAATTTAGTCCTAATTTTAAATTAATAAAATTAATTAATTATTTAATTAGATAGTGACACGTGTCAACACCTTATTGGAAGACTTTAATTATTTATATTTGATTTAATAAATTTATTTCCCTCCTCCAATCAGATGGTGACACGTGTCACCACCTATTTAAAGGAGAAAAAATGATTTCAAGCAGTATGCTTGTCAAGGGAATTGAACCTAGGCAGCAAAGGGTAATTGGCAGCACCATAACCACTGCGCCAAACCCAATCTTGTGTTTAAGTTTACTCCATCCGATATATATTGCTTACTTTTTTTTACATTTATTCTTTTAATTCATCATATATAATCATCGAACTAATTTCACATATATAATACTAAATGGTAAACCATAAACCCTAAACCCCAAAACAAAATGCTAAACCCTAAACCCAAAACTAAATGTTAAACACTAAACCCAAAAAACTAAATACTATACTTCAAACCCCAAACCCTAAACTCTAAACTCTAATTTCATGATCATCGAATTTATTTCACATAATAACCCTAAATTTTAAATTTTAAATGTTAAACCCTAAACCCTAAACTCTAATTTCGTGATCATCGAATTTATTTCACATAATAACCCTAAACCTTAAATTCTAAATGCTAAACCCTAAACCCCAAACACTAAATACTAAAACCCTAAACATTTATGGTTAATATTTAGGGTTTGTAGTTTAAGTTTAGCATTTAGGGTTATTTATATGAAATTAATTTGATAATTATATATGTGAAAATAGTGTTTAGGGTTTGGGGTTTAGAGATATATATGTGAAATTAATTCGATGATTATATATGTTGAATTAAAAGAATAAATGTAAAAAAATAAGCAATATATATCTAAGGGAGTAAATTTAAACACAAGATTGGGTTTGGCGCAGTGGTTATGCTGCTACCAATTACCCTTTGTTGCCTAGTTTAGATTCTCTTGACATGCATATTGCTTGAAATCGTTTTTTCTCCTTTAAATAGGTGGTGACATGGAGGAGGGAAATACATTTATTAAATTAAATATGAATAATTAACGTCCTCCAATAAGGTGTTGACACGTGTCACTACCTAATTAAATAATTAATTTATTTTATTAATATAAATTAGGATTAAATTGATAAAATGTGTAAATAATAAGGATCAAATGTGTAATTATACCAATTTAGTTTAACAGTCCCGTCAACTTTTCTGTTATTTTAAACAGCTATTGGTTACATTGATACCATTTAAATAGTTTGATGGTTTAATTGCTTCGAGAAAAAGTACGGTGGTCAAATCGCGACTTTTCTAATAGTATGACGGTCATTTATGTAGTTTACCCTTAATATATTAATACCATCCAACCTCTTTGGTTGTTTAATCAAAGAAGACAGTCCCTTGGAGGTAGATGCAACATGTTTTTCTGCTTGAACTAATAGCAGAGTGATTGCTAAACCAAAGTCATAAAATAATAACTTACCTTCCACTTCTTAGCTCTATCGTCCTACATCTCCCCGCTATTCGGATAAACGACGATGACCTTCGTCATCAACTGGAATAATGTGTGGTTACGATTAGAATCAATAGTTTATCACATTACATATAACTGTTGCTTGAAATAATTTACCTCCTTAAATTTGCAGAGAACGCTTTCAATGAAATGGGGAGCTGCACAATTTATTCCAACTGCATTTATGTTGGTGCTCTTGTTTAGTACATCGAATCACTCCTTGAAACTCTCTCCGAATGGGGCATTCTCGCCATCGACGAAACTGAAGCAGATCCACGATGGAATTTGACTGTTTTCTCCAGATGGTCTTAAAATAGATTTGATCCATGATGGTTAAACATAAAATGCATTCACTAACCACATTTTGAAACAAACATACAATCATTAAATAGAAGGAAGAACGAACCTGAGCTTCGAATTTATTTGAAATGGTCTCAAAGGCGAGCAAATTCGGACCTGCTTGAACGAGAACTTGTAGTCAGCGCCGGTGAAAATCTTTCAGCTTATCAAGATTTACATCCAGTCCATAATACCCGCTGAAAGAAAGACATAGCACGTTCGAATAATGTAATCATGTTAAGCAAATGAAACATGTCTGATGTCTGAAAAATCTTTTCAATTTACATAAATTTCCCCCAACATGTATTCAGAACCATCAGCCATATATGCTCCATAACTTCCGATCGAGGTTGCTACCAAAGCTCGGTTGTAGCGGTTCCCCGGAACATTTCGTGTACTGTCCCAGAACTTATGAAAATAGATATAAATAGGGTTAATTTTAGATTAAATAAAAAAATTAGGGGTTGAATTGAATAAATATAAAACGTGAGAGACTCAATATGTCATTTATCTTTTTTTATTGAAGCCAGACTCAATTTTTGGTCAAGAAGTGCTACATGGCGCGACCGAATTTTTTTTCTTCTAACGGAAGTTATAGACAAGGGCCAACAAAGGTCACGCAAGGGACAAAACGTCTTAAAGGTCAACTCGAGAAAAAGTGCATAATTTAGGGGGCAATGCAATCATTAAGTCAAAAATTAATTATGCCTTTGACTTCGATTAAAATAATCAATCTATCCCCTCTGACACATCATCATTCCATGTGTACTGTCATATCATTATTATTGACTACCACATCAACATCATAGGCCGTCACGTCTGCACTGGAACGATTAATATCAGTCAAATGGTTAATTTGATACAATTTATGAACTAAAAAGTATAATTGGGTGTGTTTTTTGTCGAGAGATTAAATTGATTTTTAGATGAAATTCAGGGAAAAATACTTTTTTAGTTATTTATTTAAATCTAATTATATAAAAGATTAATATTTGATGTATTGAATTTAATAGGGAATTTTTTCTATTTCAAAATGATTTTGTCTAATTTATGCTTGCGGCAAAGGTTAATGAGCATTTAATGATCTTGAAAAAAATGTAAACAGTGTTTTATTTTTTTATGGGTTTTGTTATATATAAGGTTGTGTATAAGAATTACTAGATTCATATCATTAATGGTTATTTTATTTTTTAATGAAATTTATTAAAATATAATTAATTATATTTCTAAAAATTAAATATGATTAATTTATGGTGTTTAATAAAATTAAACCTTAAATCTTAAGCCATAAACCCTAAACCCTAACTCTAACCCTAAACACTAAGCATTTGTTGGGATGTGTGGGGCTCGATTCGATCAACCAATTATGCTCACCAAGTGGTGGAGAGGTGGATATTTGGGTGGAAGGGTTGTGGAAGCTAGAAAGATTAAAGACACAATGATTTATAGTGGTTCGGCCTTCTAACAAGCACCTACATCCACTACCTTAGCTTCCCACTAAGGATTTCACAATCAATCCACTAATTGATTCGTCCCCTTTTCTAGGATTAGGAGGAAACCCTTACAACCGATCAAGCTTCTACCCAAGCCTTGATCAAAACCCTCTTTTACAAAGAGAAAAATGAAAGCAAACTTAAACCCTCTAATAGGTGTTTGTTTGCACAATTAAGCACTCACCCAAAACCTAAAACACTTGAGCAAATCTGACAATTTTGGCTCACTAGTGTTTGTCTATACAAGAAATGACACTTTAAGCACTAAGACAATTTCTTGATCATTTGTTGATTGACAATTGAAGCATTAGTCTTCTCTTGATGCTTGGAGGTCCCTTTTATACTCCCAATTGAGTTTATAGCCGTTTAGGACCGTTGGGGTTGAAATAGAGTCGTTGGAGCCTTTAATTCCCTCCATAAATGCAGTTCTGCAGCTCCCCGTTTCGAAACGCACGAAGCCGTTTCGAAACACCCTCAATATAGAAAGAGCCGTTGCAGTCTGTCAGGGTACCCGTTTCGGAACACCCCCTTGCCGTTTCGGAACGCGTATCGGAACGCTATAAGCCCGTATCGAAACGACCTACATTTAAAAGTTAGTTGGGAAAGAGCCGTTGGGGTTTATGACCGTTGTGGTCAGTGCCACGTGGGCGTATCGAAACGGCCTAGCCTGTTTCGAAACGCAGGCCCCGTTTCGATACGAGTATCGAAACGTTTTGGCCACTGGAGGCACCTGTTTCGAAACGCCCTAAGGTGTTTCGAAACACTTGGTCAGTTTTGTGAAAATTGGCCTTTGAAAACATGAAAAACCTTTATGAAAAATTCCTTAAATATTATTTCAAGTTGTTTGGACTTTGGAAATGTTTTAAATACTTTTTAAATCAGTCCAAAACATTTTTCAATTATTATATCAAAACATTAGTTCTACAATCTCTCCCTTTTTGATATAATAAAACCACTTGAAAAATTGTTTGGAATTCTCCCCCTTTAACTTTAAAAAGTGAATAAGAGATTAAAATTTTAATTCACATAAGGCTCCCCCTTATTCATTTGAAAATTCAATTTTTCAAACCATTTCTCCCCCTTTTTGTTATATCAAAAAGATTTAAAACATTAAGTTCAAAAATAACAATAGAGGTAAAAATTTGACAAAAGTAAGAATTTGGTTTTAAAGTGGCTCCCCCTTACTTAAAGCATCATTGAAATGTTAGTCCAACATATATGATCATCTAGTTGAATTAAATAGAAAATAAGACAAATAAACTCAAAAACAACTAGAAATTTTACCAACACTTGAATCCAAGGGAGGATGTGAAGCCTTCCTTCTTCAAGTGTTCTTCCTTGTGTGTATGGAGCTCCCCCTCAATGTTTGACTTGTTGAACATCTCCATCACACCTACAATAGACAATCAAGTAATTTTTGGTATCCAAATTGCTTTGGATCCATAAACGTTAGTTGCACAAAATTTAGTCCCCTTAGGAATCCATTTTTCAATTTCATCCTTTTTAGTTGAAGTATTAAGTCCTTTTGGGACCCAAACACTTCTAAAACATTTACCATTTATAAATCTAGGGGCACTAGATTGTCTAACATAAAAGTTTGATTTTCCAAAATTGTTTTTCTTTTCAAGCTCTTTGGAAATCAAATCTTTTTCTTCTTGAACTTTTTGAAGCAATTTTTGTAAATCAAGACATTTTAACTCAAACTCTTCAAGTTTTGCTTCAAGTTCAAGTTTGGTTTTAGAAAGCAAATCATTTTGAATTTTTAACTTTGAAATCAATTTATTGTTTTTCAAAATGTGGCTTTTAAAATCTAAAACCAAATCATCATAGGCATCTTGTAATTTATCAAAAGTGTAAGAGCATGAAGTAGATGAATTAGAAGTTACCCTTGAATCTTCTTCGATGGCCATAAGGCAAAGGTTGGCTTGTTCATCGTCGGTGGAGTCCTCATCACTCCAAGTAGCCAATTGTGCCTTCTTCTTATGGCTTGAAGTGCTTGCCCTCTCCTTTCTTTTAGGTTCTCGTTCAAGCTCTCTCAAGGCTTTCTTCATGAAAGGGGCACACTTCTTGAAGAGATGAACTATCTCTTCATCTTCATCCTCCTCTTCACTTGTGTAGACATGATGGCAAGTGGAGGATTTGAGAGCCATGGCACTTGCATTGATGCCAAGCCCTTTGATTTTCTTCTCTCCCATAGCTCTTATTTCTTCCCTCTTCTTCTCATCCTCCTTGTTCTTCTTCATGATTTGATGAGTAAGAAGTGACCTCATGAGTTCATCAAGCTTCAAAGTCTTCAAATTTTTGGCTTCGATGATGGCGGTCCTCTTTGAGTCCCAAGACTCGGGAAGTGAGTAGATGAGCTTTCGAACAAGCTTCTCTTCCGGGATGGCTTCTCCAAAACCTTTAAGACCGTTGGTGATGGTGGAGAATCTATCAAACATCTTCTCGATGTTCTCTTCCAGATCCATTTTGAAGCTCTCATACTCCAAGGTTAGGAGCCCAATCTTGGTCTCCTTGACTTCGTTTGTCCCCTCGTGTGTGACTTCAAGCTTGTCCCATACCTCCTTGGCACTCTCACAAGAAGACATCTTCTCATAGATGGTTGGGCCAAATGCACAAAACAAGATGTGCAAGGCTTTGCAATTAAGCTCCATCTTCTTGCGATCATCAGCACTCCACTCCGCTTTACTTCTTTTAGGCACGAACGGACCATCTTCAACTACATCCCATAGCTTGTAATCTCTTGACTTGATGAAGAACTTCATCTTTGTCTTCCAATGGGCATAGTGAGCTCCGTCAAAGAAAGGCGGTTTGTCGATTGATTGTGCCATTGAGCTGGTTGATGAAAAAGTGATCGAGCTTGCCGGATCTTCTCAATAGGATGTGAATCCCCTTCGATTGAGCCAAGCTCTGATACCAATTGTTGGGTTGTGTGGGGCTCGATTCGATCAACCAATTATGCTCACCAAGTGGTGGAGAGGTGGATATTTGGGTGGAAGGGTTGTGGAAGCTAGAAAGATTAAAGACACAATGATTTATAGTGGTTCGACCTTCTAACAAGCACCTACATCCACTACCTTAGCTTCCCACTAAGGATTTCACAATCAATCCACTAATTGATTCGTCCCCTTTTCTAGGATTAGGAGGAAACCCTTACAACCGATCAAGCTTCTACCCAAGCCTTGATCAAAACCCTCTTTTACAAAGAGAAAAATGAAAGCAAACTTAAACCCTCTAATAGGTGTTTGTTTGCACAATTAAGCACTCACCCAAAACCTAAAACACTTGAGCAAATTTGACAATTTTGGCTCACTAGTGTTTGTCTATACAAGAAATGACACTTTAAGCACTAAGACAATTTCTTGATCATTTGTTGATTGACAATTGAAGCATTAGTCTTCTCTTGATTCTTGGAGGTCCCTTTTATACTCCCAATTGAGTTTATAGCCGTTTAGGACCGTTGGGGTTGAAATAGAGTCGTTGGAGCCTTTAATTCCCTCCATAAATGCAGTTCTGCAGCTCCCCGTTTCGAAACGCTCGAAGCCGTTTCGAAACACCCTCAATATAGAAAGAGCCGTTGCAGTCTGTCAGGGTACCCGTTTCGGAACACCCCCTTGCCGTTTCGGAACGCGTATCGGAACGCTATAAGCCCGTATCGAAACGACCTGCATTTAAAAGTTAGTTGGGAAAGAGCCGTTGGGGTTTATGACCGTTGTGGTCAGTGCCACGTGGGCGTATCGAAACGGCCTAGCCTGTTTCGAAACGCTGGCCCCGTTTCGATACGAGTATCGAAACGTTTTGGCCACTGGAGGCACCTGTTTTGAAACGCCCTAAGGTGTTTCGAAACACTTGGTCAGTTTTGTGAAAATTGGCCTTTGAAAACATGAAAAACCTTTATGAAAAATTCTTTAAATATTATTTCAAGTTGTTTGGACTTTGGAAATGTTTTAAATACTTTTTAAATCAGTCCAAAACATTTTTCAATTATTATATCAAAACATTAGTTCTACAGCATTAAACCTTAATCCTAAGCCATAAACTATAAACCTTAAAATCATACATTAACCATAAACTCTAAGCCCTAAAACTTAAACACTAAACCTAAAAAACCATAAACCCTAAAAACCATAAAAATACAACAATCCTAAAACCCTAAATAATAAATCCTAAAACCTAAAATTATAAATTATAAACAATAAACCCTAAAATTATAAATTATAAACCCTAAACACCTAAACCCCGTTACATTATTATTAATTACATTAAACACCCTGAATCAATGATATTTAATATTTTAGGAATGTAATTAATTACATTGTAATAGAATCTATTAAAAAGTAAAATAACAATTAATGATAGGAATCTAGTAGTTTTTATACACAACCCTTAGTGTTGTGTATAAAAAAAATCTATTATTTATTCCTTATTTTTTTAAATTGAATCCACTAATTTTATTAAACGAGAGAATATCTGAAATTACAATGAAAGTTTACCACTAAGTAAACGAACATCTAAATTCAGATACAAACCCAAAAACTAAATTAGCGGCTTTAGATCATAATAGGACCATACAAGAACAGGTAAGAACATAATTCAAAGACTCGAAACAAAAGACGGATACAAACATCCCCAAATCGACGATGATAGGTAAAACCATCAACAAACAACATTGACAAATGCATATTACAGTGAACGTACATTGACAAAAAGGTCATTACCACAACTCAATCGCGAATAAACGATAGATGTAATCGCGTATCCGAATCTGATTCAAGGGCCCGAGACAGGGAGATCAACAACATAATAAAAGGAGCGCCATCTTGATCAGACGTGGCGACGTCAGATCCAACCCTGATAGAAAACAAATAACAAAAAAGCGTGCCAAAAAGTAGAAAAACGTACCAAACGGTAGAAGAAAACGTGCCATGAAGACAGATTTATTAAATTAAAATACTGAAAAATAAAAGAACGAAACAAACAAATAAAAGTGAGCGGCCGACGGTCGACAAAACAACCCTAAAGTAGTTTCCGCCGCCGGCCTTAGTTTAAACCAAAATGAGAGAGTGTCGGCCTTATTTAATAACCATAAATTTTAGACCATAAAGCATAATTTGTAAACCCTCATTTAACAACTCTAAACTATAAAATAACACACCCTTAAGTATAAAATAATTATATGGTAAAATAGCACGAACCAACTTATCTCAGTGGTTAAGAGAACTGTTGTTGTTCTTAGAGGTCACGGGTTTGAGCACCAACAACTGCCAGGGTGATTGAGCATGCATTGTCAAATAGTTGAGAGTATATTCAAAACAAATATTACTTGTAATTTACCTTAGCTTTCAAAAAAAATTCTATAGTAAGATTGGTTTGACCCCTAAAATTTATACAATTTATTGTTGGCCAGCTCTAATTTAAAAAAAATTCTAAATGATCCACTCAATAAAAAATTGTTAAGTTCTTCTACCATAGATAACAATCCTTTCACACATGTATGTCTATTTTAGGCTTTAGATGTGTATGTTTGGAGTTTATAATTTTTTAAATTTAAGATTTAAGTTTTAAATTTTATAGTTTAAATAAAAAAAATTGTGTGATTTTTTTACGCAACATGTGGTCGAGCAATATATCATATATATGCGAATGTGATTTGGCAACTATTTTGAATTTGCGAAATCTAGTTAGATTTGTGGATTTCTAAATACTTTTTGGTAAAATTGTTACCGAAATCGTGTTTGGGAGGTCTATTATTGCCTTGAAGGTTGATATATGCCCTTTATTATTGCAGGTGTATTAAACAATAAAACATCATTACAAATTGTTCTTCTTACAGCCGGGACTGCTTTATTATTGCCCCCATGTGAAGACAAAGATCTTATAATATAAAGATCATACAAGTAACAACCATATCATACATAAATTTATCCGATATATTATATTTTAGGTCTAATATTCCCTCAGTCCCTATACTTTACAGAGTTTTGAAATGCAATCCATTTATTTATTTTTTGTTTAATCACCTATATTCAATCAATTGACTAACTAATTCGACTTAGATAGTGTAAAGGCCTATTATGGGGATATTATTTCAATCCAGTTTGCTCCATTCATACTGTTAAGATTCAAAACTTTGACGTTGTTTGTTGGATATGGTAATTAGGTTAACAAGCACGGGAGAATATTGATTCAAAGGGATGATGTATTCATTCATAACATGTGTTTAAATACACAAGCAAAGGAGTGACAGCTGGTGTTGCCAGCACAGCAGTTTGTTATACAAAATAACAGAAAATTATAACAGCCAATGATTGCTAATAATTGTTGCTGCAGTGAGGTGTTGACAGCCTGCTCTTCTAGAAGGATTGTTGTAAATGTATTAACATCACTCCTACTTTTCGGTCTTCTGAAAGACTTCTTCGATTGAGACGACATTGAGCCGGCGTCGAAACAGTGTGAAGAAGGATGTGGAAAAGGGCTTGGTGAAGCCATCAGCAGTCTGAAAGGGCGCTGGGACATAGTTGACAACTAAATCCTTGGATGTCACCTTCTCGCGTATGAAATGAACGTCTAGGTCGACGTGCTTTGCTTGTGCATGGAATACATGATTAATGCTTAGGGCAACAGCACTTGTACTATCACTCCAAATGATTGGAGCTTTTGGTTGGTTGATGTCGAGATCATGCAGGAGTGTACGTAACCAGGTGATTTCTGATGCAGTGTCAGCAATACTTCGGTATTCAGCTTCCATGGTGGACCGTGAGACCACCTTTTGTTTCTTAGATGTCCAAGCAACAAGGTTATTACCAAGATAAACGCAATTGCCCGTGGTAGAACGTCGATCATCCGGGCAGCTTCCCCAGTCAGCATCTGCGAATGCAACAAGTGATGTGGGTGGAGTAGATGGTCTGAATACCAAGCCAAAATGAAGAGTAGCAGAAAGATAACGGAGGATGCGTTTCACAGCAGCAAAGTGTCATTCACAAGGATGATGCATGTACTGGGCCACACGATGTACACTATATGTAATGTCGGGGCGAGTGTGGCAAAGGTAGAGAAGAGAGCCAACAATACTACGATAGCCTGAGGCATCTTCAATAGGTGAGCCAGCATTTTGAGTCAAAGTATCAGAGGGAAGCATTGGTGTTGAGGCACCGTTGGCTTTGTCCATTTGTGAACGAGAGAGCAATTCGGTAGTGTACTTCTTCTGACATAGAAATAGATTGGTGGATGTTCGACTAACTTCAAGTCCAAGGAAGTACTGGAGAGCACCTAGATCCTTAAGAGAAAAATGTGTAGCAAGAAGGGACACAACATTGTCAATTGAAGCAGTCGAGCAGCTGGTGATTACTATGTCATCTACATATGTAAGAACATATGTGATAGTGTTGGCTGAATGTCGAATGTATAAGGAAGTG
The DNA here is from genome assembly GCA_958450335.1 of Hibiscus tridactylites. NCBI lineage: Eukaryota > Viridiplantae > Streptophyta > Magnoliopsida > Malvales > Malvaceae > Hibiscus > Hibiscus tridactylites. The sequence continues at coordinate 34,607,524 of OY288267.1, read as the reverse complement.
TCTGCACCTGAGCTTCGAAAGCCAGCATTTAATAAGCAATCGCGAAGCTTGGAATTCCAGCTGCGAGGTGCTTGGCGTAAGCCATATAGAGCCTTGTGTAATTTGCACACAAGCTTCGAGCCATCAGGAGCAAAGGACTCAAAACCTGGAGGCTGAAGCATGTAAACATCCTCTTGAAGGTCCCCATAGAGGAAGGCATTGTTGATATCGACATGTTTCAAGGGCCAGTTGTTTGTAGTGGCAACAGAAAGAATCACATTGATTGTGTGGAATTTGACCACGGGACTGAAGGTGTCAACAAAGTCAGTGCCTGGAAGTTGTGAAAAACCTTTAGCAACAAGTCGGGCTTTATGTCTGGAGATGGAGCCATCTGCATTGTGTTTTAGCTTGAAGATCCACTTACATCCAACTGGGATGCAGTCTGGTGGAGGTGGGACAAGGGTCCAGGTGCCATGTTGTAATAAAGCATTGTACTCAGCAAGTGTGGCTTCTTTCCAATCTGGTGATGCAAGAGCCTCAGTGACTGTAGTAGGAATACCATTTGTACTGGTTTCAGTAAGGTATAATTTTGGTTTGAAGATGCCGGCTTTGCTGCGGGTTATCATGGAGTGGGATGGAAGAGAGGTGATATTGGAATCAGTGTTGGGAGTGGGGTTGGTTACAGTGGGAATGGGGTTAGGACTGATTGTGTCAGGGTTGGTATCTATATTTGAAGGGGAGGAGAGGGGAGGAAATGAGCCAAAGGTGATGGGTGGTATGGGAGAGGTGGAATGTCTGGTTGTAGGATTAGTATGAGGGGATGAAGATGGGAAAGGATGTGTACTTGGAGGAGATGGTATAGTAGTTGCAGGAGAAGATGAAGGTGGTGGAGGATCAGTATTTGTTGTAGTAGGGTCAGTGGGAGGGAAGGGTATGTCTTGGGAGGAAGAAGAAGGTGTAGTAGAGGGAGGGTCTGATGAAGTGATTGTGGGATGAAGTAGTTGATTAACAGTGGGGATAGTTGGTATGGGAAGGTGAGAATGAGGAGTATGAGTAGATGGCTTGGGAATTAAGGCAAAGGGGAAGGTAGCTTCATCAAAGGTGACATGCCGGGAAGTATACACTTTGCCATTAGGAGCCAGACATAGATAGCCTCGATGATTTGGGCTATACCCCAAGAAAGTAGAGGGTGACGAATGATAGTCAAGCTTGTGCTGCTGAAATGGTCTGAGGTGAGGAAAACAGAGGCATCCAAAAACACGAAGTGTATCATAGGTGGGCTTCCTGCCAAATAGCTTTTCAAATGGGGAGAGATTGCCAAGTACCTTTGTAGGTAAGTAGTTGATCAATCGAACAGAAGTGGTGACTGCAAATGACCAATAGTTGGAGGGAATTGAAGCCTGAGCAAGGAGTGTAATAGCCAATTCAAGTATGTGTCGATGCTTTCTTTCAGCAACTCCGTTTTGCTGAGAAGTATGGGGGCAAGTTATTCGATGAAGAATACCAGAGGATTGAAGAAAGTTGGTGAAGCTTCGAAATTCACCACCCCAATCACTTTGAACAGATTTAATGGTGGTGTCAAACTGAGTCTGGATCATTTTAACAAATGCCTGGAAGGCTGGAAGGGCTTGAGACTTGGACTTAAGAAGATAAAGCCAACAGTGTCTGGAATGTGCATCAATAAAGGATATGTAGTAGTGGTATCCTTGTGATGCAGTGTGAGCAGGCCCCCATAGATCGGTATATATAAGCTCAAATGGTTTCTCATAGATGCTTTCAGAGGAAGAAAATGGCAACTTGTGATGTTTGCCCATTTGACAAGCAATGCAAAGAGGTGTAGCAGAAACATCTTCATTAGATATAGGAACATTACAAGCTCGAGAAACTTTGAGCAAAGTGTCATGGGATGGATGACCCAATCTACGATGCCATAGTTGATACATGTTGCTAATTTTACTGACATGATTAACCTCAATCGGATTATTACAAACTGTAGAAATAGATGAACTAAAGCGGTATAAACCAGCATCTTCAACCCCAGTAAGTAGCACAGTCCCAGTTGCTTCATCACGAACCACACATGAATGTGCATGAAACTCCAGAAAAACCTTGTTATCCTTAGCAAGCTTGGACACCGAAACCAGATTTTTTGTTATGCTAGGAACGTGCAAAACATCATTCAATAATAGAGTACGCGAGCAAGGAGAAGAATTCAATGAAGACTGACCAAGATGAGTAATAGGTAGTGAAGCACCATTACCAACCATAATCTTACCAGGGCCTGTATAATCAGAACTGTGGGTGAGAGCTGAAGCATCAGGGGAGACATGATGAGATGCACCCGAATCAGCAAACCAAGGGCTAGGTGTGGTGGTGAGATTCACTTGAGGAGCAGATCCAGGAGAAGAGGCATTGGGCGAGGGCTTAGAGCTGTAGGATGCTTGACCAGAATCAAATGTGCACAGATTGACATTAGTAGGTTCAGGTGAGGAGGGTTTGGAGTTGTCTCTGGCTGTGACTCCTGCAAAGTTTTCATCGAATCTGTGCCAGCAGCGGTCAACTAAGTGACCAAGTTTTCCACACAATTGGCACTGAAGTCTTGGGCGTCCAAAACGACCATGACCACGAGAGGAAGATGGGGCACGATAGTTGCGATCAGCAAGGTTGGGAGAACGATTGTCACGAGAGAATTGTTGAGCCTGGGCAAGGTTGATACTGGAGGAAAAATCAGATAAGGTATTGAAGCTAAGAAGTTGCGTTTCAGCATCAAAGAGGACAGAAATGGCAGCATCAAGAGTGTAGGGTTGCTGGCTAGAGGTGATTATGGCAACGAACGGTCGATAATCAGCTGGGAGGCCATTTAGGATAGTGGCAATTTTCTCAAGATCCGAGATGGGGCTACCACAAGCTGCAAGAGAATTTGCAATTTCCTTGACCTGAGCAACATAGGATCTCATACTACTGTCACCCTTCTTCAAGGATCGGAGTTTGTAGTGCAGGCTCATTACAGTGGTGGTGGATCGACTGGAAAAATAACGTAAAATTGTAGCCCAGATCTCAGCAACTGTATCAGCTTCGACGAACTCAGAGAGGAGATTCAAGCTAATGGTGGACAGTAACCAAGAGGCTAATGCACTGTCTTGGGCAATAAAAACTTTATAGGCTTCGTTTTCAGTGGTAGTTCCATTGGCAGCAGTGATGGTTGCAGGAGGAGGCTTCAAGGCGCCGGTAAGGAGCTTCTCAAGACGAGAGCTGCGAACAACCAAGAGAACTTGTTGTTTCCACATAAGGAAATTAGATTCATCGAGGATGAGGTTGATACGTTTATTGGTGAACAGGGTGCTGAACTGACTGGTGTTGGATGAACCAGAGGGTGGTTCATCATCAGAGGGTGGAGGTTCAGTGGTGGAAGGCATGGCGGAAGGATTATGGGAAGATCCCAGGAAGGTTGGCGATTGATACCATGTTGGATATGGTAATTAGGTTAACAAGCACATGAGAATATTGATTCAAAGGGATGATGTATTCATTCATAACATGTGTTTAAATACACAAGCAAAGGAGTGATAGCTGGTGTTGCCAGCACAGCAGTTTGTTATACAAAATAACAGAAAATTATAACAGCCAATGATTGCTAATAATTGTTGCTGCAGTGAGGTGTTGACAGCCTGCTCTTCTAGAAGGATTGTTGTAAATGTATTAACATTGTTTGAGGGATTCAAAGCCTCATTCCGTTAGACCAATCATTGATTGATTAATCCATCTATTTTTCATTCCACGAAGTCAATCCTTCCATTTATGTAGCATTATCAATTGATTAAATTTAATTAATTTAATTTTTAAATATTTAAATCACATTTTTTTAATATTTGGGTGTAATTACATGGTAGTATATGTTATTTATTCTTAGTCTTTTGAAAACGTCTATACATTGTGCATACTACGTTGCTCGAACCCAAATCACTTAGAAAGAACAACACTATCCTCTACTACTAGGACCACTCAATGGGTTCAAAATGTCACATATTTAAACTTGAGTAAAACATATTAATAATCATATCGATTGGACTTTAATTTGCAAATTAGAATAAGATTTCAAGAAATATAAAGAAAAAAAGACTAAATTTCAATAGTTAAAGCATTGCAGGGTTTGGGATCAGAATTAAACAAATTATTATTACATTTTAATTATTAGGAATGCCACGGCGAGATAAACATTGATTACGACCATTTCGGGTTAAAAATGTCATATTCTAGTGCCCTGTTTGTTAACAGAAGCTTAATTGGGCGCTTCCGTTCCGTTTATTGATTCGCTGGTTTGACCGGTTTATAACTCATTTTGACCTTTTCATTTCTCTCTTTTTTTCAATAAATCAGCCTCAATCATTCAACGAATTTCTTCAAAAAATCAAAGAATAATCGATCAAATACTTGTTGACGATGGAAACCGGATCTTCTTCTAGTAATTTCAAGCTCTACGATCGACTAGAATTGCTGGAATATGATGATAGGTTAGTGGTCAAATCCCTCGAATCTCCCGGTGAAGGCTTTTCGATTTGCCGCCGTCAAGGAAATATCGCGCCGCTCTCCGGCAAGTTCTTTCCCCTCCTTTTGTTTTGGTTTTGTTTCCATTGCTGGATTCTTAAGCTTTGTTTGGAAATTGGAGTGGCTTGTATTTTAAGGTTCCCGATCGCGCCATATTTTGTTCTGTTTGTTTTTATGATGTTGATTACCGATAGCGTAAATTTTAGCATTTGCAGATGAAGTCTTGGTGAGTAGATTTCTCGTAAATGAAATGGATTATTAGTTACTTTATGAATCAGGATGTAGACGATTGATTTCGTTATCATTAGGGAAGTATTTCCTTTTTTTTTTAAAAGTTTTATTGTCCACGACTTCGATTGAGAGTTAATGTTTAATTATTTTTTTTTGGCTTTTGCAGAGGCGTCTTCTTCTGGAAAACCATCCAAAACCTCTACCATTTATGGCGTGGCTGGAACAATTAGATTGCTTGCAGGTTCAACATTATTAAATTAAATTAAATCATTTACTTTTGTTGAGTGTGTTTGTGTCATATAAAACTGAAGTCAGTTTTTTTTTTTTTTAATTCTTCATTCGTTTATACAGGAACATATGTACTTGTAATAACTTCGAGAAAGGAAGTTGGGAGTTTTCTAGGGAAACCTGTCTACCGGGTTGAATCTATGAAATTCCTGGCTTGCAATGAGGCTTTGAGGTTTTCCAATTCTCAAGAAGTAAGATTCTTATTCTTGTCTTTAAAATGTTTATTTAGACATCTAATGCGATGCTTAATATCAACCCTTCTTTATAAAATTATGTTTTACCTTAATTTGAGCAGAAAAGAGACGAGGCTTACTTCATGACTCTGTTGAAAACAGTTGAAGCAACTCCTGGATTGTACTATTCATATGAAACAGATATAACAGTGAAGTAAAATCTTTTGCCGTGCAGTCTGCTTTCTGGTTATATAAGTTTGGATTATTAAGTTAATATACATTTGATTGTGTATACCAGCTTGCAGAGAAGATTTAAGTTAATGGAAGGGTGGGCAAGCAAACCATTATGGAAGCAGGTTAGTTTCAATACCTGGATCATCATGGAAAGCTTGTTAAACTTTTTTAATTGAAAAAAGAAATCCAGTTTTGGTGTTTTCACATAACTTTTGCATGTGAATGTTGGTTCGTTAATCTTGCCAAGTGAGCCCTTGCTGTTTTAACATGCAAATGTGGTTCATATGCTTAGGTTTTCTAGCTAGTAGTTTCTGGAGATTCTTTGCATTTGAAGTCAAACACTCAAAGTACCTTAACCTCGTCTTTATGTATTTTCTCTCTTCTGAACTAGTCAGGAGAAAAAAAAATGGGAATCCTTATTTTTTTTTCCTTTTATGTTATGCATAAGGCTTTACTTGCCCATTGTTATTTTGTGATTCCCAAATGAGTTCCCCTTTCTGATAAAAGATTAATATATTTGCTTACTGGAGAGGCTTCATGTCAGCTGCACAGAAATCCACATTGTATGTGAAATATGGTACAATCTATAGCTAGTAACTACTTGCAAACAATTTTTAACTTCATTTTTCTGTATATTTCAGGCTGATCCTCGATTTGTTTGGAATAGACATCTTTTGGAAGAACTTATTGAGTACAAGGTTGGTTAATTCCCATCTACATTATAAAATTATCAGCTTTAGTATGCTTTTAGAATTTCCTTGTTAGCCATACCAAAATGGTTTCTACTTTTGTTCTAAGAAAGAACTCCAAAATATTAAGAAATGATGAGAACTTTCCAAATAGAATCATAAAATTGTTTTCTTTCTTTCTTTCTTCAACCTTTTTGACTAATTACATTGTCTTTGGCAGCTTGACAGGTTCATTATTCCTCTTCTACAAGGAAATATCCTTAAACTTTTGCTTCCTCATGTTTTTCAGCTCATCTCCATGTGTGTGGCCTGTTCATGTGTATATGCATGAACAGAACAGATCACCATTTGTACTTATCATAATATTCAAGAGAACTTTTTGTACGTTTTATTTTGTATTTTCTTGGAAATATATTTTGGTGTTTCACTTAACCTAGGTTTAAGTTTCCAAGTCGCTCAACTAAAGTTGAAGAATTCACCTGCCACGTTTACATTACTTTCAAGGAGGTGTACAAGACGTCTAGGTAAAATGTTTTTGGATGACATTCTTTTCATTAATAATGTTTCTATATATAAGAAGCTTTAAAAATCTGGTTTTACAGGAACACGGATGTGGAGAAGGGGAGCTAACCTTGAAGGAGACACTGCTAACTTCATTGAAACAGAACAGTTGTTGGAGTTTGAAGGTTTCAGGTGTTCATCATTGCAGGTGTGTCTACAATCTCGCATGTGACTTCAGAAAGCTGATCAATTACTAATTTCCAAAGTCTCTTTTTCTTTGATACTTTGGTCTACCTTAGCTTCATGGTTATTTTATTTGTCAAAGAAGGAAGAATCATACAACTTGGCTTTTCTGGAAGTTCTGTTGAACTTTCTGATCCATACTTGTGCTTCCATCAATATTTATTTAGCACAATCTGGTTTATGTTTACAATAAAGCACATCTGTTTTTAACTTCACGTGTAGATTAAATTTAATTTACTAAACAAAAGAAAGAAGTAACTTCTGTCCGTTTTTTAAGCTATTTTCCTTTTTGCATCTCAGATACGAGGCTCTATTCCACTGCTTTGGGAGCAGATTGTTGATTTAAGCTACAAACCACAGCTTAGAATTATTAATCATGAGGAAACGGTAGACTTTTGCTTGGAAATGCAGCAATTATTATTATTTTTTCATTTTCACTGAAAATGGTGCTAACATTTTAGTGTTTCTGCACCTTCAACTCTTACTCCAGCCACAAGTTGTGGAGCGTCATTTCACTGATCTTTTTCAAAGATACGGAGAAACTATAGCACTGGACCTGACTGATAAAGTATGTTTCCATTCTCACCTTTGTAATCGAGCAAAAATCTATCATGCAGTTTGATTTTGCATATCTTTTGGAAAATTGTTGTCAAGACCTGTTTCACATAATTACATTTTACAAACTAATCCATGTTCTGCAAAAATAATAGTAATTATTACTTATTTGCCTGGCTGATTCAAATGTATAGAAGGATAGAAAGCTTTTTAGTATCTACGTAATTATGTAAACAAGCTTTGACCCTTTTTATACATTTTTTTATTATACTTCTAACTAAGCAAATGTTTCATCTTTCATTGATTTCAATATTGTAGCATGGTGATGAAGGTCAACTAAGTGCTGCATATGCGGCTGAGATGCAAAAGCTTCCAAATGTGAGGTGACATCCTGCATTCCTAATATATTAGTTTTCTACTGAATTTTTAGTAGTTGTCTACTTGCTGCTTCTAGATAAATCATAAATGTTGGCCGTCTTTTTTGGTCTTTCTTTCCATGATTTTCCAGGAATAATAACTATAGATTATTCCGAATATCTGTTTGCCTATTTTTGGTTGTGAATATTCTCTAAGATCTTTTGTTAGAAGTTACAACTTGATCTTTGACATGTTTGTCCCGCAGGTATGTATCATTTGACTTTCATCATGTTTGCGGGAGCTCAAACTTTGATAACCTGCAAGTTCTATACGATCAAATCTCCGAGGATTATGAAAAGCAAGGGTAAGAAGAACAAAATGAAATGTTCTACACATAATTAATTGATTAGAGAGTATGTGATGATCATGGTTCTAGCTATCCAGATTACTATGTTTAACTATCACTATTCCAGCTGAGCAGATACTTCCTCGTAGACAAGGATGGCAAGATCCTGGAGGAGCAGAAAGGCATTATCAGATCTAACTGCATTGATTGCCTTGATCGAACAAATGTGACCCAGGTTTGTGAAAAGTTTATCATGTTTGTTATCGCATATATTGCATGAAGAAGAAATATCCATGTTGACCAGCAATTTTTTTTATTATGCATGTAACAAGCTTTGCTTATTTGTTCTGTTGAACAGAGTTATTTCGCTCAGAAGTCTTTAAATATCCAATTGCAAAGGCTAGGGGTATTTGCTTCTAACGAGTACATTTCTATGTTCCCGGAAGATTATTTAAAGTTCAGAACGCGTATGTTATTTGGCCTACCATTTCTAACTTTCCGTCTTAATTTAGGATTTAATGTATTTTCATTCATCCTAAATGCTTTCCTTATTTCTGTTAGTGTGGGCTGAGCAAGGTGATGAGATAAGTCTTGAATATGCTGGAACTCATGCTCTGAAAGGGGATCTTGTTAGGTATGCATGGAATTTGAAGCCACTGTTTGCAAAGAATCAGTACCGATTTCGCGGTTAACATTTCTGTATGTTATTGTATTTCTGCAGATATGGCAAACAGACAGTATCTGGACTTATAAAGGATGGAATGAGTGCATTATCAAGATACTATATGAACAATTTTCACGATGGAATTCGGCAGGCAAGCTGCCTCTCTCATCTTCCTCAAATCAATGAAATGAAATTAGATAGACCCTTACTATAAATAATGAAAATTTTCAGGACGCATTGGATCTTGTAAGTGGTCGTTATACAGTGAGCAAAAGTAATCCTTCACCGTTCCAGCTTAATAGTTTCGAATCTTTGTCTGTAAGTTCATTATTCCCCATTGGTACTTGATTGTAAAAGAATGTCTGTTACTTCATAGGATTGCTTCTTGGATGGTTACTTTTCATTACAACGACCTAATATAAAGGCCTTGGGTTAATTGAAAATTACAGTATCTTCCAGTGGCGTCTGCTTTGGTGATAGGTGGTTTGACACTCACAACCTTCTCAATTCAGCAAGGTATCCCTTCTTTCTTTCTTTCTTTCTAACTTGGTTGCCAATTCAACAATTTTTAGGGTTAATATATAACTTGATACATGAATTTGGTTTACTTAATATTTTTACAACCAGCTACCTGAACTTGACTTCTTGGTTCAAATTAGTCCCTTATTTCTGAATTTTATCCACTTTGAAAAGAAATAAAATTCAAGTACTAATTGAACTACATGTGCAGCGGGTCGAAACGCACAGCATTATGTGAATTCGGTTGTGTGGGCTGGAGTGACTGCTGGGGTCATGGCTTTAGTGAAAGCTAATGGAAGGCAGTTTTGTTCTAGGCCTCGCTTGTGTCGACTGGTGTAAACTACTATTCAGCTTCAAATTGAACTCTTACTGGCTACTGCTCTCTCTCTCCCTCTCTATATAAAATTATAAATATATGTATATATGTGGTAATTGATTCTTGGCTTGGGTCAAAAGTTAATAATAAAAAAACTCAAAAATCAAACCATGATCTGGTTTGTGTTTCAAACAGAAATTTCAACTTCAACCAAATAATTCACAGTATGCTTCGATTTAAACTATGATTTTAGCTCCTTTATGGTTTCAAACTATTTAATCTAACGACAAAATGTTCTTTCATTACCGCTTTAAATATCTTAAATAAATAGACGTATCTTTTTAAAAGATAATAAGTATTATAATGTTATTTTTATATTTTCAAAAATGATATTTAAGGATAGATCACAAAATTGTTAAATATATTTTTTAAATAAATATTTTTAAATTTTTTTGTAAGTCATATTGCACTTTCAAAGTGAAAGTAGAATTTTGATGACGACATTGTTGAAAGGAGCAGGGGCAGTCTCGCACTCTAAACATGAACCATACGATAAATATACCACACCACCAAAATATATATATACTCCATAAAAAACTGTAAAAAGAAAAAATTCCTAATTTAATTCACAATAAAAATAGTGTACTTTTGGCTTCTCTTAAGATCAAGAGAAAGTCTAGAACCTATTGAATCCGAATGAAAATCGTCTTCCCCTTGTCATGCTCTATTTTATGCATTATTTTAAAATAGTGAGTTTAGAGTTTAAAGTTAAGAGTTGTGGTTAGAGTTTAAAAAATTAGAAGTAGAAAATTTTTTAGGGTGTAGAATTTATGATCCAGAAATTAGAGTTAAAATTTAAAATTTAATTTTTAAGTAATTTTTAGTAAGAGACATAAAAATGGAAGAAATTTTTTACCCTATTAAACCCAAAAAACCCCCATATCATCCATTCAAAGGGATGTGACTCGGATTACAGTGAAGTAAATTAAGTGGATGTCTCTCGTCAGCCATGGCTGCTTACCGTGAACGCCATCGACCAGCAAGCGCCAGAACCGCCGCCACTGCCGATGTAAGTGATAAAATAACACAACCATGTTCATCTCCAACCGCCGCTATAGTGTTCCATCCACCATTGAACCCTGAGAATCCAAGCAAACCCCCCACCCTCGGTCCACAATTCCATATATGAAAAAATATGTACAAGTCTTTACGCTAAATAAAGTTCTAATAATGAGTTGGCATCAACTTCTGACTTGTCTTCTTCTTGTCCCTCCACCTCGCACCTTTCAAACAAACGTGTCTTCCTCCTTGTTAACAACACACACTTCTCAAAATCACCCCAATCTCCATTTTCGTAATTCTAAACTGTTTTTCTTTCCATTTTCTTTTCATGGATTCAAATTTAACCATGTGCTAAACGTGTTGCTCAAGAACCCACTAGTAGGTAGCAGAAACGGATTCGGGATTCAGAAATTAAATTATGATAGTTTACTGGTTAGCGCAAACAAATATAGCTTATAGTTAGAGATATATTGACATTGAAAACTAAAATTACACTTGATAGTTGGCTGATTAGCGCAAACAAATATAGCTTATAGTCGGAAACATGTTGACATTTAAGAACAAAATTATACCGGATATAATAGAGTTATACTCCAAAACTCACCGAAACCTGTCGTCTCCCCTTTAACCTTCTCTCTCTCTCTCTCATTTTGTCTGCTCAGTCGGTTGTCTTTTAACACCAAAAGATGGCCTTGATTCATCCCCCTTGTTTCTTCTCTCTTACAAACTTCAAGACAAAGAGTAATTATATAAGGTAAAGCGCCCTGCTTCCATCCCCCCTTACCTGTATTCCACGCCAAATTTTCATACGTCTCCCATGAAACTTTCTTCTTTTTCTGAAACCCTGAATTTATTAAACAAGAAAAAAGAAAAGTTTCCCACAAACCGATTAAAAAAGAAAGGGAAAAAACCCTACCCTTTATACAACCATGTTTTACTCTCCTCTACTTTTCTCCACTCACATTTGATTTCCTTTCTCTCTCCTTTTGTCGATATGACTCCAGCTGGAACCAGCGGCGGCGGCGGCGGCTCGTTTAATGCATTCTTCGAGGGTTGGCTGGTCCGCCATGAGCATTACCTCGAAGAGTTGTTATCTGTTCAACATCGTGATGGATCACAGGAAGATGATCTCAAGGAGCTTATATCGCGGGTGCTCTCCCATTACCAGCAGTACTTCGAGGAGAAATCTCGGCTGGCGCAGCGCGACGTTTTCCTTGTATTTTCTCCCACCTGGTTCACCTCCTTCGAGTCTGCCTCTCTTTGGATATCGGGTTTCAAGCCCGGCTTCGCGTTGCGGCTCGTGCGTGACTCGGTTCACGACCTGTCTCAAGACCAAAGCGAGAGGTTGAGGAGGCTAACCGAGGAGACGAGGCTTGAAGAGAGGGTGCTCAATGACGAGTTGGCTAGGGTTCAAGAGACCTTGGCGGCTCCTCCGTTGCTTGAGATGGTTCGGAAACGAGCACGGCGGATGAATGAAGGCGGAGGAGAGGAGGCGGCTGCGCTGGCCACGTTGAAGAAGGCGTTGGAGGAAGTGGTGGCCGGAGCTGATTTGTTGAGGATGAACACTACATTGAAGGTGGCCGAGATACTGAAACCGGAGCAGAATGTGAAGTTTTTGACGGCGGCGACTCAGTTTTTCCTTGAGCTTAGGAATTTGGGGCTGCAACAACAAGTTGGTAAGAGAAAGGAATGAGATGGGGTGATTTCATGGACGCATGGTTTTGGGATTATAGTCCTTTGAAGGAATATAGATATACTGTATATAATTATTGTATGATAGTAATATGTTTATTGTTTTCCAAGTATTTGATTAGCAGGATTTTTAATTCGAATATATTATATTTGTTTTACAATTTATGTTCGAAAATATATTTTGATCACATTTTTATAGACTAATCGCATATGAAAATTTGCAAATTACTTGCGAAACATAAGATCACGTTTTTTATGAATACTTTATTTTTTGATCGAAAATATATTTGCATGAATAATGCATAAGATCTAGCACGATGTGTATAATATCACCAACTTACTGGAAATTATCTACTGGTGTTAAAATTTGTACTAGGTTTCTTTGCTTCGTTTTCATCATTTTGATTTTAATTTAGTTTTAAATTTGAGTTTATTTATTACTATGTTATTTTGACTGTTACTTTATACGGAGAATATTTTTACCTAAAATAAAATTAAAATGTTATCTTAAATATTAGAAGTATCTTTTGACATTTAAATTGTTTTAAATTAAATATTAAAATCTATTAATTGGTTTAGTAGTTAAATACGGTCGTTTTAGCGAGATTATAATATATATTTAATCAAAAAAATATTGGCTGACATTTTTATAATCAAATTAGATTCAAATTAATTAGATTGAATTTCAAATTCTGATAAATTTTTAAATGTCGGAATACAACAAGGTAATTTAAAATTTAAAATTGTTAATATGCTTCTGAACTGTTTTAAATTTTTATATCCCTCAAAATATTTATCAGTTTATTTTTTATTTTCTTTATATTTTCAAAATATTTAATTGGTAGAAAATTAAAAAAAAATCACAACAATATTATATAATAAGATAAACTTTGTATCATCACCCGAATTTTACTCTTAAACTTATTTTAGTCACTGAAATTTTGAAACGTTCAATTTACTTAGTGAAGTTTAGACATTGAACGTTTTTGTTACTAAATTTAGACATTGAACGTTTTTGTTACTAAAGTTTAGACATTGTATGTTTTTGTTACTTTTAAATCTCAAACGATTGTATATAGTTGTCGTTCGATCCCAAATTTCACCAGTCACTTCGCCTCGGCCCCCTGAGTCTGAACTCGACCTCTATTTAACTAGAAAGTGCTCCGAAGTTTCCAAACCGGTAAAAAAATTGTTTGATTTTTCTCTTGTTGATCTCTCTCTTCCGCCGTTGGATGGAGCCTGTTTTAGTATGATGTTTCTCTCGTGCTAATGAAATATTTCACTGTTCGATTCTTGGAAAAGTTCCTTCATTCAATGATAAAAATGAATGTCGTCAAAAATATTAACAGAGAAATGATAAAAAATGTTCAATGTCTAAATTTCAGTGAGAAATACATATTTTAAAATTTCAGTGATCAAAATAGATTTGAGAGTAAAAGTCAATGATATTTACATGATTTACCCTATATAATATTTATACATTTTTATGCATCTTTATACCGAAATCTGATCAGCTTCTTAAAAGTTTCTAGTCAAATTTTTATGATAAAAACATTATTAACCTAAAATATTATATATCTTAAACTACTTCAGATTAGTTCAAATTATTTTATGAAATAAATAATATTAACATATAAAAATATAAATATATATTATTTACACACATTTATATATAAATAAAACAATATTATTTTTATATATTATTAATAATATAAATATATTATTTCTTTAAAAACCCCAAAATATTTATAAAAATAATATATTTATATTATTAATAATATATGAAAACCCTAAATCCTAAATTATTAACCCACAAACTCCAACCCTCAAACTTAAATTCTAAACTTTAGAGTTTATGATTTAAGGTTTAAGGATTTTTATATTTTTAAAATAATATATTTATATTATAAATAATATAAAAATAAAATAATTTTATTTAAATGATATAAACTTATCTATTTAGTTCAACCAAATTATTTTATATAATATATATTATTTTTTAAAATCAAAAGATATTCATAAAACAATATATTTATATTATAAATAATATATAAAAAACTATAAATCTCAAACCTCAAATCATAAAGTTTAGGGTTTGAGCTTTATAGTTTAAGGTTTAGGATTTAGAGTTTAGAATTTTTATATAATATTTGTAAAATAAATATATTATTTATATATAATATTTATATAAAAACAATGCACTTTTATTTATATATATTATATATAAATAATATATTTTAATATTGTTTTAATATTGTTTATTTCATAACAAAATTTGAATTAATCTGAAGTAGTTTAAGATATATAATATTTATGGTAAAATACTACATAATGTTATGTTGGTTTAATGGTTAAACCTTAGCTTTATGTTTTAAAGGTCTTTGGTTCAAACCACCGCAAATGCATGATTCTAATTTTTTTCCTTGAGCAAAACGACGTTGTTTTGGGCCAAATTAGGCTTCAAAACAGCCGCACCAAAACAACTTCGTTTTAACTTAACGGGGGAGTTAACGATTAACGACATAGTGATATTTTCGACTCAAATATTAAAGTTCAATGCTAGTTTTAAAGTTCGATGGTATTTTCGACTCAGGGACTATAATTTAGTGGTATTCGGTGTAATCAACCCTAAAATTAAATATTGTCTACTTGCTTGTCAAATAATATCTATTTATAAGTATAAAGTACGAGTTAAAAGAAATTTATGATTTTACAATATTATTTTTATATATTCTATTATTAAACAACATTAAAATGATTTATTATTAATTATTATTAGTATGCAATTATATTAAATAACTAACATGATTTTATTATAAAGTTAACTTAATCAAGATGATTACTTTTAAAATTTTATTAAATATAACATCAAAAAGTTATATATAATATATATTATTAACTAATAAAAATTGATTTCAAAATTTTTTATTTAATATAATTGCATAATTATTATAAAACCATGAATTTCAAAAATCTGAAGACCCCATGAATTCTTCGCAATTCGCAACTCATTGGATTCCTTCAGGACAAATGAAGCAATAAAGAGTTGAAAGGTAAATTGAGAGAAATGGAGATGCGGGGTATCGATCCCCGTAACTCTCGCATGCTAAGCGAGCGCTCTACCATCTGAGCTACATCCCCTTTTATTTAAATGGCTAGTGTTTATATTTAAATCTAAAGGTGAAAAGATGATCGCGCAATGCTGTCTGAACATTCAAAGTGATGATTTATTTTCTGAGCTTTGTGTGTACGAAATATCTGTCCCAATACACTCGATCATGAGTCTGATATCATATCAAAAGCTGTAAAATGTTGGCTAAAAATCTCATGAATAATTTGAATACAAATCTCGTTCAACGCTATGAAATGTTTTCCCTTTTCCCCCCTCTCACATGGTCCCAGAACAGAAGCCAAACGAAATGAGGAAGAGGTTTGAAGAGAGGCTGCTTAATGACAAGTTGGCTAGGGTTGAAGAGATCTTGGCGGCTCCTCCGCCGCTAGAGGTAGCTAGGAAACGAGCACGGAGAGGAGGTGGCCGTAGGAGATCTGCCGAGGATGAGTACAACAATGAAGGTTATGGAGATTGGAGACGCAGATACTGAAACCGAAGCAGAATGGGATGTAGTTGTTCTTCAAGCTTTGGGCTTTGGCCCAGTGTTTATTACTTAGTCACGCAAATGCTTGAAACATTACCGCCTAATTTTTTTTTCTTATTTAATTTGTATATAAAAGATAATAAAATAATCCCTTTTATAAATAAAATAACCCTTAAAATAAAATTAAAAATACACATTTTAAATAAATTTTTGGTTCCGCCTGTGTTATCAAGCACGAGAGCCAGAGCAAGCCAATGCTTGTATGCATGGACGAATATAGAATTTTATGTTAATAAGCGGACATAAAAATTTCTAAAAAATTTTAGATAAAAAATAAATTTCAAATTTTTAGGGGCGACTATCCTTCTCTGTGCTTAATGATGGAGTCAGCTATGGTTGAAGAGAGCTTGGCGGCTCCTCCGCTGCTAGAGAGGAAGCTAGGAAACGAGTACGAAGAAGGGGAGGCTACGCTGGTAGATGCGGTGGCCGTAAAATATATCTACTAAGGATGAGTACAACAATGAAGGCAAGAAAAATCATTAAGCACCTTGAGGTTAAAGGCAAGAAAAATCATTTGGAACTAACGGGATTGGTTCAAGTGGTAAGCATCTTGATATCGCTTAAGTCTCGAGCTCGAGGTGTTGTGTATGCAGAAATTTTTTGTTAGGAGACTCACCCTGTAACACTCCGATCCGGATCCGAACCCGATGTACTACATTCGGGTCACCCAAAACTGTCCCAATAAAATTTCCATTAAAATTACAAGTTTAGCCTTTTTCAAAATGACAAATCATTCACAAATTCATGTAATTAAAATAGCATTTAAATAAGTTTACAAACAGGAGCTCCAGCTTTAAACATTGTATACCAAAATAATATTTCAAATAGAGTTACAGACCCAACAGTAATAAGGTCCTCTGAATATGTTAGCCCAACTAAAATAACAAGTAGTGTACACTGAAGCGAACGCGGTGCTGAGAAATTTTCGTCGATGTGCTCCTCCAAAGGAGACCTATCAACCTACACACGAAAAAATAAAACATCCGCACATTGAGCTAACAAAGCTCAGTAGTATATTTTTACTTTACCATAATTCGTGATTATCATAAAATAAACATGCAAGATCAATATAATCTAGAGAGTATGGATAAGGCTTTACTATGTATAAGTTATCATCTAGCCTACACTAGTTAGAGTTCTTAGATCACCTACCTCAAGGCATCATTAAGTCAACAACAAGTCATACATGCTTCTACAAAGCTTTATACTTGAGGTCAGATAGCCTATCGAAATACTCAAGCTCACACATCTCATCGAGTTAATACTTGTAGTACCCTGATCACTCAGTCATCGAGTGCATAAGCTATCATCTACAGCAACCATACAACATAGTACATTCATACATCATCTACATAATGGTCAAAGAAGCCTTAATTTATTCGTGCTCACACAGCCATCAGGTTACCCGTGTTCACACAGCCGTCGGGTTAAAAGGACCGTATTCGGATCACTATATAGTCACGGATACGTCCTAAACATACTTGAATCACATTAGCCACAAGTAGTCTTTACTTGAGGTCACTCAGCTTATCAGGTTACTCGAGCTCACTCAGCTTATCGAGTTTATTATTTTATCAGGATCACCATAACCACGGATAAGTTTTTAACCGCACCCATATCACTCAGTTCGTGGGTACGTCGAATCTACTTGTTCACGCAGTCCGAAGTACACACTTCCTTAGGAGTACCATAGTACTGACTCTAGGATATTTAGGTTCCTTTATACAACATTCATAAGATAAGTAATGCTCATCTAGCATTGATGCACCTCATCACAGGGTAAGGGCCCAAGGCCCCACTATCAAACCTTTAGTGCATTATGAAAGATATTCAGTCATTTCTACAATTCAAGTCTCATGATCGAATTATCATCGACTTATTAATCAACAC
This sequence comes from Hibiscus tridactylites, assembly GCA_958450335.1. Classification (NCBI taxonomy): domain Eukaryota; kingdom Viridiplantae; phylum Streptophyta; class Magnoliopsida; order Malvales; family Malvaceae; genus Hibiscus; species Hibiscus tridactylites. The sequence goes on along the minus strand of OY288267.1, from coordinate 34,589,584 downwards.
CATCACCTTTAGTGAATACATATTTTATTCAAGGGTTCAATCATGTCACTAGCCTTTAATCGATGAAACGTCGCTTTTATATACATTTAAAATATTTCTCAACATTTAAAACAATGCCCAACATCGTCCTTCATAAAGTAAGAAAACCTTCCTAAAGGTATAGAAACATTTTCTTAAAGGCATGAAAACCTTTCCTTAATGTATAAAAACATTTGCCCAGAAGTTCAGAAACTGTTCTAAAGGTATGGAGACCGCAAAAAATTTTGCACAAGATTTCAAAACATTTGCTCTAAAATCAATTTCTTTTTGTAGAAATTCATAAGATATCAAAACGTGTATATATAGTTTCAAAACTTGTTCATGTAATTTCGAAACCTTAATCCTAGAACTACTTTCTATGACTCGACAATCACTCTTAACTTGTCTCTATTCGCATCCAAACCACCCCAAAGTGTTATTAAAGTTTACCAAATTATTTATTGGTATATTAAGTCATCTAACACCATTCACATCATCAAATTCATTACTTTGATTACTGAAAGAAACTCTACCCATACAATACCCATAAATCATAAAATCGGCAAAGTAATTACTTTATGATCTTCAAGAATAATAGGAGTCAGAGATATATTGAAATTTAATAAAGATTTTCAAGCAAAACCTCTCAATTTCCTCTCTTAACCAAACTTGGGAGAAGCCCCCAAAACACCTTCTCTTTCCATACCAACATGAAAATAAATCAAAGCTTGAATTAACAAACATAAAGAGATTTAACTACGAATTTGTAACAAAAAAATGGATTGAATCTCTTAAAACCTCAATTTCTTTAAAAATAATACTTTTTTAAGCTCATGAGATGGGGAACAACATACTTAAAATTTGAGTTTTGAATAGAAGAAATGATTAAGAAAGCTTAGATTTTTGTTGTTGAAACAAAGCCTGAAAGAACATAAAAAGAAAGGAGTGTGTAGGAAAAGGAAGATGAAAAGAAAATGAGTGATCTCATCTTGTCCATCTATTTTCACGTGAAAGTCATGGGAAATAAATGGGTGTTCAGCCTTTTATTTGAAAAGGGTAAAATTACAACTTGAAACCTCATAGTTTCTCTCCTACTCACAAATTGGTCACTACTCAAGCCTATTAGCTCAATTCTCAATCAATAAGGCCCAAAATTGGCCAAAGAGATCCGACTTTTCAAACAAATACGAGGGTCCATAATTCGAGTCAATGCCCAAACGTTCATTCAAAAATTCGGATAAACGTATTGATCCCAGTTTCATTAAAAAATTCCTCATAAATAATTCATTCTTCTTTTGAAGTAGACTTCATCCATGTTTCATTACAGCCAGAGCAGAGGAGGGGAGGAAAAAAATTGTAAATTAGAGAAGCATGGTACCGATCCTCGTACTTCTTACATGTTAAGTGAGCGTTCTATCATCTGAATTACATCCCCCAGTTGAATTTTTAGATCATAGTTTTATTTACAATTTTTTTAAATCACGTCGAAAGTTGTCGGAACATTTTAATTAATCATTTTATTTCAATAAAATTTAAATGTATTTAATAGATTAATGATTAAATTAATCGTCTAAAGCAGTGTATCTTGGATTTCCATCACATTAGCCTAAAAGCAGTGCATCACGTTTAGGATACACTCAAATAGACCAGCTTTTGGCCTATTTTCTCAAAGGGATATTTACGATTATTTATAATAAATTAATGCTTAAATATTTATGGTCACTAACCATGGCGGATGTAAAGAGGGTTCAGAGTGAGCATTTTGAAATTAGATTTTCTTTATTTGTTATTTTACTGCCCAGTCTGAAAATATAAATTTCTTTTATTTATTATTCATGTTACCGAATGTGTTCACTTAAAATTTTATTTGTATTTGTAACCTCCTATTTTGACCTAAGAGGTTTGCTTAAATTATGTTTGTCGTTTAAGGAAAATTGCCCTTCAAGATAGATCACTAAAAGAATTACGTGTCGAAATTTATTATTCAATTGTAAAAATCCTTTGAAGTTTCATCGTAAAACAATGCATGAAAAAATTAGTTCATCAATCCCAAAATAAAAGTCCAAAGTCCAAATTACAACCAAATCCGAAATACATAAATAAAGAAAGAAAAACTTAAAATAATCCATACTGAATAATAATATCAATATGTTCGAATGAGGTCCTCCAAGTACCGAATCTTAAGTCTAAAACAGATACTAAGGGGGAGTCAGCTATAAAGCTCAGTGTGTCTCTAAAGTGCATAACAGAGGTATAAACAACAATCCATCAACAATCAAGATTAAACAGTTATTCCGAAGTATTACAAGCAAGGCATAATGATAGCATAACATGACATGCACCCATCTACATCACCGTCCGAAGAGTGAGGTTCCCCTGAACCACTTTACACCGCAACACCATGTCCGAAGCAGAACTCATCCCGAAAGATGGAACTACTAATCCGAAGCGAAGTTCAACCCGAAGGATGAAGTCGCTGAGCTTCCTCCATACAATATCCCATCCCAATTATATGACATGTTATCCAGTTTCAGAGTCCGAATGCAATCTTGTTAAACAACTAAGACGCATGTACATAATAGTCCAATTCCGATATGTGTTACATAACATGATCACAACATTTGAGTCATATAATATTTATTAGATAACATAGCAGAATAGCGCGCGCGCACACACACACACACACACACACACACACACATATATATATATATATATATATATATATATATATATATATATATATATATATATATATATATATATATCATACAGATCATGCAACCAGACAGCAAAGACATGTAGCACAGACAGAGAACACACCTTAGGCAGCTAAACTATCAACGTCGATAGTGACGTCTCCCACGCTCAGCCCTAGCGGAAGGTCGAATAGAATGAGCTCCTAAAACAAAGAACATTATATAAGATTTCCTACTATGCCACATTCGAATAAACTACTCTTAATAGAAATCTTACTAGCAGATCTCGAAGACTGTGCCACCGGAGGCCTGCCTAGCGGAGGAGGAGGTAAAGTCTCGGGGTCAGAGTCCACGTCACCTGAACACATAAATAACTAGGTCAAACTCTGATGCAACACTTAACAAAATTCTGAGTTCAACATATAAACTTGATCCAAAAAGGTATTTCGGGTTCGAATTTAAAGAAACGGACAGCGGAAACGGAACCAAAACGTCGAAAAACATAGAGATGAACTCGGCCGAAAAAGTCAACCCAAAAGTCAACGCTGACGTCATCATTGACTATAAGGATGTCATCATTGACGTCAGCCTACATCAGCATTACAACAGCAGATGACGTCACTCCTGACTTCATCCAACTCGGTCAAACTGGCCGGTTCAGTTCAGAGCACTAGTCTGGTTCGGTTCCCTCAACCCGGTTCGGTTCAACCATTTAATTTCCTCAAATCAGATTCAAATCCCTAATCCCCAAATCAACCAAAACCCTAACAACACCCCAAACAAACCTTAATCAGCTAACCCAACCCGACATCAACCAACAAAGATCCACGGAGACCAGCAAACCAAAACCCATCAACTCGACCACGACACTCACCCAATCCCGGGACGGAAGCGGCGCACGAAGAGGACGGCGACGGCAGAGCACGATTCGACGAACGGTTTTGAATCCGTTTCAGCGAAGAACGGCGACGCGATGAGAGCTGGGTGGTCGGGCTTTGTTCGCGCGGTGACGAAGAGCGCACCGGTAGTCTTGAAATGCTAAACGGGCGATGATGCCCCCTTGGTTGGATCTACAACGAAAAACGGGGAAAATAGACGAGTGTTCGATTTGCTGGAGAGAAAAGGGAGAGGGGATACGAGTGCGGCGCTAAAAAAAGAAATCAGACTAAAGGGTGCTTACCTTAGACAAATGGGAAAATTACAGAAGAAGGGTCCCAACTTTAGCCCGCCTAACAAATTAACCACCAAACTTTAACTTTATTCAATTAGGTCCCAAATTCCAATTAGGTTAAAATCCGAGATTTCCCCTAAATTCTAGGGTTTCCAATTGGGAATTTTCATAATTTAGGGTTAACAAATTGGGGCTAAAATGGGGTGTTACAACTCCCCCACCCCCGTAAAAAGAAATTTCGGCCTCGAAATTTACCTGGAGCAAACAAATGCGGATATTGAGCTTTGATGACAGCTTTGGGCTCCCAGGTAGCCTCATCATGACTGCGACCATGCCACAAGACTTTGACCATCTTAATGGTCTTCCTTCTGAGAACTTTCTTATCCTGAGCAAAGATCTCGATAGGCTCCTTCTCAAAGCGCAAATCAGGACGAATCTCAATCTCTTCCATAGGTAAAACATGAGACGAGTCAGCATGGTAGCGTCTCAACACAGAAACATGAAAAACATCATGAATACGCTGAAGCTCTGGTGGTAACTCAAGCTGATAGGCAACAGGTCCAACCCGACGAAGAATCCGATAAGGACCAATATATCGAGGACTCAGCTTGCCCTTCCGACCAAACCGAAGTACCTTCCTCTAAGGAGATACTTTCAGGAAAACCTCATCACCGATCTCAAACTCAAGATCTCGACGTCTCAAGTCGGTATAAGACTTCTGTCTATTAAAAGCAACCTTAAGCCGGTCTCAAATCAATCCGACTGTCTGCTCGGCTTCACGGACTATGTTTGGTCCCAACAGTCTATGCTCATTAAGTTCAGTCCATCTGATCGGTGACCTACACCTACGTCCATACAGATCCCCATACGATGCCATCTTGATACTGGCCTAGTAATTGTTATTATATGAAAACTCTGTGAGCGACAAGAAATCCTCCCAACTACCACTGTAATCGAGAACACAACCTCTCTACATGTCCTCAAGAATCTAAATCACACGCTCGGACTGCCCGTTAGTCTGCGGATGATAAGATGTACTAAAGTTCAATCGGGTACCCAAAGCAAAGTGAAGTGCCTTCCAGAACTTCGCTGTAAATCTCGAATAACGATCAGAAATAATCGATATCGGTACCCCATGAAGTCGAACAATCTCAGAAATATAAAGTCGAACAATCTCAGAAATATAACCTCATTCCAAGGAAGGATTCTTGTGATGATGATGATGTAGGAATCATAAATGTCTTTGATGGAGGACAAACTTCAAAGAAGGATGAGATTCCATCAAAAGAAGAGGATACACAAGATCCACCTCTTGAAGCCTTGAAGGACTTGGCTCTTGAGGAAAAGGAAGTGAGCTACCCAAGGGAGTTCAACTATGTCAAAGATGGTGAAATCTTGGGTGATCCATCCAAGGGGGTAACCACTAGATCTTCTATTAAACTTATGAACCATGTTGCATTTATCTCATGCATAGAGCCTAAGAATATAAAAGAAGCATTGAAAGATGATTTTTGGATTATGGCTATGCAAAAAGAGTTAAATCAATTTGAGAGAAGTAATATTTGGACATTAGTTGATAGGCCTAGTAATCAATCTACTATAGAAACTAAATGGGTCTTTAGAAACAAACTAGATGAGAGTGGTAACATTGTGAGAAACAAAGCTAGACTAGTAGCACAAGGTTACACTCAAGAAGAGGGAATAAATTTTGATGAAACCTATGCACCCGTAGCTAGAATGGAAGCCATTAGGATGTTGCTTGCATATGCATGTTATCATGATTTCAAGCTTTTTCAAATGGATGTTAAAAGCGCATTTTTAAATGGTTTTATAAATGAAGAAGTGTATGTGGAACAACCATCGGGTTTTGAAGACTCAAAATTTCCAAATCATGTTTTCAAACTTACTAAAGCTCTTTTGTAACCCCCTCGTCCCGGTCTGGCCGGATGACTGGTCCGAGTGGGCCACACGGGGAAAACCGAGTGAAACCCGTTAAGGTTCCCCCTCGGTTAGCAACCCTATTTTTTTCTTCTTTTTATTTTAATCTTGTCTAGATGGATATTAAGTCCTAAGTGATTCACAACAGCGGAAAACATTCAAAGGAAGTCACATTCGAACCACGACCATACACAAACAGTCCATTTTTAAGCTTACAGGGCAGACCGTATCGGTACCCTAACTAGGGGTATCGATACGCCCTGACCAGGTCAACCCAAAGAGTCAACTCCGGGAAGACCGTATCGATACATCCCTTGAGCGTATCGATACGCCCTTCTCGGTCAACCCTTCTTGGTCAACAGAGTAGACCCATATCGATAATCGTGAACCCCGTATCGGTACGCTCTACTCTCACCCAAAACTCCAAATTCCAGTAACTTTGGAGGGTATCGATACCCCCAGGGTATCGGTACGCCAGGCAAAAACTGTGGCATTTGGGCAAGGCCGTATCGATACGGCCCTTAGGCGTATCGATATGCTCTGCTCTGCAATTCCACCAATTTCAACTTGGTGACCTCAATCAAGACTCTAGATGCATTTTTAGACTCTCCTATGCACATACAAACATTTAAGCAATCATACTTGAGCCAAAGGAAGCATTCAAACATGAAACAAGGCTTCTAATCATGACATTCATACAAAAGGGCAAATTTAGCATAAATAGGCATACATGAAACTCAAAAGGCCTTAAAAGGCACAAGTCAACATATAAGAGGTTTGCACTCACTAACAAGGCAACCTAAACATCTAGAGGGCATGCCACCACACTCAAACATTCATCATAGCATTCATGCATTACAAACCATAATCAATCCAAAATATCAACATATAATTGAGTCATACATAGCTCATACAAAACACCCTTGCCACATTGCTAACTAATACGTAATTAACCACCGTACTTGAGCCACAAACTTGGAAAGCCCTTCTTGCCTTGCTCCGAGCTAACACCACGCTAATGATCTGCATTGTTGAAAATTGAGAGCGTAAGCTATAAGCTTAGTGAGGGTGCTCTAAAACGGAAAACATCAACAATGCAGGGTTCAAGCATGTAAATCCTAATCTCACATACAACATACATTGGCATATAATCAAGTAGACCTAGCTAGTCTTCCAAGTGGCATAATATGGTTTCTCATATCCTACCAAGCTCAATCATCAATATCAACATCATGTAACAACATCATATATCAAAATCATATGAACAAGTTTAATTGGCCACTATCAATTACCCAGATGTGCGGATTAAATCTCAATAACCACTTTACCTCGGTGGGATTACACTCATCACCGGACCTTGCATGTGCGAGATTCCACTCATCGCCACATGCCCTACGGATGGGATTCCACTCATCATCCCGTAGAAATATATAAAAGCTTCCGGTGGAATATTACATCACCGTACTCCTCCTTGATGACTTAACGCCATCAAGGCCACGTACGTTTTGACTCAATTTGTGTGCACACTAATCCTAATGATCGATCATTTACAACCGATAATTTATTTAGTGCCAATTTTCATAACCACATCACATATCATCAACCACATCCCATGCTCACCACATATATACATTTCATGATATACATGCACCAATTTAACCACAATTCACAAGAGCATAGATAGGCAAACATAGTAGCATTTAATGGAATCATTGGCTAAAATTAACAACTTGAAATAAAGAAATGGCCTACCAAGCACATTCCACACACACACTCTACGCACACTCGAACCAAACTTTAAAATAAGTTTGAAACCACTCACCGCCCTTCCTTAGCAACCGAAACAAATCTCCTACACGCCCGGATTCGATCTCGATGCCTCCCCAACGCTTCCTCTTGCTTCTAGCCAAACAAAACACATTCATTACTTCACAATTCAATGCTAATACTCAATCACCATCTCACATCACAAGTACAAGCCAACTTCAACAAATTCCCAATCCACATAATCACCCAAAATACCAATTTTCGTGCTTCCCCAAGACCTAGCCGAAAACTCCATTTCCAATCATCCAAAAGACTCCCAAATGATCCCAAAACATCCTCCTAACCTATATAAACCATCAGCCCTTTGTTTTCGACCTAAAACCCACCAAAAAACCAAGTTTTGACATCCCAAAAATGACTCTAAGAACCCATTTCGGGTTTTCAATAAAACTCAACCAAATTAACATATGTTGTATATCTTGATGTGATTAAAACAAAACCTAACTTACTATTTCAAAACAAAATGAAAATCACCATAAAAACCCAAACTTTAACCAAACCCTAATTTTCAAAAGTTCATAGTTTTAAAATCTTAAGCAATGGTTAGATAAAGGATGAAGAGGAGAGTGAGAATATGATTTTACCTTTCAAAATGGTCTTGAAATGAGGTTGAAAATCAATGGAATAGTGTTTTCAAGTTTGGGAAGGTTTTGAAAGGGGGTTTGGGTATTCCAACGTTAGAAAGGGGTTAAGTGGGAGAAGATGACAACTTTAATTTTAAAGTTGTCTTGCTTTTAAAAACTTTTGGGTCAAATTACCCCTTTAGTCCCTCCTCTTTTACTAAAGCCCAAATAGATCTCAATTTAGGTTGAATTGATTTAATTTAATTTTATTGACTCGGACTATAAACCCGACTAACTCCTAACCCCAAAACACAGGCGTTACATCTTTATGGTTTAAAACAAGCTCCTAGAGCTTGGTATGAAAGACTTTCAAACTTTTTAATTGAAAAAGGTTTTGAAAAAGGTAAGGTGGACACTACATTTTTCATAAAAAGGTATAAAAATGGCATCTTAGTAGTACAAATTTATGTTGATGACATTATTTTTGGTTCTACTAACGAATGTCATTGCAAAGAGTTTGCTAAGCTAATGCAAGGTGAATTCGAGATGAGCATGATGGGGGAGCTCTCATTCTTTTTGGGACTCCAAATCAAGCAAATGAAGGATGACACTTTCATCAATCAAGCAAAGTACATCAACGATATGCTCAAGAAGTTTGGCTTGGAGAATGCAAAGCTTCAAGCCACACCTATGAGCTCATCTACAAAGCTTGACAAGGATGAAGGAGGTAAGTGTGTTGACTCTAAGCTTTATCGCTCTATGATTGGATCATTGCTTTACCTTACCGCAAGTAGATCAGATATCTTGTTTAGTGTTTGCTTGTGTGCTAGGTTTCAAGCTAGTCCTAGAGAGTCTCACCTTATAGACGTTAAGAGAATCTTTAGGTACCTTAGAGATACTCCTTGTTTAGGTCTTTGGTACCCTAGAGACTCCACCTTCAACCTTCATGCTTATTCAGATGCAGATTATGGGGGTTGTAAAATCGATAGGAAAAGTACTTCGGGAACTTGTCAATTCTTAGGTAGTATGTTCATATCTTGGTTCTCTAAGAAACAAAATAGTGTAGCCTTATCTACCACCGAAGCCGAGTACATATCCTTAGGGAGGTGTGATAACACTAGTGCCATATGTTTAACAAAAAATCCCATCCAACACTCTAGAACCAAACATATAGAAATAAAGCATCATTTCATTAGAGACCATGTCCTTAAAGAAGATGTTGTTATAGAGTATGTTGACACCTTAAATCAACTAGCGGACATCTTTATAAAACCTTTAGATAAAGAGAGTTTTTGGTCCCTTAGGAGAGAGTTAGGTCTAACTAGCCTATCTTGACCTTTTAGGACCTCTTTTGTGCTTAAAATTGCTTGATCTTGTGAAATTGCATGTTTGTGTGTTGTAGCTCTTGAAAATATTCATGCTTATAGCTAGGGGGAGTATGTTTATGTTTGCACATGTTATTCCTGCTCATTCATGTCATTCATGCAAATTAGGACTTATAAAATCCATTTTTCTGCATTTTTAGAGCCTCATATTGTTGAGTTGTGAGGAGCTCGATTCGTTCAACCGATATGGCTCACCAAGTGGTGGAGAGATGGATTTTTGGGTGGAAGGGTTGTGGAAGCTAAAAAGAAAATTGACACAATAATTTATAGTGGTTCAACCTTCTAACCAAGGTCTACATCCACTACCTTAGCTCCCCACTAAGGATTTCCAAACAATTCCACTAATTGCTCTTCCCCTTTTCTAGGCTTAGGAGGAAACCCTTATACACCGACCAAGCTTTCTACCCAAAGCCTTGATCGAAACCCTCTTTACAAAGAGAAACAATAAGAAAACTTAAAGTCCTCTAATAGGTATTTGTTTGCACAATTTAGCACTCACCCAAAACCTAAAACACTTGAGCAAATTTGACAATTTTGGCTCACTAGTGTTTGTCTATACAACAAATGACAATTTAAGCTCTAAGATAATTCTTGATCATTTGTTGATTGACAATATGAGCATTAGCCTTTACTTGATGCTTGGAGGTCCCTTTTATACTCCTTGATGAGTTTATAGCCGTTGCTAGCCGTTGGGGATGAATTGGAGCCGTTGACGACTTTAATTCCCACCATAAATGCAATTCTGCAGCTCGCCGTTTCGAAACGCTCAAACCCGTTTCGAAACACCCTTTAAGTAGAAAGAGCTGTTGCAGTCTGACAAGGCACCCATTTTGGAACGCCCCCTGACCGTTTCGGAACACGTATCGAAACGCCTAGACCTGTATTGAAATGCCCTACATTTAAATGTTAGTTGGGAAATAGCCGTTAGGGTTTATGACCGTTGTGGTCGAAGCCACGTAGGCGTATCGAAACGGCATAGCCCGTTTCGAAACGCTGGGCTAAAATCTCATCTAGGGAATGCCCGTTTCGATACTAGTATCGAAACACTTTTGCTACTGAAATGCACCGTATCGAAACGCCCTAAGGTGTTTCGAAACGCCTGAAAGGTTTTGTGTATTTTGGCATTTTAAAACATGCAAAAACTTTTATAAAATATCCCTAAACATAGTTTCAGGTTATTTGGACTTTTGAAAACGGTTTGAATTCTTTTTAAATCGGTCCAAAACATTTTTCAATTATTATATCAAAACATTAGTTCTACAATCTCCCCCTTTTTGATATAATAAAACTATCTTGAAAAATTGTTTGGGATTCTCCCCCTTTAACTTTAAAAATGTGAATAAGAGAATTAAAGATATAAATCAATTAAAGCTCCCCCTTATTCATTTGAAAAATCAAATTTTCAAACCATTTCTCACCCTTTTTGTTATATAAAAAAGAATTTAAAACATTTAGTTCAAAATAACAATAGAGATAAAAAAATTTGACAAAAATAAGAGTTTGATTTTAAAATAGCTCCCCTTACTCAAAGCATCAATAAAATGTTAGTCCAACATTTATGATCATCTAGTTGAATTAAATAAAATAAATAAATCAAATAAAATCAAAAGCAACTAGATTTTACCACATTTGAACTCAAGGGAGGATGTGAAGCCTTCCTTCTTCAAGTGTTCTTCCTTGTGTGCATGGAGCTCCCCCCTCAAAGTTTGACTTGTTGATCACTCTCCATCACACCTAGCAAAGGACAATCAAGTGATTTTTGGTATCCAAATTGCTTTGGATCCATGAACATTAGTAGCACAAATTTTAGTCCCCTTAGGAATCCATTTTTCAATGTCATCCTTTTTAATTGAAGTGGTTAGTCCTTTTGGGACCCAAACACTTCTAAAACATTTTCCTTTTACAAATCTAGGGGCACTAGATTGTCTTACATAGAAATTTGGTTTTCCAAAATTGTTTTTCTTTTCAAGCTCTTTGGAAATCAAATCATTTTCTTCTTGAACTTTTTGAAGCAATTTTTGTAAATCAAAACATTTTAATTCAAACTCCTTGAGTTTTGCTTCAAGTTCAAGTTTGATTTTATAAATCAAATTATTTTGAATTTTCAACTTTGAAATCACTTTATTGTTTTTCAAAATGTGATTTTTAAAGTCTAAAACCAAATCATCATAGGCATCTTGTAATTCATCAAAAGAGTAAGAACATGAAGTAGATGAATTAGAAGTTACCCTTGAATCTTCTTCGATGGCCATAGGGCAAAGGTTGGCTTGTTCATCGTCGGTGGGGTCCTCATCACTCCAAGTAGCCACATGTGCCTTCTTCTTATGGCTTGAAGTGATTGCCCTCTCCTTTTTCTTGGAATCTCGTTCAAGCTCTCTCAAAGCTTTCTTCATTAACGGGTCACACTTCTTGAAGATATGAACTATCTCTTCATCTTCATCCTCCTCTTCACTTGAGTAGACATGATTGCAAGTGGAGGATTTGAGAGCCACGACACTTGCGTTGATGCCTAGCCCTTTGATTTTCTTCTCTCCCATAGCTCTAATTTCTTCCCTCTTCTTCTCATCTTCTTTATTCTTCTTCATGATTTAATGAGTAAGGAGTGACCCCATGAGTTCATCAAGCTTCAAGGTCTTCAAATTCTTGGCTTCGATGATGGCGGTCCTCTTTGAGTCCCAAGACTCGGGAAGTGAGTAGATGAGCTTTCGGACAAGTTTCTCCTCCGGAATGCCTTCTCCATAGCCCTTGAGACCATTTTTGATAGTGGAGAACCTATCAAACATCTTCTCGATGTTTTCTTCCGGATCCATCTTGAAGTTCTCATACTCCAAAGTGAGGAGCCCAATCTTGGTCTCCTTAACTTCATCGGTTCCCTCGTATGTGACTTCAAGCTTGTCCCATACCTCCTTGGCACTCTCACAAGAAGACATCTTCTCATAGATGGTTGGGCCAAATGCACAAAAGAGAATGTGCAAGGCTTTGCAATTTAGCTCCATCTTCTTGCGATCGTCGGCACTCCACTCCGCTTTGCTTCGTTGAGGCACGAACGAACCATCTTCAACTATGTCCCATAGCTTGTAATCTCTAGATTTGATGAAAAACTTCATCTTTGTCTTCCAATGGGCATAGTGGGTACCGTCAAAGAAGGGCGGTTTGTCGATGGATTGCGTCATTGAGTCGGTTGTGTGAAATGATGATCGAGCTTGCTGAATCTTCTCAATAGGATGTGAATCCTCTTTGATTGAGCCAAGCTCAGATACCAATTGTTGAGTTGTGAGAAGCTCGATTCGTTCAACCGATATGGCTCACCAAGTGGTGGAGAGATGGATTTTTGGGTGGAAGGGTTGTGGAAGCTAAAAAGAAAATTGACACAATGATTTATAGTGGTTCAACCTTCTAACCAAGGTCTACATCCACTACCTTAGCTCCCCACTAAGGATTTCCAAACAATTCCACTAATTGATCTTCCCTTTTTCTAGGCTTAGGAGGAAACCCTTATACACCGATCAAGCTTTCTACCCAAAGCCTTGATTGAAACCCTCTTTACAAAGAGAAACAATAAGCAAACTTAAATCCCTCTAATAGGTATTTGTTTGCACAATTTAGCACTCACCCAAAACCTAAAACACTTGAGCAAATTTGACAATTTTGGCTCACTAGTGTTTGTCTATACAATAAATGACAGTTTAAGCTCTAAGACAATTCTTGATCATTTGTTGATTGGCAATATGAGCATTAGCCTTTACTTGATGATTGGAGGTCCCTTTTATACTCTTTGATGAGTTTATAGACGTTGCTAGCTGTTGGGGATGAATTGGAGCCGTTGAGGACTTTAATTCCCACCATAAATGCAGTTCTGCAGCTCACCATTTCGAAACGCTCGAACCCGTTTCGAAACACCCTTTAAGTAGAAAGAGTTGTTGCAGTCTGACAAGGCACCCGTTTCGGAACTCCCCCTGACCGTTTTGGAACACGTATCGAAACGCCTAGACCCGTATCGAAACGCCCTGCATTTAAATGTTAGTTGGGAAATAGCCGTTGGGGTTTATGACCGTTGTGGTCGAAGCCATGTAGGCGTATCGAAACGGCATAGCCCGTTTCGAAACGCTGAGCTAAAATCTCATCCAGGGAATGCCCGTTTCGATACCAGTATCGAAACACTTTTGCTACTGGAATGCACCGTATCGAAACGCCCTAAGGTGTTTTGAAATGCCTGGAAGGTTTTGTGTCTTTTGGCTTTTAAAAACATGCAAAATCCTTTATAAAATATCCCTAAACATAGTTTCAAGTTATTTGGACTTTTGAAAACGTTTTGAATTCTTTTTAAATCAGTCCAAAACATTTTTCAATTATTATATCAAAACATTAGTTCTACACATCTGCACTTCTAGGCCCAGGTGTATCGAAACGGGTCCAACTGTTTCGATACGGGTGCCTTAAAATTCTATCTGAGAGAAGGGTGTTTCGAAACACCTTCCAAGGGTTTTGAAACGTTTTAGCTACTACCAAGGGGTGTATCGAAACGTGTTTCGATACGAGTCAACGTGGGATTCGATACGGTCAAAGCCGTATTGAAACGGTCAGCTGGAGTTGAAAAGTCAGTCAACCTTCGGTGCCCGCGTTTCGGAACGGTTGAAACCTGTTCCGAAACGGGTTAGCAGACTACTTTAAAGGGGCTTTTTAATGTTAAAGTTTCACTTTAATTAAAATTCCCTCAAACCCTAAAAACCCTAAATCATTTTTCCCTATAAAAACCCTCTAAACCTCATTGTTTTTTTACCAAATCTTGAGGGCTTTTACTCTTAAACACAAGTCTAAGCAAGCATCATCAATTTTGTGCAAGGATTTCCATCTATTCATCCAAAATCCCAATTTAAGGTATATTTTTATCTTTTTCTTTTTCCTTAAATTTGTATTCGAATCCTAGGTTAGAAAATTTTAATTTTGTATAGTTTATGTGTTTTGATACTTGGGTTTTTCAAATCTTATGAAAATTTTTCAAAATCTTAAAATTTTTTATTCGAATATATGAGTCTTCATTCGTTTTTTTACTATTTTTTTAATTGTTTTCTCTTAAAATTTTCTTTTGTTTTGTTCGTTCTTAAAATTTGTTTTAAACCTAAGTGGGATTAACCATTGGATTGAATTAAGGACTTTCATGCATACACTTCAATTTTAGTTACAAATTGCTTGCTTTATGTTTTTAGGATTTTTTCAATGGATCCTGCTAACAAGAAATGTAAGACACCTCAATCGGGTGAAGGTTCAAACCAAGTCGCTCTCCGTCCCAACCTTACTCAACTTTTTCTCAAGAGTCTCAAAACTCCCGCGATGAGGGAGCGTTTCCAATATGTCAAGGAGTTTGGCGTTCGTCGTGAGCGTGTTGTTGACATGTCGTTTCTTGACTCTGAGTGCTTTCTCTTCCGTTATCTCCACCGTTTATAAGAATGGAGCTTCTTTGGTTTCTTGAGTATCCCGGATATTTGCTACAAGCACATGGTTCTTATCTTCTACTCGAATGCCCAACTCTTCAACAATGAAGACAACTCCGAAGTTGTTCGCATTGAGTCTCTTATCTTGGGAAAGAAGATTGTCATTGACATACCTTTCTTAGAGACTACCTTTGGTCTTAAGAATGAAGGAATCGAGAATGAGACTCATTTTGGTTCTCACACCGGTTCAGTGCTTGCCTTGGATGCTCACGATAGGTTCCTCCACTTGATGGTCTCGTGGTTTATTCGCCCCTCCGGAGGTAAATTCTCTCACGTTTGTCAAGTAGATTATTTTTGGCTTGAATGTTTTCATCGTGGAGAGCGCCCTAATCTTGTCAAGATCATGTTTGCCGAGATGGTGAATAATGTCAAGCTCCGTGAAACTGATGCGCTCAAGTCTTTCACTTATGGGACTGTTTTAAGTTATATATTTGGAGAGCTTAATCTTGATTGCACCTATGACTCACCGGAACCCCGCAAGCAAAAACTTGGTGAATCTTCTTTTCGCAAGTCCGGATTTCGTTAAATCAACAATGGCCAATGGGAACGTGTTGATAGGGAAGCACCTCCACCTCAAGTTGAACCTCAACCACAAGCTCCGGTTGCCAACAATGAAGCTCTCATGACTTTTCTCACTGAGCGGTTCAACACAATGGACACTAACATGGCTAGGGGTTTTGGTGCTATCAATACTCGCTTTCAATCCGTGGAGGATCGTCTCCTTGCAAATGAGAATCGACTCACATCCCTTGAGAATCAACATCAATCCATGGACATGTCATTCTCCACTTTTTATGGTCAATGGATGGATTTCCGTCGCTCTCAAGCTAAGGACGATGATGATTCCATAGATGATGATGGTGACGACGACGAGGCTTAGGATTCTCATGTCATCTCATATTAGCTATTCATATTAGGACTAAGATTGCATCTTTATTTCTTTTATATTTTATAAACCTATGTTTTGCTTATTTTGTTTGGGATTAAGCTTTGAACTTATTGTTTAAGATTTATGTTTTGGATATTTGAATTCTATGACTTTATATTATGTTGCTTCTTGCTTATTGATTATTGCTTTTAACCTTATCTCTTCTCTTTGAGCCTTATTTATTATTTTTGATCTAACAAAAAGGGGGAGAAGTAATCTAAGAGCCAAAATTCGTTTTAAGTGTTTTTAAGTTTTAAAACTTGAATTTAAATCCTTTTAAAACTTTAAAAACCATCTTAAATTGAGGGGGAGTTAGAATGTATTCAAAATTTTCAAATCTCTTAAAAATTCTAACTTTGGTTTTGTTATATCAAAAAGGGAGAGATTGTGAAATCGATAAATTGATTTTGATATAACTAAATAATTTAAGGACTAAATTGAAAATGAGAAAATAAATTTTTAAGTCCTCAAACCTCTCTATGTGTTTAAAGAAAAATGTCTAAGTTAAAAACTTATATTGTCAAAATTTTTCTAAGTGTTCTTGAAGCCAAAACAGTGTTTTTCGAGTCACCGTTTTGGAACGGCCTAAGGCTTTTCGAAACATTTTTGAAACTGTGAACTCATGTTTCGGAACGGGTATCGAAACAGTTTCAACACTGTGAACCCTTGTTTCGAAACGGGTTTCGAAACGGCTTAAGAACATCGAGACACCGTATCAAAACGACATCTAACGTTTCGAAACGGTATTCAAGTCAGATTTAAAAAATATGACCGTTGAAAGGTTTTAACTGATTTCACACAAGTCGTTAAGGCGTATCGAAACGATTTCAAGCCGTTTTGGTACAAGCCTTGACAGTAGCTAAAATGTTTCGAAACTCGTTTCGAAACGACTCTTAGCGTATCGAAACAAGCTTAACCGTTTTGATACGGGCTCTTTAATGCACCCCAATGACTCTTTCTATTTTGGTCTGTTTCGAAACAGGGTCGGGCATTTTGAAACGGTTGGTTGCAGACTGCATTTATGGAGGGAAGATAACATCCCCAACGGCTCTAATAATGAATGCAACAACCACAACGGCTAGAATTCAATGAGAAGGTATAAAAGGGACCTCTAAAAGTTTTAGCAACAACTATTGATCCAAAAGCAAACATCCAAACATCAAATCCAAGCATTTGTGCCTAAATCACATTATTGTCTTGTAACCCCAATTGTATTTTTCATTCTTATCATTTCAATTTGGTTGAGTGCTTGTAATTGGGTTACATTGTGTATTGAGATATACTTATTTTAGCCAACAACTTCTTTGTTTCTATTGTGTGAGGATTGGGTCAAATTTTGGGTAGAAAATTTGACCGAAATTGTAACGGTTACCTCCTTAGCCTAGAAAAGGGGAAGAGCAATTAGTGGAATTGTTGAAAATCCTTAGTGAAGCTAAGGTAGTGGATGTAGAGTTCGATTGGAACTTGAACCACTCTAAAATTCCTTGTCTACCATTTTTATTTGTCAATTCCACCTCCAAAAACTTTAAAAACCCAATTCACCCCCTCTTGATTCATATCGATCATTCGATCCAATCAACAGGGACATGTAGCACGATATTAGAAGCCGTTGCTTGAAAAAATGGCTCGATGTTTAGTAATAAAACCCAGGAACAACAAAAGGTTTTATGGCTAACGAGTGGCTAAGGTGGCGAACCGTCGAACATGGGAGCTCCCAACTATAGCTTAAACGGTGGTCACGTAAGGACGAAGACACGGCGACAATGATTTCACTGGCAAACGGTGGCTAACAAAGGCGACTAGAATAGCAGAGGAACAAGATTTGGGGTTTTTTAATTTAGTGATGGACTATGATGGGTATTTGATCTAATTATTTGAAGGAAAAAAATTAAAAAATATAATATATATAAAAAACAATTTAATTAAAATCTTATTTTAAATAATTTATAATAGATGTTGAATCTTTGAGATTTTTAATCTTTATTGATCAATTTAATAATGTTCAGCGGTGTACGACACACATGATATACTCATCCAAACCAAACTATATATAATATATAAGCTATATTCTTTCTTGAAAACTTGAATCAGAAAAAAGACAATTTTATAATCCTTGGATTTCTGATAAGTAAATATGAGATTTTCTTTTTTATATTTAAAACAAATAAAATTAAATGTTGTCTACTTGCTTTTCAAATAATATCTATTTTAAGTCGTATAAAAGTACAGAGTTAAAAGAATTTTATGAATTTACAATACTATTTGTATACATTTTTTAAACAATCGTACCTAAGGGGATAGGAAAGAGAAAATTTATATTTGTACTGGGTCTAGAACCTACAACTTAAGAGGAGGGGAGATGTCAACTAAAAACTTTTAAATAATTTATAATAGATGTTGAATCCTTGAGATTTTTAATCTTTATTGATCAATTTAATAATGTTCAGCGGTGTACGACACACATGATATACTCATCCAAACCAAACTATATATAATATATAAGCTATATTCTTTCTTGAAAACTTGAATCAGAAAAAAGACAATTTATAATCATTTCTGATAAGTAAATATGAAATTTTCTTTTTTATATTTAAAACAAATAAAATTAAATGTTGTCTACTTGCTTTTCAAATAATATCTATTTTAAGTCGTATAAAAGTACAGAGTTAAAAGAATTTTATGAATTTACAATACTATTTGTATACATTTTTTAAACAATCGTACCTAAGGGGATGGGAAAGAGAAAATTTATATTTGTACTGGGTCTAGAACCTACAACTTAAGAGGAGGGGAGATGTCAACTAAAAACTTTTAAATAATTTATAATAGATGTTGAATCCTTGAGATTTTTAATCTTTATTGATCAATTTAATAATGTTCAGCGGTGTACGACACACATAATATACTCATCCAAACCAAACTATATATAATATATAAGCTATATTCTTTCTTGAAAACTTGAATCAGAAAAAAGACAATTTTATAATCCTTGGATTTCTGATAAGTAAATATGAGATTTTCTTTTTTATATTTAAAACAAATAAAATTAAATGTTGTCTACTTGCTTTTCAAATAATATCTATTTTAAGTCGTATAAAAGTATAGAGTTAAAAGAATTTTATGAATTTACAATACTATTTGTATACATTTTTTAAACAATCTTACCTAAGGGGATGAGAAAGAGAAAATTTATATTTGTATTGGGTCTAGAACCTACAACTTAAGAGGAGAGGAGATGTCAACTAAAAACTTTTAACTCATGTTGTTAATATACATTAAACAACATTAAAATAATTTATTATTTTTATACATTCTATAATTAAACAACATTAAAATTATTTATAACTTTTTAGAGTATGTAATAATAGTAAAAATAAAATTTATTAACATGATAGTATATAAAGTTAGATTGACCATTACTTTTAGGGAAATTATATGACGCACTAGCGGTGGAAATATTTTTTTCCACAAGCGCTTTAATTTTAGGGATTAGAGATTTAGTTTAGGGGTTTAGAATTTAGAGTATGTAGTTAAAATTTAGGTTTTAGTGTTAGGTATAGGGTTTAGTTTTAGGCTAATATGGTAGAGATTTAGGTTTTTACCTATAACTACTAAATTCTAACCCTAAACTATAAATTCAAACCACACTCCCTAATTCTAAGCACATAAAACTAAACCCCTAAAATGAATCCTTAACCCCTAAAATTAGGGCGCTTGTGGTATAATTACCCTTACTTTTAAAGTTTTATTAAAATATAACATCAAAAAATTATCTTTACATATAGGAGAAAAGATCATATTGAAGCGGCCAATCCCATGCATATTGTATGCACATCTAGTTGCACAAATTGCATAGTATCATAAATAGCTACTCCGAGTATTACCCATCCGCCATGAGAGTTTATAAACAAAAACAGATCTTTGGTATCATTCTCTATACTGAGGTATACCATAAGACCAATAAGTTGATTCGAGATCTCACTATCAACCTCTTGGCCTAAAAAAAGTAGTCTTTCTCGATAAAGTCTGTTGATTGGGATAAAATTGTATCCCTTTGTAGTCGTACATGCACCTTTTGATGCATACGGTTCAACAAAAATTGCGGGAAAAAAAATCAATGTGTAGATTCCAGCCATCCTTCGTTTTTTCTAGTGGGCCTTTTCTAACTTCTAATTTCTCTAACTTATAATTTCTAATGAAAAGGGCATTTTTTTATATTTTTTAAATCAAATGAAATTCAAGAAAGATGAGTTTTGGCCCGTTTTTCCTATATATATTATTAACTAATAAAAGATTGAACCTATAAGATTATTGATATATACGTAAATTAAAATAAAAAATCATTTTAAATTATTTATCATATAATTAATATTACAATTAGAGTCATTAAAACTAAGATTTGACACTATTTAAACAAAAATTTTATATCTTTTATGGTGTCCATATCTACATCAAACACCAAAAAAACTAAACCATAAGCCTCAATTTTAACTTTAACTTCAAATCTTAAACTCTAACACAACAATTAAACTCTAAACTTTTAATTTAATTTTTTAGCGGTGAGAAATAGATATAAACACTAAAAGGGAGAGAATTTATGTTCTATAAATAGGCAAGCATTTTTATTATAAAACCCATGAATTTCAAAAATCAGAATCTTCATTTAACAAAGTATCTGAAGACCCATGAATCCAACGCAACTCATTGGATTCCTTCCGGACAAATGAAGCAACAGAGAGTAAAAAAAGGTAAATTGGGGTAAAAATAAAAAGCTGGAGATGCGGGGTGTCAATCCTATACCTTTAGGAACTAAACAAGCGCTCTACCATCTAAAGCTACATTCACATTCAGTTTGTTGGATCAGTATTGTATTGACAATCTAAAGGGGAAAAAAATTACCGCTCAAAGCCGTCTGAACATTCAAAGTGATGTTCTATTATTTTCTGGGTTTGTGCGTCGGAAAAATCTGGCCCAATACACTCGATCATATCAAAACTGTAAAATGTTGACAAAAAATGAACACGACTTTGAAGAGAGCTTCAAATGAAAGGATGAAGAGGGGTTGATGGAGGAGGCGAGGTTTGAAGAGAGCTTGGCGGCTGCCCTGGCCACGCGCATTGAGGAAGGGATTGGAACAAGTGGTGGCGGTAGGAGATCAATGAAGACAGATACTGAAACCGAAGCAGAATGGGACGCAGTTGATCCTTAACCCTAGGAATTTGGCAAGTGTTTATTACTTAGGCACGCAAATGCTTGAAACATTACCAAGCACCAGAGCCAGAGCCAGAGCCAGAGCCAGAGCCAGAGCCAGAGCCAGCCAGTGCCTGATGGCAAATCATATTTCAACTTTTGCACATGTTTTCCCTTGCGATACAAGAGAAATTGATGACGCTGTAGTGAAGTATAAATGAAAGGAAGAATGGACCTCTCCTCCTATACTAACCACTAACCACTAACCACTAACCACTAACCACTAACCACTAACCACTAACCACTAACCACTAACCACTAACCACACTTCTTATAATGGAAACCGTCTGGTGGTACTGGTAGCTGTTCACCGTCACAAAATCCACCCATTAACCAACTCGTTTAGACCGAATAAGCTACTGCGGCTGCGCGATAACATGGGCCAAAAGCTAAAACTTTAAAGCAAATGATACCGATTGCTCGTTGTTGCTGTTCCTTAGTTCTCTCGTGTAAAAAAAAAAGCTGAAAATATCCAAAAAAATGGAGATGCGGGGTATCGATCCCCGTACCTCTCGCATGCTAAGCGAGCGCTCTACCATCTGAGCTACATCCCCTTTGGAAAGTAAACTTCAAAAAAATGTATATTACTCTAAACGTATTTAGCATAAGACAAAACGTCATCGAATCCAAATTAGAAAGTTGCCAAAAGAGTGTCAAATATCATGCAATGAGTTTATTTGAAAGCTCCTGCAATCACATGATTCAGCAATCACATCCTGACAGCTGTCCAACAAAGTCAAGACTTTCACAAGTTTGAACTTTAGGAGAAGGCTAATTGCAGAAGATTACCCGACAAGTCGACCCAACAGCAGCCGCAGCATAGGATAGCAAAGCAAGCATTTTGTTTAATCTTTTACTTTTATTTTGATAAAAACAAATATCATTTCTTGACCAGAGCTTGCTTGACAAAGTCTCAATTTTTACGTCTTCTCATTGGGTTAATCACTGAAACTAAACAAAGCTAAAAAGAAAAGGGAAAAAAAGGTCTTTGATCCAAACCAAACATCCCCAGAAACTTTGAATCAGAAAAAAGATAAAATCTTCCTGCGATTTCGTTTCACCTCAATCTGGTTTTTTGCAATGTTCGCCAAACGCTTGCTTCAGAAAGCGGTTCACCACCATCCCCAGGTACAAAAGAATGAAATTCCTTGCTTTATTTTAGCTTTACATTTTCCCCTTTTTTGTTAGTAAATCATCTGATGGGAGTTTTCTTGGTTTCAGCTAAATGTGCAGCGTGGAGATTTGAAACCACAAGATTTGGATTTGCGAGTTGCTATCCACTATGGGGTCCCCTCTACTTCATCAGTTCTTGCTTTTGATCCTATTCAGCGCCTCTTGGCTATCGGGACTCTGTGAGTTTAAAGTTTTAAGCTTTAACTACTTGAACATTAAGAAATCATATCGATCCTTTAATTGTCTTTGATAAGAATGTTTCAAATTTTGACCATTTTAGTATCTTGAAGAATTGCTTCATATACCCTTTCCTTTTTGGCTCTAAACGGTGTTTCACTACTTGCTATTTTGGTTTCTATTTATTATAGAGATGGACGGATTAAAGTTATTGGTGGTGATGGAATTGAGGGGCTTCTCATATCTCCCAAGCAATTGCCTTACAAATATCTAGAGGTTTGAATTTGTTCAGCACAAATATTTTCTTAATTCTTGCTTTATACTCCAAGTTCAGTATGTAGATTCCTTCAAGGAACTCCAAGATGAAGTCTTCTCTGTTGAGATAGATTTGATTTTTCATGTTCGATGTTGCATTTGAAATGCGTTGCAAAATAAAGAGATATTGAAGATTGTAACTTCTTATACATATATTGTATAACTAAACTCTAGTATTTTCATGGCAGTTCATACAAAACCAAGGCTTTTTAATCGGCATCTCAAATGATAATGATATTCAGGTATTCTTTATAACATGTGCAGGGATTAGGTCTTAAGACATAATACCCGTATGTTCAACAACTTCGTATTTTTTTACAGGTTTGGAATCTGGAGGACAGGTGTCTAGCATGTTGTTTACAGTGGGAATCGAACATTACTGCCTTCTGTCTCATTGGTGGCTCACATTTCATGTATAATATGATTGCAAAACAATGATCTAATATATTTATAAATTCAGCTGCGAGTATGGTAGTTATGATAGTGGTATTTGGCAATGCTTACTACATTGTTGCTCATCTTTTCTCACAGGTATATCGGAGATGAGTATGGCTTGCTCTCGGTGGTTAAGTTCGATGGTGAAGATGGAAAACTTTCGCACTTACCCTATAATATATCAGCAAATTCTTTAAGTGGTAGTTTCTTTGTTCCTTTCTAATGGTCGATAAATAATTTCAACTGATTCGGAAAGTTCTTTTAATGGACTATTTTACATTGTCTCGCAGAAGCATCTGGACTTTCAGTTCCTGATGACCAACCTATTGTTGGGATTCTTCCTCAACCCCATTCTTCTGGAGATAGGTATGGTGCAAATGCACTTATTAGCTCAGCCTTTGGAATTGATAAAGACTGAGGCTCAACTTAACATCAAGTCGATTTATCTAGAATGCTTGAATTTGATCCTTCCCCATTACTTTTACGTCGTGTATGCTATATGTGAAAGGAACTAGGGCGAATCGATGAATTACCGTCAAATAACATATTATTAAGATGTAAATTGGATCTAGTCTTTCATTCCATCAGCATCTTGATATGGCTGCAGCATTACTAGGATGAAACTATCGTCTAAAGTTAGAACCTAATTGCTATAGACAATAAGGAAAAAAACAATCATGATTGGTTTAGCTTCTTCTTATTACTTTTGAACCATACTCTTTTGCAGAGTCGTAATTGCATATGCAAATGGTTTGATAATTCTTTGGGATGTTTCTAAATCTCAAATTCCCTTTATTGGAGGTGGAAAGGATCTTCAGTTAAAGGATGCAGTGGATTCAGATGTCCAAGATGATACATCTGAGATTCATCTCCAAGAAAAGGAGATAAGTGCTATTTGTTGGGCATCTTCTGATGGATCCATTCTCGCAGTGGGATACATAGATGGGGATATCTTATTTTGGAATACAAGTACTGCCTCTTCTAAAGGTGAACGGAATGGACAAACCAAAAATGTTGTTAAGCTGCGACTCTCATCTTCTGAGAGGAGACTTCCGGTCATAGTCTTACAATGGTCCTCAAACAAGAGTTCACGCAATGATTATAATGGCCAACTTTTTATCTATGGTGGTGATGAAATAGGATCTGAAGAAGTTTTGACGGTGCGTAATGCGTTAGTTTGCAATTTGGAACTCCAATTTCTATGATGATAGTAGTAGTCATTACTTGAAGTTTCTATGTCAAATTAACTTTATCCTTGCTTTTTGATGGTGGACAAATAAAATTTGTTGAGCATTGATTTGTATAAGCTAATTAGGAATATATTGCAAAATTATTATTATAAATATTTAGAGCTTGATGTGGCTGGTACAGGTTTTGAGTCTTGAATGGTCATCTGGGATGGACACTGTTAGATGTGTTGGTCGTGTGGACCTTACATTGACTGGCTCTTTTGCTGACATGATCTTGTCACCAACTGCTGGGGCAACAGGGGGCAATCACAAAGCTGACCTTTTTGTGTTGACAAACCCTGGACAATTGCATCTTTATGATGGTACGAACTTGTCTACCTTGTTATCCGAGAAAGAGAGGAAACAATTTGCTTGTCCTGTGGAATTTCCGCTGGTAATACCTACAGTTGACCCATCAATGACTGTTGGAAAGTTAAGTGTGCTACCAGCTGGTGGAAACTCGTCAAAATCTCTTTCAGAGGTATTGTGTTTCTGTCATAAATATGTTCATTATTTGATGTCATTGTGTTCCCTTAAGTTTCTCTTGCCTAACATTTCCCTCATGTTCCACCAGCTTACATCAATAATGAAACCTGGCTTAACACCAAACACAGCTACTGGCATAAAGTGGCCCTTGACAGGGGGTGTACCCACTCAACTATCTGTCTCTAAAGATAATAGTATTGACAGATTGTACATAGCAGGTTACCAGGATGGATCGGTTCGGATCTGGGATGCATCATATCCTATACTGACACTTCTCTTTGTCCTAGAAGGAGTAGTAAGTTTCAGCAATATTTCTTTCAATGCAACTTTGTTTGCACCAAATAACTTCTATTGAATGGCAGGTTCAAGGTACAGATGTGGCTAGTTCAAGTGCTCCAGTGACAACCCTGGACTTCTGTCAGCAGACTTTAAATTTGGCTGTTGGTAATGAATGTGGTGTGGTCAGTACTATTTCTTCACATTTCCTCTTCCTCTTTTAGTGTTTCAAGGTTATGTGATATATATATGTTTTTAACATTCTGTCTTGTGTAGGTACGCATTTATAACCTTGGCAGCTCCAATACAACAAGCTTTCACTACGTCACTGAGACCAAATGTGAAGGTAAGCTTTCATCTAATGATGCTTTAGTTGGTGCCTTTATTTTCTCAACTTAATATCATTCAACTTGCCTTACAGTTCAGAGTTGTGCGCAAGGAAAAGGACCCGAGTGTAAAGCTGTATTTTTCCTTCCTAAATCACCAGTTCAAGCCCTGCAGTTTGGGAATTGTGGAGCCAAGCTTGCTGTTGGATTTGGATTTGGTCGTGTAAATTTCATCTGTCTTCTTTTTGTTTGAGACGTACTCTTCATTTGTCTAAGAAGCTAGGTCATTTTGCTATTTTAGCTTTCTATTTGAGGACTCATTTCTTTGTACTTCCACCACAGGTTGCAGTGCTTGATGTGAGTTCGCCAGCAATTTTGTTTGCTGCTGACTGTGTTTCTAGCTCATCATCTCCGATCATTTCATTGTCTTGGTTAGAGTTTAAAAATGCTCATAGCCATGTAAAAAGCACAGAGAAATCAGAAACAGAAGTTGCAGTCAAACCTGAAGAGGAAATAATATTTATCTTAACCAAGGATGCAAAAATTTTCTCTATTGACAGTGCCAATGGTGAGATGATACACCCACATCCATGGCACTTGAAAAAAGAAGAAACTGCACTCTCCATGTACATCATAGGCAAGTACCATAATAAAGCTGGATGCTTATAGTTAGCTCTTCTTTTGCACTTAGTACAAAGATGCAATTCTAATAGTTTTTCGAACTCCAGCGAGCAGTTTTCCGGTATTAAACCGTGAGAAGCATCTGGAGGAATCTAGCAAGGATTCCACTGCCAAGTGTGAGGCTGAGCTTGATGCTTCTTCAACTGGGACTGAACATCCCTCCTCTTCGGAAACTGCTTCCTCTCTGGATCGCTCACTTGATACGCTTGTTCTGCTTTGTTGTGAAAATTCATTGCGGTTGTACTCCATGAAGTCTGTGATTCAGGTGCCTTTATTGCCTTTGCTGTGTTTTACTTCAGAACATTGTTGTGCCTCCATTTGTGTGCTAAACAGATTTGATTTCTACAGGGGAAAGATAAAACAATTCATAAGGTAAATCATACAAAACCTTGCTGTTGGACCACCACTTTTAAGAAAGACGGAAGAGTTTGCGGACTGCTCTTGCTGTTTCAAACAGGGGATCTTGAGATCAGGTAAAATTTTGATATATATTCCTTCTGTCCTTAACAAGGGTATTGATTTCCTTATCATATCACTCGATTCTTATGTTTTAAAGAGAGATTATGTTCCTTTGGGGATCATTATCAGTATCAATGTTTATCAAATGACTGAATGTTAGTACCTATCTCCATGCAGATCCTTGCCAGACTTGGAATTAGTTAAAGAAAGCTCCATAAAGTCGATCCTAAGGTGGAACTACAAGGCAAGCATGGATAAGTTGATGACTTCTGATGATGCTCAACTTACACTGGTACATTCTCTTGGAATCTTTTTCTTAGGAAAGCGATTCTTTGTTTACTGCACTATGCAATGTCATTATTGAATATCGATTTAAGAACATGCATTAACTATGCTATTATGCTAACAAAACCAAAATTACCTCTAATACTAAAACCCCCTTTCTTTGGTCCGTATTGTTTGGCATAAATAGACGAGTGGATGCGAAGTGGCCTTCGTTTCTCTCTTGGCTGGTTCAAATGATTTCAGGTACCACCACCATTTAATTAACCGATGCTGTTGAGAACATTTTGAACCTATTGAAGAAAATGATTCTGAGAACTTGCTGTATTGTTTCTAGGATTCCCGAATCTCTGCCTTGTCTCCATGATCAGGTTCTTGCAGCAGCTGCCGATGCTGCCATTAATTTCTCTTCAAATCAGAAGAAGAAACAGGTCCATAGAAATATCTCTTCTAGGTTCAGTTTCCGACAAAACAAAACTGCTTATCATTTTACCTTATTAACACAGGGTATTGCACCGGGGATTCTTGGTGGTATAGTCAAAGGCTTTAAAGGAAAAGTGAATACATCTGCAACACCCGAATCTGATTTTACTCATCTTGAGAGCAAATTTTTAAAGACTCCATTCATAGACACAACCCAGAATGTTAATAAGCAGGAAGATATTGAGCTTGACATAGGTTTGGTCCACGCTTACAGCCACACTCTTTCTTAATTCTTTGTTTTTCTCTAACAAAACATTCTTCTTTTGGCACCAGATGACATCGACATAGATGAAACTCCACTTGTGATTAACTACTCGTCTCATGAAGCTGTTAAATCGAAAGGAGGTAAACCTGACTTTGTAACTCGCTTTTCTATACTGCTGAACTTTCAAAATGAAATTGCCGAATATTCACTTTACCTTGCAGGAAAAGAAACAGACCGAGAAAAATTACTAGGTACACAAGATGATTCAACACCCAGAGTTCGAACAGCCCAAGAAATTATTGCGAAATATAGAAAGACTGGGGTAATGAATTTAGACACCTATTGCTTTTGCCGATTCGTCTGTTTCACTGTAATAGCTTTCTAAGCAGATTCCATTATCCGATATTGTAGGATGCCTCTTCAGCAGCCGCGCAGGCAAGAAATAAACTGGCAGAGAGGGGAGAAAAGCTGGAGGTAAAAAGGTTTTCCCTTGAAATGAAGTTTGTCATTTGTTGGATGAATAAAAAGATCTCATTATAATTTTTGAACTGCCTGCTCTTTTATTATTCTTAGTTAATGAGATGAAATTCAAAAAGGTACAGAACTGTTGGTAAATAGTGCAATTAAAGCCACAAGATGAACATTTTACTGCAGTTGATATAATCTAAAAGCTGTCGAAACAGCGGATTCTGGCTCATCTCCAAGTCTAACCATGCTTCTTTGTGGTTGCTTATGATTTGTATCAGAGAATCAGCAGGCGAACCGCAGAGCTGCAAAGCGGGGCTGAAAACTTTGCATCTTTAGCAGATGAACTTGCCAAGGCAATGGAAAATCGAAAATGGTGGCAGATATAAGGTGAAACAAACGAGGAATTAAGTTATATCTTCTGAGATTATTCTTCAAGCTCCATGTCATTAGATCACTTTCGAGCTCATGAGACAAACTCGATTGATCTTTAATGGGGCCATCACCATTCCACAGCTAGAACTTCCTACAAAACCATATGCATCTGCTTGGGAATTTCTGGGTTGAAGTTTCAACACAATCGTGTTGAGAGTTCTTTGGTATCTGATGTAAATCAACACAAGTCAATGATTCATTCTGATTAAAGAATTCTTGGTTTGAATTTCAGATTATTTTTTTTCTCCCTGAAGTGCATGGTGATTATATAATGTAAAGGGATTGTTGCTGATCAAGTATAAAGTTGTAAAATTCTTACTTTGAAACAATCAACTTTCCATTTTGTTTGTTGAAGTATTTGGTTTTTCAATTCCAAAGAATGGCCACACCATGGCTATATCTTTGATAGATTCAGATTATTTTCCTCTTCATTTTAAGTTATATATGGAAAAAGGTAAATAGGAACATATTCATGACAAGTGTTCTTATGATAAATTTAAGAATTATAAAAAAATAAATAAATGAGAAATTTGTCATTTTCTAAAAAAATCACTACCGGTGCATGTTATAACAAATTAATAAAATTATTATTTGATTTATTGTCGGTCGAAAAATCTCACAAGCAGTATATTTTAAGTAAATCTAAAAATTTAAATGTAATGAGCATTTAATATCAATTTATTATTATCAAAACACGGCGGAGGACACTTTGCCAAAGATGCTTAATATCATTTAAATACTGCTTGTGGAATTTTTTTCAACTGACAATATATCAAATTATTTTCTAACACGACTGAGGACACTTTGACAGTTACTGTGAATACCATCCTAGTTCTCTAAACAATTTTCAACTAACAACATTTAAAAAAATCACTATTGGTACATGTGATCATAAATTAATAAAATTATTATTTGAAATATGGTCAGTTAAAACAATTACAAATAGTATTCAGATGAAAACAAGTATTCTTTTTAAGTAAATTTAAAAAATCTAAACGTAATGAACACTTAGTCCGAATTTATTTTTATCAAAACACGACATATGATACTTAGTCAAGATCATCAACATATAGGGTCGACTTTGACACTTACTGTGAATACCACCCTAATTCTCTAAATAATTTTCAACTAACAACATTTAAAAGAAACCCACTATCAGTACATGTGATTTTTTAAAAAGTAATTATAAATTAAAGAAAAGTAAAATTATGTTCGTATTAAATATAGGATTTATATTCAATACACTGGCATTGGAAAACAAAAACTTTCACAAGCGCTTTAATTTTAGAGTTTAGGGTATTAGTTTAGGGTGTAGGGTTTAGGAAATTAGGTGTAGGGGTTTATAATTTATGGATAGTAATTAGAATTTAGTGTTCAGGGTTTAGAGGTTGGGGTTTAATTTTTAGGGGTAATATGGTTAGGATTTGAGTTAAAACTCATAAACCCTGAATTATAACCATAAACCCTAGATTATAACAATTATCCCTAAATTCTAAACCCCTACAACTAAACCCCTAAACTCTACACCCTAAACTAAGGCGCTTGTGGAAACTTTCAATTTTCACCGTCAGTGTATAAGATAATAATCCTTAAATATATACAAGTTTTGAATTTATGAATCATAAACATTACTAATTCGTATCGGTTCTTAGTTTCTGTACAAAAATCGTTTTGCCCTTAACTATGCCTCTTTCTATGACACGCATTAACAAAACACTGAAAATTTAAATTTTAAACTCTAATCTTTTTACATTTTAAATTCTAACATAATATTAAACCCTAAATTTATGTTTTCAAAGTGAGAGCATCAAAAGAGACATAGGCTTAGTTTGTGGTTGCTTTTAAAAAGTGTGGTGAAAAAAGTGATTTTCAAACTAGCTGTTGAAAAGTAGTTTTGAAAAACTGGTTAGTGTTTGTCATTGAAGTCAAAAAGTGATTTTCATGAGATAAAAAGTCTATTTTAGACATAATATTAAAAAGTAAAAGTAAATTTGGGTGATTTTTCAAATTAATTAATGTTATGATTTATGAAATAAATCAATTTCAATTATAATAAAAAAATATTTTTTATAAAATTTAATTTAAAAATATAAATTACATTCTAGATTATATACGGACATACCACTTACACATTAATAATAAATATAAAATAAAGTACAAATAAAACAATTTTATTCTCAATATAAATATTATAAAATATATATTACTTTATAATTATGTATGCATAAACATTATTTTAACAATAATTATAATTAAATAATAAGGATAAAAATGTAATTTTATTTTCAAACTAACTTTTCCACCCAAGAAGCTATAAAATTCAGCTTATTGGTTTGGGTGGAAAAACTAATTTTAAAAGCAACCAAAAACAATCTGTTTTAACTAAAAATACTTAAAAAAGTAATTTTTTGTTGCAAAACGCAACAAAAACAGGCCCATAGTTTGATGGATGCGATCTCTTTTTTTTTCTCTCCTTCCAGTCCTAGTAACAAGTATGTTTGTTTTGTACTGACAAGTCACAATAGAAAATTATTAATTAATAAAGGGTTATTATTTGAGATACTGCAACTAAAAAAGTTACAAATATATATATATATATATATATATATATATTAATTTTAAAATTTTAGATCTTAAACCCTAAAATTAAATTTTAAATTCTATAAATAAAAATTTAATAAACTAAATTTTAAATTCTAAATAATTCTACTTATGAAATATTTTTTACCATTGATGTATAGAATAATAATCATTTAATTAATTCCGTAATGTTGTTGGGCATGGTCAAGCTCTCTTTAACTCGTTTCCTGCCAACTTGGTCGGTTGCCATTTTTTATGGAGTTTTCATTTGAAGGGGTTTAAGGTAAAAAAAGGTCAACTATAAAAAGTACATACCATTTTTTCAATTAATTATTGTCACTTTGAAAACACATTTGCGACTCCATCTTTTGTAGAAATAAAAACGTGTTCATCGACAACAGTCAAATATGTATATAATAATATATTAATTAATATTTGATATATTGACTATGCATGTAGGAGGAAATTAATTTTTTTAAAATGGGCAAAATTAATTTATAATTTTAGTGAAAGTTAAAATATAATCTTAGTATTGTATTAATTTATAACTTTTAAAATAAAATAAAAAAAAATTGTCCCTTTCGTCGCTTACCTCCATAACCTAGCCGTTTATTTATTTTCTTTTATTTTGTCTAATCAACGATGACATTATTTTTTGTAATAGTCGTTACTATTGGTGATTTATATTTTCTTTATTTTTTATATTTGATTTTATTTTAATTTTTTTCGCACATTTTGTTGCGCTTTTCTCAGTTTTTATGGCACGTTTACTCTGTCTTATGGCACATTTCTATGGTTACTTTTGTGTTTATTCCTGATTTGTGTTTGTCAGTGGTCATGGATAATTTGATCCCTTTTGGGTTGTTTGTTGATGTTAACGGTAGCAGATAGTTGCCTTTGGGATATGCGTGAAAATTAGTTGCCGATTTTAGAAATTTCATCTAGTTTGTGTTTTGACAACTCCTAAGAGATCCTTCTTACAATAAACTGAAAAGATTTTCTTCGATACAAAGAGGAAGTGTAAAATCTGACCGGTACAACGTTTATCTTTTATTTTTTTAGATCTATCGTTTTTTTAAATGTTTTAAAACTTGTAATACTTTATGTTTTTTGTTTTACTTTAGTTTGACAATAAAATTGTGTAGTTAATGTATAAAAAAACTTTAAAAAGTAACATATTTTTTTATTTTAGAGAGTTAAAATATTTTTTTTATCGTATATTAACATATACGTTTATGACTTTTAGAGAAAATTATCTAAACAATATAATTGACACATCAATAATTATTAAATATGAACTCATACTTAATTACCAACACAATAAATAATGGCCAAGTGGGGGAATATCTTTTGGTTGCCCTTCCGAATTTCGCTTAGACTAATTTAGACTGACCTATGTCGACAACTTGTTTTTGTGGGTAAGTTTCACAGTTAAAATTTTTTGTATATACAACGCATCAAACTCGAAACTCGCTTAAATAATATCAAATTGCTTACTACTTGGATTAACCATGTTGGTGTGAGGAATCTATTTTAACTATATAAAATTGATTTAATGGTAAAGGGAAAAAAGAATATGTTTCGTGAAATTGTGGTAGCATAGAATACGTACAAAACAATTTAGA
The DNA here is from genome assembly GCA_958450335.1 of Hibiscus tridactylites. NCBI lineage: Eukaryota > Viridiplantae > Streptophyta > Magnoliopsida > Malvales > Malvaceae > Hibiscus > Hibiscus tridactylites. The sequence continues at coordinate 34,556,681 of OY288267.1, read as the reverse complement.
TTATTGATTGAATAATTGTGTAATCTCATTTTTAACACGTTCCGTTCAGCATAAGTATCTTTCAAAAACACGTTCCATGAGTTATTCTACATGATTTTGAGATTGAAATCTTACAAGTTTAACTAATCATTCATTTTTTTTATGTAAAAAAAAAAACCAATCATTCATTTTTCATTCAACTTTTAAAATATATTTCTCTTCTAAAAGTTTTCGATGTACGATTGTCACGAACATTTCAAAATTTTGATTAGATTTAAAACCAAGCAATATCAAACTCTATTTTATAATATAATTTTAAAAAAAAATCAAAATTTTTACCGTTCGGTTTAAGAAAATAATGGTGGGTCCAATTTGTGTGTGCGTTTTCTTGGGGCACCGTCCTTAAGAAACTCGTGGGAAAACAAATAAAAGTCATAAAAGGGAGCTCCGTCCATGAGTAGTGAACCAAAGAAGAGGTCCAATTCCTATATGCCTATGATGGAAAGGGTTTTCACACTAGCCAAAAGCACTACAAATTATGGCTTTTGTCTCTCTTTCTTTATTTGAGAATTTAACTTCTTTAAAAATTCATTTAACATAATTGATTGTATAGGAAAAATGTTACGATCCAACTCCGAAGGCATTGGATGGATTAAAATTATTTTTTATATTAAAATTAGGACTAAATCGATTATATGTGTAAATATAGAAGATTAAATGTGTAATTATACAAATTATTTTTAGCTCGGTGGTCAAAATAATAGTGGAGTAATAGTTTAGTGACTATCTAGGTAATTTATCATTCTTTTTAGAATACTAAATCAATATGTCATTAGTTGTCTGACGACAATTAACACTCGAGTGACCAAATGTTTAAAATTTGAAAACATAAGTGACCAAGTTAGTTTTTTAAACCAGTGACCAAAAATGAAAAGAATTAAAACGAAAGTGATCATTACGGTAGTTTACCCTAAAAAAAATTATTGTTTTTTATTAAGTAGAAATATGTTTGCATTCTCAAGACAAATGTTGGAATCTGAACTCATATAAAATGAAATAACATAAATATTCTTGACCACTCGACCAATTAATGGATCTCAATTTTATCAATTTTTTAGCTAGCAGTAATCACACCCATGCACATTAATAAAAAACAAAATTCTTTATTTATATAACCATCAGTATACATCCATTGATTGACTAATATAAATCTGAGTAATGTTAAGATATATTACAAGGTGATCTTCCCAATTCAATTTTCTATATTAACAACGGTAATACTCGAACTTCTAACTTTACATAAGTGATCTAGTACTTCGTCCCACAAATACCAACTAATTATCAACAAATAAAATCCTATTCAATTACAAATAACGCAATAATAAATGTAGTCAGTGGCAGATGCAAGTGCATCTTAGGGTGGGTTCATATTTATCTTGAATTTTTTAAACTCCACGTATTTGACTTCAATTTTTTTTTAAAAATATTATGAGTTAGTCTTTAGTTTTTTTTTAATATTTATAAGTTGTGCCCAACTTGAAACTTTTAGATTTCATGTGTGCTCACCCTAAAAAATATTTATAAATTTGTCACTAAATATAGTATTATTATCTTATACACTAGCGGCGGGAAAAAAATTTCACAGGTAGAGTTATTTAAGCGTTTAATGTTTTAGTACGATGTTTAGAGGTTATGTGTTTATAATTTAGGGTTTATGTTATACACTTTAGAATTTAAAATTAAAGTTAAAGTTTTTATAACTAGAAATTTAAATTTTAGCTTGAAAATAGACACATTTGTGTAAAAAATACACTAACAGTGTATTCAATATTCATCCATTGAAATTTACTAATTGAACGAGTGATTAAGGATGCAATATCGACTCATTTCTTGTGAGTCTGAATCTACACGGTAAAAACAATAAAATTTAATACTAAAATAAATGTTCAAACTATGGCACTGTTTGACAATCAGCGGATAGCTGATAGCGGATTATATTAGCTGATAGCATTAGCTGATTTGACTAGAATAAAAATTCTTTGTCCCTTTTCAGTGCTCCTATTTATGCCTCCACACTAAAAATTAAGTTTAAGATTTAGGGTTTAAAGTTAGGGGTTGTAGTTAGAGTTTATGAAATTTAGGGTATGATTGTTTAGGGCATAAGGTGTAGGGTTTAGGATTTAGGGTTAGAGCTTATAATTTAATTTTTTTAGTGTTGATGCACAAAAAAGGCACCGAAAATGGACATATGATTTTTATCCGATTTGACTAGCGAATTGCATTAGCTGGTTGTATAAAAGTGTTCGGTAAAATTAACTGATAGCTGATAGATGTTTGATTATTTGACAAATAAAATGACATACAAGGACACGATTATATTCAATACTTGTTTGAATAATTTATTAATTATTATTATTTTGTATCAATTAATATTAATTATATTATGAAAATTAAATATGAAGGATGTATATGTTATTTTTTATTTGTGAAATTATTTTGAATATAATTTTAATAATTGTTAAATTTATAAATATATATTAATTATTTATTTATAAAAATAAATTTTGAATATAATTTTATTAATTATTAAATTTATGTGTATATATTAACTTATTATTTGTGAAATTATTTTTTTTAATTTTATTAGTTATTTAAATTTATTTTATTTAAAAATTATGATTATAAATTTTGAATATAATTATTAGGGTAAAAAAATTATAAATTTTTTATTCAAAACTCTAACTCAAAGTCTCAAACAACTTTTAAAGTGAGTTTTTTTAAAATAAGAGGCCTAAATTCGAACACACGCTCCAATCACAGAACTGGAAACGGACCGAGTATTGTACCTATCAAATATCAATACCGAGTGTCACCAAAACCGTGGATATGATGGGGCAGCCCGGGAACCATTATAAATGTCCCCCACTTCTGTCTAAAAACCAAGTAATCAGCTCTGTTTTGGCAGATTGGCCATCCCTCTTTCTCACTGCAACACTTCAAAAACAAAATCTCAGAAAATTCGCCATTTTTTTCTCTTTCGTTCTGTTTTTCTTTGAGGAGAGAGAACACCAACAATAAGGGAGGATCACTAAGGCTATCTTTCGTACAAACAAAACATTGCGTCTTGTTGTGGAATCTCAGTTTATCCCAACCTTAAAGTTTGCAACTCATTCATTTCATTTCTCCCAAATTATATATCCTTTTCTTAAAAGATTCTGCTTTTTTTCCTGTTTTCATTGAGCGTTTCCTGGGTTTTCAATGGCGGGTTTCGTTTTATCTGGTTTAAAGCCTCTTCCTTTATTCCACGATAGACCCGTTGTTTCGAAGAATTGTTCGAAACCCAGATTTTTTCTTACAAACAAGAATTTCCCAGATCTAAAAACGACGAATCGAATCGAATTCTCGTCTGGGGTGTCTAGGAACTGGGGTCTGAACGTGAGCGCTCCTTTGAGAGTTGCATCCGTAGAAGAAGATGATGGAAGAAAAGAGAGAAATCATGGTGTTAATGGATTCGGAGAAGAAAAAGAAGAGGCGGGGTTCGACCCCGGGGCGGCGCCACCGTTTAAATTAGCCGATATAAGAGCTGCCATTCCGAAGCATTGTTGGGTGAAGGATCCATGGAAATCTATGAGCTACGTCGTGAGGGACGTTGCCGTGGTGTTTGGCCTGGCGGCCGCCGCGGTTTATGTTAATAACTGGCTTGTTTGGCCCCTTTACTGGGCTGCTCAAGGGACCATGTTTTGGGCTCTTTTTGTTCTTGGCCACGACTGGTAAATTTCACAAATGCAGTCACGAGATCTGTTTAATGTTCTCTGGATTTTGTTGCTTAATAATAACTTGTTCACTTTCATTGTTGCAGCGGCCATGGTAGCTTTTCGAACAATCCCAAGTTAAACAGTGTGGTGGGACATCTCTTGCATTCTTCAATCCTTGTGCCTTATCATGGATGGTATGTAATTATGTATGCCTAGTGTTTGATAGTTTGTCTCTTCTCAGTTTGTATGTGTAATTAGTTCGAATTGAATTCGTTTCCATTATGATCATCTTTTTACAGGAGAATTAGCCATAGGACTCACCATCAAAACCATGGCCATGTCGAGAATGATGAATCGTGGCACCCGGTTGGTTTATTTTCGATGTCTTTTATTTTTCTGATTGAGAATGATTCAATTATGGGACTTTGTCTAAACTTCGAACACGTTTTCGATTCGATTGCAGTTATCTGAGAAGATATACAGGAGTTTGGATAGTGCGACACGAATGTTGCGGTTCATGCTGCCGTTTCCCATGCTTGCATACCCTTTCTACCTTGTAAGTTTTGTTGCAAAGCTTTGATTGAATGAACCTGATGATGATCCCATATGTTGAGATGTTAATGGTTGATTAATTTTGATCGATAACAGTGGAACAGAAGTCCAGGGAAGAGTGGTTCACACTTTGACCCCAATAGTGATTTGTTCGTCCCGAGCGAACAAAAAGATGTGATCACTTCCACTGTTTGCTGGACGGCCATGGCTGCTATCCTCGTTGGCTTGGGTTTCACAATGGGTCCTATGCAGTTGCTTAAACTATATGGAATCCCATACGTGGTAGGTTCAACATCTTAAATGACAAAACCACATGAATGTCTTTGTCGTTAAAGAAAACAGAATTTGACCTGTCTTTTGCTTGCTTTTGATGTTAGATTTTCGTGATGTGGCTGGACTTAGTTACATACTTGCATCACCATGGTCATGAAGAGAAGCTTCCTTGGTACCGTGGGAAGGTATGAAACTCAGTCAAATTCGATCTGCTAGACACTTGAGTTGAAAACCTTGGAGAATCATATAGAATTCAATCTGCAACTTACAAATAAACTAATATTTGGGTAGGAATGGAGTTACTTGAGGGGAGGTCTTACGACGCTCGACCGCGATTACGGATGGATCAATAACATCCACCATGATATCGGAACTCACGTCGTACACCATTTGTTTCCTCAAATCCCACACTACCATTTAATCGAGGCGGTTAGTACTTTGTACCTACATGGTATATTTTTCCTTCTCTGACATTCATCTTATTTTGTATTTTCTAATTGTAATGTTGTAATGTTGTCGTAGACGGAGGCAGCTAAGCCGGTTCTCGGAAAATACTACCGGGAGCCTAAGCGATCAGGTCCTTTACCTTTCCACCTGATTGGAAATTTGAAAACAAGCTTGAAGAAAGATCACTTTGTTAGTGACAATGGAGATGTTGTTTACTACCAAACTGACCCAGAACTACAAGAGCCTTCTAAGTTATAGAATATTAGCTTGATGTTTTCATAAAAAAAGTCTGCAGCCACTAAATAATGGGTGGAAAATTCAAACTCTTAGATTGAAACTTGTTTTGCTTTAACCATAGAAGACCCCTAAAGCATTGAGCTCTCATTGCCATGAATATGTAAAAACCATGTTCAAGTTGAAAAGTAGAGGGCGAGTTTATTAAGCTTATTATCTATGGGTCTATATTGGCGTTCTACTAGTAAAGGGAAATGTATATTTTTATTCTTTCCAAAGGAGATGAAAACTTATTGCTTTCTTCTAAAATTTGAAGAAAGGACTCCACTCTAAAGAGTTATTAGTTGTTGCATAAGTAAAACACCAAAGTTTTATATTTTTTGGATAGTTGGATAAAAGTAAATAGATTGTTGAGATTAACGGTAGAAAATTAGAAGATTATAAATAGAAAAAAAATAATAAAATAATTTTAGTTCATTTATTTACTCTAATCTAATAGTTTAAAAATGTGTAAAAGTAATTAAATTTTATACGGATTAAAATTTACTTATATAGAGTAAAACTTCAATTTTACACAATTTTTGGATTTACTGATTTTAATAGTCGAGATTAAAACTTTATAATTAAGGATGACTTTTTTATTTTTTGTCCTTACCTATTGTTAATTTTAACCATCAATTTTTTAATTATAAGTTTTACCCATTTTTTTTAACTTTTGGATGATTGGTTAATTGATGGTAGAGATTAATAATAAGAAATAAGAAAAATTTTATTAAAAAATATAATTTGAGTCCTTCATTTATCTTTATCAATTGATTAAAAAAAGCTTAAGGATTCAATAAGCCCCTAATTTTTTTTTTCGATTTAATTAAGTCTAAACTAAAAAAAAACAATTAATTTGACCTTTTGACTAACGTTGACAGTTAACTGTAACGAATTTTTTAAAAAAAATTGACACAGGCCGCAACATAATAATGTCATTTGTTTCTACAAATTTTAATTTTTTTAAAAGTATACAAAAAACAGAAAAATTGTAAAAATTATTTTAAAAATATAAAAATTGAAATTTATTATAATAAATAATAATATTTCAAAAGATTAATTTTTAAAAAAATTCCAAATAAAAAACATTAAATATTATTATTATTATTATAAAATTATAAAAAAATAATTTGAATTTTTTAATATTTTTAAAATATAGTTTTAAATATATTTTAAAAATCAAAATAACTTTGATTATTTTATATTTTTTTCAAATTATTTTTTATACTTGTATAATAATATTTTTTATTTTAACTTTAAAAATACTTTAGTATTTTAAAAAATTATTATTTTTAAATAAATTTTGAAATTAAAAAATATTTTTTAATAATTCCCCAGAATTTTTGAAAAAAATAAGAATTTTTCTGTTTTTAGATATTAAAAAATAAAATTTAAAAATTCTTAGAAATGACAAAATTCATTATCCTATTGCGACATGTGTCAAAAGGAATTTTCATAAAAAAACATTAAAGTTAATAGTGAACGTTAGTCAAAGGCTAAATTAATTTTTTTCTTAAGTATGAGGACTTAATCATTTTTTTACAAAAGTTTAGGGGCTTATCGAACCTTTAAGTCATTAAAAATATAAAATTAAAAAAATCTTATTTGAAACAAATGGATCCTAACCATACGTTGTGGTTACTATTTTACCCCGAAACCCATAAAAACAATCAAATTACGTTATAATACAAAACTTGAATCAAATTACTATTGATAGCTCATAGCTATGCCATTTTCCTCAACCACCATTCTTATTGTAACCCCCTCGTCCCGGTCTGGCCGGATGACCGGTCCGAGTGGGCCACACGGGGAAAACCGAAGCGAAACCCAAAGAGTTCCCCTCGGTTAGCAACCTTATTTTTTTTCATTTTAATCTTGTCACATTCGAACCCCAAACCACATTCAAACAACCAAATTTTAATCTTGACTAAAGGCATCTTAATACCTATGGGTTTTTCTCTTTAAAAAGGCCAACAAGGATCAAACAGTGCAGTCTTAAACAAAGGTTTCGAAACCTCCCCAAAAGATTTCGAAACTTAGACTGGCAGTAAGGTCTGGAACCCAGATTTCTGCAAAAGTTTCGAAACCTTACCCATGGTTTCGAAACCCTCTTCCATGGTTTCGAAACCTTCCTCAAAGGTTTCGAAACTTAGGCCGGCAGTGAGATCTGGAATCCCAGATTTTGCAAAGGTTTCGAAACTTAGGCTGGCAGTAAGGTCTGGAATCCCAGATTTCTGCAAAGGTTTCGAAACCTTACCCATGGTTTCGAAACCATTGTGCAGGGGATCACTTACTGCCCAACTCTAAAGACTTCTATGGATAAAGAACACTAAGATCATGCATAGACATATATAAGAGCTTAAGAAGGACCAAAGGCATGAATTAACACTCATAAGACTTGCACATACTAACATTTAAGCAACCATACATGAACCATAGGTAGCAACCAACAATTAACAAGGCATTCATACATAGCATTCATACAAAAGGGCAATTTATGCATATATGGTCATACAAGCACGTAAGATTTCATGCCTTAGCAACCAAACAAATAGACATTCAAGGCATGCAACAACAACGATATTTATAGATCAAACAAGGCATCCAAGAATCAAACCAATATCGACATACATCAAAACTCAATCATCAAAACCTATCCCATTGCTTAACTATTACATCCATTTACTCAAAACTCATACATTGAGCTCACCAAAAGCAACACTTGGAGACCTTTCCTTGCCCTTGCCACCCACAAGTTATTTATCTGCATTGTCGAACAAAAGAGAGCGTAAGCATAAAAGCTTAGTGAGGGTAGCTCATAAAACAAACCTTCGACAATGCAGGGTCCAAGCACGAGCTATTTCCAAGATGAAATGCATGGTCTTACCTCCGGTCCGCCAAGCCAAAATAAACATGATGCATGAACATAGTAAACATTATGCCATGCTCAACAACTATAAGCTCAACTTACCTTGATAAGTAATCCAAAGCATTAACCACATCATATATCAATTTATAAGGGCGTCACATTTCATGTCAATATAAGCACATAAGCATAATCCCACATTGGTATATACATACAACCTCATATTGGCACCTAGCTATGACCCGAATACGCGGATAACCCGTTGGAACGCATTTCCAACAACAACATTACCTCGGTGGGATTCCACTCATCACCGGTCTTTGCATGTGCGGGATTCCACTCATCGCCACATGCCCTACGGATGAGATTCCACTCATCATCACGTAGAAATATATAAAAGCTTCCGGTGGAATATTACATCACCGTACTCCTCCTTGGTGCCTTAACGCCACCAAGGCCACGTACGTTTTGACTCAATTTGTGTGCACACTCATCCTAATGATCGATCATTGTACCCAAGCATACTAGTGCCAATATAAATCAAACTACACAACTTTTTACAATATCAATTTCAATAAAAATTTCGTGCCTAGCACGTACTCACCATGATTCTCCAATATCATGCAATCCACAACACAACCTCATTTCACAAACCAACACCACATATATGTCAACCGAACAATCATCTCATTATATATCCATATTTTATTTGTCATCAACATGCATATAAAATCAATACATTAAGCCATACTTTCACATACATGTGTATCACATTATACATACTCATCATGAGGCATATCAACGATTAAAGAGTACATCCAAGGTCTCTAACTAAAGCTTAGGATTAGGCTACCACCCTAATCCTAACTCTAGGTGGGTCTACCAAGCCCAACCTAGTTCACATGCTTGAACCAACCACTTAAAAACCAATTTAAAAACATTAACCACTCACCTCTACCTCCAAGCTCAACTACCAAGCAAACATCACCTTCAAGTTTCCGGATTTCTTCCCGATGCTTCGCCGACCCAAATTCTTGCTTCTAAACAACCTCCATACAATTCAAACAACCTCAAATTAGCCCAACCTCAAAATATCAATCCGGAACACAATTCAAATACAATTTACAACACCGTAAGACATGACCAAACCCCAAACTTAGCAATTTCGGACAGCCCCAATACCTCTTCCAAAATCCATGTTTCCAACATCCATTGCACCCACAAATGATCCCAAATCAATCCCTAATCATAGTACTACCATTGGGCTATCAATTCCCACCTTAAACAACCCCCAAAACTCACCCAAAACCCTCCAAAACTCCATTTTCGTACTCATATTTTACCCAGCAGAAAATCATGTTTTTAAACACTCAAATGACATCTAAAACGTCTCAAATCACCCTCCTAACATACCCTAACCATTAGCCCTTGGTTTCCAACCTAAAACCCACCAAAAACCCAAATTTTAATACCTTAAAATTTGTCTTATGAACATACTACGAATTTTCATCCAAATTCAACCAAATTAATATATGTTACACCTTTCAACATGATTAACTAAAGCCCTAACTCAATTTATCAAAACCAATTGGAGAAACCCCTTAAAAATTCAAACTTTAATATAAACCCTAATTTCTAAAACCCTATATTTTTAAAATCCAAGACCATGGATAGATAGAGAATAAAAAGGAGGTTGAGAAAACATATTTACCTCTTAAATTGGTGTTGAAATCGAGTACTAAAATCAATTGAATAGTAACTTTGATATTTAAGAGGTTTTGACAATGGAGGTTTTCCCCTTTTAATGTTGGAAAAGGGTTTTATGAAGAAGATGACAACTTTATGTATAAAGTGGTCTTGCTTTTTGAAAGTCTTTGGTCTAATAGCAACTTAGGTCCTTCCCTTTTCTACAGAGGCTCAATTAGGTCATTATTTTAGTCGAATTTATTTTAATTTAATTTTATTGACTCGAACTATAAACCCGGATAACTCCTAACCCCAAAACACGGGTGTTACAACTCTCCCCACTTAAGGAAATTTCGTCCCCGAAATTCATCGATCACGGAGGGCCACTGAAACATGCACCTCCACGCATTCCTCTCTCACCACAACATACTAACCAACTCGAAAGACTTACCACACAACATATGCTATCTGACACTAAGATCTCAACTGATTCTTCAAGGCATGTCAATTTCAAACTCAACTCAATCTCTTCTACAAACATAGCACGGAACATGTCTGACTCACACTCCCGAATTATAGGTTCACAGACACATCACAAACCTCTTTCTAGCTCTGGTGGTAACCGCAACAAATAAACAACTGTACTAGCCCGATTCACAATCTCATACAACATTGGTTGAACACTTGACTCGTAACTTTCTCTAACTGATCCTATGTCTTCAACAGGTAACCAAACATTATACCAACGTCTTCAAAAATAACCTAGTTGAAATCTCGAATCTCTATTACTCGCTTTCATTATGAACCTTCCACGGATGTAACAAACTAGAAGAAACTGAAGCTCGGTCTTGACACGCTGGCAATTTACATACTTACTCTCATACTGAACCACATTATTCATCCACTCAATTTAGAAGCATTCATCTTCAACCCACAATACGTCTTCATACTACTCAGATGCAATACAAATGAACCACCGTGCGCTTCGGCCAAAACAATACATCTCAAAACACTAGGTCAGTCGGTACAACTATTCTGTCTCTGAAATGCAAAACTCTATCATCTCTGAAACTGTATTCTGAAGGTCTTCCTTTTACTATGCCTCGCACGTGAGGTGCCAAGAATCTGTCTTGCAACTGTTTCTCATCAAACATTCTGACTCAAAGTAGTCTCAACCCGAAACTCAGCCACAAAACTACTATCATTTGATATACGGAATTCGGCAATTGCAACTCGTAACTCAACTACTAATCTAACAGCAAATACAACTCGGAACATCGGTTGCTACGTAGACTCTCTTCAGATAGTACTCAATCTTGAGATCACAGTCTTCAAGCAATTCTAACTACTCATGTTGTTCAAGTTCCAACCATTCCCAAGTCTTCAAATATTTCAAGCTCTAATGATACGTACATATACACTGCGCATTTCTTACTATACAAGCTTTGTCTCTAAGTCTTCGAAGCAAATACAACTGTAATTAACTCTATGTCTCATATCGGATAACTCTTCTCACGGTCTTTCAACTAACTCGATGAACAAGTCGCAATCTTCCGTCTTGCATAAGCACACAACCTAACCCTACATGTAACACGTCACTACAGTTCACAAGCTCTTTCTCTAGCATAGGCTGGATCAAGGTCGAAGTTTTCATCAAAGTTTCTTTCAGTTTCTCTAGGGCTCATTATCTCGCATTTAACCGTACAACTGAACATTCTTCTATAGCAATCTATCAATGGAGCAACTATCTTCAAAAGACCATTTACAATTCTCTGAAAGTAACAATGCTAGACCTAGGAACTATAAATATCTGTCACAGTCTTCAATTTCTTCCAACTCATGTCTTCTTTTGCCTACTTGGGATTTACCCTAATACACTCGGATGATCTGCATGTTCTAGGAGAACATCTTCATTAACTCGAAGTTCATGTTGCGCAACTTGGTGTACAATTAATTCTCTAATAGAATCTACCACACTAACTTCAAAACTTGTCATGATCTTCCTCGGTACATGAATATACTCACGTGACATCTAGAAGAGCTACTACAACTGATCAAGAAACTCAGGAAAGTATTCTGCTCAACATCTCTCTGAAGGTAACTAACACACTAGTCAAGCAAAGCGGCATAACTCGGAACTCAAAGCGATCATATCTTGCCTCGAAAGCTGTCTTCGATACTTCAACTTCTCTCACTTTCAACTGGTAATAATCGAATCCAAATTAATCTTCAATTTGACTGGAGCACACACTAACTGATCAACAAATCACTGACACTTGTTTCAACTGCCTGAAATCTAAACACATTCTCGTACTGTCACTCTTTCTTCGACACAAGTTACACTGTAGAACTCTGAGATGATGCACTAGGCCTAATGAATCTAAGGTCTAACAAGTCTCGAAGTTAATTCTTCAACATTCTCAATTCTGTCGGAAACCATAAGATACAGAGCAACTAAAATACGAGCAAACTCGGAGACGACATCAATAATAAACTCTTCTTCTCTATCAGGAGACAAACTGGGCGTTTCTTCTAAACACTTCTAGGAAGAATCACAAACTATTTTAACATTCTGTGGTCTAATCTTCGTTCAAAAATCAAATCCATCACAATTGCTTAGCAAGTCTGTCAACTAAACTCAATCAACCTTTGATCTCTAAAACTGGATCAACATTCGACAAGAAGTTCACATCCTCACTTACCACTACTATCTCACAAAATCTGCGACTTCAAGGCAACTCTTTCTTCATCTCCATGTATATCCTAGCTTTGTGCTCTACAAGCCAAACCATGTCAAAAAGGCACACCGAAATCGTAGGAAGACAATCACTTCACATCTACTAGGAACTAGTAACTCTGAACCACTAACGAACATCTTCTGTACATCTTTCTGATCACTACTATCTCCCAAAGGCTAGTCACATGTGTCCCTACATCTAAGGTCTCAACAAAGATATCTAATTTCTTACATGCTCACGCAAAAGGAGGTATCCGCAGAAATTGTAACTTCACATGTACACAACTGATAGTCTTTGATCCTCTTGTTTTCAGACTGGTTCTTCAACAAAATCCGACTCTTCTAAACTGTTCTTAGAGCATCTCGTAAGTTCAAGATTCAATTCTGATCACACACAAACAGTCATGCTGCACTTGCTCTACCCCTAACAAACAACCTGGAGTCAAAGCTCAAGACTCCCTTCTCGGCTCAACTGTATCGGAAGTGACTTCATCTCTTCCGCTTGCTGAAAGACAACTCAACGTACACTGACCCAATCACACAAACTAGCTCCCACTCACGGACACTGACCAGCTGTCTTGCATTAAAATCATAGGCCGAACCCCAACGGTCACCAACTAACACTTCACCAGGCATGTTCAACTTGCATACTTGCTAACGATATACAAAAGCACAGATTGAGAATCAACTGGAGGAAACCAACTTAATACTATTCCAAGGGCTCATTCGGTAAAACATCGACCCTACTCTAACCCCCACTCATAGGCCTTCACTTCTTCTTACTAACTAATGCCAGAGTTGATCACACCGTCCCTCATCCACAAGAATCAACCCATATACACACCGTCTCAAACGAACAAATTGTACCTCAATTCCGGTACAACCACACCTCTCTAACTAAGGCGATGGACTCCCTCAACATCGTCCACCTTTTCAGAAACTACAACTTCTACTTACCGAAAAGCAATTTAATCAACAACAACATCAACAGTAAAACATACACAACTGGGTTAGCAAGGCAATGCTTCCAAGTGGCTCAAGTATGTTCCCCTCACTTAAAATCTCTTTTTCGATGTAATAGTAGCAATGGGACTCTACGAACATGTTCAAACAAATCAACACACATACATGCTAAATCAAGCATATAACAGACTTACTTGCTAAACAAGCAAACATATGCGTACCATCAAACAACATATACTCTCAATCAAACAATCATACATTACAACATTCACGGATAACAAGCAACATGCTTACATGGCAAGCAAACACCGTGCATATCAATCACAAAACACAACTTACCTCACTTACCTGCCCAAGGTCTCGGAAACCTTAGGCTCTGATACCAACAAATGTAACCCCCTCGTCCCGGTCTGGCTGGATGACCGGTCCGAGTGGGCCACACGGGGAAAACCGAAGCGAAACCCAAAGGGTTCCCCCTCGGTTAGCAACCCTATTTTTTCATTTTAATCTTGTCACATTCGAACCCCAAACCACATTCAAACAGCCAAATTTTAATCTTGACTAAAGGCATCTTAATACCTATGGGTTTTTCTCTTTAAAAAGGCCAACAAGGATCAAACAGTGCAGTCTTAAACAAACGTTTCGAAACCTCCCCAAAAGGTTTCGAAACTTAGACTGGCAGTAAGGTCTGGAACCCAGATTTCTGCAAAAGTTTCGAAACCTTACCCATGGTTTCGAAACCCTCTTCCATGGTTTCGAAACCTTCCTCAAAGGTTTCAAAACTTAGGCCGGCAGTGAGGTCTGGAATCCCAGATTTTGCAAAGGTTTCAAAACCTTCCCCAAAGGTTTCGAAACTTAGGCTGGCAGTAAGGTCTGGAATCTCAGATTTCTGCAAAGGTTTCGAAACCTTACCCATGGTTTCAAAACCATTGTGCAGGGGATCACTTACTGCCCAACTCTAAAGACTTCTATGGATAAAGATCACTAAGATCATGCATAGACATATATAAAAGCTTAAGAAGGACCAAAGGCATGAATTAACACTCATAAGACTTGCACATACTAACATTTAAGCAACCATACATGAACCATAGGTAGCAACCAACAATTAACAAGGCATTCATACATAGCATTCATACAAAAGGGCAATTTATGCATATATGGTCATACAAGCACGTAAGATTTCATGCCTTAGCAACCAAACAAATAGACATTCAAGGCATGCAACAACAACGATATTTATAGATCAAACAAGGCATCCAAGAATCAAACCAATATCGACATACATCAAAACTCAATCATCAAAACCTATCCCATTGCTTAACTATTACATCCATTTACTCAAAACTCATACATTAAGCTCACCAAAAGCAACACTTGGAGACCTTTCCTTGCCCTTGCCACCCACAAGTTATTTATCTGCATTGTCGAACAAAAGAGAGCGTAAGCATAAAAGCTTAGTGAGGGTAGCTCATAAAACAAACCTTCGACAATGCAGGGTCCAAGCACGAGCTATTTCCAAGATGAAATGCATGGTCTTACCTCCGGTCTGCCAAGCCAAAATAAACATGATGCATGAACATATAGTAAACATTATGCCATGCTCAACAACTATAAGCTCAACTTACCTTGATAAGTAATCCAAAGCATTAACCACATCATATATCAATTCATAAGGGCATCACATTTCATGTCAATATAAGCACATAAGCATAATCCCACATTGATATATACATACAACCTCATATTGGCACCTAGCTATGACCCGAATACGCGGATAACCCGTTGGAATGCATTTCCAACAACAACATTACCTCGGTGGGATTCCACTCATCACCGGTCCTTGCATGTGCGAGATTCCACTCATCGCCACATGCCCTACGGATGGGATTCCACTCATCATCACGTAGAAATATATAAAAGCTTCCGGTAGAATATTACATCACCGTACTCCTCCTTGGTGCCTTAACGCCACCAAGGCCACGTACGTTTTGACTCAATTTGTGTGCACACTCATCCTAATGATCGATCATTGTACCCAAGCATACTAGTGCCAATATAAATCAAACTACACAACTTTTTACAATATCAATTTCAATATAAATTCCGTGCCTAGCACGTACTCACCATGATTCTCCAATATCATGCAATCCACAACACAACCTCATTTCACAAACCAACACCACATGTATGTCAACCGAACAATCATCTCATTATATATCCACATTTTATTTGTCATCAACATGCATATAAAATCAATACATTAAGACATACTTTCACATACATGTGTATCACATTATACATACTCATCATGAGGCATATCAACGATTAAAGAGTACATCCAATGTCTCTAACTAAAGCTTAGGATTAGGCTACCACCCTAATCCTAACTCTAGGTGGGTCTACCAAGCCCAACCTAGTTCACATGCTTGAACCAACCACTTAAAAACCAATTTAAAAACATTAACCACTCACCTCTACCTCCAAGCTCAACTACCAAGCAAATATCACCTTCAAGTTTCCGGATTTCTTCCCGATGCTTCGCCGACCCAAATTCTTGCTTCTAAACAACCTCCATACAATTCAAACAACCTCAAATTAGCCCAACCTCAAAATACCAATCCGGAACACAATTCAAATACAATTTACAACACCGCAAGACATGACCAAACCCCAAACTTAGCAATTTCGGACAGCCCCAATACCTCTTCCAAAATCCATGTTTCCAACATCCATTGCACCCACAAATGATCCCAAATCAATCCCTAATCATAGTACTACCATTGGGCTATCAATTTTCGTACTCATATTTTACCCAGCAGAAAATCATGTTTTTAAACACTCAAATGACATCTAAAACATCTCAAATCACCCTCCTAACATACCCTAACCATCAGCCCTTGGTTTCCAACCTAAAACCCACCAAAAATCCAAATTTTAATACCTTAAAATTTGTCTTATGAACATACTACGAATTTTCATCCAAATTCAACCAAATTAATATATGTTACACCTTTCAACATGATTAACTAAAGCCCTAACTCAATTTATCAAAACCAATTGGAGAAACCCCTTAAAAATTTAAACTTTAATATAAACCCTAATTTCTAAAACCCCATATTTTTAAAATCCAAGACCATGGATAGATAGAGAATAAAAAGGAGGTTGAGAAAACATATTTACCTCTTAAATTGGTGTTGAAATCGAGTACTAAAATCAATGGAATAGTAACTTTGATATTTGAGAGGTTTTGACAATGGAGGTTTTCCCCTTTTAATGTTGGAAAAGGGTTTTATGAAGAAGATGACAACTTTATGTATAAAGTGGTCTTGCTTTTTGAAAGTCTTTGGTCTAATAGCAACTTAGGTCCTTCCCTTTTCTACAGAGGCTCAATTAGGTCATTATTTTAGTCGAATTTATTTTAATTTAATTTTATTGACTCGAACTATAAACCCGGATAACTCCTAACCCCAAAACACGGGTGTTACACTTATTTTATTTGTTTGTTTATGGTTTTACTATTCACAACTATTAGCTATTAGCTAATGCATGTGATGTTTCAATGACATAAATATGGCATGGTGTTATGTAATGTTAAACTCTCCTTATCATTTCATTCAATCAATTGAGTTATTATTTTTTATTCGTAACATGAAATACGTTGCATAATGAATTTTTTCAGAATTATTAGTTAGTGCACTGTGTCGTGTTACAGTATTATCACTTATATTTTCAGAATTTTTTATTTTATTTAATTTTTTTAAAAATTTCTAAAAAAAACTTATCAAAAATGTAAAAAACAATTTTCTAAAAAGTATATCGCATGACAAAATTATTGTGAACCACGTGACCGTAATATCTCAAGACGATTAGTACTTACAAAATTTTGAATTTAAGTTTTTTAAATTAGTAACCTAGACTAATTTGTTCAAATATTTCCTTTTTGGTGTTTTTCTTAACGAAATAACATTTCAAAAAATATTTATTTCAGATAAAAGCACTTTTCGTCTGACGTATTTTAAAAATTGCTCTTTGTCTAACACGTTTTATAAAATTATGTTTTTATTATATATATATATATAATTAAATATGTTGGAAGTTGCACGCTTTATAAAAACTTGTTAGACGATGAGCATTTCTTCGTCTTACTCATTTAAAATGGGAATATTTCATTAAATAATTTTTGAAGGAGATTAATAATTAAACATTTTAAAATGAGAAATATTTGGGATGAGTCTACTACGTGCGACGAACATTGATGAACACCACTAATGATGAACACCGATGAACACCATTAAATTAATTAATAAAGATTTAAAATTTCAATGACCTATCATACAATTAATTAATAATTATTTTTAAAATTTTAATTAAATTATTTTTTATATATTAAAATTTTATTTTTTAATAAGGGTAAACTATATATTTAGTACCTCATCTATTTCCGTATTTCTATTGAACCCTCATTATTTAAATATTATTTCAATTTGACTCTATTCTTTATAAAAAAATAATTTAACTCTCAACCTAAAACCCTAAACTATTAAACCTTAAACTCTTAAACTTTTAAACCTATACCCTAAACTATATACCCTTAAAATGATTCCACAATCATCGATTAATTCAATTCACAACCATATACCCTAACTCTCATCCTTGAGTTTTCTTCTTTTATGACTTCTCTCTAATTAAGGTTGGTTCCTTTTATTCTAATCAGATATCCGTAGCATAGTTTCATGATGATACAAGTAATTAAAGATGTGTTGAGAAGTAAGGATGGAAACACAATCCATTGGAATTGCTTAGATATTAACTCGAAAAACATCCAGAAAAAGACAGTATAACATCGCTTTCCATCTTTCTCTGTGCAGGTCACTGTTAAGAAGGAACATATTTCGTTTTTGCACTTCATCACCAATATATGTACTGTAATTGGAGGTACTATCATTTCTAGCTCCCACTTTATATTGGCTTTGCTTTACCTGATATGTCATTGTTCATTTAAAGTGACCAAGATTATGTTACTGGTAACTTATGTTTATGCTGCCTGCTTGCTGCTTGCCACCATATATGTTAGATATGGTTTTCCTTTTTGATTTGTAGATAGCTGGGTAGAGTTTCTGTTACTTAAGATGATGTCAAGAGTATGTCGATCACATTCATCACGTTTTGTATGCATCGTTTTTGTTTTTCATGTGTTTTTATATGGTTTAGGGTATAGGTTTAAGAGTTTAAGGGTTTAAGGTTTAATAGTTTAGGGTTTTAGGTTAAGGGTTAAATTATTTTTTTATAAAGAATAGGGTCAAATTGAAATAATATTTAAATAATGAGGGTTAAATAAAAATACGAAAATAGGTGAGGTACTAAATATATAGTTTACCCTTGTTAAAAAATAAAATTTTAATATATAAACAAATAATTTAATTAAAATTTTAAAAATAATTATTAATTGTATTATATGTCCTTAAAATTTTAAATCTTTATTAATTAATTTAATGGTGTTCATCGGTGTTCATCATTAGTGGTGTTCATCAATGTTCGTCGCACGTAGTAAAATTTTCTAAATATTTGAATAAATTTTCTCAAACTAAATACTATAATTTATCATAAAAAAAATCCGACCGAATCGAATGGATACCAACTCTATCCTAATTCCAAAAAATAACTATGAACAGAGAAACTTCGTTGAAGGTGTCCCCACAGAAACAACGACCAAAGTTGGTGAATGTCAAATTACACGCTACATGAGTCAACATCGCGCGTTTATTCCTCCTAGTCTCTACTCTCCAATCATAGCGCGTAGGCTAACGTGACCTTAAAGAGTAAAGACAGCAGGGACAGTTTTCTTTTGTCGTAATGCAGTTTCTCGTACACTCAATACGCGACCTAATTGCGCGTAGGTCTGCCATTTTCCTCGTTTTCTAATGTGAATCCGACGAACAAACAGATCTCTCTGTGCTGTGTAGATTATAGACCGACCGACCTTCTCTCCCATCCTATGGATGAATCTAAAAAATATATATATATAGTTAGGTTAAATATTGGTTTTAGTCCTCTACTTTATTTTAAAATTCAGATTTAATATTTTAATTTGACATTATTTTGTTTATACTTTTATAACAATATTAATTAGTTCAATAGTTAATACGGAAAGCTCCTTCAATTAAAATCTTGACGTGATTTTTTTAAAAATCACATTCTGATCATGGGTGATGCCAGATAAATACAGAGTCTTTTACTTCTCAAATGATAAAATTATTGTTATATATTTTAAAAAATTATAAAAAAACTATAAATTAACACGTAAATAAATTAATATTTTCACTTTCTTAAAAGGGTATAATTCAATTTTTTAAGTTAAAAAATTTCCCTCCTAATTTTATCTCGTTATGTTGAACTGAATTCTTATTACGTTAGAATGATGTTTTTAAAAAAATCACATTAATATTTAACTGAAACATTAATGGTGTTAGTTATATATACGATTTAATATCAAAGAATTAAATAAAATAAAACTAAATCCCAAATTTGAAGAACTAATGTTGAAGAATCAAATCATATCATTAAAAAACTAAATTTTATATTTGAACATACGAAGGGACCAAAAACAAAATTTGACCAAAAACTCGTACTCATTTGTACGATTCAAACGCAAAGCCCGCCCCTGTGTTTTTTAATTTTTCCCGGGGCCAGTTGTTTTCGCTGGCTATATATCTTGAACCAGTCTCCAGCATTACAACATCTCACTATCCTACAAGCAAATCTGTGCTTCCTTAATTGCTGTTTTTGCCACTCCTTTTCTTCCCATTGAGCCATGAGTAACACAAATCGTTCGAGTTCCGGGTGTTTCTCCGCCGTGTTCCGCCGGCTTCTTTGTACGGGGAGTCCTCAAACACACCCATCCGACAAGATTATGGAGTCAAACGCCGACGACAATGCGGCCAAGGTTCGAGTCCAATCTGAAAGTGGTCCCGGGATAGTGGCGAAGTTAATGGGACTAGACTCATTGCCGGAGAAAAACTGGGTTTCGAAAGGTAAAACTCCAGGTCAAGTTACACGGAGCAGGTCGGTCAATTTCATGGATTATATGCTGGAGTTTGATTTAACACGAGCCGATCATCGCCGGGTGAAAACATCGACGTCGTTTCGTGAGGTGCTACCGCAAGGTCCGCAGCTATTGCAGCAGCAGAATCAGAATAATGAATTATTGGTTGTTTATATGGATGAAAATAAGGAAATGGAGTTTGAGCCAAGGAAATTGAAATCCCAGAAACTGGATTGTAAGAATGAACATCAAGAGAAAAACAGGAAAATATCTAAGCTTAAAGATGAGCCAAGGAGAGTTTTTGGTAAGAATGTTCGAATCAATCATAGAGCAAATTCGAGGGGGGAAAGTCCATTGAATGAAGTATCTGTTGAGACAAAGAAGAAGAAGAAAAAGAATCAATGTGAAGTGAAGAAAGATGAGTACTCTGAGAATAGTTCAGAAGGTTCAGGTTCAAGTCCAGTTTCTGTCCTCAAGATCAATGATTTTTCAGGTTTGTGAAACTATCATTTGCAGAATTTATAGAGCTTCAAAAAGTTAAATGGATGATAGTTTCATACTGTCATTGTTGCCATCTAACTTGGGTTTTTTTTTCTTACAGAAGATTCGAAGTCATTGGAAGTGAAGTTAGAGGAGAGTTCCGAGTTGACGGATAACTGGGAGAATGTGTTTCACATGGAGTTGGTGGATAGGCCTCGCAAGTTGACAGATGAAGATATAAAATTCTCAAACTGGATAACCAAGAAAGTGTTCACTTTTGAAGACTTTGAAGAGATTTGTGTGGAGTTTGAGGACCAAATACTTGATCTCATGTTGCACCAAGTAGCCGATGAACTTGTAGGATTGAATGTTTGAAGAAGGACTTGGTGGTTAGTTTCTGCAGAAAACCAGAGTTTTACAACGCAAATCTACTGGCAAACCTTGAAAAATAACAATTGAAGATTAAATCTCATTTGAAAGGAGTTCACCGAGTTCGATTACTAGTCCAGTTGTCTCTGCAGCAAGGATTTAATATGATACATCTTCAGAAATTGTAAACGATAGTTTTTAAGAACAAAATTGCAATCTATGCATAGTTTTATACTGCAGCTTTAGGCAAAGAAATTGTAAACAGTATTTGAGTTACTGTCTCACAGCATGAAAGCTAAGTTTGAGTTATTGCCTCACAGCACTAAAGCTAAGCTATGCATTAGCTATAAAAGGCCTCTGTTTCTGTAAGAGCATCAAAAGCTTCCTCAACCTATAGGTTTACCCTTAATTTTCCTCGCTGCAATGACAAATTCAGAAATCACTTGTTGCTCATTCAGTTGTGGCTGTGACGCAAAGTGTCGCTCGATGGCATTGAGTATTGTTTCCCTTGATGAACGAGGATTGGTTCCCTCAACTTTGAAGTGTTTTATATATCTTTTCAATGAATCTGTGCCTAGTGTTGCCAAGTTCACTTTCAATATAGCAGCATGTTCTTGCATAGAGACATCTGCTCTAGAGCAACAACCTTCTTGCTTATAAACTCGACTGTTATTCCCATGCTCAGGTTCGATATCCTTCGTTTTGAAGTCACATGTTTTCAATCTCAAGTCTTGATCATTGTCTTCTGCATTGCCCCTAGCATGTTTATATATAGAGACATCTCCACTTGAGCATTGTCTTCTGCATGGCCATCTTTCCTAGGAACCGAACAATTTTCCCCATGCTCCGACTTTTTGAAGTTATCTGTTACTAGTCCAAGTCTTTGTCCTCTTGATGAAGCAGGTTTGACATCCTTCATTTTGAAGTCGCTGATTGTCTTTCCTTTATCATGTTCAAATATCAGAACAGGAGGAATTTCCAGGTTCTCTGACTTGAAGTTCTCAGTTCCCTTAGATGAATCAGTTTTGACATCCTTCATTTTGAAATCACTGATTGTCTTTCCCTTAGCATGTTCATACATAGAAATTGAAGGAATTTTCACATGCTCTAACTCTTTGATGTTCCTGGTTCCAAGTTCAAGTCCTGGTCCTCTTGATGAATCAGGTTTGACAACTTTCATTTTGAAGTCACTGATTGTCTTTCCCTCAGCACATTCAATCATAGGAGCTGGAGGATTTTTCACACGCTTCGACTCTTCGAAGTTCTTGTCCTCTTGATGAATCAGGTTTGACATCCTTCATTGCAAAGTCATTGATTGTCTTTCCCAAGCTTTGACCATTGTGTTCTGTCTCTAGCATTGGCTTCTTCAAGTCTGGTAAAACTCCCTCGGCATGTTCATGCGTAGGGACATCTTCTTCAGCATGAATGGATCGGACCAACAAATCTGTCTCTCGGTTTGCCAAGTCCAAATTCAATGATGCACCATGTACATCCACAGACTCTTCCATGAAACTGCTGATTAACGATCCTAGTTCGTCTGTTTCTGGTGAATCAAGTTTAATAACACCCTCATGCTGTGCCTCATCGACATTCGATCGAGACATGTCTTTGTTCTTAGATGCATCTACATTGTGATTCCCCATGTTGTTGGTGCTCATCTTTCAGTAATCAACCCACTTTTTGCAGCATTTCATTTATTTCAACAAGTAAGCTTAGTACACAGTTCAATAATTGTTAGACTAAGATAATACATCAGCCATAGATCCACACTGTTAACTAACCAATACTTTTCTTTACCCATCATCAATTTTCTTGTGAACCAAACAGAACGTTACAGTTAACGAATGAACCCATTGTACTATATTCTGTATAGCTTCAAGAAAATTTGTTCATAATATACATAGACTATAGTACAATTGTGTCTTGGATTTCATTTTCTTGACCTATAGACTCACAATGCATTGGAAAACTTTGGAAAAATCTAATCATACCCGTATCGTATGCATCTAAATCCGATACTCACATCTAAATCTGAGTAACATAGTCGTAGTCATTATTACAGTAACTTTCATGTAATCACAGAGACCAAAAGGAACAGTTGGGATCATCAAATAAACCCCAAACACATAAACTACTTTTTCCACATGTATAATTTCAACAGGGTTTAATTTCTTTTGGTTTCTCAACGACCAAACCCAACAAGACAATAAAAAATGTAGTAATAATTAAGAGAAAAGTCTGAAGATGTAATAAATCATAAAACCAACGAGAACCGAAAAAACCCTCTAAAAAGTAGTAAAATGTCGGATTTTCTTGCACAGATTTCTTGATTAAAAAATCAAAAGATTTCGAAACAGAAGAAAAGAGGGTGCAAAAAGGGTAGAATTGAAGTTGAAAAATTGAAATTATTAAAGTTTGGGAATGATATAAAACAGTGAAAAGCTTTGAAAAAAATGGCGAAGTAGGAGAATGTTGACCCAGGTTTAAAGATCAAATTCTACGAAATTGAAAAGCGGAGCGTTGGGAGAGATTGACCGTACGTACCTTGAGAAAAGACGAGTGGCTGAATTTATGGAAGATAGTGACGTGAAAGAGAGAATATGGAGTTTCTTGAGCTTTGAAAATTGGAACTGAGAATTTGAGAACTTTATTAATGGCAGAAAATATACACTCTTTTGACTATCTCCCGCTCCTTTGGGATTTGGTTTGAAAAATAAATTAAATATCAAGTATTATGCCACATCATAAAAACACTTGAACCCTAAATCTCTATTTCATCCTTTTGTGTCAAAAAATTGAATTGGTCAATTTTAGATTGTCAAGTTGTGCTGTTGTGGTTTCCATCGCTCTAGTATCTTATATTTCTTTTGTTCTCCCCCGTTCTTTAAAGTTTTGTCCTGGCTAATCGAATTGATCTGTGTCACATATTTTTGGTGGATGAGTCTTTTAACAATAATTTTTGCATAAACAGAATCTCAAACTTAAAACTCATCGGCTTAAACAATTCCAAGTTGTCTACCACTTAAATCAACTCTCGTTGATTACCATCTTATACTTTTAATCCGACATACTACCACTTGAACCAACATGACATAATTTCTAATAAGTTTAAAACATAAAATGATACTTGAATTTGATAATTTGACTAATTTGTTTTTAAACCTTTTAGTATTAAATTTATTGAATTTGATAAGTTTGGTCAAATTGATCTCTAAATTCAATGAGTTTAATCAAACTAGTTCCTAAACTTAACAACTTCGATCAATTTTGTTTGGAGTTTTTTTTTTAACAACTTGTAAGTTTAATGAATAATTTAATCAAAATTATCAAGTTCAATGACTAATCAAACTATGAAATTAACCAATATGATTAAGTTTGCCAAATTTATGAGCTACTTTTGTGTTAAAACCTTTATGATATTGATGCAATTTCGAGAAAAATCATATGTTAATGTCCAAAAATATGACCAACTAATCTACAAAATAAAAGGGAAAATGTAATAAAAGTCAGTCCAATAGTTCCATCAAAATTTGTTTACATGTTAGAAAGGCTTTCCCACTCCCTAAATAATTTATTAATTTAGCTAATTAAAGTAATTTTATTTCCCTTTTTTGATAAGATTATTTCCCATTAATTAATTCTCATAAGGGTTTGGACCCATTACAACATCATAAATTCATTGTCCCTTTTCAATGTCTTTATTCATATTTTCACGCTAAAAATAGATTTAAGGTTTAAGGTAATGATTTAAAGTAGATGTTTAGAGTTAAGATTTAAAATTTTGTGTGTACAATACATTTTTAAATTTTAAATTTAATGATTTATAATTTAATATTTGTGTTTAAAATTTAACTTTATAATGTTGTTGCATAAAAACCCAAAAAAATAGAAAAAAATTATTCTAATACAATAAGTCCATAACCCCATAAATCATCAAATCAATCTCAAATGATAACGCATCTCCCTGAATTTGTAGGGTCACCGACTTGTCTCTTATTCAATTTGGTTTAGTTAAAATAAGTAATTACATATTTTAAAAAATATATTTCTAAAGTGTAATCCTAAAACTAAAAAATCTTAAATTTGGAGTTTTAAATTTGAAATTTATTGAATCTACATGAATTAAACATTTTCTAAAAAATTCGACAATTAATTATATAGTTTTGGTAAACAATATTTTAAATACAAGTAATAAACATATTAACTAAATTATAAAATGTATAATTTAATATTTATTGGAAATTATGAGGGTCATGAGCTGGATAAGGGGATCATGAGTTGGAGCTCATGGAGTCATGGTGCTCCCCTATGGATCATGCTTGATTGAGATATTTTTTAACTTAATTTGCTCTATCAATAATATTAGAGTTTAAAATTTTAATTTTATTTAAAGATTTAATGTCTTATTTCACTAAATCAACATGTAATTAATCTACTATATTTTTTTATTAAATAATGTAATTAAAAAAGTGTTGTATAGGTCGATCCTTGCCCATAAAAATAAAATACATTTTATAGTCAACTATTTACCTCTTATTAAGAACACTAATGAGGCTGTAGCGGTAAATATTTTGGATCAAATAAAAAAATGAAAAGTGTTGCACGGGATGGGGTGCTTGCTCACACCGTAAATTGAATATTAATGTCAATGTTGTACAGATTTAGCCCCTTTTGACTTTCTAACATGCAAACATTCCAATAATAAATAAAAAATCCACAAATTCAATACGACAAGAAAACCAGTGGCAAAAACTGGTTCATATTTTTGTTGTGACAATCAAAATCTTAATGGACCACACTTTTCCTTAATCCTCAAGCAAAGGAAAAGTAAACTATAGTATTTAATAATTATCAATTAGATCATATTTATTGTCAAAATATGAACGTGAACGTGAAAGGGAAAAAAATGAAGATCACGAGCCAAATATAAACATGATTGAAAATTTGCATCTTGCATCAATAATAAGTCTGCACACTACAGCAGAACAGATTTTTAATGGTATTTTTAACTTTATAATAATATATTTTAGCGTCGTTAAAAACATTTATAACGCTAAAAAAACGTTGTTAGAAACATCGTTAAAAACAACGTCACAACTGTTAGCGATATTTTAATTAAAAAACGTTGCGATAGATTTTACTCTATAGCAGTGTTTTCTCTAAAAACACCGTAAATAATGCCGCTATATACCAAATTTAGTATAGTGGCAAAAGTTCTTTCTACTGATAAATCCTGGCACAAGACACCAACACGAATAAGGTACATATATGTCGGTGAATTTCACAGGGAACATGAATCCAGCCTGCCAAAACACAGTTATAATGTTAGCTGTCCAGCGACCCATCTTTTCAATTTCGTATTTAATCCAACTATTAGAGTAGGTTTAGGATGCGGTTAAAAGACCGACAAGTTTTAAAACTTGTCTAAAGATTTAAAATGTTAGATTTTTTAATAATATTTTAGATTGATTTTTTTTATATTTTTTTGACAAATTTCGGTACTTAATTTTTTTAATAACATTTTAAGTTTTTGGACAATTATCGATACTACAAAATAAGTTTTAATACTTGTCAAAAAGAAGAAGAAAAAAACAACCTAAAATGTTATCCAAAAGTCTAACATTTTAAAATTTTAGACAAGTATCAAAATTTGTCGCCTTTTAATCACACTCTAAACTTATTGTACGTTAAACTTGCCTTTAACTATTAGTCCTAACATTAAAAAAAGACAATTGATTCATATATAATAATAATATCGACAGTTATATAACAGATCTAATTTAACTATTAGTCCTGACATGTTCAGTTGAAATTTGGATGTGAAATCAAATCAAAGAAACACAGTCAAAAGACATAGTGCACGCATTCAATCATGTATCGCAAACGTGTAATTTATGTTACTAGTCCGAACTTTTACATTTAATAAAATTATACGATAACTTAAAATTTTAGGGAGTTCAAAGTTAAATTATTAATATAAAATATATAAATATTTAAAAATTTTAAGAGATTAGATTATCCAAATACCCTCTCAGTCCATTCATGTACACATGCATATATTCATATAGGAAGCAAGACATAAACTTAGGTTCACATAAAATATTAACACTGCAAGCCACTCAAACTCAACTTCCAATGAATCAAATACAACCAGTGGTAGATAACGACTCGTGTTCCCGGCAGGGACGGACCCAGGACTTTAAGTTAGGGGGGCGAACTTATAAATTTCTAGGGGGCGAACTTATAGAAGTTTATGGGGGTGAAAATAAATTTTTAATAGAAAATACATAGAAAATTCTAAAAATTTTATAAATCATATATGATTTTCAAAATTTTAGGGGGGGCGGTTGCACCCACCAGCACCCCCTCGGTCCATCCCTGGTTCCCGATATGAACTTAAAGAAGAAAGTTTGGGTCATGAGTCATGAATAACCCACATATATGATCTATCATCATCAATTATTGTGTGATAGAAGAAAAAAAAACAATAACTCATGTCTATCACATTCAAATAAATGAATCCTAGCTACGTAATATTGGTACATAAGGACCCAAAAGCTTCTAGATATAGTTTAGTTTTTTTAGTGGGGACAAGTGAATATTAGATGCATTAGTGGTGTACAATTTTATATATAATTATTGGATTAAATGATATTATTTCATAAAATTAAATTTAAAGCAATTTTATTTTCAAAACTTTTGATGAAGGATCGACTTCTGATTCATTAATGATACATAAAATTATACACTATCAATGCATCAAATATTAATATATAATGTATTAGAGAGTCGTGTTCACACGGTAACCTTTTCATATATATATATTGGAAGGCATAACTAGTAAGACTCATTAGTTAGAGATAAAAATCTCATGCCCCTTTTTAGTGCTCCTTTTTATGGCCTAATGTTAAAAAATTAAATTTTAAATTCTAACCATAAATTCTAAATCTTAAACCCTATAAAATACACTCTATCCCAAATTACTTAAACCCCAACTTTAAACCATAAACTTAATTTTTAATGTAAGACATAAATAAAGACACCGAAAAGTGGAGATGATTTCTATTAGTTAGTTAACCCTACCTAAGCTGATCATCAAAACAATGCACAAGGCACAAAAGGCAACAAATCCAGAAAAGTCAATCCCATGTTTTGACACTCATCCATCTCTGGTCGATATTGTAATTAAAGCAAGAAAAATATAACACTAATATATTTCGAACAATTTTAGTTTTCGTTGACTACAAAGTAATATCTGTTTATATATATTTTTAACCTTTTGACAATGTACATACCTTATAGACAAAATAATTTTAACTCATATCTCCTAAAATACATCATTCATTTTTTGACCGGGACCCTTAATGAATATATATATATATATATATATATATATATATATATATAATTGTATGCGCGCATGTAGACATGCAGAGATATTTAAACAACACTATAGTCTGTGGATCCTTTGCTGTTAGATTAATTGTTTCAATCTCTTCAACTATGCCACCAAAGATAACCCTTTGAGCCTTTTAAAAGTATATTAAAAATAGTATGATTTTTTATAAACAAATCATATTTGTGATAACATTCGCAACACTGCAATCATAATTTAATACTATGGTTAAAAAAACTAATGAAAAAATTCTAGCAAAAAGGAGGGAAAATTAAACGAAGTGAACCTGGTTACATTTGACCTTCTCTTCTAAGCTTGTTTAAGAGTGCAGTGATGAGAGCATCTCTCTTCTCCGCCCTAGCTTCTTCCCTCATCCGCCGTTGCTCTTCCCTTTCCCTCCACCGTCTCTCCATCATTATCCTCTCCTTCTCCAATGCTTCCATCGCCTGCCGCCACTCCATCTCCTTCGACCGCCGCTCGTTCTCCCTCGACTCAAACGCTTCCCTCCATTGCATCTCCATCTGCAACTGCTGCCTCATGAAATCCTCCAACATTTCCTTTACATTATCGTTTCCGCCGCTTGTACTACCTCCGGTACCACTACCGGTTTTCACTTTCTTCTTCTTCTTCCTAACACTATACTTTTCATCCAACTCGTTTTCCTCAATATCTTCTTCCTCATCAGAACTAAACTGCCCCGCCCCGGGCACCGCAGACTTTTTCCTCGACGCCGTGGCTCCTCCGCCTTCGCTTTCCGAACATAGAATACTTTGCATCCTAGCCGTGAATATAGCCTGCAACTCATCGTAAAAGGGAAAGTGTTGCCTCGCAGCTTCTGCTTCAATCGTCCCGCATCCCTGCCATAATATAATCAGCACATTATTTCGATCCAACAAAATTTAGATCACAATAGCATCCGTTATACCCGCAATCGCGATCGAAAACACGACCGCAACTTCAATTTAAATCTTACCTTGTATCGAGTGACGAGATTTTTCCACTTGCACTTGCACTGTTCGGAGCTCCGGTTGAAACCCTTTTCCCTCATCCGTGTAGAGATAACTTCCCAGAGCAGCTTGTTCCTCTTCGTCTCCATGAAGCTTTGATCCAGCTCTGCTCTGATTGCTAAAAACTCCTTTGTCTCCTGCAGACTCCATTGAGGAAACCTATCGGCAGCTTCGACGCTAGCACTCGCAGGATGATTTTGGAGATGATGATGATGCCGGTGATGGTGTCCGGCGGCCTCCATGTTTAGCTGTTTTTGTTTTGCGCCTAACAACAGATTATTGATCCAGAAAAGGGAAAACCAGCAAAGATTTGTAAGGTTATGGTGTGAACCATCGAGAAAGAAGAAACCTTAGCCGGAAAGTATAACAGAAGAAGAAAGGGGGAAAGATAGCTGGATTTTTATTATTCCTTCATGTTCTTCAAGTAAATGAAATCAAAGAAAACTTTTTTTTATCATCCATTTTCGGGTAAACTATATAAATAATCACTAAACCTTTAAAGCACTTTCATTTTAGTCACCATTTTTAAAACGTGCAATAAAAATGCTGCACTTTGAATTTGCTTTTATTAAGAAATGTTGACGTGATACTGTGATAGTGACTTTAATAGAAGCGTTTTAAAAATTCAATAACCTTATTGCATAATTTAAAAATTCAATGCCCAAAATAAAAATGTCCTAATCATTTGGTGGCTATTTGTGTAGTTTATCCTTTTTTCTGTCTTACCAACCCAATAGTCTCTCTCCATCTCAATCTCCATCCTATCTCTATCTCTCTACGCGTAAACTCTTTTCTTTTTTTTTTCTTTTTCTTCTTTTAAATAAAAATTTTGAACATATTCTTCTAAATAATAATAATTATTACTATTATTATTTTTTGTGTGTGGACTATTTGTTCCATTGCGTTCACGTGGCGTCATGCTGACGGTCCTGGGTTTTATTTTTTAAAATTATTTAAAATATATATTTATTGAGAAATTGTTTTATTTTAATATTAAACTCTAAATCTTTGTACCCTAAACATTAGATCATAATTTTAAATTTTAGATTTTACAATCGTAAACTGTAAATCTTAAATGGACCAAATGACATAAAAATAGATAAATTTGTGTAGTTTAAAATTTATTTAGCGGGATGAGATATTAGGTCTTTTAAACAAGGTTATAAGTTCGAATTTTAAAGTGAATGTATAAAACTAGATTGAATGGTTGCCTCGTATTAAACCTTTACAAAACTCGGTCGAATTTAATCAGTCAATAAGTCAAATATCGGTGATTAAAAAAATATACATCTAAACTTGCTAAATATTAAACTCAAACTAAGTGGATATGAACTAAAAAATTATGATTAAGCTAGTGTTACTGTTACAAGTTAATTTAACATCAAATTAGTTGAAAATTAATATTATTATTTTTTAGAGTAAAAATGTAAATATATTTTTATATAATAATTATTTAAGATAAATTAAATATAATATAAATATTACTTAAATATAATATAAGCTAGTGTTACAAGTATTAATTTAGTTTGCATAGATAAATGTTTTATATAAAAAAATGCTTTTGTTCACTTGCGTTGGACGTGGCGAAATTAATTAAAGGGTTAATATTAATAAATATAAATATAAATTTAATATAGATATTGTCAACTCTTTGGTCTATTCTGCTTTGAAACCGTGTGAAGGTGACAAAAGTGGCTTTCCCGACTCTTAAGTCTTACGTGGAGCGGTAACGCTTTTTACTTTTGCATGGATTTTCAGGTGCTTCCCCTGTTATGTAAGGTAAGGGGTTAATATAATTATTTTATATAAAAAATTAGTTTGGATTATGTCAAATAATTATAATTTTGAACGTATTAAGTAATCCCAATTATAAAGATTGTATTATTTTTCAAAATGATTCGAGTTTGAGTAGTATAGTCTGTTAATGTGTGTGATAGTTTATCCAAGTTTAAAATTGAATATTACCTTGTAATTGAATTAGATGCTCAAATAATAATAATAATTTTAATCTTTTAATATTTTAAGTAAATAAACTTTAAAACTTTTTTTAACAATTTCTACTTAGGAGATTAGAAGGGGAAATTCGCTCCTATTGAGCTTTGAACTCACAACCTAGAGTAGATGGGAGGGTGTCAAATGAGAGCTTTAACCACTTGATCTAAAGATTGTTGATTTAAAAATTATTTTTTAAATATGATAATTTACATAAATATGAAATAAATATTTATAATCTACTCTATAATGTGTGTGTATATATATGGTTGTATTTTGATACACAAACTGTGTACAGAGGCAGACCGTAGTAATAGCCAGTGAGAGCCTTGGCCCCCTCAAAATCTGGCAAATTAGTTTTTAGCCCTTTGAAAGTTTAAATTTTTTTTAATTTGGCCCCTTCAAATAATCTAAAATTTATTATTATATTTCATTTTTTTTGAATATTTTAACTAAATCCCACCTAAATTTTTTAAAATTTCTCATAAGGCTAAAAAAATTTAAATTTTTTTGTTTAAACTCCTAAATTTTAAACAAAATTTTAAATTAAATCTATCAAATATTTTAAAATTTTAATTTAAGCATTTAAATTTTTTAAAAATTTTAAATAGGCCCCCTCAACTTATGTTACCAAGATCCGCCCCTGACTGTGTAAGAAATTTACACACAATCATTCATATTTAAGTTATAAAATTTAAAACCTAAATCCCTAGTCTAGCACCCTAAAGCTTAAACCCTAAACTCTAAATTCTAACCATAAACCTTAAATTATATACCCTACAACCTAAACTCATAAACCCGATACTATAATATAAATCTCTAAATCCTAAAATTGAAAAACTTGTGTATCGAAATATTATATATATATATATATTCTTAATATTAAATATATTTGACTTTTATATTTTAGTGTTGGATATTTTTATTGTGATAATTTGATATTTTATAAAACTTTACAAAAGTTTAAATTTTGGGTTAACTACACTAGACACCACTAACGAAAATACTATCGAACTTTAAAACTCTTCAAAACTAGCATTGAACTTTAATATTTGAGTCGAAAATGCCACTATGCCGTTAACTTCACTGTTAAGTTAAAACGACGCCATTTTGGTGCGGCTGTTTTGAAGCTTAATATGGTCTAAAACGACATTGTTTTGCTGGAGGAAAAAAATTAGAACCATGCACTTAGGGTGGTTTGAACCCAAGACATTTAAAAGGTAAAGTTAAGCCTTAACCATTAAATCAACATAACATTATATAGTATTTTACCACAAATATTATATATCTTAAACTACTTCAGATTAATTCAAATTATTTTATGAAATAAATAATATTAAAATATATTATTTATATATAATATATATAAATAAAAGTGTATTGTTTTTATATAAATATTATATATAAATAATATATTTATAGTATAAATATTATATAAAAATTCTAAACTCTAAATCCTAATCCTTAAACTACAAAGCCCAAACCTCAAACCCTAAACTTTATGATTTGAAGTTTGGGATTTATAGTTTTTTATATATTATTTATAATATAAATATATTGTTTTATGGATATATGTTTTTTTAAAATAATATATTTTTATTGATATATGTAAAAATAATATATTTTATATTATTTATAGAATTATTTTTTTATAAAATAATTTGGTTAAACTAAATAGATAAGTTTATATAATTGAAATAAAATTATTTTATTTTTATAATATTTACAATATAAATATAATATTTTTAAAAATATAAAATTTAAATATAAAAAATCCTTAAACCTTAAATCCTAAAATCTAAAGTTTAGAATTTAAGTTCGAGGGTTGAGATTTGTGGGTTAACAATTTAGGATTTAGGGTTTTTATATATTATTAATAATATAAATATATTATTTTTATAAATATTTGGGGACTCTTTAAAAATAATATATTTATATTATTAATAATACATAAAAATAATATTGTTTTATTTATATATATGTGCAAATAATATATATTTATATATTTATATGTTAATATTATTTATTTCATAAAATAATTTGAATTAATTTGAAGTAGTTCAAGATATATATTATTTGTGGTAAAATACTACATAATGTTATGTTGGTTTAAGGTTAAGGCTCAACTTTATGTTTTAAAGGTCCTAGGTTCAAACCACCCCAAGTCCATGATTCTAATTTTTTTCCTTTAACAAAACGACGTCGTTTTAGGCCAAATTAGGTTTCAAAATAGCCGCACCAAAACGGTATCATTTTGACTTAACGTGGGAGTTAACGGTTAATGGCGCAGTGGCATTTTCGACTTAAGTATTAAAGTCCAGTGCTAGTTTTGAAGAGTTTTAAAGTTCGGTGGTGTTTTCGACTCAGGAGCTATAGTTTAGTGGTATCTGATGTAGTTAACCCTTAAATTTTTTTAGTGTGGTTCAAGTTTATTTTTTTAATGGTCTAAAGGTAATATCATTTGGCAATGTGTATACACCTTGTAGATAAAACGATTTGAATCCGTGTCTTCTAGAATGAATATCATTCATTTTTCTACCGGAACACTTGTTGAGTTCAAATTTATTTTTATGTACTCGGACATTTTTATCATTGATATTTTCTTCAAACATAAAGAAGTAACAAAGGTAAATAATATTGATATCTAAATGAAATACAAGTATCCATAAGTATTAGGCTGTTCATTGATTGATTGAATTGGATTATGATGTACGATGAACAAATAAATGTTAAATTTATTTTTATCATTTGTTTCTATATTTCAAGAACGAAAGTTTAAGCGGGATTTAATGATGCTTCGACAAAGTCTAAATATTATGTATGAGTTCAAATTTTGGCATGAAAATATATTACCTTTCTATTTAATAAAAAAATCAAATATCATTTTCACAATATAGTGATTTATACCATTATAAATTCTTATTTGAACTTTCTTTATCAGTTTAATTTTTTATTTATGAACAATTATTATTTTGTTTTAATTTTTATAATATCAATTTTATATCCATTAAAATATTTCATTTATTATTATTATTACTACTACTACTATTATTATTAATGTTTGTTAAACATTAAATATATTTTATTATTTATATTTATATTGAATTACACTTAAAAATCAAAGTATAAAGCTTATTATTAAAAATACTATGTAACCACCTCTTATCCTAAGGAGAAAATAACAGAATTTAATAATCTTTTACAAATAATTTACGCTAAATAATGGTATACCTATCAAATTGGGTTAAAGAAAAAAATATGCAAAAAATATATTATTTTTGACCAATAGTAGTCGCCGATTTTCTTGAATGAAGAGGAAATATTTTAAAATTTCAAAATGATTTTATATTGGATACACAAGGTCACAAGCAGTTGAAATTAAAAGTTTTTACAAGCACCTTAGTTTTAGAGTTTAAGGAGTTAGTTTAGAGTGTAGGGTTTAGGTTTAGAGGTTTAGAATTTAGGGATATAAGTTAAAATTTAAGGTTTAGGGTTAGAATTTAGAGTTTAGAGGTTAGAGTTTAGTTTTTAGGGTAATATGGTGAAGATATGGTTTTATCCTATAAACCCTAAATTCTAATCATAAACGCTAAATTTTAACCATTATCCCTAAGTTCTAAACCACTACACCGCCCTAAACTCTACTCCCTAAATTAACTCTATAACTAAGATATTTGTGGAAACTTTTAATTTATATGGCCACTGTATTGAATAATTACTCATTTCAAAAAGAGTCTACAAAATGATAATAGATTAATTATGATATTTCTCCTAAAATTATCATAGTGCACAAATTAGCCACTTAAAATAAAATACGATCAAATATGAAAATGGATAAAACTTCAACCAAACAACTTAAAAAACGATAGATAATAACAAACATCATTAGCGATGATGAATGTTAAACACCATCAACATGAATGCTCATTAACAAATTGTCAATACCATAATTCAATTGTGACTTATCTTCATATTTCAGTGATTGCGAACGTCTATCAATATTCAGTCTCAGGGTCTAAAGCAAGAATAGATCAACAAGATAAAACATTGAACGTCATATGTAGAGACGACGTCAAATCCAAATTTGATAAAAAAAAAACAAAAGGAAAAAACATACCATAAGAGCAAAGATAATGTCACGAGAACAAACAAAATATATTCATTATTCTCACACCTATTTTGGTCACTAAAGTTTAACAATTTTCAATTTAAAAGCTTAAGTTTCGAATTGTTCATATTTTGGCAACTCTAAAAAATATAGTTATACAAATAGAAAAACTCGATTAATTCTTAAAAAAATCCGGGTAATGATTTTTTTACTTTGCTTATTAAATTTACTATATTACCACAATTGATATTTTAATAAGCAAAGTAAAAAAAATATTACTCAATCAAATAATCCAATTAAACGATCAATCGATTATCTGATTTAATTGGTACAATATAATATTGAGAATTGAATAATTTAAATTTACCAATTAACCAAAATATTTTAAGGATTAATTGAATTTTTCTATTTGTATAAACATGCCATTTGAGAATGGTCAAAATATGAACAATTCGAAAGTTAAGTTATTAAATTGAAAAATTTTAAACTCTAGTGACCAGAATAGGAGAGAAAAAAAGTTGAGTGATGATAGGTGCAGTTTACCCATTTTTTTATTAAGGAAAAACGAGAACTAACATAAGCTTCTAACAGAAGGTAACGAGAGGGGCGATATTGAAAGCGAACTAAAAGTTCTGTGACTATATTGAAATCGAACTAAAAATTGAGTGACCTTACATATATTTTAAAAGTACAGTGACCAAAATGAATCTATTCTAAAATTTCGGTGACCATTTAATGCAGTTTACCCTTTTAAATTTGTAACAATTAGTTTCTAGCATTTTTTCTAGAAATAATTTCTTATATACTTTGCTTTTGATTGTGACGATTAGGGCGGTAAATGATACGAGACAGATCACAAGCTACTCGAGATCGACTCGGTCAAAGCTCGACTCGATTAGACTCGACTCGAACTCGAACTCGACTCGAGTTCTTAACGAGCCGAGTCGAGCTACTCAATACTCGACTCGAAAAGCTCATGAGCTACTCGAAAAAATAGTATTTAAATATATATTTTTTATTTTTAAAAATAATTGATTAATAAATTTTAGTTTTAAATTATTTAAAAAAAATTTAAAAATATTCTAGTAATAATAGACATAATATTTGAGATTCTCAATAACTAAAATTAAATATATATAATAATCTCCACTCTCTTTAAAATTTTACTTATGATATTTCTAATAAAAAAATAACTAACAAATTAAATGGGTGAGATTTAAAAGACAATCTCTACCGTTGATTAAAAATTTAAACCAAAAAATTAAATATAACCCACTCATTCTCCATATCTATCTGATCGTATTTTTCCTCTTTCTCACTTTTCTTTGAACCCTAAAACTCCATATTTTTTCAGAAAGTGGAAAGTGGACACCTCTGATTCTGGAAACACAAACCCAAAGTGCGAAGCTTTTAGTTTTTTCGGATTAAACAGGTATTACCCATTATTCATTACAATCCAAACTTTGTTTCTACCCCCTCCCCCTTCTTTCTGTTGATTTTTTAACATTTCAAGAAATTGTAATGTGTGGGCTGATAATCTTACAAAAAAAAAAGTATTGGTTGAAGCTTGCCGTGAGTAGTTTGTGTGGGTTAAGTTTTGGGGTGAAGGGTGATTGATCTTGCTGGAAAACATCCCTGCAATCGTGCGACATATGTATTTATTCTAGGCATTTGTATTAGAAATATAGACTGCTTTGATTATAAATTAGTATAGATTCATACTAGGCATCAGTTCCTGTCAACCAAACTCAAGCTCACTCACTTGTGTACAACTTCGATGCGATGATTAATGTTTGTTCAAGGTTTATATCCATGATGTTTGTGTTCCTGTCAACCAAACTCGATTTTAATGAGTCAAAAAATGGAGATAAATTTAGTGATTGACTTGTTTTAAGGTTGGCGAATCTAAAAAAATTAATGAACCGAAAGAACCCAAAACTGATGGAATTGAACTGTTTAATAAGGAATGTAAGGAACCAAAAATAAAAAGAAGCTTTTGATTTTGGATTGAAGCCTTGCGTGGACCTATGGACCTGGAACCAGTTTTGAATTTTGCTTTGGATTTGATCATTTTTGCATTGCTCAATTAGATGGGAGATATATGTAGGTGCTACTGCCAATTTCGGTGGAGACTTACAACAACCTTGTTTATGCCCAGGTCTTCTTCGATTAGCAGTGGCTGCCTTTATTCAGCTGCAGCTATTTTTTTTTATTTGAATTAACATTTGGGTGGTGCTTCTATTGTCTATCTAGCTGCATTGCTTGCCGAGAGTTGTTTGTGGGTATTTAGATTATGATATGCAGGGTTATTGTTTGTGTTTCTTGTGGTATAAGTTTAAGGCATGTATGGATTGTGGAAATATTTAAATTATAATTAATAAAATTTTAGTTGGGGTACTCTTTTCTCCCTTCAATGTGATGATACTTGAAGTTAATTCATATGTATTATTTTAATTGTTTAGCAGATGTCTACTGGACAGCAAAGTTCTTCGACGCCCATTGGTGTTTCAGGAGTTGAGAAATTACTTGTGAATGATGATGACGTTATTATCGAAGAAGAAGAATGTAATCTAGAAGCTTCTAATCCTGTACTTGACACCAACACAAAAGAAGCTGAAGTTGAAAATCCTTTTCAAGCCTTTAAGAAACCAAGAAGATCAAAGGTGTGGGATGATTTCTTAGAACCTGAACTCATAAACAAGCAATGGAAAGTAAGGTGCAAGTATTGTAAGCATCCTCTCTCTGTTTTAAAATCTAAGAGTACTTCTCATTTGAAACGACACTTAGAAAGTTGCATCCAGAAATCAAAATTTTATAAGCAACAAAAATTAATTAACTTCTTACCATCTGAGTCGAGCATTGGTACTGGTCAATCTGGATTTGTTAGTGCTTTACATGATGATAAATTTGACATGTTGAAGATGAGAGAGGCTATGGCTCATTGGATTACGATGCATGAACATCCTTTTAGCATTGTGGAAGAAGAAGGATTTAATTTGATGATGAAACGAGGAATGGCACAATGGACAAGTGTTTCTCGAGTTACTATAAGAAATGACTCCTTCAAAGTTTATGAGTTTGAGAATAATAAGTTGAAAGCTTTGTTGAAAAAAGTGGATAGAATTAGTTTGACTATAGATCTGTGGAAATCTAAACCACAAAAAATTGAATACATGGTTCTTACAGCCCATTTTGTGGATCTTGATTGGAAGATTCAAAAGCGGGTGCTCAACTTTGTTCATTTACCACCTCCAAGAAGAGGTGCTAATATTGCTGATTCTATTTTATCATGTTTAAAGGAATGGGAAATTGAAGACAAAGTAAGTGTATTTTTAATTTTTTTTCTTTTGATATACTTATTAACTATTAGTATTTATCATTTTTTTATAAATATAGAATATTTAAATATTTTTATTTGATTTTTTTGTAGGTCTTTACAATTTCAGTGGATAATGCATCTGCAAATGATTCTTGTATTAAGATATTGAAGGAGAATTTCGCAACAAATGGAAGACTTCTTTGCAATGGAAAACTATTTCATGTTCGTTGTTGTGCGCATATTCTTAACATAATGGTGCAACATGGTCTTCAACAAGTGCAACATATCATTGAGAAGGTCCATGACACGGTAGACTTCTTGAATGCAAGTGAGGCGCGACTCAAACGATTTGGTGAGCTTGTTAGTCAATACAATTTGCAAGAGCGAAAATTAATCCTTGAGTGCAAGACACGTTGGAATTCAACATATGACATGATGGATTGTGCTATCAAGTTTCAAAAGGTATTTTCTAGGTATACTTTGGATGAGCCTTCTTACAAATGTTGTCTTGATGATGATGAGTGGAAAAAAATTGAAAAATTACTTGAAATTTTGAAAGTGTTTAAAGCCACTACTAATATTATATCAGACTCTGAATATCCAACTGCTAACTTGTTTCTTGGAGAGGTGCAAAGAATTAAAGTGTTGTTGGATGCAAAATCTGAATCTCTTGATGATTTTGTTAGAAGTATGGTAGAAAACATGAAAGAAAGATTTAACAAGTATTGGGGTGAATGTAATTTGCTAATGGCAATAGGTTCAGTGATGGATCCTAGATTGAAAATGAGGGCGATAGAAATTGCATTTCCTAAAATGTTTCCGTCACATTTAGTTAAAGAGAACATTGGTAAAGTTAAAGATATCATGTGTCAACTTTTTGATGAGTATGTGAGGATGCATTCTTCATCTTGTAATGTGGAAGAAAGTGGAGAATGTGCATTTCCTACAGATGTTCATGGAGATGTTACTTCAAGTGGTTTGTCTGAACTTTTGCAAGATGTTTTTAGCGGGGAAACTTCTGTGCCTCGTGTAAAATCTGAACTTGAATCATATTTGGATGAGGGGTGCGTCTTTAGTCAAGATGCTAGTTTCGATGCCATAGCTTGGTGGAGGGAAAAGTCGAACAAGTTTCGCATTTTGTCTAGGATGGCGGTAACTATATTGGCCGTTCCTATTACTACTGTGGCCTTTGAGGCCACGTTTAGTGCTGGGGGTCGTGTAATTGATCCTTATAGGGCTTCTCTTGCTCCCGAAACAGTGCAAATGTTGATGTGCACAGGTGATTGGTGTAGATCCTATCATGGACTGAAAAGGAAGAACAAGGTAAATATATACTTTTATGATAAAGTCTATTTTTTTAAATATATATGTGAACTTATTTAGGTTTTTAAATTATTGCAGAATGATGACAAGCAACCGAAGGAAATTATTATACCAATACCGTCGAAGGAATCAACAGCTTGACAAATTAAGAGGTTTAATATTTAAACTTAAGAGATTAAATTTATATATATATTACTTTATGTTTATAATTATTTCATAATTTTTTATAGAATAATTTATCATTAACTATTATCCTTTACTCTTTTTGACAGGTGTTATTGGTGGAATTTTTGCTTATGAATATGTTATCGGTTTAATTATGCTAAATTTCTTGTAATGTTACTTTTATTTTCTTGCAGAACTTTTATATGACTCGAGACATTTTTATCACAATATTTGTATTACAATGTGACGTTGGTTTATTAGAGTGAAAAAACATTTATATGTTGTGTTTTTAAAAATATAGTATTAAGTCTTCATGCACTTAAGGTTCATGTTCGAGTTTAATCTTGAATCGAGCTCCTACATAAGTTTGAGAATATTTCGAGTTCGAGCTTTTCGAGCTTTTGGAATTCGAGCTTTTCGAGCTTTTTTAATTCGAGCCTTTTGATTTTTCGAGTTCGAGCTTTTCGAGCTTTTTGAGTTCGAGTTCGTGTTTCATTTTTGATTTCGAGTTCGAGCTTGAGCTCAACAATTTGAGCTCGCGAGCTTTCGAGTCGAGTCGAGCTCAGCTTCGAGCTTTTCGAGCTCGAGTCGAGCTCATCACTACTCGAGCTCGACTCGGCTCGTTTACACCCCTAGTGACGATAATCATCTACGTGTTATTTACTATTTAGATGACCTATGTGTAGGCGCCTCCCATCACCATCCACGTGCCGTGCATGCATGTAAGTAATTATTTATGATGGAAAAATTGAGGGACCTAATGGAAATGTTGTTAGGTAGGCTTGACTCACCACGTCATCAATGGTCCAATTCAATAACAATTTTTCATGTCATGATTTTTTAATGTGAATTTTTATTTTTTTATATGTAACAAAGGAGTGAATAGTGACCTAAAAATTAAACTAAAATAGCTGAATATTATTGGATGGACCATAAATAATGTGGTGGGTCGAATCTATTTAATAATTTCTCGACCTACTGGCCCATAACTTACTACCCATTCTAGTTCATAGTCCCCCATTCCCATCTTATTATTTGACATTTTAGCCCATCCTTTTTTTTAAATTAATGAATATTTTTAAATATTTTTAAATTTAAACCTAACAAGTGGTCTTAGTGAAAAAGTGGATGATTTTTATTCTATGAAATTATGTGTGCATATATTATCTTGTAATCAACTTTAGACTATTCAAAAAATATATTTTTAAACTTTATGGATATACGGCAAAATCACCTAAATGTTGCCTTTAAAATAATTATTTATTGAAATAAAACTACATCGATTATGAATATTTATCTATGTGGATATCTATCATAATTAGAACTTTATCTAAAGAGATTGATTTACTTTATCATTAGGAATATTATCTCATTTAATTAGAGTTCAATATAATATGTACTTCTTATGCGTATAAATAGATGACTTGATGAAGACATTGTACACAAATCTATATTTGAGAATAATACAAATCTCTCTCTTTCTTTCATATCTTTGTTCTTCCATTCTTGTTCTTTGTTATTTTATTCACAACACGTTATCATCACGAGTCTCAAATCAACTGAGATCTTCATCGTTCGAATCCAAAAGAAGTTACTGAAAAGAATGAATTCAATTATAGAATGTAACTAAAGATAAGTTTTTTTTCTCTCTCATTTTTTAGCTATTGATTGTCTTTCTCTTTATATTTTAATTTTAATTTTATTTATTTATTAAAAAGAATGGAAGCATGTTTAATCGCATCGAATCCAATCTCGCTCAAAGAATTGACCTCTCAAGCGACCCAAATCCATATCAAGGGGATCGTGGGGGGAGAAGATGATTATCTTGAGTATATTTACAGATAAGTATTTTTTTATGGATTCATGATATATAATATGGTGAATGTTTTTTATTTTATTTAACCATATTTTAAGTTTTACATGATATGCTTAAATAACTTGGAAAGAGACGTGACGTAAAGAAATTATGAGAAATTATTTCAGTAATTTGTTTTGTCTCCATTGTCATCGAGAGGAAAATTATTATCGGTAAACTTTATTTTTTTCTCTTTAAATTATGAGTTTAATGTGCGATAAATCATGGTGAGTTTCAATCTATAAAAAGATTGGTATAAAGTTTATATTTGCTCGAAAGCAATATTTCTTCTTCGTCGAAAAACTCGACCATATACTTCTCCCAGTTTCAAGTTACAAAAATTCGTCTTGATCAAAAGTTTTATGGGAGGCATTCCTTGAAGTGAATGCAAAGCATGATGTTTATTTCATGCGATTATCAATGATGGGGCATTCCTTGAAGTGTATGCAAGCATGATGTTTATTCCATGCGATTATTGGAACTGTTTAATTTCCTGAAGTGAATGTAAATATGATAAATCATTATTCAATTAGAGACATAATTTCGATATAATCAAAGTATATTGGCTGGACATCTCGTTCTGCGAGGTTACTGGTCTCAAAGGAGGTTTTTAAAGGACCTTGTGGACTAGTTTAACAATGTCGCGTACGAGGATTAAATCTTTGTTCTCTATAATAAGGATATGTTAATAAAAACATACTCCACTTTTCACGACAAATAATATTGTCCTCAGACACAATATCATGAAAAAGATTTCAAAGGCCCACTGACTCTACTCCATTTTCTGAAGTGAATGTGAGATTATATTATAGAAAGAATAAAGGCATGGACATAGACATTATGGTCATTTTAAGAATACTTCTACCAACTGGCAGTGAGGTTATAAGGATGACAAGAGCGATAAAGATCATTC
Source organism: Hibiscus tridactylites (assembly GCA_958450335.1). Lineage (NCBI taxonomy): Eukaryota > Viridiplantae > Streptophyta > Magnoliopsida > Malvales > Malvaceae > Hibiscus > Hibiscus tridactylites. The sequence goes on along the minus strand of OY288267.1, from coordinate 34,513,175 downwards.
TAAGAAAGTGAATTTTTTTTTATTACTAATGTGATGTTATAAACCATTGGTCTCGTACTTATCATATGTTAAAAAAATCAACAATGATTGAATGATAAAAGAAAGAAAATAAAAGCAACTTTTGTTTGCGAAACATGACAAAAATGATACTGGTCCAACTTTATTTAGACATTGTTGGTTCAACTCATTTGGACGTTGTTGATTTTCTTATAACCCTCAGAGGGAATATATCATCTTCTTATTACTCTCATAACTTTGAAGAGAATTATTTATTTTTTATTTTTCTTTATGTTTATTTACTTTATACACATTAATTATTTATGTTTTATACTTATATTTATATATTATGATATTTATTTATTTTATTTAACATGATTACATGTCAAATAGAATATATGGGGACGATTTATGCTCAACATAAGCATAAGATATATTTCCTCATTTAAATACAAGGGAATAATATAAGTATTATATCTCAAAGTATTGAAAATATTAATGCTCTAGAAGAGCAATATATTCTTGAGAGAAAGCACATTATGAAAAGTGCAGAATTGTGAATATTGCAATGATCACCGCTAATGGTAATAACATCGTCACCGCTAGAAGTGGAAATTTTAAGAGAGCAATATGAGTTCGCAAAATATCCCTTTGAGAATTATAGATAACATCAGTTATCATTTGACATTTGAAATAAGCCAATATAAATATACGTTCTGGTAGCTAAAAAGTCGGTTGAAAGCTCTAGAAGAGCTATATATTGCTACCAAAAGATAATTTCAATTGAAAGCTCCGAAAGAGCTAAATATATTCCTATTTAAAAGAATAATTTTGATGGTCATACTAGACATGTACGAGTGATATTGAATTACATGTTATAGTAAACAAGAAGTTTACAAATTCAGAGATACACGCGCACGCGCACGCACACACACACACAAACACACACACACACACACACACACATATATATATATAGTTGCATGATTGGTTAGACCATCCTAATCGATAATGGTGCAGAAATTATTGACATTTACATGCACATGTATTAAAAGAATATGGAGTTCTTGTGATGCTTATTCTCAAAGGAATTGATTAAATTTCACTTATTGCAGTTCTTGTGTTGCTTAAAAAAATTGATTAAATTTCACTTACTAAAAGAACTTGAAATTTATGTGTTGTTTGTTCTTAAAGGATATAGTTGATCCCACTTACCAAAAGAATTATAACTTGAAGTTCTTGTGTTGAAGTTGAGACTATATGTCTTGCATATCTGAACGAAATATGGGCCCATATATCCGTAAATGTGGAAAGTTTTATATGATTTTAGTAGATGCATCTACATTGTTTTATCAACTTACAACCAGAAGTTTGTGAAATTGATTATAAAAGGATTCGAATTATGCAGTTAGACTATTCGTCTTGCCAAAGCTAGTGGATTTATATTTTAGGCTATATCAGTTGTTACAAAGCCTATTGATTATAAAAAAATATAGTTTAGCAAAATTTTAATTGGATGCCTCATATTTAATAGCTAAACTATGTGAACAAAAGAGTTATTATTTATATGGTGTTTCCATATAACAACACTTATACGCATCAAGCCAACGAGTTATAATGAACTTCCCGTTATGATTAGTTTTTGGTCAGAAGTCATACATTTCCCATTTTATAATTGTTGAATGTGCGATATGAATTTCTTCACCACAACGCACAAAAATGAGTAAATAAAAAGGGTTGAGAATATATATTGAGTATGAGTCTCCTTTTATGTTTAAACTCTTAAACATTAATTGGAGAATCATTTATGACATGATTTTTCTCAACATCAGGGGAGATAATAATTAGCTGGATAAAGAAAAATGAATTATCGTTATCTAGATCCTCGTATATGAACAAGAAGTTCATAAGATAATTCATGTTATTACATGTCAACTGCCAAACATATTTATTGACCTAATGAGAGTAACTAAGTCTCATATACCAGCTGAAATGCTCTAAGTTTAAATTACATGTTAGAGTGAGAGGATGTAAATCATGATTGAAGCATGATAGTGCGATATGAATTGTTTCACCATAACGCACAAAAATGGGTAAATAAAAAGGGTTGAGAATATATATTGAGTATGAGTCTCCTTTTATGTTTAAACTCTTAAACATTAATTGGAGAATCATTTATGACATGATTTTTCTCAACATCAGGGGAGATAATAATTAGCTGGATAAAGAAAAATGAATTATCGTTATCTAGATCCTCGTATATGAACAAGAAGTTCATAAGATAATTCATGTTATTACATGTCAACTGCCAAACATATTTACTGACCTAATGAGAGTAACTAAGTCTCATATACCAGCTGAAATGCTCTAAGTTTAAATTACATGTTAGAGCGAGAGAATGTAAATCATGATTGAAGCATGATAGTGCGATATGAATTGCTTCACCACAACGCACAAAAATGAGTAAATAAAAAGTGTTGAGAATATATATTGAGTATGAGTCTCCTTTTATGTTTAAACTCTTAAACATTAATTGGAGAATCATTTATGACATGATTTTTCTCAACATCAGGGGAGATAATAATTAGCTGGATAAAGAAAAATGAATTATCGTTATCTAGATCCTCGTATATGAACAAGAAGTTCATAAGATAATTCATGTTATTACATGTCAACTGCCAAACATATTTACCGACCTAATGAGAGTAACTAAGTCTCATATACCAGCTGAAATGCTCTAAGTTTAAATTACATGTTAGAGCGAGAGGATATAAATCATGATTGAAGCATGATAGTTGAAATGGTTCCATTGATTAAAATTCTCGTAAATGGAAAGTAATATGAGATGATCATATATTGGAGGCGGGTGCTCCTGAAGAGACCCAAGACATAACTAATAATAAAATTCTTGAAGAGTTTCAGGTACCTAAAATAAAGATTGAAATTGAAGAGATCTCGGTGAGTTATGTCACTACGAGAATAAAACCAAAAAATTGAAAAGTTATCGACAACAATTTTACAAGTAGTTTTAAATAGAATACTTCTATAGAATTAAAGAAAGTAAACGAAGATCTTGTATAAAAATCTATCTAGAAGTATAGATATTGAATTGGCCAATGTTGAAAGACGATTTGAAGCAGTTCAAACACCTAAATGTGTAATGCAAGTGAGGCACAAATAAGTAGTCGTAAATACGACTTGAACTATGATTTATGAAGAGTTTTAATTACTTCATGGTGGATGCAATTACTTTGGCAGTTGTGAAATATTTTACATGCGTCTAATTATTTGTGAATCCATATTTATCCTTGAAGAATTTAAAATGCTAGAAGCATTTGAAAATTTTTAAGAAAATTTATTTAGAAATATCATATTGGATATTTATATTTTGGCGCATTTGGTATAATCGCCATAGTGAGTATTGATTGAGGAAATATTATAAGAATCATCAGATTTCCTTAGGTATTTTATAAAGAGATTTGGATCAAGATTCATTATGATTTTTCATTAAAAATCTTGAAGAGCTTCAAATTGGAAAGTCATGAAGTACTTTCAATGCATTTAATGAAAGTATTTGAGAAAAAAAGAATTTTGAGATGTGATTTTGTTTCGACCTAAAGATCGACCACTTAAATATGTGTTTTTGTCTATGAATGAACATAATTTTAAAGAATCTGAAAGACGATTCAATATGGATAAAACATATCTATTGAGTATCCTAATAATTTTAAGATTGTTGGATGTGAATAGAGATAATTATATCTTTTCTTGGTCTTGAAACACCATATATTAGTTGGTCAAGAAATGTCCATGGATATACAAAGATCATTACCTTTAGATCTTCAAACATTCATCGATGGCTCCTCAAATCTTGTAGAAAATAATTGTTAAGCACGGGGCAAATCAAAAATGTGTTTGGCTAAGAGCATTGACCCAACATATCCAAAACATATGTGGATTTACTTTAACAAGATACGATACAAAGCTATTTTGTATAGAGATAATGCAAGATGTATATCTCAATTGAAAGGTAGATACATCATGAAAGATATTACTCCAAAGTTTCATCCCTCACGATTTTTAGAAAATAGTATTCAAGGTTGAATTATGAAGATTCAAAGATCTTTAGTAGTGTTTTCATGAGGGAGAGTAAATACGCGTTGCACTCTTTTTCCCTTGACCGATGTTTTGTCCTAATAAGTTTTCCTGGTAAAGTTTTTAATGAGACAACATGTTATGCGTATCAAAGATGTGTGTACTCTTTTTCCTTCACTAAAGAATTTTTTCCCACTGGTTTTTATCTTAGTAAGGTTTTAATGAGGCACATTATCTACATAGACATCCAAGAGGGAGTGTTATGAATATTTATCTATGTGGATGTTTATCTTGATTATAACTTTATATAAGGAGATTGATTTACTTTATCATTGAAAATATTATCTCATTTAATTAGAGCTCAATATAATATGTACTTCTTATGCCTATAAATAGATGACTTGATGAAGACATTGTACACAAGTCTATATTTGAGAATAATACAAATCTCTATCTTTCTTTTTCTCTTTGTTCTTCCATTTTTGTTCTTTGTGCTTTGTTCTTATCATTGTTCTTTGCTATTTTATTCACAACAACATCAATTTTTTTAATGAAAATACTCTTTTTTAACACGTAGGACGAAATCGCGTCTCATCAAACAAGACTTTTAAAAGTCGCTTTTGAGAGGATGCTACTTTCGAAAGTCCTTTCATGTATAATGTGACTTCAGTTTTTTTTTATCTCGAATATGTTATATAGACACAATTATAATTTTATGTAATAAAAAATATTGAAGTTGTGTTATATATGCATCGACTTTCGAAAGTTGTGTTCTCTCAGAAGTGACTTTCGAAAGTCGTATTTGGCGAAACACAACTTTGTACTACGTGTTTAGAAAGAAAATATTTCCATAAATATTCTCGATGGGGTGTTGTTTTAATAAATAAATAGGTGATTTAGCCTGGATATATTATATGTGTAATATAGAATTATTAACAAGTATTTTTTGATATTATTATTGTAAAAGTGTATATCAAATAGTTTTAAACAAATATTAATAAATATTTTGATACTATTTAACAAAGTATTTGTTTGGTTGTCCTTCCGGTTTTCAAGATTTTGTTCTAATTAATCTGGACTGACCTGCGTCGCACATCTGGTTTTGGTGGATGAGTCTCCCAGTAGAGATTTTCTACATACACAATGCTTCGAACTCGAAACATATTTAAGCAATATCAAGCTAATTACCACTTGAACAAACCCCATTAGTTATTATATTTTAATATTGATATGTATTATTGTGCTCCAATGTATTTTGAATTTATCGTTATTTAAGTTTGATTTAAGTTTTATTTTATAATATATATAAATAGATATTATCATCACATATATAATATGGATTTTAAATAAACAAGATGAACATCAAAATAAAATATTTAAAACATATTAATAGTTTAATTTTTAATTTTATGACTGTCAAAGTTAGATCACCTGCCCCCCACCTTGACGGGTTGCCGTTACATTTGTCATAAACAAATGTAATAAATTTCGTCTCCTAATCAGCCGCGAGGATCGATAGATTCCGCATCTACTAAATCCCTGTTTGCGTTGGCGTTTGGCAACCCAAATAGATTTTTAAGAGTTTTTATTTATATTTTATTATTTTGGTTGCTTTTAAAACTAACTTTTTCACTTAAATTAAAAAAGTTAAATTTTATAATATTTGGGTGAAAAAGCTAATTTGAAAATAAAATTATTTTTTACTTTTATTATTTAATTATAATTAATTATAGATTATGCATACATAATTGTAAAATAATATATATTTTATAATATTTATATTGAGAATAAAATTATTTTATTTGTAGTTTATTTTATATTTATTATTAATTTGTAAATGATATGTCCGTATATAATTTAGAATGTAGTTTATATTTTCAAATTAGATTTTATAAAAAAATAATTTTTTTATTATAATTAAAACTGACTTATTTCATATATCATAACATTAACTAATTTGAGTACCATCCAAGTTTACTTTTACTTTTCAATATCATGTCTAAAATAGACATTTTATCTCCTCAAAATCACTTTTTGACATCAATGACAAAACACTAACCAGCTTTTCAAAACTACTTTTCAACAGCTAGTTTAAAAATCACTTTTTTCACCGTACTTTTTAAAAGCAACTGCAAACTAAGCCTAAATATATATTTTTTGGTAATACAAAAAAAAAATTAAAAACTAACATTCGAGACGTAATATATCCCGCACAACAACTGAAGTTAGTATAAATCACTACTCTAATCGGTTTGTCGCGATTTAGACTAACAAGACTACAAGAGCATCAACAACTTTATTTTGGTCTTGTCCTATAAGTTGAAGACGTACCTTCAGATGCGGAACGTAAACATAGCTTGTGACGGCTTGACCCTTCCTAGATTTTTAAAAAATTGATAAAAAATCTTTAAAATTTTAATTGCTTTTTATTTGGTTCCTTCAAGATTTTAAAAAAAATTATATTAAGCTTTAAAATTTAAAATAATTATAATCAAATCTCCTCTCGCAATTTTTTAAAGACTTTAGTTAAATTTTCAAAATTTTTAAAATTTTTAATTTAAGCTTATATTTTTTAAAATTTTAAATTCCCCTCAAAATTATTACTTCAAGTTCTGCCATTGCGTACCTTCCAATCACAAGAAAACAAAGATCGACTAGCCTCCACAATTAAATTATCATGAAGCGCTAAAGATTATTTTCGTAAAGGTCCGATAAGCTCTTGAATTATCAATTTTGACTTCAACTTTCGTAACTTTCAGATTTTTTAACATGATTGAGTGCATCATGAATTTGTCCATACTTCGACCATGAGAACCGAGCATAACAAATATCTATTTTAAAAAATTATTTGAGGATGAGATAAATGTAAAACGTTTTTAGTTGTGAAGGACTATAAATTAATCTCACGTGACACGTGATTTTTCAATCTTACCAAAAAAAAACTTTAAATACTCACTAAAATCACTCAACAAGATATTCAAACACTTATCTCCTATTGATATTAGATTCATCTCCCCTCACTCTAAAATTCCCGACCTTTCATACAAACTACCTAAAGCCTTTATCGTCTCCTACGTGTATCAATAATGTTAGGTTTGTTATGTAATTTTTTTGATTTTATCACGTGTATTTTTTTTTCTCTATTTAAATTTATAAAATTTTTTTAACGAGGCATATGATAAATTTTTGTATACGATTGTCCTGTTTGGCGTCATATATCATTCATCAAAATATGAAATCTATACCTGCCAGCTTTTCTAAAAGTAATTTTGAATAAAATTACTCAATTACCATCGTCTATATCACAAATTCTCTTATATTCTTAAAAACAATGTCTAAAATAAATATTTTATATACTTAAAAACACTTTCTAACAACAATATCAAACATTTTTTTGAATATGCTGGTGTGAAGCAAATGTAGCATCTGTTCAACTTTATTAGTCTTTTTAAAGACAACACATACAACATATATTATTGGTGCTCGAGAACTCGAGTCTCAAGAGATGATGAACATCTACCTTTGCCACCAGAACACAAGGTGATGAACATATCAAACATTTTTTTTAAATCAAACAATCTAAAAATACATTTATAAAAAACAACCCTAAATTCCACAAAGAAATGTCGAATTCATATCTAAAAACATTCATAAACATAACGGTCAAAAGAGTATACAACAAAATTCCATAACCACGACTTTCTCATTATAGGAAGTCCACACATGGGGCCATGGGATTCAAAAGCACATGCCCATTAAATTCAACATGTACACTTCCATTTTTGTCCTTTTGGGCCATTTGTATTCTACAATCTACAATGCCCCCAAACTTAAGTAATCCAATTTTCATCACACCAACCAAGGGCTTACGTGCAATTTTATCTGCCCTCAAAGTGGGCTTCTTTATGTGTTGGAATTTGCCTTTCGCTATTCAACTCTTATTTCTAAAACATTTGAAATTTTGAAGGTCTTCTCCCAACAGTTACAAATGCATTGTCGATATTGTTGTTACTGTAACATTTCTGAGTTCCTAAATTTTGATATAAAGATTTAGGGTTATAGATAATTTGTTCTTACAACAATTATAGTTATTGACTTGAAAAGATTGTCCTCATAATAAACATTTACAATTTTCGGTTTAGATTAATATGAAAATGGATTGAATACCAATGTTCATAAAAAAGTGAGTGTTTTTTTTATTAAATAGAATCACTCACATTTATTTGGACAAATTGAAAGGACTATAAAAGTAAATAAATAAAGAGTAATTATTTTATACGGTGGTAAAAATAAAAAGTTTTTACAAGCTCATAGTTTTAGAGTTTTTGAATTTAATTTAGAGTTTAAGAGTTTATGTTTATAGGTTTAGAATTTAAAGGGTGTGGTTAGAATTTAAGGTTTATATGTTAGAATTTAGGAGTTCTTAGATTTTGATATAGAGATTTAGGGTTATAGATAATTTGTACTTACAACAATTATAGTTATTGACTTGGAAAGATTGTCCTCATAATAAACATCTACAATTTTCGGTCTAGATTAATCGGTCAATGGATTGAATATTAGTGTTTATATAAAAAAAAGTGAGTGTTTTTTTATTAAATAGAATACATCTCACATTTATTTGGACAAATTGAAATGACTATAAAAGTAAGTAAATAAAGAGTAATTATTCCATGCACTTGCGTTGAAAATATTTTTTTTTACAAGCACCATAGTTTTAGAGTTTATGGATTTAATTTAGGGTTTATGAGTTTATGTTTAAGGGTTTAGAATTTGAGAGGTGTGATTAGAATTTAAGGTTTATAGGTTAAAACTTAAATCCCAACATATTACCATAAACCATAACCCTTAAATTCTAAACATCTAAACCATAAACCCTAAAACTAAGACATTTCTGGAAACATTTTGTTTTCGATGTCGGTACATGAAATATTTTCCCATAAATCAAATTATATTAAATTGAAGCGTAAGACTAAATATCAAATTTGAGCATTGTAGAAGGAGTAAAACAACAAATTAACCTTCCGGATTTGAGCATCCTTGAATTAAAAACCCAAGTTTTCTTTCAAAAGTTAAATGCAAGAATAAACCTAGTCAAACCCCTTTTGTCTTTCTTGACCAAATTGCTGTCTTTTGTCTTTGATGTCGTAAGTTTCTTTACAATTTAACGTGACTACTAAAATAATCGATGATAATGATGATGAGATGAATGCCGAATTGATCTTTATGCTTCCGCAATTAATTATGGAAAACACATATAAGGTGCTCGAGAAAATGCCAACACCAAACATATATAAATATTGTTGAGAGAAACAGACACCCAAAAAATTTACTAAACCTTTTCTTCTTCTCAATATTTTGCTTAAATTATTAATTAATATCAAATAGGATTAATACTTAATTCGTATTTAACTGTAGAATAATAATATATTCAATTTCGGTTATCTATATTTTGAACACGAGGTCGAATTTCATTAATAGTAAGAAAAGATACAATAAAAAGTATGATCTTCACGTACCCTTCTAAAAATCAGGATTCCCCAAAAGTCAACCATGACGGCGACGCCTCCATGGTAGCGCCTGACGGTCATGCTAGTGGTAGGCCTCCGAATCCCCTACGTAAAGCAAGTTCTGAGGAGATGGGACGACATGTTTCAATCCCGGTGTCCCTGGAATGTCCGGGTTCCACTTTAAGGGAAGAGGAAAATCACATCTCTAAAAAAGTGAAGAATCAATTGGATTTGTCCCAGGCCTTAGAAGGAAAAACCCAAGATCTCGAGAGCGATTCTATGCAGACACGGTGACTGAGAAATTAGACAAAGGGTCAAAACGTAAGATGGAGGAATCAATCGAATTTAATTTTGAGTTGACTGACGAGGATGTAGAAGTGAACATGGGTGGTCCCTTTCCGCGTATCAATTTTTTCGAGAAAGTGCATGAACTCTTGGATTAGAGTATGAGAAAGACGCTCATTGTGAGGCTTCTAGGTCGTACAATTGGTTACCGAGCACTGTTGAATCGAATCCGAATGCGATTGAAGCCAAGGGGGAATTCCAAGTGGTCGATGTTGAGAATGATTATTTCCTAGTTCGATTCGCTTTGGAGGAGGACTATGTCAATACTTTAATGGCGGGTCCATAGACCATTTATGGTTCTTACCTCATCGTACAACCTTGAAATCGTTCATGGTCACCGCTAGAGTTGAATCCTTCTTTTTTTAGGGGAAACAATAACTTATAATAATTAAGCGCCAAAAATGGCATCATCCAAAATATCTATTTCAAGACAACTAGGAACTTCAAATGAAAAATAAAAAGCTCATTACAATCAAAGATCCAATGCGCAAGGGTGTAAGCAATCTTATTTGCCTTTCGGCTTACATAGATAACACTAAACTCAGGATTGTCCTTGAGAATCTACATAGCTTCAAGGAGAAAATGCCTGCAATGGAACGATCAGCCTCCTGATAAAGAAGTTTGTCGATGATGCCAATGGAATCACATTCGATCTGCACTTGTGACCATCCATTCGAGACAACAAGCTTCAGTCCTTCAGTGAAAGCCAGTGCTTCTACAAGTTCAGCAGTATAAGTGCCATGGAGAGTGCTTGCATACCCATCTATCATAAGCCCATAATGATCACGAGCAACAACACCCACAGATGCTTTACCAGATTCAATGAAAAAAACACCATCAACATTAATTTTGTAGACACCTGCTGGGGGTACAACCATCTTTTAGACCTGTTACATAAAAGAGCAGCACCAGGTAATTCAACAGCAGCCTGAGAATTATAAATGAGCAATTGTACATAATCTAAAATGGCTCTAACAGGAAGAAGAATGCCCCTATGAACTAAGGTGTTCCTTCTATTCCAAATGTTTCAAAGCAACACACAAAGAAAAGAGAAGAAATCTGCCTCTAAATGTTGCAAACATAACTCAAGCCATTGTCTACAATTAGCCACAAGATCAACAAGAAGCTTTCTAGACAAATCATAGAAGTTAAAAATCGCTTTCACAGAAGGACAGTCTTTACATGCATGCAAAAGAGATTCAGCAACAACACCACAGAGAGAACATGAACCAAACTCAATAGAAGCAGTTGTCAACTTTTCTCCAACAGAAAGAGCATTAAAACATAGTCTCTAAATAAAAATCTTGATCTTGGGGAGGGTTTTCATTTTCTGCAGTGATTTTTAAATAGGGGAAATATCTCTTTCAACAGAATGGTTCCTTTGAAACCAATCATAACCTAATACGGTGGAATAAACACCAGAAGAATGGTGATCCCACTGGAAAACATCAACAAGCACAGGGGAAATGGGGCACTTTATAATTCTCTCAGCATCAGACACAGAAAAACCCCCTCTAACTTTTCTTTCATCCCACTTGACTTCATTAGGTACCATGAACTCACCACAAGCAACAGCCTGAGAACCCCCATCAAGATAAGAACCTTGTAAATTTACCACTATGTCACTCCCCCATCTAGACTAAAACATAGGCACTTTAATGTCAATACCAATCCTAGAGTGAAATTGCTCTTTAAAAATCTCCTTGGCCTTATAAATACATCTCTAAATAAATGAGGGTTTATCATGGGGTTTAACATTCAACACATTGCCATCAGAGAAGTATTTTGAGGAAAGCACTTTAAAGCAAAGAGAATATTTGTTGACCAGCAACCTCCAGACTTGCTTACCTAACAGAGCAAAATTAAAGGCTCTTGGATCCTTAAGCCCGAGGCCACCACATATCTTTGGCCTGCAGAGTTTGTTTCAAGCCACATGAGTCCAGCCCCTACAGTCAGCCTTACCAGACCATCAGAAAGATCTCATGCAAGACACTGTTGGGTCAATGATACAATCAGGCAATAAAAAACACCCCATAGCATAAGTAGGGAGGGCTTGAGCAACTGATTTTAATAACACCTCTCTATCCCCATAAGATAATAAGTTTTTTGTCCATCCTCTAATTCTTTTATCTACATTTTTAAAGAGAAAGCCAAGAGAGTCTGTTTTATTTTTTTCCACTATTAGAGAAAGTCCTAAATAGATGCTCATATCAACCTCTTCCCTCATCCACAAGATATCCTTAAGAGAAGCTTTATGATTTTCCTCATGCCATTACTGAAGTAAATGTAAGATTTCTCCAAATTTACCTTTTGACCAGAAGATTTCTCATAAATCCTAAGAACCTCCCTCACCCTAGAAGCCTCTGAAGTTGAATTTCTAATAAAGAGCAGGCAATCATCAGCAAAAAGTAAGTGGTTAACTACGGGACCATGCATACTAGTTTTAAGCCCTTTAATTCTACCATCTTTTTATTCCTTGAGAAGCAAGGCAGAGAGGCCTTGGGCACAAAGTAAAAACATGTATGGGGATAGTGGGTCACCTTGCCTTAAGCCTCATCCCTGTCTAAACTCATCAGAAAGTTTACCATTTATCCTCAGACAGAAAGTAACAGAGGTCACACAATTCATAATAATATCAATCCATTTCTGATCAAACCCCATTCTTTGCATAATATCATGAACAAAATACCACTCAACTTCGTCATAAGCCTTCTCCATGTCCAACTTCACATCAACCCCTTTATTTGGGCCACTTCTAGCACCTTTTAAGTAGTGTAACAACTCATGAGCAATGAAGACGTTATCAGAGATCAACAGTTTTAAGCCTATTTACCAAGACCTTTGACACAGTTTTATAAGCAACAATACATAAGCTAATTGGCCTAAACTGTTTAATGTGGTTAGGTTCAACTACTTTGGGAATAAGAACAATAACATTCCTATTTACCTCACTCATATTAATTTTACCTTCTAAAAGATCAAGGCATAATTGAGTAAAATCAAGACCAATGACATTCCAAAAATTTCTGAAAAAGGAAGAATGGAAGCCATCAATACCTGGGACTTTTGAAGGGTGAATAGAAAGGAAAGTAAATTTGACTTTCTCTGTAGTGAATCCAGAGCATAAGCCAGTGTTCATATCTGGTGTGATGCATTTTTCCACATTCTGCAAGATCAACTCTGAGGAGGAAACACCATTAGGATGGAATAGCTCTTGGAATAAGTTCTTTGCAATCTCAAAAATCCTCCCTTCTTCAGTTTGCAAAGTGCCAGACTCATCAACCAAACCTTTAATCCAATTCTTCTTCTTTCTTCCTTTTGCTCTAGCATGAAAGAAACTTGTGTTTCTGTCTCCCTCCTTAAGCCACTACACTCTAGATATTTTCCCCCAATACATATCTTCTCTATACAATAAAGTCTTTAACTCCCTTTTTGAAGCTATCAACTCTCTCACTGATTGTTCATTTATAGCACCATTGAGCAGGCCCTCAATTTTATCTAACAAGATTCTTTTCCTTTTTGAAGCTATTCTCCTTTTGTGTTTTTTCCATCCATGTAACCTCTCACCAATTACACTTAACTTGTTTAGGGTAGAAGAACAAGGGGAACTCCAACAATTAGGAACAGTCTCTCTACATTGATCATCATCTGCCCAGCAATTCTCAAATCTAAACTGATCATCATATCTATTAACACCAAAAGCTTTGACCTCAGTATCCAGCAGCAAGTAATGGTGGTCAGGAGAGGGGGAGAATTCAGAACTAACAACACATTGACCATAGAGTTCCAACCAAGAAATGCTTGTTACAAATCTATCTAACCTTTCCTTCACAAGGGTTTTAGGGTTTGTGCCACTATGCCAAGTAAACCAACCACACTTGGTTTTATATCCCACAACTCATTTCGAGCTAAAGCATCTATGAATTCATTAATCTCCACTCTAGGCTTTCTTTTTCCTCCTTTTTCATTAAAGTCAAGAATATCATTTAGGTCCCCTCCCACAATCCAATGTAAATTAGATCTTCCCTTCAAAGCATCTAAAAGGTCCCAATCCTCCTTCTTCCTTGGCCTGTGAGAAGTACTATACATCCCAGTGAATCTGAACATATCCACCCCTTTAGTAACCTCCACATCAATATGAGATTTGGAGAAGGACAATAGGTTCACCTGAGTTCCTTCAGCTCACAACATCATAAGACCTAAACAATCAGAACTCCTTTCTACTACTATATTGCCTACCACATTAAGTTTTCTCCTAACATCCTCAGCTTTCACTTTATTCAGCCTCATGTCACATAAAAAGATCAAGCATGGGTCTTTTGAAGCAACTAACTGCTTTAGAAAATGAACTGTCTCAGGGTTCCCAAGCCCTTGACAGTTCCAACTGAGGATTTTCATGGCTCTCGGCGGGGCTGAGCCTCAGCCTCCACCGTTAAATCAGGGGTGAAAGAGCCTCAACACCAACTTCCACAATGTTGGAGACTGCTACAGACATTGATTTGGTTTTCTTAGGTCCCACAAGATTGCTAATCTCAAATTTCCCTTGCAGGACACGTTTTGAGCTTCTATTATTTGATGCAGAAATCACAACATTCTTTCCTCTAGCAGACAAGGTGCCCATGGTAATTGCATTATCCTCAACAACCTTAAAAACCTTATTTTGTTTCCCAACATCCAATCCACTATTAGTAAGCTGAATCAACCTAGGTTTTGGTGCCCCTAAAGTAACACTTCTAGATTTAAAAACGACTCTCAACTAGTCCCCAAATTGAAGTTGTTCTTCTTTCCAATTCTCAGGGATCACAGGACATAATTCAAGTACATGACCAATAACTTCACACCAGAAACATAACTTAGGAAGCCTCTCATATTTTGCCCTACAAACCCTTGGTGAACCATCAGCCCTTTTACCAAACATGACACATCTTCTCAAAGGCTAAGTGTTGTCAATCTCAACCCTCACTCTCATAAACTCACCAAGCCTCACATCTCCTTTCCTAAAGTCAACAATAAGTCAATCCCCAAATTTACTACCTAAATGCTTCCCAATTTCTAAAGTCATACCAGCAAGAGGCAAATTATAAATTCGAACCCAGATTAACAGAAAGGAAAAATTATATTAAGAGGGGCTAAGTTTACCATCAAAAGGCTTCAACGCAAGCAACTCACCATTGAAAGTCCAAGGAACTCATTCCAGCACAAAATCTCTATCTTCCAACTTTACAAATTTGAACAGAAAGAGGTTTGGACCCAGCTCAGAAGCATTCTCCAAAGGTTGGTTCTTCCACACAGCAAAGAAGACACGAATGAGGAGGGAACTGTCAGCTATCGAGGCGGAAACCAACTTACCCAACAACCATTTTTCAGAGCCTGTCACCTCCTTCTTTAGTAAAGACTCCGAATCATCTAAATTCTGCATCTCATCTTCAAAAAATTTCAATTCACCCATTAATCTAGCAACTTCATCTTTCATCGAGCTCATCTTAGTCAATAGAAAGGAATTCAAGCAACTCTTAGAAAACCCCTAAAATCTATAAACACTTAACTGTACCGTAGAAATTTTCAAGGGAGGCGTTCACTAGTCTAAAAACTCTAAAATGGAAAGTCTAAGAAAAACACTAAACCATGATAGCCTTTGAGGATATTTTACTATTAAAACCCAAAACTCTCCTTATCCATAAAGAAACAGCTCCCCTAAGAGAAAAAGGGTAAAAGAGGCTATTTCGCTCTTGAATGAAACATGGCATTTTGAACTCAGATAAATTAAAGAGAGAACCAAAATAGCCGTTAGTCTCCCGGGCTCCACCTCTGAGACCGCGCAGTCTTGTCTCCCAACATTCCTTCTGTACACATTAATTTCATCACTTCACGATATTTGGCACCGCAATTCCTCGAATCTTGCCAACAAACCTCATACATCACCTTTTGTCACCCACTCACGCAACCCTGGGCCCTCATGTTCCTGCATCATCTCCTCCAAAATAAAAAACCATAACAAATCGTCGAACACCTCATAAACAGAAATCAGAGTAATTTTCTAGTGAGCCTCAAACCTCTCCGGTTTACCATTCAAACCACAAAGTAAACCCCAGAACCATTTCCACTTACCCAACCCTTTGTAAACAACCGTAAAAAAGCCATAAAATGACAACCTCAACCCTTCGTCAAAAGTTGTCCCATATCAAAAAACCCCTGCATGAAATGAAACCATATCAACAGACCTCTAAAACTGACCAAACTCCATAACCCTTCCATTACATTCCACGGTGGTCCATCCCTAAACATGATCCTGCAAAATAAAACAAAGTAAAGCAAATGCATAACTCCGGTCATTTGCACTGGACTTACCCTCGTCGTTCCAAACCTAACTGCAAAGGCGACACGGGTACCTAAGGCCACCTTCAGGCCTATCTAGACACTCCTCACCTCGACCAAGAGTCGGCCGGACACTCATCAGAGCTGGGCAAATAGTCCGTACTAAATAGAAGCAATAACTGGAAATCGCCCAAGATGAGAGAAAAAAGTTTTCTAGACTACCTTACAAATATTATTCGATGCCTTTTTCTACCGAATTACAATGGAGATTGGAAAGGTTATTAAGATTGACTACAACACTGAGGTAAGGGGACAAGGGTAAGTTTTCTAGACTCGCTATCAAGGTGAATTTGAGCAAACCATTAGTCCCATACATCGACATTGATGGGTTTCTACAAAAATTGGAGTATGAAGGTCTCCAACAAATTTGTTATAAGTGTGAGATTTATGGGCATGAGGAACACATGTGTGGTATTGGTAAGGAATTAGAAATATCAAAGGCGGAAGAAGCGGTAAATGAATCGAAAGTTAATCAACCGATTAATCTCTTTCGCCCTTGGATGAAAGTTGAGCGAAAGCTTACACGTACACGAAAGTCCTAAGTGAATATTGTGGATGATAACAAGCAACAATCTAGGAAAATCGGGAATGCTGGGGGTTCTCGTTTTCAAGTCTTGGATAATGAAGTGTTTGAAACTGATTCAATTGAACGGGTGTCAGAATCAGGGGAGGAGTTTGTACCGGATACTTACAGTAATAGTCGTATGGCAGTGGCTGAGCCTGGTCAAGCTGACACTGAAGATTCTCGAGGTAATATTAATGGTGGGGGTCTCACGTCCAAGGACAAGGGTGTGAAAACTAACCCTATTTTTGTCATGGCGATGAAAGAGGGGCAAGTTCCTATATTAACATCTTTGAAGTCAAAAGTAGGTAAAGGGAATCATTCAACGGTTACAATAAGGGATAATAGTGTGGATACAAGTGCTGGGGCTTAGAGGGTGACTCGAGTTCAGGGTGGTGCTTAGAAAAGTTAAGGGGATAGTGGTCGAAAAAGGTTACATATTAAAAAATAAGTGGAGTATAAAACCCTTCCACGTGCGGTGTTAGCAGACTATATTCAATCGGTTTCCCGAAGGATTGATGCTACTATTGAATCAGGGCAGCCGAGATTGCCTGAGATGGCCACGAGTGTGGGAGAATTGGTTCTGCAAGCTCCAATTTTGGTCTGTGCTAGTAATGAAGTTGCTAGAGTAGACTCGACACCTATGGATATACGTTGGGAGGCAGATAAGAAGAATATTGCTCCTATGTAGTAAGCTTTTCCATCGTTTTTAATTTTTTAAATGATTAGTTTCTTTTTCTGGAATTACCAGGGTGCGACAAGCGCTCCTTTTCATCGACAATTTAAAGACTTTGTCCGTGTTAATAAGCTTGAGGTTGTAGCCATTATGGAACCTCGTATTAGTGGAATTGTCACTGGTCAGATTGTACAACGTTTAGGTTTTTGGAATTCCTTTCGGGTCGATGCTCGGGGTTTTAGTGGCGGTATTTGGATTTTGTAGGTTGATTCTTTAGAGGTTAACGTACAAAGAATTTCTAACCAATTTGTACATGGCTTGGTGCGTAAGGTGAATAGCATGGTGGAATTTCAGTTCACAATAGTTTATGTGAGTCCAATTGTTAATCATCGGAAACTTTTATGGGGTCAGCTTCTCAAACTAAACTATGGAGCGCATAAACCGTGGCTTTTGGGTGAGGGATTTCAACGCAATTCTAAGATCGGAGGAATATCGTGGTGGGTCTTGTTCGAGCTTTGGCATTAGTAAGTTGTTTCAAGATTTTATGTTCGATTCAGGGCTGATGGAAGTACCTTTCAAAGGCGATTATTCACTTGGTGGAGGGGTAGTTTATTTTAGAGATTAGACATATGCTTAAGCAATCGTGCTTGGTGTCAAGTGTGTCTGGAATCTCATGTTATTCACCTTGATCGTTTCGAGTCGGGTCGTTGTCCTTTGCTTTTCCGATCACAAGTGATGAGTTAAACGAGTGCAGCTCGCCCTTTTCGTTTTATCGTAGCTTGGCAAGAACATCGTGGATTTGGTGTTTTTTTGCAGCAATCGCGGAATGTTGATGGAGATGTTTTAGCTAATATTGAAGGCTTTAAGGAGAACATAGGTGACTGGAGTGCCAACACTTTAGGCCACATCATCGTTAAAAAGTGTAAGTTGATGGCTCGGCTAAGGGGTATCGACTGCGCTTTGCGTAGAGGCTACTATTCGTTTCTTGTTGATCTTGAGAGTACGTTGTGTGTGGAACTCGAAATTCTGCTTTTACATGAGGATAGTCTTGCGTTTCAAAAGGTAAAATGTCAATGGAATTTATTTGGGGATAGTAATACCAAGTATTTCCATACATGTGCATCGAGTAGAAGGAGATCCAATACTATTTTGGCACTTCGGAGATTGGATGAATCCTGGTGTTCAGATCAAGGGAAACTACAATCTATGGCTCTTGATTTTTTTTCCAGAAGTTGTTCTCTAGTACTGGTGGTTCGGTTGATGCTTATAGTATCAAGGGCAGATTCGCCTAACTACGAGTCAATAATTTGGCTTCTCTCCCTCTGAGCGTGACTGATGATGAGATTCGTGAGATTGTTTTGAGATGTGTCCTCTGAAAGTGCCTGGTGTTGATGTCATTCATGTGGCGTTTTATTAGAAGAATTGGGGTGTGGTTGGTCCTAGTGTTTGTTGATATGTGCGCAAGGTGTTTGATGGTAAGTGTTGAGTTGCTCAAACAATGCAAATTGCCAAGAGGGGTGAATTGACAACTAAAATTTTGAATGAAGGAAAATGGATGAATAAAAATTAGCACAATAGATTTATAATGGTTCAAGTTCTCCAATGAACTTTACATCCACTACCTTAGCTCCCACTAAGGATTTTCAACCAATCCACTATTAATTCATCCCCTTTTCTTAGATGAGGAGGAAACCTTATAAAGAAATTAAGTTTTCTACCCAAAGCTTAATTTGAAACACTCTTTACAATAGAGAAAAATGGTAAACTTTACAAATTCCTCTTAAAGAATGATTTGTTTACCCAATTACAATTTTTCACTCCCCAAACTCACAATACAAATAAGAATGAAACACACAATTGAGTTGGGTACAAGAATTTGACAATAAAAGACACTAGTGTTTGGATTTGATGCTTGGATGATTCTTGTAGGTTCAATAGTTGTTGCTGGTGCTCAAAATGCTTGCTTTTATATCTTCTCATTGATTTCTAGTTGTTTGGGTGGTTGACATCATAAATATATCGTTGGGGGCATTTAAGAGACCATATCGAAACGATCGTGGTCATTCCGAAACTGAAAGAGCTCGTTTCAAAACGGGACAAGGCCGTATCGAAATATTTTGCAACTGTGAAAACACATATCGAAATGCATCTAAAGCGTATCGATACGCTTAACTAACTTTCAAGAAAATGGTTATGACAAGCAACAGTCATATTTTACATGCATGCTAGCATGTCCTAATTTTCTATGTCAAAGCCACGAGTCATGTTCATCGTGTGAAACTAAACATGCATAAGATTTGTGAATGTCACCTAAATGCACAATATAAATATTGACTATCCTATGCCCTATGAGCACCAATTGATTCGTTTTAGTGTTCATTATTTTGCAACCATTTTTATCAAATAAAACATTAAAACTTTTATCGCATAATTGACTAATGCTCAACAAATTATGTTTAAGACCGTTAACATATAAGACAATTTCAATGAAAATAGAAGAGTGATTACCAATGGAGCCAATTCCTTCAATGTGGCCTTTAGAGTTGTCACCGAAAGTTACTACTCCACCACTCTTTGGCTTTAGTTCCAAGAATCTAATCTTGTCACCGATCATGTATCTTGACCATCCACTATTAAGGTACCATGAGTTTTGATATGAAGCTTTGGCCTTGTAGCAATGCTCCCCCTACAAACAAAGAAATTAGGCTTTGGTTTTTCGTACCCAAATCATTTTAGGTCCATGTGTGTTAGCCCTCAAAATCTTGGTTCCCTTAGGAATCCAAGAAGCAAAAGCATTCATATTATTAGAAACAATGAGTTCCTTAGGAACCCAAACACTACTAATTCTTTTATTATTAGCTTGCTTAGAAAAATTTCTTTGTTCGGGATAAAAGGTTTTCTTTTTACATATTGGGTTTTAGAAGAATTTTCTTTTTCAAAATTGTTTCTCCCAATAGTAATAGAAGTTTTAAGATTATCCACCTCCTTGGTGTGATAATCTTGAAAATCAGAAAGAACTTTTTCAAGATCAAGGTTTTTCTTTAAAGATCATTTGTAAGGTTTATGAAGTATAAAACCTTCTTTTCCAATTCGAAGTTAGTTTTTGAAAGAGACTCATTTTGATTTTTCAAATCGGAAGTATTTTTCTTGTTTCTCAAAATTGACTATTTATACTTTTCAACCAACTCATCAAAGACCTCTTGCAACTCATCATATGCATCATGAAGTTTATCATATGATCGATATAAACCAAGATGGGTGAATTGGATTTTTAAATTTTTTGGAAGTGGAATTGACAAATAAAATTGGTAGACAAGGGATTTTAGAGTGGTTCAAGTTCCAATCGAACTCTACATCCACTACCTTAGCTTCACTAAGGATTTTCAACAATTCCACTAATTGCTCTTCCCCTTTTCTAGGCTAAGGAGGTAACTGTTATAATTTCGGTCAAATTTTCTACCCAAAATTTGACCCAATCCTCACACAATAATAACAAAGAAGTTGTTGGCTAAAATAAGTATCTCTCAATACACAAGGTAGCCAATTACAAGCACTCAACCCAATTGAAATGATAAGAATGAAAAATACAATTGGGGTTACAAGACAATAATGGGATTTTAAGCACAAATACTTGGATTTGATGTTTTGATGTTTGCTTTTGGATCAATAGTTACTACTGAAGCTTTTAGAGGTCCTTTTTATACCTTCTCATTGAATTCTAGTCGTTGTGGTTGTTGCATTCATCAATAGAGTCGTTGGGGATGTTATCTTCCCTCCATAAATGCAGTCTGCAACCACCCGTTTCGAAACGCCCGACCCTGTTTCGAAATAGACCAAAATAGAAAGATCCGTTAGGGTGTATTAAAGAGCCTGTATCGAAACGATTAAGATTGTTTCGATATGCTAAGAGTCGTTTCGAAACCCGTTTCGAAATATTTTTGCCACTGTCAAGGCCTGTATCAAAATGGCTTGAAATCGTTTCGATACGCCTTAACGACTTGTGAAAAATCAGTTAAAAACTTCAACGGTCATATTTTTTTAATCTGACTTGAATGCCGTTTCGAAACGTTTGAGGTCGTTTCGATATGGTGTCTCAATGTTCTTAAGTCGTTTCGACACCCGTTTTGAAACAAGTGTTCACAGTGTCGAAACCGTTTCGATACCCATTTCGAAACACAGGTTCACAACTTCAAAAGTGTTTCAAAATGCCTAAGGCTGTTCCGAAATGGTGACTCGAAAATCATTGTTTTGGCTTCAAGAACACTTAGAAAAGTTTTGATAAAATCAGTTTTTAACTTAGGCATTTTCTTTTAAACATATAGAGAGGTTTGAGGACTTAAAAAATTGTTTTCTCATTTTCAATTTAGTCCTTAAATTCTTTAGTTATATCAAAATCAATTTATCGGTTTCACAATCTCCCCCTTTTTGATATAACAAAACTAAAGTTAGAATTTTTAAGAGTTTTGAAAATTTTGAATACATTCTAACTCCCCCTCAATTTAAGATGGGTTTTTAAAGTTTTAAAAAGATTTAAATCCAAGTTTTAAAACTTAAAAACACTTAAAACGAATTTTGGCTCTTAGATTACTTCACCCCTTTTTGTTAGATCAAAAATAATAAACAAGGCTCAAAGAGAAGAGATAAGGTTAAAAGCAATAATCAATAAGCAATAAGCAACATAATATAAATTCATAGAATTCAAATATCCAAAACATAAATCTTAAACAATAAGTTTAAAGCTTAATCCCAAACAAAATAAGCAAAGCATAGGTTCATAAAATATAAAGGAAATAAAGATGCAATCTTAGTCCTAATATGAATAACTAATATGAGATGACATGAGAATCCTAAGCCTCGCCGTCGTCACCATCATCATCCATGGAATCATCATCGTTCTTAGCTTGAGAGCGACGAAAATCCATTCATTGGCCATAAAATGTGGAGAAGGACATGTCCATAGATTGATGTTGGTTCTCAAGGGATGTGAGTCGATTCTCCATGGATTGCAATCGAGAATTTATGGTACCAAGACTCGCCTCCATAATGTTGAACCGCTCGGTAAGAAAACCCATGAGAGCTTCATTGTTGGCAACCGGAGCTTGTGGTTGAGGTTCAACTTGAGGTGGAGGTGCTTCCCTATCAACATGTTCCCATTGGCCATTGTTGATGTAACGAATTCCGGACTTGTGGAGAGAAGATTCACTAAGTTTTTACTTGTGAGGTTCTGGAGAGTCATAGGTGCAATCAAGACGAAGCTCACCAAAGATATGACTTAAAACAGTCCCATAAGTGAAAGACTTGAGCGCATCAGTTTCACGGATCTTGACATTATTCACCATCTCGGCAAACATGATCTTGACAAGATTAGGGCGCTCTCCACGACGAAAACATTCAAGCCAAAAATAATCTACTTAATGAACGTGAGAGAATTTACCTCCGGAGGGGCGAATAAACCACGAGACCATCAAGTGGAGGAACCTATCGTGAGCATCCAAGGCAAGCACTGAACCGGTGTGAGAACCAAAATGAGTCTCATCCTCGATTCCTTCGTTCTTGAGACCAAAGGTAGCCTCTAAGTAAGGGATGTCAATGACAATCCTCTTTCCCAAGATAAGAGATTCAATGCCAACAACTTCAGAGTTGTCTTCACTATTGATAAGTTGGGCATTTGAGTAGAAGATAAGAACAATGTGCTTGTAGCAAATATCTGGGATGCTCAAGAAATCAAAGAAGCTCCATTCTTGTAAACGGTGGAGATAACGAAAGAGAAAGCGCTCGGAGTCAAGAAACGACATGTCAACAACACGCTCACGACGATCGGCAAGCTCTTTGACGTAAGTGAAACGAGCCCTCAACTCTTGAGTCCGAAGACTTTTGAGAAAAAGTTGAGTAAGGTTGGGACGAATAGCGGCTTGATTTGAAGCTTCACTCGATTGAGGTGCCTTATGTTTCTTGTTAGCGGATCCATTGAAAAAATCCTAAAAACATAAAGCAAGCAATTTGTAACTAAAATTGAAGTGTATGCTTGAAAGTCCTTAATTCAATCTAATGGTAAATCTCACTTAGGTTTAAAAAAAAATTTAAGAACATAATTTTTTTAAAGAGAAAACAAGTAAAAAAAAGTAAAAAATACGAATGAAAAATCATATATTCGAATAAAAAATTTTAAGATTTTGAAACATTTTCACAAGATTTGAAAAACCCAAGTATCAAAACACATAAACTACACAAAATTAAAATTTTCTAACCTAGGATTCGAATACAAATTTAAGGAAAAAGAAAAAGATGAAAATATACCTTAGATTGGGATTTTTGGATGAATAGATGGAAATCCTTGCACAAAATTGTTGATGCTTGCTTAGACTTGTGTTTAAGAGTAAAAGCCCTCAAGATTTGGTGAAAAACAATAAAATTAAGAGGGTTTTTATAGGAAAAAAACGATTTAGGGTTTTTAGGGTTTGAGGGAGTTTTAATTAAAGTGAAAGTTTAAAAGCCCTTTTAAAGCAGTCCGCTAACCTGTTTCGGAACAGGTTTCGACCGTTCTGAAACGCGGGCACCGAAGGTTGACTGACTTTTCAACTCCAACTGACCGTTTCGATACGGCTTTGACCGTATCGAATCCCACGTTGACTTGTATCGAAACACGTTTCGATACACCCCTTGGCAGTAGCTAAAACGTTTCGAAACCCTTGGAAGGCGTTTTGAAACACCCTTCTCTCAGATGGATTTTTAAGGCACCCGTATCGAAACAGTTGGACCCGTTTCGATACACCTGGGCCTGGAAATGCAGATGAGGCTCTAAAAGTGCAGAAAAATGGATTTTATAAGTCCTAATTTGCATGAATGACATGAATGAGCAGGAATAACATGTGCAAACATAAAC
Organism: Hibiscus tridactylites; assembly: GCA_958450335.1. Lineage (NCBI taxonomy): Eukaryota > Viridiplantae > Streptophyta > Magnoliopsida > Malvales > Malvaceae > Hibiscus > Hibiscus tridactylites. Next base: position 34,488,732 of record OY288267.1, on the reverse strand, counting down.
ATACTCCCATGGCTATAAGCATGGATGACATTAGGAGTAAAAACACATAAACATGACATTTTCAAGAGATCAAGCAATTTAAGCACAAAAAGGGTCCTAAAAGGTCAAGATAGGCTAGTTAGACCTAATTCTCTCCTAAGGGACCAAAAACGCTCTATATCTAAAGGCTTTGTAAAGATGTCCGCTAGTTGGTTTAAGGTGTCAACATACTCTATAACAACATCTTCTTTAAGGACATGATCTCTAATGAAATGATGCCTTATTTCTATATGTTTGGTTCTAGAGTGTTGGATGGGATTTTTGGTCAAACATATGACACTAGTGTTATCACACTTAAGGGGTATGGTTTCAACTTTAATACCATAATCTAAGAGTTGTTGCTCCATCCAAAGGACTTGAGCACAACAACTCCCTAAGGATATGTACTCGGCTTCGGTGGTAGATAAGGCTACACTATTTTGTTTCTTAGAGAACTAAGATATGAGCATACTACCTAAGAATTGACAAGTTCCCGAAGTACTCTTCCTATCGATTTTTCACCCCCCATAATCCGCATCCGAATAAGCATGAAGGTTGAAGGTTGAGCTCTAGGGTACCAAAGACTGAAACAATGGGTATCTCTAAGGTACCTAAAGATTTTCTTAACGGCTATAAGGTGAGACTCTCTAGGACTAGCTTAAAACCTAGCACACAAGCAAACACTAAACAAGATATCCGGTCTACATGCGGTAAGGTAAAGCAAAGATCCAATCATAGAACGGTAAAGTTTAGAGTCAACAAACTTACCTCCTTCATCCTTGTCAAGCTTTGTAGATGAGCTCATAGGTGTGGCTTGAGGCTTTGCATTCTCCAAGTCAAACTTCTTGAGCATATCCTTGATGTACTTTGCTTGATTGATGAAGGTGTCATCCTTCCTTTGCTTGATTTGGAGTCCCCAAAAAAATGAGAGCTCCCCCATCATGCTCATCTCGAATTCACCTTGCATTAACTTAGCAAACTCTTTGCAATGACATTCATTGGTAAATCCAAAAATAATATCATCAACATAAATTTGTACTACTAAGATGTCATTTTTATACCTTTTTATGAAAAGTGTAGTGTCCACCTTACCTTTTTCAAAACATTTTTCAATTAAAGAGTTTGAAAGTCTTTCATACCAAGCTCTAGGAGCTTGTTTTAAACTATAAAGAGCTTTAGTAAGTTTGAAAACATGATTTGGAAATTTTGAGTCTTCAAAACCCGGTGGTTGTTCCACATACACTTCCTCATTTATAAAATCATTTAAAAATGCGCTTTTAACATCCATTTGAAAAAGATTGAAATCATGATAACATGCATATGCAAGCAACATCCTAATGGCTTTCATTCTAGCTACGGGTGCATAGGTTTCATCAAAATCAATTCCATTTTCTTGAGTGTAACCTTGTGCTACTAATCTAGCTTTATTTCTTACAATGTTACCACTCTCATCTAATTTGTTCCTAAAGACTCATTTAGTTCCTATAGTAGATTGATTACTAGGCCTATCAACTAATGTACAAACATTACTTCTCTCAAATTGATTTAACTCTTCTTGCATATCCATAATCCAAAAATCATCTTTTAATGCTTCTTTTACATTCTTAGGCTCTATGCATGAGATAAATGCAACATGATTCATAAATTTAAGAGAAGATCTATTGGTTACCCCTTGGATGGATCACCCAAGATTTCACCACCTTAGACATAATTGAACTCCCTTGGGTAGCTCACTTCCTTTTCCTCAAGAGCCAAGTCCTTCAAGGCTTCAAGAGGTGGATCTTGTGTGTCCTCTTCTTTTGTTGGAATCTCACTCTCCTTTGAAGTTTGTCCTCCATCAAAGGCATTAATGATTCCTACATCATCATCATCACAAGAATCCTTCCTTGGAAGGAGGTTATCATCGAATACAACATGTATAGATTCCTCTACTACTAAAGTTCTCTTGTTAAATACACGATAGGCTTTAGAATTTAAAGAATATCATATGAAAATAGCTTCATCACTTTTTGCATCAAATTTACCTAAGTTATCTTTTCCATTATTTAAAATAAAGCACTTGCAACCAAATGAATGAAAATAGCTAATGTTAGGCTTTTTAGATTTTAAAATCTCATAAGGTGTTTTCTTTAAAATTGGCCTAATCATTACTCGTTTACAATGTATCATGCGGTGTTTGTGGCTTCCGCCCAAAAGTATTTAGGTAAATTATTTTCACAAAGCATGGTTCTAGTCATTTCTTGTAAAGTTTTATTTTTCCTCTCAACTACCCCATTTTGTTGAGGAGTTCGAGGAGCCGAAAAATTGTGGCTAATACCATTTTCATTTAAAAACTCTTCAAACCCTAGATTTTGAAATTTGGTTCCATGATCACTTTTAATATGAGAAATTCTAAGTTCAAGATCATTTTGGGTTAATTTTGAAAATGTGATGAATTTTTTTAAAGCCTCGTCTTTAGTACTTAAAATAGAACCCTAAGTAAATCTAGAAAAATCATCAACAAGAACAAATGCATAAGATTTACCACCCAAGCTCGTAGTCCTAATAGGTCCAAATAAATCCATATGGATAAGTTGTAAACACCTACTTGTAGAAACATCATTAATGGATTTAAAGGATGACTTATGTTGTTTGCCCTTAGAGCATGCATCACAAATTTTATCATTTGAGAACTTAATTTTGGGTAAACCTCTAACTAGATCTAGGGAAACTAATTTTTCTAAAACACTAATGCTAACATGTCCTAGTTTTCTATGCCATAACCATGCATCATTTTCATTTTGAGCTACTAAACATGCATGGGATGCATGTATGTCATCTAAATGCACCATGTAAATGTTACCTATGCGATGACCTATGAGCATAATGTTATTAGATTTAATGTCAACAATTTTGCACCCATTTTTATCAAATAAAACATTAAATCTTTTATCATATAATTGGCTTATGCTCAACAAATTATGTTTAAGACCATCGACATACAAGACATTTTCAATAAGAATGGTAGAGTGATTACCTATGGAGTCAATACCTTTAATGTGGCCTTTGGAGTTGTCACCAAAAGTCACCACTCCTCCACTTTTTGGCTTTAAGTCCATGAATCTACTTTTGTCTCCGGTCATATGCCTTGAGCATCCACTATCAAGGTACCATGAATTTTGACTTTGTGCTTTGACCTTGTAGCAGTGCTCCTCCTACAAACAAAGATATTAAACTTTTGTTTTTGGTACCCAAATCATTTTGGGTCCACGAGTGTTAGCTCCCAATAGCTTGGTTCCCTTAGGAATCCAAGGTGACATAGCAGCAATATTATTAGATTTTACAAGTTCCTTAGGAACCCATACATTTCTAATCTTTTTAGTTCTATTATGTCTAGGGAAGCTACTTTGTTTGTAGTTATTAGTCTTTCTCCTAGGTTGGTTTGTTTTAGATGATTCACCTTTTTCATGCTTCACATTACCAACATATTTAAAAGACTCTTTGAGCTTGTTAAGCTCACCTAACACCTTTTGGTGTTCACTATTACATTAAGAAAGAAGATTATTTAGGTCAACATTTTCATCTTGGAAGAATTTAAGTTCATCTTTTAAACCTAAAATCTTTTTCTCAAATTTTAAGTTAGCTTGAGAAAGTGAGTCATTTTTATCATTTAATTCCGAAATAATTTTCTTATTCCTAATGATCGACTCCTTGTATTTCTCAACTAACTCATCATAAACCTCTTGCAACTCATCATATGCATCATTTAATTCATCAAATGTAAAATTAAAAGATGGTGAGTTAGAGGTTACCATGGAGGAATCCTCCTTAAGTGCCATGAGGCAAAGGTTGGCCACTTCTTATTCATCATCCTCGGGTGACTCCTCATCACTCCAAGTAGCAAGCTTGGCTTTGAGCTTCTTCTTCTTCTCAAAGCCCTTCTTCTTGAGTTGAGGTCACTCAAACGAATGGGACCGGGCTTTTTGCACTCGAAGCAAATGATTTGATCTCTCTATTCTTCTTTGCTTTTACCTTTGAAGTCCATATTTCTTTGAATTTTCCTTCCTCGGTTGGACCTCATGAAGCGTGTGAATCTTTAGCGACTATCTTATGCAATTCTTCTAACTCATCATCCTCACTAGAAGTGCTCTTCTCAAGTAATGAAGCTTTGAGAGCCACTCCCATTTTCTTCTTCTTTTCCACCTTTAGCTTCTCCACTCTTTTCTCTTCCTTCTTCTTTTCTTCCTCCCTTCCTTGCTTCATAATCTCATGAGTAAGGAGAGAACCCACTAGCTCACCAAGTTTTAGAGTCTTCAAGTTTTTGGCCTCTATGATGGCAGTTCTCTTCCCATCACAAGATTCGGGAAGTGAGTAGAGTAGATTCCAGAAAAGCTTGTCTTCCGGAATAGTCTCTTCAAATCCTTTAAGCCCGTTGACGATGGTTGAGAAGCGATCAAACATTTTGGACACCGTTTCGTCGGGCTCTATCTTGAAATTCTCATAACTAAGATTGAGAATTTCAATCTTGGTTTCCTTCACATCATTGGTTCCTTCATAGGTGATCTCTAGAGTATCCCACACTTCCTTGGCACTCTCAAGGAGAAGACTTTGGAGTAGATGTCGGGACCGAAAGAACAAAAAAGCATGTGAAGAGCTTTGTCATTTATTTGGATCTTCTTCCTCTCTTCTACACCCATCTCCATCTTTTTCTTTAGAACCATCTTTCCTTCATTATCTTGCTTCAATGGAATGTAGGGACCATCTTCAATGACATCTCAAACCAAGTAATCGTTGGACTTGATGAAGAGGCGCATCTAATTCTTCCAAAACGGATAGTTGTCATCATTGAAGAAAGGTGGTTTTGTGGTGGATTGTGACTCGTACATGCTCGATCCGGAGGTAGATGTCATATCTTGATTTTTAGATGATCACACTCTTCCTAGTAACTCCTCTTGTGGTTGTTAATCCTTCAAAGAAGTAGGCTCTGGTACCAATTGTTGAGTGGATCGAATGATCGTTATAAACCAAGAGGGGGTGAATTGGATTTTTAAAATTTTTGGAAGTGGAATTGACAAATAAAATTGGTAGACAAGGGATTTTAGAGTGGTTCAAGTTTCAATCGAACTCTACATCCACTACCTTAGCTTCACTAAGGATTTTCAACAATTCCACTAATTGCTCTTCCCCTTTTCTAGGCTAAGGAGGTAACTGTTACAATTTTGGTCAAATTTTCTACCCAAAATTTGACCCAATCCTCACACAATAATAACAAAGAAGTTGTTGGCTAAAATAAGTATCTCTCAATACACAAGGTAGCCCAATTACAAGCACTCAACCCAATTGAAATGATCAGAATGAAAAATACAATTGGGGTTACAAGACAATAATGGGATTTAGGCACAAATGCTTGGATTTGATGTTTTGATGTTTGCTTTTGGATCAATAGTTATTGCTGAAGCTTTTAGAGGTCCCTTTTATACCTTCTCATTGAATTCTAGCCGTTGTGGTTGTTGCATTCATCAATAGAGTCATTGAGGATGTTATCTTCCCTCCATAAATGTAGTCTGCAACCACCCGTTTCGAAACGCCCGACCCTGTTTCGAAACAAACCAAAATAGAAAGAGTCGTTAGGGTGCATTAAAGAGCTCGTATCGAAGCAGTTAAGATTGTTTCGATACGCTAAAAGTCGTTTCGAAACCCGTTTCGAAACATTTTTGCCACTGTCAAGGCCTGTATTGAAACGGCTTGAAATCGTTTCGATACGCCTTAATGACTTGTGAAAAATCGGTTAAAAACTTCAACGGTCATATTTTTTAAATCTGACTTGAATGTCGTTTCGAAACGTTTGAGGTCATTTCGATACGGTGTCTCGATGTTCTTAAGTCGTTTCGAAACCCGTTTCGAAACAAGGGTTCACAGTGTCGAAACCGTTTCGATACCCATTTCGAAACACAAGTTCACAGTTTCAAAAGTGTTTCGAAATGCCTAAGGCCGTTCCGAAACAGTGACTCGAAAATCACTATTTTGGCTTCAAGAACACTTAGAAAAGTTTTGATAAAATAAGTTTTTAACTGTAACCCCCTTAGCCCGGCCTAGACGGTTGACCCGAATTACGAAGATTACACGGGGAAAACCAAAGTCAACCTGAAAGTCAACCTTGATTAACGACCCTTTATTTCTTTTTTATCTTGTCTAGATGCACATTAACCCTAGGCGTACCCTTGAGAAAAACATACTTTAAAAACACAACGATCGGAAAGCAATAAGGGACTCAATTGTACAACTTCTAGAAGTTAGGGACCAAATTGTAAATTCTGGAGAGATGAAGGACTTAGCTGATTTTTAAATTACCAATATTAAATTAATCATATTACATGCTTCCCTGTCAAATTTCCACTCAACCGGACATCTCAAACTCAGGCAATTGCAAATACAAAATTCGGGACTAAAACGTAAAGCTTGCAAACCTTAAACCATTCAAATCAGTGCCCAACGGTCTAGTGTTTCGGAACAGGGGTTGACCGTTCCGAAACGCGGGTTCGTTTCGAGACCTGTATCGAAATAGGGCTTGGCAGTGGCAAAAGCGTTTCGAAACAACCTCTACCTGTTTCGATACACGAAGGCCATTACAGGCCCCCGTTTCGAAACGGTAGTGCCCGTTCCGATACGGACTGCCCAGAAAATGCAGATTTTACTGGTTTAACATACAATTACACACTAAAACACATCCTAACGACTTCCTAAACATGCCAACAAGTCATCAAACATATTAGGTACATGTTTGCATCATCAAAACAAGATCATGGCATCAAATAGGAATATTCGCAAGTCTATAGGCATGCTTCCTAATATCCAAAGCAAACAACCATCAAAACATCAAAGCAAGCACCAAAATGGCCATTTACATATCCAAAACATTTAAGACATCATGCCACAAGTAGGGAGTCCAAAACATCTCCCAAAACACAACCTAGGTCCCCATTGCCAAATATCAAAATCTAATAATGTTGTGAAAATAGTCACCATACACGAGCTTAGCTTTCCCTTGGATTCTTAGCCTCCTTGCTGCCCACAAACACCTCAATTATCTGCATTATTGGTTCAAAAGAGAGAGCGTAAGCACAAATGCTTAGTGAGGCATGCTCTAAAGAAACCACACAATAATGCATTTATAAAAACACTTTTCTTAAAGCCTTTAACACATATCAACATCATTCATGCAACATTGCATTCACAACAAGCATTTCATGCTTCAATATCATTAACATGTCATATTGGCTTCCAAGTGATAAACCATAACCTTTTTCAACATAAAACACTATCGGATACACGGATTACAAGCGTTGTCCCATACGCTTCATACACACTACCAAACACACAAGGTGGAGTTTACCGGTACAATCACAACCCCTAAACACTCGTGATGGAGTTTAACGGTACAATCACAACCCATCCATATCACTCATTGGTAGTTGTATAACATCACTAACGAGAACACGGGACACACAACACAAGATCCACACATGGACTTTTAACCACCATTGTGATCTTAAACATCTAGTTAGTGTACTTGGATGGAGTTTACGGTACAATTACAACCCCTCAACACCCAATGCGGCTTTATTCACGGTGCACCCAATCCTATAGCCGGCTAACTATATCCGATTCAAGTACTTTAAAACCAACACATCACTTGCCAATATACATCTTTGATCATCAACAATTCACTGTTTTAAAGCATGTAATCAAGCCATTTAACAACATGCATCACTATGCATCAAATCCACATTTTCAACATATTAAACCAAGGATCTCTTACCTTGAGCATCCTTCAATATATGGCTTACATAACCAGCATTAACCATGCTAAACGTGCTTTCAAAAACAGAAATTAAAACATGCAATTATCAACAAATGCATCGAACCAATCCATGGCTCATCCAAGAGAGTTTTTCCGAAAACTTACTCTTGAGCTTAGTTAAGTTGATTAGACTTAAATTAAGCTCCCAAACCTTCAAACATTCGATACAAAGCTGGAAATCCAACTCCACTCACCAATTCCGTTTCGCAAGCTTGCCGAAACGCCGTTCAAGCCTCCGGATCAACACCACAAGGATCCGAAGATGTCTCCCCTGTTTTAAACACATCAAAGTAGAGGATTAATGCATCATCATGTATTAAAATCTTCAGCCATTACACCTAAACTCGCTGCTCTCACCAAATCTAACATTTCGGCTACCAAACACAACCGAAGTCACTTCCAAACTCTTCCACAACATTACCCAACCAAGATCCATCACTTCTAAACATTCGTAAACATCGATTAACATCCAAAAAGATCCTAAACTCGTCCTTATACCTCCAGCTATAACAGAACACCAAGATCACCCCAAAAATCACCATTTTCATAAGCAAAAACTTAGGAAAATCAACCTATTCGGGATTGCATTGATTAAACCTCAATTACACATCATTAAACATCCATAATACATTAAAAAGCCATCTCAAAACAGAGCCCAAACAATCACCACGAATTTCTTTAAGATTAAATCCAAATCTTGTGTTTTAAGCCAAAATCAAGATCGCAACATTAAAACCTTTAATAAAACTCAATTTAAGGATTGAGAACTTGGGAATTTCAGTAAAGAACTGAGTATTTAGAGGAGAAGAACATCCTTACCTCTAAATGTAGATTTCTCCTTGATTAGAGCCAAAATCCTTGAAAATTCAATAAGCAAATGAAGAGGATTTGATGTAGAAATGATTAGGAATCAATTGATGATTGAAACCTCATCATTTAGTGTGAAAATCAAAAGAAAAGTTGCTGTAGAAATGTGTTTGGCTGAGAGAATTTTGAGAGAAAATAAGATGAGAAAGTTTTCAAGAAAGTTAGTTATGAAATCTCAAAATTAGTTTTTCCCATTCTCCTTTAATTAATTAAACATTAAATGAATCATTAAAAACTAAGAAAAATCTGGAGAAATCAATCTTGGGTAAATTAGCTCCTTAAAGATTCAAAGTTTCAATCCTTACAAAACAGTCACCACTGAACTTTTCAAAAATTACATTTTAGTCACTAATTCAAAATGTCACACTTCCAAACCTTATTTTGTAAAATTGATTTCACCACTCTCTTATATATATTAAAAGAGGATTTTTAGATATTTTCCACATTTTTAATGCAACCCGAACTAGGCTTTCCCTAAAACCACCTTTTATATTCGAACCAAAAATCAGACCGGTCCGGTTCAAACCCTAAACTTCCAAGCCCAAAATTGGGGTGTTACAACTCTCCCCCCTTAAGAAATTTCGTCCTCGAAATTTACCTGGAGGAAAGAGGTACGGAAACTGCTTCTTCATGTCATCCTTCCGTTCCCACGTGGCTTCCTCAACACCACGATGCTTCCACAACACCTTTACCAAATCAATGGTCTTGCCTCGAAGAACTTTACTATCTGAATCCAGAATCTCCACCGGTTCCTCATCATAGGTCAAGTCTGGATTCAATTCTACTTCCTCCACAGGCATAACATGCGAAGGATCCGATCTATACCTCTGAAGCATAGAGACATGAAACACATCATGAATCTTTTCCAACTCTTGTGGCAATCTCAACTTGTACGCAACAGGACCCACACGCTCAATCACCTCGTATGGTCCAATGTACCTAGGGCTCAACTTACCCTTTCGGTCAAACCTCATCACCTTTTTCCAAGGCGAAACTTTCAAAAACACACGGTCACCTACCGCATACTCAACCTCCTTACGCTTGAAATCCGCGTAAGACTTCTGTCGATCAGAAGCTGCCTTCAAACGCTCACAAATGAGCTTCACCTTCTCGGTGGTTCCTTTCAACAAAGCTGGCATCGAAACCAACTTCTGACCTATTTCAGCCCAACAAAAGAGGAGTTCTACACTTCCTCCCGTACAAGGCTTCATAAGGCGCCATTTGAATACTTGCCTGGTAGTTATTGTTATAAGCAAACTCCACCAAAGGCAAATGCTTCTCCCAAGAGCCTCGAAACTCAATCACACAGCACCTCAACATATCCTCCAGCACTTGAATAACACGCTCAGACTGCCCATCCGACTGTGGATGATAAGAAGTACTAAAATTCAGCCGTGTACCCAAAGCCTAAAGTAAACACTCCCAGAAACGCGATGTAAACCTCGGATCTCGATCCGACACTATAGACTTTGGCACACCATGTAGCCACACAATCTCAGCAATGTACAGCTCCGCAAGCTTATCCAAGGTGTACGTAGTATGCACAGGTAAGAAATGCGCACACTTCGTAAGGCGATCCACAATCACCCACACTAAATTCTTCTTCGATGGCGACAAGGGTAAACCAGACACAAAGTCCATGGTAATCCTTTCCCACTTCCACTCAGGAATCTTCAACGGTTGCAACAACCCATAAGGAAACTGATGCTCAGCCTTAACTCGCTGGCAAACCATGCACTTGCTCACATACTCAGCCACATTTTTCTTCAAACCCACCCAATAGTACTCATCCCTAAGATCACGATACATCTTAGTACTACCAGGGTGCATAGCAAAAGGACTACTATGAGCTTCAGTCAGAATAGCACGCCTCAACTCATCATCGTTAGGCACTACTATCCGACTCCCAAAACATAAAAATCCATCATCATTAAAGCAAAAATCCGATGGCCTATCCTCAGCAATATCCTGAACATGTGGCACCAAGGAATCATCCAACAACTGCTTATCTTTTATCAACTGAACCAAGGATGGTTTCACTTGCAATTCAGCCACAAGTCCACCATCTCGCGAAATGCTCAAGCTGGCAAACATAGCCCTCAACTCCACTGCTACCTTCCTACTCAAGGCATCCGCTACAACATTAGCTTTTCCCGGATGATACTCGATTGTCAGATCGTAATCTTTAAGCAACTCCACCCAACGTCGTTGCCTAAGATTCAACTCCTTCTGAGACATTAGATACTTCAAACTCTTGTGATCCGTGTATACCGTACACTTCTCACCATACAGGTAATGTCTCCAAATTTTCAAAGCAAAAACCACCGCAGCTAACTCAATGTCATGCGTAAGATAATTGCGCTCATGCACCTTCAACTGTCGCGATGCATAAGCTACCACCTTACCCTCTTGCATCAACACACACCCCAAACCAACGTAGGATGCATCACTATACACCACAAACTCTTTCCCCGATTCATGTTGAACCAACATATGAGCTTGCGTCAAAGCTGCCTTCAGCTTCTCAAAAGCCTGATGTCTCGCTTCCGTCCACTCATACTTAACATCCTTCTGCAAAAACTTCATCAAAGGTGTAGCAATCTTCGAAAATCCATCCACGAAACTCTGATAGTATCCCGCCAAACCAAGGAAACTACAGACTTCATGAACAGACTTAGGAGGCTTCCAATTCATCACTGCCTCAATCTTCTAAGGACCAACACGAATCCCCTCAGCAGAAACTATATGACCAAGAAACACAACCTCCCTGAGCCAGAACTCACACTTGCTTAACTTAGCATAAAGCTGATTTTCCAACAAAGCCTGCAACACAATCCTCAAATGTCCCTTATGCTCCTCCTCAGTACGTGAGTACACGAGGATATCATCACTGAACACTACAACAAATTTGTCCAAGTATTCATGGAACACTATATTCATCATGTCCATAAAAGCTTCATGAGCATTCGTCAAACCAAACGGCATCGCAAGGAACTCATAATGCCCATACCTCGTCCCGAAGGCTGTCTTTGCCACATCCACATCCTTCACCTTCAACTGGTAATAACCTGACCTTAAGTCAATCTTAGAGAACACAGCCGCTCCCCAAAATTGATCAAAAAGATCATCAATCCTCGGCAATGGATACCGATTCTTGATAGTCAACTTGTTCAGCTGACGGTAATCGATGCACATTCTCATAGTGCCATCCTTTTTCTTCACAAACAAGACCAGTGCACCCCAAGGTGACACACTCGGCCGAATGAAACCACGATCAAGCAACTCCTGAAGTTGCGTCTTCAGTTCCTTCAACTCCTTAGGTGCCATTCGGTAAGGTGTAATGGACACTGGAGTTGTGTTTTCATACAGCTCAATCCCAAACTCCACTTCTCGATTAGGAGGCAACCCAGGCAACTCCTCCGGAAACACACTAGAAAACTCTCGCACCGTCCTGATATCTTGCACTCGTAATTCCTTAGAGCTAGGATTCATTACAAAGGCTAGGTAGGCTTCACAACCTTGCCTCGGCATTCGGCTCGCTTCCAAGGAAGACACCACATTGGAAAGAAACTTCACACTCTCACCAACCACCACTACCTCATAATCATCCGCAAGCTTCAACGAAACTCGTTTGTTCTCAAAATCCACCACAGCTCGATGTTCAACAAGCCAATCCATACCAAGGATTACATCAAAACCATAGAAAGGCAATTCCATGAGATCAACATGAAAAACATGATTTTGCACAACCAGAGGACATCTTCTATACAACTTTCGTGTCACAACGGTCTCACCAAAGGAACTAGTTACACGCATACCAACATCCAAAGACTCAACAGGCAAACCAAGCAATTGAGCATGTTCACGCAATATGTATGAGCGTGTAGATCCAAAATCAATCAAGGAAAGTAATGACAAGGATTGCAAAGTGAAGGTACCTGCGATCACATCCGTGTCATTCCTCCCCTCTCGCTGAGCATACACTCAAGCCTGGCCACCACCCTCAGGTTGGACAACCACCACATGTGCCACATTCCTTCCACCATCATCTCTACGCTGGAAGTTACCACGGTCGCGCCCACGACCTCTATGTGGTGCAACAACTCTAGGAGCACGTCCTGACCACCACCGGCCAACAAAGGACACTCCCTCCTCATGTGGTCTGCCGAACCACAATTCCAGCACGAATTTCCAGTCACTGCAACAGGAGCTTGTACCTCTCTCGCTGCCCGAGGACAATCACGTCTCAAATGACCACGTGATCCACACGCCCAGTACGTGTTCTGATCAGCTCTCGCCCTGTCTCCTTGAACAGGTGCACCATGCCCTCCACCACCACGCCTAGCAGAAGACTGATACCTTTTATCTCGTCCTCTCTTGTTCCGTCCACCACCAGAACTATACTCAGCAGCTCTCTTGCTCGAGCTAGAACCAACACCTCTAGAAGATAAACACAGGTTCTGCTCAATGTCTTTCGCCCTACTAACCAGCACATCAAAATCAGTGTACTCGGCGGCAAGCATAAAGGTCTTTACATCCGTCATCAAACCATATCGGAAACGCTCACACCTCTCCCGCTCATCAGGGATAAGCTCAGGTGCGTACTGACTGAGACAGACAAACTGGATCTCGTACTCAGCCATCGTCATGCTCCCTTGTGTAAGAGACATGAACTCTCTTTTCTTTTCATCCAGGTATCGCACACCCAGATACTTCCGCTTGAACGCGTTCAGAAAGAACGTCCAAGTCACATCAGTATCCTGCATTCCGGAGACAGTGGTCGTCCACCAAGTATACGCATCATCATGCAACAACGATACCACACATCCTAACTTCTGCACATCATTGCAGCTCATCTGTCCCAAAATCCTCTTGGTACTTTCCAACCAAGATTCAGAACCCTCAGCAGACAGACCTCTGAACTCAGTCCCTCCCAGACTGCGCAAACGTTCCAAAGGTAATCTCACATTAGCATCACCCTGATGCCAAGCTCCATGAGCTCCAGCTACTGCAGCCTGAAAGGCTCCAGCAATAGCCTGTATCAAAACTGTCATGTCAGGAGCAGCTTGCCCCTGTCCAGCTTCAGGTCCAGCGACCCCAGCACCAGAACCAACACCAGCTCCATCACCTCCAACACCACCACCACCACCACCGGGCGATCCACCACCAGGAGGAGGAGGTATATCCACAACATTATCAGCATTATTCTCATTCTCATTATGAGCCATAGCTCGCGTATTAATTCTCGTCTCTCTACGAGGTCCCATTCACTAAACAATGCACTAACACGATACAATAAACATAATCAGGCTCAGCAAGGCAAGAAATCCAAGTACTCAAGCTCATTTCCAAATAAAAACAATCATTTCATTAGTTTTGATATGGCAATGGGTCCCTCTAACATGCTTCACCACAGCATACATCACAATTGCAACATATTTACAATTCACTCCTCAAACTTTCATTCAAAAAGGCACATCATGAAATCATACATGCATCACCCACATAACCATTCTCATTTACTCGAGAACATGGCTCTGATACCATCAAATGTAACCCCCTTAGCCCGGCCTAGACGGTTGACCCGAACTACGGAGATTACACGGGGAAAACCAAAGTCAACCCGAAAGTCAACCTTGGTTAACGACCCTTTTTTTTCTTTTTAATCTTGTCTAGATGCACATTAATCCTAGGCGTACCTTTGAGAAAAACATACTTGAAAAACACAGCGATCGGAAAGCAACAAGGGACTCAATTGCACAATATCCAAAAGTTAGGGACCAAATTGTAAATTCTGGAGAGATGAAAGACTTAGCTGATTTTTAAATTACCAATATCAAATTAATCATATTACATGCTTCCCTGTCAAATTTCCACTCAAACGGACATCTCAAACTCAGGCAATTGCAAATACAAAATTCGGGACTAAAACGTAAAGCTTGCAAACCTTAAACCATTCAAATCAGTGCCTAACGGTCTAGTGTTTCGGAACGGGGGTTGACCGTTCCGAAACGCGAGTTCATTACGAGGCTTGTATCGAAACAGGGCTTGGCAGTGGCAAAAACGTTTCGAAACAACCTCTACCCGTTTCGATACACGAAGGCCATTACAGGCCCCCGTTTCGAAACGGTAGTGCCCGTTCCGATACGGACTGCCCAGAAAATGCAGATTTTGCTGGTTTAACATACAATTACACACTCAAACACATCCTAACGACTTCCTAAACATGCTAACAAGTCATCAAACATATTAGGTACATGTTTGCATCATCAAAACAAGATCATGGCATCAAATAGGAATATTCGCAAGTCTATAGGCATGCTTCCTAATATCCAAAGCAAACAACCATCAAAACATCAAAGCAAGCACCAAAATGGCCATTTACATATCCAAAACATTTAAGGCATCATGCCACAACTAGGGAGTCCAAAACATCTCCCAAAACACAACCTAGGTCCCCATTGCCAAATATCAAAATCTAATAATGTTGTGAAAATAGTCACCATACATGAGCTTAGCTTTCCCTTGGATTCTTAGCCTCCTTGCTGCACACAAACACCTCAATTATCTGCATTATTGGTTCAAAAGAGAGAGCGTAAGCACAAATGCTTAGTGAGGCATGCTCTAAAGAAACCACACTATAATGCATTTATAAAAACACTTTTCTTAAAGCCTTTAACACATATCAACATCATTCATGCAACATTGCATTCACAACAAGCATCTCATGCTTCAATATCATTAACATGTCATATTGGCTTCCAAGTGATAAACCATAACCTTTTTCAACATAAAACACTATTGGATACGCGGATTACAAGCGTTGTCCCATACGCTTCATACACACTACCAAACACACAAGGTGGAGTTTACCGGTACAATCACAAACCCTCAACACCCGTGATGGAGTTTAACGGTACAATCACAACCCCTCCACATCACTCATTGTTAGTTGTATAACATCACTAACGAGAACACGGGACACACAACACAAGATCCACACATGGACTTTTAACCACCATTGTGATCTTAAACATCTCGTTAGTGTACTTGGATGGAGTTTACGGTACAATTACAACCCCTCAACATCCAAGGCGACTTTATTCACGGTGCACCCAATCCTATAGCCGGCTAACTATATCCGATTCAAGTACTTTAAAACCAACACATCACTTGCCAATATACATCTTTGATCATAAAAAATTCACTGTTTAAAGCATGTAATCAAGCCATTTAACAACATGCATCACTATGCATCAAATCCACATTTTCAACATATTAAACCAAGGATCTCTTACCTTGAGCATCCTTCAATATATGGCTTACATAACCAGCATTAACCATGCTAAACATGCTTTCAAAAACAGAAATTAAAACATGCAATTATCAACAAATGCATCGAACCAATCCATGGCTCATCCAAGAGAGTTTTTCCGAAAACTTACTCTTGAGCTTAGTTAAGTTGATTAGACTTAAATTAAGCTCCCAAACCTTCAAACATTCGATACAAAGATGGAAATCCAACTCCACTCACCAATTTCGTTTCGCAAGCTTGTTGAAACGCCGTTCAAGCCTCCGAATCAACATCACAAGGATCCGAAGATGTCTCCCATGTTTTAAACACATCAAAGCAGAGGATTAATGCATCATCATGCATTAAAATCTTCAGCCATTACACCTAAACTCGCTGCTCTCACCAAATCTAACATTTCGGCTACCAAACACAACCGAAATCACTTCCAAACTCTTCCACAACATTACCCAGCCAAGATCCATCACTTCTAAACATTCTTAAACATCAATTAACATCCAGAAAGAGCCTAAACTCGTCCTTATACCTCCAGCTATAACAGAACACCAAGATCACCCCAAAAACCACCATTTTCATAAGCAAAAACTTAGGAAAATCAACCTATTCGGGATTGCATTAATTAAACCTCAATTACACATCATTAAACATCCAAAATACATTAAAAAGCCATCTCAAAACAGAGCCCAAACAATCACCACGAATTTCTTTAAGATTAAATCCAAATCTTGTGTTTTAAGGCAAAATCAAGATCACAACATTAAAACCTTTAATAAAACTCAATTTAAGGATTGAGAACTTGGGAATTTCAGTAAAGAACTGAGTATTTAGAGGAGAAGAACATCCTTACCTCTAAATGTAGATTTCTCCTTGATTAGAGCCAAAATCCTTGAAAATTCAATAAGCAAATGAAGAGGATTTGATGTAGAAAGGATTAGGAATCAATTGATGATTGAAACCTCATCATTTAGTGTGAAAATAAAAAGAAAAGTTGCTGTAGAAATGTGTTTGGCTGAGAGAATTTTGAGAGAAAATGAGATGAGAAAGTTTTCAAGAAAGTTAGTTATGAAATCTCAAAATTGGTTTTTCCCATTCTCCTTTAATTAATTAAACATTAAATGAATCATTAAAAACTATGAAAAATCTGGAGAAATCAATCTTGGGTAAATTAGCTCCTTAAAGATTCAAAGTTTCAATCCTTACAAAACAGTCACCACTGAACTTTTCAAAAATTACACTTTAGTCACTAATTCAAAATGTCACACTTCCAAACCTTATTTTATAAAATTGATTTCACCACTCTCTTATATATATTAAAAGAGGATTTTTAGATATTTTTCCTCATTTTTAATGCAACCCAAACTAGGCTTTCCCTAAAACCACCTTTTATATTCGAACAAAAAATCAGACCGGTCCGATTCAAACCCTAAACTTCCAAGCCCAAAATTGGGGTGTTACATTAACTTAGGCATTTTCTTTTGAACATATAGAGAGGTTTGAGGACTTAAAAATTCATTTTCTCATTTTCAATTTAGTCCTTAAATTCTTTAGTTATATCAAAATCAATTTATCGGTTTCACATATCATCTTCGGTCATTTCAGCTTTCACCTTTGGGAAAAGTCTTCCTTCACTATCTCTCTTTATCGGAATGTATGGCCCTTCTTCAACTACATCCCATACCATGTTGTCAGTGGATTTGATGAAGAGTCTCATCATATTCTTTCAATATGGGTAGTTATCCCCATTGAAGAATGGTGGTTTGGTGGTAGATTGAGACTCATAGAGATTGGAAGTGAAGGTGGATGTCACTGCTTAACTTTTTGTTGATCAAACTCTCCTAAAATCGACTCAAGAGGGTTGTAATCCTTCCAATGAGTGTAGCTCTAATACTAATTGTTGAGTTGCTCAAACAATGCAATTGGCCAAGAGGTGGTGAATTGGCAATTAAAATTTTGAATGAAGGGAAATGGATGAATAAAAATTGGCACAAGAGATTTATAGTGGTTCAAGTTCTCCAATGAACTTTACATCCACTACCTTAGCTCCCACTAAGGATTTTCAACCAATTCATTATTGATTCTTCTCCTTTTCTTGGATGAGGAGGAAACCTTACAAAGAAATTAAGCTTTCTACCCAAAGCTTAATTTGAAACACTCTTTACAATATAGAAAAATGTTAAACCTTACAAATTCCTCTTAAAGAATGATTTGTTTACCCAATTACAATTTTACACTCCCCAAACTCACAATACAAATAAGAATGAAACACTCAATTGAGTTGGGTACAAGAATTTGACAATAAAAGGCACTAGGGTTTGGATTTGATGCTTGGATGATTATTGTATGTTCAATAGTTGTTGTTGGTGCTCAAAATACTTGCTTTTATACATTCTTATTGATTTTTAGCCGTTTAGGTGGTTGACATCATAAATATAGCCGTTGGGACTTCATCTTCGCACCATTAATGTTGTTCTATAGCTACCCGTATTGAAACAGCATCACATGTATGGAAACAGAGCAAAAACAGAAAGAGTCGTTGGGAGCATTTAAGAGATCGTGTCGAAATGATCGTGGTCGTTCCGAAACTGAAAGAGCCATTTCAAAACGGGACAACGTTGTATCGAAACATTTTGCAACTGTAAAAACCTATATCGAAATGCACCTAAAGCGTATTGATGCGCTTAACTAACTTTCAAGAAAATGGTTATGACAAGCAACAGTCATATTTTTAAACCAACTTTCAAAACTCGTACCGAAACAAGTGAGATCGTTTCAATACTGCCGTATTGCTATGAGTTCTTTCGTTTCAATCCCACACTTGACAGTTTCAAAATGTTTCGAAACACGTAAGGGGTGTATCAAAACGGCTAGTCAAAATTCACTTTATAGTTTCAAATCGTTTCGAAACACCTAAGGGGTGTATCGAAACATTTAGTCGAAAATTACTGTTTTGGCTTGGGAAATACTTAGAAAAATGTATGGGACCTTGAGTTTTTAACTTGAACATTTTGCTTGTCAATTTTGGAAAGTTTGAGGACTTAAAAATTTATCTTCTTTTCAAATTAGTCCTTGAAATATTTGTTATATCAAAATCAAAGTTTTGGTTTTACAGTAAGCCTATAAATGAAGCTATTAATAGTACAATTTTGGTTCGTATTCCCAAATTCGAATCCCCTATTATATAAGTCAGTTCAGGCCTATAATTTTATGTACGATGTTATATAAAATTATAACCAAGTTGATAGTAAATAAATTGGAGCCTTATCTCCCTGATTGGATATCATCTAATCAGACTAGATTTGTGCCAAGAAGATTAATTTTCGATAATATTGTTATTTCTCAAGAGGCCATTCATTCCATGCGCAACAAGAAGAGTAGAAAAGGATGGATGGTTATCAAAGTCGACTTGGAAAAGACTTATGATAGACTTGAGTTAGGGTTTATCGATGATGCGTTGGGTGATGTTGGCATTCCAGCTGCGCTTCGGAGGCTCATTATGCATTGTGTCTTGTCCGTTTCGACACAAATTTTATGGAATAAAAATCTCACTACACCATTCAAGCCGAGTCAAGAGATTCGACAAGGTGATCCGTTATCGCCTTATATCTTCATTTTGTGTATGGAGCGTTTGGCTCAAGCTATTCATCTTGAGGTGCAAGGAAATCGTTGGAAAACGATTAAACTTTGTAGATAATGACCACTTATTTCGTATCTTTTCTTTGCAGATGATATGGTTTTGTTGGCTGAAGCTACATTAGGGCAATTGGATGTTGTCCGAAGGGTTATGGAGCTATTTCGTGATGCTTCGAGACACAAGGTTAGTATCAATAAAACTAGTATCTTTTTTTCCAAAAATGTGGAAGCTGGTTTGCGTGCTCAAATCAATGGTTTATTTGAGTTCACGGAGGTGACCGACCTTGGTAGATATTTGGGCGTTCCGCTCCTTCATCGTTGAGTGACTCAAGAATCTTACCGCTTTCTGGTGCAAAAGGTACAAGATAAGTTGTCTGGATGGAAAGCGAAATCATTGTCGCTTGCTGGGTGAATTACGTTAGCTAAGGTTTTTTTGTTTGCGATACCCTCTTATACTATGCAAACTACTTTGCTACCGAAAGCAACTTGTGATTAAATTGAGAAGTGTATTAGACAATTCATTTGATGTCGTAATGAAGAGAGAACTGGTGTTCATTTGGTGCGGTGGGAGGATCTTTGCAAACCTGTTAAGCAAGAAGGCTTGGTTTTCGGTCTCTAAAGACGCAAAATGAAGCTTTTATAATGAAATGGAGTTTAACATATTGCGAAACAAAGACCAGCTTTGGGTTCAAGTTCTTCAAACAAAGTATAAGTGGGGTGTAGGAATGCATGAGTCGATTGATAGGCGAAATTGATCAAGGCTTTGGCAGGGGTTGAGCATTGTTTGGAAAGATGTCTGTGATAGCATTATATGTAACATAGGTGATGGTCGTAGTATCGATTTCTGGCGAGATAGATGGATACATGGAATCGAACCTTTGTTTTTTTTGTACCTCCCTCTCATGTTTCTGCTATATTGCTTGTATCCATTGATCAAATGGTGGATAATGTAGGGGACTGGAAGTGGGATGAGATTACACCATTTTTGCCTTCGAGTATTTTGTTGAAGATTGCAGCAATGAAGCCTCCCCTTGCAGAGCTACGTTCTGATGTTGTGGGTGGTGATGGTGCGAGAGTAGGGAATTTTCAGTAAAGTCAGCCTATGAATACAAATTAGGTGTAAAAAACAACGCGGCTAATCCTCTTTGGTTTGTTATCGCGAGGTACAAAGGCTCGCCACGGGTCAAGGTCTTTTTATGGTTGGTGGTTCTTGGTCGTATTCTCACAAATGTTGAGCAAGTCCGACGGCATATGGCTACGGATTCGAGATGCGGAGTATGTGGTGTGGGGTGGAAACTATGGACCACATTTTTTTATGGTGTCCGATGGCGAATACGGTTTGGTTTTCCTTTGTCAAGCAAGATCATGTGGTTGAGTTATTTGGAATGTCCTTCGATGATTGGTTGACTCACAATCTAATGTAACCTACGTACTTTGCTGCTAATGATCTTGATTGGGCTATGATGCTTGGCGTGGTATTATTGGTTCTTTGGAAGAACCGTAATAGCAGAGTTTTCGATGTTAATGCCATTAGCTGGGAACCCATCCTTGCGCAGATCCACCAGATTACTCTTGAGTCGACACAAACAATGGAGATAAGGGTGACGTTGAATAGGGGTGCTCCAAGCATTGTCCATAGGTGTGCTCGATGGAGAAGGCATAGTGCATGCTGGTTCTCGCTCAGTGTCGATGGATCGTGTGATCCCTTATTGGAAGTTGCTTCGTGTGGTGGTGTTTTGAGAGATAGTGATGGTGAATGGCAATTTGGCTATGCTAAATCACTTGGATGTTGTTCTGTGAGGGAGGCAAAACTATGGGGCGTGCTTGAAGGTTTGCAGTATGCTTGGAAATGTGGTTTCCGACGACTTAAAGTTGAGAGGGATAATATGGAGGTTGTGAAATTGTTGAAAAAATGAGTGGGGATGGCAACAACACAGTGGTACATCATATTCTTTCTTTGGTGAATCATAATTGGGAAGTCATTTTTGTCCATATCTATCGTGAAGCTAATGGTGTGACAGGTTGGTTGGTGAAATCCTTGCACGATACATCTTTTGCAAGTCAGTTTTATCTTTCACCACCATTCGAGATTGCTGAGTTAGTCCTAAATGAGGGTGCTAATGTCGAAGGATGATTTCTAGTCTTTTGTTCATGTATTTAGTTTATCTCTGGTTATTTCTATGTGTACTCTTTTCCTCCAACTAGGTTTAGGGAAGTTTTTAATGAGGCACATGGAAATATTTCTCATGTATGATTTTACACTTGATAAAATCATACACCTTTATCAAAAAAGAAAAGATACAATAAAATAATACACTCTAATCATTCTACCAAGAAAACTAAGATAGAAATAAAAATATTTAAAGAAAAACAAAATATTCTCTTAAGAATGTCTCTCATCTTCTATAAAAACTCATCATAATCAATTTTCTTTGTCTATACCCAACTTAACGTAAAAATCAATATTGGATATTGTTTTGTTAATGGTTCTGACTTCTGATTGCATTGTCAAACTATCACAAATGAGAATATAACCACATCAGCCCTGATTAAAGGGTACACTATAATTATCACTACACGAGTGTTAAACTAATACAAAAGTAGGCGAAAATTCATACCACAGAGACATACGAACAAACATAACAAGATATATAAAAAAACCCAAAACATAGAAAAAATTTACTATTTGAAAATAAAAATAAACAAAAAAATGAATAAAAAAACAGTCGACCACACTAAAGCTTTTTCCAAAGACGACATTCTTAAAGAAAAAATAAAAATTATTTTGAAGATAAAACCTAATTACTATGATCTTCTATTACACCATCGATTTTAGTTACCTATTAATTGATTTATGTAAGAGATTGATTTATTAAGCTGTTTGTTCTATTGCGCTAAAAAAGTTTTTGAACTGAAATTTTTGTTTTAAAATTTGAGATCTATTAATTAGTCAAATGGTTAAAAATGTTCATATTGCCTCCTCTTATAAAATTTTAATTTTGACATTTACTTCTAGAGCGTAAAAACTCTCTGATTCATAAAAATAATCTTTATTTTGACACAAAATTCATAAATTTCCAAAACAGTTTATGAGGAATGATTCCCCCTTAGTTCTTCTATTTATTTATAAAACCGCCTCACATAATTTTTAAGAAATCAAATCATAATATAGAATAATATTTTTTTTCAAATATAAACTATAAAACATGAATAATAAAAAAAACACAAAAGGAATATACCCTCAAAACATGGAGTAGGGCTTAACAAAATTATATTATAAGAGTTGAAAATTATGATACATAAAAGTATGTTATTATTGCTTTCAGCATTATTCATTACTTGGGCCTGGGGGTGAATAACAAAGACAAAAGCATATCGCTGATAAATAATCCTTAAAAAAGGCAGATATTTTAGTGGCCGTCTTCAATATAAAATGTATGACATCCAACTTACAACTATTTGGAAATTCATACAGTGATTTTATTGGTAAAAAGTAATTTCAGTGGTAAAAGGTGATATTTTTTTTAAGAAATTTAGGTTCAAATAATTTTAGTCCGTAGATGTGTGTAAATTTATTAAAATTTAAAATCGAACTCATTGGGTGAGGCCGATCGAAAAGGAAGTGTTGTTCTTCCTAAGAGACTGGTGTTTGAGCAATTTACTTGCACGATGTATGTGGGTTTTCAAAAGACAAAGAGTAAAAAATATAAACTACTGTGTAATCACACCAAAATATTAACAGTAAATTTAACTAAAATAATATACTATAATTGAATTAGAATACTGAAAAACTAGAAACAAAATAATTAACAAAATTCATGTAATTGGTTGATAAAATCAGTAACAATCTAAAGTTCTAAAAGAATTGGTTTAGATATATTTAAGATTATTATTTATAATACTCGTGAAAAATTAAAATCCATTTAATAATATTGTTAATTGATTTTTGCAATTCTTAAACATTAAATTACCATGTATTCAAAATTAAGAAAAACACATCAATGAAAGTTTTTTTTTCCCTCTTACCCCTTTTGTTGTCTAAAACCAGTATATCTAGTCGACTAACGTCGATCGTCATCGACCCCTTTCATATTTGTGATTTATTTTTGATGATATGTATGATTTATTTTGGTTAACAAGTATTACTATTGTACGTATTGTTCTAAAGTTAGATTTAACGTCATCCATTCAGTTGGTGGTTATTTGGTCCTTTTGTTGGTCTATTGTGTTTGGAACTATTGGATTGATTCCCTTACTTTGATAGGTACTCATAATTATTATATATATGTGATGTTCGAGATTGGAACCTTTGCTAGGTTGACGGTGTTTATCCTTGTATAGTCCAATTGGCCGGTTCAATTAAATGTTATCAACTAGAATTTAATTTTTTAAACCAGATAAGTAGATTCCAGAACTAAAAATAGAGGGATTGAATTTCAAAAGTTCAAATAATACATGACTAGGGGTAGAATTAAACAAAAAATAATGATGAAGAAGATGGGGGCATAGCGAGTGTAATGCTTTGGGAAAACAATAGTAAGGTGGTTAGGGCTTTGTGAAACCAAAGAGGGCCCATTAATAAATCAAATGATTCTTGTAATTCCAAACAAGAAATGGGTTTCTTTATTTTCCTCAAAGAACAAAAAACATAGTCACAACCAACCATCAGTTGGTCTAATAAGGTGAAATATTAGATTTTTTTAATTAATATCAAGAATTTAAATTATGACGTATATTTTTAAAAAACAAATTATGACGTTGTGAATGAAACAAATTAAATTGTAAGAGCCGCCCCATAATAAATTTTTACAATACTTAATTCAGATTAATCAACCAATAAATTAGATACCGATAATTAAAAAAAATCATAATAACAATCAAGTTTAAGGTGATATCAAATGCAAGAAACAAAGGGATAGTCGGTTGATAGAGGGCCAAATGAGACCCACTTTGGGACTTGCTTCAAATCTTTTAAAAGTGTTCAAAGATAGTGCTCTAGTAATACCATCATTTATAAAAAGAGATTTCACATTGAATTCATTATACACAACCTAATCAAAATGTCAATATTAAATTCTCATTCTTTTATCTTTTATATTCGTTTCATGTTTCCTATTAAAAGTATGTTACTATTTTCAGAGACAGAATTAGACTTGAGAATTGGAAGACTAAACATAAATATTTGAAAAATCCCTCCCACCATACACATATTTCCGTCCTTGACTACTTCTATTAATTTATTTTTTTGAACAAATTCTATCTAGGGAAGGAGGAAGAGGAGATTGCTCCTACTAGAATTAAAACCCAAGACCTAAGAAAAAAGATTAAATGTCAACATAAATCTTTAACCATCTGCTCCAAGTTTTGTTGACGATTACTTCTATTTATAATATCATCATTAAACGAATTTTATTATAAACTTAATAATTAAACAATAAAACAAACAGTCATCCCAGCACAAAGAAAACCTTTTTTTCTCGACTCTTTATCTTCTCCTTCCACAACACATTCCTTTATTGATTTGTAGTTTTCCGTCCTAATTCTCTTTTAATTGAATACAATTTATAGTTGATAATTTAAATTCTCTTTTAATATATAGTGTTAGTTATACTTATACTACCTTTGAAAAAACTCAATTAAAAAGTAGCATTTTTCAACCAGTTGAAATGAATTCCTTGTAAAAGCAAAAGGGGTTGATAATTAAATAAGCTCATTCAATTTTATTTTAACTCCATCCATTCTGTTCTGCCTGTTTTCTAGTTGTTTGTTGAAATCCCCACAAGTCCCCCATCTCACGCAAACACTCAACCAACCCTTTTTTAGGGTAAATAACATCATTGGTCACTAAACTATTAATTTTAGTAAAATTGTCAATAACGTTACGTTTTGTTCTTATTTTGGTCACCCACCGTTAAAAAACTCACGAAAAAAACAATAATTTGGTGACCAAAACAGGAAAGAAGCAACAGATTGATGACCAAAACGAGAGAAAAAAATGATATTAGTGCCCAAAAATAGGAAAACGTAATGTTAATGACAATTTTGCTCAAAATAATAGTTTGGTGACCAAAACAAGAAGGCAAGAATAGTTTAGTGATCAATGATGTTTTTTACCTTTTTATTATAGAAAACATCTCACTAAAATTGAAGGTCTATTTGTTACATCAGCCCTATTACTATAAGGAATTTAAGATTTAAACCTTTAATTTTAGCCTGACCCGATTGGATCATTTATTTTTATAGCGTAATCAGCAGGACTAAAATTGACAATATTAGTACTATACGAACGGTGTTATCATTTTTGGTGCAAGAATGGTAAAATTTCAGTTTGAGTCCCTTTAAGATTGTGTAGTTACAAGTGAATACAATAATAAATTATCTTCTGTCCCTAAGATGATAAAATTTGTATCTTTCTTTTTAAAATAATAAGTTAATACAATGATGAAATTATGTTTTCACTTTTCAAAAACTATACTTCAATTTTAATATTCTAAAAAGTTTTTCAACTTGAACGTTATATAATTAATGATATCACATGTCCCTAAACTATGACCATTATGGTCCTCAAAATTTTCAAGCATTTCAATTACATCCTCAAACTATGACTCTTATTTTAATTTGATCTCTAAACTTTTAAATATTTTGATTTTATCCCTAAACTATAACTCTCATTCTAAATTGATCACTAAACTTTTGAAATATTTTAATTTTATCCTCAGATTATCGTTTATGACACATCATATTATTACATAATAGACATCAATGTTTACATGACAATTAATATTTTTATAACAATTTTATGAGCATGGAATATGATTAGCATATATTGATAATTTGAGGGTTTTTGGAAAGAAAATTGGAATGTTCAAAAGTTTGGGGACCAATTTAGAATGGGAATTATAGTTTAAGGATGAAATTGGAATGTTCAAAAGTTTGGGGACCAATTTAGAGTAAGAGACTTAGTTTGAGGATGGAATTAGAGTGTGTGAAAGTTTAAGGACCAATTTAAAATGATAATCATAGTTTGGGCACATAAGGTACAATTAACTCAACATTATAAATTAAAGTAAAAGAATAAATTTCAAATTTTAACATAATAGAAGGATTATTATCGTAATTAAATATTTTCGGCATAATGAATAATCCACCACCCCACCTCTTCCTCTTCAAACTTCACCGTCCCGTTTCCATTTCTCTCGTAGTACGATGAGCCGACAAATTCAGAGAAACAAAGAACATCCACTCTTTAAAAATAATTAAAAATTCGTACAAATTTGATATTTTTTTGAAAAATAATAATATCAAAAGACGAAACTCTCACTAAAGTGTCTGCTCTGCTCTGCTGCCGTACTGTTCTCTCACTCCGAAATCTCTTTTTTTTTTCCATTCCTTTTCTTCTCAACTTCTCTCTGTTCTTCGATTCCTCTCTGTAGGAGCAGAAGCTACGGCGTTTAGGGGTTGTTTTTTTCCAGCTTTTTCGACTATAATGTGAAACCCTAGCTAAGCATTTTTAGTTAGGGTTTTGGGATTTTTGGTGGTTCCACGAGATCGGGACAGGAGGATAGAAGTTGCGTTTCTTTTGGTAGAAATGGGGAATTGTTGTAGATCTCCGGCGGCGGTCGCTAGAGAAGACGTGAAAACGAGCTTCTCCGGTCAGGATCACGGCCGCAAGGATGCGGTCTCCAAGCAGAAGCCGCCGATCACCGTTCTGAGTGGTGTTCCCAAGGAGAACATCGAGGAGAAGTACCTCGTGGATCGCGAGCTCGGCCGTGGTGAGTTCGGTGTTACTTACCTCTGCATCGATCGAGGCACGCGCGAGTTGCTCGCGTGCAAGTCAATCTCAAAGAGGAAGCTCAGGACGGCCGTGGATATCGAAGATGTGAGGCGAGAAGTTGCGATTATGAAGCATTTGCCGAAGAATTCGAGCATTGTGAGCTTGAAAGAAGCGTGCGAGGATGACAATGCGGTTCATTTGGTGATGGAGCTCTGCGAAGGTGGTGAGCTTTTCGATAGGATCGTCGCCAGGGGACATTACACAGAGAGAGCCGCCGCGGCTGTGACAGGGACGATCATGGAAGTGGTTCAGCTTTGCCATAAGCATGGTGTGATTCATAGAGATTTGAAGCCTGAAAATTTTTTGTTCGCTAATAAGAAAGAGAATTCCCCGTTAAAAGCTATCGATTTCGGGTTATCAATATTTTTCAAGCCAGGTAAGTTGTTTCAAAGTTTGAATGTATAAACAAATGAGTTTCTTTTCAAGAATGCCGCAAATTAGTCAGAATTATTAGTGATAATGCTAGATTACCACTTGAAATTATATAATCATGTAGCAAATCAAATGTAGTATTTTGACCAAACCTGGGTTTTGATGTCGTCACAAAACATTTGAATACAGAGAAAAAGTACATAAAGAACGATCTAAGTTTCTCGGATTGGACATGCCTACATTTATTTGTTTATGGTGTTTGTAGTGACGAAACAGACACTTTGATAATTTTATTTGCCCATGCTTCAAAGGAAGCTTTTATGTGCCATTCCTTTGCATCAATGTTCCCAGTCACTTATTTTGCCTGTAATAAACAAACAAAAGGAGATTATGCCTGGTTTGGTCTTTCTTAAAGCATTTTCCTCATTTACTTTTGATTCTTTCCTCTCATCAATCATCATGGAAGCCTACTTTCTCCTCCTCTGCAATTGTCGTATGTTTGATTTTTATTGGTTATTTACCCATCGTCGTCTAGTTACCTTTACCTGGGTCCAATTGAAAATTCTTTCTTCTTTCTTTACTTCTTTTCTTATCATTAAATATATATACACACTTTCCTCTTCTTGGTTTAATTCTATAATATGTAGTTCTTTTTACTTACATCACACTGAAGAATTAGACTACAAGTTGATTGTCACTATAAGTTTTAGGTTTGGAAATGACTGCACTATGCACTGACTTGACTTTCAATTCTAATCTTTTTCTTCATACTGATCTATCCACCATGGGCCATTGAGTTGTCAGCGTAATGATTAATAGTTACGGCCGGTCATATATGTTCGAATGATACTAAATTTTTCATTTGAGATGGTGCGCTGTCATGGGCAATAATTGGTTAACCTGTCTGCTTTGGTTTTGTGAAGATTGTCATGTTCTATTGCCAAAGATGTAGCTGAGTTTGATTTTACTAATTCTTTACATGCTTCCATTGCTTGTTAATTGGAATAACAGGCACAGCAAGTCCAAGGTTTCTTGTCCATAAATGTTTCCCCCAAAATTTTCAACTATATCCATTTATTTCTGCCTAAGGATATTTCTTTCTGGTAAATAATTTCTCAGTTTTGATTGCAAAAAACTGCATGGTTTGGTAGGATGTGGTGTGGGGATACTGGTGGGGGTATGAAAGAGCAAATATTATGCTAAGTTGTATGAGGTTTCTGTACTTGTTGTTTGGCCACTTTTCCTTTTATTGTTGCTGGTTGTGGTTTTTATTCTTTAATACTGTGTTCTAAAGCTTACAATATGTAACTTTCAGGTGAACGATTCTCTGAGATAGTTGGAAGCCCATATTATATGGCCCCTGAGGTGCTCAAAAGGAATTACGGGCCAGAAATTGATATATGGAGTGCAGGAGTCATTCTCTATATCTTGTTGTGTGGAGTTCCTCCTTTTTGGGCTGGTAAGTCTATTTCTGATGAGTTTTGCTTGTCTCCATGCAGATGTGTGCATATCTGGTTGATGTGTAATGTATGATGTATCAGAGTAAGTTGATTTGTTATTCCTACCTGAAGAGTGTTCTCTATGCAGAGTCTGAACAAGGTGTTGCACAGGCAATTCTTCGTGGGTTAATAGATTTCAAACGTGACCCATGGCCAAATATTTCAGAGAGTGCTAAGAGTCTAGTCCGACAAATGTTGGAACCAGACCCAAAGCTCCGGCTCACTGCAAAGCAAGTTCTTGGTACTAACATTTCCTATGTGATACTCCTCTTGTGCATGTTTTAGGGAAGGGACGTGGATGGAGGTGCATAGGCACATCCTTTCACAATTCTATTGACCTTTTTTTTTATCAAAACAATTCGATTGACCTTGATGAGCCTTTTCTGCATCTTCAAATATAACATTTAAAACCTTTATTAAATGAGCTTTATATGATACTTGATACTTTAAAACACCAAGATCATGTTCCTGTTTTGCTCTACATCAAATGTCTTTATGATTACCAATAGTTTGCCTAATCTCTGTGTTTACTCTTCTCACAGAGCATCCTTGGCTGCAAAACGCTAAAAAAGCTCCCAATGTGCCTCTTGGTGATGTTGTTAAGTCAAGGCTTAAACAATTTTCAATGATGAACAGATTCAAAAGAAAAGCCTTGCGGGTTGGTTCACTAATACTAAGAATTCTGCTAGATAATTTATTCTTTTTCTTTCATAGCTAGGGGAATCTTAAAAGGTAGTTTGAATCAGGTTATTGCGGAGTTTTTATCTGTTGAAGAAGTTGAAGATATCAAAGTTATGTTCAATAAAATGGACACTGACAATGATGGCATTGTTTCCGTCGAAGAGCTCAAAGCTGGATTTAGAAATTTTGGTTCACAGCTTGCAGAGTCAGAAGTGCAGATGCTTATTGAAGCTGTGAGTATGTTTTGGTTTACACGCTGCCATAAATTAGTACTGTGATACTATATTTTTATGAGTTTGTACTAGTTCCTATTTGACATAGCACTATAGCAGTCGAAGTATCTTTTTCACGGCAGATATTCCTTTTCCAAGTGTAGTCAATTTTCGTAACAAGTATTAGTTGACCAAGCAATGTTATGAGTCGAACTTATGTGAGTTAGATTGGAGGCCTGCCAATTTGTTAGCTCCTGTTGTATCTTATGCCAACTTTGTTTATTAGTATTAACATTGTTGTCTGCGTAGCTTTCGGGCACCAATGTCCTCACCTCCTGCAATTTTATGAACACACGTACAAAAACCATAATAATTGGGAGGCTGAGGTTTCCTGGTATCTGAGCAAGAAGCCGGGGGATTTCTGGCATCTGACATCTCATTTAAAACGGATAGTGGCATCTCAATTCTAAAAATGTTGTATATTGACAACAGGTCGATGCTAACGGGAAAGGAACATTGGATTACGGGGAATTTCTTGCCGTTTCTCTCCATCTGCAAAGACTGGCCAATGACGAGCATCTTCGAAAAGCCTTTTCTTACTTTGATAAAGATGGCAATGGTTTCATTGAGCCGGATGAGCTTCGGGATGCATTAATGGAGGATGGAGCCGACGATTGTACAAATGTTGCGAATGACATCTTCCAAGAAGTGGACACAGACAAGGTGACCCTATATTTCCTCACTAATAAATTCATACAAAAGCCTGTTGCGGCTCAACCGAATATAATTATGTTTCTAAATGCAGGATGGACGCATTAGCTATGATGAATTTGCAGCCATGATGAAAACAGGTACGGATTGGAGAAAGGCGTCTCGACATTACTCGAGAGGGAGATTCAACAGTCTAAGCATAAAGCTGATGAAGGACGGTTCTCTGAACCTGGGGAACGAGTAGAATCGTACTAGCCGGCGGTTGAATTCATCCATGGAAGAAAAAAGTAAGTAGTAGATCAAGTTGTTTTCCCTGTATATCTTAGACATTGCTTTCTCTTGTCACTTGTGATTGTTTGCCTCTGTCTCTCTTGCTGGCTCATCTAATGTTAATTTTCTTGTGGCCATAATTAAATTAGGAAGGCAATACCAACATTTTGATGTATTGTTTCTGGTTGACATGCATTTGACAACATGAACATGGGATTGAATTGGATTGAGTAGTGCTTAGTATATTTTATTTATGGAAATATATTAATAAATATTATATAATTATATTAAAATTTTTAAATAATAATAATAAATCTTAACGTTAATTAAAATGTAAAATAAATTTGAATATTTTAATTATAAATGTAAAATAATCTTTAGTGTAAGAATTATATATGTATAACAAAAATACAATATCTAAATAAAATAAATTAACTAAAAAGATATTCTTAAATTATGTCATATTGACGTTTAATGTTCGATTGGCACACTGTTCACCAATTTCCGAATAATACTCCATAATAGAACCCCTCAAGAACTTGTTAAACTATGCATCCATCATCCATGACTCAACTGATTAGCAGCTTTTCCGAATCGATCATGAGGCTATTGCTCTCGAGTCGTGATAAAAAACAATTGGAAATTACATGTATTTAAATTTAACACATTCCCCATGGAACCACCTCTCGCAAATATCGCACCCGATCCAAAACTCATCTGCGTTGTAGTTTCCGCCGCAGAGTGTTCCATTGTGTTCATCTTCATTCTCCTCATAATCCACATCGGCAGTCTTAGGATTGCTTTTTCGCTTGTCCATCGCTTGATCTCTACAGAATGAAGAACACGATTAGAGACTGAACACTAAATGATCAACATCATGCATCGAAAGAAAACTCAGATTTTTCCTGCAACGTAACATAACGGCCGCATCATAACAGATTTAGAGGTCGCCGCAACACTGCAAACTATAACCGTATTTAAAATTATAGTTATTTTTTTGAGAAAAATCACGCCGCAACGGCTGCAACGTCCGCAACTGCAACGTTGCGATCGCATCCGCAATTTAGTACTATGTTCTGAAGTGCCGATTCAGCTAATTCCTTGAAAATAAAGTATTGAACTGCTGAAACAACGGTTGAATAGTAAGAAAAGGTTTAACAGTGTGACTCAATTGGACTAATTTCTTAATTTTTTAAAATTACAAACATCAAATTCTAACAATAAAACTAGATGACTAACGTCTCAGTTACTGTAACATGAAATTCATAATTACACCAATTTTATTACTACAATTTGATGTTCCAGAATAGCCTTGAACTTATAAGTATGTATAAATTGGGATAAATCAATTTTTGGTCCTTGAACTTATAACTATGTATAAATTGGTTCTTGAATATTTTTTGTCTACATTAGCCTTGAACTTGGACTTTTAACTATTTTTAGTCGTTTTGATGGTATGATTCAATCTTAGAGTGTCACATTATCAAACAAGAACACTGTTTTACAATACCAATTCAGCTTAACACAACTGTTAATTTACATGAATTGACTGATGGTGACGATGAAAGGCTATAACCCAACCTCAGGAAGAAGATATCAACCGTTCTAGCACAATTTTCGTTAAGAATCTTTTTTTTTTTTTACATTTTCGCGCCACGACCCACTACGAATATAAAATTTAAAATCACCATTACCCCACAACCCGAAAAATTAAAACCATTCTCGCCTCATCACCCACGTAGATCCTGAGACCTATCTAATTTTCTCTTTACCCTCCCCATGACACATCCATATAATATATTTATAAATATTAGTTAAAAAAATATAAATCAATTTGTTAAAAAGTATGAAATACCCATCATTCGGACTCTCACAATATATGTAAAAGAATAACATACCTATATTGAGGACGGAAGAGAAAAAAACAAACCAACATAATTTGGCTCTGATTTAAACTTATATATATATATATATATATATATCAAGATAAGTCAATATAAAGTATCTTAAATTTGGTTCCAATTTAAACTGGTATTTTAAAAAATATATTTATATATTTAATCTGATCAATCTCAAACTCATATATATTGATTTTTTTCATTAATATCTCAAAATAAGTCGATATAAAATACCTTAAATTTAACTAGGATCCAAACTGATATTATTTTGGGTGGGGACGATGCGAGGTGGGTGGGATGGGGCGGGTACAAAGACATATTCACGCCTTCCCTACCACCCACGGCAAATCTAATTTTTATTTTCATCCTCGCCCCACAACCCACAAAATTTGTAACCATCTTTATCCAATTAAATGTAAAGTAAGACGAGTTCCCGTAAAAACCTACTTCATTGACATCCCTAATAATTTCTTTTTCCTTCCTAAAAACAAAGAAAATGATGTGCATGAACCTAGATTATTTATCAATTAAAAGTCTATTTGTTTTCGGATTTTATGGCACATAATTTTGTCTATAATTACCAGTATCTGATATACTAATTAAGATAATATAAAGGTCTCAATCAAATTTCTAACTGATAAAATTGTAAACATGTGACTTATATGAAATTTATGCTAAATTATGAGATCCGAAGTATAAATTACCCATTTAGGAAGAGTGTCATTCTACGTGCCATTTTTTTAGTCCTAATGAGATTATATTGTAGAGGTAGCAAACGAGTCATTCTGTTTGAGCTAGAATTATTTTGGGTCTACATTCGGTTTATGTTTGGTTCAGGTCTAGTTCGAACGTTTGATTTTAATTCGGTCTATGGCAATTTTAGTTCAGGTATCAGATCGGGTCGGTTGATTTTCGGATCAAATAATATCGAGTCGAGTCAATATCAAGTTAATATGAGATCGATCGCTTCAGTCGGGTTTTCTGGTCGAGTTAGATTTTTACACCCTATATATCACTTTATATAACAAATATATTTGGCTTTTTGATGAGTTGACTTCAGTTCAGTTGAAAATCAGTTTGAGTCTATTTTCGTTTCAACTAAAATTTAGGTCTATTTCTGTTCGGTTTGTTTCGGGACTCAATTCGGGTCAAGTTTGCCATGTCTATCATAGTGTAGTATATGTTCGTACTCTATCTTAACCCTTTAATAAGGTACATATAACTTACAAACAAAGCTGCTCAAACTCGAGTCTCGTAAGATGAACACCATCTTCCTTTTCTATGTGCCACTCTTTACTATGATTTAATCCTATGGAAGAACTTAGGTAAATTTTTGTTATTTTGGAGTGAATTCTATGCCCTACCCAGGCCCGTTTCTAAAATTTTGATGGCCTATGGGTGAACTTAAAAATAGGCCCCTCCTAATTAAGGATGAGCGTTCGATCGAGTTAAGTTGAGTAAAAAAATTTCAAGTTATGTTAGTTTACGAGTCCTTACGACTCGAACTTAAAAATTTATCTTCTAAATACTAAAATTTTGAGTTATTAGAGTTTTATTTTACAACTCAAACTTTATTTAAAAAATTTTTTTGAGTCAAGACGAGTCGAGTCAAAAAAATCAATTTTTTCGAGTCGAATGGAGTTTTGCTCACCCTTCCCCTAATAACGAGTATTAGCAAAAAATAAAATTTGAAACTAGACCCTTAGTAACAAGTGATATATAAAAAAATGGGTCCCTATTAACAAATTTTGAAAAAAAATAAATTTTAACAATATTCTTGTAATAACAAATATAGAGAAAATGGAACCCTAATAACAAGTATTAAAAAATTAAAATTTAAAAGTATGCATATAATAACAAATATTAGGGAAAATAAACCATAAATAATAAGTATTGAAAAAAATTTGACTCGTAATAACAAGTACCGGAGAAAATAAAATTTAAGAGTAGAGCTCTAATAGCAAATATTAGAAAAGATAGGCTCCTTACCCTAATAACAAGTATTGAAATAACAATAAATAATAAAAAATAGGCCACTAATTACAAGTATTCGAAAAAATGAGCCTATAATAACAAGTATTGAAAAAAATTATACCCCTAATAACAAATATCAGAAAAAATAAATTTTAAAAATAAAACTCTAATAACAATTATTAAAAAAAATTAAATTTTAAATAATTATTATTAAAAATATTAAATCTAAACAATAAATATTAAAAAAATAGGCCCTGGACGGGCGACCGTATTGCCCATGCCCAGTGACGGCCTTGGCCCCACCCACTTACTAGCTTTTGAATCATATTAACATAGAACTTTTCCCAATTGTTGTATAAGATCACAAGGTGGCCAAAGTAATGAAACATTTCATCAGCACATTCAATGGCAAACATGCAACCAAAAATAAAATTTGGCAACGAAGCAGGGCCTTAATTCATAGAGCAAAACCAAGTGAAACTGCAGGTAAAGCTTCTATAGAGCCTAAACGATGTGAAAATACACCAGTATAGTAGCAGAATTCAGAGACAAGCTGTTTTATTCCTAGCAATCTTAAAAACATCAAATTTTAGATAAGGAAACAGCCGGTGGACATTGCATCCCCCTGTATGAGAGACTACACTTAAACAACCATAAATTGGAAGAAGAGCACATGATGAAGGTGGTGATGGTTGAACCACCAAAGGATTCCTGCAAAGGCCATGAAACATCTCCACAGTGAGTTCAATGCTCAAAACATTGTTCCAATATGCAAAGAACTAACGCATATAATAACATATTTGAAGGCTATCCCACCGGTCTCGTAGAGGGTTGAAAGTGATACTTATAGATCATCCACTAAATGAGACTCGAACCTTAGTGTCCTACACTAACTGAGATTGTTGATTAGATTTGAACCTTAATGTTTTTCAAGATGCTAATGAATAGTCAACCAACTGAATCAATTTATATAGACTCTGAACCAACCCTTATTGGTCTCGTTTGAACCTTAACGTTTATCCGAGTACTAATGAGTAGTCAATCAACTTAACCAGAACCAATCCATATTGACCCTGAACCAACCCCTATTGATTTGATTTGAACCTTAGTGTTTGTCAATGTGCTAACCAAATGAACTAATATACAAAACTTGAAACCAACCCATATTGGTTCAACATTTAGAAGTTCGAATTATACTCGTTCGAAACATGTTATGGTATTTATCATATAAGTCAAAACCCAGTAATACCAAATCGTTTTCCTCTGCTAATCAAACAAAGAAAATGACAAGATAGCATCAAACTACAAATGAGTAAAGCCATGTCAGTCACCAGCCATATCAATATGCATCAAAATTATAAGGCTTAAATATACATTTGGTACCTGAACTAGACACATTCTTCCAAGTTGGGACCTAAAGAAATTTTGCTCCCAAATTGGTACCTGAACTAGACACATTCTTCCAAGTTGGGACCTAAAGAAATTTTGCTCCCAAATTGGTACCTGAACTAGACACATTCTTCCAAGTTGGTACCTAAAGAAATTTTGCTCCCAAATTGGCACCTGAACTATGCATCTTATCCCAAGTTGGTTGGTATCAAGTTGGGAGAAGATGTCTAGTTCAAGTACCAAATATATATTTAAGCCAAATCATAATAGCACCTAAATCCATGAATGCTTAAACAATACCAACAAACAAAAACAGGGGATCTCAACAACTTATTACCTACCAACCTTTTAATATTACATAGAGAATCACCAAAGTAGTCAAACCCCATTCCAAGATAAGATCCAAATGATTAGAATTAACACCAAAATCAACTAAAACATCAAATACAATAGATATATTATCAAGGTTTCAACTTTCATGCTTGAAAGCTAAAATAACAGAAATAAAATTAGAGTGAAGTTTCTCACCTTTGATGACTAATCGGACCGAGCTGCGAACCTCTCGACCTTCTTATCAGTCAAATTAAGGCCAACCATAGCCTCGCCGAGCCCACAGCTAACATCAGCAAGCACGTTCGGGTCACTGTAATGAGTGACGGCCTGAACAATGGCCCGGGCACGTTTAGCAGGGTCACCGCTCTTGAAAACCCCAGACCCGACAAACACTCCATCACAGCCCAACTGCATCATCAACGCCGCATCGGCCGGTGTCGCCACTCCACCAGCGGCAAACTGCACCACCGGCAACCTCCCAAGCTGCTTCGTCTGCATAACCAAATCGTAAGGAGACTGGATTTTCTTAGCGAAGGTGAAAACTTCATCGTCATCCATGTTCCTCAGAACTCGAATATCCCCCATCACGGATCTGACGTGCCTAACGGCTTCGATAATATTCCCGGTCCCGGCTTCTCCTTTGGTCCGAATCATGGCGGCTCCTTCCCGGATTCTCCGAAGCGCTTCCCCCAAATTCCGGCACCCACAAACGAAAGGAATCCGGAAATTGTGTTTGTTAATATGGTTATCTTCGTCGGCCAGAGTCAGAACCTCACTCTCATCAACATAATCGATTCCGATTGCTTCAAGGATCTGGGCCTCAACAAAATGGCCAATACGAGCCTTAGCCATAACAGGGATGGTAACAGCCTGCTTGATTTCTTTGATGAGTTGTGGGTCACTCATCCTCGCCACGCCGCCTTGGGCTCGGATGTCAGCGGGGACTCGTTCGAGAGCCATAACGGCGCAAGCTCCGGCTTCTTCCGCGATGCGGGCTTGTTCGGCGTTGACGACGTCCATAATCACCCCGCCCCGGAGCATTTGCGCTAAGCCGACCTTGACGGAGAACGGGGATTTGTGGGTCTCTGTTAATTGTCCGTTCCCATAAACAGCAACCACCCCAGTTCCTGCCATGGCAAAACAAATGGGAGAGAAAAGAAGAGTGAAAGCGAGGGATTATGGGAGATACTGAATGGAAAAGGGGATGGTGGAGAATCAATGGAGGTGAAGGTGGCGAGGGGTGGATTTAAATAAGGGAAATGGAGCCGTAGATATTGTTTATATGGTAAGGGTGAGTAGGGTTGGGGTTGGAATTGGAGGCCACGCAATTCTCGATATGCGTAGCCAAGTTGGGAGGTGGGATTACGTGGTTACTCGGGGTTCCAGTCATTTGTTCACCGCACTGGCTGAGCCAGTAGTGCCGCCAATGTTCTGTGTTTTGCCACCCCAACCCTTCTTCCCTACCTTTCGATTTTTGCTGCTAATATTTTAAGATAAATGACCAAACATTTACATCATCTAATTTTCCAACTTATTAGAATTTTCATTTTATTATAAAATAGATGTGTCAAGTGGTAGAATTCAACCTCATTTATTAAGGAGATTATTTAAAAATGTTTAAATGTAAAGGCTAATAATATAAATCATATGTTTTTAAGGGATTAAAAATACTTTTACCATTATTCGAACTTTTAATTTAAAAAAAAATGGAAGACCGTAACCCCGCGGTCCCTATTAGGTACCTCCCCTAACCGTGGCGTGCCATATTTTATATAAATGATTGAACATTAAGAATGATTAAAATCATATTTAAGATGAATTGAGTCAAATCGAATTAATGAGAATTCATTTAAGTTATACTATTAGTATTTTATTTATTTATTCTGGGAAAATAGGAGATAGAGAGAATTGATTAAAATCATATTCGGCATGTATTGTACAAACAAGGATGGAAGGCCAATGGATTGTGTAAGCGAGGATGGTACAACATCAGGATGAAATACTTCTAGTTGTAAAAAAAATACATTCCTTTGTTTTTTGCTATTGTATAAAATTATCGATTGATTCTTAGTTTAATTACATTTTTTAAAATTGTACGTTCAAAAAATTTGTAGGAACTATAATGCTATGAATTAACTATATTTGTTTTTTTTTAACAAAAGAATTTATACTTAGGAAAGGTGGAAGGGGGAATTTGCCCTTAATATAATTAGAACCCATAACCTACGGAAGAATGGAGAATGTCAACTGAGATATTTAACCAATTGCTCTAGTAATTATTGACCTATATTTATTTTTTTAGACTTTGAGAATCAAACAATATGACATTTTTCTTTTAACAGAGTCGATAGAAGAAAATTGTCGAATA
The DNA here is from genome assembly GCA_958450335.1 of Hibiscus tridactylites. NCBI lineage: Eukaryota > Viridiplantae > Streptophyta > Magnoliopsida > Malvales > Malvaceae > Hibiscus > Hibiscus tridactylites. The sequence continues at coordinate 34,449,524 of OY288267.1, read as the reverse complement.
GAACAGATGATTTATGTGATGTAGGAACTATTCGATGATTTTAGGGATTTATGTAACTTATTAAAATGCGGTCCTCAATTAAAAAAATAAATGTTTATTGATTTCTGTATGATATGAACATTTTTAATAAAAATAATATTTAAATAAAATAAAATAATTAATAATAACAAATATTAAACTAAATTATAAAATTTATAAACAAATATGGGTTAATTCTATGCACAAATAGTCTTTTCAGGTACTGGCCAAATGTGGAGGCACGATTTGCGACTCCAATGGGAATTAGATACTGGGTTTTTCGAAGGGTTTAGGTGCATGTTCGGTTGTGGAAGCGAAATTATGAGGAGTCTATACTGGGTTGAACTGCGCTTGGAACTTGTGTCTCCGGTATGTTAAAATCAAAGTTGATAGTTTGAAGGCTTTGCGCTTAATCAGATTGGGTGCTCATGGTCAAAGGGCACCGGGTATATTGCTCCACATTGTTGAGTTGTGTGACTGAGATTGAAATGTTTTTTTTTTTAACATGTCCGCCCTGGAGGTAATAAAGTCGCGGATCACATGGCAAGAATTGCGGATGTGGAGAATTTGGAGGTTCATTTGTTCCATAATCCTTCGTTAGATGTTGGAAGACTACTCAATGTGAATGTTGGGGACTAAGGGATCGGTTTTGCGGGGAGGGCTTGGCATGGGCGATGACTAGTGTGTTACCTTTTTCGTTTAGTTTTTATTTTGTTTGATTGTATTGTCGAGTGCTCTTCGTTTGGAATCCATTTATTATTATCATGTACATTTTTTTCTTCCGTTAAATTTAAAGAAGTTTTTTAATGAAACACGTGATAATAATTTCTTCCTTCTAATAAAAAAATAGTCTTTTCAGGTACTAAATTAAACCAAATAAATTGAGACATTTGATTTAATTAAAATTATTTTTTATTTAATACATAAAAATATTTTTTTCTTTAATAAAAATCATGTGTTTTTTTAGTTGACGTTTTTTGAGGTGGGGAAAGTGTATAAAAGATAGGTGGTCAAATGGAGACCATGAATGTACATGTAGAAGATATGTTGAGGAAAATTCGAATCTTTGGAGAGGCTATCAACGACTGCGTTTGTTTCACAGCGAATGAGTCGATGATCAATCAATCCAACTTTGTCTTCATAATGACCAATCAAAATGGACTACACAATGTCATCGGAGACGTAATCAGTTTGTAACCTTCATCATTTTTTTTTTTTTTTGAAGAATTTCTATTTAGAAAGAAGGGAAAATTTACTCATAATATATTTTAAACCCACAACTTAAGGAAGAAGGGCGGATGACAGTTGAGAGCTTTAACCACTTGTTCTAAATATGAGTGCTTATCGAGCGAGTCGATCGCGGGTTGAGTAGTGCTCGACTCGTGCTTGTTAAAAAATTTCGTTGCTCGACTCAAATAATTTCTCATTAAGCTCGATAAAATTTTGCTCGACTTGTGCTCGTTAAAAAAACTCGTTGCTCGTTAAGCTCGCCAAAATTTTTAATTTGTTTTTTTAATATAGGTAAAATCTAATAATACTATTAGAGCTTAGTATAAACGTAGAAATTCGGGAAAAAAGTGAGGTCTAAAGAAATAAATAAACGAACCTGCCATTAGGAGTGTTCATTTCGGATATCCGATCCGATCCGATCTGAAAATTCGGATATTCGAAAAATTTGGATCACCTAAATAGCGATCGTATCCGATCCGAAAAAACCGGATATCCGAAAATCTGGATATCCGAATTTTCGGATCGGATACTCGAATATCCAAATATCCGAAATTTATGAATTTATTTGATTATTCTTTTAATTTAATGGTTCTATCCATGAAAAATTTAGGTTTTCGAATATAAAAATTAATAAATTATTGAATATAACAATATTTGTATCAAGAAATTTCAATTTTTCATATATAACAAGTAAAAATATCGAATATAATAAGATTTATACCTATAAAAAAATTTGAATTTTCGGATATCGGATAATCGGATATTCGATCCGAATGTAAAACCACTATCCGTATCCGATCCGAAATTTTCGGATATCCGATCTGAATTATCCGAAAAATAAAAAACGGATCGGATATCCGGAATTTCGGATCGGATCAACGGATAATCGGATCAGATCAATCGGATCGGATTTTTTTGAACACCCCTACCTGCCATAACTGAGTTAGAGATGAAGTCAATATTCGAGTGTGAGACTCTTTTTAGTTTCTCAACAATCTTCGATGAACAACAAATGGGAAAATGCCCTAAGAATCTCAGAGTTTTAACTTTCAATCGTATTTTTTTATATAAGAAGTAGAAAATTTTCCATTTCTACTTTGATCTATAAAGTAATAATAAAAGAAAAAGGAAAGACTCATTATTATAATTTAATTTCTTATTAATACAAATTATTTTTTTAATTCTTGAGAAATATAAAATATTTTAAAAATTTAAAATCAAAATTTTATGGGTAAAATACTTAGCAATTCATTAATTTTTTTAAAGTTTTCACTTAATATTTAAATTTCTTACAACATATTTTTTTAAGGTAACACTCTTAAATCTAGAGATTGTTGATGTAAGCTTCAACATTATTAGTTTGGCATAAGATTTGTTCAAAATCATTGGACCATGCGAGCTTTAGTCTTTGTTTGGCATTGCTTTTAAGAAGTGCAGTTGGAAAAGTGGTTTTAAAAGTGTTGTAGAGAAATGATTTTGAAAAGCTGGGTTTAAGATTTTAGTGTTTGTTATTGCTGTCAGAAAAGTAATTTTAGAAAAATAAAATGTCTATTTTAGACATTATGTTATAAAATTTAAAATATATTAATTTAATTATATTTAAATTCATTTATATTATAACATATGAAATAGATCAATTTAAAATTTTAAAACAATTTTTATTTTATATTAAAATATTTTTAAAATATTATATAAAATATGAATTATTTTTTAGAAAAATATAAATTTTAAGTATATAAATTATTTTATAAATATTTTAAAAATAATATATGAAATATGAGTTTGGGCTTATATATTCAACCAAAAATTAAAAAAAATATACGAAATATTTTAAAAATTTAAAATGACGTTGTTTGCTGAAGTTTTAATGAGGGGTAATTTAAATTTTTTTCGTTTCAAACAGGATTCTTAAACCCAACAAGTTATAAATTGTAGATTTTCAGTTTGAGTCTATAATCTTGTTTGTAAATTGAGTTTTTACCTAAAAGTTACATTATTTACTATTGATTTTACTTAAAAAAGTGAGTTTGGGCGTATATAATCAACCAAAAACAGGCCCTTAATCCCTTTAAGATGCTCCATAATATTGCATGAAAATAGAGGTCAAACTAAGGTATTTGTTAAAGCTAACAATTCGGGGTCACGAATGAGTCCTCTTACCGAGTCGAGTTTTGATATTTGAGCGACCACGCCATCCGTATTAAGTGTAAAACATCCTAGAGGAAGACCTTATTATCCGAATAGAAATCATATGTTTTATTTTTTGTGCATTTATTTATATCTTATACTAAAAAATTAAGTTTAGGAAATTAGGGTATGTTTTATATTTTAGAATTTAAGGTTTATGATATACGATATATAATTTAAGATTAGAGCTTAAAATTTAATTTAGAGTAGGGTTTATCATTTATAGTTTAAGGTTAAGGTTATGGTTTAAGGTTAGAATTTAAGTTAGAGTAGGGTATATTTTTAAAGATTTAGGGTTCAGAGTTTAGAATTTAAAATTTAATACTAAAGTTTGAAATCTAATTTTTTAGTGTTAAAATATAGAAATGGTAATAAAAAGTCACTTAAAAGGGGTATGGGTTTTTTGTCCACTATTACTCCCCTCGATTTTATCTCACGTTTGATTCGCTAATAAGCAGAGATAAATCCACATGTACGGTGGGGAGACAATTTGCCCTCCCAAACTTGATGAAGTCTTAATAATTTTGAAACCATTAAAATTAATTCATTGAAGCTCCAAAAAAATTGGTTTATTATATTTTAGGACACAATTAGTCAAAATTAAACTTTGACCCCCTTAGTTTTCAGTTTTAATTATTTTTTAAAATCTTTCAATTTTAAAACTAGTAAAATTAAGACTTTAGCTCCTTTAATTTTTACGGTTTAATTATTTTTTAAGACTTTATTTATTTCAAAGTTAATCGGTCTATCCCTTCATAGTCCAACCCTTACTCTGTCACTGCCAATAAGACATTTTAATAATAATAAAAAGCTTTCCTTTTTTCAATGCAAAAAATACTAGTAAAACGATATTTTGTTTAACTGGGCCAAAACCTATTTAACTTCACTGTATTTTTTAATACGAAGTCCAGTAAAAGAATGCTCTTGAAAAGAAAGAATAGTCAATCATCAAACATGCTCGATTCTTACTAATTGTTTTATCGGGTACTTCCGCATTCGGAAATGACCATAAGCGCTTTTGTATTCGGAAACTTCGAATGTGACCTTTGGAGCCTCGCAATGTTGAAAACAATAAAATCAAAGGCCTATAGGTTTTTAAGAATAGACATTGCCATATGCTACAACACTCCACTCACGTGACCAGACCACTAAATCTAATACTTAGTTGTCACTAGGCCTGACACTATCCAATCATCAACAATTTCAAGAGCTATAAATACTCATGCAACCGAAGAAGAAGGACAGACAAAAACAGAGCACAACCAGGGGAATTCTCCTCATCTTCTTCTCATCTCTCCAGCTCTGACTACCGTATTAATCGATGTTCTTCGTTTCAAATCTATAGAGATAAATCGTCCGATATCGCCCCAACACCTTGGTCGTCTTCTTCGCCTCTCTTATCTGGTATCTTATAATCTAGACATCACATAAATGAAAATTGAAGTTTAGATCACCCAGTTAAAATAACAAAGTATGCTACCAGTAATTTTAGATTAAATTTAATTTTATACTTATGGGATATATTTAAAACATTTATAATAAGATATAGTTGTGCGATTAACAATAAGTATCTATTTATATTATCGGTGTCGTTGAAGAAAACCGTCAATAATTATCATCCTATTTAATTATTGTTGTGCGAAAATTGTCGCTATTTAGAGTAAATGCGTAAATAAGTATCTATTTATATATTACTGGTGTCTTTAAAAGAAACATCTGAAACGGTCCAAAAACAAGTGAAACAACAAATTAAAGGAACTAAATCCTGTTAGCCAACAGTGGGGAGGACAACCTCTGCTCAGGGTTCTTTCGGCACAGCCTTTTCACCGAACTTTTGGTTGTCGAGCGGTGAAGCTGTGCCGAACGATCAATCCTTGTGCTTCAAACAGACGTTTACGAAAAGCTAAAATTTTCAGCTTCTCTTCAAGCGGTCGTTCTCACCCAAACCGTCAAAGAAAAAGTTGAGTTGAACGAAACCTAAATAAAAATTGACGAAACTTTCGCAAGTTACAACGAAAAGACAGCATTCCTTTAACCGTACCAAATCCAGGTAACAAAATCTGTTGCATGCCTTTTTCTATAAAAATAAATGGGCATTAAGAATGATTAAACAAATTTAAAAATTTAGATTTAAGATACTTTCAGAAGAAAAAAAACATTATATTTAAGACTGATTGAGACGGATCAGATTAAAGTGATTTATTTACAATATTCGATTGACATTTCTATCTATTTATTTATTTCTGGGAAGATGAGAATCAGAGTGAACAAACGCATTGATATTAGGCATGTTTTGTACAAACATGGATGGAAGCTTGTTGGATTGTGTAAGAGAGGATGGTACAACATCAGGATGAAATACTTCTAGTTGTAAAAAAATTCTTTACATTCCTTTGTTTTTTACTATTGTATAAAATTATCGATTGATTCTTAATTTAATTATATTTTTTTAAAATTGTACGTTCAAAAGTTTGTAAGAATTATAATGATATGAATTAACAAGTTCTACGAGTTTTTTTCTTTCTATTTATAGGGACAGAAACATAATTTTATGTAAAGAGTACATATTCTTAAGAAATTATATTAGATATTTAAAAAGTGAAATTACAAAATTTTAAGAGTGTGAAATTAAATTATCAATAAAATACCTAAATTATATAAAAATTTAAAAAGAATTATCACAATTCACAGTACCCTCGCTCCATCCCCACTAGCTACTATACGAATAACAAATCTCATTTGATTTTTTTTGAATAAAAAAATAATTGGATTGGACCGGTTTTCAATTTTTTTTCTCTTCAGATTCTAGCTAGTATAGACGATTCAAATTAAAATCAGTACCTCACCATTCTGAAAAGTTCAACGAAATCATTATTTTTAATTTTACAAATAAAACTTTAATTATTTTTAAAATTTTATTTAATTTTAACATAAATAATCATGTAGTATTTCAAGACTGTATAACAGTATAAGTAAGTTTTTTTTTTTATCATGTTCGAATATTACATTTTTAAATAAAAACGAATTTAGGGTGAGAAATATAAAAATTAGGTCTGGATCGGGACAAGAATGAAAAACATTCGCCCTTCCTACCGTCATCCTAACCACCAGCTGACAAGGCGCATAATTAACAAATACTATTATTTATATATATATATATATATATATAAATAATTACTTTATTTATTTTTTTGGTTTAATCATTTATATTTAACTTATAAGTTGAATAATTTAGATCGAATTTTGCAAAGGCTCAACATGGGCTCATAGACTTAACAAACTTGATTCGAGACTCGAACCGATTTATCCGATCCGAGACCGATATGGACTCGAATATGATGATCTAAACTTGACTCAAATGCAAACAAAAAATTGACCGAATTTAGTTTAACCGAACCGAAATTAACCGAAATCGAAAGCAACCCGACCGAAAATTAACTTGAACCGAAAGCAACCCGAATTTAATTTGCTCAAATATGTATGTTTTATTCTCATTTTGTATTAATTACTAGTTAACAACCGCCTCTAGTAATACTTTAATTATTTAATATTATTTTTCTCCTTTAGAAGACCATTTTCATATAATGACTTAAAACGAAAATCAATTGATTCGATATTGACCCGACCCGAAATAACGTAGACCAGAACTAATTTCGAATAAGACTCGATCTGACTTGAATCGAACTTAAACCAAAAGTAACTTGAACTGAAAATTAACTCGAACCCGATTTGAACGACCCGATAGCATGTCTATGAGCTAGCCCTTCCAACTCTATTTTCTCCATTTTACAATTGTAGAATTTGAATATCTGATATTGTTTAAGAGAATTGTTGGGCTCGAATTCCTTAGACGATTTACTTGCCAAGTTGGTGGAGAAATCCAATTTTAGGCGATAGTGGTGGAAGCAATGAAAAGAAATGAACACAATAATTTAGAGTAGTTCGAGCTTCTCAACTAAGCTCTACATTCATTACCTTAGCTTTCCACTAAGGATTTTTTCAAATTCACTATTAAATTTTTTCGCAATTTCTAGGATAAGAAGACAACCTTTATACACTTAAAGCTTTATATCTCAAAGCTTGAGCAAACTCTCTTTACAAAGAGAAATACAAAACAAACTAAGAAAACCTCTCAAGAGTAATGTGTTTACAATATTTAAGCATTCACCCAATCCTAAAATATTTGAGCAAATATTACAATAAAAGCTCACAAGTGTTGTATATGAAAAATGTGAAAATTTAAGCCCTAAGACATTTTACAATCAATGGAATGTTGGCTTGTTGATCATTAGTTGATTTTAGTACTTGAAGGTCCCTTTTATCCTTTCAAATAAGATTATAGTCGTTAGTGATCGTTTTGGTTGAATTGGAGTCGTTGGGGGTTCATTTCCAACTAAATATGTCATTCTGCAGTAGGGGATATCGATACTCGTATAAGTGTATCAGTACCGACCTAAAATGGAAAGAGCCGTTGGAGGCAAAACAGAAATGGTATCGATACCAGCCTACAGGTATCAATACTGCTAGGGCAATATCGGTGCTAATTTTTTATTCTAGATTTTTTTAGACACGCATATCGGTACTTGAAGACTTGATACCAGTACGATCCTCTTGCTATCGATACCAGGGGTTCGGTATCGGTACTAGGGGCTGTTTTTTTTACTATTTTGAGCTTGGAAATCATAAGTTCGAATTAAAAACGTTTCAAAACCATTTTAAACATATTTTTTAAGTTATTTGGACTTTGAATAAGTTTTGTAAATATTTCAAACACGTTCAAAAAAAATTCAGATTATTATATCAAAACAAAAATCATAACAAGAACCAAACACCTCAACAAGTTAAACCAAATGGTTATTGATAATTACTTCATTTATTCAATTAACTTACACGAAACAAGAATCTCCAGTGGGCCAATGGGGAAAGGTGTTACGTATTCAAATTTATCGAAAATCTAATTATATTATGGATTGGTAAAAACTTTTTGTTTTCACATGTGCTTTAATTCTATGGTTTAGGGTTTTAGTTTAGGGTTTGTTGTGTAAGGGTTTAGAATTTAGGGTTAGAATTTAGAGTTTAGGATTAGAATTTAGTGTTTAGGTTTAATGGTAATATGATTAGGGATTTAGGTTTTAACCATAAACCTTAAACTTTAACCCTAAACCCAAAATTCTATTAATTGCCGTTAAATTCAAAACTATTACACTTAAACTCATACACCTTAAAAAGAGTTCCTAAACCTTAAAACTAAGGTGCTTATGTAAACAAAGTTTTCCACAAGCGCTTGTGTATGGAATAATTACCCTAATCATATGCTTTAATTTTGAAATAAGATAAATAGTGAATTAAATTAAGGGTAAACTACTCGGGTGACCACCCAATTATAGGATGTGTCCTATTTTGACCACCCAACTAAATAATGCACAAACACAACACCGAACTTTTTAAACTGTTTCTAATTAAATTGTTGGTCGTCAAATTTAACAGAAATGATGACGTGACAGTTAACGAAAATTAGTATAGTTATACATTTAGTCCTTCATATTTACACATACAATTAATTTAGTCCTAATTTTAATATAAAAAATAAAAAAATAATCAGTTGGTTCCAATCATTTTTCTTAATTTTATTTTTTTTAATTTAATAAATTTAATCAAACAATCATAACACGTGTCATCCGCCCGACTTGTCACAAAGTCAAAGAAATAAATTAAAAGAGAATTATGTGCGCAAAAAGAATTGATCCGAGAACTTATAAATCACTCGAGTTTTTGGGCTGACTAGAAAAAACAATTAAAGTCTTCGATCTCTCTCTGATGGTCCCATCTCCGTTTCCCTCTTTCCTCTCTCTGTTTTCCTCTTTCCCCTCTTCTCAGTTCTAGTTCTCCGATGGATTGTTGCTTGGTTGTCACTTCCGGTGGTGTGGAGTTCCCTCTTAGAGGGCATCGTCGATTTCCATTTGTGAGACTGGTCAGGAAGCGACAAAGATATAGGCAAGGGAGATCATGGGACATGGCTTGCGGCGTTGTAATGTCTTTTCTTTTTAATGTATTTTTCTTTTCTTCTCAGGTAAAAAAAACTTGATCCAAAAACCTGCTGTAATAAAAGTTAGCATTCAAACCGCTAGGACTAGCGCTCTAAATTGATACGTCTTTATAACATTTTTTATTAAAGGTTATTATATTGGTAAAAATTAAAGAGAAAAAAAAAGAATGATAAAATTCGAATTCGATGGTAATTATACCATGCACTGAAGGTGCAAACATTTTGTTTCCAAAAGCATCTTAATTTTAAGGGTTAGTGATTTATTTTAGGGTTTTAGGTTTACGTGTTTAAAATTTAGGGAATGTAGTTTGAATTTACAATTTAGGGTTAGAATTTAGGGGTTATAAGTAAAAGCCTAAATCCCTAATATTTTACCCTAAATTTAAACCCTAAACTTTAAATCTTAACCCTAAAAATTGAATTCTAACCATAAACCCTAAACCCTAAACCCCTAAACATGAACCCTTAAACTATAAAGCCTAAAACTAAGACGCTTCTGAAAACAAAATATTTCCATCGCCGACGCATCATATAGTTTTCCTTAAACTAATACTATTAATTAAACAAATATGACGACACACTATTATATTAATATGTTATTATATTTTATTAAAATATTATTAAAAATGAAAATGATTTTTTTATTATTTTAAATTATTTTATTATTAAAAATGAAAACAATATTTAATTTTCATTTTAATATTATGTAATAAAATATTAATATAATCAATTATTATTTTAAAAATACTTAGAAAGTTAAACAAATGCTATCCTTGCATCGCACCAACATATTCAAAAAAAATTTAATATTTTTGTTATATTTTATTACTATAAAGTTTGAATCCTATAAATTCTCTTTTAACCTCTAATAAAGAACGTCACAAAAACATTTCAATCTGAAGGGCCTGGCCCAGCGGTTTTGAATGCATGCTCTTTATTCAATAGGTCGTGGGACTAAGTGCATGACTCTATTTTAATTTGTTTCTTTTGAATTTGTGACCGTGATGACATGTTTCACCATCTGATTGGTTGATTAAATTTTTAATTTTTAAATAATAAAATTAATTGAAAAAATTGGACACATACTATCATTTGATTAGATTATTAAATTTATTTTTAAATTAAAATTAGGATTAAATTAAGGGTAAACTACTGCAGGGGTCACTTTTGTTTAGCGTTTGTATAGAGTTAGTCACCACTTTTGAAAAGTGCCAATTAGTAGTCCTCTACGTTTTCGATGTGTAAATACTTGGTCACTCCGACGTTATACTCCGTTAGTCCCCTAACGGATTGCTGATGTGGCGGAATTAAAATAAGGATAAATTACTGCAATAACCATTAAAATTTATCTCATGTACATTTTTTCTCCTCAATTTAAAAAATAAACATTATAGTCACTAATAAAAATGTTTCTTTATAATTTCACCCTTAAATTTTTAAAAATTCATTTTTCAATCCTAAAACTTTACAATAAATTACTACAATAATATTATAAATGCTTAGATGAAAAATAGGTGCCCAAAGTATACCCTTTGAAACTTAGGTGCCCAAATTGCTCTTATTTAATAACTCAAACTTAAAAATATAGTCCACTAACTACTAAAAAATTCGAGTTATTGGAATTTCTATTTTATAATCCGTTAGTCCCCTAACGGATTGCTGATGTGGCGGAATTAAAATAAGGATAAATTACTGCAATAGCCATTAAAATTTATCTCATGTACATTTTTTCTCCTCAATTTAAAAAAGTAAACATTATAGTCACTAATAAAAATGTTTCTTTATAATTTCACCCTTAAATTTTTAAAAATTCATTTTTCAATCCTAAAACTTTACAATAAATTACTACAATAATATTATAAATGCTTAGATGAAAAATAGGTGCCCAAAGTATACCCTTTGAAACTTAGGTGCCCAAATTGCTCTTATTTAATAACTCAAACTTAAAAATATAGTCCACTAACTACTAAAAAATTTGAGTTATTGGAATTTCTATTTTATAATTCAAACTTTATTTTGAATTTTTGAGTCGAGTTTATGAAATTATGAGTCGAGTATTTTCACATCAAACCAAAAAATTTATTTTTTTCGAGTCAAGTCGAGTTATTGGAATTTCTATTTTATAATTCAAACTTTATTTTGAATTTTTGAGTCGAGTATTTTCACATCAAACCTAAAAATTTATTTTTTTCGAATCAAGTCGAGTGTTGCACTTCCCTACATATAATTTTTAATTTTAATCCGTGCGAAAAAATAAAAGGTCGTCGGAACTTACGTAGCTCCGATAGAGGCTCCGCCGACGTCGGTTGGATTCGGAACCTTAGGGGTTTTGCTCGCCGCCACGTCAGGAGCCCGAATTTGGTGTCCGTCTCGCGAATGGACGGCAACCGATGCCGGAAAATGCGAGAAACAGTGGCGTCGATTGGTTTCTTGCTAGAGCTTCAATCGAGATTTGCTGGCGGAAGGCGGCCCGACGACGCGCATGGTGGCAATGGATGAGATCGCGACGACGTGGCGCCTCTAGCGATGTAGGCGGTGACCACCACCGCCTGACAGTGACGGAGATCGACGACGGCCGATCGGGAAGGTGAACAAGCAACAGTAGAGTCCGAAGTTTTTCTTGGGACAAACACGGATTAAAATTAAAAATTATATGTAGGGAAGTGCAACACTCGACTTGATTCGAAAAAATTAAGTTTTTAGGTTTGATGTGAAAATACTCGACTCAAAAATTCAAAATAAAGTTTGAATTATAAAATAGAAATTCCAATAACTCGACTTGACTCGAAAAAATTAAATTTTTTGGTTTGATGTGAAAATACTCGACTCATAATTTCATAAACTCGACTCAAAAATTCAAAATAAAGTTTGAATTATAAAATAGAAATTCCAATAACTCGAATTTTTTAGTAGTTAGTGGACTAAATTTTTAAGTTTGAGTTATTAAATAGGAGCAATTTGGGCACCTAAGTTTCAAAGGGTATACTTTGGGCACCTATTTTTCATCTAAGCATTTATAATATTATTGTGTTAATTGATTGTAAAGTTTTAGGATTGAAAAATGAATTTTTAAAAATTTAAGAGTGAAATTATAAAGAAACATTTTTATTAGTGACTATAATGTTTACTTTTTTAAATTGAGGAGAAAAAATGTACATGAGATAAATTTTAATGGCTTTTGCAGTAATTTATCCTTATTTTAATTCCGCCACATCAGCAATCCGTTAGGGGACTAACGGAGTATAACGTCGGAGTGACCAAGTATTTACACATCGAAAACGTAGAGGACTACTAATTGGCACTTTTCAAAAGTGGTGACTAACTCTGTACAAACGCTAAACGAGAGTGACCCCTGCAGTAGTTTACCCTTAAATTAATTATATGTGTAAATATAAAGGACTAAATGTATAACTATACCAATTTTCGTTAACTGTCACATCATTATTTCCTTTAAAATTAACGGCTGGTGATTTGTAGGACCTATTTAAAAGTTTGGTGGTGTGTTTGTCAATATTTAGGGTAAACTACATAAATGACCACCATACTATTGTAAAAGTCGCGATTTGACCACTTTACTTTTTTTCGAAGCAATTAAACCATCATACTATTAAATTGGGTGCAATTTGACCACCAGCCGTTAAAGGTTAACGGCAGGGTGACATGTCAGTTAAAAAAATAAGGGTATAATTACACATTTGGTCCTTATTACTTATACATTCTTTCAATTTAGTCCTAATTTTAATTTAATAAAATAAATTAATTATTTAATTAGATGGTGACACGTGTCACTGCCTTATTGGAGGGATTTAATTATTTATATTTAATTAAATAAATTTATTTTTATCATCCAATCAGGTGACACCTAATTAAAGGAAGAAATGGAAAAAATTTCCAAATGCATGTAAGAGAGATCAAACCTGCATCGCTTAGAAACCTAAACTATTGGCTTACCACCACACCAAACGCTATATTCTGATATATTTTCTGCCATATAGTATATCTAAATAAACATAAAAAACTGAAAAACTCCATCATCTGTAATTAGCAACATTTTCCATTGCCTTGAGCTTCTCCAAATCCCCAGAAACAAATCGATGTCATGTCTAACTAATATAACATAAAAACAAATAAAAAACACATTATATTCTCAACAAACATGCAATCTGAATAAGGTAAGTTTTTGTATATGTACAGTACAGGCCACAGACTGTAAAAGGCACCTAAATCATACATTCAGTTAATATCTTATATCCTACTAATGAATATAATGCAATAGCATTCCATGTTGATGTCAAAATCTCTTACTAAGAGTAGAATAGTTGTTTCTCCCCAAACCTTGTCCTTGGTCTTACATGATTCAGAATGATAATTGAAAAATTATGAGAAAACATGCATCACCTATGCAAAATTCAGTAGCCGCAACACCAATTCCTATCTTTATTTTATCATTATACCCTGTCCTGCCAATAGCTTCTCGGACAATATCAAATCCTTCTCTTATACTGCCAGAAATAGGAGAAAATCAAACAAAAATTTCAGCCAGGTTCCTAAAGTAACATAAGATAAACTCCATTCTCCTTTACAGGGTTAGGGGCTGGCTGCATTCATCAATCATGTGAAAATGAGGATAGTCTGACTTAATAGTAGTACTTGCCTGGATATGTCAGGAGTGAAGCCACCATCTTCACCAACATTACACCCATTTGCACCATATTTTTCTGTAATGACAGCCTGCAATTCTTTGCAATTTAATGAATCAGTATATGCATGACATTTTCAGTGCAAATTACTTCTAAGAGAGTATACCATGGAAATATTAAAGTTGAGCAATTTAAAGTTTCTACACATGATTAGATTAAATGGTTCACTTCTCTATTGTGATTACCCATAAACTGATGGTTATTGGTGTTCCTCACTAGCAGTGTTGTAAAGTTCAAGTCTTCAAGAAGAATCATGCATGTGTTAATTGGAAACATATCAACGACAGTAATATTAAGTTATCAACTTATTTACAATGAGAGAAGAACAGCCATAAGATTAAGTAGTTATCACCAAAAGAATAACAGACCAGACACTGAAATAGAGAATAAACCACCGCAAAATTCTCAAAGCAGATTTATTTTTATAATCAAGTTATCAGAATAAATTTCAAGATTATTCTAAGACTCATAAATTTTTTACACGGCAAACTTTCTTGCTTTATCTCATGATCCAAAGAAGATGTTTGTGATGAGCATGTAACTTAAAACTAAATCCAAAGGCTGCACAATTTAGTTCAACAAAATCCCCAGAAGCTCAAGGCAATGAAAAATGTTGCTAATTACACATGATGGAATTTTTCAATTTTTGATGTTTATTTAGATATACTATATGGCAGAAAATATATCAGAATATAGCGTTTGGTGTGGTGGTAAGCTAACAGTTTAGGTCTCTAAGAGATGCAAGTTTGATCCCTCTAACATGCATTTGCGAATTTTTTCCATTTCTTCCTTTAATTAGGTGTCACCTGATTAGAGGATGAAAATAAATTTATTTAATTAAATATAAATAATTAAACCCCTCCAATAAGGTAGTGACACGTGTCACCATCTAATTAAATAATTAATTTATTTTATTAAATTAAAATTAGGACTAAATTGAAAGAATGTATAAGTAATAAGGACCAAATGTATAATTATACCCTTATTTTTTTAACTGACACGTCACCCTGTCGTTAACCTTTAACGGCTGGTGGTCAAATTGCACCCAATTTATTAGTATGATGGTTTAATTGCTTCGAAAAAAAAGTAAGGTGGTCAAATCGTGACTTTTGCAATAGTATGGTGGTCATTTATGTAGTTTACCCATATTTTAATTGGGTGGTCAAAATAAGACACACCTCATAGTTGGGTGATCAACCAAGTAGTTTACCCTTAAATTAAATACCCGAAAATAAAAGCAGACGAGTTAAATTTCAAAAGTTCTAAACAGTACAGGGACTGACGGCAGAATAAACCAAAAGAAGATTGACCTTACTCTTGCTATGAACCGGCTGGGTCGATGCTTGGGATGGGGATATAATACAAATTTACAATAAAACCCATAACCAACTCTCCTCCTAAGTATTCCATATCGTCATTAACAAAGTTATCAAGGATAATAAAGTCAATTCGCCTCCAACACCTAAAAAATACCCCAAAATTCAACGAAACACGTCACCGGAGCCCCAACCTCCACGTTTACTTTTGTCAACACAAAGAGACTGAGATCTACAAAAAAAACCGCAAAGGATTAAAAGTAAACCCTAATTCTTCGAATTGATTCGAATCGAGAGCTTGATAACGATGAGTGATTTCAACCTCGCTCTGGTAATCGTCGCCATAGTCGTTTGTGTACTAGTGTTCCTTTTCAATGTCTACCTCCTCATTAATTACCAGCATCCGGACGACGCTAACCAAGCGTATTTCCCCAAATTCGTCGTCGTTTTCGGGCTCTCCGTCGCCGCCATTTCCATACTCATGTTACCGGCAGATGTCGCCAACCGGCAGGCATGTAGGCATGCGATCTACAACGGCGCGTGTAATCTCACCTTGCCTATGAAAGATCTCTGGCTCGCCATTTACATCGTAGATGCCGTGCTCGTTTTCTTTGTAATCCCGTTTGCCATGTTCTACTACGAAGGAGACCAGGATAAGTATGTGTTTCTAGGACTTCGATAGCTAAACATTATTGATTACATTGATGCATTGCTCTACTCTTATTTTTTATTTTATGTATTTGGTTTTCGATTGCAGGAGTGTTGGCAAACGGATAAAGAGCGCGTTGCTATGGGTGGTGACAACTGCAATAGTTTGTGCTCTCCTGCTTGGCATACTATATGGTTGGGTTATGCTTTCCCCCCTTTTCTTTAATTTCATATGCATTTCTCTTTAACTGAAAAGTTTTTGCGAGCCATGGAAGTATTGAGCTCCATGTTAATTTAGAAATAGGACCGTGGTATTGATCACTGGAATACTCGGTTAATGTCTTGAATATAAATTTTGATTAAGGTGCTTTTACTATTAGAAGATCTTAGCAAATGTTTTAAACGGATTGGCATGCTAGAACTGGTACTTGCGTTGAATGGATAACTTGGAAATTCGTCTTACATTACTTGAGAGTGTTTGTTTGTATACTTTCTGGTTTTATTATAGTAGTCATGCTAATGACTTTATCATTTTGAATGGTACATCAGGGCTAGTTGGAAAGGTAGATTTTACTGTTAGGCACCTGTCTTCTGCCACTACTAATTTCCCAAGTAGTTGGGATTTCGCGAGCAGTCAGCCATGTATTGGTGGAGCTGGTGCACGAGCGGTTAGTGATTCATTTATGCATATAAATTGCAATGGATACTTTATTCTGTATAACATTCTTGTTTATCTCATTATTTTATGTTCTCTTTCGCCATTTTTCCTTTCGTTACAGTGCTCTGCATATACTGCTAGTGCTTCATCGGAGAAAACATGGACTATGCGCACTACATTTCCAGAATATGTTGTTGCTCTTGCTACAATTGTTGGATCTGTTCTTTTCTCGGTAAGTTTTTTTTGTTGTTGCAAATTTTAATATGTTATACTTATTTTTGGAATTTGGATAGCAATTTTAGCTTTTAATGTTGATCTGTGTTTTGTTAGAATATATTGCTTACATATGGATATTTTTGGTCAGATATTTGGTGGTGTAGGTATTGCTTGTTTGCCTCTTGGGCTTATCACTTCATTTATACGCCGTCCAAAAGCTGTCATCACTCGCTCACAGTATATTAAGGTGCTAATTTATATTGCTTATGATGCTCTGCTAAACTGCCATATGAAACCATCCAATGCAGTAAGAAGATAGTATTGACTTTCGCATTGTATTGTGATTGCTCGTAGTCATAGCCATAGTTGTAATTGATATTGCAGGAAGCAACTGAACTTGGTAAAAAGGCAAGAGAACTGAAGAAAGCAGCTGATGCACTTCACCAGGAAGAAAGAAGCGGTTCTAAGGGCCGAAAGTGGCGTAAGAATGTTAAGGCTGTGGAAAAGGTCTATGCAAAGTCCATATTCTCTTTTCATTGAATTATATTTTGTGACCTCAGTTGTAGATCACTCTAGTTCTAATGTTATATTTTTTATTTAGTTTTTCTAGTACACTTAAAGATCTAATAATTAAACAATTCAGCTTGTGTTATATTGGCTAATTCCTAGATAAGTTGTATTTTGACCATGATATTAACTTGTGGCAGTTTCTTTTGTTGTTTCTTCGTGAAGAGTTGCAGTTAACTAGTGAGCATTCCTGTTTAGGGGACGATAAAATATCCATATAATGGTCTTTTCGCATATTGTGGCATTGTTCATTTTCCATGGCTATTGATATTGTTATGTTCTTGATTAAATCAGGAATTGCTTCAGCTGGAAGAAGATGTAAAGCTACTGGAAGAGATGTACCCTCAAGGAGAAAAGGTATCAAATTTGACTTGCTGGACTTCAAGTATGCTTGACACTTGGTTATGTTCCCATCCCCTCTTCCCGGTATTAACTCCCTTCCCAACGTTTCAGGCTGAAACATCCTGGGCCTTGACTGTTCTTGGATACTTGGCAAAACTTGTGTTGGGAGTCCTAGGGTGAGTGCTTAGTTAATTTATTTTATTACGAACAAGGCAATAAATGTATTTTTAAATTCCCAAGCTGTATTATTGTTGTGAATTAGCAATTGAGTTCGGATATTTTCATGCACTCTATGGACGTTATTGCTCAATGTAAATAAACTATAATAACAGGATATTTGAACTGTGAGCTTTATCTATACACCAAATAGAAATAAATTGGTGCTATCCTTGGAATAAGGGATCACACTAAACCTGTTGAAGTCTATTTAAATCTGTTAAACTGATGATGTCGGCCCCTGACTAAAAGGAGTTTATCTAACCTGCAATTATCCTTGCACTTTGTTAGGTTAATTGTTTCAGTGGCTTGGGTTGCTCATATTGTAATCTACCTTCTGATTGATCCACCGCTTTCTCCCTTCCTGAATGAGGTTTTCATCAAGCTGGATGATATATGGGGTAATAATTTGTAAACCTTGTTGGAGTTTATTTCTTTCTATTTTGCTGCTTTTAAAATTGAAGTAGATATTTATTTTATATTTTGTCAGGTCTTCTGGGTACGGCAGCATTTGCATTATTTTGCTTCTACCTTCTTCTTGCTGTGATTGCTGGTGCAATGATGCTTGGTCTGAGATTAGTTTTCATTACGATTCATCCTATGAAGTAATGGATTTCATGTCGATGGCATTTTGTTTAATTTTCTATATTTTGGGAAAATCACCAGCTGGCTAATATATGTTTGATGGACTTACATAGGTGGGGAGCTACTCTAATGAACTCTTTTCTGTTCAACGTGGGACTTATTCTTTTGTGCTCTATAAGGTTGGTGACTCAGCTCATTTATTCAATCTTGTTTCAATGTACCTGCTGTTATATAAAGGGAACTTGTTTTCAACATTATCTAATGGTAATATTGTGTGTATTTGCAACTTCAGTGTCATACAGTTCTGTTCTACAGCATTTGGGTACTATGCTCAAGCAACCGCTGCCCAGGAAATATTCGGCCATACATTGCAGTCCCTTCGTGGAATTAAATATTTGTACAAGTGAGTATACGCTGTTTTCAAATCCCAGCTTTACCCTGACCAGACATGCATGTATGTAATTGTATTCTACTGATGTCTGTATTGCCGTTACAGGTACAATGTATTTCAAATTGCGTTCATCATTCTAGCAGGGTTGACCTTCGTGTATTATATTGCATTTGTAAGTTTCAGCTACCTCTACTTTTCTCTCTTTTCTTTCAGAATTGCCTGTGTGCTCTCCCTAGATTTCAAGGTGTCTGATTTCTGTTTGGACATTTCAGGGGTGGAGAAGAAAAAAGGCTAGCGGCAAATTCCAACTTTCCTCTTAAGAATGCTTTCCGCAGAAGATGATGCATCCTCTCGAGCCATTGGAATTCTCTGTTTATCTTTACCGGAATGTGTTTCATATGCTCCAACAACAGCCTGGTTTTGCTGTAATTTGGAAGGAGCATGAGAGTGCTGCTACTGCTCGTCTTAATGCTTGTTTTCCTCGCCTTTTGTATGTATGTACTATTTTTATTTGATTAATGGTCTCACACATTTCGGCTTGGGCATGTAATTGAGGTATCCTCGAGAGTTGACTCATGGGAACTGGGTTTGTCTAACTTGTTTTCATGTAATTATAACATTTTGGAGAACAAAAAATATTAAAGAGCAAATTTATTGTTTTGTTGGAATCATACAAAAATTATCCGCCTCTATCTTACCATCTTCTCACAATTGTTCACCACGTCTATCCTATTTATCACAAGATCATTATATTCTTTTCAGGACATATTATAACACTAATGTCCATATGTGACATTCTATATTGTATTCTAGATTTTATTTAAATGGTTTAAGTAAAGGATAAATTTTCTATACACAGGCGGTGGAAACTGAAAGTTTCCACAAGCGCCTTAATTCTAGGGTATAAGTAGTTAGTTTAGGGTATAGGGTTTAGGGGTTTAGGTGTGGAGGGTTAGAATTTAGGGATAGTTGTTTGAATTTAAGGTTTAGGGTTATAATTTAGGGTTTATAGGTTAAAACCTAAATCCTCACCATATTACCCTAAAAACTAAACCCTAACCTATAAACCCTAAATTATAACCCTAAATCTCAAATTGAAACAATTATCCCTAAATTCTAAACCCCTACACCTAAACCCCTAAACCCTATACCCTAAACTAACTACCTATACCCTAAAACTAAGGCGCTTGTGGAAACTTTAAGTTTCCACCGCCAGTGTATAGGATATTAATCCTTAAGTAAAATAGTTCAAACCATTCTGAAATGTATATAGTTTGTTATTCATGGGTTTTACTTGTTATAATGGCCACAAGTTTACGCCGATTTTTCATGTCTAATGTGTGTTATAATTTTTAGGATAAACTACGCATTTAGTATCCAACATATTATCGTGTTTTTGTTTTGGTATTTCACTTATTTTTTTAGTAAAATGATGCTTAACATTACGTTTTTGTTCTGTTTTTGGTACATCGACCATTAAAAATTAACGGTGATGATGTGACTCATTTTTAATTGAGATAATAACAGTTTTAATCTAAAACTTATATATTTGTATCAATTTGGTCCAAACTCTTTCAATTTAATTATCTTAAACATTTGGGTTAAAACTACAAATTTCCCTTCTTCCCTAAAAGCCCTAACCCCTCTTTTCCCCAAACCTTTCAGATTATTAAAGCTGCAGAAATGAACAATTTGTTTATCCGAACCTGTTTAGGATGATTGATCCCTTATCTCTACAGTTCAGGCATAGAAGGCTATCTCCATCCTTGAAGGCCCAATCAATCCAAAAGAAAACACATGTCAAGAACTTCTTTTCTCCCTCCCAAATTCCCCTGGCAATTACTCTAAACAACACACTCTATGGTTTCTCCGAACTCTCTTTATAGTACCCTAATGCATGGTCCCGTAAACAACTCACCATATAACCCTTGAACCTAACCCCAAACACCCAAAGAAGTTTAACGGTTCTGAGGGAAAAAAATAAAATGCGGAATTTGCAATTTGCCCCAAAAGCTAAAATGTTTTAATTGATGGATTTTAGACTAAATTGATAAAATATATAAGTGTTTTGGACTAACACTGTGATTATACAAAAGCCACATCATCATCTATGTTAATTTTTAATGGCCTGGATACCAAAATCGAACAAAAACATAATGTTAAGTACCATTTTATCAAAAAAAAAAGGTAGAACACTAAAACAGAAATACCATAATAGGTTGAGTGCAAAATAGGTAGTTTACCCAATTTTTTTTAGTTCACACCATTTTGGTTCTCAATCGGTAATAAGATTTTAAACCGGCTTTTCAACTCATCGGCTAGTATAAAATATTGATATTTTTTAAATACTCTTAATGTGATTATATGATAATATTTGTTTATATTTTTTTAACTCTTTAATAAGACGTGTATATCTTACAAATAAAATTATTCAAATATGTGTTTTTTAGAATAAACATCATTCTCTTTTATACTAGGACCATTCGTTGAGTTCTAAGTCCAAGACCCAATCTTATCTATTTTTCAAGACTTAGATGCCATGCTATTTTAAATCTATGTTTATATTTTTACCTTTTATTTCTTATAATTACGATTGAAAATAAATTATAAGCATTCAACTAAGTTGTTTAAATTAATTAGTAGTTGTAAAATTATTTAGTGTTTATATTTAGTTCGTAGTGTTTAAGATTTAGATTCTAGAGATTTAGAATAATATTAAAATAGAAGAAATTATATAGTCTAAATTTTACATAGTCTGTGTGTATCAAATAATTATTCATTTTTATACTATATATTATATACTAAAAAGTTAGATAATAAGAGATCCATTAATTGGTCGACTGGTCAAGGATGCTCATGTTACCCCTATCTTATGTGAGTTTAAATCCCGACATTTGCCTTAAGAATGTAATACCTCTCTATTTAATAAAAAAAGTTAAACAATAAATATATATTAAATTTAAAATAACACTGATAACTACAAACTGTACACTGAAATATTGATAATTCAATGAAGCTCACTAATTACAATGATTAACTGAACTTGTGTAATTACACCAAAATTTATTTATTTGTTGATTTTTCAAATGCATTATGATAGTTCTCTACTATTTTTTTGGTCATGGGCCTTTTTCTACCCATTTATGGAATATGATATTTTGAGCAGCTTTGGAGTCCCTTTATTTACATGCAATGTTCAATTGCTTGGAAGAGGAACTAGGAAAACCTCTTTGTTTTCACATTTTTCTGCAAGTCCAACATTTACCATAAAAATAAAATTAAAAATAAAAGGAAGGTCTAATTCTGTCCTCAGTCCCTATATTCTTCAAACTTTTAAATTCAGTCTTTATTCTTTTTATTCATGGCATTTACTATTTCTACTTGTTTGATTTAAAAATTAAAGTCCAATCGATAACATCGTTGACTGATTGACGTCAATTTTAGACATGTGTTTCAATTAAATTTTTAATTTTTAATTCAAACATCTATATATTTAAGGGAAAATATTCCATGCACCGACGGTAGAAACTTGTTTTTCACAAGTGGGTTCAATTTAAGGTTTAAAATTTATGGTTACAATTAATGTTTTAGGGGTTAGAGTTAGGATTTAAGGTTTTAAGGTTAAAGTTTGATACCAATGGGAAGTCTGTTAGCGTGGGAGGAATACCAATGGGAAGATTTACTCAATACCATTAGGGACTTCAAATCGATTTCTGAAGTTGAAGATAGCATCCGATGGGTCGCTAACTCCAACGACAGCTACAATATTAAATCCTTTTGCGAGCTAAGCACCTCTATCACAAATCCAAAAGACGAGATTTGGAAGATAGTATGATCAAAGCTCCCCCCTAAAGTCTCAGCCTTCGTCTGGAAGGCAGTTCATGGCAGAATTCCCGCTAAGGTCGAATTGAGAAAAAGAGGCGTTCAACCTCAAGCCTCGTCTTTGTGTTTTTTTTTGCAATTTAGAACCAGAAACCGTGAACCACCTGTTATATCACTGTATCAAAACTTGAAAAATATGGCAAAGATGGTGCTATCTCTGGAAGGTACAGTTGGTTGTCCCTGGATCCTACCGTGATTTTCTGTTAACTTGGTCTGCTAGTCAACCAGAAAAGATATCCCGTGATGTATGGTCTTTAAGTTTTTTCTGCATAAGCTGGACGTGTTGGCTGTTTCGGAATAATGTTATTTTCAACGGGGCTAAAATGGATATCAACAATTTATCCGATTTGTGCATGCTTCGATTGAGCAAATGGTGCGCCGCTCTGTGGCCAGAATCTGGTTTATCAATCATAAATTTCTCTTATTCCCCAGATTTATTTGGTTCATTCAAAACTGTTTCAACCAGAGCTCCTTCTGATTCATGGATTCCTCCCCCTATGGGAACTTTAAAATTCAATACAGACGATGCCGCTCTTGAAAGTTTCGGGAAGGCTGGTATAGGAGGTTGTTTGCGTAATAATCAAGGCACGTGTTTGATCGTATTCTCCAAATATGCAGGGGTTATGGATGCTGCTACGACAGAATTATTAGCTATCGCGGAAGCCTGCAAATTATTCATCATATCCCCTTGGTGCAATACTCACAAATTATTATTGGAAAGTGATTGTATGTTAGCGGTACAGTGGATTAAGAATCCTCAGGATTGTCCTAATTGCTTCAAACCCCTAATCTCTTCTTGTATTAGACTATGCGCAAAATTATGCTGGAGCATTCAATTTGCACCAAGGGAATGTAATTCATTGGTAGACAATTTGGCTAAAAAAGAAATTTCGAGACTTCTGCATCAAAACCTAGAATACATGGTAAGCAAACTACAGACTACGTAGCGGCTGATGGTGTCCCTCGTAACTATGGTACTCGAATTTTTCCCTTGATCTGTTACAAGAATGGTTTGTTTGCTTTGTGACTGGTTGTCAGCATGCTTAAGCACTAAAGTTGTGTTGAGTAAGTTTTGTACGTGGAGAAGCACACTGTAGGTATATTGTTGTACCCCTTGTAAGTTTTCGAGTTGTAAACACAGTCTGTTTCTCACTCTTTTTCTTCCATGTAAGATTAGGGAGGTTTTTTAATGAGGAGAAACAACTGTGTATGTCCCCTTTAATTGGAATAGAAATACTACCTTTCAAAAAAAAAGTTAAAGTTTGATATTTTAATTTTTAAAGTGAAATTAACCATGCTTGTGAAAAAAAAAATTCCACAACCAATGCATGGAATAATTACCAATATTAAAAAGGCAAAGTATTTCACAGCCAATGCATGGAATAATTACTAATATTTATATTCAATACACATGCAGTAGAAATAAAAAGTTTCCAAAACGCCTTAATTTTAGGGTTTAGTGTTAAAATTTAGGGATTGTGATTAGAATTTAAAGTTTAGTGTTAGAATTTAGAGTTTAAAGTTTGGGGGTAATATGCTTAGAGATTTAAGTTTTAACCTATAAACCCTAAATTCTAATTACATCAATTCTAAACCAGTAAACCTAAACCCATAATCTCTAAACCCTGAAATTTAATCATAAACTCGAAAAACTAAGGTATTTGTAGAAACTTTTTGTTTCCACAAGTAAATCCACTACTAGCATTACCAATCGGATTTTGATTTTCCGATGAGACAAGTAGCAAAACTAAATCCCTGTAAATAAAAACAGAGACTAAATTTAAAAAGAGCGAAGAATACTGAAGATCGACGATGATTTTAAGTAGAGATAGAGCCATTCATATCGTGGGAGGGGATGCGGCCCCTAATTTTTTGGTACAATAATAATTTTATATCCTTATTTTAAGGGCATCCCAATTTGGTAGGTGGTGGGAGTTAAAGGTTTAAAACGTTTATAGGCTTCTCACTTGACTTACGAGATCATAGAGTGAATCTTGGTCGAATTCAGTTGGCAATGAAGTGCTGCATAAACTTGGTTCCCAATCTGCCTCTTCCATTGCTTTCAGGATCTCTTCAGCCACCAACTTGTTCCCCTCCGAGGAGAAATGGATGCCGTCCCTATAAATCAGAGCAACCAATTTTTATCAACTTGCTCATAATTATTCCATGCAGTAGTAAAAAAAAAGTTTCGACAATCATCTTAATTACAAGGTTTAAACATTCAGTTAAGAGTTTTAGGGTTTAAGTATTGAGTTTAACGTTTATATGTAAACTTAAATCACCAACCATATGACCATAAAACTTAAAGCATAACATTTAAACTCTAAATTCTAAACACTAAAGTAAATCCCTAGATCTTGTGAAAACCCTTTTTCCACCACTACTGTATAAAATTTCATACACTGACAGTGAAATTTTTTTTATAAGTGCTTTAGTTTTAGGGAATATGTATTTAGTTTAGAATTTAGGTTTAATAGTTTATGTATTTGGTTTAGGGTTTAGAATTTAGGCATAAGTTAAAATTTAAATCCTTAACCATACTATTCTAAAACCTAAATTCATAACCACATTATCCTAAAACTTAAACTCTAATCTCTAAATAATTTTTTATAATACATATATGATTATATGATGATGTATTTTAAATGATATAACATGTTCATCCGACTCATTACAGCTTAACCCAAACGGTTATTTTTTTTTCCATTTTAAAAATATAAAGATAAACACATTTATCTTTGCTGGATTGTATTCTAAAGATCAACACATTTTATATTCCAAAGATAAGCCCAAACTTACACAAAGCAAGTAGTCCTCCAATCATCTCTTTGCTGGATTGTATTCCAAAGATCAACACATTTTATACCCAGTTCTTGACATAGTTCTAAACAAGCTTCGGAATAGACCCGGCTGCCTTCGTTGGTTCGACCCGTGAAACCGAATACTTCATGTATTTGTTCCTCGTTCACCGGGGGAGTGCTAAGAAACATTACACGAGTCTTCTCCGATAGGCCCTAAAGATCAAATTAAAAGGGACAGAATGCCCATGGTTTTATACCAGATGAACTATCAGACAAAGGCATTCATAGGTTACTTGGCCAATAAGGAAACGTCAATCTTTAGGTATTCATTGTTTACTTGAGTAATAAAGAAATTTTGGCTTAAATATACATTTAGTACATGAACAAGGCACATCTTCCCAACTCGGTATCTAAAGAACTTTTGTTCTTAAATTTATACATGAATTAGACATATTCACACAAGTTGGTACTTAAACTACGCACGTTCTCCTACTATAGAACCAAAACTTATACATTTTATCAATTTGGTCCTAATTTAAAACAATTCAATAAATTTAAACCTCTATAATTTCAAATTCTATCAATTTACTCTTCGATCTTACAGATTGGAGAATAGTATAGTTTCTTTGATAGCTTATTTGTATTTGTTGTAAAGTTGTTGCTTTGTACATACTGTTAAATAGTAGCAATTTGTTTGTTTTCTTGAGTAATAAAACAAAAATTATCCAATAAATTGTTTGTTCTTCTACCATAAATGCTATATTATTTTCATGGTATAATAAATTTTGTTGTTGCTTTATAGTAGAATGCAATTATCTAATTGCAGCTTTGATCCAATAGACTCGCTTGGTTTGATAGTATGAAAAAGAATGACTAAATTGATAGAATTTTTAAATATGAATGGTTAAGTTTATTGGGTTATTTTGGGTTAGTACAAAATTAATAGAATGTATAAGTTTTGGGATTGAAACTAATAAAAGTACCAAAATAATGAATGAAATTAAAGTTCGAGTACAAACCTACGACAAAAATCCTTCATATAAACTGGGAGAATAATCCCAACCTAGGAAAAGGTGTCTAGTTCAGATACTAAATGTATATTTAAACCTAAAAAAGTGACTAGAACTGAATTAGTCAACTCTGTTTTGAACTCGAGAATATGATCCAATCACCTCGAACTTAAACCCGTTTCGACTTAAATTAACTCGATTATAATCAATCCGACTCATCTAATTAATAAGGCACCCAACTTGGTAGAATAAGAATGTACCTTGAGATGCATGGCAATCTTCTTGATGTTGTGGGTATATTCAGGAAGAGGGACATGGGGGCCAAGGCCACTTGGGTGGGGTTCAATCGAGTCATTACCACCAAAGTAAACTATCACCAATGAAGGTTGTACAGCAGCATCCTTCAAATAAACAACAAATTATGTTACTTTTGAGGAACAAAATACATATGAATTCAAGACATGGGCGGATCTTGTGCGATAGTTTGGGGGGTTTAATCAATTTTTTTGAAAATTCTAAGGATTTAATGTGAGTTTTTTTAAATTGAGGGTCTAATTAAATTTTTCAAAAATATTAGGAGTCTAAATAAAATATTTAACAATTAAGGGAACTTAATTAAAAATATTAAGACTTAATGAAAAATTCTAACAAACTTGAAAGGGCTTAATCAAAATTTATAAAACATCTGAGGGGTGTAAATACAAATTTAAAGTGGCCTAATTAAAATTTTTAAAATATTTGAGGGGTATAAATTGAATTTCCCCAAACTTTGGGTGTGCCAAGGCTCTAGGGGTGATTCGCCTCTGATTCAGGATATACCTGTGGAAATATTTTATGTAGAACCTCTAAAGCACGCCTTGTGTTCCACCCTGCGTATCCTCGCAGTATTATGTCGGCCTATTTCCATCCACACATAATTATGGTTAGTATACCACTCCGTGCACATAAATTATAACCATTCCATTTAATTTCACTCGATTCAAAATTTATATATTTTATCCAATTTTTAAATATAAATAAATAAAATTTAAATTATAATATAAGTCTTATAATTCAATTAACTTAAAATATTTAGTTCTACTCAAACGAATTCTTATTCCAACTCATTGTCATTACAGCGAACAAGATAATGAATAGAATAATTAAAACACTCATCAAATAAAACTAAATTTTATGTGTAATAGTAAGAGTGAATGGTAATAGGATTGGAGGATCCGTCCTTTAAAAATTTAGAAAATTAACATTTTATTTCTCAAAATGTTGTTCAAAATTTTTATAAGTTATCATTAGGACTTCATTTTTTTTTGTTAAACCTCCATTTTTTTCAACAAAAAAAAAATCAATTACAAACTTTTAAGAAATTTAATCTATACCTCGAGGGAGGGAACTAAATGGTAAATGGGATGGGCTCTACCTCCCCGGGCCAAGAAATTTTTTTACCTTTGTTTTTTATTTTTTATTTTTAAAAATATTAAATTAATTATAAATTTACTTCTCACCTTTTAAAACTTATGTTGTCTCCACTCAAAATTTTGATTCTGTCTTTATATATCTCTAGATTATTGTAAAGTTTTAAATAAATACGTCAAACTTATGTTTTGACAAAAAAATTCAATGTCTAAATTTTAGTAAGTAAATTAAACGTTTTAAAATTTTAATAATTAAAATAAATTTAAAAATAAAATTTAGTAATAATTTACATAATTTACCCTTTAAATAAATCCGTCAAACTAGTTTACTAAGATCCCAAATTAGATTATTGATATCGTTTATTACTTCATTCCCATTTCCTGATACAAATAAGACAAAATGTCCAATTAACATCTTAAAGGTTGACATTAAAAGCAATGATCATCCTCCAATTTTCCTTTTTCTTTTTCCCAAAAGACAAAATGAAAAAAAAGAAGAGGAAAGAATGAAAGAGAGTTGGTCTCAATTATTTTAGAAATGGATGTCAACTTGTCATCCACCAAACCATTTTCGGTGGATAGGATAGGCTGTTAACTTCGGTAAATTTACTGTACAACAGTTTAATATAAGGTTAAATAATAATACAATTAATATTAAAAAATATAAAATTTATATTGGTGATAAATTTCGAAATTCGTAGACAAATTTTAAAATTTGTTGTGAAAAAATATTTTGATAACATCTCAGTTTGCAACCTAAAATGTTATAATTTAGCATTTTAAGTTGTTGGTAAATTTTGAAACTTATGGTAAAAAATTATTTTAAGTAACATTTTGGTTGGTGTGGATAAGATCTTAAATTTCGTGTTTTTTAATATTCTAGTTGTGTTGTTTTTTAGCTGTATATTAAGATATTGTATCGTAGATCCAACTTTCTATCAGCTTCTTCATACCAAGTAATCTTAATCAATCAAGTGCAAAAATATATGGATAGATGTTAGGTATAGTGTGGGTATTGTTGCTTTGTTTTCATTATCATTTCGAAACAGTTCTTTTGCCAGAAAAAGAGGAAACGTTTGTTTTCGTTTTACAGTTTTATGCACCACAAGTAAGAGGAAAAAGTAGCCAAAAGGTGATGCAGATTGGAATTCATATGAATCTTTAAAAAGAGAAAAACGACACTCAAAATTTCTGTTTTGAAAAGAAGAAGAAAGGCGAGAAACTGTTATCTGTTTCATCAAAGAAGAAATCGGCAGATGGAAAGCATTTTTAAGCTGAAATGAAATCACTCTCATCTGTGCTTAAACATTAAACCCAGAAAAATGATATAGAAGAAGAAGAAGAAGTTATATATATAATACCTTGCGAGCGTATGTATGAGCAAGAATGGCGCCCCAGCCTTGGTTGCTGAAACTAAACTGAACGATGGAAGATCCGAAGAGAACGAAGAGAGGTCTGGCTGGACCAACCATGTTTGAATTCAGACAAAAGTTGAACTCAGATGTCAGATCCATGTTGGTTTGGGTTTACATTTTTATATAGAGACTGGAATGGTTGGGGGATTGAGGAATCTGTTGGTTTGGATGGTTCAGAGGCCATTTGATTCATGAAAAGGTAACGGAGGTGGACAACCATTAGTATGATTTTATGGTTCATTTACTCCATAAATTACAGCCCTAAATGCTCTGTATAACGCCTAATTTAGACCCATAAAAGTAACCCTTTTATTTTTATTTCTTGCCATACATCATCATCATAATACTTATAGGATTTATATCGAATACACTGGCGGTTAAAATTTTTTAGTTTCTACAAGTGTCTTAGTTTTAGAGTTTAGAGATTTGGTTTAGGGGTAATAATTATAATTTAGGGATTGAGGTTTAGAGGTTAGAGTTTAGGGTTTAGGGTAATATGTTGGGATTTAGGTTTTAACCTATAAACCTAAACCCTAAATTCTAAACCTAAACCCTAAATTCTATTCACCTAAATTCTAAACTACTAAACCAACAATCTAAACTTTAAAATTAAGGCGCTTGTAAAAACTAAAAGTTTCCACTACATGTGTATCAAATAATAATAATAATAATAATAATA
This sequence comes from Hibiscus tridactylites, assembly GCA_958450335.1. NCBI lineage: Eukaryota > Viridiplantae > Streptophyta > Magnoliopsida > Malvales > Malvaceae > Hibiscus > Hibiscus tridactylites. The sequence continues at coordinate 34,419,208 of OY288267.1, read as the reverse complement.
ATAATAATAATAATAATAATAATAATAATAATAATAATAATAATTCACCATGATGTGAAAAGCAACCTTGTTCATATTTAGGGATGTGAAATTAGGTAATCGTTCATGTTTCAGGTCAGGTCAAACCGAATACAGGTTATGTCAGGTCAATTTAATGGTTTGACTCGGATCAGGTCGGGTTCGGGTCGACTAAGATTCAGGTCATTATCAGGATGATTTTAAATCGGATTAAGTTCGGGTTCAGGTCGGGTTAATTTCAGGTCGGACAGTTTTCAGTTCGGGTCTAAGTCAGTTAATTAACGGGTTAATTCAGGTTCAGATGGACTTCAGGTCGGGTCACGTCGTTGACGAATAAAATTCAGGTCGGGTAATATCGGTTTCAGTTAAAGTTTAAGTTAGGTCTGACATGTACAAATAGAGTTCGGTCTAGTAATTGTGGATAAATTTTTTATAAAAATAAAATTTTAGGGATTAATATGTACCAAAACATCCCTTAGGATGCCGAAATATGTTACAATTTAATATATATATATATATAATTGTGACTAAATTGAATTAAACTAAAATTTAATAGTGAATGTTAGGACTGAAATGAATAATTTTAAACGAGTGAGGACCAAAAGGGTAATTAATTATTAAGCAAAAAAAATTGGGCGGCAAATACCAAATGGGCAATTAATTATTGGATCAAATTTAAAAGTAATTGTGACTAAATTGAATTAAATTAATTTTAGGGGCTAAAATGAATCAAATTAAAACTATAATTAAGCGTATTAAATTAAATTTGGGATTAAAATGAATTAAATTAAAATTAAAGAATAAAAATTGGGACTAAAATGAATCAACATAATAATAATAATTGCTAAACTAAATTTGGGACTAAAATGAATCAAACCATAAACCGTAAATCGTAATTCATAGTTTGTAAACCATAAATCTTAAACCCCTAAACTAATAAACTATAAACCCTAAGTCATAAAATGGATATAATATTCACTAATATTGAGACTAAACCTTAAACCCTTAACTAGGAGTGTTCAAAAAAATCCGATCCGAAATTTCAGATATCCGTCCCGTTTTTTATTTTTCGAATAATTCAGATCGGATATCCGAAAATGTTGGATCAGATACGGATAGTGGTTTTATATTCGGATCGGATATCGGATATTCGAAAATTCAAAATTTTTTTATAGGTATAAATCTTTTTATATTCAATATTTTTACTTGTTGTATATGAAAAATTAAAATTTTCATGGATAAAAATATTTTTATATTCAATAATTTGTTAATTTTTATATTCGAAAACCTAAATTTTTCATGAATAGAACCATTAAATTAAAAAATAATAAAATAAATTCATAAATTTTGAATATTCAGATATCCGATTTTTTCGGATCAGATACGAATCGCTATTTAGGTGATCCGAATTTTTCAAGTATTCGAATTTTTGGATCGAATATCTGAAATGAACTCCCCTACCCTTAACCGTAAACCATAAGAAAACTAAACTAAAATAGAGTCTGAAATAAATCAAAAACTAAAGAAAAAAGAACTTAATTGTAAAGCTTCTAAATTAGTAAGGACCCAAAATGAAAATAAACTATCAAAAACAAAATCCAACAGTTATTGGACCGTTTGGATTTGAAATTGTTGCTAAAAAAATTTGAAACTTTGAATTAATTTTTGAAATTGAAATTTGAATTATAATTATAAATTGATGAATTGGTGATGGGATTTGTTGCTGATTGAACTTGAAGCTTTGAATTATAATTATAAATTGATGAATTGGTGATGCTAACTGATTTGGGAATTGGACGGGCTGCCTTAAAATTCGGCGATTGATGTTTTTTTTTTGTTTTATACTTTAGAGTAGGGGTGTGAAAAACTGACCCGACCTGGTAACTTGCCTGAAACCCGATCGAGTCAGAACTTGGTTTAATCCGAGAATTCAATGACCGAACCCGACCTGCACCCGAACCCGAATTTGACCTGTAACTGTAGAAACCGAACCCGAGCTGCACCCGACCAAAGTGAACCCGAACCCGAATTTGACCTGTTACTGTAGTAACCGAACTCGACCTGCACCCGACCGAAACGAACCCGAACCCGAGACTAACCTGCCAGATAACCGATTTAACTCGACCTGTTTTGAAATCGACCTGTTTCGAACACGACCTGTTTTGGACCCGACCTGTTTTGAACCCGACCTGATATTGACCTGAACTGTTATTGACCTGAACTGTTATTGACCTGAACTAATACTATTATTTGATTTGCTGATAATAATAATTATCTGACATTTGAAGAAGTTATATTTAATGAATATAAAATAATGTCAAGTATTAATAAATTTTAAAATTAATAATAATGTCAAGTATTAATAAATTAACTAACTTAACTTTAATTAAAAGATAAATTGAATGAATAAATATCAAGTGGTAATAAATTATCATTAATTAAAAGATAACTTTAATTTAAGTTGAAATAACTTCAAAGATAAATTATTATCTTAAGTTGAAATAACCATTCTAATTAACTTAACTTTTATTTTAAAATAACTTCAAAGATAAATTATTATACTTAATTAACTTAATTTGAATGAATAACCATTATTAAATTAAATTTTTGTACTTAATTATATTAAGTTAAATGAATAAAGATTATTAAATTAAATCTGTATACTTAATTAACATAAGATGACTAATTTTTTATTAACTTAACATACTTAAATGACTTTATAAAAACCTGAATAACTTAAATGACTTAATTAAGTTAGGTTGTTTAAAACTTTATAATTAACAGTGAATATATAAAAATTTACATAACTTTTACAATAACTTAAATGACTTAATTAAGTTATGTCGTTTAAATTTTTATAATAAACTTAATTAACTTAGCAAATAACAATAATGTTTGAGTTTAACTTTGGAAAGAATAAGAGAAACTTTCAAATTTTTATTGAAATATAAAACAGAATAAAGCAAAATTTAAGAACAAAAACTTTAGAGAAAATAAGGCAAATTTATATTCAATAATATAAAGGGTTAAACTTACAAAACTTTATTCAATAATATAAAAGTTTAAACTTTGGTTGTTTTGACTTTTGACTGACTGTACTCAGCTTTGGTTGTTTCGATACCATAAAGTCTTGACATGTGTATTGATATTCTTCTTGCGACGTGTTTTCTCTTTTTTTTTACAGCCAGGTGTTGGTGGACACTGGTAATAGTCACGGGTTTAATGCCACTGTGTTCACCATTTAACCTTGTGTTCACACTTTAACTTGTCCTTTTTCTTTTTTAATAAAGGCTAGGCTACTAAACTACCTGGGTGACAATTAATGCTCTAACCTATTTTAATTATCGAATTATAAAATATTTAAAATTTAATTATTTAATTGTAGCTATTTTAATTATAACTATCAAAATTTAATAGAGAGTGACGCGGAAGATAAAGAAAATGTATATATTTACACATATAATCTATGTTTGTTACATATTATATCAATTTGGTCATAATTTTAATTTAATCAAATAAAATTAATTAACTAATTAGACAACGAAATGTGTCATCACTAAACCCTAATTCGCAAACTCTAAACCCTAAAAATAAAAACCTATATATAATACATGTACGTATGTATGTATCAATTTATGAACAGTAAACCCTAATCCCTAAACCCTAAAAATAAAAGCCATAATCCATTAATATATGTATATATACAATGCATGTAAGCATGTATGTATCAATTTATGAACCGTAAACAATAATCCCTAATCCCTAAACCTTAGACCATACAACCACCCCTAAACCCTACTCCGCGAACTACTAAAGCACTAAACCATAATCCTTATATATATGTACGTGTAATGTACTAATATTATATATGTTAAATCCTAACCCATATTCCATAGTCCTTACACTACACATAACATAATAAACCCTAAACCCAAAGGAACCCAACCTGAAACGAAACCAACTTGAAACGAACCCGATGTAACCCCCTCGTCCCGGTCTGGTCGGATGACCGGTCCGAGTGGGCCACACGGGGAAAACTGAAGCGAAACCCGTTAAGATTTCCCCTCGGTTAACGACCCTAAAATTTTCTTTTTGTTTTATCTTGTCTATATGCATAAATTAATCCTACATGAGGCACAACAGCGGGAATACAAACATTTGCAACATACATCGACCAACCAAGCATTAAACAGCTCATTTTAATGTTTTACAGCAGGCCGTTTCGAAACGCCCTTAGGGTGTTCCGAAACGCCTTGACCTAGTCAACGGGCCTGGGTCAACCATAGGGTGACCGTTCCGAAACAGGGGTGACCCGTATCGGAACGACCTTGACGGTCAATATCTCGTGGTCAACGAGATTTGACCGTTTCGAAACATCAAAGGCCCGTTTCGGAACGCCCTCATCTCGGCAATTTCTCAAAATTCCAGTAGCAAAAATGTTCCGAAACGACCCTCATCCGTTTCGAAACGGCAGGCCAATTGCAAAGGACCCGTTTCGGAAAAGGGGGAACCGTTCCGAAACGCCCCCTGTTTGCAGACTCGTCTGGGCTGTTTTAAGGCACAAGGGTGCCCCAAAACACCTCCAAAACACCTCGAAACACTATACACATAAAACTCTAGGCATACCCACCATACTAGCATACTTCAACATGATTTAGACAAGTCTAACACGAAGGCGACATCCCACAACATACATTCATTCAAACGTCATTTAAACTTAAAGATAGCCTCTAAGGCATTTAGCTAGCATTCAAGATAAGCAATTAGGCATGAGCTACAATTCAACATGGCAACATTCACCATACAAAAGCAGGACACTAAGGAGTCTAAACATGCTCCTAGTAACCAACAACTATCCAACAAAACCATACATGTCCCATTGCTCAAACTATTACATGTCTAACATTAAAAATCCATACTTGATGAACTCAAGCCAAAAACTACACTTGGAGGCCCTCCACTTGCCCGAGCAACCCACGAACTAAGGATCTGCAATGTTGAACAATGAGAGCGTAAGCAATGATGCTTAGTGAGGGTAAGCTCTAAAAACAAACCTCAACATTGCAGGGTCCGAGCATGATCTAGCCAAGGTAACCCAATCATACCAAAGGTCCACAAGGTATAATGCATGAGCAATAGACAATAATAATGCCATGATCGTAAGCTCAATTTCCATGATACATGTAATCACAAACAAGTATCCCAATAAAAACCATGAACCTCAACACATTGATATATACATCAAATAACATTGGCACCTAGCTAAGACCCGAATACGCGGATAGACATGTTGGAACTTACATCCAACAACCACATTACCTCACGGTGGGATTTCACTCATCACCGGTCTCGCGGAGGGGATTCCACTCATCCTCACGCCCCGTCGATGGGATTCCACTCATCACCGACTATATTTAAATACAATTCCGGGCAAACCCGTACTCCTCCTTGGTGACTCAACGCCACCAAGGCCACGCGCGACTTTAGACTCATGTGTACACACTAACATCCTAATGATCGATCATTTGTATTCAAGTAAACTAGTGCCAATATTTACACACTTCCCATTACTCATTTCAACCACTTCCGTGCTTAGCACGTACTCACCAACAACCATCATCATGCATGTCTCAAACATCACAATTCATATCTCATTCCACATGTATAATACAATTTACATAACCAATCATACCACACATCATACGAGACATACACCACAATGTAACTAAGTTCAACCATAGGCTCTAGATCAAGCTTAGGATTAGGCTACCACCCTAATCCCAACTCTAGGTGGGTCTACCAAGCCCAACCTAGTCCGTATACTCGAACCAACTAATTTAAAACCGTTTAAAACAATTAACCACTCATCTAAGCTTCCGAGCTCAAGACCAAGCACGCAACAACCTTCAACTTTCCGGATTCACTTCCAATGCTTCACCGATGCCCAAACTTGATTCTAATCAACCCCAAACACAAACAAAACATCCACAATTAATATTTTATCATTGAACTAACCCGGATTAACATTACCAAGCATCCAACACTCAAAATCAACCCCAAAAACAGAATTTTCGAGCAGCCCTTAACACCCACTGAATTCTCCCATTTCAAGCACCCAAACAAGCATCAATTACACCCAAAACGATCCTCATATATCATACTACCTACAGCCCCCAAAATCCAACCTTAAACAGCCCCAAAACCCACTTTGAAACCCTCCAAAAACCCTCTCAAAACCCAATTCCGAAAATTGATTAAAATCATTTGAAATTCACATATGTACTATCATTTGGCTCCTATATACCATAACTAAGCATATTAAATCAAAATACTCCACTTAACTACTTAAAGTTCTCATTTTTAAATCAAAACATTCAAAATCTCCATTTCTAAAATCTTCATGGAAACGAAAATAAAATGTACTTTTAAGAAGAGGGAGGTGAGGGGAGTTCAAAATTACCATTACCTTTCAATTTGGAGTTGAAATGGAGAAGTTTTGGAATGGAATAGTAGATTGAAGAGGGGAGGCTCCTTTCACGTTATAGAAGAAGATGAATAGTGGGAAAATAGGAAGAAATGGGTGTTTTAATTGTTTGTTTAAATTTAAAAGCCAATAGTCCATATTGCCCTTAATGAAATGGGGTATTCACAAGGGCATACCCTCCATGGCTATTTGGGGTTAAATTGCAAAACATAGTAAATCAAATTAAATTAATTTAATTTGGAAACGAAACCCGAAATTCTTAGAAACCATTTTAATTATAAAACCGAGCCCAAATAATATTAAAATATTGTTTTCACCTAACCCCTAAACCCGGGTGTTACAACTCTCCCCTACTTAAGGAATTTCGTCCCCGAAATTACCTGGTGGAAACAGATACGGAAACTGCTCAACCATATCCGCTTTCCTCTCCCACGTGGCCCCTTCCACACCTCTATGTCTCCACAATACCTTGACCAGCTCTATGGTCTTGCCACACAACACCTTGCTATCAGAAGCAAGTATCTCAACGGGCTCTTCATTATAGGACAAATCCGGATTCAGCTCTATCTCCTCAACGGGCATCACATGAGAAGGATCTGATCTATATCTCCTAAGCATAGACACATGGAAGACATCATGAATCTTTTCTAACTCAGAAGGTAACCTCAAACGATAAGCTACGGGCCCAACCCGCGCAACTATCTCATACGGACCAATGAACCTCGGACTCAACTTGCCCTTTCGGCCAAATCTCATTACCTTCTTCCACAGAGATACTTTCAAAAACACTTTCTCACCCACTGAGTACTCAACCTCTTTCCTCTTCAAATCTGCGTACGATTTCTGACGATCAGAAGCTGCTTTCAGACGGTCACAAATCAATTTCACTTTTTCTGTAGTTCCTTTAAGCAAGTCTGGCATAGGTAACAATCTCTGACCTGTCTCAGCCCAACAAATCGGAGTCCTACACCGCCTACCATACAAAGCCTCATAAGGTGCCATCTGAATGCTAGACTGATAACTGTTGTTGTAAGCAAACTCAACCAACGGTAAGTGCTTCTCCCAAGAACCCTGAAAATCAATCACACAACAACGAAGCATATCCTCAAGAATCTGTATCACTCGCTCTGACTGCCCATCGGACTGCGGATGATAAGATGTGCTGAAATGAAAACGGCTACCCAAAGCACCATGCAAGCAACTCCAGAACCTCGAAGTAAACTTAGGATCCCTATCTGAAACAATAGACTTCGGAACTCCATGAAGTCTCACAATCTCACGAATGTACAAGTTTGCCAACTTGTCTAAGGAATCTGTAGTGTTCACTGCTAAGAAGTGAGCACACTTAGTGAACCTATCGACAATCACCCAAACCGAATTCTTCTTCGAAGGAGAAAAAGGCAACCCCGATACAAAATCCATGGTGATCCTCTCCCATTTCCATTCCGGAATCTTCAAAGGCTGTAGCAAACCTGAAGGAACTTGATGTTCTGCCTTCACTCTCTGACATACCATGCATCGGCTCACGTACTCGGCTACATCTCTCTTCAAACCAACCCAGTAGTAATCATTCTTCAAATCTCGGTACATCTTGGTACTACCCGGATGCATAGAAAAGGGATTCGAATGTGCTTCACTCAAAATCTGACGTCTCAGCTCAACATCTTCCGGTACAACAATCCTATCTCTAAAGCACAACAAACTCTCACCACTGAAACTATACTCAGTCGGTCTTCCTTCGGCTATGTCCTGAACATGGGGAACTAGGCTCGCATCCTGCAACTGCTTCTCTCTAATCAACTGAATCAAAGAAGGCTTCACTTGCAACTCGGTGATCAAACCACCGTCATCGGACACACTCAATCTAGCAAACATAGCTCTCAACTCAACGGCCACTTTTCTACTCAAAGCGTCGGCTACTACATTTGCTTTACCCGGATGGTACTCAATGGTCAAATCATAATCTTTTAACAACTCTAGCCATCTCCTCTGTCTCAAGTTCAACTCTTTCTGTGTCATCAAGTACTTCAAGCTCTTGTGATCGGTGTAAACTATACACTTCTCACCATACAAGTAATGACGCCAAATCTTCAATGCAAAAACAACTGCGGCCAACTCTATATCATGAGTAGGATAGTTCTTCTCATGAATCTTCAACTGTTTAGAAGCATAAGCAACAACTCTTCTATCTTGCATCAAAACACATCCTAAGCCTACGTAGGAAGCATCACTGTAAATCACAAACTCCTTACCTGAAACAGGCTGCACTAACACTGGAGCATTCGTCAAAGCTTCTTTCAATTTTTCAAAGGCCTTCTGTCTTGCATCTGACCATTCATACTTAACTCCCTTTTGCATTAACTTGGTTAAAGGAGCAGCTACTCTAGAGAAGCCATCAACAAATCTCCTATAGTAACCGGCTAATCCTAGGAAACTCCTAATCTCAGTCACGGACTTAGGTTGTTTCCACTCAACAATAGCCTCAATCTTCGATGGATCAACTCGGATACCTTCGGCCGAAACAACATGGCCAAGAAATACCACCTCTCGAATCCAAAACTCACATTTACTAAGCTTCGCATACAACTGATTTCTCAACAATCTCTGTAAAACAAATCTCAAGTGCTCATCATGCTCTTCTTCTGTCTTCGAGTACACAAGTATATCATCAATGAAGACAACCACGAAACGCTCTAGATAGTCTCTGAAAATTCTGTTCATCATGTCCATGAATGCTGCTGGTGCATTCGTGAGCCCAAATGGCATCACAAGGAACTCATAGTGACCATATCTGGTCCTAAAAGCTGTCTTCGGAACATCACACTCTTTCACTTTCAACTGATAGTACCCGGATCTCAAATCTATCTTCGAGAACACTGAAGCACCTCTCAACTGATCAAACAAATCATCTATACGAGGCAACGGATACTTGTTCTTCACAGTCAACTGATTCAACTGTCTATAGTCAATACACATGCGCATGCTACCATCTTTCTTTTTCACAAACAACACTGGAGCACCCCACGGAGAACTACTAGGCCTAATGAAACCACGGTCTAATAATTCTTGCAACTGACTCTTCAATTCTTTCAACTCTTTCGGAGCCATACGATACGGAGCTATCGAAACTGGACTAGACCCTGAAACTGTCTCAATCACAAACTCAATATCTCTGTCAGGAGGCAAACCCGACAACTCTTCAGGAAACACATCTGGAAAGTCACACACTGTTATGATATCTTTCGGTCTAGCTTCACTCATGTTCGGATTCATAACATAAGCTAAATAGGCCCCACATCCAGAGTCCATCAACCTATGAGCCTCTAAAGCTGACACCACATTAGACAAGAACTTAATGTTCTCGCCCACTACCACTACCTCGTAGTCATCAGAAAGCTTCAGAGAAATTCTCTTTGTCTCAAAATCTACACTAGCCCGATGCTCAACCAACCAATCCATACCCAAAATAATATCAAAACCGTAGAAGGGAAGTTCCATCATATCAACTGAAAACACATGACCCTGAATCTTCAATGGACACCTCCTATACATACGTCTAACTACAACTGTCTCACCAAAAGAACTAGTAACATGCATACCTACATCTAAGATCTCAACAGGGATATCTAACTTCCGTGCATGCTCACTCAAAATGTAGGAATGCGTAGAACCCGAATCAACCAAAGAAAGCAAAGACATAGACTGTAACTCAAAATTACCTGCTATCACATCAGTGTCGTTCCCGGCCTCTCTCTGAGCATAGACTCTCGCTGGTCCTCCCGCCTCTGGCTGCACAGCTACAACATGAGCAAGGTTCCTCTGAGCATCTACCCTAGGTGCATCAGCCCTAGGCTGGAAGTAGCCACGACCGCGCCCACGACCTCTCTGAAAATCATTAGCTCTCGCAGGAGCCTGAGCAATGTTTGGTGCCTGAGCCGCCTGATGCGGACAATCCCTCCTAAAGTGGTCCCTCGAACCACAGTTCCAACAGGCATGGAAGTTACCCCAACACTCACCAGCATGCTGTCTCCCACAACGGGTACACTCGGGCAAACGCCCTCCTCCTCTATGGCCCTGATGGCCCCTACCATGGTGGCCACCGCCACGCCTATGGTCAAACTGATGTCCGCCACCTCGGTGCCTCTTGGCATCTCTACCATCAAAGTTGTTGTGCCTCTTACCAGAACTAGATTCCCCAGAACGCTTGGCCAGCCCCAAGCTGTGCTCAATGTCCTTGGCTCTAGCAACCAAGACATCAAAGTCAGAATAATCAGAAGCTAAGGTATACCTCTTAACTTCCTCATGAAGTCCATATCTGAAGCGATCACATCGAGCCCTCTCAGTAGGCACTAACTCTGGAGCATACTGACTCAGACGAACGAAACGAATCTCATAATAAGTCACAGATGTATCCCCCTGAGTGAGAGCCATGAACTCTCTCTTCTTCTCATCTAGGTACCTCGCTCCCAAGTACCTCTTCCGGAAAGCAGACTCAAAGAATTCCCAATCAATCTCTGCCTCTGGAACCCCGGTAGTAATGGTGACCCACCAGGTGTAGGCATCACCCTGAAGCAACGAGACCACACAACCCAATCTACGTGCGCCCGCACAACCCATCTGAGCCAAGATACGAACTGTCTTCTCCAACCATAACTCCGACCTCTCCGGAGTAGATCCTCTAAACTCCTCGGCTCCCAAGCTACGGAGCCTCTCCAAAGGGAGACTAGCATCATCACACCTAGGCTGAGCTGCAGCCTGAGCTCCCGCAACTGCGGCCTGAAATGCTCCCGCTATTGCTTGCACTAGCGGAGTCATGTCAATTCCAGCTGGACCTTGGCCACCTTGGCCACCTTGTGGTCCATTTCCTCCGGCTCCCTCCTCGCCCCCAACTCCAGGTGGAGGAGATGGTGGTGGTGGAGGTGGTGGAGGAGCACCAGCTCCCGCAGCCACCAGTCCTTCTATGTGAGCCCCCGCACCAACTACCGGCTCAACAGGAGCCGCAACTCGTGGTTCCTGACGAACCAACCTCGGTCTACCTCTCGGTCTAGACATCGCTCTCACATGTATTAACTACAACCACAACAACAACACATACAAGCTGGGTTAGCAAGGCAAGGCTTCCAAGTGTTCAAGTACGTTCCCTCACTTAAAAATCATTTTCCAATGTAATAGTAGCAATGGGACTCACACACACATGCTTTAAAATAAAACAACCAACATACTAGTCACACAAGCAAACATTCTTGCAAAACAAGCAAACACCGTGCAATTTAATTTAAAACTTAAACTTACCTCATTTACCTGCCCAAGGTCTCGGTAACCTTAGGCTCTGATACCAACAAGTGTAACCCCCTCGTCCCGGTCTGGTCGGATGACCGGTCCGAGTGGGCCACACGGGGAAAACCGAAGCGAAACCCGTTAAGATTTCCCCTCGGTTAACGACCCTAAAATTTTCTTTTTGTTTTATCTTGTCTATATGCATAAATTAATCCTACATGAGGCACAACAGCGGGAATACAAACATTTGCAACATACATCGACCAACCAAGCATTAAACAGCTCATTTTAATGTTTTACAACAGGCCGTTTCGAAACGCCCTTAGGGTGTTCCGAAACGCCTTGACCTAGTCAACGGGCCTGGGTCAACCATAGGGTGACCGTTCCGAAACAGGGGTGACCCGTATCGGAACGACCTTGACGGTTAATATCTCGTGGTCAACGAGATTTGACCGTTTCGAAACATCAAAGGCCCGTTTCGGAACGCCCTCATCTCGGCAATTTCTCAAAATTCCAGTAGCAAAAATGTTCCGAAACGACCCTCATCCGTTTCGAAACGACAGGCCAATTGCAAAGGACCCGTTCCGGAACAGGGGGAACCGTTCTGAAACGCCCCCTGTCTGCAGACTCGTCTGGGCTGTTTTAAGGCACAAGGGTGCCCCAAAACACCTCCAAAACACCTCGAAACACTATACACATAAAACTCTAGGCATACCCACCATACTAGCATACTTCAACATGATTTAGACAAGTCTAACACGAAGGCGACATCCCACAACATACATTCATTCAAACGTCATTTAAACTTAAAGATAGCCTCTAAGGCATTTAGCTAGCATTCAAGATAAGCAATTAGGCATGAGCTACAATTCAACATGGCAACATTCACCATACAAAAGCAGGACACTAAGGAGTCTAAACATGCTCCTAGTAACCAACAACTATCCAACAAAACCATACATGTCCCATTGCTCAAACTATTACATGTCTAACATTAAAAATCCATACTTGATGAACTCTAGCCAAAAACCACACTTGGAGGCCCTCCACTTGCCCGAGCAACCCACGAACTAAGGATCTGCAATGTTGAACAATGAGAGCGTAAGCAATGATGCTTAGTGAGGGTAAGCTCTAAAAACAAACCTCAACATTGCAGGGTCCGAGCACGATCTAGCCAAGGTAACCCAATCATACCAAAGGTCCACAAGGTATAATGCATGAGCAATAGACAATAATAATGCCATGATCGTAAGCTCAATTTCCATGATACATGTAATCACAAACAAGTATCCCAATAAAAACCATGAACCTCAACACATTGATATATACATCAAATAACATTGGCACCTAGCTAAGACCCGAATACGCGGATAGACATGTTGGAACTTACACCCAACAACCACATTACCTCACGGTGGGATTTCACTCATCACCGGTCTCGCGGAGGGGATTCCACTCATCCTCACGCCCCGTCGATGGGATTCCACTCATCACCGACTATATTTAAATACAATTCCGGGCAAATCCGTACTCCTCCTTGGTGACTCAACGCCACCAAGGCCACGCGCGACTTTAGACTCATGTGTACACACTAACATCCTAATGATCGATCATTTGTATTCAAGTAAACTAGTGCCAATATTTACACACTTCCCATTACTCATTTCAACCACTTCCGTGCCTAGCACGTACTCACCAACAACCATCATCATGCATGTCTCAAACATCACAATTCATATCTCATTCCACATGTATAATACAATTTACATAACCAATCATACCACACATCATACGAGACATACACCACAATGTAACTAAGTTCAACCATAGGCTCTAGATCAAGCTTAGGATTAGGCTACCACCCTAATCCCCACTCTAGGTGGGTCTACCAAGCCCAACCTAGTCCGTATACTCGAACCAACTAATTTAAAACCGTTTAAAACAATTAACCACTCACCTAAGCTTCCGAGCTCAAGACCAAGCACACAACAACCTTCAACTTTCCGGATTCACTTCCAATGCTTCACCGATGCCCAAACTTGATTCTAATCAACCCCAAACACAAACAAAACATCCACAATTAATTTTTTATCATTGAACTAACCCGGAATAACATTACCAAGCATCCAATACTCAAAATCAACCCCAAAAACAGAATTTTCAAGCAGCCCTTAACACCCACTGAATTCTCCCATTTCAAGCACCCAAAAAAGCATCAATTACACCCAAAACGATCCTCATATATCATACTACCTACAGCCCCCAAAATCCAACCTTAAACAGCCCCAAAACCCACTTTGAAACCCTCCAAAAACCCTCTCAAAACCCAATTCCGAAAATTGATTAAAATCATTTGAAATTCACATATGTACTATCATTTGGCTCCTATATACCATAACTAAGCATATTAAATCAAAATACTCCACTTAACTACTTAAAGTTCTCATTTTTAAATCAAAACATTCAAAACCTCCATTTCTAAAATCTTCATGGAAACGAAAATAAAATGTACTTTTAAGAAGAGGGAGGTGAGGGGAGTTCAAAATTACCATTACCTTTCAATTTGGAGTTGAAATGGAGAAGTTTTGGAATGGAATAGTAGATTGAAGAGGGGAGGCTCCTTTCACGTTATAGAAGAAGATGAATAGTGGGAAAATAGGAAGAAATGGGTGTTTTAATTGTTTGTTTAAATTTAAAAGCCAATAGTCCATATTGCCCTTAATGAAATGGGGTATTCACAAGGGCATACCCTCCATGGCTATTTGGGGTTAAATTGCAAAACATAGTAAATCAAATTAAATTAATTTAATTTGGAAACGAAACCCGAAATTCTTAGAAACCATTTTAATTATAAAACCGAGCCCAAATAATATTAAAATATTGTTTTCACCTAACCCCTAAACCCGGGTGTTACACCCGACCTGAAATGAAACCGACCTGAAACGAATCCGACATGAAACAAAACCGACCTGAAATGAACCCGACCTGAAATGAACCCGACCTGAAATGAACCCGACCCGAAATGAACCCGAACCCGAACCGGATCGAGTCAAAACCAAAAATGACCTGGAATGACCTGTAACCGATTTGACCCGACCTGACAGAGCTCGACCTGAAACCCAACTATTGACCTGTTTTTACATCCCTACTTTAGAGTAACGAATAAAAAAAATAATAAATAGAGATTAATTTGAACTAAAATTTTAATTTTAAGGACTAGAATAAATTAGACTAAATTACAATAAAATATAAATAACCCACTAAACCCTGAATCCTAAATTCTAAACCGATAACCCCAAATCCTTAAACTAGTACGATAACCCTAAACTAGACCGATAACCCCTAATAAGTATAATCCCAATCCCCTAAACTAAACCATAACCCTAATGAGTATAAGCCTAATCCCCTAAATTAAACCCATAACCCCAAACATTCAATTTGAAACATATACCCATAACCCTAAAACTCACAAGTCAAACCCCAAACTTGAAACATACATTTCTAAATTTTAAGTTCCTAACCCTTAACCCCAAACCTTTAATCTAATATCATAACTCATAACCCTAAATCCTTAAATTAACCTGATAACCCTAAACATGTATGATATACCATAAATCCCTAAACTAGACCGATAACTCTAAATCCCTAAACTAGTGCTATAAGCCGATAACCCTAAACTAGACCAGTAACCCCTAATAAGTATAATCCCAATCCCCTAAACTAAACTGTAACCATAATAAGTATAAGCCTAATCCCCTAAACTAAAACCATAACCCTAAACATTCAATTTGAAACATATACCTATAACCTTAAACCCCACAAGTTAAACCCTAAACTTGAAACATATATTTCTAAATTCTAAGTTCCTAACCTTTAACCCCAAACCCTTAATCTAGTCTCATAAGTCATAAGTCTTAATTGTAACACCCGTGTTTTGGGGGTCAGGAGTCGGGCGTGTGAGTCGGGTTCGAGTCATTGGACTCGATTTAATTAAAATAGGCTTGATTTTATTTTAAAAAGGATTTAAATCTCATTAATGGAAAAATTGTAAATTTTTGCAACTATGAAAAAGATGAGAAAAAAAGGGATTTTTGCTATTCATCATCTTCCCCCCTTTCAAAACTAAAATCACAATACCTAAAACTTCCCAAACCCTTGGTACTATTCCATAACCTTTCTTCATCATTTCAAGAGCTCCTTTCAAGGTAATTTCATTTTTTACTTCTCCTCCTTATTCCAAGCTTTTCCATGGTTTTAGATTTCAAAAACATCATCTTTCTAGTTTTTCAAGTATCCAAAGTTTGAAGAAAAGTATGAAACTTTAAGGGCTTCTTGACTTGTTTTTGATTTGTAGAGTTTAGATTTGAACTAATCTCACCCTAAGACACACTATATCTTGAAATGGTGGGATTTTGACAAAAATCTCGAAGTGGGGTTTTGAGGGCATTTTAAAGGTGTCAAAACTTGTGTTTTGGGGTGATTTCGTGTAAGGTTGTTGGGTTGATGATATAGTGTTGTTAGAGAAGTGTTTTGAAGGTTTTTAAAGGTAATTTGGGTGTTGGAATTGGTAGTTTTCAGCTGGGTTTGATGGGAGTACGAAAATGGGATTTTGGTTGTTAGCTTGGGCTTGAAATTATAAGGATTTGGCTTGTGATTGTAGTCTGGGATTGTGGCTGTGTTTGGTGATGATTTGGTTGAGTAATGCATTGTTTTTGATTGGTTAGAATCAAGGGGAAACGTTGGAGAAGGTTCGAGCACGATTCCGGAAGTTGTAGAGGCTTGAATCGGCTTTGCTTGGTTTTGTTAAGGAAGTATGGTGAGTGGAAATGTTTTAAGTAACATTTTGGTTCAAATGTGGTTTTGAAAGAGTTTAGGTTGAGCTTGAAAGGTCAATCTAAACTCAAGAGTAAGTTGATGTGTATCGCCACTTTAAATTCCTCTTTCACCATTTGTTTTTCATTACTTGAAATGATAACTTGTTATGTATGAAATTCAATACCTTGGAAGGAAGATGTTGTTTGTTATTATGTTGTTAGTCATGCATGATGAAATCAATGGTGTTGTTGATATGCCTTGTAATGTATGTGTGTGTTTGTGTAATGGTGGATTTTGTTGCAAGGTGTCTTTGGTCATGTATGATATAGTGTACCCATGTGGCATGATGATGATTTGTATATCGTATTGCATGATTGGTGGAATCATGGTGAGTACATGCAACGCATGGAATGTTGTGGTGAGTACGTGATAGGCACGAAAGCGGTAAGAGGTAAACCTTGAGCTATTGATATTGATGTTTTGGTTAACTATTGGAACTAGTATGTCTTGGGGTACAAATGATTGATCATTATGATGTTAGTGTGCACACGAGTGTTGAAATGCGCACGTGGTCTTGGGGATGGTAGTCACCAAGATGGAGTACGGGTACGCTCGGAAATCTTCTTTATATTAGTCGGTGATGAGTGGAATCCCATCAATGATGCGCGATGATGAGTGGAATCCCATCCGCAAGGGCATGTGATGAGTGTAATCCCACAGAAGGTATTGTTGTTGTTGAGTATGTTGGTGGTGAAAATCCCAACGGAAGTTATCCGCATATCCGAGTACACTTACTAGTTGCCAATATGTTTCACATTTATATGGTTGATGTTGTGGGATGAATGTTAACATATTAACGTTGAGCATAACATGATTTATGATGCCATGCTATATGTTGTTGTGTTTGAGTTATCGTAAGTTGCTATGATGTTATTGGAGGGACATGTTATCGTAAGTTGCTCGTCTGATGAAGCTTCAGGGTGGTGTTGTGCTTTCAGGTAACCTTGTTAAGTGATCTTTGCTTTAGTTGCCTTAGTTTGGTTTCTGTTGGTTTCCTTGTGTGGTAAGTCTAGTCTTGTTGCTAGTATGTTTGGGGTAATGGTAGTTG
The DNA here is from genome assembly GCA_958450335.1 of Hibiscus tridactylites. Taxonomy (NCBI): domain Eukaryota; kingdom Viridiplantae; phylum Streptophyta; class Magnoliopsida; order Malvales; family Malvaceae; genus Hibiscus; species Hibiscus tridactylites. The sequence continues at coordinate 34,401,506 of OY288267.1, read as the reverse complement.
TGGTTTGGTAATATCTTTGGCGTGAAGAAGGCTTGGGTGAGTATCTTGTAGTTAAGGGTTGTTAGTATGACGGAGTTAGATAAGTTAAAGGTGAGTTAGGAGGTTGTTCTTAGACAGATTTTGAGGATGTTATTGGAGGGTGTGAACTGGCATTCATGCACAGTTAAAAATCATTGTTATATGCTATATTATATATGTTGGTCCATGCATACATGTGGCATGACACTAGAGGTTTTGCATACATGTACATCAGGCATTGATAGGGCATGTAGGTGATCATGCATACGATGTTCACGCTCGCTAATAACTAATCGAATCTGTTAGTGTTGTGGTTGGATTAGGTGGGATGATGGGTTTTTAGAGGTTGTTTGGTGCTGAGCGAGAGTTAGAAGTGTTGGAGTTTGTTAAACTAGTTGCTAGTGATAGTGAGGGTGGTATAGCCTGTTGGTAGAAGGATAGTGTTGATGCTCAGAGAGTTTAGTGGTTTGGTGGTGAAGGGTATCGGTTGAGGTTAGTATCGGTTAAGTGGTTTGTTTAGCTAAAAGGAAGTGGTAGTTCCTTGGTGCTAAGTGATGTTGCAGTTTGAGGTTGTGTTTCCAAGTGCTGAGGTAGTTTAGCTTTTAAGTTGTTGTGGAGAGGTTGTGTTTGTAAGTGTTGGTTCTTAGCAACCTTTGAGGAGATCAGAGGCTGTTATGTGTGTTTTGGTTAAGTAATGTTCTGGTAATGCAAGTGTTCTGGTTGAAGTTTGTAGTGAAAGGGCTGTGAAAGATCGAAGGCTTTCGTTGGTTGTTTGGGTTCTTGTGAGAAGTGGTTGGTTGGTTGTGGTTAAGAAAGTTCCGTTTGAAGTCAGCTTGTGGTGTGTGGAGCGGCTGACGGATTCAAGTTGGGGTTATGTTGTAGTTTTTGGTATTTGAGTGAGTAGTCCTGGTGAGCTGTTATGGTAATGTTAGCGGCAGATGTGAAGGATTGTCAGTTTTGTTGAAGAGCTTGAGTAAACAGTTGATGTTTAAGGATTTTTGTTTGTTGGAAAAATCTTTGGAAGAGGTTTGGGAGTCGCAAGAGTTTTAGAAGCAGAGAGGTTGCCTAGTGGCTGAGTTGGATTGGTTGTTGTCTTTGTGTAGACAAGTCTTGGGAGTTGTGTGTTACAGTGTTGTCTGCTGTAAGAGCTGAAGTTCTTCAGGTTGATGTTGGGAGTGTGTACAGTCCGGTTATGTGGAAGGTTAAGTCGTGGTTACCTTGAGAGTTTGGATTTGTGAACAGTGTGTGGTGGTGTTATGTTTTGGTGGAGGTTTTGTGTGGAATGTGTTCAGTGTTGGTTAAGGCTTTTGTGTTGCCTTGTGTGTTGATTTGAGAAGGTTGTGGTTCTCTTTTCGCCGGTTGAAATTTCGAGGACGAAATTTCCTAAGGGGGGGAGAGTTGTAACGCCCCGGTTTTGGGCTCAGAAGTTTTGGGCGTTGACCGGTTCGGTCAAAGTGCTGATCGAATATATAAGAGTGAATTTAGGAAAGCCTAGTTCGGGTTGCATTAAAAATATGGAAAAATGTTCTAAAATCATCTTTTAATATATATAAGTGAACTGTGAAATCAATTTTGGAAAATGAGGTTCGGAAGGTTGACATTTTGGTTAGTGACCAAAATGTAATTTTTGAAAGTTGCGGGACAGTTTTATAAAGGATTGAAACTTTGAATCTTTAAGGAGCTATTATTCCAAAAAGGATTTCTCCAGATTTTTCTAAGATATTTTAAGGTTTTATTCTGATTTTTAAAGATTATGAAAGGGAGGGAAATCATTTTAACCAAATTCCTAACTAATTTTCCATTTTCTCTCAATTTTCCTTTTCTCTCATTTTCTCTCAACCCAAACACAATTCTCCAGATTTCCTTCTCTGATTTTGACATCTAAATCTCTCATTTCAACTCTCATTTGATTCCTAATCATTTCATCAACAAAACCTCTCAATTTGCAAGTTGTTTCATCAAGCTTTTTGGCTCTAAAAAGGAGAAATTCAAGTTTGGAGGTAAGAACGTCCTTCTCCTCTAAACTATCAGTTCTTTACTGAAATTCCTAAGTTCTCAATCCTCGATTTATGTTTTGTTAATCGCTTTTCAATTGAGATCTTGATTTTTGGCTAAAATGCATGATTTGGTGATTTTGGTGAAATTTTCGTGTGATCTGTTTGGGCAGTGTTTTGGAGTGTCAAAATGATGTTAAATGAATGTTAAATTGATTAGAAGTTGAGGTTTAATCAATGCAATCCCGGATAGGTTGAATTTCCTAAGTTTGGCTTGAGTTTTTGGTTGTTTTTGGAGTGTTTTTGGTGATCTGTTATACCTGGAGGTATAAGGACGTGTTTGTGATCATTTTGTATGTTAATTGATGTATAAAAATGGTTAGAAGTGATGGATCTTGGCTGGGTTAAGTTGTGGAGGTGTTTGGAGGTGATTTCGGTTGTGTTTGGTAGCCAAATTGTTAGATTTGTGATGAGCAGCGAGTTGTGTTGTTGTTGCTGGTGTTTTAATGCATAAGGATGCATTAATGTTCTGTTTTTGTGTGCTTGAAACAGGGGAGTTTGATCCGTGAGCTTTGGAGGTGTTTGCGGAAGGTTTCGGATGCTTGGAAGGCTTGTTGGCTAGTCTTGTTTTGGTTATCGGTGAGTGAAGTTGGGATTTCAGCTTTTAAACCAAGGTTTGAAGGTTTTTGGGAGCTTAGTTTAAGTCTAAACAACTTTGCTAAGCTCAAGAGTAAGTGATTGGATTTTCGCTCTTGAATTGTGTTGTGAATCTGGCTTTTAAGCAAATGTGGTTGATGATTGATATGCATGTGTTTTGCATGGTTTAAATCTGTTTTGAAAGCATATTTTTAGCATGGTTTAATGCTGGTTTTGAAAGCCATTTGAGAAGGATGCTCAAGGTAAGAGATCCTTGGTTTTGTATATAGTAATTGTTATTTTGATGCATTGTGTGCATGTTGATCAATGGCTTTGTATGATGCTTTAAAACAGTGAATTGATGATGGTAAATGTTACCTTTTGCATATTGGTTATGCATGTGAATCATTGGATTAATGAGGTAATGGTTTTGCATATTGGTTATGCATGTGAATCATTGGGCTAATGTTGTGATGGTTTTGCATTATGTTTATGCATGTGGAACATTGGATTAATATGGTAAGATGGTTATATTGGCAAGTGATGTAAGTGGTTCTTGGTTCGTTGATCGGATATAGTTAGCCGGCTATAGGATTGGGTGCACCGTGAATTAAGTCGCCTTGGAGGTGGAGTGGTCAAGAGTGGACCGGATAAGCTCTCTTCAAGTATCCTAACGAAATGAGGTCATAGTGGAGGTTGTTGCCCATTCGAGGACCTTGGTTGAGCAAAGGTTATATGGTGGTTCAAAGTCCATATGTGAGAACCTTGTGCTTGTTGAGATCACAATGGCAGTGTTAAGTCCATGTGTGGATCTTGTGTAGGGTGTCCCGGATCTCGTTAGTGATGTTCTACAACTACCAATCGGTTATGCAAAGGTTGTATGGTGGTTAAAAGTCCATACGTGGGAATCTTGTGCATGTCAAGGTTGTATGGTGGTTGAAAGTCCATACATGGGAACCTTGAGGAAAAAGCTAAGGTTGTATGGTGTTTAAAAGTCCATACATGGGAACCTTAGGATGTTGAGGTCATAATGGAGGTTGTTGCCCATTCGAGGACCTTGGATTGGGTAGGGTGTAGGGAGCGTAGGGACAACGCTCGGAATCCGCGTATCCGATCGGGTTGTTGAGTTGAAAAGTGAATGTGGTTGATCTTTTGGAAGCCAATGTAATGTTCTTGATCATAGTGAAGCATGAGATGCTTGAAATGATGCATGGTTGCATGCGAAGCATGAGATGCTTGAATTGATGCATGATTGCATGTGAAGCATGAGTTGCTTGAAAGATGCATTGTTGCATGAAAGTGTATGATGCTAGTGAATGCATGTTTACTTGTTAAGTTAAACAAGTGCTGGTTATCATTTGGTAAATGATGCATGTGAGCATTGAATATCTATGTTGCATTGGAGTCTTGTAAGACTTGTTTTTAAAGGCATGTGAAGATGATGTTATGGTTCTTTGTTGCCTTGGTTAAATGCATGTGATAGAATATTTGAGCTTTGGTTTAAAAGGTTTCTTGCTTGATATGGCTTTCAAGTTTAAGGAAGGTATGTTGTGAAATGGGAGTGTTTTCCATAGTTTTGTTTAAGCTTGGCATATGGTGTTTATGCATGATTTGAGCTTGTTGTTGAAAAGGGTTTTCAAACATGGCTTTGGTAATCAAATTGGGTTGGTTTTAAAAGTGTTTTAATGACCCGCTGCATTGATGGCATTTTGGTTTTGAGCATTCCTCACTAAGCATTATGTGCTTACGCTCCTTTTTGTCCATCAATGCAGATTCTTGAAGTTTGGACAGCAAGGAGCAAGGGATTCAAAGTGGACTCCAATGGAGATGTATGTCTCGGTGAATAGCTATAGTTAATAAGGGCAATGGGGGTAGAATCTCTCGGGTTTATGTGTATGTGATCGTATATGTTTGATCAGGAATGTTTAAATGTTGTTGCTAATGTTGTTGGAACATGAATTGGCTTAAATGAGTTTGTTTTGAAAGGTTTGTGCATAAATGGTTAGCTTGAGTAGGAAGCATGCCATTGAAATTGGGGCTTTTCATATGTGATGGTTATATGTTGAATTGATGATGCAATTATGGTCCCTGCATGTTGATTGATTATGTGGTATGATTTGGTGTTGATAAATTGAAGTTTGAAGCATGTATGATGTTGGTTTTGAGTCGTTTTCAGGCAGGGGTATCGATACTCGGGCTTGCGTATCGATACGCATGAGCCAAATATGCACATTTCTGCCCAGGGGTATCGGTACGGTTGTGTGGGTATCGATACCGTCTAGGCCAAATATGAAGGCCGTATCGAAACGTGGGATTTCGTATCGATACCATCTCTGGAGTTTGGTCACTGTCTTCCCCGCGTATCGATACGACTCCAGGCGTATCGATACGTGTCTGTTATTTCGGTTAAAAGTATCTTTATATGTTTGGAATGTTTGCATTTTAGTCCTGAATCTTGTTTGTGCAATTGTATGAGTTCGGGATGTCCGATTGAGCTGAAATTTGGCAGGGAAGCATGAAACCTGATTAATTTTAAGTTGGTAACTTAAAATCTGGTTAAGTCCTTTAAGTTTTCAGAAATTACAATTTGGTCCCTAAAGTTGTAATTTGTTCAATTGGGTCCCTGTTTGATCTCTGATGTTTGTGATCTTTGAGCATGATGTTGTGTGATCATATCTAAGGTTAAGGTGCATCTAGACAAGATTAAAAAGAAAAAAAAGGGTCGTTAATCAAGGTTGACTTTCGGGTTGACTTTGGTTTTCCCCGTGTAATCTTCGTAGTTCGGGTCAACCGTCCAGACCGGGCTACGGGGGTTACAAGGACGAGGGGGTTACATTAACCCTAAATCCCTAAATTGAATTAAAAATTAAATTAAATAATAATTTAAATATACAAAATTATTATTATAGTATTAATTAAATATTAGATTAAATATTAATTTAAATATATTAAAAGTATTATTTTAATTAAATATTAATTTAAATATTAAATAATTTATTTTAATTATCAAAACAAGAAAATCCTAAGTATAAATACCCCTTTATAATTATACCCCATAAGAAAACCTTAGACCTAGTCAGTCGTTCTTCAGTTTTTCTCTTTCGCTCTCTTAGACAGACTCTCTGCCATTTTTGTAACCCCCTCGTCCCGGTCTAGCCACCAGACCGAATCGAACGAGTTACACGGGGAAAACCGAAGCGAAACCCGTTAAGGTCTCACTCCGATTAGTAACCCTAATTTTTTTTAAATTTAATCTTGTCCAAATGCTATATTTAATCCTATGTGAGAAAACAAATAGTGGAAAAGCAACACACGGATACAAACCAAGCATACCAAACAATTAAAGACAACCTTTTTGCCATTTTACTTCAGGCTGTATCGATACGTCAAAGACCCGTATCGATTCGCCTTCAACAGTCAAAATCCCCCAAAGTCAACTTTGAGAGGCCGTATCGATACCTTCCAAGGCTGGTATCGATGTCCCTTTAACGATCAAGTTTCTTAAAGTCAACTCTAGGACTGTATTGATACACCTAAAGCCCGCACCGATACTCCAATTTATCGTCAATTTCTAAGATTTCTAGAGGGCAAAGAGGGTATCAATACGCTCTCGTGTATCGGTACGATAGGCTTAAAACAAGGAACCGTATCGATACTGCCCTTGAGCGCATCGATACGCCATGTACAGAAAGACAACAAATTTCAGTTTTAAGCACAATGGAGCTAACTTAAACACCCCAAGCAAGCATTTGACAAACTCCTAAGCATACATGCAATTCAAGGCAACCAAGAGAACTCATATGAAACAAGATGAACATTCAACGGGACTAAAATCAACAAAGCAAGATTTAACAAGATCAACCAAACATGCTTAACATTCACAAAGGGGTCAAAAGCCACATTAAGGCATGCATCAACATTTTAAACATGTTAACGACAATAACAATAACATAGGAGTTTGGACACCAACTCCCCAACACAAAAGTCTAGCATTCCTATTGCTTAAGTATTATTACAACCATGAAAATTATACTTGAGCTAGCAAAAGAACTCCAAGGTTCCTCCTTTGCCCTGCTTGCCTCCCGTAGTCACTAATGATCTGCATTGTTGGAAAAGAGAGCGTAAGCTTAAAAGCTTAGTGAGCGGAGCTTAAAATCACATCAACAACAATGCAGTTTCAAAACGTGTATTTAGTTTAAAGGTAAAACATATAAAAAGGAAATACGGTAAACTGATAGCATAAACAAAACATGGTATGCACATTCACAACCAATTCTGGTGGGACTACACATCACCGTTCACAACAACTAGCATGTTTCTGGTGGGACTACACATCACCGTACTCATCTACTAGTCACTTCCGGTGGGACTACACATCACCGTAATCAACAACACACTTTCTACTAACCATCACGTGAGGCTTTAACAACAACAACAACATAACAATCATTAATAAAGAGGTAAAAACAGTCCGCATTTCATATAACAACACGAATAAATACATACACCAACAACCAACGAAACAAGGCCAGATTAGACAAACTTACACTTGGGTTTAGGTTGGCCCCTAAGGCTCCACCCAAACCCCAAGAAACCTCTTTGAAACATTTTAAAGCTTCAAAACATTACCACTCACCAGCTCAATACCAAAACAAGCTAACAGTCCTCCTTCAAGCTTCCTCAACTCTCGGTGTAGCATTCGAAGAACCCAAATCCTTATCCGCTGCTTCTACCCAAATCAAAACAAGGAATTAATACAATTTTCAATAATCAAACCCACTGAAATCAACCCCATCAAAATCTGGTAACAACAAGTTTCCGATTTCTATCCGAAACTAACCAAAACTATCCTCTTTCTTGCTCTAACAATAAATCAACCATAACTCCTTCAATCTAACATTCAAAACATGCTCAAATACTTCCAAAAACATCAACCCAACACTACCCAACCATTAAAAGTCCTTCCCTACCATTTTCAAGCCAAAAATCCAAATATTCCATATCCAAAAATTACCCATTTTCCAAGTTCCGAGATTTCTTGTTACACCCATTATCTTAGCATCACTTTACACCCAAAATATGATTTACAACTCACACAAAACATTGTTTTATCAACATTCTCTCAAACCCTTCAAAAACCCATTTTCTCCCAAATAGAGGAACTTGAGAAATCTTTTTAAGTTTTGAAAGGAAATTAATAGAAAGTAAGAAAATGTGTAGGAAAATTAGAAATAAAGCTCTTACCTTGATGAATCCTCAAAAATGGTGGAGGTTTGGTGGAGAGAAGAAAAGTAACGTGAAAATGGTTTTTGAGAAGGAAGAAGAAGAGATGAGAAATTTTTGAAATATAATATTTTATTTTAATTTAAAATCTATCTCCAAAAATTTACTTGTCCCCATTTTACCAAAAACCCCTTTTTAACTGGCCTGGCCTCTGAATCGTTTAGATTTTGGACGTTTGGTTTTAATTTAGGGTTCATCTTTCACTAGTCTGGCCTCTCATCTGTTTTATACTTTCATATCTCAGAATCTGAGACTGAGAGTCAAATTGGGTAAGTAACCCTAAACCTTAATTTTCAATTTAAGGTTTTAAACGTTTGGTTTCGATTTATGCATTTTCCTAATTGTTTTTATTTTTTCTGACTACTAATCGTAATCTTTTTCATACTTTTAGACTCTCTCTGACAATTTATAGATTTTGGACCTTTGGTTGCGATTTAGAGTTTTGGGTTTTGGACGTTTGGTTTTTGATTTATGTATTTCCTTAATTTTTTGATTTAGGGTTTTGAGACTAAGAGTCAGATTGGGTAAGTAACCCTAAACCCTAATTTTCTTTTCAATTTATACATTTCCCTAATTTTTTTTCTTACTACTAATTGTAATATCTCTAAAATTTCAGGTACATCTTTCACTAGTCTGGCCTCTCTTTGACAGATTATGGATTTTGGACCTTTGGTTGCGATTTAGGGTTTTGAGCCTTTGGTTTGCGTAAATTACAGTCTTTTAGTGTTATTGTTATCATTTTGTTCATTTCTGGATCTATTGTTCGATCTCTGATTTGTTCATGATTGGTGTTTGTTAACTTATTCTCTATTCGATCTCTAAAATTTTAGGTACATCTTTGAATCTATTTCAAAATCCTAAATATGTTTTTTTCTAATTTATTTTTAGGTTTCATTGGATAGTTAGTCTTATGAGATAAATTTTTTAGGACACATGGAAGGAGGCCAGAATGATCAACCCTTTGATAGAGGTAAATTATGTTCCAATGTTTATGTTTCTATTTCAGTGATTTTATTTTATATATGTACTAATATAATTTTTTTCAAGGTGATGTAAATGATTAGCTTTCCCAAGCAGTTCATGGCAGTAGTTCCTCTAAGAGGAAGGTTGCAAGTTTAATAGAGTTTAAGAGAAGAACTTTTCCTGTTTGAGATTATTATACCTTCATCAAGGCTCTTGAAGGTGGTCTTTATACCCAATGTAAGTATTGCTAAACTAAAAGGTATAAATCATACTTTTATATTGGTACATCCAACCCTAAAAGATATACTGATAAATGTCAAGCCTATAAAAATTATCTTGCTGAAAATCCTGGTATGCTAGCTACTTTCGACCAAAATAAGTATCGTGGGTTATTTGTTGATGCTATTCTATGTCATGGTTATGCTTTGAGTATGGTTGAACATGAAAAATTAAGGCCTTTGCGTCAGTACCTTAATTCTAGTGTGAAGGATATTTCTAGGTATACAATTACCAAATATTGCATGATTTAGCATGACAAACATAAAAATATCTACTTGATTCAATGCATTATGTTTCAAGTAAGATTTGCTTTATATGTGATGGTTGGTCTGCCTGCACTTCACGTTCTTATTTTGCTCTCACTACACTTTATGTTGATGATAACTAAAAATCACAGTCTAAAATATTAAATTTTCATCGGTTTCCTCCACCCTATTAGGGTGAGTCAATTTATTAGTTTGTTAAAAAGATGTTATGTGAGTGGGGCCTTGAAAAAAAACTGTTATCATAACTTTTGACAATACATCTGCAAATGATCAAATGGTTAAGCATTTTAGAGATGATTTGCATGCCATTTCTCCTCTTCCATGCAATGGTAAGTATTTTCATATAAGGTGTGTTACCCATGTTTTAAACTTTATAGTTCAAAAAGGTTTGAAGGTAATTGATTCTTCTTTTATTAAATTGCACAAAATTGTGAAGTTCATTGATTCTTCTAATTTTAAACTTTGTGCCTTTGAATTAGTTGTTAAAGACTGTGATTCTTCTTTTCGTGGTAAGTTGTTGTTGGATGTTTCTACTCGATGGAACTCAACTTACTCAATGATTCACAGGGCACTTGATGCTAAGTTAGCCATTAACTTGTTTGTTAATAGTGATAATGACTTGGATATGATTAGTGATTATGAGTGGGAAACTATTCAATTGATTTGTGATTTTCTTGAGCCTTTTTATGAAATTATCACTCTATTTTCTGGATTCAAGTATCCAATAATTAACATGTACTTGCTTAACGTTGTTGCAATTGAGAAGTTGCTATGTGATGCCCACAATGATCTTTTTAAAGGCATTTCTATAATGGTAGGACTTATGCTTGAATCATATGAAAAATATTGAGCAGATCACTCAATGATTCTGTCTTTTGCTATTTTGCTTGATCCTCGATACAAATTAAAACTTTTAAAAGAGTTGTACAATATTTTTTTATGTAGACAACGAGGTTCAACGAAGGGTATCTGCCATTTATAATGAATTTGTTAATTTATATATCTTCTATTCAAAATCTGCACATGTTGGTTCTTCTTCTTCTTCTGTCCAAAGTAACACATCTCAAGAGACAAGTGGGTTTGGTTTCAATCCACCTCGAACACTTAAAACTCTGCTCTATTTGAGGTCAGATTTCATGGTTTAATTATATTTTCTTTTAGCTTAATTATTTGTATTCTATTTTTAAAATATTAAGTTAGTTTATTTTCTGCTTTTTTTACGTTTTGATGCTAATTTAGCTGCTTCAAGGAGTGAGAATTCTGATGTTGAATCTTACATCAATCTGCCCCTTGTTCCCCATAGTGAAGATTTTAAATTTGATATTTTAGAGTATTGAAAAACACAAAGTGCTTCCTTTTCGGTATTTACTCGCACGACCAAAGATATTTTGGTCGTTCCAATTACTTCAGTTGCTTCAGAATCTTTCTTCAGCATGGGGTCGAATCTTTAACAAATTGAGAGCTAAACTGTTGCCTAAAAATGTTAAATTTTTTTGTAACAACTCAAAACTGATTGTATAGTTTTGAACTGGAAGAAAGGGATGAGGAATATCTTGTTGTGGTTAATGATTCTACCCTTTAAAGGTAAATATATGGTTTACTTTATTTATCTTTATTTTATTAATATTTCAAATCGTTTATTGTTATTAATGACTTTATTTTCTTCTCTTTGTAGGGTGTTTTTGTGGCTTTGACTGTTTTGATGCTTGCTGAATTGGTCTGCATATGATATGAAATATTTTTCATTAAAACTGTTTTATTATCTTTATTCAATTACTCTTTTAAATGTTTGCTATGTTTACCACTTGGATATTTATTAGTTGTTCCTTGCTTGTTGGTTGCTGCTTACAGTGGTCTGAACTTTGAACTGAAATCTGTATGTTAACTTGTTGTTGCTTGCTACCCTTGGACTGGTTTAAAATCTGGATGCTAAATTTACAACATAAAATAATTGTAGTCTAAGTATTTATCTGGATGCTGAATTTACAATGTAAATTAATTATAGTCTAAGTGTTTTCTAGTTATTCGTTGCTCATGATTGAATTAGGTTGGTGGCATTTTAGCTTTTTAAAGTTGAAAATTTTCCCTTAATTTAATCATGTTGGCAGCCTAAATAAAAGCTTGATGAAGAAATTTCTGGTAGTAAAGTCTGGCTTTAGCCTAGTAAAACTTTTGCTATAAGATATGAAAGTTTAATTTTTAACATAGATTTATTTAGTTGATGTAATTGTAATTTTAGTGTACTAGATTGTATTAAATTTAGTTTGTGCAAATACAATGTTTCATAGTTTCAAATTTTGTGAAGTTGATATTCCATTTTTAAAATTTCTCATGTTTTGATATTAATAAGGTCCAATCATGAATTAAAATCACAATTTATAGAGTTATTGATGTTTAAAGTCATTTTATTAATTAATCTACCCCTTAATTTTTAAAGTTGCAATCCCATATTATTATCTATTTTTGTTATCACAATTCACAAGTAAAATCATATTCAATTATATGCATCCATATATTAAATTAAGGGTAAAATACCTAAATCATCACTCAACTTTGTTGTATGACCTATTTTGGTCACTAAACTTTCAAAACGCTTAATTTACTCATTAAACTTTATTTTCTGACCTATTTTAGAATGACATGATATAATTTATTATTATAAAATATAAAAATAATTTAAAATAAAAATAAATTATTAAAAAAGGTTCCATCTTCTTCTCCATAAAAGAGATCTCCCGAAAATCTTAGAGCTCATCGTTCTATCTCCAGCCGCCGCCAATCTTCTATGGATCTGTCCATCGCTCCAGTCGGTAGCCACCTCCGTCGTAAATCCTCAATCGGCACAAAACCACTCCCCCACTCGCATTTGTTCTCTGTCCATTCACTCTTGCTTGTATAAATTCCACTCACGGTTACTCCCCCTGTAACGCCCCGATTTAGGGCCCGGGAGTTATCGGTTGTGATCTAAGACTAGTTCCGGTTAACTTTAAAATTAAAATGCTAATTTTATAAAGAAATGCCAATAATTACAAAAATGCCATTAATGAGTTTGAAAAGAGGATTTTTAAATTTAGAGTCATCTTCTTTTTCAAAAGAGCAAAACCTAAAAGCTTTAAACTTCTCCCTAAAAGCTCTCCATCAACTTTCTCTTGGCTCAAAGATTCATGGTGGAATTTCCAAGGTAAACATCACTTTTACATGGGTTTTTAATTGTTGAATCTTACCTTTTCAAGATTTATGAAAAGTGGGGATTTTGGGTGAAATCTTGTATGGGTCTTTTAGGGCAGAATTTTGGGGTGTTTTTAAAGTTTATTTTGATGTCATAACATGTTAAAAGGGTTGTTTAATTATAGTAAACCCGAAACTAGTCTTAGGGGTGGATTTTAGAATAGAAATAAGTGAATTTTTGGCTTGATTTTATAGTAAAAAGAGGGCCGGAGGAATATGGACCTAGGTTGGGTGTTTTTAGATGATTTTGATGTGTTTTGGATGTTTAATTTGATGGGTAATTGCTGGGTTTTGCATAAGAACGAGATTGATGATGTTTTGATGGATGTTGGCTTTGTTTTTATTGAAAAAATGTGTTGGTTGATGGGCTATAGCATTACAGTGGAATTTATGAAAGAATAGGGGAGTAATATATTATTTTTGGTTGATGAGAAATAGGGGAAACGAGTTCGGGTACTTTGGGTACGATACCGGATACTACGGAGGCTTGAGAGCGGTGTTTCGGCTTCCGTTGGACTCAATTGGTGAGTGGAAATGGTCTAGAGTTTAAAATGTTTTCAAGTGGATTCTTGGAGGTTTGGGTGGGGCCTTGAGGGCTAATCTAAACCCAATTGTAAGTTTGCTAATTCATCTTGTACGTTAAGTGTTGATGCATGTGAATGTTTATGTTGTTGCTAGGATTATGGACTACCATTACTCTCCATTTAATGTTGTTGTGTAGTCGTTGTTGGTGTCGAACCTCATGTGATGGTTGTCGTTACTATGGTGATGTGTAGTCTCACCGGTGGTGACTAGTAGAAGAGCACGTTGATGTGTATTCCCATCGGAAAACTACTAGTCGAACGGTAATGTGTAGTCCCACCGAGTTTTGGGTTATGCATGTGCATACCTTGTAATGTGATGACTGTGTTTAGTTATGACTTTCCTTAAGTGGTTTTGATTTTCAACTAAGACTTATGTTTTAAAAACTGCATTGTTGATGTGTTTTTAGAGCTCCTCTCACTAAGCGTTAAGCTTGCGCTCTCTTCTTTTCCACAATGCAGATCATTAGTGGCTTGGGAAGCAAGTGGGCAAGGGAAGAGATTCTCGGTGTTCTTGGGTAGCTCAAAGTATGATTCATGTTTTGTAATAATGCTTAGACAATGGGAATATTAGGCTTTTGTATGGAGTTGGTGTTCAAACTCCTTAGTTTGGCATGTTAATCTTTCTAGCATGTTTGGAATGGTGATACTATGTTGAAGCATATTTTGTTATAGCCTTTAACTCTTTTGTTGGATGTTAAGCATGTTGGTTGTTTGTTAGTCTTGCCTAAGTGTTTTGTATTTGAAGGCTTTTAACCATGTCTTTTGAATGCTTAAGTGTTTTGCTTAAAGGCATGTAAACCTTGTCATACAATGTATTTGGTGGATGCTTGATTTCTTTAAGTGAATGGCCTCGTCATGTATGCTTTATGGTTGATCATGTTTGTAGTAGGATGGATTGCATATAGGTTGTGTGTATATTGATGTTTCATGATTCTTGTGGTTTTTGGGATGTTTGGGAACACTTAGAGATGTAAAAAACTGTCTTTAGGGCCACATAGGTTGCAGGCATTTTAAAACGCGTTAAGTGGTTTCGGAACGAGTGTAGCTCCAGGGATACCCGTATCTAAACACATTTCGATACGGTTTAACATTGTGAGTGCCTGTTTCGGTACGTGTATCAAAATGATTTGCCACTGTGAAGGCTTGTTTCGGAACCTGTTTCGGATTGCTTTGCTATTAGAGATCCCCATACCGGAACGAAGGTGGACCGTATCGGTACGACCTGGTCTGGCTTTTGAACTGGAACGTGTATCGAAACGGGCTAGCTTGTTTTGAAACGCATGCTTGTATTTGGGCTTTTTGGCAACTTTAAGGGTTCTTAGATGTCGGGTTTTAGTCCCGTTGGTTGTATGCTTCCTGTTTAAGTTTATATGCATCGTTTATGTATGATCTTGGTTTAGTAAGCATGCAAAAAGGACTAACTTGACACTTGGTAAATTTATGTCACCTTACGTCTTCTTGAATGGTTCTTTATTATTTCCGCTGTCACATAGGACTAAATGATACATTTAGATAAGATAAATAAATGAAAGATTATAGGGTTGCTAATCAAAGTGGAGCCTTAACGGGTTTCAATTCGGTTTTCCCCATGTAACCTACTCGGACCGGTCAGTCGTTCAGACAGGGATGAGGGGGTTACATTTGGTGGTATCAGAGCCTCGGTTACGAGGTCTCTTGGGAAAGGTAAGTTAGGTAAGTTGGTTGTATGGTTGCTTGCTATTGCATGGTGTATGAAAGCATGCTTTAATGACCTTTTTGTTTGTTGAGGTTTAGTCGAATGTTCCCATTGCTCTGTGTTGTCATCGAAAAATGGTTTTGGTTTAAAGAGCTTGAGAACTTGGGTCCTTGCCCTTTTGCTAACCTAATGTTTTCTTGTGTGTTATGTGTTTGATGTTTTAGATTTTATCTTCGGTATGGTGAGACCGAGGAGACGGCCTAGAGCGGATGACCAGGCACCCGGAGGTGAGCCTCCTGCTCCTCCTGCTCTCGATGGTAATGAAGTAGGTGGTGAAGGTAATGTGCCTCAGGTCGGTGCACAAGTTGGAGGTGATGGTAATGGACCTCAAGCTGGTGCGAATGTTGGGGGTAATAGAGCCCAGTCGAGTCACGGTCAGGCAGGCGTGGACATGACTCAGTTTATTCAGACCATAGCTGAAGCTTTTCAGACAGCTTTGGCCGGTATGCAAGCTGCAGCGCCACCTCAAGGTGCGAGGATTAGTTTACCACTTGAGAGGCTCCGTAGTTTGGGTGGGGTTGAATCTTGAGGATTCAGAGGTGTGGCTCGAGAGTACTACACGCATCTTGGGTCAGATGGAGTGCTTAGACGCTCGTAAGTTTGGTTGCATTGTCTTTTGCTTCAAGGGGACGCATATACTTGGTAGACCACTGTTACTTCGGGTATGGCCGAAGCGGGTGTCACGTGGGAGTTCTTCAGAAATGCCTTTAAGTGAAAGTATCTTGGAGTCCGATATCTGGATGAGAAGAAGAGGGAGTTCATGGCCTTGGTTCAGGGTAGCAAGACAGTGTCCGAGTACAAGGTACAATTTGTGAGGTTGAACCAGTATGCTTTCGAGTTGGTTCCCAGTGAGGGGGAACGGTGTGAGCGGTTCCGTTATGGGTTGACTAGAGATGTGAAGACTTACATGCTTGCCTTTGACTACACCGAGTTTGATGTATTGGTCTCTAGAGCCAAGGATATTGAGCAGAACCTGGGCTCCAGTGCTCGTGCTAATGGGTCCAATTCCGAAAAGAGACACACAGATTGGGATAGAGACCATACCAAAAGACATAAAGATAGGAGGTATTAGCTTGATTCGAGGCATAGGGGTGGTAACTATGGACGGGGCCATCAGGGCGAGTGTATGGGTACCTTTGGGGTGTGTTGGAACTGTGGTTCCCGAGATCATATTAGGCGTAACTGTCCACACTTGGCTAGGGGCGGACCGGCTCCAGCTAGGAGTTTTGAGCATTAGAGAGGCCGTGGGCGCGGCCGTGGTAACTTTCAGCCGAGGAACGAAAGTCAGAGGAACTTAGCTCATGTGGTGGCAGTTCAGCCTGAGGGTGGAGGACCGACTAGGGTGTACGCACAACGAGAGGCTGGGAATGACACAAATGTTATTGCAGGTAATTTCTCATTACAGTCTTTGACATTGCTTTCTTTGATAGATTCGGGGTCGACACATTCGTATATTTTGGGTGAACACGCAAGGTCTTTAGGTTTACCGTGTGAGTGGCTAGAGGTAGGTGTAAATGTTACTAGCTCTTTTGGCGATACAGTGGTAGTTAGGAAGATGTAAGGAGGTGTCCCTTGATGGTTCAAGGCCACGTATTTCCGGTTGACATGATGGAATTAGCGTTCTATAGTTTTGATGTGATTTTGGGCATGGATTGGCTCATAGAGCATAGAGATAGGGTAGACTTCGAGACCAAGAGAGTCTCCTTGAAGCTTACGGATGACCTTGAGGTTGTGGTAGTTGGCGAGAATGTTAGGTTCTTGTCCAATGTTGTTTCTGCGTTTGAAGCTCAGAGGTTGATGGATTCGGGTTGTCAGGCGTACTTGGCTTATGTGATGAATCCGAATATGAGTGAGGTTAGACCGCAAGACATCAGGACAATTTGTGATTTTCCGAGTGTTTTTCCGAAAGAGTTGAAAGAGTTGAAGACACAACTTCAGGAGTTGTCAGATAGGGGTTTCATTAGGCCCAGTATTTCCACGTGGGGTGCTCCGGTCTTGTTTGTGAAGAAGAAGGACAATAGTATGAGGATGTGTATAGATTATAGGCAGTTGAACAAGGTGACAGTGAAGAACAAGTACCCCTTGCCTAGGATAGATGACTTGCTTGACCAGTTGAGAGGTGCTTCAGTGTTTTCAAAGATTTATTTGAGGTCCGGATACTATCAGTTGAAGGTGAAAGATATGGACATACCGAAGACAGCTTTCCGTACACGTTATGGGCATTGTGAGTTCTTGGTGATGCCATTCGGTTTGACTAATGCTCCAGCTGCTTTCCGTACATCTTAGTGTACTCTAGGACCGAGGAGGAACATGATGGACATTTGCGGCTAGTACTCCAGACTTTGCTTGAGAATCAGTTGTATGCCTAGTTAAGTAAATATGAGTTTTTGATTAGGGAGGTAGTCTTCCTAGGTCACGTGATCTCGGCCAATGGGATTATTGTGGATCCCAAGAAGATAGAAGCCATAGTGAGTTGGAAACAATCGAAGTCGGTGAAAGAAATATGTAGTTTCCTAGGTTTGGCGGGATATTATCAAAGATTTGTCGAGGGATTTTCAAGGATAGTAGCTCCTTTGACTAAGTTGCTTCAGAAGAATGTCCCATAGGAGTGGTCAGATGCAAGATAACAAGCGTTTGAGAAGTTGAAGAAAGCTTTGACCGAAGCTCCTATTTTGATTCGACTTGAACCAAGAAAAAAGTTTGTGATTTACAGTGATGCATCATATGTAGGTTTAGGTTGTGTGCTTATGCAAGAAGGTATGGCTGTAGCTTATGCTTCGAAATAGTTGAAAGTTCACGAGAAGAACTACCCCACTCACGACATAGAGTTAGCCGCAGTAGTGTTTGCTTTGAAGATTTGGAGACACCGTCTTTATGGTGAGAAGTGTACCGTTTATACCAACCGCAAGAGTTTGAAGTACTTGATGTCTCAGAGGGAGTTGAACCTTAGACAATGTTTATGGTTAGAGCTCATTAAGGATTACGACCTTACGATAGAGTACCATCCGGTTAAGGCAAACATAGTGGCCGATGCTTTGAGCAGAAAAGTGACAGTTGAGTTGCGAGCTATGTTTGTGAGATTAAGTGTGTCACAAGATGGTGGTTTGATAGCCGAGCTTCAGGTTAAGCCTTCGTTAGTTCAGTTGATTCGAGAGAAATAACTGCAAGACGAGTCCTTGGCACCTCACGTGCAAGATATAGCCGAGGATACACCCACAAACTTTTGTTTTGGTGAGAATGTGATCCTATGTTATAAGGATAGGATAGTTGTTCCGGAAGATTCCAAGCTGAGACGTGTTATCCTGAATGAAGCACATAACAACCCTTTTGCCATGCATCCGGGTATCACGAAGATGTACCGTGGTTTAAAAGAAGAGTACTATTGGGTTGGGTTGAAGAAAGATGTGGCCGAGTTTGTGAGTAACTGTATGTTTTGTCAGCGAGTTAAGGTCGAGCATCAGTTTCCTTCAGGTTTGTTATAGCTGTTGAAGATTCTAGAATGGAAGTGGGAACATATCACCATGGACTTTATGTCAGGTTTACCGTTGACTCCGTCGAAGAAGAACTCGGTGTGGGTGATAGTCGATAGATTTACTAAGTTTGCTCACTTCATATATGTTCATACTACTTAAACCATAGATAAGTTGGATGATCTGTACATTTGTGAGATAGTAAGACTACATGGGGTACCAAAATCGATTGTATTAGACCGAGGTCCAAAGTTTACAACTAGATTTTGGGAGTGTTTGCATCGTGCCTTGGGTACGTGGTTGAACTTCAGTACTTCGTATCATCCGCAGTCAGATGGTTAGTCAGAGAGGGTGATTCAGGTGTTGGAGAACATGTTGAGGTGTTGTATTATCGACTTCTAAGGGTCTTGGGAGAAGCACCTACCGTTAGTAGAGTTTGTGTACAACAGTTATCATGCTAGTATTCAGATGGCACCGTATGAAGCTTTGTATGGTAGGAAGTGTAAAACGCCTATTTGTTGGACCGAGGTGGGACAAAAGCTTGTACCGATGCCCGATTTGCTTAAGGGCACTACCGAGAAAGTAAAGTTGATATGTGATCGCTTGAAGGCAGCTTCAGACCGACAGAAGTCGTATGTCGATTTGAAGAGAAAAGAGATAGAGTATGCCGTGGGCGAGAAGGTGTTTTTGAAAGTCTCACCTTGGAAGAAGACGATGAGGTTTGGTAGAAAGGGCAAGTTGAGTCCGAGATTCATTGGACCTTACGAGGTAGTTGGGAGGATCAGTCCTGTGGCGTATAGATTGAGACTCCCGACCGAGTTAGAGAAGATCCATGAAGTGTTTCATGTCTCGATGCTCCAAAAGTATAGATCGGATCCGTCTCACGTAATGCTAGTGGAGGAGATTGAGTTAACCCCGACTTTTCGTATGATGAGGAGCCGGTTGAGATTCTTGCTACGGACAAGAAGGTATTGCGTGGGAGGTCTATTGAGTTAGTCAAGGTTATGTGGAGACACCGAGGTGTGGAAGAGACTACTTAGGAGAGGAAGGAAGACATGCAAAAACAATTTCCTCTTTAAAATTAAAATGCTGATTTTATAAAGAAATGCCAATAATTACAAAAACGCCATTAATGAGTTTGAAAAGAGGATTTTTAGATTTAGAGTCCTATTCTTTTTCAAAAAAGCAAAACCTAAAAGCTTTAAACTTCTCTCTAAAAGCTCTCCATCAACTTTCCTCTTGGCTCAAAGATTCTTGGTAGAATTTCAAAGGTAAACATCACTTTTACATGAGTTTTTAATTGTTGAATCTTACCTTTTCAAGATTTACGAAAAGTGGGAATTTTGGGTAAAATCCCGTATGGGTCTTTTAGGGCAGTGTTTTGGGGTGTTTATAAAGTTTATTTTGTAGTCATAACATGTTAAAAAGGTTGCTTAATTATAGTAAACCCGAAACTGGAGGTATATGGACCTATGTTGGGTGTTTTTAGATGATTTTGATGTGTTTTGGATGTTTAATTTGATGGGTAATTGCTGGGTTTTGCATAAGAACGAGATTGATGATGTTTTGATGGATGTCGACTTTGTTTTGATTGAATAAATGTGTTGGTTGATGGGCTGTAGCTTTATAGTGGAATTTATGGAAGAATTGGGGAGTAATATATTGTTTTTGGTTGGTGAGAAACAGGGGAAACGAGTTCGGGTACTTTGGGTGCGATACCGGATACTACAGAGGCTTGAGAGCAGTGTTTCGGCTTCCGTTGGACTCAATCGGCAAGTGGAAATGGTCTAGAGTTTAAAATGTTTTCAAGTGGATTCTTGGAGGTTTGGGTGGGGCCTTGAGGGCTAACCTAAACCTAAGTGTAAGTTTGCTAATTCATCTTGTACGTTAAGTGTTGATGCATGTGAATGTTTATGTTGTTGCTTGGATTATGGACTACCATTACTCTTCATTTAATGTTGTTGTGTAGTCGTTGTTGGTGTCGAACCTCATGTGATGGTTGTCGTTACTACGGTGATGTGTAGTCTCACTGGTAGTGACTAGTAGAAGAGTACGTTGATGTGTAGTCCTATCAGAAAACTACTAGTCGAACGGTGATGTGTAGTCCCACCGAGTTTTGGGTTATTCATGTGCATACCTTGTAATGTGATGATTGTGTTTAGTTATGACTTTCCTTAAGTGGTTTTGCTTTTCAACTAAGACTTATGTTCTAAAAACTGCATTGTTGATGTGTTTTTAGAGCTCCGCTCACTTAGCGTTAAGCTTATGCTCTCTTCTTTTGCACAATGCAGATCGTTAGTGGCTTGGGAGGCAAGTGGGCAAGGGAGGAAATTCTCGGAGTTCTCGGGTAGCTCAAAGTATGATTCATGTTTTGTAATAATGCTTAGACAGTGGGAATATTAGGCTTTTGTATGGAGTTGGTGTTCAATCTTCTTAGTTTGGCTTGTTAATCTTTCTAGCATGTTTGGAATGGTGATAATATGTTGAAGCATATTTTGTTATGTCCTTTAACTCTTTTGTTGGATGTTAAGCATGTTGGTTGTTTGTCAGTCATTGCCTAAGTGTTTTGTATTTGAAGGCTTTTAACCATGTCTTTTGAATGCTTAAGTGTTTTGCTTAAAGGCATGTAAACCTTGTTATACAATGTATTTGGTGGATGCTTTATTTCTTTAAGTGAATGGCCTCGTCATGTATGCTTTATGGTTGATCATGTTTGTAGTAGGATGGATTACCTATAGGTTGTGTGTATATTGATGTTTCATGATTCTTGTGGTTTTTGGGATGTTTTGGAACGCTTAGAGATGCAGAAAACTGTCTTTAGGGGCACACAAGTTGCTGGTGTTTCGAAACACGTGAAGTGGTTTCGGAACGAGTGTAGCTCCAAGGATACTCGTATCAGAACACGTTTCGATACGGTTTAACACTGTGAGTGCCCGTTTCGGTACGCGTATCGAAATGATTTGCCACTATGAAGGCTCATTTCGGAACCTGTTCTGGAACGCTTTGCTATTAGAGATCCCCGTACTGGAACAGAGGTGGACCGTATCGGTACAGACTGGTCTGGCTTTTGAACTGGAGCCCGTGTATCGAAACGAGCTAGCCTGTTTCGAAACACAAGCTTGTATTTGGGCTTTTGGCATCTTTAAGGGTTCTTGGATGTCGGGTTTTAGTCCCTTTGGTTGTATGCTTCCTTGTTAAGTTTATATGCATCGTTTATGTATGATCTTGGTTTCGTAAGCATGCAAAAAGGACTAACTTGACACTTGGTAAATTTATGTCACCTTAGGTCTACTTGAATGGTTCTTTATTATTTCCGTTGGCGCTGTCACAATGGACTAAATGATACATTTAGATAAGATAAATAAATGAAAGATTCTAGGGTTGCTAATCGAAGTGGATCCTTAACGAGTTTCAATTTGGTTTTCCCCGTGTAACCTACTCGGACCGGTCAGTCGTCCAGACTGGGATGAGGGGGTTACACCCCCTATACGTTGAAGATGCATATTGCCATTTGAACTTGTCTGCCAACAAGCTCTAGCGCAAACCCTTGTTCACGATTTCTAGTATCCTTATCGGTGACATCATGATTATTTTATTTATTTATTTATTTTAAACTATACAAAAGTATAATAATTTATTTTTATTTTAAATTATTTTTATAATTATTAATAATAAAATATGCCACATCATACTAAAATATTAATAAAATAATTCAGAGTGATCAAAATAGGTCAGAAAGTAAAGTTCAATGAGTAAATTAAGCGTTTTGAAAGTTCAGTGGCCAAAATAGGTCATAGAGCAAAGTTGAGTGATGATTTAAGTATTTTACCCTTTAATTTATTCATGAATTAAACTTATTGTCATTTAACGTCATTTTACTTAATCTACTTTCTAATTTAATAAAGTTAATAATCATGAATTAAATTTATTAAACTAATGTTTTTAAACTTTTAATTAAAACTTAAATATAATAATCATAATTTGTGTATGAAACGAGTTTATTATTTAAGTGACCATATTTCATATTTTCAATAACAAACTAAATTAATAATCCTAAACAAATTTATAGCTTCATCAAATGTAAATCTGTAACTTATTACTTATAAGTCAGGTAAATATCAGATCAGTTCAGTAATAAGTCAGATCATTAGCACGCTGAGTCAATTACAAATCAGGCCCATAACAGGTCGGGTGATATCAATTATTTTCCAAGTTAATCTCGGGTTCGGGTTCATATCAGGTCGAATGCATATCGGGTTCTGTTGTTTCATTATCGAGTTGATTTCGGGTTCAAGTCATTCTCAGGTCGGGTTCATATCCAAAATTTCCAGGTCAAACTCGGGTTTAGGTCAACATCAATTCAGACTCGGATCAATTTCGAATCACCAATCCTTCGGGTCTCAAGTAGTTCTGACTCAAGTCGATTTCAGTCAGTTTTGCAGGCCGAGTTAGCTTTTTACATCCTTATTCACGTTCTCAATAAATTTTTGGAAGAGGTACATGCCACATGGGGGCCAAGGCCATATGGATGGAGTTCAAAGGAGTCATTTCCGCCAAAGTAAACTGTTAAACCCGTGTTTAGGGGTCGGGTGTTAGGAGAGTTAAATCGGGTTCGGGTCGTTGGGCTTGTTTTAAATAAAATGGGCTTGGTTTTAAACTAAAAAGGCCTTGTGTTTTCATTAAGGGCAAAATGGAGATTTTCTAAATAAATGAATTAAGCCAAGTAAAAATAATATTTTGAGAAAAGCTACCATCTTCTTCCTCGTAACCAGAAACCCACGACAAAACCTCTCTTCAACACAAGTTATTGTTCCATCTCATTCATTCACGTTTTCAAGTGTTTTCAGCAAGGTAATTATGTTTTTGACTTCTCCTCTTTGTCCTTAACGTTTCTATGGCTTTAGATTTTCATAAACTCCAATTTTGAAATTCTTAAAGTGCTCAAATTTTAAGTAAAAGGAGGAAACTTTAATGGGTTTTTGATTTGTAAAGTTAATATATGTTATAGTTTTGCCTTTAAGTGTATCATATCTTAAAATGGTGGGGTTTTGTTGAAATCCTGAAATGGGTATTTGTGGGTGTGTTTAAGGATAGAAATCTTGAGTTTTTGGGGTAGTTTTGTGAGGGAAGTTGGGCTAATGGTATGGTTATGCTTGAGGGTTGTTTTGAACGTGTTTAATGATTATTTGGGTGATGAATCTGATGGGTATTTGTTGGGTTGTGTTCAAGTCTAAAAATGAAGATTTTGGGTTAGTTCTTGGCTTGAAAATGTAGTGAAATGGTCTTGAGATTGTAGTTTGATTTGTGGCAGTGATTTTGTGGATGTTTTGATGAGTAATACGCTGTTTTTGGTTGATTAGAAGCAAGGGAAAATGTTGGAGAAGCTTCGGGCTCGATTTCGGGAAACTTGGAGGCTTGATCGACATTCTTGGCTTGTTTTGAGGGTGTTTGGTGAGTGGACTGTTTTCAATGGTTTTAAATTGGTTCAAAGTATGTTGTTGGAGTTTAGATTTCACTTGGTAGGCCAATCTAATGTGGGGATTAAGTTGGTAGCTTAATCTCTTGTTTAACTCTATATATTCCTTGTTAAATGTACATAAATGTGGACTTGTGTGATATGTGTTCGTTTATGCATGTTGCGATATATTTATGTTGCATGATGATGGTTTGTATGTGATGTTGCATGATTTGTGAAATCATGGTGAGTACTCGTTTAGTATGTTGGCACTAGTTATGTTACCGGATATAAATGATTGATCATTAGGATGAGTGTGCACACGGTAATAGTCAAATTCGCGCGTGGCCTTGGTGATATGTAGTCACCAAGGAGGAGTACGATGAAGTAACATTCCACCAAAAAGTGTATATGTGTGTGATGATGAGTGGAATCTCATCCGTAAAAGAAAACAGTGATGTGTGAAATCCCACTGGAAGGTAATATTGTTGTTTGAGTACATTGGGGCGAAAATCCCAACAGAAGTTATCCGCATATCTGAGTAAGCTATATAGTTGGCAGTATACCTTGTTTATGTGTGGTTGATGTGGTAAGATGTCTTGTTACATCCATGATTAGCATAACATGAGGTAAGATGCCATGTTCATGCATTTGTCACGCCCCTAGAGATTCACACCGTCGGGGACGTGCGGCCTTAGACGCTTTGACACTAACTGATCAAACTCTTGCGCCTAAGTAAGCCTTAACCACGCCTTGTGAGTACTCCTGCTCACAACGGCTCGGATAAGCCCTCAAGGCTTTGATGGATGCGGAAGCGCTTTAAGCACTTGGGTGGCTACTCTTAGTCACTTGAGAGGCAATGGAAACACAAAGAGAACTTTAAGAACAACTGAAAGAAAGAACAAGCGAGCAAACTAGAGTAAATGCCTCGGAGTCTTATTACTCTCTCTCAAATGAGAAGATGAATGAAGAATGAAGTTTTTGAGTGATTACAAATGAGGGGATGAGCTCTCTATTTATAGTTGAGCTCACTTCTAACCAATGGTCTAGATCGATTTACACGGATGGCCCAGATTAGCCTGATATCTTTACAAAATACACTATCTAAGGAAACTAAATCAAATCTCTACCTAATTACATCAATTGATAGAGTTCTTTCCTCGAATAGCTGATCACGCTTCATATGGCAAGATTCTCCCACAATCCCATTTGACTTATTGTCTCTTGCCTTTTCTGAAAAGCTGACGTGATCGGGCTCATTAGCATTCTCCAAGTGTTGGGCCATGTCTTGTGAACATGGCAGGTCCGGTGATCCACAATCAACCACTTGGGCGGATTCATACGCCACTGTCCCTCGTTGGGCCAAGTCTGATCTACTTGGCAAGCTCGGTGCTCCGCGCTCATCACCATGGGCGGATTGATGCGCTACTTTCTCGGACTGGGCCAAGTCTTCTGTTTGTCTTGGCAAGCCTAATGTCCCACATGGAACAACTCCGACGGATCCTTGTGCCCTCGTCTTGGCTTGGACCAAGTCTGATGAACTTGGCAAGCCCAATGTCCTGCATAGAACATCTACTCGTGCCATCACCTCGGCATGGGCCAAGTCTAGTTGCCTTGGCAAGTCTGTTGCCTTGTTTCGAACCCCTCCGTCGGATAATCGCGCCACTGTCTCGGTCCAAGAAGTTTGGGCCGTGACATTCTCCCCCACCGAACTTAGCGACGCCCTCGTCGCTCCACTAGAATGATCATGGGCTGGTCCACCTTGGATGCTGCTACTACTCGTTGCCTCGGCTTGGTGTGGTTCCCCCATATGAATTGCTCGCCTCGGCTCTTGTCGCCATCGAACCTCTCGATCTTTTGCCTCATTCGTCACATCACCTTGGCGGCTACCTGCTTGCCAAGTGATGTCGCATGCTATGACGCCATCAGATACATCTCGATCGTATAAGCCTTCTCCTACCCACTTTGAGTTGCCTTGTCTCGGACACTCATGGCCCCGCAGAAAAGTCTTGGGTGTCACCACATTGAACACTGGACGAACTCTCAGATTCGTCAACCCATCTGGTTGGCTCCTTAGAACTCTGAAAGGTCCCTTCCAAGCTTCGTCTCTCCCGAAATGAAAGCTAGGTCTAGCTCGACCTACACTCATCAATGGTGGCAAATCAAACTCAAAACCACAAGAGTTGTGTTTGAGATGTACCTTTCTTTCGGATGTTGCACTTACTCTAAAATGGGTCAGCCCTTTTGTCTCCACGAAGTCTGGCCCCCGTTGTATCGAACCTCCCACCTTGGAGTTCTTTGCGTGCTTCGACCCTTCTGCCACGAAGTCCGTCGCTCTACTATGCATCAGCCCCTTTTTCACAAGGCTCGTTGCTCCTTGTTGCATCAGCCCTTCTGACTTGAAGTTTGGTGCACTCTTCTTGCATCGATCCTTCTTCCTCGAAGATCGGTGCTTTCTCTTGCGTCGATGCTTCTTACCCGAAGCCTTTCGTTTCTCCACCTTGCCCATGGGTGGTGACTCCACGGTCCCAATGTCCCTCAACGGCTTGGCCTTACTTGGCCTCTTTCTGATGTTGGTCTCTGAAGAAGTGCTCGTCACATGAACACCCTCGACTTGTTTTTCCTTCGGCACTTCGATAGTTTTGGCCTCTGAAGGAGTACTCTTCACACGAACACCCTTAGCTTCCTCTACCTTCGGCTCTACTATACTCATGGCCTCTGAAGCAATGTTCTTTTCTCCAAGAACATCCTCGAAAAACTTTCCATTCGACCCTCGGTTCACCTTTGTCACTGTAGCCATGTTCTTCTCACGAACATGTTTGTTGGGCCCTTTTGTTGCCTTCTTGGACATGTTCACTTTCTTTCTGCTCTCGGTCTACCTTGGCCTTGGCAGAACTCATTGAATCAAGTTGTGTAGCCTCGTTCATCTTGGGCTTACTCAACTTCTTGGTTGGCTTGACTCGATCTGGGCATCCTCGCAACTTGTGTGGCCCCTTACAATGGTAGCACTCTAGTTGCTTCCTCGTCATCCTCGACTCGACTGCTTTAACACTCGCTATCTCACCGGGTCTCGATCCTGGGTTGGCTACTTTGACAGATGTAGTCGCACCACGATCTCTCATTGGCTGTCTCATAATAGCGCCAAGATATGCTACTCTCCTTTCTAGCTCATCTTCTTTCTTAATGAGGGCATCAAGGCGATTCTTCTCGGGACAGTCTCTGATCACATGAGATCCGTCGAAAAAGTAACACTTGATCTTTTTGCTCACCTTCTTAGTCAGCACGGGCTTAGTCTCACCAATCCCACTATCACTCGTCGTGGACTTGGGCGTCTCTTTGCTAGTTGACTTGTCTCCCGCAAGCTCACTTCGCAACTTGCCCGCATCATGGGCCTCTGAAAACATCTGGGCGTCACCTTGCTCCAATGCAAGCTTTACCCCCGGTCTAAGTTCCTCTAAGACGGTCTTGAGCACACCCCATTCCCTTGTTGCAACCTTGCAACTAAGTAGCTCTTCCTTGAGCTCACTCATCTCGATCCACAAAGCCTTCACCTCGGCTTCGCAAGCATTACTCCCTTGAATCATCTCCAACTCGTAGAGGACTTGTCGCATCTCGTCCTTGAACTGATCCTCCATGGATTCTATGTTTTTAAGGCGGGACTCGAAAACACCTTGGGTCTCCTTCGCTCCTAGCTCAGATTCCTCAAGTTCAACGATCCTTTTCTCCAACGATGTTGAGACTTTCTACAAGTTCTCTTGAAGGGTATCATCGGTGTGGCACAGCTCACCGTAGAAATTGTTGAGCTTCTCATGAACGATGTCCACGACTTCATCCTTGATAGAGTCCGTGTTCCCAACTACCTTTTTTGCCACTACCCCCAGGTGGTTCACCTGTGAACTAAGTGAGGAAATTCTCTCGTCGAATTCACCAAGAGTACTTCATACCTCGCTCAATGTCAGTCGTCTCCAATAGTCTCCACCACGACACTCTTTGCCTTCATGTGTGGAAGTATCATCTCCTTGTTTCGCTATCTCGATCACCTCTTTGCCACGAACTACTTCGAAGAAAACTCTCACCTATCTTGACTGCAACACCAAGTAGGCTCGAACGCAAGCCCCCTCGACTCGCTCTAATACCACTTGTCACGGGGTCAAAGTCTTGGCGTAGGGATATCTCCCCGTGCAGCACCTCAGGGCTCCTACACGCCCGAGGCTAAGCCTTTTTCATCTCCGATGCTTATTGGTTTCGCCCTCCCATGGGCTCATCAGGGAAGCAGGGAAAGCTCCCGACCAGTGTGGTGCCTAACCAGCACGCCCATCCAAGGACTGGACGACTGTACGACACGTACTACACCCTTATTTCTATCTCACATCCCGCATTAAGCACAACCAGAAAGCATCTTGTGCGGTCCCGCCTATCACGACGAACGGACCGTGACACACTCTTGTAGCGGTTGGCTATGTTGTTACGTTGGTGTTAATGTATGCCTAGTTGATGTTTGTGGATACCATGCTTTGGACCCTGCATTGTTGATATTTGTTTTTGAGCTCCCTCAATAAGCTTTCAAGCTTATGCTCTCATTTCCGACAATGCAGATCATTAGTGTGGAAGTTAGCAAGGAGCAAGGAAGGGGCACCCAAGAGCGTGTGTTACTGCTCAAGTATGGTTTTCTTAAATAATGTAATAGATAGAAATAGGGATGCTATGTGTTGTAGGAGCGTTTGTTAGACACCTATGTTGGCTTTTATGTCATTGATGGATGCTTATGTTTTTGCGTGGAAGGCATGTAAACCTTGTTTTATGTTATGCTCATGTTGATGTATGTTCCTTAATAGTTAAATGTCTCATATGCATGCTCATATGTTTGATCATGCTCTTGGTAGGATATGATGCATCTAGATTGTATGCATGATGGTTGTTTGTGATCTTTGATGTTTGGGGACAAGTTCGGGGATATTTGAGGATGCAGAAACCTGTTTTTGGGACACTTTGTGTGCAGGCGTTTCGAAACGTTTGTGGTGGTTTCGAAATGATTGTAGCTCTAGGGATACTCATATCAGAACGGGAGTGGTGTCGTTTCAATACGATTTGACACTATGAGCTCCCGTTTCGGTACGCGGTTCGATACGGTTTGCCACTGAGAACCCCTATTTCGAAACAAGTTCCGAAACATTATGACATTGTTGACCCCTGTTTCGGAACAATATGAACCGTATCGGAACGGTTTGGTTTGGCTTTTAAATTGGAGCCCGCGTTTCGGAATGGGCAAGCCTGTTGCAAAACGCATGCAAGTAAATTGACTTTTTGGCATCTTCAAAGATTCTCGGATGTTGCGTTTCCGTCCCAAATGTTTGTTTGCTTCCTTGTCGAGTCCTTATGTAACTTTTATGTTTGGTTTGGTTTCGTAAGCATGCAATTGGACTAACATGTCACTTGGTAAATTTAAGTGGCCATTCGTTCTAGTTGGTTTGTTCGTCATCGTTTTCCGCTATCGTCTTTGCACATAGGACTAAATGTAATATTTAGACAAGATAAATAAATGAAAAAAATATGGTTGCTAATTGGACTATCTCTAGTGAAAGTTGTATAAAACATCCTTCATAGGGATATATATAGTTCGGTTCGATTTGGTAAAATTTTTAATAATCCATCGTTTTTGTGTTCAGTTAATTTTGATGATCGATTTTTCCACATGAACTTTAGATTTGGTAAAAAGTTGACCCGGCTTAAAAACCCGATTGAGACCTGCTCGAGTCAAAACTTGATTTGACCCGAGGATTTGATGATCTGAACCCGATCTGTAACCGACTATTGTTATCCGAACCCAAATTTGACATGTTACTGTAGTAACCGAACCTGATCTGCATCCGACTGAAAAAGACCTGAACCCGAATTGGACCTGTTACTGTGGACCTGAAACCCGACCTGCGTCCGACTGAAACGAACCCGAACCCGAAGCCGACCTGGCAAATAACCGAATTTACCCGACTGAATTGACCCGCTATTCAATTTTACCCGACCTGAAATGGACCCGACCTGAAACGGACCCGACTTGAAATAGACCCGACCTGAAATGGACCCGACATATTTTGAACCCGACCTGCTTTAAACCCGACCTGTTGTTGACCTGAACTGATATTAACCCGAAATCTTTGACTTGATGAATTAAAAACTTTTATAAGTTGATATATCATATACATATATAATGTATATACATATACACCTACATATATTGATGTACATGATGTATATGCGTGCATACATATATATATATTAAGTACTAAAGTTGAAAAAAAATATTAAGTAATTGATAATTTATGAACTACAAAAACTTAATGAAGAGTTGTTTTTTATTTTTAAGTTTTCTCAGTAACTTGAATAAAATTTTAGACCTACAAATTATAAAAAATAAATAACAGTTGCATAACCTTAAGTAACAAATTGAAGAATTGTTTTCTTAAGTTATAAGAGATTCAAGAAATGTTTTCTTAACTTAAGTTAAAAATTAGATTAATTTTACTTAAGTAATAACAGATTCAAGAATTGATGTCTTAACTTAAGTCATAAATTAGATTGATCTTACTTAAGTTATAAAAGATTCAAGAATTGTTTTCTTAACTTAAGTTATATTGTTTTCTTAACTTAAGTTATAAACTAGATGATTTTACTTAACTATAAATTAGATTGATCTTACTTAAGTTATAAAAGATTTAAGAATTGGTTTCAACTTAATTGATGTCTTAACTTAAGTTAAAAAAAGACTACCATTATAAGTGCTTGATAGTTATTATTGTCTTATTTGTTATAGTATTATTAGTATTATTATTTACTACTATTGTTGGTACATTATTAGTGCTACTGTTAGTGGTATTATTATTATTATTATTATTATTATTATTATTATTATTATTATTTATGTTATTATTAATTACAGATTGTTATTATTATTATTATTTATGTTGCTATTATTTATTATTATATTTATATTATTATTTATTACTAATATTGTTAGTAATACACAAATAAAAATTACAATAAATAAAGCCCATATATATAACCAAAGTTAATACAAATAAAGGGTCCAATTGTTAAAATCTAAAGTACATACGGTTACATATTCAGCCTAATTTGAGCCCAAACTGAAAAACCCTAATTCCCTTTTTGTATCTATGCACAGCCACATCTCAGCCGTCCGATCCGAGGCAGATCTGATAGTCCAGATCACGCGGTAAAAAGAAACCCTATGAGAGGGGTTGGTTCGATCTCGCGCCGCATCACCACAACCGTCTGATCTGGGATGACCATCAAACGGCACAGACAGCGTATCAGGAAAAAACCCTAGACGGCTCATCTTCCGTTAAGCGCCGCATACCCTCAATTGATAGCACATCACAACCTAACGAGGTAAGGACGGCGATGACGACAGATCAACAAGGGTGGTGATAGCTCATCAGCGGCGCGACAACACGACGAGGAAGGGGCGGCGGCCAAAAGGGCACAACGACAGAATGTCGTGGACTTCACGGAGACGAAGCGATAACGACAGCTCACGAAAAACTTGTTCCAAAAACCTAATGAACATTTCGAATCAAAATTAAACGAAAATAGAGGGATTAACAACCACACAACGCATGAACAAAAAGAAAACTCGCGAGGCTTACCCAAACACGATCAGAGCAAGGAATGAATTGCAAGCACAACCCGAGAGAAGGGTTTTGATTGGAACACGATAGAAAACAAAATGGTGTTCTCGGATCGGCAAACAGACGGCGCTAGGCCGGTGGTTGGAGCACGATCGGAGCAAATAGGAGATTCGAACGACTCCTTGTTGTTTCTTCACTAACGGAGGTCGAGACAGAAAAACTAATGGTCGAGCTTTGCTCGCGACACCACAAGGAAGAGGATGGTGTGTTCGGCATTACACACAGATGCCGCTAGGTCGACGATCGGAGCTTCGCCGAATATTAGGGATTTCAAAATTTAGGGATTTTTAAATTGGGACAAATTTGGGGTGTTACAGTTTTGTTTAAAAGGTTTAGGGTCTAAAGTTTTTATGTTTAGTGTTCTATGGTTTAAGGTTTAGGGTTTATTTTTTTGGTTTAGGGTTCACGGTTTTGACTTTTGATTTTATGTATCAATGTATGAGCCCTAATCCCTTAAATCATAAACCTACACCATACAACCTAAACCCTTAAATCCTAAACATAAACCCATAAACCCTAAACCTTAAACCATAATATATATAAGTATGTGTGTGTGTGTTTGTGTGTGTGTGTGCATCTATCAATGTATGAACCCTAAACCCTTAATGATTTTACCATAAACCCTAAACTATAAGCACTTAAATTCTAAACCTAAACTCAACACCATAAACCCTAAACAATAATGTATATAAATATGTATGTATGTATGTGCATATCAATGTATGAACCCTGAACCTTTAATGAATTTTCCCTTAACCCTTAAACCTAAACCCTAAGCACTTAAATCATAAATCTAAACCATAAACCATAAACTATAAACCCTAAACCATAATGTATATAAGTATGCATGTATGTATCTATCAATGTATGAACCTTAAACTCTTAATGAAATTTCCCCAAACCTTGAACCATAAAACCTTAAATTCTGAACCTAAACCATACACCCTAAACCTTGAACCATAAAACCTTAAATTCTAAACCTAAACCATACACCCTAAAGCCTTAAATTCTAAACCTAAACCATAAACCATAAACCCTAATGTATGTAAGTATGTATGTATGTAC
Organism: Hibiscus tridactylites; assembly: GCA_958450335.1. NCBI lineage: Eukaryota > Viridiplantae > Streptophyta > Magnoliopsida > Malvales > Malvaceae > Hibiscus > Hibiscus tridactylites. The sequence goes on along the minus strand of OY288267.1, from coordinate 34,368,827 downwards.
CTATCAATGTATGAACCCTAAACCCTTAATGATTTTTCCATAAACCCTAAACCATAAGCACTTAAACTATAAACCTAACCCATAAACCCAAAACCATAATGTATGTAAGTATATATATATATATGTACCTGTCAATGTCTGAACCCTAAACCCTTAATAAATTTTCCATAAACCCTAAACTCTAAACCATTACATTCTCAACATAAACCCATAAACCCTAATGTATACAAGTATGTATACATGTATCTATCAATGTATGAACCCTAAACCCTTAATGAATTTTCCATAAACATTAAACCTTAAATCTTAAACTTAAAACACTAAACCTTAAACCCTAAACCTTAAATCCTAAACTTAAAACACTAAACCCTAAACCCTAATGTATGTAAGTATATATGTATATATCAATGTATGAACCCTAAACCATTAATGAATTTTCACTAAACATGAAACCCTAAACCCTAAATCATAAACCCTAATGTACATAAGTATGTATGTATGTACATATCAATGTATAAACCCTAAACCATTAATGAATTTTCTCTAAACCTTAAATACTTTAAATCATAAACCATAAACATTGAATCGTCCAGTGTTTTATAATTTTAATTTAATATTTCCGTTCATTGTAGCCCTTAAATCTTCATTTCTCTTCCAAATTGACCCTACTCATTATTTTTTTAATTCGTCCAATGATTTATAATTTTAATTTGATATTTTCATCATTCTAGACACTAAAACTTTATTTTTATTCCAAATTGACTCACATTTTTTTTAATTTGTCCAATGTTTTATTATTTTAATTTGATATTTTCTTCTTTCTAGTCTCTTAACTTTATTTTAATTCCATATTGACCCCTATAAATATTTTTTAATTCATCATGTTTTATAATTTTAATTTAAAATTTTGTTCATTATAGACCCTTAAACTTTATTTTTATTCTAAATTGACCTCTACTTATTATTATTTTAATTACTCTAATTTTTATACTTTTAATTTGATACTTTTGTTCATTATAGTGCCCAAAACATTATTTTTATTCCAAATTGACCACTTTTCATTGTTTTCTTTTAAATTTGTCTAATGTTTTATAATTTTAATTTGATATTTTTGTTCATTATAATCCGTGAAATTTTATTTTTAATCTAAATTGACCCCTTTTCAGTCCAAATTGACCCGTTTTCATTTTTTAATTACCCCAATGTTTTATAATTTTAATTTGATATGACTTTAAATAATTAACTTCAAATCAATGACGATTGACGATGGCCAACCTAAAGTCTATCGACTACTTATACGGTTGTACCGAACTCAAACTCAATATGAATTCCAATCGCGAAAATACCTCGACCTGAATTACCCGACTTGAAACTACCCGACCTGAAATGCACCCGACCTGAAATGGACCCGACCTGAAACAGACACGGCCTGAAACGGACCCGACCTGAAATGAACCCGACCTGAAGTGTATCCGAACCCGAATTAACCTGTCAATTATCTACTCCGGACCCGACCCGTTTTGACCCAACCTGAAATGGACCCGATCTGAAATGAATCCGACCTGAAATGAACCCGCACCCGACCTGAGTGGAATCAAAACAGAAAAATAACCTGAAATGACTTGTACCCGATTTTACCCGACCTGACAGTACCCGACCTGAAACCATCCGATTACCTGTTTTTACATCCCTATATATGACGCACCCTTTCTCAACATTAAAAACATTGTAGTTTTGATGCTTGAGCTTAGGTTTAGTTTTAATAAACTGTGTCGTTTTACTATTATTATGCTATGTCATTTTTGTATTTTGGGGTTAAAATCTCAGTCAGGTTATGTTTCCAATTTCGAATGAAAGAATTTGTCTGGTCTTTCTCTAAATTTTTTCTGTTTTTGGTCTTTCTTTGCTCTATCTGTTTCTTTATCTCTTGAAATTTCTTCTTCTTTGATTGTGGGTGCTACACTCTAGAGCACGCTTTGAGTTCCATTCTGCATATCCTCTCAGTATCATGTCTGTTGATGTCCAATTACACATAATTATAATTACAAAAATCTAAAAAAAATCAATATATCAATAGATTCAAATAAAATTTGAATTAATTTATTTTTCTTGATAATCTAACACGACTAGAGGTGGTAAACGAGTCATTCGGATTGGGTTCAGTTCGGGTCATTCCGGTTCGGGTCATGTTTGATTTTAATTGTATTCGGTTTTTGTTTTGTTCGGGTCGAATATGGTCTAGTTCGATTTTAATTCGGGTCTATAATGATTCGGGTTGGGTATCAGTCCGGAGTCACATCGATTCGGTTGATTTTTGGGCCGAATATTTTTGGGTTGGTTGATTTCGGGTCGGGTCAAGATCGGTTCAATAGGAGATTGATATGTTTCGGTCGGGTTTTCAGACCGGATCAATTTTTAAACCCATATGGCTTTATAAAGCCAATATATTTGATTTTTAGTGAATTGTGCGACAATTCACTAAAAATCTTTCATTATTTCTTTTAATATATTTTCTTTATTTCAGGTTACTTTCGGTTCGGGTTCATTCAATTTGGTTGAAAAGCAGTTCGAATCCGTTCTGTTCGGTTGAAAAATCGGATCGGGTCTATATCGGTTCAACTAAAAATCGAGTCAATTTCAATTCTATTCGGTTTATTTCGAATTTTAAATTATCATATTTAAGTTGATATCAAATCTCAAATTAAATAAAATCAATTCAGATCTCGGGTCAATTTCCACCTCTAGACACGACAAATTCTTATTTCTTAATACATTACGGAATGCATATTCTGGTGCAAATAATGGATTTTCGTTTCCCCGTGGAAAGCTTAAAAGTTGATATGAGAAAAAGCAATGACATTTTGTTTTGTTCCCCGGTCCCCACAAGGCAAAATGGTTCTATAAGCTTTTTCGTAACAAGGAATCTTTCTATAAAGTGCATGGTGCTATTATTTGAAATATCATCAATAATTGATATTAAACGTGAGTGATTGCTTTGTTTTTATAATCAATTTTCACCCATTTGAAACAATTTTATTAATGTAAACAAACAAATTAGAAAAAGATTTTCCTTTCACGTTGTTATGCATTAGAAATAACAGGAGAAAGTGATGCAACTTGAAATCTATTTTCTTCCGTAAAAGAAAAATCTTCTCAGTTTCATCACAGTAGAAAACTCGGAAGTATTTGGAATTTGATGAATCTAGATAAATTGGTTAAATTGGGCAAATATTGTCCTCAGAAAAAATAATTAGAAATCTAGTGTGGTTTCCATATTATTTTCAAATTTATTGTGATTTCTACCGTGAACATTTTTAAAGGCCAACTGCTTTCAATCCGACCTCATGGATGAATTAAAAAAAATTTAGGGCCAATTACTTGCATTCCAACCTCATGAAAATAAAAAAAAATTGAAAAAAAGTTTGAAGGCGGGTTACTTTCACTCCGACCTCAACAAAAAAAAGGTTTAGGGTCCGGTTGCTTACCATCTGACCTCGTGGGTCTGCCTCTGCCACCACCAGCAATCACGGGAAACTGCACGCCATGAGAAAGCTGCACGCTGAAAAAAATTGCATGCATGAGACAAAGGCTGAAAAAAAAAATGCATGCATGAAACAAGGTCTGAAAAATATGCATGCATGTGACAAAGTCTGAAAAAAATGCTAAAAAGTAAAATGGGGCAGCATTGATTTAGGGGCAGTCACGGGATTGAGGGAAAAAATAATATATTCGATTGGATGGTGAGTTGAATGATTGAGGTTTGAATTTGTAATTGTTAAATAGGGGTTGAAGGTAAGAAATTTTAGAAGGAAGTTTGTGAAGAAACTAGTGAGGAAGTAGAAGGAAGAAGAAGATTTGAGGAAAAAATTGTAAGCTTTTAAGTTTATATATTTTGTTTTGAAAATTACTACGAACATTGATTTAGGGGCAGTCACGGGATTGAGGGAAAAAATAATATATTCGATTGGATGGTGAGTTGAATGATTGAAGTTTGAATTTGTAGTTGTTAAATAGGGGTTGAAGGTAAGAAATTTTAGAAGGAAGTTTGTGAAGAAACTAGTGAGGAAGTAGAAGAAAGAAGAAGATTTGAGGAAAATATTGTAATTTTTTAAGTTTATATATTTTGTTTTTAAATTTAATACAAACATTTGTGGTTATTTTAAAGAAATTTCAAGAAGAAAATAAAAGAAAATTTGAAAAAATTTAGTTTGAATATTTTTGTGCCAATTTGCAAACTAGTAAGTTACAAATTTAGTTCGAATATTTAGTGGTAATTGTTTTCTTACTAATATTTTCTTACTTATCTTCTATGTAGTTTTCTTAAAAGGATGGCCTATTCAAATTATATGTTGAGATTACAAAATCAACATGTCTCTAGCATTGTGGTTGATGATATGATAAATTATTTTTAAAGAAGTTAATTTGAGATTAGTAATATTTTATTTTCTTATTTGTTATTATTAATAAATTTTTTAATTTAATACAGACAACCGAAGAAACTTTTAAACATCACCTAAGCATGGGAGTAATCACCCATACCCCGATATAATTGAATGGTTGCAAGAGGCATGATTCTATCACGCCACATTTATTCGTGGCTACAAGCTGATTGCCAGCTTAATTACCGCGCTAATTGAACGCTAGAGACTAGAGACTCATACGTTTCACATGTCGTGTGGAGAATGTACCGTTACGCTCGAAGACGTGGTGATGCTAATTGGGATGCCGGTAAACGGGAGTCCACTGGTTAAGGAGTCGGAGGAATCATGTGCAAAACTTTGTAGTGATTACCTCAACAAGGTTCTGGCTGGAACCGATGTGAGAGGATCTCGTATTAAATTGAGCTGGTTGAAAAGAGAATTTCAGCTTGGGGGCAATAACACATCGGAAGATATTAGTTGTGCGAGTCGAGCCTATATTTTACAACTCATTGGGGGATACTAATGCCGGATAAGTCCGGCAATCTTGTTCACACACGGTATCTACCATAACTGTCATTGGTTTTAGAAGCTGCTAAGTATAGTTGGGAATCAACAATATTAGCTTTTTTGTACCGTGAGTTGTGCAAGGCTGCTCAATTAAATAGTCATGGTTTGAAGGCAAAGGGTGTTGGTGGATGTATGTTGCTATTGCAAGCTTGGGCATGGGAACGACTTCCATTTTTTACACCGGTTACTCGAAGCATGAGAAATTTTCCTCTTGTTAGTAGGTAATTTTTTTACTTTAATTTGGAAGTTCGAATTTACTCAGTTTTCAAAAAAAATATTATCTAAAAAATAATAAAATGACTATTATTTGGATGTGTATGCAGATGGAATGCGAAAAAAGCTCACACATGGTTATCAAACAACAATTTGAGAGTATTTAGAGCCTCTATTGATTTATCTTGCAAAGATGAGGTATAGAAATTAAGTTACTTTTACATGTTATTATTTATGTAATTAATTTATCCTCTTATTTATATTTACATTTTTTCAGTTTATTTGGAGGCCATATGTTGATGAACGCGTAAATGTACCAGAAGAATTGATGATTAATTCCTATCTCTGGTGTGCGATTACACCGTTGATCCACTTTGCATTTGTGGAATAGCAGTTTGGAGATAGGGTCCTAAGGCAGTTTGGCTTTCATCAACCCATTCCGAGAAATTCATTGTTGCATGACACCAATCATGACACCATACACCTTGTGGAATTTCGCGACAAAGGGCAACATACATGGGAAATAAAGCATTGAAAGTACGTTGAAAGGTGGAACAACAGATGTGAATTGTTGCCACCTCGCTCTTGAATTCAAGCCGATGATTTGGACTCTGATAATTCAGAGTATATGTTATTCTATTGCAATTGTGGGAAGCCATACTTGACTACTGCGGATGAACGAGAACAATGTCGAATATTTTTACAAAAATTTGGTGGTCGCGGTCAATCATCTAATGTTGCAGCGAATGAATCTCACAGTGAATCTGGTACACCATATCTGTATGCTGGTAATTCTAATCCAGCAACAGCAGGGAGCTCTTTTTCTAATCCAGTGGATGACAACTTTTATCATCCATCAATTGGTGGGAGCTCAGATTCCAATCCAGTGGATGCCAGATTCTATTATCAGCAGCCACCCATTTATAATCCATCAATGGGCGGGAGCTCATGTACGAATGATTTTCAGCATTAGCCACCCATGTACTCGAGCTTTGGTGGAAACATGGACTATCAACAACCATCAACTTATCATTCATCAATGGGGGAGCTTGGGTGCGAATGATTCTGAAGCATACGTACCAGATCTTCAACATCAGTCAGCCATGTACCCGAACTTTGGTGGAAATGTGGACTATCAGGGGATCAGAGATTTCATGGCGGTTACGTTGATTAGCAGTCCCACATTGGCACCACGTAATACTGACTATTTGTATACAACGTTGTCTTTTATGCGTCGTGTGATTGATGATGATAATGATGATGACGCCGCCGCCGCCGGCGATGATGATGATGATGCACGCCAAAGACTGCAACGAGAACGACGAGCACCGCAACGTTACATAGATACTACATCTCTCCATGGACAAAAATTGCATAGAAGACGGTAGCTTATGTAACTCTTCTTCTATGTAATACAAATAATTTGTGAATGTTTATTATTATTAATTATTTGAATTTTGTTTGAAATCTTTTTGCAATAATTGAATTATTTTAAAATCTTTACAAAAATAGCGTGATAAATAAATTTAACTTCGAGCATATAATTCATTACCAAAATAAACACCGAACCGAACATGCATTAACTTGTAATGAGGTTTTTTCGAAAACAAAAATCTTGGTTTTTGCATTAACATACATATAGTAAATAATACTAATAAACATACAATAATAATAGCATAGTAAGTAATAATAACGTTAATAATAGATAATAACATTAATAATAATATATGATAAAAATATTGGTGATAATAATAAATTGTGAGAATAGTAATAATAAGTACAACATTAATAATATATATATATATATATATATACCGTTTCTTTTTTTAGTTTTTGCTTTTTATCACAATATATATAATTAAAGCCCATTATTTAAAAAACGGGTTAACACCCTAGACAAAATAGTTGATTACATAACTAACAAATAAACATATGCATCAAATAACGTACTCATAGTCAAATAGAAAATGTTCATTGCAATACAAATATAAAGAAATGAAATTAGTTAAACTAAAAATAGTGAATGAAATTACCGAGGCATTGCCATGTAATTCGGTCGGTTTGGACATTTGTTTTTGGAATGTCCTGTACCCCTACATTGTGTACATTTCTTTGGTTCACCCGGCTCTCTATAATGAAGATCCATACTGGTATGGATGCAAGTAGATTGAGGTCGGCCTTTTAGTTCTCTACGAAGTGCCGGATTCGGTAACCATTCGTCGTGCTCCAGTGGTGGCCAATATTGTGAATTCGTGATCGGTGGGAACTCGCATTTGTAAATATTTATTATCATCTGCAAGTTAAAGCATTCATCCGCAAAGCTGTACTGGTCAACCCATTGAGACATGCATATCGCGGTTGCATGCCTACAAGGATATTGCCATGTCTAAAACTCACCACAATCACACCATCTTTGTCTAAAATCGACTCGAACTATTTGGTGGTGCCCTCCTCTGTTGTTGCGCATGAAATCAACAACATCAAAAATATGTCCATTCAGGTCGAACCTGTGAACAACCATCGATCTTCCCAAATTCACTTTTTTTCCATCTTTTTCACAAGATCTTCAGACCAAAGTTTCCCTTCATTTATCATAGCTTGAATTTATGACCTTTTATCGGACCAAACATTAGCCGACCTATAATACGTCTCTCTCACCAAGCTAGCTATTGGGAGATGACGTGTTCCTTTTTAATACACCATATATGCACTCCACAAGATTGTTTGTCATCTGCCCGTATCGTCGACCTGCATCATACGATTGGGTCCATCTTTCCCTCTCTATACTATTTGCCCACGCCCAAACATCTTCGTTGTACTCCATGCGTAAATTTTCCAACATCCGCTCAAAATTTGGTTGTAATAGTTCGTAGCCTATTCCATAATATATGTTTTTAACATCGACAAAAATCATAACACATAATTAATTAAGTTCGAGAAAAGGAAATTTACATACCCATGTTTAAAATTGTGTTGCGAAGGTGGGGGTTTTTCCATCTTTCAATGGCGTTCTTGCAAATATGGCATACACAGTAGGCGAATATGCGTGCGGTGGTATCCATCCGTTGCCCTGTCGATCAATTGTTGCTAAAATGGTCGTTGCTCTATCAGAAATCAAGCAAACCCCATCTTCTTTGACGACATGCTTACGTAAATTGCTCAAAAAGAATTTCAAAGAGTTCCCCGACTCTTTATCAACAATTGCGAAGGCAATCGGAAAGATAGTTCCGCTACCATCTTGTGTAACGGCAATCAAAGTACATGTTTATATCTTCCGTACAACCACGTACCATCGACTTGGATCATGCGCTTGCAATATGAAAAGCCAACAATGCATGGCTTGAACGCCCAAAATAGTTTGTCGAATATTTTCTTCCCTTGAAGAAGTTCACCTTCTCGGTTGCATGCATAAAATGTTTTGTACTTGATTATGGTCCCCGGAATGAAATACGCCATTGCGTGTAATAAAGGTGGTAGATCATTGTATGACTTCTCGTAATTACCGTACACCATTTCCAACGCCTTATCCCTTGCATACCAACCTTGCCATATTCTATTTGGCATTCAAATTGTTGTTTCACAGTTGCAATAATCGTTGAAACAGTAACCTTAGGATTTGCTTCAACCAATGTCTTCACATGACGAGATATTACACCAGAGTCCAACTTACGGTGATCTTGGTTGATTGAATTTCGTAAGCAAGTGTGTCCACCATTGTACTTTGTAATCTCCCAAGCAATTCTTCTCTGAAGTTTAGACACTCGAATCTTCCAATTACAACATTGTCCATATTTAACACATTTGGCAAACATAGTTCTTGGACTGGATTCTTTAACGGTATAGTCTACATGCTTTTTGATGGAATACTTTTTAATTTCCAATGTAGCTTCTTCCTTGTCTTTAAATTGCATTTGAACTGAGAATTCATCAGAGGAACCCGAACCGATTTGAGGTACGACTGGGTATTCAGGTGCCCTCATCATATCGTAATCTATTAAGTTCATGTGAGCGGGAGGTTCGTACCACGTAATGTCTTCTCCACCTGACGCGAACTCACCACCACCAAAAACAGGCTCATCACCAAGGTCATCACCACTCAAATCGGGATGTCCAGTTTCTTCATCTTCATCTTCACTAGAATCAACAAGCATTTCTCCCCATCGGCCTTGGAGATTTTCAACGTCAATGCCAACACTCGGATCAATTATCGGCTCAACCGTTGGGAACGTCGAAGGTCCGACATATGGATGAAATGCATCTGATGTCCCACTTTTCAACAAAGCAACAAAACTGTCTCCAAACCTATATGGTCGGTCCTCAACCGCACTATCGAAACCCATTTGAGAAGAACTTCCATATACATTTCTGGATGGGCCCGAGTCGTCATATCTCACACGCAACTTAGCATGTAACTCAACACTTCGAATACGTACTGAATCATACTCTACAACCATCAGTCCAACATCTTCATCATATTTAAGAGCTATTGCAGAATATCTGACTGGATCATCAGAGGTCTTCCACCGGCACCGTAAACGAACAATCTTAGCTCATATTTTTCTTTCTATGTCTTGCTTCAGCTCTCGAAGGGAAATGTTCTTTGAAAACTTCATCTTTGTAGTGTTTTCCGAGTCAAATACGACACCAGTATCAGTTTTCATAATTTCTCCACCGTAATGGATAACGGCCACAAGCACGTTACTCATTGTCTCTGCACGTTCAAAATCATGTATATTTTTCAATATAATTACAAAAATAAAAACTATCGTAATGTTATATTATATTTTCACGAATTTTTACCTAAATAACAAAATAAAAATAAACAAACAATATACGTATTCAAAACAAAATGTTAAAATCGACTTACTGAAATTTTTTTCAAAGTTTCTTCCTCCACTTTTTTCTTCTCCTTCTTCACTCAATTTTCTTTAGACTTTGTTAAACTTTTACCTTTAACATCACTTATTTAACACAAAAACACAACACCAAAATAATACAATTTTTTCCCGTTATTTACCCCTACAATCTATTTAATAACCACTCAAAATTCCAATGCAATACCCCTACTGCATGTATGGTCATTCAATATTTTACCACCCTATTCTAATCAATACAAATCTACACTGCATGAATAGTCATTCAATCTCTAAAATAAATCCTACCCCTGCTCCCCTCACTGCACCCCTACAATAAAACCTGCTCCCCTCACTGCACCCCTACAATAAAACCTGCTCCCCGCTCCCCTCATTGCACCCCCTGCATCGGTGCAGTGCTACACAACACCGTGAGGTCGGCTTGCATTCAACCGGCCTTATATATATATATTTCATGAGGCCGACATGCTTTCAAGATGCCTTATATTTTTATTTTTTTATGAGGTCGGAATGCTTTCAATCAGCCCTAATATATATATATTTTTTAATTTTTTATCCCCATGAGGTCGGATTGAAAGAAGTGTGCCCTCACTGTAGAAACAACCACATATTCGAAAATAATCTGAGAACCACCACAGAATTCGAAATAATTTTTTTCAAAACAATATTTTCCCAATTTAGCTAGATAAATTTGTAGAGTTTGAAATATTTTGATGAAATAGACATCCAATTCGTGTTTATGAGATAAAAAAAAGTGAATTAAAAATTTTGGGAGTCCAACGGTCGTTGTCGATGGCAACGACGGTAGGGTGAGCGGCGGCGGGCAGCGAGAAAGATTTAACTAAAATTTAAGGGTTAAACTGATATTTTATCTAAATTTCATTAGTTGAATTGATATTTATCTAAAATTCATGGGTCAAAGTTTGTTTAGGAACGAATATTGGTAAAAAAAATGTTAAATTTGCAATGGCAGATTTAAGAACGAATGTTGGTCGAAAGGATAAATTAATAAAATTTCGGATTATTATCCTATACACACGCGGTGAATTTTTTATTTCCACAAGTATCTTAATTTAGGGTTTCATTTTGGATTTAGAGTTTAGGGTTTTAGTGTAAGAGTTTAAAATTTATGATTCACAGTTAAAATTTAAGGTTTAGGATTAGAATTTAGAGTTTAAGGTTAGGGTTTTAGTTTTAGGATAATGTGGTTAGGGATTTAGGTTTTAACCTATAGACCCTAAATTTTAACCCTAAATCCAAAATACTATCAACAATCTATAAATTCAAAACTATTATACTCAAACCCCTAAATAGAGTCCCTAAACCCTAAAACTAAAGCATTTTGAATAATTACCAATAAAATTTTAGGGTAAATAAAACATAATTAGGTAAAATAATTCAAAAACTTTATTTTTTTTCAAAAGTGCATAACTTAGAGCACCCTCAAAGCCATTGAATTTCTATTTTATAATCAATAATGCATTTCCTCCCAAATAAAATATTACTATAAATTTATGGGTAATTATTCAATACACTTGCGGTGGAAACTAAAAGTCTCTACAAGCGTCTTAGGTTTAGGGTATAGGGATTTAATATAGGGTGTAAGATTTAGGGATTTAGGTGTACGGTTTAGAATTTAGAGATGATGATTAGAATTTAGGGTTTATAAGTTAAAACCTAAATACTCACCATATTACCCTAAAAACTAAACTCTTACCTCTAAACCTTAAATTCTAACCACAATCCCTAAATTTTAAATATCTAGATTATAGACCCCTAAACTCTACACCCTAAACTCTAAAATTAAAGCGCATGTGGAAACTTTTAGTTTCTACCGTCAGTGTATTGAATATAAATCCTAAATTTATATGTTTTGTAATTCAAAGAAACACGAGGCATGTATAAAACAATATATTCCAAATCATGATTAATAATTATGGTAGTTATTCTATGCACAAACGCTTGTGAAAACTTTGTTTACACAATCACCTTAATTTTAAGGTTTAGAAACTCCATTTATGGTCTAGAGTTTAGGGGTTTAAGTGTAGTAGTTTTGAATTTAGGGGTTGTTGATAGAATTTTGGGTTTAAGGTTAAAATTTAAAGTTTATATGTTAAAACCTAAATCACTAACTATATTACCCTAAAATCTAAACTCTAATCCTAACCCCTTATATTTATTCCTAAACCTTAAATTCTAACCATGAACTCTAAATTCTTAATCCATGCACTAAGACTATTAAACTCTAAACATAAGCCGTAAAATTAAGACGTTTGTGGAAACAAAAAATTTCCACCGCAATGAGATAATAATTAAACCACTATAAACTAATCCATGCAATTGAACCGCAAGTTGAAAGACATGAAGAGGGATGAACCGACGAGTCAGGGTGTTGTCGTTATTTTGAGTTTTCAAATTCTCATATATACATATATTTCTTATTGACATTTAATTTCGTATTTTCTAAATTTTCAATATAAATATTCAAAAATTTAATTTTTTGACATAAATTCTTACTTACGTCTCTGTGTATAATTATTAAGGATTAAAAATTTCCATATCAGATATTTTATTCAACAAAAAAAAACTAACGCGGATTGTGTGTTCCGGAGCATGTTCTTCGGTGTATCGCTGCTATAAAACCACCTGATGGAAGATTGGGTGCGGATACACCAGTATGGAGATGGGAGGAAAAATAATTGTTCACCGTGAAATCTGCCTATAAGTTTTTAACTCAAGCTGCATCGACACACAACGTTTCACAGTGGAAAACAGTTTGGAAAGCTCATGTACCGCAACGAGTCCGGGTCTTTCTATGGCTTGCTATGCGCGAAGCTTTGCTAACCAACGCCGAACGCATGAGGCGACATATGTCCGATACGAACAAATGTCAAATTTGTCTAAGTGATGTTGAAGATGTCGACCATATCCTAAGGAAGTGTCTTAAAGCTAAAACTGTTTGGTTACGTTTAGTTCCATTACATGAGCTTCACAATTTCATGTCTGTGAATTTACAGGATTGGATTGTTACTAACATGACCAAACCAAATACTTTTGGATCAAAGGAAATACCGATGGAGCTGTACACCCGGCAACTGGAGCAGCTGCAGTGGGGGGTGTACTGCGCGATGCGGACGACAAGTGGATTTTGGAGTTTCTAAAAGTATTGGCACGTGTTATGTTCTTCTATCAGAGTTATGGGCGATATATGAACTGTTAAATCATGCTTGGGATCTTGGCTATCGACGAATTGAATTGGAATCCGATAGCTTAGAAGCCTTAAGGATTATCAATGGAGAGTCCAATGCTTTGAAACGTCATGCCGTTGTGGATGGAATTCGGTCCTTGATTCAGCGTAATTGGGAAACGGTGTTCCAACATGCTATCGAGATTCAAATGTTATTGCGGATAAATTGGCTCGTATGAGCTGGGGAGCTTCGATCAGTTTGATGACATTTTCAGAACCTCATGCGGAAGTTGCCATGGATCTGCTGCATGAGTCAAATGTAGCTGATTAGCAGTTGTTGCTGTGTTTCAATTTTACCAAAAAAAAAACTAAACTAATTACTAGTTGGTTGACACGATAAATTTTTTTAGGATAAACTAGTTGGGTAACCACTTAACTATTGAGTGTGACATATTTTGATCATCAGACTATACAAATTTAAAATTCGACCATCGAACTATTTAAATGGACTTATTTTGACTATCGGCCGTTAAAATCTAACGGAGATGTGACACGGCAGTTAAAGAAAATTTATATAATTACACATTTGGTCCATGATAGTTACTTATTATATTAATTTGATCCTAATTATAATTTAATTAAAATTAATCATCCAATCAAATAATTGGACATGTCATGACCCGATTGGATAAATTTACTCTATTTTTAATTTATTTTATTAATATTTTCACCATGGTGACACATGTCACTTGTTTGAGTGAAAAATTAATTAATTAAGAACGTTAGAAATCGAACTTGCAACCTATGGGTTAAATTGCAACACTAGCTCTTCAATTTGCTAAAATTTGCTAACTTTGTTTATTAAACTCTGGATTGTTTTTTTGTTCTTTTCTTTCATTCAAAATTCCCCCAAATCCATCTCAGTTTGGGTCATTTTCTTTAGCCACTTCACAGGCACTAAACTCAATCTGAAATTTCGAGTTCATACTTGTACAAGAACATACCTAGATATGTATCTAATACTTTGTATTGAAGTATGACATCAACCAAGATATGTAAGTGGATCGCATCCAAAAGCCATGTCAAGCAGATAGGCAGACCTTGAAGAATCAAATGCATATCTCAATACCAGTATAATAATTTGAATGAAGATTTCGTGAAAAACTTTATTGGAAAAGAAGCCATGGTCCATCCCCCACTCCAACCAAAATAATCGAGACAGGATAATGACTGCTTATTGAATACAATAAGAAAACAATACAATCTTAATCACTATAAATAACACTCCTTTACCTACCAGCACAATGGAATCAACTGTTTCTTGTTCTTGTCGACTGAAAATAACAGGCCCCTCACAACCGAGACTTTGACAACAAAACACATCCTTGACATTTCAACCCAAATTGATTCATCAAATCCAATAAACACTTGTTTTTAGGGGAGAGATTGGGGAAATTTTGAATGAAAGAAAAGAACAAAAAAAAAACACATATTTAAATCCAATTGAAGGGCTTGGCACAACGGTAGGGGTGCTGCAATTGAACCCATAGGTTGCAAGTTTGATTCTCTAACATTTTCATTTAATTAATTTTCACCCAAACATGTGACACGTGTTGCCATCTGATTGGATGAAAAATAGTAATAAAATAAATTAAAAATAGAGTAAATTCACCCAATCGGGTCATGACATGTGTTGTCATCAGATTGGTTGATTAATTTTATTTAATTAAATTAAAATTAGGACCAAATTGATATAATAAGTAACTAAGAGAGACCAAATGTGTAATTATACAATTTTTCTTTAACTACCACGTCACCTCTCTGTTAGATTTTAACGGGCCGGTGATCAAAATATGTCTATTTAAATAGTTGGGTGATCAAATTTTAAACTTTGTAGTTCGGTAGTCAAAATATGTCATCCAAGTAGTTTACTTTTTTATATACAAAGTTAGGGTTTGAAAGCTGGATTGAAAAATATTTTCCCCTTGAAATACATAATCTCAATAAATAGAATATCCAATAGTTACAGTAAAAAACATTATAGTAACTATTTTATAGCAGGCAAGGAGAAGACATGAAATTTTCTAATAAATTATGGGGACGGAGTATGAATTACTAATAAATTATTGGGTTAGTTGTTAGATAGTTTGTTGAATTATTTATTGGTTGATAACTGGCAATGATTGAGGATGAAAGCCATTTATTTGATTTTTAAATAGGAAAAACTTGTTGTGAATAAAATAAAGAAGAACAAGAAGAACAAAGAGATGAGAGGAAGAGGGAGATTTGTATTATTCTCAAAATATAGAATTATCTACAATGCCTTCAATGAATCATCTATTTATAGGCATAAGAAGTACATAATACATTAAATTCTAATTCATAGAGATAATATTCCTAATAATAAATAAATCAAACTCCTTTGATAAAGTTCTAATCATGATAGACATCCACATAGATAAATATTCATAACACTCCCCCTTGGATGTCTATGAAGATAATGTGTCTCGTTAAAACCTTACTAAGATAAAAACCCAGTGGGAAAAAAATTTAGTGAAGGAAAAAGAGTACACACATCTTTGATACGCATAACATGTTGCCTCATTAAAAACCTTACCAGGAAAACCCATTGGGACAAAACCTCGGTTAAGGAAAAAAGAGTGCAACGCGTATTTACTCCCCCTCATGCAAACATCATAGAAGATCTTTGAATCTTCATAATTTAATCTTGAATATCATTTTTCTAAAGATCGTGAGGGATGAAACTTTGGAGTAATATGTTCCATTATGTATCCACTTTCAAACTGAGATATACATCTTGCGTTATCTTCACACAAGATAGCTTTTATCATATCTTGTAAAAGTAAATCCACATATCTTTTGGATATGTTGGGTCAATAGTCTTAGCCAAACACATTTTTTTTGGCTTGCCTCGTGCATAACAATTATTTCTACGACATTTGAGGAGGCATCAACGAATGTTTGAAGATCTAAATGTAATGATCTTTGTATATTCATAGATATTTCTTGACCAACTAATATATAATGCTTCAAGACTAAGAAAAGATATAATTATCTTTATTCACATCCAACAATCTTACAACTATTGGGATACTCAATAGATATGCTCTATTCATATTGAATCTTCTTTAAGATTCTTTCAGCTTATGTCTATTCATAGACAAAAGAAATATATAATAATGCTCGATCTTCAGGTCGAGATAAACTTGATGTCAAGATTCAAGTACTTGTATTGAAAGTACTTCATGAGTTTCCAATTTGAAGCTCTTTAGGAGTTCTAAAATTATCATAATGGATCTTGATCCAAACTCCTTTATAAAATACATAAGGAAATCTGATCATTCTTATAGTATTTTCTCAATTAGTATTCACTAAGGCGATTATACCAAATGCGCCAAAAATATTCATAAGACATGTCTAAATAAATTTCCTCAGAAATTTCCAAATGCTTATAGCATTTTAGATCCTTCAAGGATAAATATGGATCCACAAATAATTAGACGCATGTAAAATTTTCAAAACTGCCAAAGTAATTGCATCCACCATGAAGTAATTAAAACTTTTCATAAATCATAGTTCAAGTCGTATTTACGACTACTTATTTGTGCCTCACTTGCATTACACCTTTAGGTGTTTGGACTGCTTGTCCAAATACTTCTACTTTAGAAGTTCAAAGCGTCTTTCAACATTGGCCAATTCAATATCTATACTTCTGGATAGATTTTATACAAGATCCTCGATTTCTTTCTTTACTTCTATAGAAGTATTTTATGTAAAATTGTTTGTAAAATCGTTGTCGACAACTTTCCAATTTTTCTAGTTCCATTCTCGTAATGACATAACTCATCGAGATCTCTTCAAGATTTCAATCTTTATTCCAGGTACCTGAAACTCTTCAAGAGTTTTATTATTTGTTATGTCTTGGGTCTCTTCAGGAGCACCCGCCTCCAATATATGACCATCTCATATTACTTTCTATTTACGAGAATTTTGATCATTGGAACCATTTCAACTATCATGCTTCAGGCATGATTTACATTCTCTCGCTCTAACATGTAATTTAAACTTAGAGTATTTCAGCTGGTATATGAGACTTAATTACTCTCATTGGGTCAGTAAATATGTCTGGAAATTGACATGTAATAAAATGAATTATCTTATGAACTTCTAGTTCATATACGAGGATCTAGATAATGATAATTCATTTTCCTCTATCCAGCTGATTATTATCTCCCCATGATGTTGAGAAAAATCATGTCATAAATGATTCTCCAATTAATGTTTAAGAATTTAAACATAAAAGGAAACTCGTACTCAATATATATTCTCAACCCTTTTTATTTACCCATTTTGTGCGTTGTGGTGGAGCAATTCATATCGCACATTCAAAAATCATAAAATGGGAAATGTATGGTTTCTGACCAAAAACCAATCATAACGGGGAGTTTATTATAACTCGTTGGCTTGATGCGTATAAGTGTTGCTATATGGAAACACCATATAAATAATAACTCTTTTGTTCTCATAGTTTAGCTATTAAATAGGAGGCATCCAATTGAAATTTTGTTAAACTATATTTTTCATAATCAATAGGCTTTGTAACAACTGATATAGCCTAAAATATAAACCCACTAGCTTTTCAAGACGAATAGTCTAACTGCATAATCTGAATATTTTTAGAATCAATCTCACAAACTTCTGGTTGTAAGTCGATAAAACAATGTAGATGCACCTAATAAAATCATATAAAACTTTCCACATTTGTGGATATATGGGCCCATATTTCGTTCATATATGCAAGACATACAGTCTCAACTTCAATACAAGAACTTTAAGTTCTAATTCTTTTGGTAAGTGGGATCATCTATATCCTTTGAGAACAAACAACACAAGAACTTCAGGTTCTTTTAGTAAGTGGAATTTAATCAATTCCTTTAAGCAACACAAGAACTTCACGTTCTTTAATAAGTGGAATTTAATCCATTCCTTTGAGAATAAGCACCACAAGAACTACAGGTTCTTTTAATACATGTGCATGTAAATCTCAATAATTTCTGCACCATTAATCAGGATGGTCTAACCGATCATGCCAACTATATATATGTGTGTGTATATCTCTGAATTTGTAAACTCCTTGTTTACCATAACATGTAATTCAATCTCACTCGTACATGTCTAGTACGACCATCAAAATTGTTCCTTTAAATAGGAATATATTTAGCTCTTTCGGAGCTTTCAATTAAAATTATCTTTTGGTAGTAATATATAGCTCTTCTAGAGCTTTCAACTGACTTTTTGGCTACCAAAATTTATATCAATATTGGCTTATTTCAAATGCCAATTGATAACATATGTTATCTATAATTCCCAAAGGGATAGTTTGCGAACTCATATTGCTCTCTTTATGACTTTGACGAGTATAACGCACTGTGAATATGGAATAAAGTTCCATTTGACAATAACATATTTGCTCAACCAGAGCCTTTTGTGATATTAGTACTTCCGGATATAGTACTCACATTATTCCCTTGCATTTTAATCGAGAAATGCATAATTGTGCACCTTTCAAAATGTGCTTTGTTTCATTTACTTCAGGTAATGAAAATATGTACTTTGTATAATTCACTTCGAGGAATGAAAAATATAAAATATAGCACATCATATCAAGTCGATTATCTATCAGAGATAAACTTTCAAGTGCTCTTCCGGAGTATTGATATTTTAGTACTTTGAGAAATACTACTCATATTTCCCCTTGCATTTAAATGGGAAAAATATTTCTTATGCTTAAGTACAATATGAGTACTTGCATTATCTGCTAGGCATAAATAGCCACAATTCTAGGCATAAATAGCCACAATTCATTGTATATTTTATTCCGGAAGTAATCATATTCTTCAAATAATAAATTAACATAAAACGTAAATAAATAATATGTGAAATAAATAAACATAAAGCAAACTAACATAAATAAATAATAAATAAAACGAATTAACATTAAAAAAATAAAAAAAAAACAATTATTCCTGTTAGAGGTTATAAGGGAAATAAAATAAATGGTAAATTATTCCCTTCAAGGGTTATGAGAAAATTAACAATATCCAATTGAGTTGGACCAATAACGCCATAATTATTTTCGCCATAAAAAAATTTTTGTTTATATTTTATTTCATTTATCATTCATGATTATGGATAAAGTCCATAATACTTTGGCGTTTGACAAGTACGAAACCAATGGTTTATAACATCACATTGGTAAAAGGATTTCACTTCCTTAGAATGATCTTTATCACTCTTGTCATCCTTTTAACTTCGCTACCAGCGGGTAGAAGTATTCTTAAAAATGACTATATTTTTCATGTGTATATTCATAGCCTCGACCACGACCACAACTTTTAATGTGATTTTTTATTCCTTCCATAATATAATCTCACATTCACTTCAGGGAATGGAGTAGAGCCAGTGGGCCTTTAAAACCTTTTTCACATATCCTTATCACAGAGAACAAAGATTTAATCCTCGTATGCGGCATTGTTAAACCTGTCCACAAGGTCCTTTAAAAACCTCCTTTGAGACCAGTAGCCTCGCAGAACGGGATGTCCAGCCAATTATACTTGGATTATATCGAAATTATGTCTCTAATTGAATAATGATTTACCATGTTTGCATTCACTTCAGGGAATGAAACAGATCCAATAATTGCATGGAATAAACATCATGCTTGCATTCACTTCAGGGAATGCCCCATCATTGATAATTGCATGGAATAAACATCATGCTTGCATTCACTTCAGGGAATGCCCCATCATTGATAATCGCATGGAATAAACATCATGCTTTGCATTCACTTCAAGGAATGCCTCCCATAAAACTTTTTGGATCAAGACGAATTTTCGTAACTTGAAATTGGGAGAAGTCTATGGTCGAGTTTTTCGACGAAGAAGAAATATTGCTTTCAAGCAAATATAGACTTTATAATAATCTTCTTGTAAATCCAAAATCATCATGATTTATCGCACTTTAAAATTGTATTTTAAAAGATAAAAATAAAATAGAGTTTACCGATATTGAATTTCGTCTCAAAGACAGTGATGACGTAGCAAATGAACCAAGGCATCTTCTCATAATCTTTTTTACACCATGTCTCTTTCCAACTCATTTGAATACATGTAAAACTCAAAACACGGTTAAAAGCATCGACTTTTATCAATAGAATAAAAAAATTTATTTGAGACTAGATCAAAAAGTATAAAAGTAGTCATAGATCAAGTTGAATAAACATAACTATAATTGATGTGATCAAATTATAAACAACCATAGTTAAAATCAAGCGACATTTTGATGAATATATAAACACATCAAAGTAACGTATTCCTTTTGCCTTTGATTCACATACAAAGTAATTGATACAAATAATAAAGTTGTTTTATATCTCGAATTTATTCATAAAAATTACCATAATAATAATAATAATAATGATAAAACAAATATATAACAATCACATGACAACACAATCCTTGAATTGAATCAATTATAAATTAGAATGGAATAATAAAAACTTTGAATAAAACTAATATACTGTGTAATAAAATGTTTCAACTTGTGCGCCCAATAGCATTTAGCCGAAATCCTTGAGGGCTTTAATTTGGTTTGCTTTATCAATCCATCTAATGAAGTACGACGATAATTTTAATTTTCGTTAATTCAAGAGTTACTTCAAGTATGAATAAAATAATAATAAATTAAAATAATAACCAAATAATAGATATGAATATACTAACTTTTGGAGAATGATAAATCAATCATTATATTAGTATATAAATAAGTAAAACATACCATACTTTCCAAGGTAAGCTGAATATATGATAGATGTAGTCACCAATATCAAATTGAAATTCTTTTCGAGAACCACCAACAATAATCACAGTAATTGAGCGAGCGAGATCGTGCTGATAACGTGTTGTGAATAAAATAAAGAAGAACAAGAAGAACAAAGAGATGAGAGGAAGAGGGAGATTTGTATTATTCTCAAAATATAGAATTATCTACAATGCCTTCAATGAATCATCTATTTATAGGCATAAGAAGTACATAATACATTAAATTCTAATTCATAGAGATAATATTCCTAATAATAAATAAATCAAACTCCTTTGATAAAGTTCTAATCATGATAGACATCCACATAGATAAATATTCATAACAAAACTATATTTTTTGGATGGTGGACTTCATTTAAGATTTATATAATAATAATAATAATAATAATAATAATAATAATAATAACAACATGAAATATGAGATTAGGAGAAATTATTTAGTCATTTGTTGTGAAAAATCAACAATACATAAGCAAAATATTGAGTTTTGGGTGTGACAGAAAGAAAAATGGGTTCTCTGGAAGAACCATGTCTATTGGAGACAGGGGCGGAACTAGAAATTTATAAAGGGGGGACCAAAATGAAATTAAAAAAAACTAAAATTTTATAAAGGGGACCAAAATGAATTAAAAATTTTGAGGGGGGCCAAACTAAAATTTTACAAATTTTAAAGGGACTATAGAGGTAATTTTACCTTTTTTCTAAAAAAATCTATCTTATTTCTAATGAAAAAAAAAATTGGGGGGGGGGGGGACCAAACCCCTTTAAACCCCCCCTATGGTTCGCCCCTGATTGGAGAATGTAAATTCCAAATGTTCCGGCAAGGAGAGTCGCCACGGAAAGACTGCAATCAACATGTGATCCTCGTTATTGCGGAAAAAGTCGGACCTGCCGGTTGTTTCCGGGTCCGATGTCCGATGCTCAGGCATTTCTTGGCCAACATTTTAAGGACTAAACTCTCGGTTGTCTTTCCTGTTATTCCACTTGCCTTTGTTGCTCAGTACTATGGATTTGGAAGAGTGAGTTCGTATTCTCATCGTTTCCGGCATGTTCTAAGTTGTTGTTGTTGTTGATAAAAGTATGATCGAAGAACACTAACGACTTCGATTATCGAATCTTGATCTGTTTTAAACAATATTTGTTGTTGTTTCTCAATGAAAGAATTGATAATGTTTAGGGTAAACTACATAAATAGTCCCCCGACTATGCTCCAATTATCTTTTGCATCATCTGACTATCAGAAGTTACAAACTGGTCCCTGACTTAAAAAATAACAAATTGATCCAGTGCCGTTAAAAATTTAACGGCTGGTGATGTGTGGCAGTTAACAAAAATTGGCATAATAACACATTTAGTCCTCAACTTTTACACTTTGTTTAACTTTGCCCTAATTCTAAAAAAATGACCCTTAACATTTCAAAATTCTATCAATTTAATCCATTTTTTCTCTCCACACAATCCTAAACAAGAAGACCCCTATAAAAGAAGCCTAAGAAAATTTGAGAATTCTGTGTCTGAAATGGTGGTAACATGTCTCCATAACCCTTGTTTCAAACCCTTCATTCCATTCCCTTCTCAAAACCCCAACTTTCCCCCTTTTAAATTTCTCTCTACTTCCCTAAAACCCCCGACTTTGCTAAACCCATTATCTCTTTACGAGTCAAAGCTAAACCTCCCGTTCTTTCTGATGAAAGGCCACTGGATGATTCTTCTTCTAACAAAGAGGTAAATCTTTGGGTCCCTTTCCCCCTCTTCAATTTCATCTTTTTTTTGAGAAAAAATGGGTATAATTAGATAGATTTTCCATTGTAGAAAAAGCCAGTCAATTTTACATTTTTTTTCTTGTAAAACCCGGAAGAAGGGCTTATTTTGAACTTAGTTCTTTCTCCTTGTAAAACTCTGGAAAAATGGTTTTATTTGAACTCAATTTCTTGGGTTTTCTTTGTGTGTGTTTTGAACATAGATTCATGGGTTTTGTTTGGATGATGTAGAAACTTGGAGTGGTGGTGAAGCCATTGGAGAAGCCAAGGGTAGTATTGAAGTTCATATGGATGGAAAAAGACATAGGGATAGGCCTTGATCAAGTGATACTAGGGCATGGTTCTATCCCATTGAGTCCATATTACTTTTGGCCTAGGAAAGATGCTTGGGAACATCTCAAGGTTTTGCTAGAAAGCAAGCCATGGATATCTCACATGCAAAGGGTTCACCTTCTCAATCAAGCTACAAACATTATCAATTTGTGGCAGACAAGTGGTGGTAATTTATCCTAAATGTTTCCATTCACAAAGTTTTGTTGCAATTACATTCCATGTTTGCTAAATTGAGCTGAATCTAATATGGGTGACTTGCTGTTCTTGTGGTAGCCTTTTTTGTGTAAGTCAATGTTTGATTAAAGATTCCTATTTACATACATATGTGTGTGTCTGAACCTCTTATTGTAAGCATGAATCAATGTTCTTGTGATAGCTTTTTGTATGAATCAGTGTGTAAATTAGCGTATGAATGTTCTTCAATCAAACACCAATTCACACAAAAAGCATATCACAACTCACAAGAACATTAATACTTGCAATTAGAGATTCATTTCTGGGTTTCTTTCTTATGAAACTTCCCATTAATAAAATACCATAACTATAGACATCACTTTTTTTACAGAAACAATTCAGTATTCTGCATTATAAATGTTGAGGGATTGCTACTACATCTCTACATTTTAACAATAAAATTGAATAATGATCATTTTGAAATGGATTAAATTGATAGAATTTTGAAATGTTAAGGGTCATTTTTTAGAATTAGGGCAAAGTTAAACAAAGTGTAAAAGTTGAAGACTAAATGTGTTATTATGCCAATTTTTGTTAACTGCCACGCCACCAGCCGTTAAATTTTTAACGGCACTGGATCAATTTGTTATTTTTTTAAGTCAGGGGACCAGTTTGTAACTTCTGATAGTCGGGGGATGCAAAAGATAATTGAAGCATAGTCGGGGGACTATTCATGTAGTTTACCCTAATGTTTAATGACAATTTTCCTGTAAAACAGTCCTGGGTTTTTGCATTAAGTTTACTTGGAGTTTCTGCATTGGCTGAACGAATCAGCTTTCTGACCGAGTAAGCCAGATTTTATATGTACTTGTGCTTGATCTTGGCAGATATAATTTGTTCATGTTTGTTTTCTTTTCCTTTCTGTATTCTGCAGGCATATTGCTTTTTATATCGGCCCAACAGGTAAATTAACAATAGGGTAAACTACATTGGTGGTCATACAACTATTATTATTTTCTTGTTTTGGTCCCTCAACTAATTTTTTCGTCAAAATCGTCCCTTTCGTTAGATACTTTTTCTGTTTTGGTCCCCCACCGTTAAAACTAACGAAACTTCTGACGTGTATTTTTTAAAATATTTTTAAATATTATTTTATTATTTTCTCTCTCCTCCTTATATTATTTTTAAAGTTTTTATTTGAGCCAATGTGATGGTGACACGTGTCACCACCACAACAAATAAATAAAATTAGATTTCTTTAAGGAGGGAGCGCTGGGATCCGAACTCGTGCCCCTAAGAGAAGAAAAAAATGTGTTTAGCCACTAGGCTAAGCATTATATATTGATTTGTTTTACCACATATTAATGTTAAATTAAAGAAACAAACCCCAAAAAAATATATTAAATACTATTAAAAAATATTAAAAAAATACACGTTAACAATTTCATTAGTTTTTAACGGTGGTGGACTAAAACAAGAAAAATATCTAACAGAATGGATAGTTTTGACGAAAAAATTAGTTGGAGGACCAAAACAGGAAAACGGTGATAGTTGGGCGACCATCAGTGTAGTTTACCCTTAACAATATTGTATTACAGATTCAGATCATTTTATTTTGTAGCCACTTCATGTTGTGGTTATTTATTTGGATCGTTTCAGGTCTGAGTTTAGTTCAGGCTGAACGAATTTGGGTTGTTAACTTTCGAGTAAACAAATAGTCCTCCGACTATAAGATGTTTTTTATTGAGTTCCTCGACTATGAAAAGTTATAAAATGGTCCTTTGGAAAGTAACAAATTATCTGGTGTCATTAAAAATTTAATGGCTGATGACGTGACAATTCACAAAAGTTGGCATAATAACTCATTTATCTTACATATTTACACATTCAATCAATTTAGTCATATTTCGAAAAAAATATTAATAAATCAGAGAGAAAATGGGCGTCTGGCAAGGTGCTGGTGCGTAGGACCGGGATTGCTGGAGCGTGTGAACGAGGAGCGGGACAAGCGTCGAAGGGTGTGGGTGGGTCGGACAAGCGAGGGGGTAGGATAGAAGGGTCGTCGGAGCAGGGAGGCGATGACGGAGTGGAAGGTTAAATAAAAAGTGTTAAATTGATAGAATGAGTAAATAAAGAGGATTAGATTTATTGAATTTTTTTTTGAATTAAGACTAAATTGATTAAATGTATAGATATGAAGGACTAAATATGTTATTATACTAATTTTTGTTAACTGCCACAAGTTGGTAGAACATTTTGTAACTTTTTATAACAAGTGGGCTCAATAAAAAAACGTTGTATAGTCCGGGAACTATTTATGTAGCTTACCCTAACTTCTTACGATGAAATTGAACTGGACTAGATTCGATTTCAGATTGACGGAGTCAAACTTTTAAGTTGAATAAGAAATGAACAGAGTCATATCCAACTTCTTATGAAGTACAAATTTTAATATTGCAGTGGGAGGATTGGTGAATGCAACCAGTGGCAATGCACCTGAGTTGATCATAGCAATTTTTGCACTAAGGCAAAATAAACTAGATATGGTCAAGTATTCCCTGCTGGGTTCAGTCCTATCAAACATGCTTTTGGTTCTTAGGACCTCTCTCTTTTTTGTGGCGGAATTGCCAATCTCAGAAAGGGACAGAGATTCAATAGAGTAAGTTACTCGAAACACAAACACCGATATGGCTCGATCGAGAGTCGAGATTCAATAGAGTCGATGCTGGGTTCTTAGGACCTCTCTCTTTTTTGTGGCGGAATTGATATTGTAGTGTACACTTTAGCTGATAAGTCCATTGAACAGGAACAAGAAGATGAGGAAGATGCAGAATCAGAAGAACCATCAGTTATCAGATTTTGGAGTGCGATAATATGGTTCGTTGGACTCACTACTCTCGTCTCTCTATTGTCCGAATATCTTGTTGAAACAATTGAGGTAATCATAGTAAGCTATATGTTTGTATGCATGTATGTATGTACTATGTGCTCATGTTGCTCGGACTCTTCATTTTTTCTTAAATCCCAGGATGCCTCGAATTCATGGGGGATTTCCGTTAGCTTCAACAGCATGATTTTGCTACCCGTTGTGGGAAATGCACGGGAACATGCAGGAGCAATCATTTTTGCATTTAAAGACAAACTGGTAAACGAGCCTGAGTTTTCCTCCTTTAGTTTTAGGCATTCAGCAGATCAAACAATATGTTGACGGATACTTTGAAACTGTTAAACAAATGCAGGATATTTCTTTTGGTATTGCATTAGCATCTGCAGCTCAAATTTCCATGCTCGTGGTACGAACTCGCAATTTCAAAATTCGAACTTCCATTCGCAATTTCAAGCTTTTGGAACTTTAAAGTTTTTAAGAACATCATGCTTTCAAGTCCCGCTCTGCGTGGTTGCTGCTTGGATTATGGGGATTAATATGGACCTTAATTTCAATCTCCTTGAAACCGGATCTCTCGCCGTATCGATTGTTGCAGTTGCCTTCGCCTTACAGGTAAAAACAACCACTATGTTCATTCATTCATAATTGACATAGATTGAGTGAAAATGTTGCAGGATAGTAATTCTTGTTGGATTAAAATCCGCAATTGTGGGCACATATGTAAAATGTATGTTGCTATTATAAAGTATGGCACAAAATAAAGTGACCAATTAAGTTAAGTGTGTCATAGGTATTAAAATGTCATAGAAATAAAAGTGTAGATACCGTAAGATATATTTATAATTTAATGAGGGGCAGAGTTATAAATATTTAATAGTTGATTTGATAAATCAACTATATAAAGAGGTAGTGGTCCCCAAGAAATAGGTTAACTTGTTTTTCTCTCCTTCCCCGTCAGAGAGTTTTACGTCAAGAGATAACCTATCTTCTTGGAAGATCAATACCAAAGTTTTGGGATTTCCACATCAAGATTCAAGATTTTCAATCTATCAATAAATTCAGGTACGCTTCCGCACACGGTTTATTCAGTTTATTGTTCTTGATGATTTGACATAATAAATCATGGGGTTTAAATTTCATATTAATTTATGATTTGGTTCTAACAAGTGGCATCAGAGCCTCGTCGTGTAACACCCGGGTTTAGGGGTTAGGTGAAAATAATATTTTAATATTATTTTAGGCTCGGTTTTATAATTAAAATGATTCTTTTAAAATTTCGGGTTTCAAAATAAACATTGAAGTAGGACCAAATTGATTTAATTTCAATAGTGAAGAGCCATTCTAAAAACAAGGGGATAGCCATTCATTAATGGCCTTTTTGTAATTTACCCCTTTTCTAATTTAAATCCCCTTTATACCATAAAACACCCATTTCTCCTATTCACTCTCTTCTTCACTAACGGGAAAGGGAAGAGCTCTTCACCAAGCCACTATTCCATCCCATTTCTCACTCATTTCAACCCCAAATTGGAAGGTAATTGCATTTTTTACTTCCCCTCATCTTCCTCTCCATAAAAGTACTCTTTATTTTCATTTCCATGAAAGTTTTAGAAAATGTCATTTTGGAAAGTTTGGATTAAAGATGAAAGCTTTGTGTTGTAAAACCAAATATTTTGATTTAATATGCTTAGATATGGTATGTAGAGGTCCTATGGTATATTATATACGAATTTCAAGTGATTTTAGGAAATTTTCGGAATTGGGTTTTAAGAGGGTTTTTGGAGGGTTTTAAAGTGGGTATTGGGGTTGTTTAATGTTGGATTTTTTGGGGGCTGTTAGTAGTATGATATATGAGGGTCACTTTGGGTGTATTTGATGGTTGTTTGGATGCTTGAAATGGAAGATTTCAGTGGGTTTTAGGGGCAGCTCGAAAATTCTGTTTTGGACTTGTTTTGGGTGTTGAATGCTTGCAAATGTTGATCCGGGTTAGTTCCGATGATGAGATATTTATTGTGAATGTTTTGTTTGAGATTGAGATTGATTAGAATCGAGTTTGGGCATCGGTGAAGCATCAGAAGTGAATCCGGGAAGTTGAAGGTGGTTGCTTGCTTGGTCTTTGAGCTTGGAAGCTTAGGTGAGTGGTTAATTGATTTAAATGGTTTTAAAATGGTTGGTTCGAGTATATGGACTAGGATGGGCTTGGTAGACCCACCTAGAGTTAGGATTAGGGTGGTAATCTAATCCTAAGCTTGATCTAGAGCCTTTGGATGAACTCATTATATGGTTGTGTATGTCTCGTATGAAATGTGGTATGAATGCTTGTGTATATTGTATTATACATGTGAGATGAGATATGACTTGTGATGCTTGAGACATGCATGATGATGGTTGTTGGTGAGTACGTGCTAAGCACGGAATTGATTGAAATGAGTAATGTGAAATGAGTAAATGTTGGCACTAGTATACTTGAATACAAATGATCGATCATTAGGATGTTAGTGTGTACACATGAGTCAAAAGTCGCGCGTGGCCTTGGTGGCGTTGAGTCACCAAGGAGGAGTACGGGTTCGCCCGGAAATTGTATTTAAATGTAGTCGGTGATGAGTGGAATCCCATCGACGGGGCGTGAGGATGAGTGGAATCCCCTCTGCGAGACCGGTGATGAGTGTAATTCCACCGTGAGGTAATGTGGTTGTTGGATGTGAGTTCTAACGAGTTTATCCGCGTATTCGGGTCATAGCTAGGTGCCAATGTTGGTTGATAAATGTATCAATGTGTTGAGATTAATGATCCTTATTTGGAGGTTTAATGTGACTACTTGTGTTGAGGATTTAGAGCTTGTTGATCATGACATTTACTTGTATATTGCTCATGCATCTCATCTTGTGGCTCTTGTGGATCCTTGGTATATTTGTGTAATGCCTTGGCTAGATCGTGCTCGGACCCTGCAATGTTGAGGTTTGTT
The DNA here is from genome assembly GCA_958450335.1 of Hibiscus tridactylites. Lineage (NCBI taxonomy): Eukaryota > Viridiplantae > Streptophyta > Magnoliopsida > Malvales > Malvaceae > Hibiscus > Hibiscus tridactylites. Next base: position 34,339,545 of record OY288267.1, on the reverse strand, counting down.
TTTAGAGCTTACCCTCACTAAGCATCATTGCTTACGCTCTCTTGTTCAACATTGCAGATCCTTAGTTCGCGGGTTGCTCGAGCAAGTGGAGGGCCTCCAAGTGTGGTTGTTGACTTGAGTTCATCAAGTATGACTTTTAAATGTTGAACGTGTAATAGTCTAAGCAATGGGACATGTGTTGTTTTGATGGCTATGTTGTGGTTGATGTTGCTTGGGATTTATGCCTTGCTTGATATTTTCTTGCATGTTACTATTTTGAAGTTGTCTAAGTGTTGACCTTTGAATGCTTAACTCCTTAAATGATGTTGTATGAATGCATGCCTTGTGATGTCTTGCTTTAGTGTTTAGACTCGTCTAAATCTTGTTAAAGCATGCTAGTATTGTTGGGTTATCTTAAGTTTAATTGTTATGGTGTTGTAGGGTGTTTTGGTGGTGTTTTGGGTCACCCTTGTGCCTTAAAACAGCCAAAACGAGTCTGCAGGCAGGGGGCGTTTCGGAACGGGTCACCCTGTTCCGATACGGTCCCTTTGCAAATGGCCTGCCGTTTCGAAACAGATAGGGGTCGTTTCGGAACAATTTTGCTACTGGAATTCTGAGAAATTGACGAGATAAAGGCGTTCCGAAACGGGGCTCTGAGGTTTCGAAACGGTCAAATCTCGTTGACCACGAGAAATTGACCGTCAGGGTCATTTCGATACGGGTCACCCCTGTTTCGAAACGGTCACCCTATGGTTGACCCTGGCCTGTTGACTAAGTCAAGGCGTTTCGGAACACCCTAAGGGCGTTTCGAAACGGCCTGCTGTAAAGGACTAAAATGAGCTGTTTAATGTTTTGGTTGGTCGGAGTATGTTGCATTGTTTGTATTTTCCGCTATTGTGTCCTACATAGGATTTAATTATGCCTATAGACAAGATAAATAAAAAGGAAATTTTCTGGGTCGTTAACCGAGGGGAAGCCTTAACGGGTTTCACTTCGGTTTTCCCCGTGTGGCCCACTCGGATCGGTCATCCGACCAGACCGGGACGAGGGGGTTACACTTGTTGGTATCAGAGCCTAAGGTTACCGAGACCTTGGGCAGGTAAGTGAAGTAAGTTCAAGTTTTTGATTAATATACACGGTGTTTGCTTGCCTTGAGAGAATGTTTGCTTTTTTGACAAGTATGATTGACTGTTTATTCAAAAGTATGTGTGTGTGAGTCCCATTGCTACTATTACATTGGAAAAAAATGATTTTAAGTGAGGGAACATACTTGAACACTTGGAAGCCTTGCCTTGCTAACCCAGCTTGTATGTTTTGTTGTTGTGGTTGTAGTTGATATCTGTGAGAGTGATGTCTAGACCGAGAGGTAGACCGAGAGTGGTTCATCAGGAACCACGGGTTGCGGCTCCTGTTGAGCCGGCAGTTGGTGTGGAGGCTCACCTAGAAGGACCGGTGGCCGCGGGAGTTGGCGCTCCTCCACCACCTCCACCACCACCACCACCTCTTCCACCTGGAGTTGGGGGCGAGGATGGAGCCGGAGGAAATGGACCACAAGGTGGCCAAGGTGGCCAAGGTCCAGCTGGAATAGACATGACTCCGCTAGTGCAAGCGATAGCGGGAGCATTTCAGGCCGCAGTTGCGGGAACTCAGGCTGCAGCTCAGCCTAGGTGTGACGATACTAGTCTACCTTTGGAGAGGCTCCGTAGCTTGGGAGCCGAGGAGTTTAGAGGATCTACTCCGGAGAGGTCGGAGTTATGGTTGGAGAAGACAGTTCGTATCTTGGCTCAGATGGGTTGTGCGGGCGCACGTAGATTGGGTTGCGTGATCTCGTTGCTTCAGGGCGATGCTTACACCTGGTGGGTCACCATTACTACCGGGGTTCTAGAGACAGAGATTGATTGGGATTTCTTTGAGTCCGCTTTCAGGAAGAGGTACTTGGGACTGAGGTACTTAGATGAGAAGAAGCGAGAATTCATGGCTCTTACTCAGGGAGATGCTTCTGTGACCGACTATGAGATCCGCTTTGTTCGCTTGAGTCAGTATGCCCCAGAGTTGGTTCCTACTGAAGTGGAACGCTGTAACTGATTCCGCTACGGATTGAATGAAGAGGTTAAGAGGTATACGCTAGCTTCTGACTACTCAGACTTTGATGTATTGGTCACGAGGGCCAAGGATTTGGAGCATAGTTTGGGTTCGGCCAAACGATCTGGTGGTTCTAGTTCTGGCAAGAGGCATAACCACTTTGATGGTAGAGATGCTAAGAGGCACAGAGGTGGCGGACATCAGTTTGATCATAGACGTGGCGGTGGCCACCATGGTAGGGGCCATCAGGGCCATAGAGGAGGAGGGCGTTTGCCCGAGTGTACCCGTTGTGGGAGACAGCATGGTGGTGAGTGTTGGGGTAACTTCCATGCTTGTTGGAACTGTGGTTCGAGGGACCACTTTAGGAGGGATTGTCAGCATCAGGCGGCTCAGGCACCGAACATTGCTCAGGCTCCTGCGAGAGCGAATGATTTTCAGAGAGGCTGTGGGCGCGGTCGTGGCTACTTCCAGCCTAGGGCTGATGCACCTAGGGTAGATGCTCAGAGGAACCTTGCTCATGTTGTGGCTGTGCAGCCCGAGGCGGGAGGACCAGCGAGAGTTTATGCTCAGAGAGAGGCCGGGAACGACACCGATGTGATAGTAGGTAATTTCGAGTTACAGTCTATGTCTTTGCTTTCTTTAGTTGATTCGGGTTCTACGCATTCCTACATTTTGAGTGAGCATGCACAGAAGTTAGATATCCCTGTTGAGATCTTAGACGTAGGTATGCATGTTACTAGTTCTTTTGGTGAGACAGTTGTGGTTAGACGTATGTATAGGAGATGTCCACTGAAGATTCAGGGTCATGTGTTCTCAGTTGATATGATGGAACTCCCTTTCTACTGTTTTGATATTATTCTGGGTATGGATTGGTTGGTTGAGCATCGGGCTAGTGTGGATTTTGAGACAAAGAGAATTTCTTTGAAGTTTTCTGATGATTACGAGGTAGTAGTAGTGGGCGAGAACATTAAGTTCTTGTCTAATGTGGTGTCAGCTTTAGAGGCTCATAGGTTGATGGACTCTGGATGTGGGGCTTATTTAGCTTATGTTATGAATCCGGATATGAGTAAAGCTAGACCGAAAGATATCAGAACAGTGTGTGACTTTCCAGATGTGTTTCCCAAAGAGTTATTGGGTTTGCCTCCTGACAGAGATGTAGAGTTTGTGATTGAGACAGTCTCAGGGTCTAATCCAGTTTCGATAGCTCCGTATCGTATGGCTCCGAAAGAGTTGAAAGAATTGAAGAGTCAGTTGCAAGAGTTATTAGACTGTGGTTTCATTAGGCCTAGTAGTTCTCCGTGGGGTGCTCCCGTGTTGTTTGTGAAAAAGAAAGATGGTAGCATGCGCATGTGTATTGACTATAGGCAGTTGAATCAGTTGACTGTGAAGAACAAGTATCCGTTGCCTCGTATAGATGATTTGTTTGATCAGTTGAGAGGTGCTTCAGTATTCTCGAAGATAGATTTGAGATCCGCGTATTATCAGTTGAAGGTAAAGGAGGGTGATGTTCCGAAGACAGCTTTTAGGACTAGATATGGTCACTAAGAGTTTCTTGTGATGCCATTTGGGCTCACGAATGCACCAGCAGCATTTATGGATATGATGAACAGAATTTTTAGAGACTACCTAGACCGGTTCGTAGTTGTCTTCATTGATGACATACTTGTGTACTCGAAGACAGAAGAAGAGCATGATGAGCACTTGAGATTTGTTTTACAGAGATTGTTGAGCAACCAGTTGTATGCGAAGCTTAGTAAATGTGAGTTCTGGATTCAAGAGTTTGTATTTCTGGGCCATGTTGTTTCGGCCGAAGGCATCCGAGTTGATCCATCAAAGATTAAGGTTATTGTTGAGTGGAAACAACCTAAGTCCGTGACCGAGATTAGGAGTTTCCTAGGATTAGCCGGTTACTATAGGAGATTTGTTGATGGGTTCTCTAGGGTAGCTGCTCCTTTGACTAAATTGTTGCAAAAGGGAGTCAAGTTTGAATGGTCAGATGCAAGACAGAAGGCCTTTGAGAAATTGAAAGAAGCTTTGACGAATGCTCCAGTGTTAGTGCAACCTGTTTCGGGTAAGGAGTTTGTGATCTATAGTGATGCTTCCTACGTAGGCTTAGGATGTGTTTTGATGCAAGAAAGGAGAGTTGTTGCTTATGCTTCTAGACAGTTGAAGATTCATGAGAAGAACTACCCTACTCATGATATAGAACTAGCCGCAGTTGTGTTTGCATTGAAGATTTGGTGTCATTACTTGTATGGTGAGAAGTGTATTGTTTACACCGATCACAAGAGCTTGAAGTACTTGATGACACAGAAAGAGTTGAACTTGAGATAGAGGAGATGGCTAGAGTTGTTAAAAGATTATGATTGACCATTGAGTACCATCCGGGTAAAGCAAATGTAGTAGCCGATGCTTTGAGTAGAAAAGTGGCTGTTGAGTTGAGAGCTATGTTTGCTAGATTGAGTGTGTCCGATGATGGTGGTTTGATCGCCGAGTTGCAAGTGAAGCCTTCTTTGATTCAGTTGATTAGAGAGAAGCAGTTGCAAGATGCGAGCTTAGTTCCTCATGTTCAGGACATAGCCGAAGGAAGACCGACTGAGTATAGTTTCAGTGGTGAGAGCTTGTTGTGCTTTAGAGATAGAGTTGTTGTACCAGAAGATGTTGAGTTGAGACGCCAGATTCTGAGTGAAGCACATTCGAGCCCCTTTTCTATGCATCCGGGTAGTACCAAAATGTACCGAGATTTGAAGGATGATTACTTCTGGGTTGGTTTGAAGAGAGATGTGGCCGAGTATGTGAGTCGTTGTATGGTTTGTCAGAGAGTGAAGGCAGAACATTAGGTTCCTTCAGGTTTGCTACAGCCTTTGAAGATTCTGGAATGGAAATGGGAGAGGATCACCATGGATTTTGTGTCGGGGATGCCTTTGTCTCCTTCGAAGAAGAACTCTGTTTGGGTGATTGTTGATAGGTTCACTAAGTGTGCTCACTTCTTAGCAGTGAACACTACGGATTCCTTAGACAAGTTGGCAAACTTGTACATCCGTGAGATTGTGAGACTTCATGGAGTTCCGAAGTCTATTGTTTCAGATGGGGATCCTAGGTTTACTTCGAGATTCTGGGGTTGCTTGCATAGTGCTTTAGGTAGCCGGTTGCGTTTCAGCACATCTTATCATCCGCAGTCCAATGGGCAGTCAGAGCGAGTGATACAGATTCTTGAGGATATGCTTCGCTGTTGTGTGATTGATTTTCAGGGTTCTTGGGAGAAGCACTTACCGTTGGTTGAGTTTGCTTACAACAACAGTTATCAGTCTAGTATTCAGATGGCACCTTATGAGGCTTTGTATGGTAGACGATGTAGGACTCCGATTTGTTGGGCTGAGACAGGTCAGAGGTTGTTACCTATGCCAGACTTGCTTAAGGGAACTACCGGAAAAGTGAAGTTGATTTGTGACCGTTTGAAAGCAGCTTCCGATCGTCAGAAATCTTATGCAGATTTGAAGAGGAAAGAGATTGAGTACTCAGTGGGTGAGAAAGTGTTTCTGAAAGTATCTCCGTGGAAGAAGGTAATGAGATTTGGCCGAAAGGGCAAGTTGAGTCCGAGGTTCATTGGTCTGTATGAGATAGTTGAACGGATTGGGCCTGTAGCTTATCGTTTGAGATTACCTTCTGAGTTAGAGAAGATCCATAATGTCTTTCATGTGTCTATGCTTAGGAGATATAGATCGGATCCTTCTCATGTGATGCCCGTCGAGGAGATAGAGTTAAATCCGGATTTGTCCTATAATGAAGAGCCTGTTGAGATACTTGCTTCTGATAGCAAGGTGTTGCGTGGCAAGACCATAGAGTTGGTCAAGGTGTTGTGGAGACATAGAGGTGTGGAAGAGGCCACGTGGGAGAGGAAAGCGGATATGGTCGAGCAGTTTCCGTATTTGTTCCCACCAGGTAATTTCGGGGACGAAATTCCTTAAGTGGGGGAGAGTTGTAACACCCGGGTTTAGGGGTTAGGTGAAAATAATATTTTAATATTATTTTAGGCTCGGTTTTATAATTAAAATGATTCTTTTAAAATTCCGGGTTTCAAAATAAACATTGAAGTGGGACCAAATTGATTTAATTTCAATAGTGAAGAGCCATTCTAAAAGCAAAGGGATAGCCATTCATTAATGGCCTTTTTGTAATTTACCCCTTTTCTAATTTAAATCCCCTTTATACCATAAAACACCCATTTCTCCTATTCGCTCTCTTCTTCACTAATGGGAAAGGGAAGAGCTCTTCACCAAGCCACTATTCCATCCCATTTCTCACTCATTTCAACCCCAAATTGGAAGGTAATTGCATTTTTGACTTCCCCTCATCTTCCTCTCCATAAAAGTACTCTTTATTTTCATTTCCATGAAAGTTTTAGAAAATGTCATTTTGGAAAGTTTAGATTAAAGATGAAAGCTTTGTGTTGTAAAACCAAATATTTTGATTTAATATGCTTAGATATGGTATGTAGAGGTCCTATGGTATATCATATACGAATTTCAAGTGATTTTGGGAAATTTTCGGAATTGGGTTTTAAGAGGGTTTTTGGAGGGTTTTAAAGTGGGTATTGGGGTTGTTTAATGTTGGATTTTTTTGGGGCTGTTAGTAGTATGATATATGAGGGTCACTTTGGGTGTATTTGATGGTTGTTTGGATGCTTGAAATGGAAGATTTCAGTGGGTTTTAGGGGCAGCTCGAAAATTCTGTTTTGGACTTGTTTTAGGTGTTGAATGCTTGCAAATGTTGATCCGGGTTAGTTCCGATGAGGAGATATTGATTGTGAATGTTTTGTTTGTGTTTGAGATTGATTAGAATCGAGTTTGGGCATCGGTGAAGCATCAGAAGTGAATCCGGGAAGTTGAAGGTGGTTGCTTGCTTGGTCTTTGAGCTTGGAAGCTTTGGTGAGTGGTTAATTGATTTAAATGGTTTTAAAATGGTTGGTTCGAGTATATGGACTAGGATGGGCTTGGTAGACCCACCTAGAGTTAGGATTAGGGTGGTAACCTAATCCTAAGCTTGATCTAGAGCCTTTGGATGAACTCATTATATGGTTGTGTATGTCTCGTATGAAATGTGGTATGAATGCTTGTGTATATTGTATTATACATGTGAGATGAGATATGACTTGTGATGCTTGAGACATGCATGATGATGGTTGTTGGTGAGTACGTGCTAAGCACGGAATTGATTTAAATGAGTAATGTGAAATGAGTAAATGTTGGCACTAGTATACTTGAATACAAATGATCGATCATTAGGATGTTAGTGTGTACACATGAGTCAAAAGTCGCGCGTGGCCTTGGTGGCGTTGAGTCACCAAGGAGGAATACGGGTTCGCCCGGAAATTGTATTTAAATGTAGTCGGTGATGAGTGGAATCCCATCGACGGGGCGTGAGGATGAGTGGAATCCCCTTCGCGAGACCGGTGATGAGTGTAATCCCACCGTGAGGTAATGTGGTTGTTGGATGTGAGTTCCAACGAGTTTATCCGCGTATTCGGGTCATAGCTAGGTGCCAATGTTGGTTGATAAATGTGTCAATGTGTTGAGAATAATGATCCTTATTTGGAGGTTTAATGTGACTACTTGTGTTGAGGATTTAGAGCTTGTTGATCATGACATTTACTTGTATATTGCTCATGCATCTCATCTTGTGGCTCTTGTGGATCCTTGGTATATTTGTGTAATGCCTTGGCTAGATCGTGCTCGGACCCTGCAATGTTGAGGTTTGTTTTTAGAGCTTACCCTCACTAAGCATCATTGCTTACGCTCTCTTGTTAAACATTGCAGATCCTTAGTTCGCGGGTTGCTCGAGCAAGTGAAGGGCCTCCAAGTGTGGTTGTTGACTTGAGTACATCAAGTATGACTTTTAAATGTTGAACGTATAATAGTCTAAGCAATGGGACATGTGTTGTTTTGATGGCTATGTTGTGGTTGATGTTGCTTGGGATTTATGCCTTGCTTGATATTTTGTTGCATGATACTATTTTGAAGTTGTCTAAGTGTTTTTTTTTATAGAAGTTGGTGACCTCGTTAAAACCCCCCTCATGTTAGTCGACACGAAGCCAACAGAACAGCGGAAGGAGGAAAAGAGTGTCACATATTTATTTCTTATAACAAGTTCGAATACAATGTTCTACATCCACCACATCAAACTGCAAAACTGATGGGAAACCAAGAGCAAATAAATAAAACATAATTTAAACCTTCTCCATCCCCCTCTTCGCAAGGTAGTCAGCTTCCATATTCCCTGCACGAGCAATCTTCTTAAAGAGGCACCCCATGGATCCAGCAAGATTCTTAATATCTTCAACCAAAGAGACATAAGGTTCCGGGCAATCAGAGGGATTCCAGATCCAATTAAGAGCCACCAAGCTGTCACTCTCCACAACAATTCTAGAATGATTCCAAACACTATTAGACGACACCAGATGTAATCCATGTTTAATTGCCACTAGCTCTGCCAACACCGGCGCTCCCGCACCCAAACTCTCCGAAAAAGAAAAGATGGTCTTCCCATTTGCGTCTTTAAGGATACCACCCACACCCCCTTGCTATCGTTTTCCAGCATGGCCCCATCAACGTTTAGTTTCAACCAACCAAGAGGAGGAGGGTCCCATTTAACAGGACGAGAAATCACAAGGTTCCTTCTCAATCCTGCTTTCGCAATCGCCGGGTTGGCTACAAATTCATCTATCGACCAAGTTGTATCCGGGAACCGAGCTTTATACCAATAACCAAGACGATATTTAATAATAAAAAGGAGTTGAAGAAAATCCACCACCTTACCCCGAAAGACTACCTTGTTACGCATCAACCATATGGACCAAATGACACAGTGAGGAATAAATTTCCAAATAGACAATGAATCATCCCAATCCCACCACATTTGAAACAAGGATTTAATGTTACCTGGAATGATAAACGAAAAGTCCCATAGAGCCGCCATATAGACCCAAATCTGCCAAGTGCAAGAGCAATGTAGGAAAAGGTGGCCAACAGTTTCTTCCCCAACGCCACACAATGGGCACTTTGACGAGGAGTTGGGAATAATTCCACGATTAATGAGAGCTTTTTTGACTGCCACTCTACCATTGGATTCTAACCAAACGAAGAAATCCACTCTAGGTGGAGCAAGACCCGACCAGATATAGTTCTTCCAATCGAAATCTTCCTTTTGGTTTGTAAACGCACATAAGTAACCTGATTTCGCTGAGTAGACTCCATTCCCATTACCCTTCCATAAGATACAATCATTTTGAAAGCCATTAGATTTGACTCTTGCTAAGGTGTCGAGGAAAGCGGACCATTGCTCCTTTTCCCAATCAAAGGGAAGCCTACGGAGAGGAATATCCCAGCACCATCTATCATCCACCCTCTTACCGAAAGCACTAACAGGTCCTGATCGAATCCTGGATAAGGCAAATATGCGGGGAAACTTCACTGATAGCGGTTCGTCATCAATCCAAGGCGTTGTAGGGTTATCTTAAGTTTAATTGTTATGGTGTTGTAGGGTGTTTTGGTGGTGTTTTGGGGCACCCTTGTGCCTTAAAACAGCCAAAACGAGTCTGCAGACAGGGGGCGTTTCGGAACGGGTCACCCTGTTCCGATACGGTCCCTTTGCAAATGGCCTGCCGTTTCGAAACGGATGGGGGTCGTTTCAAAACAATTTTGCTACTGGAATTATGAGAAATTGACGAGATAAAGGCGTTCCGAAACGGGCCTCTGAGGTTTCGAAACGGTCAAATCTCATTGACCACGAGAAATTGACCGCCAGGGTCGTTTCGATACGGGTCACCCCTGTTTCGAAACGGTCACCCTATGGTTGACTCTGGCCTGTTGACTAAGTCAAGGCATTTCGGAACACCCTAAGGGCGTTTCGAAACGGCCTGCTGTAAAGGACTAAAATGAGCTGTTTAATGTTTTGGTTGGTCGGAGTATGTTGCATTGTTTGTATTTTCCGTTGTTGTGTCCTACATAGGATTTAATTATGCCTATAGACAAGATAAATAAAAAGGAAATTTTCTGGGTCGTTAACCGAGGGGAAGCCTTAACGGGTTTCGCTTCGGTTTTCCCCGTGTGGCCCACTCGGATCGGTCATCCGACCAGACCGGGACGAGGGGGTTACACGTCGTGTTGAATCATTGAGAATCAATCAATTTTCTGTTTTTTTTCGGGTTGATTCGTTCTTTAAGATATTGTGATCTTGTATATTATTTTGATATTTCGATTAAAGATTAATGCAGAATTTAAAAAAAATTCTGGTGATTGATATGGTGCTTTGGTTATGGATATTTAGGTTTTATGATATTTAGGTTTTCAATTCGGTTGATTAACAAATATATATTTTTTCTTATATCACCGCCTTAGAAAGTTGCCGTTAATCATTAAAGTTTGCAATCCCAGGCCATCATGTTTACGTGGCTTTTCTTTAAGTTATTTTATGACAATTGATTTATTGTTATGAATATTTATCTATGTGGATGTCTATCATGATTAGAACTTTATCTAAGGAGTTTGATTTATTTATTATTAGGAATATTATCTCTATTAATTAGAGTTTGATGTATTATGTACTTCTTATGCCTATAAATAGATGATTCATTGAAGACATTGTATACAATTCTATATTTTGAGAATAATACAATCTTCCTCTTTCTCTCATCTCTTTATTCTTCTTGTTCTTCTTTATTTTATTCACAACATTTATTTATTTTTTTCAATGTCTTACGAGCCCTATATCTATGATATATTTGATATTAGGTTTTGTTTTTTTAATTAAATTTTAGGGTTTCGTTTATGGTTTAATTTAATTGAAAATTCTTTCTATGAAAGACATATAAGTGAAGAAAATATGTACTGAAGTTACAATCTCGAAATCTAGCAAGCAGGTTTACTTGGGTAAACAACAAAGCCATTGGAGCGACGGTTGAAACACATATATTGTGTTTTGAATTCTATAAATTTCTCGTAATTTATGTATATATGGATTTAGTTATGAGTATACATCCGTAATGATCCTTTTTTTGTTGCTCTGGTATAATGACATAAAGTTATAATAAAGTTTTGATTATGTATATGGTATTATTATTAATAATAATTTTACTAAAACCATATGTCATTATTATGATATATATTTTCTTTGGTTTTGAATCAGATTATAACATTTGATTACTTTAGCTCTTTATGATTATAAGATATATATCATGGTTAAGATTTTGGCATTCACATTCAATTCGATTTCATCAAGAATTCTAATTTTGATGCTTCTGATTTTCGCTTCTAGTTAAAGATTAGTTGTTTTGAACTCGACTTTAATTTTTGCAAATACATGCTTAAGGATTTTTTTTTGAGAAACAATAAAAAATTTTGGTTTATTCGATTTCTGACAGCCTCATTCAGACAACCTTATTTTGGGTTATTTCAGAAACTTAAGTGTTATCGGAAATTTCATTTTTGACTATTACAAAATTTTAAATTTGAATATCGGTATATTTATGTTATATATTTTGAGATAAAATTAATTGATGCATTAAGTCACCAAAGTGACCTCTATTGTAAAAATTATTTTATTTTAAAATATAGAAGGTTTTGTGCATGTAAGTCGAATTATGTTAGTTTTAATCGGCCCAAAGGAAGGTTAGTAATTAACATTATTACATGTGCAACTATGGTAATAAACATGCGATAATTATTCAGTTTTATATGTGAGCAATAAATCGGCCCAAAGGAAGATTTCTGTTTGACATGTTCTTATTATCAATGTTTGATTACTATATCAAGATATCACTTGCAAGTTAATATTTTGTCGAAAGATGAAATATTAATGGAGTGTCCATTATCTTGATATGAGGTTTACCTTTATTCAAATTTATTATTCTGGTTATCTTTTAATTTGATTGAAAGATAAAGACAAATATTTTGAAACAAATTAATTCATATTTTGGCTTCGGACATCTAATATTTTAATAGATTAGTTGAAACATAATGTCACCAAAAGTGACTGCTTTTGTGTAGATTAGTTTATTTAAAATATTAAGATGATTATGGTTTTTGTAATTCATGCGTTTATTAATTGGCCCAAAGGAAAGTTAACATTTGGCAGAATTACAACAACAACTATGGTGATAAATGTGTGACAATTGTAAGGTATTTTATGTGAGCAGTACGTTAGTCCAAAGATTAATCTATTGTTTGACATAGTTTATTGTCAATATTTGATTGCTACAACAAGAGTACCGCTTACAGTTAATATTACTGTCCAAAGACTTGATATTAATGTTGTGCTTGGTATTGTTGCGTGTAAAATAGTCTATCGCAATTATAGTGCAAGTATACACGACGCAAGTAGTAAAGTGATACTAAGTATCGGATATCGTCTCCACAGGGATTGGGCTAATGACTTCACCTTATTTCACTGCACAAAGTAAAAGTAATAGTTTGAGAGAATTGTCACGAAAATAGTAAAAACGCAAATAAAAGGAATTGAGATATCAAGATAGAGAGAATGGGCTGGTATTGAGTTGCTCAGTAGTGTAGGTATTGAATTGCTTAGGATCTCCAGTTCTGTCGTCGCACCCGTCGCCGACAGCACCTGTCGCGGCGTCTGTCCGTTAGCTGTCGCGGCAGCGAACACTAACTCCGTACTTCAAGCTTGGCAAGAATCCCTGATCTGCCTTGCCCTATCCCTAGGCACAAGTCTGTCGATGATCACGTCTTTGATGATACCTCCCGGCGTGAATCGAAGGATGAACACCGATGTGTATGAATTCTTCTTTAGCCACTTAACCTCGCCTTATCCCTAAGCACGAGATGGTTCAACTATAAACTAGAGAACGCGCTCTTATCTCTTTCGTATACTTAACTCTCCCGATGCTAAGTAAATAGATAACCTCACAATGCTCTCCCGATGCTCTTGCAAGATATTAAAACCAAGATAAAAGAACTTGAAGTTTATTTTATTGAACTTGAAAAACCCTAAAACAAAGCAACCCTTGCAACTACTTTACAAAACAACCCATAGCCCTAGGGGGAATTTAGAACATATCGGTGACAGGTAAACGGCAGGGTTTTGTTTCGGTTCTGGGGTAGTCGGTCATGCCCTAGGTTTAATCTATGCCCTTTATATAAGCTTTGGGCTCAAGTTATCTAAGGTAACAAGGATTACAACTTTAATTAAAAGTAAGATTCTAATAAAGACTAAATCTCTAAGGATTCCTACTTTTCAGCCGCCTCCTTGTTTCATGGAGATTCTTCTCCTTGAGCTTTGGCTTGACATATCTTTTGATCCGGGGCTTGGAAAAATATTCTGCTTCCACACGACAGACGAGCAGATTTTTCTCTATCTATCGAGGTCCACTTCACTTTTCCTCTTCATAAATCTGCTGTCACCATGCTGTCACGACAGGTCCATGACAGGTTCGTCTTCTTCAGCTGCTTGTCCAGTTTAGCTCTCCTGCTTATCTGCCCTGCGCCTGCCTTCGACATCTACTGTGACAGATACCTGCAAAAATAGCCATCTTTCAGTAGAATCCGTGCCTTTTATATAATTGTGATGTTTTATTAAAAACTAACCTAAATGCAATGCAATGATGCTTGAATGCAGCAGAAATATGGGTTTAAAAAGGTGTAAATGATAGAACTTTTACACACTCAACACACCCCCAAACTCAAGTTTTTGCTTGCCCTCAAGCAATGAAGACTTAAAAGAAAACTGAAAATTTTTGTGTTGGCCTTCAAACAGTGAACTGTCCCTTACCTGTCGCTCATTCTCTATGGCGGCAGCAACCTGTCGGAAAGGTTAGGATCTGTCCGGAATCTTCCTATAGCTCTCGTGCAGTGTGTGCATGCTTGTGAACATTTATATGCTAAGACTCTCTTAGTTTTACTAGAATATTCAACTCCTTAACTTTGAATTTTATGCCAAAGTTTACTTTCTTTTAGAAGGCACATTTTCATGCTTTTTCTTCTATTTTCAAGCTAAGTTTTTCTAGAGCCAGTTTTGGGCACCTCTAGTTAGCTTCCTAGAGTCAGTTTCGGGCACCTCTAGGTTTTTGATTTTCTTTTGCTAAACTTCTTTCCTAGAGCCAGTGTTAGGCACCTCTAGGGGCTATCCAAGTTCTAAGCTTCCTATTCTAGTTTGGCTAAAAGAAATCTAAGCAATATAACAGTCACAAAAGTGTTTAAGTTTTCAGAACTATAGAAAGGCTCTAAACTTTTCCTTAACCTGTCCTAAAGATGCTGCCACGACAGAGCCGTCATGACAGGTAAGTTAACATCACAGTTTTAAGCCAACAGTTTAGATTTTCTTATTTTTCTGATTTTTTTTTAAAAGAACTTAACTAATAAGACACAACAATTAAACAAAAGATGTGCTAAAGACTCCATTAAATATGGAGGGTTGCCACCCCCAAACTCGAGGGTTGCATTGCCCTCAATGCAAAATGACATAAAAACAAAGAAAGAAAAACATGATAAATAAAAGTACATCACAAATATATAAGGGCAGGCAGCAATAAGAGGAGTAAAAGAAATAAAAACTTAAATTTTATTCGTTGTCCTCGCTGCTGCTGCTGACGCGGATCTGATGGTAGCGTCTGCGTTGGGGAGGTGGCTGGGCAGGTTCCGGAGCAGGTTGATTAACAGGTTCATCAGCCTGTTGAGGTGCAGGTTCTTCCTCTGGTTGGGGGACAGGGTCGTCAGCAGGTTGAAGGGCAGGTGGCTCCACTAGTCGGACATCAGAACTGCTGCTGCTGTCCCAGCTGCCACTCGTTATGGCTTTGGACAGCCTTCTCTTGTTGGCCACATGCTTAATTCTTTTCACCCGCGTGAAGGCGCTGTCCAAGTTCCTCTGGACAAGAGGGCTGTCATCAGTGGCAGCTCGCTTGGTGCCTCTAGGGGAAGTGTCCGTCGGTGGGCTGCCGGCTACTGTCGGGGAAGGTGTGGAGGAGGCAGATTCTTCGTGGGGAGAGACAGGTGGTGTGGGAGTGGGGGAGGGGATATTGAAATAATGGGCGGGGAAGGTGGGGAAAATGACATCCGGAAAATTCAAAGTATTGGTAATGAAATTTACCGTTGCATTGGAGAAGTCGCGGATGAATGTCATCAAACCCATCTGGCGCTCCTCTATCCTCAAGATGGCAGCAAGGATGTGGGAGTTATGATCTGCCGGAGCGGTGTTGGTGGCAGCTTCTGGGGCAGGTTCGGTAGCAGGCTCATCATCAGACTCAGCAGGTGGGGCGTTTGGATCGAAGGCGTTGAGGGGCGATACGACGATGATCTCCATGAGGCTGGAGATGTTGCTGTCTGTCCAGCCGCTGCCCTTCTTGATTTTGTCTAAAGGGTCCTCCGGTACGGCAGCGCAGCGGCAGAGGGCAGTAATGGTGAAGGGTAGGCATAGTCGTGAATCTGATCGGAAGGCACAATCGAGAATGCTGTCTCGCATGTACCTGCCCACATTGATGGGCCTATCATGCATGATAGAGTGGATGAGGGCCAACCGCTGCCTGTTGACTGTCGTATGGTGGGACGAGGGCAGAATACGCTTTTTAATAAAAGCATTCCATAGTTTTGCCTCGGGGAGTAGCTCTGCCCTGTTGACGGAGTTGGGGTTTTTCTTGCTGGTGCTCCAGGTTGTGCCCGCCTCTGTCAACTCCCTCATGACAGTATCATGTCCGGCAGCATCGAGGGTGTCCCAAAACTGTTGATGAGCATCGTCAGTGGGGCCAAAGAAGAGGCCGAATACATGGTTGATGCTGCTGGTGGTGAAAGGAACTGTCACTCCTCGGACGACGATAGATGTCGCCGTCTTACTTTCAATCGCCTCATAAAATTCCCTGACCAGAGTGTCGTTAAGCTCTGCCGGCTGCTCGGCAAAGTCTTCCCAAAGTTGTGCCGTAATGGCCTTCATAATGAACGGCCGGAGTCCAAAAAGAGGGGCATCTCTGTTATAGATGAAGCTCCGTTCCTCCCATAGTTCCTTGTTGGCGAACGGGGATGCTGCTGCTGAAGAAGAGGCGGCAGCAGCATTCTGGCGAGTTTGTCGTGAAGACATTTTTGGTTGCAAGGGCTGAAAAAAGAAAGAGAGTAGATAAAACTAGAAGGGAATAACAAGAGAGAAAATCAGAAGTGATGAAAAATGAAAAGGGGAAGGGGTTTATATAGCGGTCGAGTAGCTGCCCATTTAATGCCACAACGGCAGGCGAGAATAACGGGGCGGCAGATTGGATATTACGTGTCTGACGCGTCTGACACGCATTAATGCGTCTGATGTGCGTCTGCCGCACGCTTCTTCGTCTGTTGTGCGTCTGTTGACAGCCTGTCAAATCCGTCTGCGCCGGCAGCCGAAACGACAGGTTACCATAAATGGGCTTTATTAGGCTGGTGGATGAGTGGTGGGCTTGGGCCACTTCTTCTTTCTCACTTGACTCTTTTATTTCCTAAAAACTGAAATTAAAAACAAAACATTATTAAAATAAATCTAATTCCTAATAAATAATAATAATAAAATAAAATAAAAATAAAGACTAGGTTAAATTAGGGATTCCTTGTGGGGCATCACCTAAGGTAACCACTTCCTGTATTCCTGGGGCTTCAGTCCCCTGATAATGCTTGAGGCGTTGTCCATTGACTTTGAATTGGTGCCCGTCCTTTAATGATTGAATTGTAATGGCACCATGGGGGAAAACTTGAATTACTTGGAACGGACCAGACCATCTAGATTTAAGCTTCCCTGGGAAGAGTTTCAATCTAGAGTTAAACAACAATACCAGCTGCCCTGGGCAGAACTGTCGTGGCAGCAACTTTTTGTCATGCCACTTCTTTGTTTTCTCTTTGTATATTCTTGCGTTGTCGTAGGCCATCGTCCGTATTTCATCGATCTCATTCAAATCTAACAGCCTTTTCTGGCCTGCCTTGTCCAAGTCCATATTTACTGCCTTGATTGCCCAATATGCCTTGTGCTCTATCTCGACAGGCAGGTGGCAGGTTTTCCCATAGATTAATCGGAATGGAGACATGCCCAATGGAGTTTTGAAAGCTGTCCTGTATGCCCATAGTGCATCATTCAGAAGTAGAGACCAATCTTTCCTAGTTGGTTTAACCATCTTTTCAAGAATGTTCTTCACTTCCCTGTTGGAAATTTCAGCCTGTCCATTGGTCTGTGGGTGGTATGCTGTCGCGATCCTGTGCTTGACACCATATTTCTTCAAGGCGGCAGCAATTACCCTGTTATCGAAATGTCTCCCTTCATCACTGATAATCGCTCTAGGGATGCCAAATCTAGAAAAGATGTTTTTGTGCAAAAACTTTTGGACCGTTTTGGCATCATTCTTTTGAGTTGCGATTGCTTCTACCCACTTGGAGACATAATCTACTGCTAGGAGGATGTAAAGATTTCCACATGAAGATGGAAAAGGTCCCATAAAATCAATCCCCCAAACGTCGAAGATTTCGACTTCTAAAATATTCTGCAGTGGCATCTCGTTTCTCCTCGAGATATTACCTGTCCGCTGGCACCTGTCACAGTTTTTGGAAAATTCCTGTGCGTCCTTATACAGTGTCGGCCAGTAGAACCCTGACTGCAGCACCTTGGCAGCAGTTTTATTGCCTCCTAAGTGTCCTCCATATTGTGAAGCATGACAGTGATGGAGAATGTCTTCTTGTTCTTCTTGTGGTACACATCTCCTTATAACCTGATCTGCGCACATTTTGAAAAGAAGAGGTTCGTCCCAATAATAATGTTTAACATCATTTTGAAACCTCTTCCTGGCTTGATAATTAAGATCAGAAGGAAATATTCCGCTAACTATAAAATTAACGAAATCAGCATACAAGGGAAGGTCAGAAGACTTACCTTCCGCCATGGCTGTCGCGACAGCGATTGCGGCAGCAAAGAGCTGCTCATCTGGGAAGGTCTCCAGTATGTGTGTCTCATCTACCGGTAGACTCTGTCCCATCTCCAACCTCGACAAGTGATCTGCCACCTGATTTTCTGTCCCCTTTTTGTCTTTGATTTCAAGGTCGAACTCTTGTAATAGCAAGATCCATCGTATCAACCTAGGCTTTGCATCCTTCTTTGCGAACAAGTACTTAAGGGCAGAATGATCGGTGTGCACTATTACCTTCGTTCCAAGTATATAAGAACGAAACTTGTCGATGGAGAACACCATAGCTAACAGCTCCTTTTCTGTGGTGGTATAATTCACTTGGGCATCATTTAATGTTTTGCTGGCATAATATATGACATGAAACAGCCTGTCCTTACGCTGCCCAAGTGCTGCCCCGACATCATAGTCACTAGCATCACACATAATTTCAAACGGTTGCGTCCAGTCTGGTGGCTGTACTATGGGGGCTGTCACTAGCTTTTCCTTCAGAACCTTGAATGCTTCAGTACATTCTTCATTAAAGTCAAAGGGTCGGTTCTGCTCTAAGAGGTGACATAGGGGTTTCGTGATTTTTGAGAAATTTGCAATAAATCTCCTATAAAAACCAGCATGCCCTAAAAAACTCCTAATGCCCTTGACTGTAGTTGGCGGCGGTAGCTTCTCTATGACTTCAATCTTTGCCCTGTCGACCTCTATCCCACGGCAGCTAATCTTATGGCCTAAAACTATCTCTTCATCTACCATAAAATGGCATTTTTCCCAATTAAGAACAAGATTAGCTTTTTCACATCTTTCAAGTACCTTTTTAAGGTTGCCGAGGCAGCTCTCAAAATCGTCTCCAAAGACGGAAAAATCATCCATGAAAATTTCGAGGAAGTCCTCTACCATGTCGGAGAATATTGCCATCATGCACCTTTGGAAGGTGGCAGGTGCGTTACATAGGCCGAACGGCATCCTCCTAAATGCGTATGTTCCGTAAGGGAATGTGAAGGTCGTTTTCTCTTGGTCCTTCGGTGCAATAGCAATTTGATTATAACCTGAATAACCATCAAGAAAACAATAGTAAGGTTTACCCGCTAATCTATCAAGCATTTGATCAATAAAGGGTAAAGGAAAGTGGTCTTTTCGGGTAGCTTTGTTAAGCTTCCGATAGTCCATACAAACCCTCCAACCGGTCACAGTCCTGGTTGGGATTAATTCATTGTCTTCGTTGGTTATCACGGTCATGCCTCCTTTCTTGGGAACACATTGCACCGGGCTTACCCATTTGCTATCGGAGATGGCGTAAATAATACCAGCATCTAACCATTTAATTATTTCTTTACGCACTACTTCCTTCATTTCAAGGTTTAACCGCCTTTGGGCATCAATAGTCGGCTTATGATCTTCCTCCAAGAGGATTTTGTGCATACAGATTGCCGGACTAATGCCCTGAATGTCTGCTATCGTCCATCCTATCGCCCTTTTATGCTGCCTCAACATGTCGATCAGCTGTCGTTCCTGTTCCTGCGGCAGCTTAGCAGAGATGATTACGGGCAGTGTGTTATCACAACCAAGATAAGCATATTTAAGCTGCCCTGGCAGGGGCTTAAGTTCTAAGACAGGTGGTTCAACAGTAGAGGGCTTTTGGATTAAATGGTTATCCGAAGTGTAGTTCAAAGGTTCGAATAACTTACCTGGACGATGATCTAACCAGTTTACCTCCTCATGACCTTCAGTATCAGATGTATTGGATTCAGAGGAGTCACTGTCGTCGGTGCTGTCGTCGTTGCTGTCGTGACAGGCTTGTAGATGGCTGTCGCAGCAGTGACCAAATTTTATATCTCGGCAGCCCGTCCTGATGCAGGGTTGATCAAAGGTCACCTTAATGATGGCCTTGCATTCCTCATCCATATCAGCATGTTTCATTGCTTGGAGAACATTCAACTTAATTTCTTGATCGTTTACGCGCATGGTGAGTTCTCCTTTCTCCACATCAATCAATGATCTTCCCGTGGCTAAGAAGGGTCGCCCTAGGATGACTGGTGCGTTCTCATCTGCCTCACAATCTAAAATAAGAAAGTCAGCAGGAAATATAAGCTTATCCACTCTTACCAAAATATCTTCAATTTTTCCTTCGGGGTGAACGTAAGAGTGGTCGGCAAGCTGTAGGGTAACTGTCGTGGGCCGCGCCTTGCCAATACCTAGTTTCTGAAAAACAGATTTGGGCATTAGATTAACACTAGCTCCAAGATCACATAATGCCTTACCCACAAATCTGTCGCCGATTACGCAAGGTATAAGGAAGCTCCCTGGATCCTTCTTTTTCTGGGGTGGTTGCCGATGAAGAATACTCATGCAACCTTCTTGCATCCTTACCGTTTCAAATTCCCCAAGTTTAGATTTTTTAGACATGACATCCTTGAGAAATTTAGCATAACCGGGCATCTCCCTAACAGCATCTAACAACGGAATATTGATATGAACCTGTTTAAAAATATCATAAATCTTTTTAAGTTGAGATTCATGCTTAGCTTGCTGTATCCGTTGCGGAAAAGGTGGTGGAGGACGGTAATCAGCAATGCGTCCTTCCCACTGCATGCGAATCTGAGGACGATACTCATCTTTTTTCTCCTCTGTCGCTTCTGCTGTCGTGACAGGCTTATCGGCAGCAGTCTGTTTATCACCTGTCGGGGCAGCTTCCTCGGCAAGTTTATCCAAGGCAGGTTCCTTTTCTGTTTCAGCTTCTTTTTCCGGCCCTGGTAACTTTTTCCCACTCCTAGTAGTAATCGCCTTACATTGCTCGTGTGGGGGCGGTCTAGCATTTTCAGTATTGCTAGGGAAACCTCCATTCTGCCTCGGCTTAATATGCTGCGACACCTGACCCATTTGTGTCTCTAGAGATTTCAAGGTGGCCTCATGGTTTGTCATTCTCATCTTGGTTTCATCCATAAAGTCTTCCGTTTTCTTGACAAACTTATTGATGTTCTCCATATACGTACCAGTCTGAGACATAAAGGTGGCCAGAGTCTGCTCCAATATACTACTCGTGGCAGGTGGTGGCTGCTGTTGTTGCTGAGGCGGCAGGTTCTGCGGCAGGTTCTACGGCTGCGGCTGCTGTCGCGTCAACAATCTAGGACCCCCCTGATTCTGATTATATGCTTGCGGATTTAGGGCATTGTTAGGGTTACTCCAGGAAAATTTGGGATCTTTCCTCCAATTAGGGTTGTAGTTGTTGGAATTGTAGTTTGGCTTGTAATTCCCAACATATTTTCCTTCTTCTATATTTATAGGGCACTCATCCCTACTATGATTTCCCTCACATGTAGCACAAACTTCCTCGACAGCAAACCCTCGTACTTCCTCTTCACTCAATAAGTGTTTCATGGCTTTGGTGAGGAATGCTACTTGTGATTTCATAGTGCTGTCGGCCTCATAATCCTTGACAGCAAGTACCCGTTTACCCCCTCTTCTAGCGGTTGGAAACTGCTCCTCATTCTTAGCCAGATTATTCAAAACTTGCAGGGCCTCGTCCGGATCTTTATCCAATAATAGTCCATTCGCTGCAGAATCAATTCGAATGCGAGTTTGTAAGTTAGCAGCATTATAAAACTTAGTTACCTGATTCCAGACGGGGAATCCATGCATTGGGCAGTTTCGAAGAAGAGTTGTGAATCTGTCCCAGGCCTCGTGCATTGGCTCGTCATCTTCCTGTTGAAAAGTAGCAATTTCATTACGTAATCGCTCAGCTAAATGTGAAGGATTAAAACGAGACAAAAATTCACGAGTTAAATCTGCCCAAGTCATAATAGAACCCGGTGTAAGTTATTCCACCAAGTTTTAGCTCTGTCCCTCAATGAATGGGGGAATAACCGAAGCCTCAGTATCTCCGGACTAACTCCTGGTAGTCTAAACGAACCACAGATCTCCTGGAACGTTTTGAGATGCTCCCTAGCATCTTCTGTCGCAGAACCACTAAACTGCCCGGCGTTGTTGATCATACTAAACATGACAGGTTTAAGCTCGAAGTTGTCAACATCAATATCCGGCAGCGTGGTCTCCAGCTCTACATGATCATTCAGCATGTAGTCACGACATGACCGTCGTCCACCTGCCGCGGGCGGGTCACCGACAGGCGGGATTTCTTCACCGACAGGCTGATTACGGGCCATCTGCTCTAGCTCTTTCTCAAGGTATTCTTTTCGGTCTAAGAGGTGGCGAATCTGTTTCTTGAGATTAAAGGAACGTTCGATCTCCGGATCTAATTTATACTCAGGATCTTCACCTCTTTTCGATCTGCGCATAAACAGAAAAACCTTGTGAAAAGCAAGAGTTAAAAACGCAAAAGAAAAATTAAAGAAAAATAAAAATAAAAAAAACAAAAACAAGAACGAAAATAAAAACAAAAAGTGCAAGGAAAGGA
The DNA here is from genome assembly GCA_958450335.1 of Hibiscus tridactylites. Classification (NCBI taxonomy): domain Eukaryota; kingdom Viridiplantae; phylum Streptophyta; class Magnoliopsida; order Malvales; family Malvaceae; genus Hibiscus; species Hibiscus tridactylites. The sequence continues at coordinate 34,317,169 of OY288267.1, read as the reverse complement.
AGGTGTAGTTATGTTGCCAATCCCCGGCAACGGCGCCAAAAACTTGTTGCGTGTAAAATAGTCTATCGCAATTATAGTGCAAGTATACACGACGCAAGTAGTAAAGTGATACTAAGTATCGGATATCGTCTCCACAGGGATTGGGCTAATGACTTCACCTTATTTCACTGCACAAAGTAAAAGTAATAGTTTGAGAGAATTGTCACGAAAATAGTAAAAACGCAAATAAAAGGAATTGAGATATCAAGATAGAGAGAATGGGCTGGTATTGAGTTGCTCAGTAGTGTAGGTATTGAATTGCTTAGGATCTCCAGTTCTGTCGTCGCACCCGTCGCCGACAGCACCTGTCGCGGCGTCTGTCCGTTAGCTGTCGCGGCAGCGAACACTAACTCCGTACTTCAAGCTTGGCAAGAATCCCTGATCTGCCTTGCCCTATCCCTAGGCACAAGTCTGTCGATGATCACGTCTTTGATGATACCTCCCGGCGTGAATCGAAGGATGAACACCGATGTGTATGAATTCTTCTTTAGCCACTTAACCTCGCCTTATCCCTAAGCACGAGATGGTTCAACTATAAACTAGAGAACGCGCTCTTATCTCTTTCGTATACTTAACTCTCCCGATGCTAAGTAAATAGATAACCTCACAATGCTCTCCCGATGCTCTTGCAAGATATTAAAACCAAGATAAAAGAACTTGAAGTTTATTTTATTGAACTTGAAAAACCCTAAAACAAAGCAACCCTTGCAACTACTTTACAAAACAACCCGTAGCCCTAGGGGGAATTTAGAACATATCGGTGACAGGTAAACGGCAGGGTTTTGTTTCGGTTCTGGGGTAGTCGGTCATGCCCTAGGTTTAATCTATGCCCTTTATATAAGCTTTGGGCTCAAGTTATCTAAGGTAACAAGGATTACAACTTTAATTAAAAGTAAGATTCTAATAAAGACTAAATCTCTAAGGATTCCTACTTTTCAGCCGCCTCCTTGTTTCATGGAGATTCTTCTCCTTGAGCTTTGGCTTGACATATCTTTTAATCCGGGGCTTGGAAAAATATTCGGCTTCCACACGACAGACGAGCAGATTTTTCTCTATCTATCGAGGTCCACTTCACTTTTCCTCTTCATAAATCTGCTGTCACCATGCTGTCACGACAGGTCCATGACAGGTTCGTCTTCTTCAGCTGCTTGTCCAGTTTAGCTCTCCTGCTTATCTGCCCTGCGCCTGCCTTCGACATCTACTGTGACAGATACCTGCAAAAATAGCCATCTTTCAGTAGAATCCGTGCCTTTTATATAATTGTGATGTTTTATTAAAAACTAACCTAAATGCAATGCAATGATGCTTGAATGCAGCAGAAATATGGGTTTAAAAAGGTGTAAATGATAGAACTTTTACACACTCAACAGGTATCTTGAGGGGAACTAGCCATTATTTTGAATTTATTTGTTTACTTATGAATATTTATGTGAGTTTGTTTTAATTTTATTTATTTATTTTTGTTCTATATTTAGTTAATTTATCATTTCTTGTCACAATATCTGTTAAATACATTCTAAACTCATGTTTAGTGAAACTAATTTCAAGGAATAAGAAAAGACACTTACATATAGTATTTGGTTGTATGAGCATAGACTTTGCACTAAAGAAAGAACATTTTGCACCTCTCACTACGGTAAGCACCTATAAAAAATATTTTTGAGATGTGAGATCGTTCGAATCGCGTGAGTCTAATGATCATAAAGTACAACATTCTATTTTCTAGGAGCACAAATTTAAAGAAACTACTCAAACTAAGGGTTTCCTTGACGAAATTAAGAAATGTTTTATCTAAAACATTTAAGGTTAAGATGACATCACGTATGTCTTATTTGATGTCTATGAAGTATAAGGGTCAAGGAAATGTGAGGGAGTAGATTATGAAAATTCTTAATATTGCTTCAAAATCTAAGGCGTGTAAGATCAAACTCTATAACAATTGTTTGTTCTTATGATTTTGGTACCGCTTCTTATACAGTTTAACCAATTCAGATTCAGTTACAACTGCCAAAAGGAGAAATAGACTCTAATTAGGCTCATTTCTCATTATGTTCAAGAGGAAGAAAAGTTGAAGCATTATAAGTGTAAAAGTACTCATTTGGTTAGTGATCATTTAGTTAGTGTCTTTAAGATAAGGGCAATAAAAGAAAATATTAAAATAAAGTTGCTAATGGTCATACTCAAAAGAAACAACAATAAATTCCAAAGTGTTGATTCTTTTGTATAAGTTAGGACACGTGTAAAGAAATTAAACTTTAAAAGTGAGCAACTACTTCGATTGTTTTGAGTGATCCATGGGCCGTAAGTTTTATGATCCCACAATTAAGATTATTTTAAAGAGAGTTTATAGTTTTTTTAGGATGTTGAGTTTGGAGGGAGAAATAAGGTTAGATACATTACTATTGAGGAGGAATTGAAGTATAATTTAATTCATACTATCACTTTTGATGATGTTTAGGTTTTCACACATATCATTAATCAAGAAGTGAATCAAGTACCTCGGCAAAATAATGTTGAACAGCTCCATTCAAAATAAGGTAATTGTTTTAGAAGAACAAACTCAACAACCTTAAAAAAACAAGTGTCATAAAAGAGGTCCACGAGAGGAAGATAAAATATTATTCCAGATTATTATATTGTATTTCTTCAAGAAAATAAGGTAACAATAGAATGATAGAAAATGATTAATCATTTTTTTATCAGACCATAAAAGTTTTAACTCTCAAAAGTGGATTGATGTCATTCAAGAAAAGTATAATTTTATGCAAGACAATAAAGTTTATAAACTTGTCTTATTACCTGAAGGTGCAAGCCAATTGGTTGTAAATGGATATTTAAAACCAAGAGGGATGCAAATGGTAATGTGGATAAGTATAAAGCACGTCTTGTATCTAAAGATATACCCTAAAAGAAGACATTGATTTTGCAGAGACTTTCTCTCAAGTTTTATTGAAAGACTCTATCAAGATAATTATTACACTTGTTGCTTGTTTTAGTCTTAAGCTACATTAGATAGATGTTAAGCTTGTTTTTTTTTCAATGGCGACATTGAAGAAACTATTTATATGGTACAATCATAAAGTTGTGTCTTATGATACAATATCAATGATATGTAAATTAAAAAAATCTATCTATGAGCTTAAGTAGGACTCCCATTAATGAAATTATAAATTTCATGTTGATTATCTCATTCGGTTTTGAGATAAATTTGGTTGGCACTTGTATATACTACAATTTCAGTGGGAGTAAACCAAGTGACACTCATATTGCTAAAGAAGATAAGTATTATCTTGCTCAATGCCCTAAAAGTAACCTTGAAAATTTAGAAATTCTAAAAGATTCTCTATACATAAGCTATTGAGAATCTAATTTATGCTAAGTATGTATGCATTCGAAAATTGTGTACATTGTTGGAATGTTAGATAGATATTTAAGAAATTCTAGTATTGTAACACCCGGGTTTAGGGGTCAGGTGAAAATAATATTTTAATATTATTTGGGCTCGGGTTTATAATCAAAATGATCCTTTAAAATTTCGGGTTTCAAAGTAAATGTTTGAAATGGGACCAAATTGATTTAATTGCAAGTTGAAGAGCTATTTAAAGAACAAGGGAATAGCCATTCATTAATGGCCTTTTGGTAATTTACCCATTTTCTAATTTAAATCCCCCTTTATACAAATAAAACACCCTTTTACTATTCATCATCTTCTTCTTCAACGGGTTTGAAGAGCTCCCTCCCCCTTTCACTATTCCATCTCCTTCCTCCCTCATTTTGGCTCGGTTTTGAAAGGTAAACACGTTTTCAACTTGCTCTCACCTTTCTCTTTTCAAAAGTACAAGTAACTTTCATTTTCATCCATGTTTTAGAATTTGGATTTTTGGGAGTTTTGAATAAAAGTGGTAGCTTTATGGTGTTTAACTTGAGATTTTGATTTAATATTGATAGATATGGTGTTTATGAATCTAATGGTCCAACATATATGATTTTTATAGTGTTTTAAATGAATTCCCGAATTTGGGTTTTGGTGGGTTTTTAGGAGGGTTTTTAGTTGAGATTTGGGTGTGGTTTGTGTTGGAAATTGAGGGTTGATGTTAGGGTATTGGTTGGGGTCGTTTTGGAAACATTTGGAAGTGTTAAATGTGTTGAAATCACAAGTTTTGGACTGTGCAAAGGGGCTGCTCGGGAATGGCTTTTTGGGGGTTGTTCTTGGTTCGAAAAACAAGTGTTTGATGTTTGAATTTCATTCCGGGTTTGCTACATTGTGTTGTGGACTGATATGAGGTTAATTTACTTGTGTTGAGGCGATTGGAAGCAAGGATTTGCGTTGGTAAAGCGTTGGGATCGAATCCGGATGTGAGGAGGCTTGAGTCGGCTTTGCTTGTTTAGCTTAAGGAAATGAGGTGAGTGGTTAATGTTTTAAATTGATTTCAAAGGTTGGTTCAAGCATGTAGATGTGAAAATGTTTTCAAGTAATGTTTTGGTTCAAAGATGGTTTTGAAAGAATTTAGATTGGGCTTGAAAAGTCGAATTAAACTCAAGAGTAAGTTGTTGTGAGTTGGCTCTTTAATTTTCCCCTTTTACCATTTGTTCTCATTACTTGTGGTGATGTTTTGTTAAGCATGAAATTTAATTAAATTGGGAAGAAGTATGATTGCTTAATATTATATCGTTGATCATGTATGATGGTATTAATGATGTTGTTGATATGCCTTGTGAGGTGTGAGTAAGTTGGTGCAAGTTGTGCACGAAAATGGTGAGTAAGACCATTTGTGATTTGGTAAGATTCCAAGTAGTAAGTGATGCCTAATTGTGGATTTTGTTACATCTTGATTTGGTTGCGCATGATATAGTGAGTACATGTTGCATGATAGTGATTGCATATCGTGTTGCATGGTTGGTGTCGAACCTCACGTGATGGTTGTCGTTGCTCCGGTGATGTGTAGTCCCGCCGGTAGCGAGTGGTATAAGACTCCGGTGATGTGTAATCCCGCCGGTAGTGACTAGTAGAAGAGTACTTTGATGTGTAGTCCCATTGGAAAACTACTAGTCGAAACGGTGATGTGTAGTCCCACCGTGTGTGTTTTGGTTATGCTTGTGCATGCCATGTAACGTCCATGTTGTATCTCACTATATCATTGTCTTCTTATTGTTTTGCTCTAATCTAGGATTATGTCCTCATGCATACCATGAAGTGTAATGCCATGTTAAATGCCTATATCGTTGAACTTTGGTTGAACTTGCATGATAGAAGAAGGATTAGGTCGTTGGATGATTTGTATGCGTTGATCTTTACTTTTAAAGAAATCTTTGAACCCTGCATTGCCGTAGTTATGTTTTAGAGCCCCGCTCACTAAGCTTTATGCTTACGCTCTCCTTTTTCCAACGATGCAGATCTTTAGCAGGAGTTAGCAAGGAGCAAGATAAGGGCGTCCAAGCGTGTGGTAATTGCTCAAGTATGGTTTATTAAATAATGTAGTAGTTAAGCAATGGGATAGGTTTTGATGTATGTCGATATTGGTTTGATTCTTGGATGCCTTGTTTGATCTATAAATATCGTTGTTGTTGCATGCGTTGAATGTCTATTTGTTTGGTTGCTAAGGCATGAAATCTTACGTGCTTGGATGACCATATATGCATAGATTGCCCTTTGTATGAATGATATGTATGGATGCCTTGTTAATTGCTTGATTGCTATCTATGGTTCATGTATGGTTGCTTAAAAATTAGTATGTGCAAGTCTTACAAGTGTTAATACATGCCTTTGGTCCTTCGTAAGCTCTTATGTATGTCTATGCATGATCTTAATGTTCTTCATAGTTAGGAAGTCCTTAGGTTGGGCAGTAAGTGATCCCCTGCACTAAGGTTTCGAAACCATGGGTAAGGTTTCGAAACCTTTGCAGAAATCTGGGCTTCCAGACCTTACTGCCAACCAAAGTTTCGAGACCTTTGGGGAAGGTTTCGAAACTATAGTCAAAGGTTTCGAAACCTTCTCCAAGGGGTCACTGCCAGCCAAAGTTTCGAAACGTTGGTGAAGGTTTCGAAACCTTTGCTTAAGACGGCACTGAAATTGACGGTTATATGTTTTGAAATCCTTGCGTTTTGGTCCTGAACTTTGTATATGCAATTGGATGTGTTTGAGATGCCCGTTTGAGTTGAAATTTGGCAGAGATGCATGAAACATGATTAATTTCGTGTTGGTAACTTAAAAACTGATTGAGTCCCCCTAATTTTCAGATTTTACAATTTGGTCCCTAAACTTGTAAATTGTGCAATTGAGTCCCTAAATGTTTTCCGTTCGCTACGATTTTTGAGTATGTTGATTGTTTGATCAAATATAAGGTTAATATGCATTTAGATAAGTTTTAAAAGAAAAAAAATAGGGTTGTTAACCGAGGGGGAATCCTTAAGGGGTTTTCACTCGGTTTTCCCCGTGTAGCTCACTCGGACCGGCCATCCGGCCAGACCGGGACGAGGGGGTTACATTTATTGGTATCAGAGCCTGAGGTTTCCGAGACCTCGGGTAGGTAAGTGAGGTAAGTTTGACGTGTTATGTTGTTGTTATGTCTCGGTGAATGTTTTGCCATGAATGCTTGATGTTTGCTTGTTAGTACGGTGTTTGAAAGCATGTGTTAGCATGATGTTTGTGTTAAAGCGTATTGTCGAGTTCCCATTGCTACTATTACTTATTTGAAAAGATTTTTGTAAAGGAATATACTTGAGCACCTTGGACCCTAGCTCTTGCTAACCCTAAATATTCTTGTTTGTGTGTTTTGTTTATTATTGTATTGTTGACTTTGGTAAGTTGGAGGCCGAGGCGTGGGCCTAGGGCTGGTAATCGTGAATCTGAGGTTTTAGAGGATGTGAACGATGATAGAGTTCACCGCTTTAGTTCAGGGCAGTATGACAGTACCAGAGTTTGAGGTACAGTTTGTTTGTTTGGGTTAGCGTTCCTGTGAGCTGGTTTCTGTTGAGGGAGAAACAATGTGACCGATCTTGATATGAGATGGTAAGTGAAGTGAAGACCTAAAAGTTGGCTTCGGAATGATGTCGATGTTATAGCAAGTAATTCCTCGATACAATCATTGAGCTTGTTTTTTTTGATTGATTCTGGATCTACGCGTCCGTGTATTTTGAGTGAACATACGAAGTTGTTGAATCTACCTTGTGAGGTACTAGGGGTAGGTGTTGGTGTTGCTAGCTCCTTCGGGGATACAGTCGTGGTCAGAAAGTTGTACAAGGGATGTCCGTTGATGGTTCAGTGGCATGTGTTTTCAGTTGATGCGATGGAATTACTTCTTACGATTTGATGTGAAACTATGCATGGATTAGCTTGTAGAACGTAGAGTTAGGGTAGACCTTGAACCATTGAGAGTTTTCTTAAAGCTTACGGATGACTATGATCTTGAAATGGTAGGTGAGAATGTGAATTTCGTATCGAGTGTTGATCCAACTTTAGAGGTCAAAGACCGATTGATTTTGGTTGACAGGCTTGCCTAGCAAATGTTATGGGTTTGATTTTTGAATGAGGATTTGACCGCATGCTGTTAGAATATGTTGTATTTTCCTAAAATTGTTGGCAAGAATTACCCGATTTGTTCCTTGTTAGGGAAGTAGAGTTTGATTGTGAGACTGTCTCCGAGTTCGCTCGTGTTTTGGTTGCTTTATATCTTGTGATTTCCGAAAGTATTGAGAATGTTGAAGAACCAACTTTGAGATTTGTTAGACCTTAGACTCGTTAAGCCTAGTACGTCATCTTAGAGTATGACAGTACAAATTGTGAAGAAGAAAGAGTGACACTACGAGAGTGTGTTTAGAATTCAGACAGTTGAAACAAGTGACAGTGAATAATTAGTATCCGTTTCCGAGTGTCAGTGATTTGTTGGTCAGTTAGCGTGTGCTTCAGTCTATTTGAAGATTAATTTGGGATCCGATTATTACCAGTGAAAGTGAGAGAAGTTGATGTACTGAAGACCGCTTTCAGGGCTATATGTGATCGCTTTGAGTTCTGAGTTATGCCGCTTTGTTAGACTAGTGAGTTAGTCACTTTTATAGAGATGTTGAGCAGAATGTTTTTCCTAAGTCCTTGATCAGTTGGTAGTAGCTCTCTTAGATGATACGTAGGTATATTCACGTACCGAAGAAGACCATGACAAGCCTTGAAGTTAGGGCTGTAGATCCTTTTAGAGAATCAGTTGTATGCCAAGTTGGGCAAACGTAAACCCCAAGTTAATGGACATGTGGTTCAGCCGAGAGTGTTAGCGAAAATCCCAAGTAGGCAAAAGAAGATGTGAGTTGGAAGAAATCGAAGACTATAAGAGGTATCTATAGCTCTTAGGTCTAGCATTGTTACTATTGGAGGTCTGTAGGTGATCTTTTGAAGATAGCTGCTCATTGACAGATTGCTACAGAAGAATGTTCAGTTGTGTGGTTAGATGCGAGACAATGAGCCCTTGAGAAACCGAAAGAAACTTTGAAGAGAGTTTCGACCTTGAAACAACTTATCATAGAAAGAGTTGTGAGCCATGGTGATGTGTTACATGTAGAGTTAGGTTGTGTGCTTATGCAAAGCAGAAGATTGCGACTTGTTCATTAAGATAGTTGAAAGACTATGAGAAGAGTTATCTGATATGAGACATAGAGTTAATTACAGTTGTGTTTGCTTCGAAGACTTAGAGACAAAGCTTGTATAATGAGAAATGCACAATGTATATGTACATATCATCAAGACTTGAAATATTTGAAGATTTAGGAAGGGTTGAAACTTGAACAACATAAAGTGTTAGAACTGCTTGAAGACTGTAATATCAAGATTGAGTACCATCCGAAGAGAGTCAACGTAGTGACCGATGTTCCGAGCTGTATTTGTTGTTAGATTAGTAGTTGAGTTGCAAGGTGTAATTGCCGAATTCAGTTTACCGAATGCTAGTGTTTCTGTGGCCGAGTTTCGGGTTGAGCCTACTTTGAGTCAGAATGCTTGAAGAGAGACAGTTGCAAGACAGGTCCTTGGCACCTCACGTGCAAGGCATATCAGGAAGAAAACCTTCAGAGTACAGTTCAAAGATGATAGAATTTGTATTGTTAGAGACAGAATTGTTGTACCGATTGACATAGTGTTTTGAGACGTATTGTGTTGGCCGAAGCATACGACAGTTCATTGGTATTGCATCAGAGTAGTATGAAGACGTATTGTGAGTTGAAGATGAGTACTTCTGGATTGAGTTGATGGATGATGTGGTTCAGTGTGAAAGTAAGTGTGTAATTTGCTAGCGTGTCAAGACCGAACATCAGTTTTCTTCTAGTTTGTTACATCTGTGGGAGATTCGTAATGAAAGTGGGTAATAGATTCGAGAGATCTTGTGTCCGATTCGCCTTCGATTTCCTCCGTGAGAACTTAGTTGTGTAATCAATGTTAGTTGCTTTGTATGTGGTCTTTTATACACGTTTACGTTACTTGTACTGTGGGAAAGATGGTGGAGTTGTGCCTTAGCAAGGGTGTGAATTGTACAGTGTCTTGAGATCAATAGTGGCCGATAGAGATTCGAGTTCTCTGCTAGATTTTTGAAGACGTCTTCGTAGTGTTTGATTACTTGTTGAAGACAGAGGATCAGTTAGAGAAAGTTATGAACCAAGTGTTCAAACAGTGTTGTATGAGATTGTGAATCGGGCTAGTTCTGTTGTTTATTTGTTGCGGTTACCACCAGAGTTAGAAAGGGGTTTGTGGTGTGTTTTGTGTACCTATGATTCAGAAGTGTGAGTCAGTTTTGTTCTATGTTATGTTGTTGAAAAGACTGAGTTGAGTTTAAAATGGTCATGCATTGAAGGACCCGTTGAGATCTTGGCATCAGATAGCTAATGTTGTGTCGTGAATCTACCGAGTTGGTGGGTATGTTGTGGTGAGAGAAAGTGTGGAGGAGCATGTGTCAGTGACTCTTTCTGTCTAATAAATTTCGGGGACGAAATTTCCTTAAGTGGGGGAGAGTTGTAACACCCGGGTTTAGGGGTCGGGTGAAAATAATATTTTAATATTATTTGGGCTCGGGTTTATAATCAAAATGATCCTTTAAAATTTCGGGTTTCAAAGTAAATGTTTGAAATGGGACCAAATTGATTTAATTGCAAGTTGAAGAGCTATTTAAAGAACAAGGGAATAGCCATTCATTAATGGCCTTTTGGTAATTTACCCATTTTCTAATTTAAATCCCCCTTTATACAAATAAAACACCCTTTTACTATTCATCATCTTCTTCTTCAACGGGTTTGAAGAGCTCCCTCCCCCTTTCACTATTCCATCTCCTTCCTCCCTCATTTTGGCTCGGTTTTGAAAGGTAAACACGTTTTCAACTTGCTCTCACCTTTCTGTTTTCAAAAGTACAAGTAACTTTCATTTTCATCCATGTTTTAGAATTTGGATTTTTGGGAGTTTTGAATAAAAGTGGTAGCTTTATGGTGTTTAACTTGAGATTTTGATTTAATATTGATAGATATGGTGTTTATGAATCTAATGGTCCAACATATATGATTTTTATAGTGTTTTAAATGAATTCCCGAATTTGGGTTTTGGTGGGTTTTTAGGAGGGTTTTTAGTTGAGATTTGGGTGTGGTTTGTGTTGGAAATTGAGGGTTGATGTTAGGGTATTGGTTGGGGGTCGTTTTGGAAACATTTGGAAGTGTTAAATGTGTTGAAATCACAAGTTTTGGACTGTGCAAAGGGGCTGCTCGGGAATGGCTTTTTGGGGGTTGTTCTTGGTTCGAAAAACAAGTGTTTGATGTTTGAATTTCATTTCGGGTTTGCTACATTGTGTTGTGGACTGATATGAGGTTAATTTACTTGTGTTGAGGCGATTGGAAGCAAGGATTTGCGTTGGTAAAGCGTTGGGATCGAATCCGGATGTGAGGAGGCTTGAGTCGACTTTGCTTGTTTAGCTTAAGGAAATGAGGTGAGTGGTTAATGTTTTAAATTGATTTCAAAGGTTGGTTCAAGCATGTAGATGTGAAAATGTTTTCAAGTAATGTTTTGGTTCAAAGATGGTTTTGAAAGAATTTAGATTGGGCTTGAAAAGTCGAATTAAACTCAAGAGTAAGTTGTTGTGAGTTGGCTCTTTAATTTTCCCCTTTTACCATTTGTTCTCATTACTTGTGGTGATGTTTTGTTAAGCATGAAATTTAATTAAATTGGGAAGAAGTATGATTGCTTAATATTATATCGTTGATCATGTATGATGGTATTAATGATGTTGTTGATATGCCTTGTAAGGTGTGAGTAAGTTGGTGCAAGTTGTGCACGAAAATGGTGAGTAAGACCATTTGTGATTTGGTAAGATTCCAAGTAGTAAGTGATGCCTAATTGTGGATTTTGTTACATCTTGATTTGGTTGCGCATGATATAGTGAGTACATGTTGCATGATAGTGATTGCATATCGTGTTGCATGGTTGGTGTCGAACCTCACGTGATGGTTGTCGTTGCTCCGGTGATGTGTAGTCCCGCCGGTAGCGAGTGGTATAAGACTCCGGTGATGTGTAGTCCCGCCGGTAGTGACTAGTAGAAGAGTACTTTGATGTGTAGTCCCATTGGAAAACTACTAGTCGAAACGGTGATGTGTAGTCCCACCGTGTGTGTTTTGGTTATGCTTGTGAATGCCATGTAACGTCCATGTTGTATCTCACTATATCATTGTCTTCTTATTGTTTTGCTTTAATCTAGGATTATGTCCTCATGCATACCATGAAGTGTAATGCCATGTTAAATGCCTATATCGTTGAACTTTGGTTGAACTTGCATGATAGAAGAAGGATTAAGTCGTTGGATGATTTGTATGCGTTGATCTTTACTTTTAAAGAAATCTTTGAACCCTGCATTGCCGTAGTTATGTTTTAGAGCCCCGCTCACTAAACTTTATGCTTACGCTCTCCTTTTTCCAACGATGCAGATCTTTAGCTGGAGTTAGCAAGGAGCAAGATAAGGGCGTCCAAGCGTGTGGTAATTGCTCAAGTATGGTTTATTAAATAATGTAGTAGTTAAGCAATGGGATAGGTTTTGATGTATGTCGATATTGGTTTGATTCTTGGATGCCTTGTTTGATCTATAAATATCGCTGTTGTTGCATGCGTTGAATGTCTATTTGTTTGGTTGCTAAGGCATGAAATCTTACGTGCTTGGATGACCATATATGCATAGATTGCCCTTTGTATGAATGATATGTATGGATGCCTTGTTAATTGCTTGATTGCTATATATGGTTCATGTATGGTTGCTTAAAAATTAGTATGTGCAAGTCTTACAAGTGTTAATACATGCCTTTGGTCCTTCGTAAGCTCTTATGTATGTCTATGCATGATCTTAATGTTCTTCATAGTTAGGAAGTCCTTAGGTTGGGCAGTAAGTGATCCCCTGCACTAAGGTTTCGAAACCATGGGTAAGGTTTCGAAACCTTTGCAGAAATCTGGGCTTCCAGACCTTACTGCCAACCAAAGTTTCGAGACCTTTGGGGAAGGTTTCGAAACTATGGTCAAAGGTTTCGAAACCTTCTCCAAGGTTTCGAAACTTTTGGTGAAAATTGGGTTCCAGGGGTCACTGCCAGCCAAAGTTTCGAAACGTTGGTGAAGGTTTCGAAACCTTTGCTTAAGACGGCACTGAAATTGACGGTTATATGTTTTGAAATCCTTGCGTTTTGGTCCTGAACTTTGTATATGCAATTGGATGTGTTTGAGATGCCCGTTTGAGTTGAAATTTGGCAGAGATGCATGAAACATGATTAATTTCATGTTGGTAACTTAAAAACTGATTGAGTCCCCCTAATTTTCAGATTTTACAATTTGGTCCCTAAACTTGTAAATTGTGCAATTGAGTCCCTAAATGTTTTCCGTTCGCTACGATTTTTGAGTATGTTGATTGTTTGATCAAATCTAAGGTTAATATGCATTTAGATAAGTTTTAAAAGAAAAAAATAGGGTTGTTAACCGAGGGGGAATCCTTAAGGGGTTTTCACTCGGTTTTCCCCGTGTAGCTCACTCGGACCGGCCATCCGGCCAGACCGGGACGAGGGGGTTACAAGTATGGACTATTGGATAGCAGCCAATAGAGTTATTATCTTTAGAGAACAAAAATTACATGCTCACATGTCGAAGTTTTGGTAAGTTAGAGATCATTAGGTTTACAGACTTCGATTCTAATAGAATATTGATGCAAACGAATTTTGTCACATAAGCTGCTAATTTTAGATTGAATAAAAAGACCACTTTAGTTATTTTGTGACAATAAATATGCATTCATTTATTCTATACACAATAGGAACACTTCAAACTTGAAGCACATAAATATTACGTTCCTAATTGTTAAAGAAAATTCAGAGTGGTTGTGTGTCTATAGAGCATGTTGGTACAAACTCCATAATTGTGCGCGTATTAAGAAACGGTCACCCTAGGTCTTTCATGAGCACACTACTCATGTGGGAGTAATGTTATTTAAGGATATTCAGTTTTAGTGGGAGTTTGTAATTTTGAAAAATGTTCATTCGGTTTAGACACGATTTCAGTTATTTTAGTTTAAAGTTATTTAAGATTATTTTCTGCAGAAATAAAATTCTTTTGGTTTATGTACCCTCTGAATTCAGTAAAGTTGATCTCATTAAGGTTTAGGAGGACCAGTTGGAGACATGTATGGTTCACATTTCATGTAATTTTCCATGCTACACATCCATGATTGATCTATGTCATTTGACAATATTTGTATACATGACCATTGATGGGTCCAGTCATGATTGATATGGCGAAGACCGCTTTGATCCTATGTGGATATAGTTGATGGACGAGATTGTTATAAAATACCTATTATATAATAGCAAAATTTTGAGCTCATAAGGTTGTACATTTATCAGGAAACATATGTTGCCCAAGTGGGAGATTGTTGGATTAAAATCCGCAATTGTGGGCACATATGTAAAATGTATGTTGCTATTATAAAGTATGGCACAAAATAAAGTGACCAATTAAGTTAAGCGTGTCATAGGTATTAAAATGTCATGGAAATAAAAGTGTAGATACCGTAAGATATATTTATAATTCAACGAGGGGCAGAGTTATAAATATTTAATAGTTGGTTTGATAAATCAACTATATAAAGAGGTAGTGGTCCCCAAGAAATAGGTTAACTTGTTTATCTCTCCTTCCCCGTCAGAGAGTTTTACGTCAAGAGATAACCTATCTTCTTGGAAGATCAATACCAAAGTTTTGGGATTTCCACATCAAGATTCAATATTTTCAATCTATCAATAAATTCAGGTACGCTTCCGCACTCGGTTTATTCAATTTATTGTTCTTGATGATTTGACATGATAGATCATAGGGCTTAGATTTTATATTAATTTATGATTTGGTTCTAACAATTCTCACTACCTGATGTGAGCACGTCTTCACCAACACATGTTGCTGATCCGGAGGTCTTACCGTTAGGACCAATTACACGATCTAGGGCGCAACGTTTCAGGGAAGCTCTTTTCCTTACTTGTGCTAATATTTCTGAATCATTTGATAATACTTGTGCCTTAGACGATAGGACTTTTAATGTGTTGCATGTTGATATGTGACTTATTTAGGTTATACTATTTATTAAGTATGTTTAAGAATGTATATAATATGTTAATAATGTTTTGGGTTAATATAATATAACTTATGATGTATTTTTATGTGTTTATTTTTATATGTGTGTGCAGCCAATACACGTAAATATAATTAAGGGGCAACAACCGAACCAGCCTTGTATATGTGTGTGACGTTTTGGATAAGAATAAAGGAGGTTGAAAAACAAAACAAGTTCCATGCACGTGGAAATACAAGCTACCGGCCATTTCCATGCAATTTACCTATGTGCGGCAACTTGAAGTGCAAATCACAGCAGCAGTGGATAAGAATATTTGGTTTCCATTTTGAATTTCAAAATGGTTGCCCATTTAACATGTGCACAATGTTTGAAGTTGTGTCTGCTCATTTAGGCGTCACTTTTATGTGGCTGAAATTATATTATTTGAATTGAAAACACATTTAACATGTGTTTTAATTCAAATGCATGGCCTAAATTGCATGCCGCCAACTGCTTATTTTCTTTTCAAACTTGAACCTTTTTTTTCTTTAATTTCTAGCCATACATTCAAATTCGGCAGCCCCATGTACTTCTATATATATTTTGTAAACTCAATTAAGCAAGGTTACCAACTTTGAAATAAAAATCACATTTGAGAGAATTTTCTCTTTTCGGTTCTTTTTAGAACTATTCGACACTCAAACTTGTTTGTTTGTCTTTGATACTTCGGGTTCCTAAATTGCTATTTAGCGGGTCCAAGTCCTTTTCGACGTTAAACAGATTCGATTCGGGTTTGCTCAATAGATTGTGCAGGTTCTTTCGAGTTTAGCGTTTCCAACATCGGTCGTTTTTGAAGCCTTTTTCACCATCGTTTGAAGTCTTTCCAAAACGCCAAAATTATCATCTTACCCTATATTATTATTATTATTATTGTTCATCTTTGAGTTCCTATTTAACCATAAATATGTTGTATAATTTTTATTGTTTCCTTGTCGTTTTTATTGCAGGAACGTGCCTACAACATTCCTAGATCCGTAACAAACGAGGATAGTCCGTTTCGACAGACTGCCCCTTATTATGTGGTAATCAGAGCCTAGGTTGTTGGATTCGTTGTAAGTTTCTGCAAATTCGAGTCAAAAAAAAAGCATTCGAATTAAACAAAAAAAAAATTCAGCATTCGAATATTAAAAAAAAAACAGAATTTCGAAAAAAAAAAAAACAGATTCAAAAAAAAACAGATTCGAACAAAAACAGATTCGAAAAAAAAAACAGATTCGAACAAAAAAAAACAGATTCGAATATAAAAAAAAACATTTTAGATTCGAAAGTGTTTATATATGTATGTATTATCATTGTTGTGTTCCTATTGTAAATGATGAAATTTGTACGAGTTTGTTATGTAACTTTGATGTGCTCGGAAATCAACCGAAGTGAACTATGCTTGTTTGTTCGGTAATAGGAAGGTTGTAAGCACGTTTCGCAGTAAGGTTCTCTAAACTCTTCATTTTTCATCTTTTGGTTCCTTTTTTTTTCGTGTCATTATCCTTTTCATCTTTTCTTTATTTTTAGTCTTATTTCCTTTCTTTTTGTGTCATTTTTTTTCTCTTTGTTTCCTTAACCGTTGTTTCCTTGTAGCCAACACCGTTGTAACAAGTTTCGAGACGTTGGATTAGTTCTTTAAAGAGCTGATTACGAGAAAGTGTAAGGGAAAAAGGCATTGAGCGTTGTGAGAACAGAAGGGGAGACAAAAGAGCCATTCAAGTATTCTCCCGAGTGAAACACGAGCGCTGAGTGTTAATTTTTGAGTGCATTGTTCTTTGGAGTGACATCTGCGAGACTTTGATTGTGTGTGCTGTGAGGTCCTTTTTGTTTATTTTTTTTTTACTAACCTATAATATTGTTTTCTTTTGTTTGTTTTGTTGTTGTTGTTGATTATGGCAGGTTCCGATGATCACACGGTTGAACAGGATCCACTGATTCCTCAAATGCAAGCCTTAGAGAGAATGATGCAACGAGTAGTGGCTACCGCCTTAGAGCCATTACAGTCGAGGATGGATAGGTTTGATGGAGGATCCAACTCTGTTAATGATGTGATGAATGAAAATGAAGACGAACGGTCACCGAGGCAGCATATTCCTAGACAAGGACGTGTGCAACAGGTAGACGATAATTTGACTAACATTAAGATTGCTATTCCTTCTTTTCAGGGACGCTCAGATCCTGATGCATACTTGGCTTGGGAAAGCAAAGTGGAGCACATTTTCGAGTGTTATAATTACTCGGAACAGAAGAAGGTTCGATTAGCAGCAACAGAGTTTGTTGATTATGCCTTGATATGGTGGGACCAGTTATTGCTTAGTCGTAGACGTACCGGTGATGATCCAGTTGCAACATGGATCGAGATGAAGCGTCTAATGCGTAAAAGGTTTGTTCCTATTCATTATCATCGTGATTTGTTTCAAAAATTGCAAAACTTGAAACAGGGAAGTAGGAGTGTTGAAGATTATTTCAAGGATATGGAAATGGCTATGATGCGTGCGAATATCGAGGAAGAACGAGAAGCTACCATGGCGCGATTTCTAGCAGGGTTGAACACCGAGATTGCCAATGCTGTTGAGTTACAGCATTATGTCAAGGTTGATGACATGGTGCAGATGGCAATAAAGATTGAACGACAACAGCGCAGGAAGTCTTCAAATCGAGGTAACCCTTCTTTTAAATCTTTTTCAAATCCTTTATATACTCCTAACAATTCCAGGAAGCAAGCACCACAACAACCACTTCGGATTCGTGAGCAAGGCGAAACTAGCAAACCAAAGGCCCCCGTTGCTGATAATGGGCGTGGTAAGCATCAAGTGGTGGCGCAAGAGCGAGCACGAGATATCCAGTGTTTCAAGTGCCTTGGGAGAGGACATGTTGCTAGTCAATGTCCTAACCGGAGGGCTATGTTGATGCGAGATGATGGTGAGATTGAGTCAGATTCCGAGGAGGAAGTGCATGATGTCCCTACTGAAGAGGAAGACGAGACCGACCTAGAGGTTCCTGAATCTGGTAAGGTAATGGAACTTTTGGTTATTAAAAGAAGTCTGAATGTGCAACAGGTATCGGATGATCTACAGCGTGAGAATATCTTTCACACACGATGCAAGGTGCAAGACAAGGTATGTGTTGTGATTATTGATAGCGGTAGTTGTACTAATGTTGCCAGTTCAGTGATGGTTGACAGGTTAGGTCTAAAAACGACAAAGCATCCTCATCCATATAAGTTACAATGGTTAAATGATGGTGGCGAGCTTAAAGTGACCAAACAGGCTATTATACCATTTTCGATCGGAAACTACAAGGACAAGGTCCTTTGTGATGTTGTTTCCATGGATGCTACTCACCTACTATTGGGACGCCCTTGGCAGTATGATAAAAGGGCAATGCATGATGGTTATACAAATCGTTACTCTTTTATGCATGCAGGTAAGAAGATCACATTGGCTCCTTTGACACCGAGTCAAGTGTTTGAAGATCAGGCAAGCTTGAAAAAGAGTAAAGAGACTGCAAAAGAGAAGAAGAAGATGTCTGTGTATGCGAGCAGTAGCGAAATCAGGAAATGTCTTTCCTCTCAACAATCTGTTCTTATTTTGATGTTTAAAGATTATTGTTTATTGACAGATTTTCCTACTGATCTACCTTCACCGATTTTGACACTTTTGCAGGAGTTTGAGGACGTGTTTCCAGCTGAAACACCGAAGGGATTGCCACCTCTTCGTGGCATTGAGCACCAGATTGATTTCATTCCAGGTGCTACTATTCCGAACCGGCCAGCTTATCGAACCAACCCTGAAGAGACGAAAGAGCTTCAAAGGCAAATTACTGAGTTGATGGACAAGGGTTACATTCGAGAGAGCTTGAGTCCGTGTGCTGTTCCGGTGCTGTTAGTGCCGAAGAAAGATGGTTCTTGGAGGATGTGCGTAGATTGTCGAGCTGTGAACCAGATCACAATTAAGTATCGTCATCCCATTCCAAGACTTGATGACATGTTGGACGAGCTTTGCGGAGCCGTCATCTTCTCCAAAATTGACTTAAGGAGCGGCTATCATCAGATTCGCATGCGAGAAGGCGATGAGTGGAAAACAGCCTTCAAAACAAAGCTAGGTTTGTACGAATGGTTAGTAATGCCTTTTGGTTTAACTAATGCACCTAGTACTTTTATGCGTTTGATGAATCATGTTCTGCGATCCTTCATTGGTAAATTTTGTGTTGTATATTTTGATGATATCTTGATCTATAGCAAGTCTTTACAGGATCACGTAGGACATTTGCGAGCTGTTCTGCAGGTTTTGCGAGAAGAAAGATTGTTTGGTAACATGGAGAAGTGTGTATTTTGTACTGACAAACTCACATTTCTTGGTTACATTGTTAGTTCTCAGGGAGTTGAAGTTGATCCTGAGAAGATAAAGGCAATTCAGGAATGGCCACGACCGACATCGATTACTCAGGTTAGATCGTTTCATGGTTTAGCGAGTTTTTATCGACGGTTTGTTCCTAACTTCAGTTTTATTACCGCCCCCTTAACCGGGATTATAAAGAAGAATTCAGTCTTCTCATGGGGTAAAGAACAAGAAGATGCCTTTTTGAAAATTAAAGATTGTTTGACTATAGCACCTGTGTTAGCATTACCTGATTTTGATAAAACGTTTGAAATTGAATGTGATGCTTCTGGAATTGGTATAGGTGCTGTTTTGATGCAGGAAAAGAGGCCCATTGCTTACTTTAGCGAGAAATTGAGTGGTGCTACATTGAACTATCCGGTTTATGATAAAGAGATGTATGCACTGATTCGGGCATTGGAGACATGGCAGCATTATTTGTTGCCTAAGGAGTTTGTGATCCACACCGACCACGAGGCTTTACGTTACATCACAGGTCAGCATAAATTGAATAAACGACATGCTAAGTGGGTTGAATTCTTAGAATCTTTTCCTTATGTCATTCGTTACAAAAAAGGGAAAGAAAATGTCGTTGCTGATGCATTGTCACGTAGGTATGCACTTTTGAGTTATCTTGATTCACATCTGATTGGTTTTGCATATATTCGTGATTTATACCCTGATGATCCTGATTTTAGAGATAAGTTTAATGCTTGTTCGAAAGGTGCAGATGGAAAGTTTTACAGGCATGATGGCTATCTTTTCAAGGAAAACAGGATTTGCATTCCCCAGGGTTCGATGCGTGATATTCTGATCCGTGAGGCGCACGAAGGTGGATTGATGGGTCATTTTGGAGTCACCAAGACGTTACATACCTTGAAAGAACATTTGTTTTGGCCGAAGATGCGTAGAGATGTTGAAAGGTATTGTGAACGTTGTGTGACTTGTAGAAAAGCGAAATCGAAGGTTTCACCACATGGTATGTACTTACCTTTACCTATTCCTGATTCCCCTTGGACTGATATATCGATGGATTTTGTTTTGGGATTGCCTCGAACTAAGACAGGTAGAGATAGTATATTTGTTGTGGTTGATAGGTTCTCGAAAATGGCACATTTTATTGCTTGCCATAAGACTGATGATGCTGTTAATGTGGCTAACTTATTCTTTAGGGATGTTGTACGTTTACATGGTATTCCTAGGTCGATTGTTTCTGACAGGGATGTGAAGTTTTTGAGTCACTTCTGGAGGACTCTTTGGAGCAAATTAGGTACGAAACTCATGTTTTCTACTACTTGTCATCCCCAGACTGATGGACAAACTGAGGTTGTTAACAGGGTTTTATCTACTTTACTTCGTTCCATCATTAAAAAGAATATTAAGACTTGGGAAGATTGTTTGCCACATGTTGAGTTTGCTTATAACCATGTTGTACATTCTGCTACAAAAATGTCACCATTTGAGGTTGTTTATGGTTTTAATCCAATTACGCCTCTAGATATGTTGCCTTTGCCACAGGAACATGTGACGAACAGGGACGGTCAAGCGAAAGCAGAATACGTAAAGAAGTTGCATCAACAGGTGAAGGAGAACCTAGAACGAAGGACTCAGCAGTATGAAAAGCAAGCAAACAAAGGAAGGAAGCGAGTCACCTTCGATGTTGGTGATTGGGTTTGGGTTCATTTCCGAAAGGAACGATTTCCAGCCCAAAGGCGGTCCAAGCTGTTACCGCGAGGAGATGGTCCTTTTCAGGTGTTGGAGAAAGTGAATGACAACGCCTACAAGTTAGATCTACCCGGAGAATACAATGTAAGTGCCACATTTAATGTTTCTGACTTAACCCCTTCTGGTGATTGTACAGATTTGAGGACAAATCCTTTTCAAGAAGGGGGGGATGATGTGAGCACGTCTTCACCAACACATGTTGCTGATCCGGAGGTCTTACCGTTAGGACCAATTACACGATCTAGGGCGCAACGTTTCAGGGAAGCTCTTTTCCTTACTTGTGCTAATATTTCTGAATCATTTGATAATACTTGTGCCTTAGACGATAGGACTTTTAATGTGTTGCATGTTGATATGTGACTTATTTAGGTTATACTATTTATTAAGTATGTTTAAGAATGTATATAATATGTTAATAATGTTTTGGGTTAATATAATATAACTTATGATGTATTTTTTATGTGTTTATTTTTATATGTGTGTGCAGCCAATACACGTAAATATAATTAAGGGGCAACAACCGAACCAGCCTTGTATATGTGTGTGACGTTTTGGATAAGAATAAATGAGGTTGAAAAACAAAACAAGTTCCATGCACGTGGAAATACAAGCTACCGGCCATTTCCATGCAATTTACCTATGTGCGGCAACTTGAAGTGCAAATCACAGCAGCAGTGGATAAGAATATTTGGTTTCCATTTTGAATTTCAAAATGGTTGCCCATTTAACATGTGCACAATGTTTGAAGTTGTGTCTGCTCATTTAGGCGTCACTTTTATGTGGCTGAAATTATATTATTTGAATTGAAAACACATTTAACATGTGTTTTAATTCAAATGCATGGCCTAAATTGCATGCCGCCAACTGCTTATTTTCTTTTCAAACTTGAACCTTTTTTTTTCTTTAATTTCTAGCCATACATTCAAATTCGGCAGCCCCATGTACTTCTATATATATTTTGTAAACTCAATTAAGCAAGGTTACCAACTTTGAAATAAAAATCACATTTGAGAGAATTTTCTCTTTTCGGTTCTTTTTAGAACTATTCGACACTCAAACTTGTTTGTTTGTCTTTGATACTTCGGGTTCCTAAATTGCTATTTAGCGGGTCCAAGTCCTTTTCGACGTTAAACAGATTCGATTCGGGTTTGCTCAATAGATTGTGCAGGTTCTTTCGAGTTTAGCGTTTCCAACATCGGTCGTTTTTGAAGCCTTTTTCACCATCGTTTGAAGTCTTTCCAAAACGCCAAAATTATCATCTTACCCTATATTATTATTATTATTATTGTTCATCTTTGAGTTCCTATTTAACCATAAATATGTTGTATAATTTTTATTGTTTCCTTGTCGTTTTTATTGCAGGAACGTGCCTACAACATTCCTAGATCCGTAACAAACGAGGATAGTCCGTTTCGACAGACTGCCCCTTATTACTACCTGAAAGGACTGATTCTGATACTGCTCTACAGTGTTATTGGAGCTTGCTTTTTTGTATCCCAGACACATATAACTCTAAGTAAGAACTTAATTAATTCATATATATGAACATTGACAAATAGTCATCACTTCAACACTTTTTTTTGTCGGGTTTTCTCGTTAGTATATTCGGATCTAATCTTATTTTCGATAAAGTACAGTCTTCATAACTATGGATAATGTCATCAATGCCCCTCTACTTTCACAGAAACTTTAATGTGGGGCCTAAACTTTGGCGCGTTTAATGTGCCCTTGAACTTTAGTTCCGTCTTCTAAGATGCCTCTCAAGACTAACGACGTTAACTAGTGATGTGGAAGTGACACGTGTCATTCTTTCAGGCTGCCACGTGACACTTTTAAAAATATATATAATATAAGGACATAGTTACAATTTTACCTTTTAATTTTTATGACAAAGAGAAAAATATAAGGACATTATTACAATTTTACCATTGTTTCCTTTCTCTCGTACTTTGTCGCTTATCTTCTTCCCCATTTTCGGTAAAACACAAAAACGTTTAAAAGAGGGTTGAAATCTCCAAGGAAAATTAATGGTTTCTCGTTGTAGACTGAAGTTGCCATTTTTGAATTTTGGTTTCGAGTTGATTTCATTGTTACCTTCTTTGTGCACCAATAATCAAATCCTCTTAAAACTCTAGATTGGGTCCGTTCGAATTTATTCAAATAGGGGAAACCAAACTCTTAGTAAGTATGTTGTGTTTTGTTCTTCTTCGGTGTATATTTATGAGGTTTCTTCAATTCCGGGGAAGAAGAAGCACAATGACCGGTAAAATCGAGTAAAGGCGACATAGAACCAACAATAACACCAAGGACAGCCAGTGGTCCTCGTCACTTTAGCAAACGTGGGCCACTGAATTTCCCTTATCTCTTCCGCCACTTCGCCGGCGAGACCGTCACTGTTCGCTTATTTTGGGTCACTGAATCTTTCATGCTTTCCCCGATCGCCTTAACCGGAAACAATTGGCGTTTGTTTAAGTCACCAGCGACTTTGGGGAGATATTTGGTTTTGGAAGGGATTGAGAAGAGTCGACCGGAGGTGAGTGGTTTCGGTTGCAACTAAGTCGGAGAAGGAACGGTTGTTTTCGCCGAAGATGCTACTGGTAATAAAAGCGCCGTCGTCATTTCTTGCCGGAATTTATGATTGAAACGGCTTGAAGACAATGTTAGATTGAGGAATTAGGGCATCTATTTTGTCTTTTTTTTCTCATATAAAATGGGGTTAATTGGCTTAGATGACTCTCTGTTGATTTTAATCTTTTTTATGAGCCAAAGTGCCACGTGGCGTATTTTCATTAATTCACGTATCAAGTCATGTCACCATATAATGATGTTATAGTTGAGAGGTATATTATATGACGTAACTAAAGTTCAAGTGACACATTAAATGCGCCCAAAATTTAGGCACACAATAAAGTTTTTGTGAAAATATAGGGGGTGTTGGTGCCATTATCCCCATAACTTTTAGTACTTGTAGAGTAAATGACATTGATTGCTATTGCTGGTTGAATAAAATTTATTAAAATGTAATTAATTAAATTTTAAAAAAAGTTAAATATTATTAATTTATTGTGTTTAATAGAATCAAGCTCTTGAACTTTAACCTTAACCCTAACCCGTAAGCCCTAAAACTTAACCATAACCTTAAGTACTAAGCCATAAACACTAAACTCTAAACCATAAATCTTAATACTCATACATTAACCTTAAATCATAACCTTAAGCCATAAACCCTAAACCCTAAAATTATAAAAATACAATAGCACTGAGACCCTAAAACAATAAACCCTAAACCCTAAAATTATAAAGGGAAAACTATACTGGTGGTCCCCAAACTATTACCGTGTTCCTATTTTAGTCATAAAACTATTTTTTTTGGTAAAATTGTCCCTTATGTTACATAGTTCTTCTGTTTTGGTCCCCCTCGTTAAAAACTAACGGAATTGCTGACATGATTTTTTTTTATTTTTTAAATGTTTTTTATTATTTTCTCTCTCCTATATATATATATATATATTATTTAATTTTTTTATTCAAACTAATGTGGTGATGACATGTGTCACCACCATAATAAAGAAAATAAATTAAATGTGAGGGGGAGTTGGGATTCAAACATGCATCCCCCAAATCCCCAAGCCAATGGGTTAACCATTGGGCTAAACTCCAATTATTAATATGTTTTAGCACAAATTACATTTAAAACAATCAAATGAACCCCAAAAACCAAAGAAATAATTGAAACAAATGACTTGCAATAAGATTCGAACCCTGTGCCATGGCATAAAAAGGCCAAGCATAAACCAAATGTGCCAAGGAATTATTTTGACTAAAATTTATATTTAACGTATATTAGTTTACCAACAACACATATTAATTTATCAATTGGGTTTGTTTTCGAATAAAATATTTAACATATACTAAAATTTATATTTAAGGTATATTAATTTATCAATAAGGTTTTGTATTCGAATAAAATATTTAGCGTATACTAAAATTTATATTTAATGTATATTCTATTAATTTACCAATAATGTTTTGTGTTCGAATAAAATATTTAATGCATACTAAAATTTATATTTAACATATATTAATTTATCAATAAAGTTTTGTGTTCGAATCCCTCCCTAGGTTTAATATTTTATTTTGTGTTGTTTGTAAATTAATATACGTTAAATATAAATTTTAGTCGAAATAATTCTTTGGCACATTTGGTTTATGCTTGGTCTTTTTATGTCATGGCACATGGGTTTGAATCTTATTGCAAGTCATTTGTTTCAATTATTTCTTTGGTTGTTGGGGTTCATTTGATTGTTTTAAATGTAATTTGTGCTAAAACATACCAATAATTGGAGTTTAGCCCAATGGTTAACCCATTGGCTTGAGGATGTGAGGGACACGAGTTTGAATCTTAGCTCCCCCCTCACATTCAATTTATTTTCTTTGTTATGGTGGTGACACGTGTCACCACCACATTAGTTTGAATAAAAAATTTAAATAATATATAGGGTAAAGTACACAGACGATCACTGAACTTTGGTAAAAAAAATAAAATGGTAACCAAACTTTTAAAAATCACAAAATGGCAATTAAACTTTATGTTTTATAACAAAATGGTAACTAGACGTTAAATGCTGTTAATTGACTGATATAAACTTTGGTATAATAACACATATAGTCCTTCATATTTACACATTCAATCAATTTAGTCTTAATTCAAAACAATTCACTAAATTTAGCCCTCGTTATTTACGCATTCTTTCAATTTGGTCCTTAAAGCAAAATTCGAGTTGACACGTCATATCTTAAGATAGAGATGAGCGTTCGATCGAGTCGAGTCAAAAAAATTGAGTTATTCGAGTTGACGCGTCATATTTTACAACTCAAACTTTATTTAAAATTTTTTCGATTCGAGTCGAGTTTTCGAGTACCTATAAAAATTTATTGTAATTATTTATCATGTTACCATACTTTGGAATTTTACCTTAGGACCAAATTGAAAGAATGCATAAATTACGACGGCTAAATTTAATGAATTGTTTTGAATTAGGATTAAATTGATTGAATGTATAAATATGAAGGACTAAATGTGTTATTATACCAAAGTTTATAACAGTCAGTTAACGACATTTAACGTCTAGGTACCATTTTGTTATAAAACATAAAGTTTAATTGTCATTTTGTGATTTTTGAAAGTTTAGTTACCATTTTGTTTTTTTACCAAAGTTTAGTGACCGTATGTGTACTTTACCCTAATATATATATAGGAGAGAGAAAATAATTAAAAAATAAGAAAAAAAATTCTACGTCAGCAACTCCGTTAGTTTTTAACGACGGGGGACCAAAACAGGAGAACTATGTAACAGAAGGGACGGTTTTGCCAAAAAAAATTTGGGACCAAAATAGGAAGACGGTAATAGACCAATTATAAATTATAAACCCTAAACACCTAAATCCTTTACATTATTATTAATTACATTAAACACCTTAAACCAATGATAAACCCTAAACACCTAAATCCTTTTATATTGTTATTAATTACATTAAACACCCTAAAACCCCTACATTAACCCTAAATCGTAACTTTAACCATAAACATTAAACTCTAAACCTTAAACCATAAAACCATAAAATACAACAACACTAAACTCTTAAAACACTAAAACCTAAACCCTAAAATTACAAATCATAAACCCTAAACACCTAAACCCTTTTACATTATTATTAATTACATTAAACACCCTGAACTAATGATATTTAATACTTTAAGAATGTAATTAATTATATTCTAATAGATTTCATTGAAAAATAATATAACAATTAATGATAGCAAAACCCTAATAATTATACCATTTTTTCATAGATTATTAGTAGGATGAATATTTGATAGAGTAGAGTAAAGTAAAAAAAAAAACCGAAGTAGTCAAATTGATAAATTTTATTTGAAATTATTTTGATTTAAATGACATTTTAAAATCATATATGAATTTTATTTCACAAGTGTGAATAAAATTTGTATTGTTATTTAATAAATAAAATAGCATATAAAATTGTATAATATATTTATAATATTAATTTTATAAAGAAGAGATTTCAAGGGAAATTTTTTGATAGAATATTAAATAGTCAAGAAATTGATCAAAATAATTTTTTTACAAAGAGTTGCATATTAAATTGAATAAAAAACAATATATCTGTCGAGATTTTCTTAGAAAAATATGAAAAATTAATTTAATATAATTTTTTTATTAAAGTTTATTAAGTAAAAAATAGTGCGATGATGTGGCATGATAGTATTGGTCAATAGTTATTTTTCTAACAAATTAACGTTTTGGATGATCTACTTAACATAGTGTAGATTGAATTCTATTTCTAATAAAAGAAAAAAGATTTAGGTACGAAAATGTTATATTTTAAGACCAATTGTCATTTTTTTTTTGTATAGAAAAGCAATTTCTTTTAATAGAAAGACAAAATGTCAATTAAAATTTAATATTATAAAACATGTGCACCCATCAAAATTACTATGAAAAATCTTAAATCCATTTAATTTTTTCGATAACAGTTTTAACTTATTGTTATTGTCGACGGCTGAAAACGTCGACAATTCTCTTTCATTTCATCATTTGTTTAATCTCCCTCCCTTCCTCCTTTCCTCCCTCCCTCTCTCTCTCTTATTTGTTTTATTGATTACTTTTTTTTTCACACTCACCCATTATCCATAACAATCTGTTGATAAATGATCCAATTTTATTCAAGTTTTTTTTTCTTACAAAAAGAATAAAATTTTTATCTTTGTCTCGTATAAATTCTTATCTTACTTTTGTAAGTTAATTTGTTTTACTTTCAAAATTGGTTTGTGGTCGCTTCTTTAGTTGATAAATGCGTAGCTCTTTTCTTATTAGATTAGTTTTATCTTGAGCATACTGCTTTAATTGAGAAGTTATTCTCATAATATTTTGATTACTATTAGTAAAATTTTACAATATGCGACGAACACGTTGAACATTACTAACGATAAACATCGTTGAACATTATTAAATTAATTAATAAAGATTAAAATTTTAAGGACTCAACATACAATTAATAATTATTTTTAAAAAAAAATCAATTAAATTATTTTTTATATATATTATTTTTTTTGAATTTTTTTAAATAAGAGTAAATTACATATTCAGTACCTCACATATTTCTGTATTTCTATTTTGGTACCCAAACTAATTTTTTTAGAAACATAGTACCTAATGTTACGCATTGGTTCTATTTTGTACCCTTACCGTTAAAAATAAATAGAAACAGTGGCATTGCTTGGTCAAATAATAGTTTTAGTCCCTAAAACTTATATAATCTATCAATTTAGTCCAAAATATTATCAATTTAAACGTCATTTTTAATATTTAGACTAAAAATGTAAATTATTTCTTCTTCTTCTTCTTCCATTTGAAGTATGAAAAATTAGGTATCGAACATCTTCTTCATTGTCACTACAATTTCTTGTAAATTTTCATCAATTACTTTTTTTAAATTCCTTCAAAAACGATACCGACATTAATAACAACAAAAAATGCATGTTTTTTTGTGGTTATGCCCGGACAAAATGTTTAAAAAAATGGTTAACATGAACTTATATACAAATCCAATACCAATATTGCATGACCTCGGTTACTAAACATGAACATTTCTATCGGTATTTTTCTGGAACTGAACTGATTCAACTTGAAATGATTGAACCATGGTCCTTTATATACTATAAGCCTACAAAGAGATGACTCCTAAGCGACCGGTGGCCGGTGGGATGAGTTCGCCTAGGGAGACAACATATTCGTTATCGTCTTTTGCATCCATCTAATACTGAAATTAAAAAAAAAACCTAGCACTATTGGGGAATCCGCTATGATAGCAAGATGGATATATTTTTTGCGTTTCTTGCTTTTGCAGGTTTAAGTTGATTTTCACTTTTTCATACTTTATTTTGTTGTGTTGTTATTAAAGTCGATATTGTTTTTGGAGGAATTTAAAAAAAAAGAAATTGATTGAAATTTGCATGAAACTGTAGTGACAATGAAGAAGATGTTCGATAGCTAGTTTTTCATACTTTGAATGGAAGAAGAAATAATAAATTTAAATTTTTAATCCAAAAATTAAAAATGTTTAAATTGATAATATTTTGGACTAAATGATAGGTTGTATAAGTTTTAGGGACTAAAATTATTATTTGGCCGAGCAACGTCACTATTTTTATTTATTTTTAACAGTCAAGGTACCAAAATAAAAACAATACGCAATGTTAGGTACTATTTTGCTTAAAAATCAGTTTATGTACCAAAATAGAAATACGGAAATAGGTGAGGTACTAAATATGTAGTTTACCCAATAATTTAATTAAATTTTTAAAAATGATTATTAATTATATGTTGAGTCCTTAAAATTTTTAATCTTTATTAATTAATTTAATGATGTTCATCGGTATTCATCGTTAGTAGTATTTAGCGGTGTTTGTCGCACGTGGTAGACTCAACCTTACTATTAATAATGATAATCTCTTGAATAATGCCAATACTTCACAAAGACTAAAATTAAAATGATAATTAATTTGATGATGTAAATAGGAATATTTGTGCTTTCAAATATCGGTTGTTATGCTATTATTTTTATTATGAATGAATTTATGAGTTAAAAACGTGTACCCTAATAATTAAAAAAGTGTACCCAATTAATATCGTCATTAATGACGTCTCCGGAAACCTCGAACGCTCCTAAAAACCCTAGCGTTGACTTAAGGTCTGAAACTCTCCGGCCGTCGGTCGGAGGAACGGTGAGCAAACCACCAGATGGTAAAGTCGGTGTATTGCCGCTAGCTCCTGCGATCGAGATTTCATCTGTTAATCCATCGACAGAGGCTGCATCCATGGCGCTCGCTGTTGTATCGTCAATTGAACATGATCCTATGTTGGTGGAGAAAACGAGCGAGGATCCTGGATTGGACAGTATTACAGATGTTATGGTATGTGATTTGGATACCCCTGATGCGGATGGGGTTTTATCGCCAGTGGCGAATGCACCGGTGGAGGGGGTGGTCTCTATGCCTGTTGCTGCAGCCGATATGGCTGGTACGAAATTAACTTTCCGTGATATGGTGCTCGGGCGAGGCTCAGGGAAATTAGTGGCAAATGCGATCCCAGATTTGGATGTGGAGATGAATCTTGAGGATGTTAAGTTGAGGTTTGTGGATGGGACTCCTACTATTGATTTTTCAGAGCGGTTGCATGCCGTGATCGACTCTAAATTAGCTAATTCGGTAATAGTTCACCTTCTGAGACGCTCGATTGGTTATACAACTTTGCTTTCTAGAATCAAGAGTCTGTGGAATCCCAGTGGGGAGATTTCTTTGGTCGATATGGATAATGAGTATTTTTCTAGTCCGTTTTGCTAATGCGGAAGATTGTTCAAGGGTGTTAACCGGTGGTCCATGGCAGATTTATGGTTGTTACCTCACTGTACAACCATGGAGTAGGACATTTTCGACTTCGGTTGATCATCCAGATCAGATAGTTGTGTGGGTGCGCCTCCCCGGACTACCGTATCGCTATTACACGAAGAGCATATTTTGATATATTGTTGGGACTTTGGGGAAGGTTGTGAGGATCGACTATAACACCGCGGAAGGGAAGCGTGGCCGTTTCGCGCGTTTAGCGATTGTTGTTAACTTAAATAAGCCGCTGTCCCCGAACATTGTTATTGATGGTATGAAGCAACATCTTGAGTATAAGGAGCTGCCGACGATATGCTATACTTGCGGCAAATATAGACACACGCTAGAGGCTTGTAAACCTGCTGCTGTGTCGGAAAGACAAGGGAATAAGGAGGCTATTAAACTTAATGAGCAGGCAGCGGAGGAGAAGTTTGGCCCTTGGATGCAAGTGGCTAATAGGTGGCAACGTCGTGGTGGCAATGGAAATGCTGGGAATCGCTTGGGGTCCGAGATTCGTGTTGATCGGAGTCAAAAGGGTGGTCGTTTTGATGTTCTACGGGTTGCGGATTCGGAATGACCTGCTCAAATGATGGATGCCCCACCTACGCGACATACATCTAATTTGGCGATGGATGGTAGGGATATTGGTGCTCCGGTCTCGACCAAGGGTGTCAACCCGACCAGTGAGGCAACTGGGCGTGCGAAGGGAAAAGAGGTTATGGCTGGTCCGATAGTTCCTCCGGTATTAACAAAAGGAATGGGCAGCTTGTCTAAGGCTGGTGTGAGGAGTTCGAAAGGTCCCAATAGCTTGCGGAAAAGGAAGGAGAAAGAGGCCACTGGGGCCTTCGATTGTAATGTTGCACGACAGGAAAATGAGGTTGTTTCTATGGATGTCATTGTGCCAGTATCGAGTAGTTTGAATCCGATGAATCATACGGCTATTAAGGTGGTATCAAAAGGTCTGAATGTAGAGGTGAATCAAGCGCAGAGTAACAGCGTAGTTGAGGATGTTGGTAGTGGTATGGTATCCACGGAGCGTCGCCTATCGAAGATTAAATCCGTAGCGAGAAAAAGTCCGTATTATGTGAGGAGGAACTTAGTAGTGCGACAAGAGAATAAAGATCTTAATAAGAAACATGCTATTGATGTGGGTGAGTGGATAAGGAAGATGTCGACGGAGTTAAAAGAAAACGGTTCAGGCAGTGCAGCGAGCCTTCTACCGCCAACTTCACCGCTGGTGGAATCTCGAGGGAAGGTTCAATGGCGCGACAACACGGTCTTTGAAGACAAAAGAGGGACGGTTTGATTGTTCCTGCATCTTTTATGTTTTTGTTATTATGTTTAAAGTTCTATTTTGGAATGTCCAGGGAGCTTTAGTCACTGATTTTAACCGATATTTGAAGCTAATAATTAAATCGCAGGATCCGGATATCGTTGCTCTGATGGAAACGCGTATTAGTGGGAGGAAAGCGGATGTGTTTATAGGTAGGCATGGGTTTTCACAATCGTATCGGATTGAAGCTTGCGGTTTTTCAGGAGGGATTTGGCTTATGTGGAAAGACATTGTTAGAGTTGATGTGATTATCGTGTCTAATCAGTTTATTCATTCAATTTGTGAGGACAAGCAAACTGGCAACTTGTGTCTGCTGACTGTGGTCTACGGGAGCCCGGATATCAGACGCCGTAATCACTTTTGGAATTATTTGCTTGCTTTGCAACCGCCAACGCCTAAACCATGGGTGTTAGAAGGTGATTTTAATGTCATTCCTTGTTCTGAGGATCGTATGGGAGGCTCTAATTGACGTGATGGCATTTGTAAAAAGCTTGGGAATTTTATTTCTACTGCTGGGTTGCATAATTTGGGGTTTCATGGACCACGTTATACCTGGAAGCGAGGGACCTTACATCAACGTCTTGACCGTTGTGTGGGTAATGATGAATGGTGTGATACTTGGCCTGGGTCGTGTGTGTATCACTTGGCACGGATTGGCTCTGACCATCGCCCAATCTTACTTGTGGGATCTTCGTCTAGTAGTCAACGACCTCAATCGTATTTTAAGTTTCTTGCAGTCTGGCAGGAGGATCTGAGATTTGTGGATATGTTGAAGAATTCTTGGAATTCAAGTGGTGATGTTGTGACGAATCTGGGTAATTTTACCAAGGCGGCGAGCGATTGGAATCATGAGGTCTTTGGTAACATTAATAGAAGGAAAGCACGTTTGTTGGCACAGATACAAGGCATTGAAAAGAAACTGGAATTGTCGTCTAATGATAATCTGATTGAGCTTGAGAAAGATTTAAAACAAGAGTTAGACAATGTTCTTGCTCAGGAGGAAAGTCTTTGGTTTCAAAGGTCACGGGCACAATGGATTCGGGATGGCGATCGAAATACGCATTTTTATCATCGTGCTACTAAGGCGAGGCAAGCTCGACACAAAATATCCATGATTAAACTTGAGAATGGGAGCTGGTGTGGTGATGTTAATGATATGAAACATGGCGCAATAGCTTTCTTCCGCAATCATTTTACATCATCAGTTTCCGCCTTGCCGCAGTGGCAGATTCGAGGCCGTTTTGTGTCCATCTCAAGTATCGATAAGACTCGTTTAGTTGCACAAGTTAGTGAGGATGAGGTACGCCACGCGATCTTTGATATGGAGCCTTTGAAAGCACCGGGTTTCGACAGAATTCATGCTATGTTCTATCAACAGAATTGGTCAA
Source organism: Hibiscus tridactylites (assembly GCA_958450335.1). Lineage (NCBI taxonomy): Eukaryota > Viridiplantae > Streptophyta > Magnoliopsida > Malvales > Malvaceae > Hibiscus > Hibiscus tridactylites. Next base: position 34,284,221 of record OY288267.1, on the reverse strand, counting down.
TTGTGAAGGATAGTGTGATTGCTTTTGTCCGGGATTGTTTTACTTCTTGGGAGATATGTGATGGTATGAATAAAATTGTTTTGGTTTTAATCCCAAATGTGGCATCGCCTGAAACTTTCGTGCATTTTAGACCTATCAGTCTTTGCTCGGTGGTTTACAAGACTTTGACTAAGGTCATTGTCAATCGCTTGAAGCCGTTACTGCCAAGTTTGATCTCTTCTTCACAAGTGAGCTTTGTGCCATGAAGGAATATCATGGATAATGTTATACTTGCACAAGAAGTGATTCACACGATGCAGACTAAACATGGACGCAAGGGTTGGATGGCTTTAATGATTGATCTCAAAAAAGCCTACAATCGACTTGAATGGAGTTTTATTGTGGATACGTTAGACGATGCCGGATTGCCAGCGGATTTCATTAATTTAATTATGTGCTGCATCACGTCTGTTACAACACAAATTATTTGGAATGGTGAGTTAACGGAAAGCTTTACGCCAACTCGCGGCATTCGACAAGGGGACCCGATGTCACCTTATATTTTTGTTCTCTGTATGGAGCGGCTTTCACAAGCAATATGGGTGGAAATTGCGAATGGGAACTGGTCTGAAGTTCACTTGAGTAGGGATGGGCATGGCATTTCACACCTCTTTTTCGCTGATGATATTGTGTTATTTTTTGAGGCGACTAAATCGCAAATGCAGGTTATATGCCATGTCCTTGCGTTGTTTTGTGCATCGTCGGGGCATAAAGTTAGCAAGCCAAAGACAAATATCTATTTTTCGAAAAATACCCCAGGTGAGTTGCAGACTACTATTGTTAATGGTTTTGGTTTTACTGAAGTTGCGGATTTGGGAAAATATCTGAGGATTCCTTTGCTTCATAATAGAGTGACAAAGGCCACCTACAGTTATCTGATTACTAAGGTTAGGGATCAATTGAACTCAAGATCAGCACTGACACTTGCTTTTGTTGGGCGTGTTACATTAGCCAAATTTGTGCTACAGGCGATTCCTAATTATACAATGCAAGCTTCATGGCTTCCGAAATGTGTATGCCAAGAGATTGAAAAACTGATTCGAGGCTTTATGTAACCCCCTTGTCCCGGTCTGGCCGGATGACCGGTCCAAGTGGGCTACACGGGGAAAACCGAAGTGAAACCCGTTAAGGCTCCCCTTCGGTTAGCAACCCTATTTTTTTCTTTTCAATTAAATCTTGTCTAGAGGAATATTTAAGTCCTAAGTGATCAAACATGCGGAACGACATACATGAGACAATCAAACGAACCCAAACAACATTTAACAGCCCAATTTTAACTTTAACAGTAGGCGGTATCGATACACCTAAGGGGGTGTATCGATACACCTTGACTAGGTCAAAAAGTCAATATCAGCCTGTGGAGACCGTATCGATACACCCAATGAGTGTATCGATACCCTCCCCAAAGGTTGACTTCTCACAGTCAACGCTAAGATGACCGTACCGATACGCCAAAGACCGGGATCGATACCAAGTTTGGACAGTGACTTCAGTGACCAAAATGGTATCGATACGCCTGAGACCGATATCGATACCAAGTTGGACAGTAGCTCCAGTGTCCAAAATGGTATCGATACGTCTCCCCGCGTATTGAAACGAAAGGCCTGGAATAAGAAGGTCGTATCGATACAGGTCTAACCGTATCGATACCCCTGCTCTGCAACTCCTCATTTCACTACTTGGTAACTTCACATACAATTCTAGACGCACTTTTGGGCACTCCTAAGCGTAAACAAGCATACATGCATCAAACCACAATTGAGACTTAGCATGGGAGGCATTTAATCTAACGGAAACACACAAACAAGACTCCATACAATTTCACAAAGAAGCATGTTTAGTAAGCACAAGACATCATTCACAATGTAGTCAAGCATAAGGCATACATAGGCCAACATCATACAAGTTTAGGCATATGCAAATAAACCACATAAGAAACATAGGACATAATCCAAGAAGCAAAAGCATAACACAACATGAGTTTAACAATTTCAAGCATAACCTCCTAAGGAGTTTGACCCCAACTCCTAACACTCTACACCCCATTGTCTAGGCATTATTACAAAAGCAAACCATACTTAAACTTGCTTGAGAACTCCAAAAGCTCCTCCCTCGCCCGCTCGCCTCTCGAACTCTAGCGATCTGCACGTTGGAAACAAAAGAGCATAAGCAATCTAGCTTAGTGAGAGAGGCTCTACAATTCACAACATGCAGTTTTCCAAAACACGATTTATATGCAAGAAAGCAATGGATGCACATGGGTCTATCTCAACCACAACATTTGGTTTGCACAAGCACAACCATCATACACTTACGGTGGGACTACACATCACCGTTTCGACTAGTGGATTTCCAATGGGACTACACATCAAAGTACTACCCTACTAGTCACTATCGATGGGACTACACATCACCGTAGTTAGACCACCATCACGTGAGGCACGAACTCAACACGACTACAACATTAACAACTTAAAATGCATTCAAATAATCACAACGCATCCACAATCAATATATCACAACACATGAGAGTAGAGAGGCTTACACACGGGTTTAGGTGACCTCTCAAGGTTCCACCCAAACCCCAAAGGAATCCATGTCGAGCACAATGTAAAAACCAATAATTCTACTCACCGTTGCTACCCAAGAGAAGATTGAAGACCAAGCTCAAGACTTCGAAATCCCCGGATTTGTCCCCGAAGCTTCACCAACCAAATTTCTCATTTCTAGGCATTCCAACACCAAGCAAATAATCTCAAATCAGTCCATGTTCTAAAATAACCAACCCAGTTTACATACCAAGCACAAAACATCAATTTTTCCATTGAAAACAAGCTCAAACTTCCAAAATCCGAGCAGCCTTTAAGCACCCTTCAAAACCATTGATTTCAACCCTCAAATTACTCTCTAAAGCCTTCAAAACAATACTTACATATACCCTAACTATCAGCCCTCAAGATTCCACCTAAAACACCCCCAAAACTCAACTTACAACCTCCCAAAAACCTCCCCAAAACCCTATTTCGGGAAAACACCCAAAACCTTGTAAAAATCAGTTTGGTTGGTCCTTTTAGGTTGTAGATTACTCATAGAACTTCAACAAATCAAAAACTAGAATCAAAGACCTCAAAGACAACATTTTTAATTCAAAACCCTCCAAACTCCAAATTTCAAAACATGTGTAGAAATGAAAATAAAAGGCATCAACTTGTAGAGGATAATGAGGGTAAGTCAAAAATGAAATTACCTTTGCAAAACCTTCAAAAATGAGCAAGCTATTGAATGGAATAGTAACAAGGAGGGTGGGGAGCTATTTGACGTCAAATGGGGATGGTGAGATGAAGAAGATGAGCCAAAAGGGGTTTATTTTATGTTTGTTTAAAATGGGGAAGTCAAAAGACTAAAACACCCTTAATGAAATGAGATAACTACAATGGATGACACCCATGGCTATTTGGGTTTGTTTAGAAAATGGCCCAATTAAATTTTACATGTCTTAAAACCTGGGGCCCAAACCTTTATTTTATTATTTAAAATTTGGAACCGAAACCCGAACTATTTTTAAACTATTATTTTCTCCCGACCCCCGAACCGGGGTGTTACACTTTATATGGGGGAGTTCAGGTGAGCACAATGGGGTTAATATCGTGTGTTGGGATGACTTACAAACTCCGATTACGGATGGTGGGCTTGGATTGAGAAAATTGGAGGTTGTTAACCAATCCTTTCTCATGAAGTTGGGGTATCAGATTTTTACGGAAGGCGACAAATTGTGGGTTAGAGTAGTGCGGGCAAAGTATAAAGTGGAAGGTGATTTACCCGTGAGCATTGTGGTTCGGAATTGTAGTCGTTTATGGCCCGGGATTAGCCGCGTTTGGGATAATGTCATTGGCGGAATGGGGTGGATAGTCAGTGATGGATGCTTGGTTGATTTTTGGTTGCTTGATTTGGGTCCTCTTGCTGGTTTTTATCAACATAATGGTCAACCTGATCCGTGTCCGGTGGCTGCTTATGTTTGCCATGATGGTACGTAGAATGTTCCGTCCCTTAGTGAAGTGTACCGGAGAGTATCGTACAACACACTCTAGCCGTTTACCCACTTTCACATCGTCTTGGTCCTGATCGACTTGGTTGGCGGGATGACAAGAGGCATATCTTCACGGTTAAGTCAGCGTATAGTCGCATTCTGGGTACTGCTGTGGGGCATGTTTCAGGCTTGTTGAAGTCTATTTGGGAGCTCTCGTTACCCTATAGGATCCGTACTTTCCTTTGGCTTGTTGCACGGGGTAGCTTACTTACCAACATGGAACGTGTGCGCCGACATATTGCTGAGGATGCGCGCTGCTTCATTTGTGGCAATGGAAATGAAGACGTACTTCACGTCCTTCAGGACTGTACGGTTTCGCGAGGGGTTTGGCGGCAATTCTTTAATGAAAATAGACACAACAGCTTCTTTACGTTACATTTGATGGATTGGATCGAGGCCAACATTAGGAAGGAGGGAATGTTTGCTGGTTTTGTTGCGCATTGGGGCATGCTTTTCCTAATCATATGTTGGAAGCTTTGGCTTCGCAGGAACCAGAAGATCTTTGATCCGGATTTCATTGAACGTGAGGAGCTGGTAATTGCGAGCATGCGCTATATGGAAGAGGTGGTTGCGGCAAATGATAAATCACCTATGGTTAATAGGACTCTATCTCGTGTGATGCCAAGGGAGAATCGATGGAGCTGTCTGCCTTGTCAGTGGGTTAAAATAAACGTTGATGGTGTTGTGCATCCGATCTCCGGCGCGGCTTCGATAGGGGGTATGTGCCGTGCGGATACAGGAGCTTGGTTGTTTGGTTTCAGTAGGAAAGTTGGTTGTTGTTCCATTTTATTTGCCGAGCTCTGGGCGATCTTAAAGGGGCTCAAGCATGGTTGGCGGTTTGGGTTTCGATGAATTAAAGTTGAGTCGGATAGTCGCGAGGCGATAGGCTATGTGCTCAATGGATCTAATAAAAGAACGGCTAATGCCTTGGTGGTGGCAATAGCGAAATTGATGCAACGTCATTGGGAGGTGTCCTTTGAGCATGTAAATCGCGAATAAAACCGTGTTGCGGATTGGCTTGCAAAGGATATGCGGGAAGATACGATAGGGGCAAGGTTGTGGGAGACTCCACCGGCAGCAGTGCATTTTTTGTTAGAGGCTGATTTGAATCATGGATCAGGACAACAACCGATCGGTATAGGTTAATTTTGTTGCGTTTCTTTTCCTGTTTTGTTGCCTTGTGGTTGGTCGGTGAATTTGTTTAAGGTTTTCTTGTTGTTCTTGTAGCTCTAACGCATGCACTCCTTTTCCTCCATTAGACTTAGAGAGGTTTTTTAACGAGGCATGTGTTAGACGCTTTCCCCCTTTAATCGAAAAAAAGTGTACCCAATCAAATATAATAAATCTTCAACTTCTACGAATTAACATTCACCAACTTGCAAGTGTACACGAGTTTATTTAAATATAAAAGTGAATTAAAATATTACCTTATAACTAAACTAGAATTAAAAAAACATACACAAATCAAATTTAAGTTAAAAAAATTATTATGTAGACTCACAACTAGCATATAAAAATAGTTATAACTTTTAGTTTGTAACTTTCACGTTTTTTTGGATAAATGTTGTGTTTTATTATCCAAAAAATATGTAAAAACCTGTAAAAATAGTCCTATACATGCTTCTGGGCAGCCACCCCCTTATGGAATTCTCCAAGCAGCACAAATATTCCTATTTACATCATCAAATTGTATACATTTGCTTTGAATTTTTATACACACTATTTTCTTAATACAGTCTAACAAATTGCCATACTCCCTACTAATACATCTAAACCGTCTATGGTTCCTTTCTTCCCCCCATGTGATACACATATAAGTTCCAAGCAACTTAAGAGTGAAGACAATAAAAAATTTGCCCTTCAACCGAGTACTAAGACAATTCAACTCCCCTTCTCAGTCCAACATCACTCGATGCAGTTCACATAGCTTAAGAATAGCATTCAAATCTGTTTTGAATATGGGCAGCTTGTAAAAAGATGATTCTTGGATTCGTGACCATCAGCACAAAGAACACAATGATCCTCATTTACTACCCATATACGCTATAATTTATGCATGGTAGGTAACCGATCTAGGATAGCCATCCACATCCTCACTGCATGCTTAGGTACATGAGACCCAAACCATACAATCATTTGCTAGGCCACTTTAGGTTCAACCAGTCGAATTCATTTTAAATTTTCCCCACCTTTGAGACTCCAACAGGGATCACATTCATCATATCCAACAAAAAAGGCCTAAGCTTAAGCATTTTTCTAAGGCACCAACTAAAGTGTGGTTTGCACTCAACAGACCAAACACATAGGCCCGAGTCCAAGCCACCCACAAGGACCCTTCAGCAGAGAGCAAGTCTTTCAACAGATGAATAAGGCAAGCTTTATTCTATGTTGTAAGATCTTTCACACCAAGCCCTTCCTCACTCTTGGGTTTGCAATTGACCTTCCAACTCACTCTAGCACCCACAACAGCCATATCCCTACCCTTCTAGAAGAATCTCATATAAAGTCTTTTAATTTTTGTGAAAACTCCTTTAGAAAATATTACTTGTCTACATCAGTAGTTGATCATACTAAAGATAACACTCTTAATGAGTTGCAATCTACCGACAAAGCTAAGGAGCTTGCTAAACCAATGCCCCATTCTAGCCTTCACCTTTTCTAGAAGCACAACACAATCTTTATCAGTTAATCTTCTTATGACTAAGAGGATACCTAAATGTCTCACTGGTAAGTGCTTAATTTTAAAGCCAGTAACTAACCCCATACTCACTTGTTATTCCTGCAGTGAATAGCTCAAATTTTGCAGCATTCAATCTTAATCTAAAAAACTCATAAAATTTCTTCAAGACACATTGAACCCATATCAAAGAGTCCAACTTACCCTTACAAAAGTCAAAACAACACATAAGTGGGTGACTTTTACTTTTTTGAATTAGGATGGTACTGAAAAGCTCCATTATTAGTAGCTAGATCAAGCAAATGAGAAAGGATATTCATGGCAAGCACAAAGAGGTAGGGGGAGAGAGTCACATTGTTTAACCCTTCTCCTACCCTTGAAAATCTCACCAAACTGCCATTTATTAATTGAGAACATGCTACCCGTAAAACGAGCTCTATTTTACCCACTAAATTTTTATGACAAACTAACAACTTCTAATATGCAATTTAAAAAATTTCAGCTTACTGAGTTAAATGCTTTTTGGAGATCTACTTTTAGTGCACATTTAGGGGAGATTGATTTCCTACCATAGCCCTTGACTAACTCATGAGCGAGAAGAGTATTATCAACTATACTTCTACCCTTGATGAAGGCAGATTGGTTGAGAGAGATCAAGTGGGGGAGAACTACATTCAATCTTTCAACAAATAATTTGTGATGGTTTTATAAATGACAGAACAACAAAAAGGGTCTTGTAACACCCGGGTTTGGGGGTCGGGTGAATTAAAATAATAAAATATTATTTTGGGCCTCGTATTTTCAAAACAAAAGATTTTATGTTGGACTTGTTTTGATTTAAAGCCCAATTCCATGGATTTTATGATTTTTGAGATAGCCATCTCATTAATGGCAAAATGGTAAATATTTTGACTTGTAAATTAAAAACACCCTTATTTCAAAACACCCAAACTATTCATCATCTTCTTCTATCCTCTTCCATTTCATTTCAACGACAAAAGAACTTCCCTTCCCCAAGTCTACTATTCCATCATCTATCTTGCTTGTTGTTGGAGATTTTTCAAAGGTAAAATCATTTTTGACTTGTCATCTCTTTCCTCTACAAGCTCATACCTTTATTTTCATGAAAGCTCATAGTTTTTAGATTTTGAGTTTTTGAGTTTTGAAGATAGAAGTCCAAACTTTGATAACCTTTAGATGAGTTTTTGATTTAATGTTGTTAGATAAGTTAAAAGCATCATATAAGGTCCAACATATTTGATTTTTACAAGGTTTTATGGTGTTTCCCGAAATTGGGTTTTAGGGAGGTTTTAGAGAGTTCAAATGTTGAGTTTTGGGGGTGTTTGATGTGGGAATTTGTTGGCTGATGGTTAGGCTATATATAAGGGTTGTTTTGGAAGCTTTTGGGAGTAATATAAGTGTTGGAATCATTGGTTTTAGGATGTGCTTTAGGGCTTCTCGAGAATTAGGAATTTGGGGTTGTCTTTAGCTTGAAATTATGTATGTTGTGCTTGGTTTGTGTCCGAGTTTTCTACATTGAATTGTGGACTAAATTATGGTTGTTTTGATTGTGTTGGGATGATTAGAAGCAAGGAATTTTGTTGGTGAAGCCTCAGGAACGAATCCGAAGAATTTGGAGACTTAAGTTTGGTATTCGGCTTCCTTTTGGGTAGCAACAGTGAGTAGAAATATCAAACCTTGTTTTGCTTTCAAAAAGGGACTCTTGGGGGTTTGGGTGGGACCTGGAGTGTTCACCTAAACCCGAGTGTAAGTTACTACTCCTACCTTATGTTATGTGTTGATGAGTGGCTATATGTTGTGGTAACATGTGCATCTTGAGTTGTTTTACACCGTTGTTGTTGTGTAGTCGTGTTGAAGTCGAGCCTCGCGTGATGGTTGTCATAACTACGGTGATGAGTGGCCCCATCGGTAGTGACTAGTAGTAGAGTAAGGTGATGAGTGGTCCTATCAGAAAACTACTAGTCAAACGGTGATGTGTGGTCCCACCGTGTGTATGTTGGTTGTGCATGTGCAAACCATGTGTAGTCTTGTTATGATATCATCCGTGCATCCATTGATTTATTTGTCACTTATGAAAAGTGTTTTGAAAACTGCATGCTTGTTGAGTTTTAGAGCTTTACTCACTAAGCTAGTTAGCTTACGCTCTCTTTCATTTCCAACATGCAGATTGTTAGAGTTCGGGAAGCATGTGGGCAAGGGAGGAGCTTTTGGAGTTCTCAAGTATGATTTACGTGTTTGTAATAATGCCTAGACGATGGGGGTGTAGACTTGTTGGAGTTGGTGTCAAACTCCTTAATTTGGTTTTGTGTGTGGATGAGCATGTTAAGTTGTTGATGTTATGTTGTCCATGTTTATGCCTTTATGTCGTGGATTGTAGACCATGTTTACTTGATGCATATTTGCCTTGTGTTTGAGGACTTATATCCTTCCAATGAATGCTATGTGAGTTTGTCTAAGGCATGTTATCTCAAATGCTATGTATGAATCCTTGTTGATTTGATGCTTCTCTTTGAATGATTTTTATATGTATGATGAGTGCTAAGCATGTTGTTTTGGGGTGCCTAGCATATAGAGTTGTTGTGTGGTTGGTTGTGGGAGGTTTTGGTTGGAGTTTGAAGCTGCCTTGTGCCATAAACCAGCTTAAACCTGTCTGTTCGCAGTAGGTGTATCGAAACGGTTGGTCCCGTTTCGATACGGCCCCTTGTTTCAGGCCAGGCGTTTCGGTACGCAAAGGAGGCGTTTCGATACGTTTTTGCTACTAGAAATATGAGATTTTGACGAGAAATTGAGGGTATCGAAACGGTCCTAGGCATTCCGGAACGGTCTTTGTAGCGTTGACCACGAGAAGTTGACTGTTGAGGGCGTTTCGATACGGTTTACCCCCGTTTCGAAACGGTCTCCTCGGCTTGACTTTGGCCAATTGACCTAGTCAAGGCGTATCGAAACACCCTCTGGGCGTTTTGATACGGCCTGTAGTTTAAATTAAAATGGGTTGTTTTTTATCTGCTTTTCGTATGTTAGTCTAGCTTGTATTCTTCCGTTGTTTTTTTGTCCCACATAGGATATAATAATGCATTTAGACAAGATAATAATTAAAGAAATCTTCTAGGGTTGCTAACCAAAGGGAGGCCTTAGCGGGTTTCACTTCGATTTTCCCCGTGTAGCCTACTCGGACCGGTCAGTCATCTAGACCGGGACGAAGGGGTTACATTCGGTGCTATTAGAGCCTGAGGTTTCCGAGACCTCGGGTAGGTAAGTGAGGTAAGTTTGGGTTGTTACGTGTTGCTATGCCTCGATGAGTGTTTTTACCATGTATTGCATGAAGTTTGCTTGCTAGTACGGTGTTTGTAAGCATGTTTCAATGGCTTTTCTGGTTGGGTTAAGGGCTAGTCAAATGTCCCCATTGTTAGGTTTTGTTGTCAAAAAGGAAATTTTTTTTGGTTTAACGAGCTTGAGAACCGGAGTCCTTGCCCTTTTGCTAACCTAACGTTTTTCTTGTTTCTTGTGTGTTTGTTGTTTTAGACCTTATTTTGCTATGGTGAGACCAAGGGGGCGACCTAGAGCGGGTGACCAGGCACCCAGAGGTGAGCCTCCTACTTCTCCTGCTCTCGGTGGTAATAGAGTGGGTGGTGAAGGTGACGTGCCTCAGGCTGGTGCGCAAGTTGGAGGCGATGGTAATGGGCCTCAAGCCGGTGCTAATGTTGGAGGTGTTGGGGCTCAGGCGGGTCAGGGTCCAGCGGGCGCGGACATGACCCATCTAATTCAGACTATAGCCGGGGGTTTTCAGACAGCTTTGGCCGGTGCACAAGCTGCAGCACCACCTCAGGGTACGGGGACATGATTACCCCTAGAGAGGCTTCATAACTTGGGAGAAATTGAGTTTCGTGGGTTGGCTTCCGAGGGTTCGGAGGGGTGGCTTGAGAGTACTACTCGCATCTTGGGTCAGATGAAGTGTTCAGACGCCCGTAAGTTGGGTTGCATTGTCTCCTTGCTTCAGGGGGACGCTTATACTTGGTGGACCAATGTTACTTCGGGGATGGCCGAAGCGGATATCATGTGGGAGTTCTTCAGAAATACCTTCAAGAGGAAATATCTTGGAGTTCGGTACTTGGATGAAAAGAAGATGGAGTTTATGGCCTTAGTTTAGGGTAATAGGACCGTGACTGAGTACGAGGTCTAGTTTGTGAGATTGAGCCAATATGCACCTGAGTTGGTCCCTAATGAAAGGGAACGGTGTGAGCGTTTTCGATATAGGTTGACTAGAGATGTGAAGACCTACATGCTCGCCTCTTACTACACTGAGTTTGATGTTTTGCTCTCTAAGGCCAAAGATATTAAGCAGAACTTAGGCTCTAGTGCACGTGCTAGTGGGTCCGATTCCGGAAAGAGACATGCGAACTAGGATAGAGATCATGCCAAGAGGCATAGGGATAGGAGGTACCAGCCCGATTCGAGACATAGGGGTGGTAACTATGGTCAGGCCCACCAGGGCCTAGGAGTTGTTATGCACACACCAGAGTGCAATAGGTGTGGGAGACGCCATCAGGGCGAGTGTGCAGGTACCTTTGGGCTGTGTTGGAACTGTGTATCCCGAGACCACATGAGGCGTAACTGTCCACGCCTGGCTAGGGGCGGACCGGCTCCAGCTAGGGGTTTTGAGCATCAGAGAGGCCGTTGGCGCGGTCGTGGAAACTTTCAGCCAAGGAATGAGGGTCAGAGGAACCTGGCTCATGTAGTAACAGTCCATCTCGAGGGAGGAGAACCGGCTAGGGTGTATGCTCAGCGAGAGGCTGGGAATGACACAGATGTCATTGCAGGTAATTTCTCATTACAGTCTTTGAGTTTGCTTTCTTTGATAGATTCAGGGTCGACACATTCGTATATTTTGGGTGAGCACGCAAGGTCATTAGGGTTACCATGTGAATGGCTAGAGATAGGTGTAAATGTTACTAGCTCTTTTGGTGATACAGTGGTGGTTAGGAAGGTGTATAGGAGGAGGTGTCCCTTGATGGTTCAGGGCCACGTATTTCCGGTCGATATGATGGAGTTACCCTTCTACGGGTTTGACGTGATTTTGGGCATGGATTGGCTCGTAGAGCATAGGGCTAGGGTTGACTTCGAGACCAAGAGAGTCTCCTTGAGGCTTACCGATGACTTTGAGGTTGTGGTAGTTGGTGAGAACATCAGGTTCTTGTCTAATGTGGTTTCGGCTTTGGAAGCTCAGAAGTTGTTAGGTTTGGGGTGTTAGGCTTACTTGGCTTATGTGATGAATCTGAATATGAGTGAGGTGAGACCTCAAGACATCAGAACAATATGTGATTTTCTGAGTGTTTTTCCGGAAGAGTTATCGGGTTTGCCTCCAGATAGAGCAGTTGAGTTTGCTATTGAGACGTATTCTGATTCTGCACCAGTGTCGATTGCTCCGTATAGAATGGCACCGAAAGAGTTGAAATAGTTGAAGACACAGCTTCAAGAGTTGACCGATAGAGGTTTCATTAGGCCTAGTATTTCTCCGTGGGGTGCTCCGGTCATGTTTGTAAAGAAGAAAGATGGAAGCATGAGGATGTGTATAGATTATATTAGTTGAATAAGGTGACAGTGAAGAACAAATACCCTTTGCCTAGGATAGATGACTTGCTAGACCAGTTGAGGGGTGCTTCTGTGTTTTCAAAGATTGACTTGAGGTCCGGGTACTATCAATTGAAGGTAAAGAATGTGGACATACTGAAAACAGCCTTTCGTACACGTTATGGGCATTATGAGTTTTGGGTGATGCCTCTTGGGTTGACTAACGCTTTAGCAGCTTTCATGGATATGATGAACCATGTGTTTCATGAGTTCTTGGACAGGTTTGTGGTAGTATTCATAGACGACATCTTAGTATACTCTAGGACCGAAGAGGAGCATGATGAGCATTTGCGGTTAGTACTTCAAACCCTACTAGAGAATCAGTTGTATGCCAAGCTAAGCAAATGTGAGTTTTGGATTAGGGAGGTAGTCTTCCTAGGTCACGTGATCTCGGCAAATGGGATTAGTGTAGATCCCAAAAAGATAGAAGCTATAGTGAATTGGAAACAACCGAAGTTAGTGACAGAAATCCGCAGTTTCCTAGGTTTGGCGGGATACTATAGAAGGCTTGTTGAGGGGTTTTCTAGAATAGCGGCTCCTTTGACTAAGTTGCTACAGAAGAATGTTCTGTATAAGTGGTCAGATGCAAGGCAAGAAGTGTTTGAGAAATTGAAGAAAGCTTTGACCGAAGCTCCTATCCTAATTCAGCTTGAACCGGGAAGAGAATTTGTGGTTTATAGCGATGCATCCTACGTAGGGTTAGGTTGTGTGCTTATGCAAGAGGGTAAGGTGGTAGCATATGCTTCGCGACAATTGAAAGTTCATGAGAAGAATTATCCCACCCATGACATAGAGCTAGCCGCAGTGGTGTTCGCATTAAAGATTTGGAGACATCATCTTTATGGTGAGAAGTGCATCGTGTATACCGACCACAAGAGTTTGAAGTATTTGATGTCTCAAAGGGAGTTGAACCTCAGGCAACGTAGGTGGTTAGAGCTCCTTAAGGATTATGACCTCACGATAGAGTACCATCCGGGTAAGGCAAATGTAGTGGCCGATGCCTTGAGTAGAAAAGTGGTCGTTGAGTTACGAGCTATGTTTACAAGATTGAGCGTGTCCAATGATGGTGGGTTGATAGCCGAGCTTCAAGTTAAGCCTTCGTTAGTTCAGTTAATTCGAGAGAAGTAGTTGAGAGATGGGTCTTTGGCACCTCACGTGCAAGACATAGCCAAAGATAGGCCTACCGAGTATTGTTTTGGTGAGAATGGGATCTTATGTTACAAGGATAGGATAGTGGTTCCGGAGGATGCCGAGTTGAGGCGTACAATCTTGAAAGAAGCTCATAATAGTCCTTTTGCTATGCATCCGAGTAGCACAAAGATGTATCGAGGGTTAAAAGAAGAGTATATTGGGTTGGTTTGAAGAAGGACGTGGCCGAGTTTGTAAGTAGGTGTATGGTTTGTTAGAGGGTCAAGGCCGAGCATTAGTTTCCCTCAGGATTGTTACAGTCGCTGAAGATTCCAAAATGGAAGTGGGAACGTATTACCATGGACTTCGTGTCAGGGCTACCGTTGACTCCTTCGAGGAAGAATTCAGTGTGGGTGATAGTGGATAGGTTTACTAAGTGTGCTCACTTCATACCAGTTCATACCACTTATACCTTGGACAAGCTGGCCGATCTGTATATCTGTGAGATAGTGAGACTACATGGGGTACCGAAATCGATTGTGTCAGACCGAGATCCGAGATTTACAGCTAGATTTTAGGAGTGTTTGCATCGAGCCTTGGGTACTTGGTTGAACTTCAGCACTTCATATCATCCACAGTCAGATGGTCAGTCTGAGAGAGTAATTCAGGTGTTGGAAGATATGTTGAGATGTTGTATCATTGATTTTCAGGGGTCGTGGGAGAAATAACTACTGTTAGTAGAGTTTGCGTATAACAATAGTTTTCAGTCGAGTATTCAGATGCCTCCGTATGAGGCCTTGTATGGTAGAAAGTATAGAACTCCGATTTGTTGGGCCGAAGCCGGACAGAAACTTGTACCAATGCCTGATTTGCTTAAGGGCGCCACCGAGAAGGTAAAGTTGATATGTGATCGTTTGAAGGTAGCTTCAGATCGACAGAAGTCCTATGCCAACTTAAAGAGGAAAGAGGTAGAGTATTCTGTGGGAGATAAAGTGTTTTTGAAAGTCCCACCTTGGAAGAAGGTGATGAGGTTTGGTAGGAAGGGTAAGTTAAGCCCAAGATTCATTGGACCTTACGAGGTAGTTGAGAGGATTGGTCCCGTTGTATATAGATTGAGACTCCCGACTGAACTAGAGAAGATTCATGATGTGTTTCACGTGTCGATGCTCCGAAAGTATAGATCGAATCCGTCCCATGTAATGCCTGTAGAAGAGATTGATTTGAATCCAGACTTATCTTACAATGAAGAACCAGTTGAAATACTTGCTTCTGATAGTAAGGTGTTGCGTGGCAAGACCATAGAGTTGGTCAAGGTGTTATGGAGACAGAGGTGTAGAAGAGGTCACGTGGGAAAGGAAAGCTGATATGCTTGAGCAGTTTCTGTACTTGTTTCCGTCAGGTAATTTCGGGGACGAAATTACTTAAGTGGGGGAGAGTTGTAACACCCGGGTTTGGGGGTCGGGTGAATTAAAATAATAAAATATTATTTTGGGCCTCGTGTTTTCAAAACAAAAGATTTTATGTTGGACTTGTTTTGATTTAAAGCCCAATTCCATGGATTTTAGGATTTTTGAGATAGCCATCTCATTAATGGCAAAGTGGTAAATATTTTGACTTGTAAAATAAAAACACCCTTATTTCAAAACACCCAAACTATTCATCATCTTCTTCTCTCCTCTTCCATTTCATTTCAACGACAAAAGAACTCCCCTTCCCCAAGTCTACTATTCCATCATCTATCTTGCTTGTTGTTGGAGATTTTTCAAAGGTAAAATCATTTTTGACTTGTCCTCTCTTTCCTCTACAAGCTCATACCTTTATTTTCATGAAATCTCATAGTTTTTAGATTTTGAGTTTGAAGATAAAAGTCCAAACTTTGATAACCTTTAGATGAGTTTTTGATTTAATGTTGTTAGATAAGTTAAAAGCATCATATAAGGTCCAACATATTTGATTTTTACAAGGTTTAATGGTGTTTCCTGAAATTGGGTTTTAGGGAGGTTTTAGAGAGTTCAAATGTTGAGTTTTGGGGGTGGTTGATGTGGGAATTTGTTGGCTGATGGTTAGGTTATATATAAGGGTTGTTTGGAAGCTTTTGGGAGTAATATAAGTGTTGAAATCATTGGTTTTAGGCTGTGCTTTAGGGCTGCTCGGGAATTAGGAATTTGGGGTTGTCTTTAGCTTGAAATTATGTATGTTGTGCTTGGTTTGTGTCCGGGGTTTTCTACATTGAATTGTGGACTGAATTATGGTTGTTTTGGTTGTGTTGGGATGATTAGAAGCAAGGAATTTTGTTGGTGAAGCCTCAGGAACGAATCCGGAGAATTTGGAGACTTGAGCTTGGTATTCGGCTTCCTTTTGGGTAGCAATGGTGAGTAGAAATATCAAACCTTGTTTTGCTTTCGAAAAGGGACTCTTGGGGGTTTGAGTGGGACCTAGAGGGTTCACCTAAACCCGAGTGTAAGTTACTACTCCTACCTTATGTTATGTGTTGATGAGTGGCTATATGTTGTGGTATCATGTGCATCTTGAGTTGTTTTACACCGTTGTTGTTGTTGTGTAGTCGTGTTGAAGTCGAGCCTCACGTGATGGTTGTCATAACTACGGTGATGAGTGGTCCCATCGGTAGTGACTAGTAGTAGAGTAAGGTGATGAGTGGTCCCATCGGAAAACTACTAGTCGAACGGTGATGTGTGGTCCCACCGTGTGTATGTTGGTTGTGTATGTGCAAACCATGTGTAGTCTTGTTATGATATCATTCGCGCATCCATTGATTTATTTGTCACTTATGAAAAGTGTTTTGAAAACTGCATGCTTGTTGAGTTTTAGAGCTTCACTCACTAAGCTAGTTAGCTTACGCTCTCCTTTATTTTCAACATGCAGATCGTTAGAGTTCAAGAGGCATGCAAGCAAGGGAGGAGCTTTTGGAGTTCTCAAGTAGCTCAAGTATGATTTACGTGTTTGTAATAATGCCTAGACGATGGGGGTGTAGACTTGTTGGAGTTGGTGTCAAACTCTTTAATTTGGTTTTGTGTGTGGATGAGCATGTTAAGTTGTTGATGTTATGTTGGCCATGTTTATGCCTTTATATCGTGGATTGTAGACCATGTTTACTTGATGCATATTTACCTTGTGTTTGAGGACTTATATCCTTCCCATGAATGCTATGTGAGTTTGTCTAAGGCATGTTATCTCAAATGCTATGTATGAATCCTTGTTGATTTGATGCTTCTCTTTGAATGATTTTTATATGTATGATGAATGCTAAGCATGTTTTTTTGGGGTGCCTAGTATCTAGAGTTGTTGTGTGGTTGGTTGTGGGAGGTTTTGGTTAGAGTTTGGGGCTGCCTTGTGCCATAAACCAGCTAAAACATGTCTGTTCGCAGCAGGTGTATCGAAACGGTTGGTCTCGTTTCGATACGGCCCCTTGTTTCAGGCCAGGCGTTTCGGTACGCAAAGGGGGCTTTTCGATACGTTTTTGCTACTAGAAATATGAGATTTTGACGAGAAATTGAGGGTATCGAAACGGTCCTAGGCATTCCGGAACGGTCTTTGTAGCGTTGACCACGAGAAGTTGACCGTTGAGGGCGTTTCGATACGGTTTACCCCCGTTTCGAAACGGTCTCCTCGGCTTGACTTTGGCCAGTTGACCTAGTCAAAGCGTATCGAAACACCCTCTGGGCGTTTCGATACGGCCTGTAATTTAAGTTAAAATGGGCTGTTTTTGATTTGCTTTTCGGATGTTTGCCTCGCTTGTATTCTTCCGTTGTTGTTTGTCCCACATAGTATATAATAATGCATTTAGACAAGATAATAATTAAAGCAATTTTCTAGGGTTTCTAACCGAAGGGAGACCTTAGCGGGTTTCACTTCGGTTTTCCCCGTGTAGCCTACTCGGACCGGTCAGTCGTCCAGACCAGGACGAGGGGGTTAGAGGTCTAAAATCCTTAGCTTGACATGCATTTGGGATCTTAGGGACTAAGGTGACTGCAATAACATTAAAGGTTGGCAAAAGAGTAGAAGATGCGAAGAAATATCTCACTGCTGCAGTGAAGTCATTTCCAACAATGTTCCAGGCCACCTTAAAAAACCAAAAAGTAAACTCATCTGGCTCAGAGGTCTTATCTTTACCCTGAACAAAAATTGCAGTTTTAATTTCTTCATTAGTGATATCATTTATCATATACACCTTAGCATCATTAGGGACAGAAACTTGCAAGATATCCTTGAGATCATCCTCGCATCTCATCATCAATAGTCTCAAACTGCTTTGTAAAGAAGTGAAGAAACTCTTCAACAATGTTATCAAAGGTTTCAGGTTTATTTCCTTTATCATTTTGGAGGAAATTGTTAGTGCTCTTCCTCTTTTTCTCAGCAACTGTAGGAAGAATTTAGTTTTTTGGTCTCCATCTAATCTTACGAGATTTAGCTTTTTCTAGCTAAGCCACATGTAAAGATAAGTTGAAAAGATGCAAACGCTTTAACTGTTGCGTCTTCTCTGCAACCTTCCTTAAAATATTAGAGTAATTATTTCGATTTAGAGATTTTAGTCTCTTTAGCTTAGTAAATAAAATTTGGAGTGGGTTGCCATCTACTTACACACTCCAGGACTCAGTCACAATTTTCTCAAAATCAGGGTGATCTGCCCAAAAATTAAAAATTTTAAAAGGCTTAGGCCTATTCACAGGAGCAATCACATGCATAGTTACCACTGCTGGGTTGTGATCAGATTTTTCAGGGGCTTGAAATTCAACACACGAGCTAAGCACTTCAATGTACCATTGGGGATTAACCAGAACCCTACCGAGCTTCTTGGCCAAGAAACTTTCATCTTGTTTGTAACTTTCACATTTATGTGCAATGAGTATCTAATTTTTATTTTTAGGTGCAATTAGATACCTAAATTTTTTAAGATACACATGCTTATATATAGAATTTTAATGCTTGATTTTTTAATCTATAATACATGTTATCTTTTAACTAATTAATATTAAAATTAGGCTTAAGGGTACCAAAGGCCCCTGAACTTTTTTAAAAAAATCAATTAAGCCCTTAATGTTTTTTTTGCACTCAATGTCACCCTCAAACCTCAAAATTTAACCAATCTAACCCTTTGACCGACGGAATCCGTTATTGACCGACGGAATCTGTTAAATTCTTAAACATGAGTCATTTATATGCCACATCACCTGCCAAATATTAAACATTTATTTATAAACTAATGACGTGAATTAAAAACCCTGACGTGGATTAAAAATATTGAAAAAAACAAAAACACTTATTAAATCATAACCCTAACTTTATATCCTTCCAAAACTTGAAATCTAGAAAGTGAAATCTGCAGGTTTAGGGAACACCCATTTTGATTTTTTCTCTCTCTTGCATATCGTGAAATTCTTCTAGCTTGATTGTAAGATCTTAATAGGTGAGTATTCAAATTTCATTTTTTCCTAATCAATTATCTCTCTCTCATATCTCGCGTCTATCGCCATTATTGGGAAATACAAGTTTTGAGGATGACGATCTCGGCTAGTTCATCAAACTAAAGAGAAGTTGTGTTTTGTGATTGCGGTCTAAAATATCGTATGTGGACAACATGAAAAAGGAAAAATGCTGGAAGAAGATTCTTCGGTTATTCAAATTATAAAAATTCTGACTGTAATTTTTTAGGTGGTGTGATGAAGATATGTCTGATAGAGCAAAATTTCTTATAAACAAATTAAAAAAAAAAGAAAATGATGAGTTAAGAAAAGTGAGTCGACCTAATGAGGAAGCTCAACAAATGAAGCTGGAATTGGAATTGATACAGAAATAACTGGTTTTAGCTATCGAACATGCTCATACATTTAGGAAGAAATCAACACTACTTTACACCGGTGTAAGATAGTGTTGATTGTTTAGTAAATTAAAGAACTAATTTACACCGGTGTAAGATAGTGTTGATTGTTTAGTAAATTAAAGAATTGATTTACACCGGTGTAAAACAGTGTTGATTTCTTCCTAAATGTATGAGCATGTTCGATAGCTAAAACCAGTTATTTCTGCATCAATTCCAATACCAGCTTCATTTGTTGAACTTCCTCATTAGGTCGACTCACTTTCTTTAACTCATCATTTTCTTTTTTTTTAATTTGTTTATAAGAAATTTTGCTCTATCAGACATATCTTCATCACACCACCTAAAAAAATTACAGTCAGAATTTTTATAATTTGAACAACCGAAGAATCTTCTTCCAGAATTTTTCCTTTTTCATGTTGTCCACATACGATATTTTAGACCGCAATCACAAAACACAACTTCTCCTTAGATTGATGAACTAGCCGAGATCGTCATCTTCAAAACTTGTATTTTCCAATAATGATGATAGACGCGAGATGTGAGAGAGAGATAATGGATTAGGAAAAAATGAAATTTGAATACTCACCTATTAATATCTTACAGTCAAGCCAGGAGAATTTCACGATATGCAAGAGAGAAAAAAGTCAAAATGGGTGTTCCCTAAACCTGCAGATTTCACTTTCTAGATTTCAAGTTTTGGAAGGATATAATGTTAGGGTTAGGATTTAATAAGTGTTTTGTTTTTTTAATATTTTTTAATCCACGTCAGCGTTTTTAATCCACGTCATTAGTTTATAAATAAATGTTTAATATTTGGCAGGTGATGTGGCATATAAACGGCCCATGTTTAAGAATTTAATAGATTCTGTCGGTCAATGACGGATTCCGTCAGTCAAAGGGTTAGATTGGTTAAATTTTGAGGTTTGAGGGTGACATTGAGTGCAAAAAAACATTAAGGGCTTAATTAATTTTTTTAAAAAAGTTCAGGGGCCTTTGGTACCCTTAAGCCTTAAAATTATAGGTATGAACTAATCAAATTTAAGTATGTGTAACTAAGAAAATTAAGGGTAAATTATATCGATGACCATCAAACTATTTGGAGATACTTATTTTGAACACTGAACTAGGCAATTCGTCAATCAGACCACCAAATTTATTAATTTGATTTATTCTGACTATTACAGTTAAAAAATTAACGGATAAGTGACATGGTAAATAACAAAAATTAAAGGAATCAAAGGAGATGCTTTTAAGATCATAATGTTTTTGGGTTTTTTCTGTTGGCTTGGAATCTGGAGGCCAATGTTAAGATTTGTAAAACCAGCCGGTGATGGATGAAAAATCTGGGCATCTTTTATTCAGATTGTCACTATTCCTACTTTCTCCTACTACCCGGTGTTTATGTTTAATAATTTGGTTTTAAATACAGTTTTGTATATGAATTCCAAGGCTAGGCATAGAGAATTTGCATGAGAGTATGTAAGTTTGCTTTCCGGTGATGATGGGAAGTTGTTCGTGTTGTTTCGATCGTTTAAGCTTTGATGACGGTGGTGGTGAATGCATGAAACGAAAGAGGCTGATTTGAGTACAGACCTAATTTTATAAACTGATATAATAAGTATATAATATAGAATAAATATATAATTTAAAAAATTTTGTTAACTGCCACGTTATCTTTCCATTAGTTTTTTTTAACGGTAATAGTTAAAATAAATCAATTTGATAAGTTTGGTGATCTGATTAACGAGTTACCTAATTCAGTAGTCAAAATACGTATCCCTAAATAATTCGGTGGTCATCGGTGTAGTTTACCCAAAAATTAAAGGATAAATATCTTATACACTGGCGGTGGAAACTGAAAGTTTCCATAAGCGCTTTAATTTTAGGGTATATGGAGTTAGTTTAGGCTATATAGTCTAGGGGTTTAGGTGTAGGGGGTTAGAATTTAGGGATAGTTGTTTCAATTTAAGGTTTAGGGTTATAATTTAGGGTTTATAGGTTATGGTTTAGTTTTTAGGGTAATATGGTGAAGATTTATATTTTAACCTATAAACGCTAAATTATAATCCTAAACCTTAAATTAAAACAATTATCTCTAAATTCTAACCCCTACACCTAAACCCCAAAACCTTATAACCTAAACTAACTTCATATACCCTAGAACTAAGGCCCTTGTGCAAATTTTCAGTTTCCACCGCCTGTGTATAGAATATTTATCCAAAATTAAATACTTAATTGTACTAAAAAAACGAGTACTATATTACACATAAATGCCAATATTAAGTAGGGGTGTACATTTTAGATATATGATCCGATTCGATTTGAAATTTCGGATATTCGAAATTTTTGGATAGGTAATTTAGCGATTTATATCCGATCCGAAAAATCAGATATTTGAAAATGGAATATTCAAAAATTTCGGATCGAATATTTGGATATCCGAGTATCTGAATTTATAACTTGATTTAATTATTTTTTATATTTGACGGTCCTATCCATAAAAATTTTAGGTTTTTGAATGTAACAATCAACAAAAATTTGAATATAACAAGATTTGTATCCATGAAAATTTCAATTTTTCATATATAACAAGTAAAAATATCGAATATAACAAAATTTATATATATATATAATTAAATTTTTAGATATTGGATAATCAGATATCTAATCTGAATGTGAAATAGCTATTCGTATCCGACCCAATTTATCTAAAAATAATAAAAAAAAGGTCGATATCCAAAATTTTAAATCGAAACAATGGATAAATGGATCTAACAAATCGGATCGGAATTTTTTGCAAACTTTATGTACCAAAAAGTTATATTTACCCAAAAGGCGACTTTTTTAGTTGAAAAAAAGGCAAACTTTTTTGTTCCAGGCTTTGCTCACTAATTGCTTTGCACTCTCCGCTTTCCACTTTCAACTGACTGCTATGCAGTGAGCTATGCATACTTCATTTTGCCTTAATCTCTTCTCCACCCTTTAATTCTCGCGATCCGCCATGGGAGAAACCAAAAGCAGAGCCATTTTTCGTTTCCAAAGCATTCAGGGTCTCTCTCCCTTGGAAATCACGACTCTTGAGGAGCCTCTCTACCGTACCGTCCGGCTCCGTTACTATTCCAACGGTGGTCGTGGCGGTGCTCCTAATTTCGCCTGTCTTTCGATTTCAGGGAAGAGAGAACAGCGGCAACGAGGTTTTGCGCCCACCCCGGGTCAACTCCTCAACCACCCTTTGGCTGCTTTATCTTACGTTCCCAGAGACGCCGCCATTTTCGCTGCTGGCGCCGTCGCCGGAGCCGTTGCTAAAACCGTCACGGCTCCCCTCGATCGCATTAAGCTTCTTATGCAGGTTCTTTAATTGGCCTTTCGTTCTCTCTGCCAGCTATGGTGGACACTGTACAAGAGACACACTTACCTACTACATTTTTTCCCTTTTTGATCACGTTTTTCTCGTGCGTTTTTTGTTTGGTTAGTTAGTAATAACGAAAAAACAATAATTGTAAACATTTTAGCATATCAATTTCGGTTGAATAATCGATTGTTTCATTGAATTCAGAACTGCATTCATTTTCCAGAATTCAATCTTTTTTTACAGACTCATGGGGTTAGAGCTGGGCAAGAGAGTGCAAAGAAGGCTATTGGTTTCATTGAGGTTGTTTTCTGGAATTGATCATTATGAATTTCAGCTGATTAAAGTAGTTGGATTATATTATAATTTAAATTGTGATTACCCTTTTGGGGATAAACTGCAGGCGATTGTATTGATTGGGAAGGAGGAAGGAATTAAAGGGTACTGGAAGGGCAACCTTCCTCAGGTCTGTTGCAATTGTTATCTCATAATTTGTTTGGATTATGTAATTGGTAATTCTGATCGGGGATTCAAATTGCGGTTGCGGACAAAACGGATACTATTGCAGACATAACGGCTGCTGGTTTGGCGGTTTTGGACTGTGCCTAAACCGCTATATAACGGCTGTTACTGCGGTTGTGAACCACAATTTAGATTCTGATATGGATTTGGTATTAATTGTTTCAGGTGATAAGAGTCATACCTTACAGTGCTGTCCAACTATTTGCTTATGAAACTTACAAGGTAATAAAAGAATATGCATAACCTAGTGTTAGCTGGTACTTGCTCTGTATCCCTGGAGAGAGACCATTTGATTTTTCATTTCCTATTGAATTCTAGAAACTTTTCAAGGGAAAAGACGGTGAGTTATCGGTTGTCGGAAGACTTGCTGCTGGAGCTTGTGCTGGCATGACATCTACTTTTGTAAGTGATACAATGATTGAGCCTTCTTATATTTTACTTTTGTGGGATTCTGCCTGTTATGCTTCAGATGAGAGGTGTGACTCTCTATATGACAACTTAACAGTGGATGTTGCATTTCTTCATTTTTGTCACTTGAATCTCGATTTGTTTTTCCTTTTGATTACCCTCTATATTGTTATTTTCGGTTCTTTATTTTCATATAGATAACATATCCATTAGATGTCCTCAGACTACGCTTAGCTGTGGAACCAGGGTACCGGAAAATGTCTGAGGTATGCTTACCTCTTTCATTTGTTACTAACATGAAGATGACCATTTTACTGGAAGATGGAACTTTAATTTGATGCTTCCAGGTTGCCTTGACCATGTTGCGAGAGGAAGGTTTTGCATCCTTTTATTATGGTCTTGGACCTTCTCTCATTGGCATAGCTCCTTATATTGCTGTGAACTTCTGCATATTTGACCTGTGAGTCCAAAACACGCAGCTGTTTGTGATATATCATATGAGAGCTCAATCTTAAATCGGGCTTACAAATTCTTATGCTGATAACAGTGTGAAGAGGGCCTTGCCGGAAAAATATCGCCAGAAGACTCAAGCATCTCTACTAACAGCTGTATTGTCAGCCACTGCTGCTACTATCACTTGCTATCCTTTAGACACAGTGAGAAGACAAATGCAGATGAGAGGTTCACCGTACAAATCGGTTTTGGAAGCCATTCCAGGTATGTCAATGTTACTAGTCAATGTAAAATTTACAATAATCACATCAGTATTTGACATCTATGACCACGGTGGAACTGCATTCACTAGTGGGTTATGTTCCAACAATCAGTATTTATTATAGTCCAAAATTTCATATTTCATTATCGAATTAAAGTTTCCATGTTTCATTTGTTTTGTTCTACTCATTTCTTCATGGAAAATTCAAACTTGAGACTCGATTGTTTCACTGACTACAGTTTATTCCTACCGTACAGGTATCATTGAACGGGAAGGAATTATTGGTTTGTACAGAGGTTTTGTTCCCAATGCTTTGAAAAACCTACCAAATAGCAGGTTCACTTCCATTCCTTCCCATCCATTTGTTATTTCTTCCTTGAAAGTATTGTTTGGTTTGGAGCTAGATTATCTTGAGGCCTTGGTCATATTATTAGTGCTAATTCCGATACTTCCATGACTGAAATCCGGCAAAACTTGTCATGTCGATTGTCGACTTAGTTTTCTAAGATCTATGTAAAGTAGGGAATAGAATCAAAGTAACAGCATAACGCATATTCGGACACCCAATGGTGTTTCAATCATCCTCTGATAATTCTGCAACTCTTCTTTCACACCATTTTAAAAAAAATAGTCCTCGAATACAATGGTTTCAGGGATTTCATAGACAATGCCATCATAATTGCATATAGACCAACGTCCATTTGACCATGCAGTTGTCCATGGAGTGGATGCTAAATATTCTTGCTGCAGAATTGAAAAAAAAATTGTGATTTCAATGACATTTGACACTCTCATTTCATCTGCAGCATTAGGCTTACCACCTTCGACATCGTCAAACGTCTAATTTCGGCTAGTGAGAAAGAGTTTCAGAAAATCATGGACGAAAATCGCCAAAAAGATAAGGAGGAAACCGGTGTTGATGGATCCTGATCCTCATGATTTTTCAAGTCACAGTTTTACAATGCGGCAGTTGTCGAACTTTTCTTTTGGAATTCACAATTCGCCAGAATTACACTGTATTTGTGTGGATTTCTCACTTAGATATTTAGATGGTGGAACTGCAATCTAAATTCCACCATAATGGTAGGGAATTTGCAGTACCAAGTAAATCATGTATTGTACAAGCAAATTCTTGAGCTGCCAGTTAGTTTTGTTAGACAATCATTTGTGCTGCAACTACGACTATGTTTGATCTTTTCTGGGTTTCCTTTTGCTTTTCCAATGATTTTACATGCCATTTTTTTATCTATTGACATCTCTTTATTTTATTACGAAACCTTAATAAAATCAAAAAACATATGGTGTAATTATGGTTTTAGTACCTTTATTATGCTGAAACATAAGATTTAATCATTTTATTTATTGACATAATTTCTCTCTCTATTTTTATTTAACTTCAAATTGATAACTTCGTTCTAAATTGTTACAATTATATTATTAAGGTCATGTGAAAATCCAATCAATCATTTTCAATCAATGATAAATTTACATGGTAGTCGAATACATAAAATTGTTTCTTCAAGGCAACAGCAAATGTTGTTATTAATTTGCATGTACTAAAGAACTTAAAAATTAAAGTAGATGGATCAAAATTCAAATTTTAAACTAAAACCAAAATTAATCCAGTAAATTATTATTGAGTTAATTGTATCACACATCCCTAATCTACGACTCTCATTCTAAATTGGTTTCTAAACTTTAAAATGTTCTATTTACATTCCTAAAGTATTGGTATAGATCAATTAGTTCCTTCCGTTAAAAAACAGTTAATAAGAGTGTTAAATGCCAAATCATCGTTAATAACGTTTTGAGCGACGGGCTAGTTTTGAACAGCCCGATTGCCCATAAATTGTCAAATCGGGTTAGCAACGGTGTGAAATTAAATTCCCGGATTTGGTTGGTTAAGGAGCGAAGAAATCAGATAGAAAAATACTTGAGTCATTTCAAGTTCCTTACACAAAAAACAAAGCTAATTCCATCCAAAAATGTCTGTCTCTTACACTCTGCAAATCCCATTCCCTTCTCCAAGGAACATCACCATAAAGAGATTAGGCAACCTTCAAACGCTCCACTCTTCTAAAGAATCTGGGCAACACACTGAAGACGATAGGTACTTTTGCTCCTTCATCCAAACCCCTAGTTTTATTTTCCCTCAGTTTCCTGAAATTCAACATTTTTTCCTTTCTTTTTGCAGAAATGGCAGAAGTCAAGACCCAGTGATTTTAGTAGAAAGATATGGGAGTGGTACTGTTAAAAGGTCTATAACTATTCGCCCAACATTTCATTCCCCTTATTTAGTAGAAAAAGGTTATGGCTTTTGCACTTTTAAATAAAAAGGTGGAATCTGAATGATTTCTGTGTTGATCAGATACATGCTAGATGATGGTGCTTTGAAGATTCGAGCTTTTCTTGAGAAACGTGATTCAACAAGCAATGAGTTCAAAGTCTCAAAATTTTCTGACCCAAAATTGTCTTGGCTACCAAACACCTTCAAAGAATTTATCTTGCCTGCTGGTTTCCCAGGTAATCCAGCATCTAATATTTTCTTTCAACTTAGCTTAATGAAAGCTTTTCTTTGATTACTCTGTGTAATTGCCCGCTCTACTCCAGTTGTTTATCTTTGTGTATTTATTTTCAATGCAGGATCTGTGTCGGATGATTACTTGCAATACATGTTGTTACAGTTTCCGACAAATGTTACTGGATGGATATGTCACACTTTAGTTACATCAAGTCTTCTAAAGGCATGTGAATCTAACTCCGGCCATTATCCTTACTTGGGTATGTGATGTAGGATTTTTCAGTTCACTCCCTCATTTTGGCTCGAAAGAAGACAAAATGCTTTAAGAATGTAAAATTATTGCTTCCTATGGAAAGGGGTTTTAGGATTATGGTTTTACTTGGTGTGGCTAATTAATAAATCGAATTCATTGGTACCCATTGGTATGAATTTTGGGTAGCAATGAGGGGTGTTCATGGTTAACCAACATACTACAATGGTTAAACTGTAGGTTTTGTTCTTAGTGCAATTTGATGATAATGTCTAAAGATAATGTGTTCATCTCATTTTGTTTAGTGGTATTTTGAGTTTCCAAATTTACAGTAAGGCTCCAATATCATTTTTAGATTAGCTTTTGTCTTCGTTCTTCATTGCTACTCTTTTGTTACCAATATTAGTTTAATTAACCATATTTTACTATCCTTCCTCATATTGCAGGCGGTCGGTGTTGGTTCTTTCTCAGGAACTACCGCTGCTGCTTCTGCTGCTGCTATTAGGTAACTTTTGATGATTTTAGTTTTAAGTTATCTTTGCCAACGTGAAATCTTTATATGCATGCATGTGGCTTCAGGATGGAAAAGAATAATGTTTTTTTCTACACTTCTGTGCTAGGATTTGACCCTGTAGATAGTTTAGAGATAACAACAGCATCATGTTTTTTTTTCCTATCAACATAGTCTTTTATGTCACTGAGCTATTTGCATGACTGTTTGCGCAGATGGGTGTCCAAAGATGGCATTGGGGCTGTTGGGCGCTTATTCATTGGTCTGGCAATTTTTTTGAAGAGCAAGTTTAAAAAACAAAGTTATGTGATAAAATTTATTAGTTACTATTGCTCCTTTTTCAGGTGGCCGATTTGGAAATCTCTTTGATGATGACCCTAAACAGTGGCGCATGTATGCGGACTTCATTGGCAGTGCTGGAAGGTTTGTTTTTGCTGTAGAGTTAAATTATATTAGAATTGGTAGAGACCACTGAATATCTTAATTTATCTTGCAGCATATTTGATCTAACAACACAAGTTTATCCTGCCTATTTCCTGCCGTTGGCATCTCTTGGAAATCTTGCTAAGGTATTGCTCCGGGAATACTAGTTCTAGTATTCTCTATCTATAACAACTCGTGCTCAATAAGAATGCATTTTATGTAAAGGAAAACATAGAACTACCAATTGTGTTTACACCTAAGTCCAGTTATAGCAATAGAGCACATAGTCTTTGTTGATTAATTAATGGCTATAGAAAACATTGCCGGTTATAATTCGAGTGAAAAGTAGTTGGTTTTATAAATTGCTTTAATTGCTGAAGATTGAAATCTGACCAGGCAGTAGCAAGAGGACTTAAAGATCCGTCATTCCGAGTGATTCAATACCATTTTGCAATCTCAGGAAATCTGGGAGAGGTGGCTGCTAAGGTAATGCAAACATTTAGACTGGTATCATGCATGCTTCTCTATAGTTGTCGAATTCATTTTGCCTGTATGAGTTACACACAACATCGATTATACAGAGTAAAATTATGTTTGCAGTAAATTAATTGACCTAAATTTTTTAGGAGGAGGTTTGGGAAGTAACTGCTCAGCTGCTTGGTCTTTCTCTCGGCATACTGCTCCTGGTATGTTGTTTAGTTTTTCCGAATACTTTCCGGATGGAGGCCAAATTTATGAGCTACCATCAGCTTCTTGCTTCAACATGCTATATATGGATATTGACAATTATAAATGCAGGATTCCCCTGGCCTTGTTAAATCATATCCGGTATTGGTATCAACATGGGCAAGCATGCGGCTTCTTCACCTCTGGTTACGTTATTTGTCACTTTCAGCTCTACGATTTAACACAGTATGTTTTTTCTTACTGGCAATATCCAGCAAAATGCCTATTTTCAATACCATAATTGTTTATGTCCTGGAATCAATATGCATATGCTGGCCAGTGACGACGAGGGTCGAAAAAAACCTTTAGGAAAGTGGCAAGTGTTTGCTTTGGTAAGACTGATCTTCCTTTGTTAACTTTTGTGACAGATAAATCTCAAGAGAGCCCGTATTCTGGTACAATCACATGTTTTGCACTCTAGAGTGCCGGGTAAAATCATATACCTTTTGAACCATTGCTTATAAGGAATATATTGTTCCGACATCAACGTACCCATTTTTTTTTGTATTTGTCCCCCCTACAGGATGCATTGACTGCAATAGGGATGAAAATATTCTATCATGGCAGAGATTCATAAAGCCACGGATTATTTTCGGTGTCCCCGTGGAGGAGATGTTAGGTGGTGGGAGATCCATTTCGATGGTATTGCTTGATCATTTGCCTTTGCGTTTATAAGTACTAATGTAATCAATTGTGTTATTGCAACAAACTTAATCCAAGCTGCTTTGTTCTTTTCTAGAACAGCTGAAAACTCTCCTTCGAATATATGTGATGGAGAAATATATTCTTGTGGTGAACCAACAGCAAAAAGATTTTGAGGTCTTTGTTTCATTCAAGGTATGTGTATGGACTTAGCACGTTGTTACGAGATCAACTCTTAAGCATAATCACGCTTAAAATTCACTGCAGGTGGGTGCTACAAGTGTCTCTGTCTTGCGTAGCGTCTGGCAGACTTATTGGCTACACGAGAACCTGAATGTCTCCGAAGATATCTTTGATCAACTTTCAAAAAGCTTGTCCGAGATGGATGAAAGGTTTAGCGAATTCATTCAACAACTGGATGAAGCTGGATGGGATATCCATCAAATTAATTTGAGGGTCCCCAAGGAAATCTCGATTGACGAATCTCTTGTTTAATGCTCAAATAATGAATGATCGAAACACCATCTTTCACATCTGGAACCAGAGCTGCCTTGCCATGCAGGGAAAAAAGGTACAGGTCATCAAAACAGTCATGCTCACCAAGTTTTTGATTTATCAAGCGATGATCGGAGCAAAAGTACTAGCATTTTGCTTACAGCCAAGAATGCAGTTACCTTGAAGGATCATTTCGAAACGGTAACACGATATATTGTGATACGTTTTAGGTTTCGAAACAGACATGTTCTAAACCATCTTTCTAACACTCTTCTGCAACAATAGGTTAAATATTAGTATCGAGTTGCCATCGACATACTTCTAGATATGATACGACTTAACGTTGGTTTTAGTTTGAGTTAATCCAAATTTGTAGGCACTGATAATACTAGTAGCAGCCCCACTTGATCTTGTTGTGCCATGCATGCAAATGCTCTTTAACTTTGCGTGTTGATCTTTGATGAGAAAATGTGGATATAGCAGTCAGCCGAGATGTCTTTTTCGAGTTGAAGATCTGATTTATTATATTTTTTCCTTTCCGATACGTGTCAAATTTGAGAGAGGTGAGGACATTAATCTCATATAAAAAATAGAGAGAGAGAGGTGCTATAAAAAAATGATAGCGCTGCACATTTTTATATTGATGTACATGTCTTTCTGAATGACCTCGGTTCTCAGAAAAGGAAATTTGTCTTTAGGTCTTTCTAAAATTTGAGGAAATATAAGTTAATATAATGATAAATTATATTTTGGCCCTCTAAAATTTTATAATTTACTTTTGGCCTTTAGTTTGTTTTTTTTTTTTGAATTTTACCCCTACAGGAGAGTTTCATTTTGCTTTGATCCACATCCACATGTAAACAGTTCATTTGCCATGTCCCATTTTGCAAGGAATGGTTGCTTCACTTGTGACACTTTCAATTTGCTACATGGAGTTTGATTTAGTATGTTTGGTGTGATCCTTAATTAGAGGTTGGAGTGTCCTTATCAGACACATTTTTGCTCTATTTTTTTCTCCGACTTGAATTTTGAATTTTTGAAATTAAATCAACTAACGAAATAAACAATAGATTTATTAAACTGACTTAAGTTATTTTATACTTTTAATAATTTATTTATATTTTGGGAAAATATTTCATGCACCGATGGTGGAAAATGAAAAGTTTCTCCAAGTTTCTTAGTTTATGATTTAAAAACTTGTTTTAGGGTTTAGGGGTTTTGAGTGTGGGTTTAAAATTTAGAGTTTATGGTTATAATTTAAGGTTTAGATTTATGGTAATATGGTTAGTGATTTAAATTTTAACCTATAAATCGTAAATTTTAACTATACCCCCTAAATTTAAAACTCAAAACCCTAGAACCTAAGCAAAACTACTAAACTTTAAAATTAAAGAGTTTGAAAAAAAACAGAATATCTGATTTTAACATTAGCAAAAAAGTCAGCAATGCACCAAACATAGTCTAGAACTATTTATTTTGGTGAAGCGTGGCCAAATTCCCCACCATTAGCGACGCTTTCTCCAATTGTTTACATGTGTTTCTTTTTAGCCACGAATCCGAACGAACTGAATGGTTTATGTGCAACAATTCTACCTTTAAAATATGTTTCTATTTGTTGTCTACTTTCTTGACAATTTGGTCGTCGCATTTAACTTCTTTTTTGTCTTTCTTTTCTTCTTTATTTGAACCCCATAAAAATATTTTATATTATCTTTATGTCAATTTCGTCACGAATATTTTCGAGAAAAAAAATCGTCACGAAATTATTTCGTCGTGAGAGAAAATTGAACATTTTGCACCTAATGATGTGTGGGATTTGTATTAACACCTGGCGACGAACAGTAACTTTTGCTTGCTTTTTGTGCTAAACTCTTCCTTTATGTGTGCTTTCAGCTGAAATTATTGTCGCTAATACCTAATAAAGGAACAAAAGTTGCCGGCGAAATCATGGTCATTGACTGTTTTACTCTCTTCTTTTCTTCTTTCTATGTAATTGTATCTAGGGCAGGGATAGGTCTAGACATGTATAATAATAACGATAGTACATAGCCACATGGGACGGGAGGGGCAATTCTCTAAATTTAAATGGTTTAATTATTTTAAGGCCACTTATAGTTTTAAAATTATTGTAATTAAGTAATTGTCCGTCCCAAAAAATTAGTTTATTATTTTTAAGACCATTTCAGTTAAAATTAATAAAATTAAACATTAAACCATATTTTTAAGACCATTTCAATTAAAACTATGGTAATTAAATCATCGATGCCCTGATATGACCACATTGCCCAATAATTTATTAGTCCCCAAGGCATTAGTATACATATTTATAAAATAATAAATTAAATCAACTAAGTTGGCACCCCCAATAATTCTAAAAACTTCTTATTATAAAAATTTCTTATTATATATTAAGATATTTTTTTCAAATATTTTAAAAACTTTAAACTAGTATTAAATAGTTTGTCAAATCAATTAAATCAATCCTAACATTTAAAAAATCTATTTTTATATATTAAAATAAATAAATCATCAAAACAAATGTATAATTGTATTTATTATTTAATTGGATTATTTTCAACCATGTAATTTAAAATTTATTTTAATTAGCTTCTTTAACAAGCTTGAGTCAAATTTTCCATCACTTTTACTCTTCTCTTTCTAAGTTTCTTAACAGAGATAAAAAAAAGAACTTTCATATCCATTTTCCTATTTTCAAGTTTGCTAAAACAGAGGTGCGTTTGTTTGTAGTACTGATATTCGACTAATTTTTTTGATGCACTTTTAATTGGATTCTTTTAGTTTTGGGCATTTGGTTGTGCTTTGTTTAAAGGGTATTTTATTGTTAAAAAGAAAGAAGTTCCTTACAGACAGTGAAGTTGCAAGGTTTATTATTTTTATTATAATATTTATATGTCTCCATTTTAGTTTTATTTTGTTATTAAATTTATAATCTTTATTTTGCACTTTAACAGGGTAGTTGCAATTTATGTGGAAATTGAATCAAAGGTAAAAAGTCAAAAAATATGACTAAGAGGAAAGCATCTCTTTTACATATATCGATAAGTTTTTTTTTTTTTTGGTATTCAATTTAACTTTTATCATGTTTTTTCTTTTAGATTTAACCTGGATTTAAATTGATAGTTTTATGTGATTATAGGTGGTACAAATTCATCTTTTATGAGAAAGCAAAAGAGATTGGACTCTTTTTTTCAAAAGAAAGATGCAGACATTGTAGATAATAGCACATCATCAAAATTTCCAAGGCATGAGCATCAAAGTTGCTGTCAATCTCCTCCAAAATCTCCTATTGCTTATGTTAAAGAAGTTGACTATTCTCTTATAGAACGTGATCCAGGATTACGTCAACCAATGTGGGATTATGCGGTTAATAAACGAGATGAAGTTCGACGAGCTTATCTATGGGCAGGTCCATTTCAAATTCATCTTTCTAGTTATCCATATTCACTAAAAAAGCATCCTAGGCGTTTTTAGTTCTCTTGGTTTACTCAATTTTCTTCATGACTTGAGTATTCTCCAACTAAAAATGTTGCATATTGTTTACCATGCTATCTTTTTAACATGAAACCCAATGGACGACCCAGTTGGGATGTATTCATTATTAAAAAATTTCGAAGTTGAAGAAAAGTTAATTCCGATAAGAATTGTGTATTTTTCATTCATATTGGAGATAATCTTTGTTCACCACATAACAATGCTGTGAGATTTTATATGGATTTGATGAAACAATCTGGACATATTGATAAAGTAATGAATCAACAAAATTTAGAAAACAATTTGAAAAATAATTTACGAGTCAAGACTTTTATAGATGTCGTCCGGTGGCTTGCATTTCAAGCTTGTGCATTTAGAGGCCACGATGAAACACCTGGGTTAAGAAATCGTGAAAATTTTCTTGAGTTGATTCAACTTTTGGCCTCCTACAATGATGATGTTAAGAATGTTGTGTTGGAAAATGCTCCTAAATGTGTTAAGTATATCTCTCCCTCAATTCAAAAAGAGATCTTGCATGTTCTTGCTACCAAAGTGCGAAAGAAGATTCGTGAAGATATTAAAGATTCAAAATTTTGTATTATTGTAGATGAAGCTCGTGACGAGTCTAAAAGAGAACAAATGGTTGTTGTTTTGAGATTTCTTGACTGATATGGCTTTATTAGGGAACGTTTTTTGACCTTGCTCATGTTAAAGAGACATGCTCATTAACTCTTAAGAATGAAATATGTGTTATTCTCTATCGTCATGCTCTTGATGTTCAAAATATCTGTGGTCAAGGATACGATGGTGCTAGTAATATGTGCGGGGAGTGGAATGGATTACAAGCATTATTCCTCAAAGAATGTCCTTCTGTTTATTACGTTCATTGTTTAGCTCTTCGTCTACACTTAACTCTTGTTGCTGCATCTAGAGAGGTACATTCTGTTCATGAGTTTTTTAATAGTTTGAGTTTCATTATCAATTCTGTTGATGCCTCGTGCAAGCGTGATAAAGAATTACAAGTTGCTCAAGAAGCTAAAATTGCACACATGCTAGCCAACAAAGAGCTTAAGGCTGAAAAAGGGGCAAATCAAATTGGTAGTTTGAAGCGAGCTGGAGATACTCGCTGGGGTTCTCATTTTAATTATATATGCAGCCTTATAGCTATGTTTGATTCAACTTGTTATGTGCTTGAAAATATTAGAAAAGATGGATCCACTTATTCTCAACGAGGGGATGCTAGTGCTACATCTAAGTTAATTCAATCATTTGAGTTCATTTTTATTTTGCATTTGATGAAGGAGATCATGGGTATTACTGATATATTGTGTCAAGCTTTACAGCAAAATCTCAAAACATTTTAAATGTTATGCATTTGGTTTCAAGTACGAAGAAGTTGATTCAAGATTTACGAGAAAGCGATTGGAATAGCTTTCTTAAAGATGTGTTGATATTTTGTGAAAATCATGATTTGATTGTTCCTGATCTGACAATAGAATGTTTTGAAGGTAGACGCCGAAAGCATCCACAAAATCAAATCACTATGGAGCATCATTATCATTTTGAAATATTCAATAAAGTGATTTATTTTCAGTTGCAAGAACTAAATACAAGGTTCAGTATACAGACAGTGGATCTTTTGAAATTTAGCTCTGCTTTGGATCCAAATGAAGATTATAAGTATTTTAATGCTGATGATATTTGCACTCTTGTTAAAAAATATTATCCTCTTAATTTTACAAAGTAAGATAAATTGAACTTAAGATTTCAATTAAAGCATTTTGAGTATGATATGCACAACGATGTGAAGCTTCAGAATTTATCTTGTTTGTCACAACTATGCCTTGTTTTGACTGAGACAAGAAATCAAAAGTGTATCATCTTCTTGACAGATTGATTCGACTTGTTTTAACTCTTCAGGTGTCTACAGCAACTAGTGAACGGTCATTTTCAGCCATGAAGATTGTCAAAACAAGGCTGCAGAATAAAATGGAGGATGAGTTTCTTGCAGACAATTTGGTTGTTGACATTGAAAGAGAGATTGCTGAAACATTTACTTCAGATTCAATTCTTGAAGATTTTGTTTCTTTAAAAGAACGCCGTTTCTAATTTTAGGTAAAATTATCTATTTCATTTATTTTGTTTACTTATACTTTTTTTGAACCAATTGATTACTTATACTTAAATATATAACTTGATGAAATTTATAGTTGATATAACCACATGTCTCTTTCTTGACTAGATGATGGATTTTTTGTTTTACTGTAAAGAAAGGAAGCTATGATCATGTACGAATTTTTACTAAGATTGTAGTTGAATTTTTTTGTAGGAGATAGAAATTCTATTCTAATTTGTATTTTAGGTTGTGATATTTTTTTAATGCTAAAAGTATGAGACTTGTTATATTATACCCTTTTATTTTATATTTATTTTTTAATAAATAAGTATTATTTTGATATTTTTTCACTACATGTGTTGCTTTGGATTCGAGGAAGCTTTAGAGAATATTTATTGTTTCAATTAGGCTAATTGCATAGACGTTGATGTTTTGTTGATTGTTTGCGACAACTTTAGTGACCTATCAATTTGAATCTATGACAACTACAGAGAATACTTAATGATTCATTTTAACTATTTGCTGAATTTGCAAGGCTGGAGCCGATGTTTTGTTGATCCTTGAGTCCTTTTTTTGTATATGTTCTCATTTGAATTGTCGATCTAAATTTGGTCTCGTGCTATGCTTTTGTGTATCCTTATTTGAAGGATAATGCTATGATTGCATTTGTTTTGTCCTTTTTGTTTTAACTTAATTAATGTTGATTTCATGACTCGAGCCTATTTCTATTTTGAGTGTCTTTATATCAATGTAATGATTCGAGGCTTAATTATTTTCTATTTTTATTATTTTTACATATTTTATTAATGAAAAATTGTATGATTAATGAAAAAACATCTTAATTTAAAAAATATTAAGATTTAATTAAAATATATAAAAATTATGTTTTAATTGGCACCCCCAAGATTAAATGTCAAGATCTGCTACTGTCGTTGGGGTTATCCCACTTGAAGTAATATCTAAACACGTTACGTACGACTATCTTCTCCATAATGTTCATTCAGTTTCCCTTTTTTAACTTCACTAACTTCACCTCTTATTCTACCAGAATTACGATACTAGTCCTTATGGTGTGACCAAGCATCTTCTATTGTAAGGGAAACCCGAAGTCTAAGCTTCTAGGTAGCTTTTGAGTTACTTTATGTTTTTGGAGCGGTCAATCCTCAACTTTTGTTTGCTGCTCCACCCTTGATAGAGGAAATTTTAAATCAATATCCCTTTTTATTTTTTAATTGGAAGAATGACCCCATCTAAGATTATTTAAAAAATGGTTGTTGACGTAATATTACATGGCAAAAGATTAAGTATTCAGTGTAAATATGCAAGTAAAAATAATGTTAAGAATACGTCTTTTACGTGCAACTGTACACGGTAAGCAAGTAATATAGTAGAGAGTTGAGTATCATTTCGACAGAGATTGCTTAGGGATTGATTGCCATAATTATTACTTGTGAACTAGAAGATAAAAGATTATTGTAATAGATTGAGGCAACGAATGAAGTAAGAGACTATAAGTAAAATAAGCTAAAGTAAAGTAAAGATTACGATGATGAATTGATAACAGTCTGGCAAACAATAGGTGCAAGAACGATAACAAAGTTTTGGCAAAGAATGTCTAGATTTTATGCTAGCAATGTCGGCTAGTAATAATGTCTTGCCTTAGCATTGATTGTCGGGTAGATTCAAAGTTGGCATTGCCTCTCTCGATGGCAATGCCCGAAATTAACCATGCAAAAACTCCTATATATTTATAGCAATGTTTTTCATAAATCAATTTGATTAAGTCTCAATCTATACACCTAAGGGATAGACTTTCTCCCGAAGTAAGTTTATCTACTTGAACATCTTCTCTCGAAGCATCTCGCCTTAGTATCCAGAAACTGATCGTTGCCACCCAAGTCTGTTAAGATATTGAGGAGCAATAGGCCAACAATGTCAGCTCTCGCTTCGCAAAGTATTTTAAAATAGTAATGTCAGCTCTCGCTTGACAAGACAGTTAGAAAACGGTAAAGCATGCTAGATAAACAAACAATGCCAATGCGTTTGAATTATTAACAACTAAACATAAAACACAACAAAGATAAATTTGAAATCATTCTTAAACACATGAAAGAAATACAAAAAGTCAACAAGAATTAAAGGAATGAATGAGGTCTCTCGGTGCAGCCCTTCAATGAATTCCCGATGTCTCATTGAATCTTCAAGCCTTTGATCTTATTGTCTCTGATTTCTCCTTCTCCATTGTTGTAGACCGCTTCTCAAGTTCAAGCCTTCATCTTTTTCATCGTCTTTTTTCTCCTTCTTCAATTCGTTGTTCTCCAAATGATTGCTTCCTTGGTTTTTAAATAGGAATGCAATGAGGGCTAGGATAAGTCTTTGATTTGAATTTGAACGTCCAAAGGATAAGGATGTGGTCATCTTATCCTTGATAAGCATATCAAAATGTGTGATAAGCTGATCGGATTAGGGCTGACGTCGTCGTGCCAACGCTGCCTTGGCAACCAAGCTTGACATGTCTTTGCTAACATAACTTGGCATCACCTTATTCGCTATATTTTTGGAGATTGATCCAATTGCAATCTTTTAGGAGCCTAATCTTATCCTATTTTCTCGGGGTTCAACAGCCTCTTGGTGTGGCATCAAGTTCACTTCTCTGCCAACGGGTGCTTGACATTGTCTAGACCTTCTGTGCCAAAAACACTTGGCATTCTCCTTGGCAAACCTAACTGTGTTGCTTTCTTGTTCCAAAACTTATGCCAAACATGCAAAATAGCCACCAAAACAACCATTCACACTGGCATGGATAAAGTACTAAACTCCTTATGCAAATGCATGATTCTAACAACTCAATGCAACTAAATGTACCTAAAAATAAGAAAAAACATTGTAACATTGTCATTAAAAATAGTACTTTTGGAGAGGTAACACACCCTTAAACCCAACTCATTGCTTGTCCTCAAGTAATGCAAACAAAATAAAAATAAAAACAATGAAAATGTTACCTCGATAAAATTTTGATTAGAATGCCAACAAGTGTTGGCAAGCAGAATTTGGCTCTATTTCTATCCTCGGTATCTTAGTGTAGTAATGCCAAGCAGGTAGTAATTCAAGTGCAGCATATAACTCTAGTCTTTGTTCATGAAATGTGCACGATGTGTAGGAAATATGCATCAAGTATCCTTTCACTCCCTTAGTCAATTTTACTACCTAAACTCAGATTCTTTTTTTATCAATTTTTTCTCTCTCTGCCAGGGGTTTCTGTTGGCAATAACTTAAGCTTGCTTCGTGATACTATTTAGCGTGAGAGATAAGAGAGAGCATATCACGAATCCCCACCTTAACCCAGACATCACTAGATTTTCTCTTCAACTCATACCCTAAAGTTTTGGACTTGAGAACTAAGAGGGAGCAAACCACGAAGCCCCAAGTACTTATTATCCTTAGGTAGATGAGAGTTCATTTTTGCATTGCCTTGGCGGAACATTGCTACCTTATTTATTTTCTTTTACCCTTGCATAATTTTTCAACTCTTTTTTTTTAAATCTAAGCATAGTTTCAAATAGTCTAAGTTTGCTAGGGAACTAGATACATATCACGCGTTAAGTGAAAATTTAATTCCCTAAACTAGAGATCAATTCTCAAGCAATTCCTAGCATACTACCCGCTGGCATGACATGAAAACTAAAGATTAAAATATCCTTATTGGATACAAACCTATATCAAATTAAACTTCCCTAACAAATGTTAAAATCCTTCAAAATTAAATTGAGGCAAAATTTTCTTTTTTTTCTTTTTTTTAACGGTTCGATGTGCAACTATCTTATATGACCTACATGGCATGGCAACAAAAAAATTTAAACATGAAATGCACAACATGACATAAATGTAATGTGAGGAAACGCACACCCCCAAACCCAAGATGTGCATTGCCATCAATGCATGAAAACAACACATATATATAAATAAAACAGAAAAATAAAATGCATGAATGTGTAAATGCAATGGAATGAAATGTAAAGGAGTTTAGGAAGAAGAGGAATCCCCTTCGGATGATACTTCTTCCGTTACACGAGTCTTCCTCTTGAAAAAGCTTCCACGATCGGGGGCTTTGTATTTCATTCTTGACATGGCTGGTTTTGCAACAGTGGAGGCTCCAAATTCCTCTACAATCTTGACAAGATCCGACACGGCATGGGCGTTAGTGGCATCAGATTGTGCCGACGTGACAGGTGATTTGGTAGACTTGGCTTTGGTTTTCTTAGATTCAACTAGAGAGTCGGTACTAGCAGATTCAATATGAATGGAAGATAATGAACTTGTGGTATCATATGGGGTACAAGTGGATTGGGGACTGGCTGGCATTGCATCGTCGCTGGCAAAGATCTCGGTAGGGAAATCTGGGAGGTCTAGAAAGACACCTGGGGACAGCCCTACAAGAGTCTTCTTGATGGAACCGTCCCTGGCAAGAACATAATGCTAGAGCTTGAGATTTCTCTCCTCAGCTCTCTCTAATTTTTGAAGGATGACCTTCTGGTGATGGTAGATCTGTGAGAGCAATGCCTTTGCATCTGCTGGCATGAGAGCGTTAGGCTTCGCCTTTGATACCTTTGGCGTTGGCACCTTTTCTTTTCCCTTGCCTTTTGTCTTTTTGCTCGACAGTAGTGAGGTTTTTCCATATGGAAGTTATGATTGTTGTTCCCTCTTTCCGCACATTTATAGGTTTCATCAATGATGAGTCGGTCTATATTAATCTTGAGCCCCGTAATGATGGAGTGCAATAGTGCTAGCCTTCCTTCCGAAACGGTTTCATTGTGAGTTGTTGGCATCATATTCACCTTTAAGAAATGATTCCATCCTCTTAGATGAGGCTTTAATGCCAACTGTTTCACCGTTCAGTGTCCCTTTGATGAAACAATCCATGTCGTGCTAGGCTCGCACAGTTCTGCCATTAGCTTCTTTCTCTTGGCATCAGTCATGAAGTCAGCATACTTCTTGTGTTCATTCTCTACATCTCTAACTTAAACATGGCATTAACGAGATGAGGCATTGAACGATTTGGAAAAAGGAAGAACAGAAAATATGGATCTTGGTTTCTTGCTTGATAAATAAATAGAGAAGTGAAAAAGATTTGTTTCTTTAAACGGCTAGGGTAGGTAGAAGGTAAAGAGTTTGAGTGTTTAATGGGGTGTAATAAAGGTAGCCGAATTAGTTGGGAATAATGATGGAAAATAAAAAGATTTAATTTGATAAGGGGTTAAGTCATAAGGGTGATGTGATAAGGTGTAAGTGATATGATAGGTTTAAGGAGTGAAGTGATATGGCGATTAAGTTGAATATAAATTTCAACTTAATTTTTGGGCGATTAGGGTTAAAATTCAAAGAAAAATAATTTCTCTCTTTAACGGGCCGACTTTAATCAAGATAGGATAAATCTCTTCTTCCAATATTTCAATCTGTCGCATACCAATCCTCTACGTTGGCATTCTACCTGGAACGCAGAATTCTCTCATTGTGTCTCATGCCAAGTCCTGCCTTGGCACTATACCTGGCATATTGATCTACACAAGCACAAAGAAAACCTTTCAGAACAAAAAAAAGAAATAAAACAAAAGAACTAACAAAAATTAAAATTGAGATATCCTAAGTACTGAAAAGAAAATAATTCTCCTAAACTATTGACAATGATCATACCAGTTGGCAAAACGTTACTGAATATCTGCAAGGAGAATGGTCTCCTTGGCATTAATCTGAATTCCTTCCCAGTAGTGTTTTAGTCTTTGGCCCTTGGTTGCTGAACAGCGGGTTGTGGCAATCTTTTGTTTGAATAACCAATATAAAAGTCCGAAGAATTTCTTACCTTTAAGTATGTCGAACCCTCGATTGCACGATAAAAGAGAATGTTTTTCCACTGTGTCTTTGAACAACCACCTTAGAAAACTGGAGTATCTCTTTGTTCTAGGTCTCGTGAACCTTTGATTGAACTCATCACCCCAGTAGTGCTTAGGCTCTACCGCTCTTTTCTCCTCTGATGTCGAGGCATGTTTGAGGTGACTTGGCAATTATTTTAGTTCCAAGTTTGGCGGCTCCTTACTTAATGGCTTTGGTGCTCCGATCTCTGTGCCAGCCAACTCAAGTGGCTTAGATCTATCAAAATAACTTATGACCTCATTCAGCAAGGTCAATTCTTTAGATTTCTCACTCAATGTATCCTCGTCATCCAATTCTCTAGCATCATCCTCAGTTTCCTGGCAAAGTTGTGTCATGTCCTCATCGAAGATAGATTCCATGATCTCAACAGCTTGGCATTCCCTAGGTTTATCTGCATAATCAAGAGCTTTGAAAACGTTAATAGTAATACATGTTTGTTTTACCAAGGTAGGGTTGGCAAATGTTGGCTCCACTGGTTTTGCCGAGGTGGTGCTGGCATCCAACTACTGTTTGGCATCGGATAGTGGTATGACATCATTAGCATCTGTCTCTTCTTTCTCTACTTGGGTTCATCTGCTAGCACTGATTTATTCTCATGGTAAACAGTTGCCACTTTTCCATGTGTTAAAATATCGACTTTTTGCCACTTGGGAGAGTATTAGCTTGGCTTTGTTCTCTCCATGTTTGCCGAGCATCCTCTATATCACTTGGAAGAGTCCCTAGAGGTATGGCATTAAATGTGCTGGCAATCTATCCTATCAGAACTTCCAAGTTCCTCATGAATGCTGCCAAACTCTTAACGGTGGCATCGTTATGCTCCATATAATCCATCAGGGTGTTCCCATTAGAAGATCTTTGCACTGGTAGTAGATTATTATGGGCTCTCTATGGCATTGCATTCTGGTTGAATCTTTGTATGGCATTGTTGTTCTGTCGTTGGGCATTGTATTGGTCACCGATTTGATTCACCTAAGAAAAGTTTGGATGTTGCTTCCAACCTGCATTATAAATACTACAATGTTGGTTAAAATTTTGATAAAACTACCAAAAAAATTTACTGATTCAGGGTTGGTATGGGAATCATCTACATGATGATCATCTCCACATATAGTGCAAAATGGTTTTAATGCCTTGACTTCTTGGGGTTCATTGCTCTTTTGCAAAGTTTTCACAATGCTAGTGAGATTAGAAATCTTAGCGTTAATAAATGTTAGTGCATCAAGCTCCGATTTTCCAACTATTTTTGTCCCTATCCCTAGTCTGGCAGTAGGATACTAAAAATCATTGGCAGCAATCCTTTCAAGGATGCCATACGCCTCTGTGTATTTCTTGTCTAGCAATGAACTATTTGCTGAAGCATTAACAATAGTCCTGGCGTGATCATTGAGTCTGATGTAAAAAATCTCCATATGGGTCCAAGTAGGGAATTCATGCATGTGACATCTTCTCAACAGGTCTTTGAATCGCTCTCAAGTATCATAGGAAGTCTCATCATCATCTTGCCTAAAGGTAACGATTTCACTTCGCAGCTTGGCTTTTAATCCCGGTGGCTGGAATCTCAGCAGGAATTTATGACATAAATCTACCCATGTAGTGGCTGAACCTGGTGGCAATGAATTTAGCCACAATTTTGCCCTATCTCGCAAGGAAAATGAAAAGGGGTTCACCTTTACTGTCTCTTCAGTCACACCAGGCTGGCGGACTAGTTGGTAAACCTCCATAAATTTCTTCAAATGCTTCATTGGGTCTCTATTAGTTGATCCATCAAATTGACTTACATCCATTAGCAATGAAATCATTATC
Source organism: Hibiscus tridactylites (assembly GCA_958450335.1). Classification (NCBI taxonomy): domain Eukaryota; kingdom Viridiplantae; phylum Streptophyta; class Magnoliopsida; order Malvales; family Malvaceae; genus Hibiscus; species Hibiscus tridactylites. Next base: position 34,240,901 of record OY288267.1, on the reverse strand, counting down.
GGTTTAAGCTCAAAGTTATCCATATTTACCTCCAGATTGATCGGTCTTGTCATCAAATTATCTATGGTGGGTGCTAGGTGTTCTTTGATAGATCGTTCTTTAGGTATCTGAATAGAAATAGCAGGAGATGGTGGTATAACTGCAGGTATTGCTGGCATCTCCTGGTTATTGGCATTGTCTAGCTCACCATTGCCATCATGGGCCTTTTCTCGACGTTCTCTTCTTAACCTACGTAAGGTTGGGTCATCTTGTAAATCATCCTTCGTAGTGTTGCTCATGTGCATATACCAAACGAAATAAATTAAACAAAGAAAATAAAAAACAAGTAAAAATCAAAACAATTAATCTCGTTGCAATCCCTAACAACGGTGCAAAAAACTTGTTGACGTAATATTGCATGACAAAAGATTAAGTATTCAGTATAAATATGCAAGTAAAAACAATGCCAAGAATACATCTTTTACGTGCAAGTATACACGGTCAGCAAGTAATATAGTAGTGAGTTGAGTATCATCTCCACAAGAATTGCCTAGAAATTAATTGTCACGATTATTACTTGTGAACTAGAAGATAAAAGATGATTGTAATAGATTAAGGCAACGAATGAAGTAAGAGACTAGAAGTAAAATAAGATAAAGTAAAGTAAAGATTACAGTGATTAATTGATAACAGTCTAGCAACCAATGGGTGCAAGAATGATAACAAAGTTTTGGCAAAGAATGTCTGAATTTCATGCTAGCAATGTCATCTAGTAATAATGTCCTACTTTGGTATTGATTGTCGAGCAGATACAAAGTTGGCATTGCCTCTCTCGATGGCAATGCCCGAAATTAACCATGCAAAAACTCATATATCTCTATAGTGATGTTTTTCATAAATCAATTTGATTAAGTCTCAATCTATACTCCTAAGGGGTGGACTCACTCCCGAAGTAAGTTCATCTACTTGAACATCTTCTCTCGAAGCATCTCACCTTAGTATCCAGAAAAAAAAATCATCCCACCCAAGTCTATTAAGATATTGAGGATCAATAGGCCAACAATGTCAGCTCTCGCTTGGCAAAGTATTTAAAAAATAGTAATGTCAGCTCTCGGCAAGGCAATTAGAAAATAGTAAAGCATGCCAGATAAACGAACAATACCATAGCGTTTGAATTATTAACAACTAAACATAAAACAAAACAAAGATAGGTATGAAATCATTCTTAAACATAGAAAAGTAATACAAAAGATCAACAAGAATTAAAGCAAGGAATGAGGTCTTTCGATGCAACCCTTCAATGGATTTCCGATGTCTCGTGGAATCTTCAAGCCTTTGATCTTGATGTCTCTGTTCCTCTTTCTTCATTGTTGTAGACTGCTTCTCAAGTTCAAGCCTTCATCTTTTTTATCGTCTTTTTCTCCTTCTTCAATTTGTTATTCTCCAAATGCTCGCTTCCTTTGTGTTTAAATATGAGTACAAGGAGGGCTAAGATAAGTCTTTGATTTGAATTTGAACGTCCAAGGGATAAGGATGTGATTATCTTATCATTGATAAACAGATGAAGACGTGTGGTAAGCTGATCGGATTAAGGTTGGCATCATCATGCCAACGTCGCCTTGGAAACCAAGCTTGGCATGCCTTTGCCAACATAACTGGCATCATCTTATCAGCTATTTTTTCGGAGATTGATCCAATTACGATCTTTTAGAAGCTTGATCTTATCCTATTTTCTCAGGGTTCAACAACCTCTTGGCGTGGCATCAAGTTCACTTCTCTGCCAACAAGTGCTTGACACTGTCTAGACCTTCTGTGCCAACAACACTTGGCATTCTTCTTGGCAAACCTAACTGTGTTGCTTTCCTGTGCCGAAACCTATGCCAAAACCTACAAAATAGCCACCAAACAACAATTCACACTAGCATGGATAAAATACTAAACTTTTTATGCAAATGCATGATTCTAACAACCCAATGCAACTAAATGTGCCTAAAAACAAGCAAAAACGTTGTAAGATTGGCATTAAAAATAGTACTTTTGGAGAGGTAACAATGACCCCCAAATCGCCCATGTAGCAACATGAGCCTTGAGCTTCTTCTTCTACCCGAAGCTCTTCTTCTTTAATTGGGGACAATCGAACTTGATATGTCCCAGTTTCTTGCACTTATAGCATACAATTTGGTCCTTCTCCTCTTTTTTTTCTTGTTCTTGAAACCCTCTTTCTGTTGGAGCTTTCTTCCTCGGTTGGATTTCATGAACCTTGTGAATCTCTTGGCTAAGATAGCCATTTCTTCATCTTCTTCCTCTCTAGAATCGCACTTGTCTTGTGAATCTTTGAGATAAATTCTCATCTTCTTCTTCTCCATCTTTTCTCTTCCTTCTTTTTTCTTCTTCTCTTCCTTTCTTTATAATCTCGTAAGTGAGAAGAGACATCATAAGAGCATCAAGCTTCAAGGTCTTAAGATCTTTGGCTTCGATGATGGCGATCTTTTCGTCCCATAACTTGGGAAGAGAATAGATAAGCTTCCAAACAAGCTTGTCTTTCGGAATGACTTCTTCATAGCCTTTGAGTCTATTGACGATGATGGAGAATCTATCAAACATCTTGGTGATGTATTCATCCAGTTCCATCTTGAAGTTTTCATAGTTTAGATTCAAGAGTCCAATCTTGGTCTCCTTGACTTCATTGGTGCTCTCGTTTGTAACTTCAAGGTTGTCTCATATCTCATTTGCACTAGTGCAAGAAGACATCTTGGAATACTCATTCGGTCCAAGAGCGCAAAAGAGTATATACATGACTTTGTCGTTTACTTGCATCTTCCTCCGATCTTCATCGGTATATTCTTGCCTTGTCTTGGGGATGCGTCGTTCTTCTTCTTCCTTCATAGGAATGAATGATCCATCTTCTACTACATCCCAAATGAGGTAGTCATTAGACTTGATAAAGAGTCTCATCATATTCTTCCAATGAGGATAGTTTTCCCCATTGAAATAGGGCGGCTTGGTGATGGATTGTGACTCGTAGAGGTTGTTTTAAGAAGTAGATGACATGACTCAATGTGTAGATTGATTGAACACCTTAGGATCGACTCAAGAGCGTGTGAATTCTTCCAATGAGTGTATCTTTGATAATAATTTTTGGGATGATCAATCAATAGAATATGGCCAAGAGGAGGAGAATTGGCAATTTAAAATTTTGGTGGAAGCAAATAAAAATTTACACGAGAAATTTAGAGTGGTTCAACCTTCTAAACAATGTTTACATCCACTACCTTAGCTATCCACACTAAGGATTTCTCAAATTCACTAGATTTTCTTTCTTTTTGAGGCTAAAGGAGATAACCTTACAAACCCCTTTAAGACTTATACCCCAAAGTCTTAAGAACCCTCACAAAGAGAATACAAATGAAGCAAACTGAAAATCCTCACAAAAGCTAATTATTTGCACAATTCTAGGCTCACTCAAACCCCAACACTTGAATAAAACGAATACAATAAGAACTCTCAAGTAGGTTTACAAGATTTTACAATAAAGGCTTACAGATTGTTAGATGTGTGCTTGAATGATTTAGACTTGATCAATAGTTGTTGTTGAAGCTTTGGAGACTTGATTTTATACCCATTGATTTCTAACCATTTGGGTAGCTGAGATATTAATTCTAGTCATTAGACTGCATTTTTTTCACAATAAATGTTGTCTGCCAACACTAGTACTAGTACACGAGCACTCATATCGGTACCTGTCATAAGAAGAAATAGTCGTTGCAGACAAAGGGGTACCGGTACACAAAAGGACATATTGGTACGGAGTGAAGTTTCATAAAGGGTATCGGTACGGGTCGTATCGTATCGATACCAATTTTTCTCACTAGAATCCTTGAAAGTTTTGCACAAAAACTCGTATCGATATGCCTATGTGGGTATCGGTACCCCCGTATCGGTATACACTAAATCGTATCGGTACTCATAAGCAAAATTGGTTATCAGGTTGAATGGCGTACCGATACGGTTACAAGCTTATGGTTACCTTATAGCCATCAAGTATAAAACGAAATTCCAGTAGCTAAAAATTGTATCGAAACGGCCTAAGGCGTATCGATAATCTTGGACCAATTTGGCTATTTTTAGTACCAAACACTTAGAAAAACTTTAGGGTTTAAGTTTTTGACTTAGAAAATATTTTAAGTTCGAAACCTTGTCAATTTGTGAGTCTTTTTAAGTACTTAAAAAACTATCCCTTTTACAAAATAATCATTGTTATTTCTTGTTATATCAAATTCAAATATAGGTTTTACAATACCAAATTTTTACATGGGCTCTATTCTTGTCAAACCCACCATGTTAATATTTTTTGGAGCTATGTTATTCCGAAGTAGGGGTGCTTATCGAGCGAGTCGATCGCGAGTTGGGCAGTGCTCGACTCATGCTCGTTAAAAAAAATTTGTTGCTCGACTCGTTGCTCGTTAAGCTCATTAAAAAAATTTGTTGCTTGACTCGACTTGTTGCTCGTTAAGCTCGTTAAAATTGTGCTCGATTCGTGCTCGTTAAAAAAAATTGTTGCCTAACTCAACTCTTTGCTTGTTAAGCTCGACGCGTTGCTCGTTAAGCTCACTAAAAAATTTACTTTATTTTAACTAAAAGTAAGATTTAACAATACTATATGGGACTTAATATTAACATAAATTAACAAATTTAACCAAAAAAATATCAAAAGAGTGTATAAAGCACTTTTAAGTCTAAATTCTAAACTAACAATCCACAAATACACCAAACTAGCATATTAAAACTAAAGTAACAATCCACAAATTCATCAAACTAACATATTAAAACTAAAATAACAATCCACAAATATTTTAAAAAATTAGCGAGCTGCTCGCAAACTTATCGAGTCGAGTTAGACTTTGCTCGACTCAACTTGTTACGGTCTTGAGTCGAGTTCGAGTCGAGTCAACCCGAGTCGAGCGTTTATCGAGTTTTGACCGGGTCGAGTTCGAACAGCTCACGAGCTGCTCAACTCGTTAAGCACCCCTATTCCGAAGAGATAAGCTTGTTATTCCTATCAATTCTAAACGAACCAAGAATAATGTACACATCATATATTCAAACAAGTTACACAAAGTTCTCCTTACAACATGACGTATCATTATTCCTTTTTTTCTCAGATGTATTGCGAAACTTAATGTTGTAATGAGAACTTTGTGTAATGAGTTCAAATCTATGGTCTCGATTCCTTTGAAATTTATGGGTTTACCAAGCATGACAGAGCGGTGTTTTTATAGACACGAGAGACCAAAATATTAGATCGCAACGACATTAAAATAAGTGTAATGATGACATTCCGTTTAATATCTCTAAAGTTGATCGTTTTTTCATTTACACTTACTGTAAATATTTATTGTAAATAATGTGAAATTTAATTGCATAATATTTAATAACTTTGTTGTATTTACTAATTTACGCATGTGATTTTAATTCTTCTTCAATAAATAAAATATGAAGAATTTTAAAATTCGTCTTTCATACTTGGCGAGTTTTACGTGCTTTTCGTTACCATAAAATCGCACTACATTATAAGGTTTACCAATGAAATCGACATACGCAAAATGTTTGACCAACTCAATTCTCCGTGAGCTAAATACATTCACTTAAATATTAAGTTTCATGAGGTCCATGACGGCAAAGGTAGTTCGCCTGCACCCAAAGAAGCTAGTTCGTTTGCACTTATAGCGACCACTGAACAAGCTCCATCTTCACCGGATGTTGACGCAACTGTTGATACGTTATAACTTTTTATGTACATGCGCAGACAAAAAAAAATAACAACTGGTCGAATATATTAACTTAACTTCATACATCTCAACTGACTACGATGATACCGAGCCAGAATTTGATTAACTTTCCACTACTGAATTCATTGTAATGTCATGTTTATGCGTTACAACATTTTATATACATGTGTTGTAATTTAAATCCCTAATTTTTAGATTCGGCTTCCAAAAGTACATCCACTATTAACCGTAATTTTTATCTAAACCATAACAGATGAACCGTGCACAACCACCCACATCCTCCTATTCATCTCATAAACACATATAATTACTGATTAAAAAATTAAATGTATTATTCATAATTAATGATATGTATACATACACTAAATAAATAAGAGTAGTCTGTAGTTGCTTGAAGAGTGAACAGATGTGTATCTGTGGTGGGGATCCATGCTTTCATCCATCAAAGCCACCTCGCACCCGATCACCACACCAACCAGTCATCTGAACCGTTAGATCACATCATGCATGCTTTCCACGTGTCGTCTTCCGCTTCCCGCTTCCAGTACCCACTACATACAACACTACTAGTACTACTACTTTATTTTGGGTAAAATATTAAAATGGTCCCTAAACATGTTGAAATAAGCTTTTTGATCATTGAACTTTTAGAAGTTATAAAATATCATTAAACATTTGATTTGATCACAAAATGTTAAATTAAAAAGGTCATCTTGTAACAATTTAGTAAGTTTGAATGACTATTTTTATAACCCATAAAAAATAGTGACAATGTCGTAATTAAATCGTAAGTTTAAAGATCATTTTATAATTTTTAAAATTGTAGTGACCAAAAAATCATTTCAATATATTAAACTATTTGTATACTTTATCCTTTTATTTGAAAAAATATATGGAAAACTATATTGGTGGTCCCCAAACTATTACTATTTTCTTATTTTAGTCCCTAAATTATATTTTTCGACAAAATTGTCTCTTCTATTACATAGTTCTCCTGTTTTGGTCCCTCGATGTTAAATAGCTAACGATTTTGCTGACATGACATTTTTAACTATTTTTTAATCATTTCTATCCCCTCTTAAAAAATGTCACGTCAGCAAAATCGTTAGCTATTTAACGCCCGGGACCAAAACATGAGAACTATGTAACAGAAGGGACGATTTTGCCGAAAATCATAGTTTGGGGACCAAAATAAGAAAATGGTAATAGTTTGGGGATCACCGGTGTAGTTTTCCCAAAAATATATAGCTGCCTGCTGAGAGATACATGGAAATACAATTACGTGTGCTCGAAGCGAAAGCTCAGCAGATTTTTTTTAAAAAAAAATTCTTTTTTTTTCTACTATTTCTCACACTCTTCAGCTTCTTCTAAATTGTAAAATTGGTTTCGTTACACACAGAGTAAAGCGTAATCTAAGCTAATTACTGGGTCTGCCTTTCCTTTAAAATAAAGACGATTGTAAGTTTATTCTTTTTAGAGTGTGTTTTCAGTATTTCGTTGATCATAGGTTATGGTGATGTGTTGAACAGTCGTTTGAGGTAAATGGGTAGTTGGGGTTTTGGATTTTGAGCTGTGAATCAGTTTCAGAGTTTTTACCAAAAAAAGAAACGAAAACAGAGACGGGGAAATGAGGAAATCGTTCAAGGATTCTCTCAAGGCTCTTGAAGCTGATATTCAGTTCGCCAATACCCTGTAATTTCTTCTTCCTTCTTCTGTAGATGAACAGTGATTGACCATGATTTTCTCTGTTTTTCTGGTGTTAAACCAAAATTTGTTTGGGTCTTTAATTATAAAGAGTTTGTTTATGTTATAGCGTAGTAATTGAATCTTTGTAATTTGATTGGTTAACATTTTTAGTGCTTTGGGGGACTTCAAATTTTCAGATTGATTGTGTTTGCTTAATTGCAATTGTTATTGGTAATTTTCTTGCTCTATTATTTAATAACCATTGCTTAATTAGATGGTTATGTGCTGATTATTAATGAAGGCTCCGACGGTAATGAAAAAAAAAAGTAGTAGTTGTTCTTTATCATCATCAAGCTTTAAGATATTTGGGATCTGGTTTTAGAATTTCAAGTTTGAAAATAGAAATTTTACTACAAAAATAATGCTGAACCAGTAGACTCCCTTGCCATTAAAGGGGAACACAAGGTAGGGAACATGTGAAACTGGGATTTTTTTAGTGTCGGATATGGGTATGTGTCTATATGCGAATGGGTTAGTTTTTTTTTAAAGGTTCCTTCATGTATCTGAGGATTCTTGGAGGTCCATCCTCGTATATCCGAGTCGTGTTATTGTTCACGGCAAGTGTCCGACACGGATAGTTTGATTTGTTCTACATGTACACATGCATTGATTAGTAGATGATAGGGGACTACATTATACTATCATGTTCTTGTTGGATGTAACCACTGCTGAGATATCTGAGTGATGTGATCCTTTCCATTTTTTGTTCGTGTTTTTGAATGATCAGGGCTTCTGATTATCCAAGAGAATACGATGGTGCTTGCCTTCAGATGCGATTATCGTACAGTCCATCTGCTCATTTCTTCCTTTTCCTCGTCCAGTGGACCGATTGTCATCTTGCCGGTGCCTTGGGATTGCTCAGAATTCTTATATACAAGGTAATTTGCAAGTGCTTGTGTAACAAATCCGTTTATGTTTCAGTCAAGTTTTAAACGGTAGTATTTCAGGGACATTGATTCGTAATGTCTTTTTTTCCTCTGAAGGCATACGCTGATGGTAAAACCACCATGTCTATCCGTGAAAGGAAAGCTAGCATAAGAGAATTCTATGGTGTGTAAGAGAGTATTTGTTGTTGTTGCACATGAGTTCGATTCATATTTATCTTAACTTCTCATAAAATTTTAACGCTATTTATGTTGGTTGATCGTTGGATTGTTGTGACAGGGGTGATCTTTCCATCATTATTGCAATTATCTCGAGGAATTACAGATGTGGATGAGAGGAAACAGAAAGAAATTTGTGCTGCGAAGTTCAAGAAAAGGGATGAAATGAATAAAGGGAAGCTCTCCGAAATCGATTTAGAGAGAGAAGAAGAATGCGGGATTTGTATGGAGATGCACAGCAAGATTGTGTTGCCTAATTGCAACCATTCCATGTGTATGAAATGCTATCGAACCTGGTAAGCTGTCCTAGTGTGCTTTCTTTATCGAAACTGCTCTTTTACTTTTCCTTTTTGATTATTAAGTAATTAGCCCAAAGTTATGCATGATCAACATTAGCTAGACATCGAGAAACATATACGAACATGGCGAAGAGCTTAGTCTCATGGTAAATAATTCTAGCATTAGCCATTTTCCACGGACTATCTCGACTACAAAGGGTAATACTTGTGCTTTCATGGTGTTTTTAGGCGAATAAAATCTCAGTCATGCCCCTTCTGTCGGGACAGCCTAAAAAGAGTGGATTCCGGTGATCTTTGGATATACACAAGCAAAAACGACATTGTCGATTTATCAATGATCTCGAGAGAGAACATGAAGCGTCTTTTCACGTGTATCGAGAAGTTGCCACTCGTTGTCCCGGATCCAAAGATTGTTTCTTATGATCCACAGCACCAACGTTGATCACATATATTATTTGCATTGGATTTTAGAAAAACATGTAAATAACACATGCTTCTTTGTAGATAAACTCATGTTCTTTTTCTTGGTAGTCGACATTCTTTGCTATTAAGGTTTGTGTGTGTGTGTGTGTTTACGTGGTACTCATTTGATTGTTCATCATTGTCTATAAAGCATTCTTTGGTGTAAAGACGTTGTTTTAATGTGATCCATGTTAGTACGTGGACTATGTTCTGAGTCTTCTCTCAATGTCATTTAAGACTAAACTCTAAACTCATTATTTTTAAACTTCTATTCTCAGATCCCATAAAATTGATGAAGAATACAATTAATACCCACGATGGAGAATACTTAAACTATTTTTATTTAAAGTTTAAAGGTAAGAATATTTTATATAAAATTTATAGGTTAAAATAAAATAATTTTTTTTGCTAATCTATCACCAGGGACGGAGTCATTAAAGCTTCGGGAGGGGCAATTGCCTCTCACCCCAAAAAAAATTATTTTTTTTATCTTTGTCCTCCTATTTAATTTTTTTTTAAATTAGTTTATTTATAAATTTATCTCTTAATTTCAAATATTTATAGTTTGCCCCTCAATCTTAAATCTTGGCTCCGTCCTTGTGTATCACATCATTAAACTAACAACATTTAACATCCTGATAACTAAAACGTTATAAATAATAAAATATTATAAGATGATAATATAATAAAATATTATAATATCAAAACGTTAATTTTTTAAACTTGATGAGCAAAGGTGCTTTTTTGGTGATGTTTTTAATTCATACTCTTAGTAGATTGTTGCCTCAAAGGGGCTTGGTATTGGACATTTACGAAACGAATGTAACCATTGTTGTAGTTTATCCATAATTTTTAGTTTAAGAGTAAACTTTTAAATATTTGAGAAAAATAATTAAGCCTTTGATTTTTTTTACATCGAATTAAATTTTTATACTCCAATATTACTCACCCGTGTATCACATGATAATAATATTTTAAAAAAAATTCATCAAAAATTAATAGTTAAAATTGGGCACGAACCAACTTGCCTCAGTGGTTAAAGAAACGGTTGTTCTTCCTAAAGGTCACGGGTTCGAGCACCAGCAGCTGCAGCAGGGTAATGTCAAATGCTTAAAGAATATATTTAAAACAGGTACTAATTGTAATCACTTTAGCTTTCATTAAAAGAATAGTTAAAATTGGTCAAAATATTTAATTAATTATATTTATTTATTCCTAAGTTTAATTAGGTGTAAAAAATTGATTTTTTTTCTTAGAAATTCAAGATCCCTTACGCCTTGATTTTTATCTATAAATGGAAATTAACTGCTTGATTTTACACTGCTACGAAGGATTTCGATATTTCTGCTGCTATCTGTAACAACCGGTAAAGATAAATTTAACAACAATTCATCCGCCATTACTTTCCCTTCATCTCTGGTTTGTTTCTTGATCAATTTTATTCTACTTCTATCTTGTTATTGTTTCTTTTTTGCTATTTCTGAAGGTTTAACAGATTGGTAATGTGAAAAAAAGAAGAAGGAAACGAACAAGAATGGGAAGGCTATTTGTGATCACTCTTGAAGGGAACATTTATAGCTGCAAGCATTGCAGTACCCATCTTGCTCTCCTTGATGATCTTATGTCCAAGGTTATTTTTTTCTTTTAATTTCTTAAATTTTTTGCCCTACAAAACTCCTTTGATTTGTATCCACATACTGAACACATTACTTTCTTAATGGGACTGCTTTTGCCTGGGTTTCTTTGGTCAATCTTTGTTACAGGGATGAACCGAGGGGGCGGTCGCCCCTAAAAATTTGAAAATCATTTATGATTTAGAAATTTTCTATGTATTTTATATTGAAAATATATTTTGTCTGCTGGAATTTTTATAGGTTATCACCTGTCCATAAAATTCTATGTCCATCCGTGCTTTATTGTGATTATGAAAATGAAAGGAAATGGCCAATGGGCCAAAAGTAATGGACATAATATCCAATTATTGTTCCCTTTTGCTTTATGCACTTATGGATGTAACTATGGAATTAATATTTGCTTCAACGTTGATGGATAAGAAATTGTTATTAGAGGAAGTCTAAGAACCTTCATATTTGCCTCCACGTGATTGTCTGCTCACTGTTGCTTCTTTTGATTACATGGTTGCTTTAGTTGGTGCTGGAATTTAAGTCACTGCTACTATATAACATTTTTATAGCAATTCATAAATAGACATTCGTCATCGAGTTGGGGGCTATTCGGTTTTATGGCTAAGACGTTGCTTGATATTACAACTATGAAACGAAACATAAAAAATACGAGACAAAAGGAAGAAGTAGAGTAAGCAAATTGAATATACTAATAGCAATGAGGTTGTGTTGCTTGATGGATTTTGTGTCGTGTCGATCTCTTGATCATGGCCATGCTTTTCATAGCCCTTTGCATCATATCATGTGTTGTTGAACAACAGACACATGCTAATCTCATCATTTATCTGTGTTTCAGTCTTTCCACTGCAGGCATGGAAAGGCCTATCTCTTTGATAAGGTGTAAGTGTTTCGTTCTTATGTACTCTGTAGAACTAATTTTCGCTTTCTATATATGCTCTCTTCGCTGCAATCAATGAAAGTTATGCATTTGTAAGCATGCTACATACACAACCTCTTACTAGGAATGAAATCATTGGAAAACAGGCAGCCCAAAGTGAATGAATTGGCCATCCTATCTCTATGCAATATGCAGAATGAAGTATGCTTAGTAATCTAATTTGCTAATTGTTGCAAGAATAACCATGGAATAGGCAAAATGGTGATGATGGAATTGAGTTTCTTGGGGCATTTTACTTTACTTATATCATACGCTTTCTGCCTATATGAATGGTTCGAATGATGCGTATTTTTTTTCGAAATCCATGACAGTGTGAATATCACAGTAGGAGAGAAAGAAGAACGAATGATGATAACCGGAATGCACACTGTTGTTGATATATTCTGTGTTGAGTGTGGCTCAATTGTGGGATGGAAATATGTAAGAACTGTTTCAGCAATCGAGTTAGTTGTAGTTCAATCTGATTTCATAGCAATTTTTCACCCTTTTTTCCTAATGGTGTGTGTGTGTGTGTGATTCCAGGAGTTTGCACGCGAGAAGACTCAGAAATACAAAGAAGGAAAGTTCATTCTTGAGAGGTATGATTTTACTGTTTCCTTTTGTAGTATGTAATATTTCAATATTCTCAAACGTGTATATTAACTATGGAGCAGGTTTAAGGTGCTGGGTCCTAATGGAAGCAATTACTTGGTAAGCCATGAAGCTCCGGTTAGTGGGAGCGATGCCGACGATGCTTGATTGCCATTTGACCAGATGTTCTAATTGTACATTCTTTGCATCCCATCTGCTTGTTGACATCTTGAATATGGAAAAAAATCTGTCACAGAACTTTCTCTGCAAATAGTCCTAGAATGAGACCATTCTTCAAAGTCCATGGTGTTTTTTATGTTGGTTGACCAAATCTTCATGCAATCTTTTGCACATTTCACATGCCATCTTTATTATGGTCACTCATCTTCATTTCTTGCGCTGTTTTTGGTTAGATGGCAGCATGTTAACCAAAACTTCTATTACTTTGAATTATGCTTCTGCTGGTCCAGTGATAGTCTTGAGCAAGGGAACCTAAAGTATCCAAAGCAAACTAAAATGGGATTTAATGCAGCCGTTATGTCTGCAATAGCATATGTTTTTTAAAAAATTCACGACTGCGATACTAGCAATGACCGCAATAGCATCCATTATGTTTGCAACCGCGATAAACGCAGCATGATCAAAAACGCGGCCGTAACCGTAATTTAAATCCCTATGTTTGACATATGCAATTTAGGTTTACGCTATGTAGGAAAATAGATGGTAGATGAGGGGCGTTAGGTCTCTTAAATAAGGTTAGAGATTTGAATCATGACGTTGTGAATGAAAAAACTAAAAAATGATTATTTTCATAATAGACCTCTGTAAAATTTAATTTGAATTTATCGACCAAGAGTCGAATACCGATAGTTATAGTAGATACAGTAAAAGATGAAATTCAATGTGTGTCAAGATCACTATTTGTATGAATTGATTGAATTAACTTTTGGGTTTACATTCAATGTTTCTCTAATCGCAATCAAGATCTTGGTGTATATAATGATATTGTAAGATTCGATATATCTCTTCGGCTAGCATATATTTTTGGAACTTTTCTAGGGTTTTTTTTGTTAACATTGGCAAATGATTTCACCCCTAGAGAGAGATGAACAAGATTTTCAAAGCATTGATAAATGTTGGCACGTGCTTTGGATTCGAAAACATCCTTCTCCTCTGACACCGACCATTCAATCATGGAAAACTCTAGACCCAAATATCTATACTCTATAGGAAAAAAGAGTGAATGACCTGCACATGAACCATGTGCAGCTGAGGCCCCAACATTTGTATAAATTTCAAGGTATAATTATACTTTTGTCTTTTATTGTTTACGGTGTTTTTAATTAAATAGGGAAATATTTAAGTTAATAGAAGGATTCGAATATATATAAAATAATATAATATAAAGATTTTGAACTATTTGGTGAATTAGTGAATCTCATTGTTAGGAGGGGTTGTTTCAAGGTTAGGGTCTCGGGCTGTGGTGTTGTGAGGGCACAAATTAGAAAAGTGACAATGGTTGAGGGTTGTTGGGGTTTGGTTCAGATGGCTTTGATTAGATTTAAGGAAGAAAAATATGCAATGATATATATATATATATACACATATATAAACTTTTATATGTTTTTTTTTTATTTTTAACATTTTTTTAAATAGTTTAAAGGTGATTATAAAATAATATATGTTCATAAATATTTTTAACTATTTAACAATGCATATACATTATATACACAAAACGATTTAAACTCGTGTCTTTAAGATAAACATTATCCACTTTTCTACTAAGACATTCGTTGAGTTCTTATTTTTAACATTTTTATAAATTTTAAAATAATTTATTGACATATATCATGATAAAATAATATCGTATTAATAATTATGTATATTTAAAATGTCACATCAATAATTTTGATTAATCGTTTGTCAATTAAGGGCCACGTTAGGTTTTACATCCAAAATTGATCTATTTGAAAAGAAAAATGAAATAATAAAGATGCAATTGAAACAAAAAGCTTGAGGACAGCATTGAAAAAAAAGACATTTATGTAATTGTGTTAAATTCCTATCACATTTACATTAAATATATGCAGAAAAGAAGTTTGAGTGATTCTAGTAAAAAATAGAATGTTGTTATCTTATGAGATACAAATTTAAATAGTTTATCTGCAAGATGTGTGTTATCAAAATACTAAGAAAAAAATAAACAAATACTACTATAAGAGCACATCAAATGCTCCAAATATATATATATATATAAGTTAGGATCAACTTACACAATGTAAAACTCTTTAAGTTTTACACGTTTTCTGGATCGTTAGATGGGGAGAATGGATGGCTCAAATTAACTTCTTACTATTTTTTTCCAAGTGATAATCTTCACATATTTACTGTTAATCTCATTCATTCGTTTCACTCATCCAACGGTCCAAAAACGTGTAAAACTTAAAGAGTTTTACATTGTGTAAACGAATCCTATCTCATATTTTATAAGAATTTAAATTAAAAAATGTTTTCAAAATATTTAAATCAAATAATTAATTTTTGAAAGAACCAATAATGTAATTGATTAAAAAGCTTAGATTATTTTTTTGAGGAATTAAAACTTAAATCAAAAGTTTAATGTTAGGGGTAAATGAAAATTCCTACCTCTACTCTAATTTGTCTATGGATACCAAGTCTCAAGTATAGTAATAAAAGATTTGCATTGTTTGGTCATTTTAAATTTAGGTTTGAAGTTAAGATCTATTAATTGACCTAGTGACTAAAAATGTTCGTATTATCTCATATTATATGAGTTCGAATTTCGGTATTAGAATGTAATACCTCTATTTAATCAAAAATATATATTTAGAATCGAACTTGTATAACCCAATAAGAAAATATAGGTAGTAATTGAGCATAGAGAGTAAAAAGTTTGAGTTCCCATTCAAATTCAAATCAAATTTATTGCTTAAAACTTGACGTGAACTCTATTGAATGTTATTATTTGATCTGACCATGTTTGGAATAATAATGAACTATTCAAATTTGATTCGATTGATCTTGTGAGCAAGATATATATGTTCAAAATTTTGAATTCAAATCCGAATCAAACTCGAACAACTTGTAAATGTATATATGACACCGTTTGCACTTATAAAGCGATCAACGAGTTGAATTATGAACCTCCTTATATGGGTGTAAAATGGCATGGGGAAGACACAGGTGTGAGACTCATCCAAATTCAAATCCAAAATAATTCCATTATCCACCTCTGCAGATTACAAGGTATAAATGGATATTCGATCCAGTCGAGTAAAAAACTTATGAGTTAGTCCAATTGAAGAATCATATTTTATAACTCAAACTTTACTTAAAATTTTTGGGTCAAGTCGAGCTTATGAAATTCAAGCCGAATTTATGTTCAGATTTAATTGTAAACATCTATAATTTTATGATACTAATTAGTTTCAATTTAAATAATATTTGTAACCATATGGCTTAAGTGACAAATAAATACTCAAAGTATACCCTTTTCAGATAGGTGCCTAAAATATTTTTCGGGCCAAATAAGTGCCTAACGTTTTCAAAGTTACTCAAATAGGTGCTCGTCGTAACTGTCTGTTAAAAAAAGTTTCGTTAACCAATAAAAGTATGACACGTGAAGGTATTAAACATTTTTTATTTTATTTTTAACCAATAAATATGAATTTTTAAAATATCCTAAAATTTTCAAATAGTCCCCAAATTCCTAAACCCCAAAATTCGGCCACTACCACCGACGATGGTCGTGTTTCTGGCGACAGACTGAAGCACTCTCTCCTTGCCGTCTGCCGAACGACCCACACACTGTTCATCGCATGTTATATCACTGTTCGTGGTGAATTATTCGAATGAACCCTTCGACGATTTCGGCATTTAACACGATGACAGTCGATTTCCGACGACAAGGTGATGGGGTAAATGCTCGTGATGGTCCGGCGACGGATGTTGTGGGCGGCGGTATGGCAACCGGCAACGAAACCAAGTCAAATCGGGATTTGGGTTTTGGGTGTTAGAGATTTCAAATTTTCAAATAGTCCCCAAATTCCTAAACCCCAAAATTCGGCCACTACCACCGACGATGGTCGTGTTTCTGGCGACAGACTGAAGCACTCTCTCCTTGCCGTCTGCCGAACGACCCACACACTGTTCATCGCATGTTATATCACTGTTCGTGGTGAATTATTCGAATGAACCCTTCGACGATTTCGGCATTTAACACGATGACAGTCGATTTCCGACGACAAGGTGATGGGGTAAATGCTCGTGATGGTCCGGCGACGGATGTTGTGGGCGGCGGTATGGCAACCGGCAACGAAACCAAGTCAAATCGAGATTTGGGTTTTGGGTGTTAGAGATTTCAAATTTTTGGGCTAATTTGTGAAATAAAGAAAATATTTTGTTTTTATTTATTTTAAATATAATTTTGAAAATTTAAGAAGCTGACACATGTCATTTAACAGTAAAAATTAATGAACGTTGACGGCAGGTACCTATTTGAGTAACGTTGAAAACGTTAAGTACCTATTTGGCTCAAAAAAATAGTTTAGGCACCTATCTAAAAAAGGGTGTAACTTGAGCACTTATTACCACTTAAGCCTAACCATATATAATACACAATATATTTCTTTATTATTTTTCATATATATATATATAGCAAAATCATAAAGCTCAACTCTGTCTTAGAAATTAATCTATTAAATACTAAAATTTCAAATTATTTAAAATTTTATTTTATAATTAAAATCTTGTTTGAATTTTTAGTTAAATCATATTTACGAAATTACAAGTTGAATCAAAACAATTGTAATATTTATAGATTAAGTGAAATAATTCGATTTTTTAAGAGTTTTTGCAGAGCCATGCTACATGAGGTTCTCTTTCCATGCAGCACGAAATTTGACTGGGTTTTACCTGGGTGGGGCCCATCAATAACAAAGATGCATGGCATGGCAGTGACCGGCGCCGCTCGATTCACGAGGCTCATTGTGGTGCGCCTAGTTTAAATCGTGACCGTCCGATCGACTATCGTGTGTTTATCTCGAGATGTCCCCGAGTTTTTAATTAGACTGAGCATCTTTTGAATGCTCTCCCGAGTTTTTGAATTTCAACTTCGTGGGAAGTTTCCGTTGCCTTGCGGCGGTTTTCACCCGTTTCATTATTCTTTTATTTTAATATTTCTTACTCAAGCCTCCACCACGTGCTTTGCTGCTCCAAGAATGTTTTATTCAAATTATTTTATAAATAGACATGCTTTTATAACATAATTACTCAACTGCCACTCATTCCAATAATAATAATAATAGGGGTAAATTACACAGATATCACCAAACTATTGACACTGACTCATTTTTACCAGTGAACCTTTATTTGGTTTGATTTTAATACTAACTTTTAGTTTTTAACTCGTTTATGCCACTCAACTGTTAAATCCTTAACTGTACGATGATGTAACTAACGATAGATGATGTGAACGATGTATTAAAACGACGGCGTTTTAATGAGGTTATTTTGATGCTCATATTACTCAAAACGGAGTCGTTTTACTAGAAAAAAATTATAGCCAAGTGGATTTGAACCCAAATCCTAAAGAAGAAAAAAAAAAGACAAAAACTTAACTGGTAAAGCAACATGGAATTTGGTAATATTATATAAATAATATATACCAAACTGTAGTTGCCATTAATATGGTTTTATATTTTCTCAGTTTAGTTCTTAAATATTTTATTTTATTTAAAGTTATTTTATTTATTTATTTTTAATTTTTATAATTTAATCTAATATTTTTAATATAATTTTGTTTTTATTTAGTTTAGTCCTTAAAATTTTTATTTAATTTAAAATTAACCTCTACTTGTTTCTAATTTTTATAATTTAATCCAATTTTTTAATATAATTTTATTTTTGTTTAATTTAGCCCCTAAATTTTTTAATGCATCCAAAATTGAGCCCTATTTATTTCCAATTTTTATAATTTAGTTTGATATTTTTAATATTGTTTTATTTTTGTTTGGTCCCTAAAGTTTTTATTTAATCCAAGATTAACCCATTTTGTTTGTAATTTTTATAATTCAGTTCGGTATTTTTAATACAATTTTATTTTGTTTAATTTGGTCCCAAAAGTTTTTATTTAATTGGAAATTGACCTCTATTTATTTTTAATTTTTATAATTTAGTCCAATATTAGAGACTTAATTTCATATTAAATAAGAATTTTATAATACAAAATATATAAAAAATCTAAATCATATATGAATTTTAAAATTTTAGGGGGCGACTGCCCCTCCAACCCCCTCGGTCCATCCATGGGTAAATCTATTTCAGTGTAAGGAATTCATATTGATCGGTATATCCGTGATTATCTAACTATTGTTTACCTTGAAATTATTTCAAGCGCTATAATAAAAAAGTTCAAGGTCCAATTTGACACCCAAAAAGTTTAAGTGTCAATTTGATAAAGAAAAATAGGGGCCAATTTGATAAGATTTGCAAAGTTTAAGGGTCATTTTGTTTTTAAGACAATTTAAATTTCAAGCATCGAGGCCCGAGGGTATAAAAAAATACTACTCATTAGTCATTACAAGGTAAATGGCATTTTAGTGATTATCTGAATAATTATGAGTTATTTATATAAACATTTGCAATAGCAATCATCCACCCTTCCCTTCAAATTTTCAAATTTCCTCATAGCTGAAAAACCCAGACAAACACCTGTTCGTTGTCAGATTACTTCCAAAAATAAAAACAAAAGAAATAATATATTTTTCCTTCTTTAAAAATTAAACATTTCCCTCTTTCACACGGAAATGACGTTGTAATACTAATAAGTTCTTCGCTTCGTTCAACCAACTTCTTTTTTTGAAATTTGAAGTTCAGGTTTGGATCTAAAATCAGAGGATTTGATAAGTTTTTAGAGATCGAAAGGAAATGGTGATGAAAGAGAGAGACGAAGAGCTAGCTTTGTTCCTGGAAATGCGGAGACGAGAGAAGCAGAAAGAGAAGAACAACAATCTTCTCTCGCTCAACAACTCTGAAGAACAGCTCAATCTTCCTTTAGGTAAAAAAAAAAGAAAGAAAAACGATCGCGATTTCATTTTCAGGTTCTTCCTTGTGGAAGATGAAACGATTTTTTTGAACTGATTGCTCGTTGACTGTTGACTGAAGTTGTTTTGTTTGATTTGTATAGGATCTAACGTCAACGGTGGCGGCGGTGGAGGTTCTCCGGTAGCGAGGATTGTATCGGCGCTGCCTGTTCGGAAGACTGCGGCAGAGAATTTTTTGAATTCGGAGAATGAAAAGTCTGATTATGATTGGTAAATGCTAAAGATATCTGATCTCTCTCTAGCTGTTTTGGTTGATCTTTTACTGTATTCGGCGATCCTGCTAGTTTTGCACTGAAAATTTATGATCTATCTTTGTTTAGAGCAGTAAGTTTTATTAAGGAGCTATAGGTTTTTGGATAATTGAATCTACGTGCTTAGTGTATTTCCTTTTCTCGCTTTTTTTAAACCAAAAGAAAGATCATGAAGTTTGTGTGAGCAACAATTTGATTTTATCTTAAAGCTTCCTTTTAAGTGGGAAAGGTGTGGGTACCATAAAAGGAGTACTTCACATCAT
Organism: Hibiscus tridactylites; assembly: GCA_958450335.1. NCBI lineage: Eukaryota > Viridiplantae > Streptophyta > Magnoliopsida > Malvales > Malvaceae > Hibiscus > Hibiscus tridactylites. The sequence continues at coordinate 34,220,732 of OY288267.1, read as the reverse complement.
TCTATATCTCTAAAATAAAGCATCCATTTGCCTTTTGTAAAATTTGGATTTTGACATACAAAGTTTTTCTTTTCTTTTTTCTAATGCAGAATTGAAGTTTGTTCTTTGCTTTTATTTTAGAGTGTCCAGTTCAATCATACATCAGACATTAAATTGTGAGAGTGCTAAGAATTAAGATATGGCCTAAATAGATTAAATTTTCTGCTTCTGCAATGTTGACAATTCTAATGGCATCCATGATCCATATTTTTGTCAAAAATAGAAACTTATATTTCAAAACATAGTAATTATGTTTTAATGCTTCGACAGTGAAGCAAAGTTTATGGACATTTCTTTATGGTTGCACTTTGAATTCATGCAAATCGTGACGATTTGATTCGATAATTAATTGTTTTGTTTGCTCTGTAGTCTGTACTAATGTGGGAGATATCTTCTGTCTTCAGGCTTCTTACTCCGCCTGGTACACCACTATTCCCTTCTTTGGAAATGGAATCACAGAAGACTCTAATGAGCCAGCTTGGGATGTCTAATGCTCGTCCGGTTTCACTGAAAACAAGGGTAAGAACTCTTATGTGATTTGAGTTCCAGATGTTTTCAACCCTTTTCCTTCTGCCCTGACCAGCTTTTCCAGATTGACAAAATTAAGTTGTGATAGGGGTTTGAGTTTGAATCATGTCATACTAGGAGCATTATTCTTGTTGGCATGTGTTATTTCATCTTTATCGGATCGTCAAGTTTTGATAGTTTGCTGGCCTTATTTGCTCTATTGTTAGAGATTTTTGTTACTTCCCTATTGTCATATCTAGCAAATTTATCTTGCCTTTGGGTTTCAGCTGGCAAATCTCTCGGAGGAACCTGCTTCGAAGACGTTAAAGCAACAAACTCTGTCAGCTGGAGTAAACTCTTCCAATATTGTAACTAAAAGGCCCTCCTCTTCAGGGGGTCCGAAATCTGCTAGTAGACCTGCAACCCCTACTGGCCGGCCAACACTTCCCACGGCATCCAAGCCTTCAAGGTCTTCTACACCTACATCACGAGCCAACTTGCCTTCTGTAAAACCTGCTGCTTCTACAGCGAGGGCCTCAACTCCGACTAGATCCACTGCACGTTCTTTGACGCCAACTGCTAGACCCTCATTGCCTGCTTCCAAGTCAACATCAAGATCATCTACACCGACACGTCGACCAGCTTCCTCGTCTAGCACACTCACTGCATCTGCTGCACCTTCTGGCCGGTCCTCTTCAGTAACGAGATCAGCTCATGTCACATCTTCAGTACCAAAATCAGCATCCCTCACTTCATCACTTATGAAATCAGCTCCTGCTACATCTGTTACAAAATCAGTTCCTGCTGCATCTTCCATAACAAAACCATCTTCCACTACAACAAAAAGTTCAGTACCATCACGGGGCACATCTCCAACCGTAAAGTCTAGGCCTTGGAAACCATCTGAGATGCCTGGATTTTCCCTTGAAACACCACCAAATTTAAGGACTTCGTTGCCAGAAAGACCATCATCTGCCTCACGGGGAAGGCCAGGAGCTCCCGGTGCGAGATCATCTTCTGTTGAGGCCAATTCTAATGGAAGACCAAGACGTCAGTCCTGCTCTCCTGCTAGAAGTAGGGCATCGAGTGGCAGTATCGGTAATGGGAGCTCCATTCGTTCTATGCGTAGAGTTGATGCCAATGGTAGTGACAGTGAGAGTCCAGTAGTGATTGGAACAAAGATGGTTGAGAGAGTGGTAAATATGAGGAAGCTGGCACCCCCGAAACAAGACGACTATCACCGTAATAACCCGACTGCAAAATTATCTACTTCCCTCGACAGCTCAGGATTTGGGAGAACACTCTCCAAAAAGTCTCTAGATATGGCCATGAGACACATGGTAGATCTCTTGCTTTGCATCAATGCATTCTGTTAACTCGAATCATAATTCGATGCTTGTGATACATCTCAATCATTTCTTCTGCAGGATATCAGGCGAACTATTTCGGGTAATCAGCGTCCGCTTATGACAAATGTTCCGGCTTCCTCTATATATAGTGTGAGATCAGGATCCACAAGGAGCAGGACCGTAAGTGTTTCAGATTCTCCTCTTGCCACGAGCAGCACTGCCAGCTCCGAGCCAAGTGTAAATAACAATTCCTTCTTTATCGACGGCTGTGAAATGGACGACAATGATTTCGGCAGCGAGAGAGGAATCTCGTCCCCCACCAGCCAGCGTGCTAGCTGACTGAGGCAAATGATTTCGTCCAAGTGTATATCGATTTTACGGGAAAGCTCAGTCAGCTTGACGATGAAGAAACAACATGTTTCTTAAAGAAGCTGATATTTAAGGGAGCATTTAAAATGTGTGTAATCTGTAGTACATGTAAGAACGAGATTAGATTTTGAGAAGAAAAAACAAGAACTATTATAGTTGAACTTTGATATCTTGTCCTAGAAATGCTCCTGCCTTTCTCAAACTATAAAAAATGGTTGATTATCTGCACTCACGAGTCTTAGCTTTTCACTCAGACTTATTATCTGGTATTTGAACTTAATTTCTAAATTAATATTGTAAACCCTAAAATCTCAAATTTTAAACCTTAAATCTTAAATTTTGAATTGTAGAACTTAAATTTTAAACCTTAAATTTAACAAACTTTTGTATCCATTTTTTTTTTCTCTTCAAAATTTGTAGTTATATTTTTTGGTTCAAATTGACAAAAGACACAAATTTAGACAAAAAATAAATATAAGATATTAATTTTGAAAAATATAAATATCAATTTCAATTGTAAAAACAAATTTCAGTATCAAATAATGTATTAATACTTAATTCGATTACATTTCGTTATTGACCAACAAATGGTCGATACAAGTTTCGCCACAAAAATTTTCTTGCACCTTGAAAGTTGAAACATTTTAATTCTAAAGTGTTATAACTTTTATACTTTTCTTGCGTTGTCTAAGTTAACTAGTTGGAACATGAGAAATCTTTATACCAAAATCACATTGAAATATCCGTTGGCGAACCGAACTAACACAAATAAAGATATGTTTTTTTTTATCAGAAATTGTATGATTAATGAAAGGATCATACACTATATCCTCAAGGCCTCGTTAAAAACCTCCCTAGGCCTAATGGAGGAAAAGAGTGCCTCAAGGATGTATAAAGAAATCCAACCTGTGTGTCATACAACCATAGTTATTTGGAGAACTAATATAGTCCCACAAAGCCTTTGTGCACAATACGCACAACAACATACCCTGCTTCCAAAAGGTATCGCACTTAACCTACCCAATCCCTTCTTTCGCCAAGGCGTCGGCTGCTGAGTTAAGAGCCCTGGGGATATGGCGCACGAACCAGCCCATTTCCTTACAGAAATCAGCGAGCATTTGAATGGAGTTTTTGAACACCACTGGGCAGGAAACCGGATCCGACAACCAACTAACCAGGAGCTTACTATCAGTTTCAATAATGAGCCTATGATTTTTACATATCGGATCTTCCATGAACAGTTGCACACCACGCTTCAAGGCAGCAATTTCCGCCAAAATGGGAGGCCCAGGTTCGCACGATTCCGAGAAAGATGTCACGCATTCCCCTGATTTGTTTCTGAATATCCCACCAATGCCGCCCGAACCACCATTTCTCGGAACTGCCCCGTCCACATTGAGCTTCAAGAAACCTGCAGGAGGGGGAGACCAAGTTTCGCTGACCTTACCTAGTATACAAGAATTAGACAGGTTATCTGAAACAGCAGGATTACAAATTAAGTCATCCATGGCACAAGTATAGGTTTGGTTTCGGGCCATAAACCAAACAGCCAGTCTGTATTTGACGATGAACAGCAAATTGCTAAGATCCAATCTAGAATTCTTGAAAATAATTTCATTCCGAGCAAGCCAGATGGACCATAAAATTGCACTCGGAATAAGGTTCCAGAAATACGCCTTTGCTGATTTGGGTTTAGCCATATGCCAGTATCTGATAGCAATTTCCGCATCTTCATGTAACACTAAGTTGAGATTCCAGTAGCTTGCAAGATTCGACCAAATCACCCAAGATACTCTACATGAGAAGAACAAATGTTTTACTGTCTCGATGTTGTTGGCGCAAAGAGGGCACTTAATATCCGGAAGAGAATTCACTCCCCGCTTCACCAATTCTGTTTTAACTGGCAATCTATTCTTAATCACCTGCCAGAAGAAAAAATCCACCCTTGGGGGTGCGATGCCTAGCCATGCGCAAGATTTCCAAAACTGAGATTGTTCATTCATTGAAAAAAGCGAGTTGTAGCATACTTTTGAAGAAAATTGACCATCACCAGAATTCTTCCATAATAAGCAATCAGTTTCCAAGTTACCTGGTTTCAGTCCTTTTAACATATCCAAGAGAGCCTTCCATTGGCCATTCTCCCAATCGAAAATTCTTCTCCGCAGTTCTATTTTCCAGGACCACACAGAGTTATGTTTGGTTCCAAAGTCTGCAACACGCCCAGCTTTATTGATCGACAATGCGTAAATCCGAGGAAAGTTAACCATCAATGGGGCGTCTCCAATCCACCAGTCAGACCAAAACAATATTGATCGACCATCCCCTACATGGGGGGTAGCATTTTGCCTCAAGCTAGTACCAAACTCATCATTGCTGTAGAAAGAATTCACTACACTTTTCCAGATCCAACTACTGTTTGCTGCGCATGATTCGGTTGGTAACAAGGATAATTTGTCTTGTTCATATTTTGAACACACCACCTTTTCCCATAAGCTATCTCTCTCAAGAGAGAATTTCCATATCCATTTGCTCATTAAAATACGATTCTGAGTTATTACATTACGTATACCCAGTCCACCAAGATAAGTTGGGCAACAAACGGATTCCCAACTCGCCCAATGAATTTTCTTTGTCGACATGGAATCCCCCTAAAGGAACTTTGCCATTAATCGATTGAATGCCTTAGCCACTGCCGAAGGAAGAGGGAATAAAGACAAATAATATATAGGGATAGAAGAGAGCACCGACTTTATCATGATAAGTCTTCCACTAAACGACAGATTAGATGCCTTCCAACTAGCTAATGCATCATGCATTTTCTTCATAACAGGTTCCCATATAACTCCTGAATTTCTCTTCGGACCCAACGGTAGCCCCAAATAATCCGATGGGAGAGAGCCTACTGAACAACCGACCACCGACGCCCATTCCTTCAATGTCTGCTCCTCCACATTAATCCCAAGTAATTTGCATTTGTTGAGATTAAGCTGTAGACCCGAAGCAATCTCAAACAAACGAAGGATTCTTTTGACATTTCTAATCTCACCCAAAGAAGCATTACAAAACATTAATAAATCATCGGCGAATTGAAGATGCGAAATTGTTACCACATCCTCCCCTTTCCCCATCACAAAGCCATTAAATAAACCAGCTTTGTTCGCCTTATCAAGCATGAGATGGAGTGCTTCTCCGACAAAATTAAACAACAGAGGCGATAATGAACAACCCTGACGAAGACCCCTGGATAGATTAAAGCATGGTGTCGGAGATCCATTCACTAATACAGAGATTGTAGCTGAAGAAATACATTTAGCTATCCACTTAATCCAAATGGGGCCAAAACCCATCTCCTTCATTACCCGGAGAAGAAAACGCCAATCAACAGTGTCATAGGCTCGTTTGAAGTCTACTTTGAAAACTAGCCCTTTGGTACCTCTTTTTTGGATTGCATCTATGGATTCATTGGCGATAAAGGAGCAATCAAGAATATGTCGCCCGGGGATAAATGCAAATTGCGATTCACTTATGATGTCTTTAGCACATGGTCTTAAACGTCTCGAGAGTACCTTGGACAAGATTTTGTATAAAGCACCAACAAGGCTAATTGGCCTAAAGTCCTCCAACGAGTTCGCGCCCACCTTCTTCGGAATCAACGTAATAAACGAGTGGTTAACACTTGGGTTCCACTCCCTCCCATGAAAGAAGTCCTCAAAGAATTCCATAACAGTAGACTTTAGCGATGGCCAAAAGGTTTTAAAGAATTCCATAGTAAAACCGTCTGGACCCGGAGCCCTATCGCCTTTCATGGATGCAATCGCCTCCCATACTTCCTCAATCGTAAAGTTCTTTTCCAAATCCTCCCTCTGATTTTGAGATAACTGTTTGAAACCAAGGTCCAATTCACTAACCTCCAGAGCTGTACAAGTATTATATGCTTCCGAAAAATATGAGAAAACACCATCTCGAATCTCTGAGGGTTTGGTGATAACTGATCCCTTGTATGTTAACGCCTGAATGCAATTTATACGCCTTCTATTCGATGCAATGGAGTGGAAGTATTTGGTGTTCTGGTCACCTTCCAGAATCCATTTAGAGCGGGATTTCTGAGCCCACGCTCTCTCATCCTTACGAAGCATGTCCCATAGCTCTTTTTTCAATTTTGCAAGGTTTAACATATCATTAGTCATAATGTTGCCACCCTGTATTTTTGTCTCCAGCCTCGAAATGCTCTGCTCCAGATCCTTGATCGTAACCGAGGAAGGAAGAAGCTTCCCAGACGACCAATCCTTTATTGCACACTTGGATTTTCTAAGCAGAACTGAGATGTTAATTTTTGGATATGCCATCAATAATTGATCGATGTCCTCAGATATCTTCTCCACAAAATCAACTTCCTCAAATAAATAGTTAAAAAGCTTAAATGGGCGAGGGCCCCAATCAACCTTCGAATCCTCTAGACAAATAGCATTATGATCCGACACGGAGTTAGGCAGAAGACTTTGGTGCAGGTCAGTGAAAAGCGAAATGAAAGATTGATTGACCAGAACTCGATCCAATCGGACAAAGGTTGGGGGATCCCTTCTATTAGACCATGTGAACGCACCTCCATGTAGAGGGATATCGATCAAATTAGCATCCTGAATAAAGCTTCTGAAAGATTCGGCCAACTTGCAATTAAAATGAAACCCCAGTTTCTCATCTTTATTAGTAATAGCATTGAAATCACCCATAAGACACCAAGGCAGTGGGCGATTGAGAAGGAAGTCTAACAATTCTTCGAAGAATGAGGGTTTGTCCGCCTCAATTGATGGTCCGTAAATATTTATAAACCCAATGCACTGATCAATTCCTTTGAAGTACCCCATGCTGGCAATAAAGTGCTTGTGTATGAAGTTGTCTTTACACGTAAACCATGCAGGATTCCAAAGGCTGAGTAGGCCTCCCGCTGCGCCAACTGAAGGAGAAAAAATAAACTCCATATACTGCCCACACCCTATATTCCGAATCAAAGATTGATGGATGGACATTTTCTTCGTTTCTTGTATGAACAGGAAGGTGGGTCTTCGACTTTGAAATAATAATCTGATTGCACGATGCTTCACTGAATTTCCAAGGCCCCTTATGTTCCAAGATATGATCGACAAAGACATTGAAAATAGAAGAAAGAACCTGGTTATTACTCGAGTACACACAGAACTTCAACAACCCTTCTCTAAAAGTACCACCTTCTCCATAAGAGCATCTTTCCCACCACTAAAAGAAATTCGCAGCATGTTGCTAACTCCCCATATTGCCAAAGCTTCTTCAATGTAGCTTAGATGAACGGAGTTGTGAGATTCCTCTTCTAGACCACCTTGATCATGATTGACCGGGAGATCGATAGAGTCACGGATCTTCCTTCTAAACACACGTCGCTGCGTAGCATCAAGGAAACCACTGGACATAAACTGGTGCACAGATATTTGTCCACTATTATGGGAACTTATTGGACGATTTCTATCCAATCTCCTCAATGATAACGAATCTACAATAGGGGAGTTAATTTCCGAGAGACCCTGGATCCCACCAGAATCTGCCACAGTGTTAGGAACAAAGCTTTGACACGACGGATGAAGGTCAAGATCGAAAGAATCGTTGACTATAATGTTCATTAAATTACTGCTTGACTGGCCCTCAAACTTCTCCAGAATATCATGCTGATATGACGGAGTGGAGGAGGTTGATAGGACAACGTGAGTCACTCCTCTAATTGCATGAAAATTGTTGTCCTCCACGTGCTCTTTAGTAACAATTGTATGATCTTGTACCTGTCCACCACCGATTGGGTTATGGATCATAATTGGGTCGGCTACCAATCGATCCATTTGGGAAATGATGGGGATATTAATATTCCTCTGGTTTTCCGTGTTGTTATCATTAAGGTTTGCCTCGATCCCCACAACCGCTTCAAAGCTGGAGTTAGTAATTTCATCCGAAGCAGGTACATCTCCCTTACCTACATTTCTCATGGGCCTATCCCCGACTGTTTGATTTCCCACTTCCGGCAAGGGGCCCGGGGGTTGTCGAGCCGTTTCATCTTGATCGACCGGACACTGATCACCGATCGGCTGTTCCGGCCACACATCTGCGAAAGGACATTCTTCCTCCAAGACTTCATTTTCATAATTTTCCACAAAAGCTTCATCCGTATTAATGGATACAAAATATGATCTGCCACCAATGTTCACTGTAATCGATTTAGGGATATCAAATTGACTTGGAGCCCTGATCAGAATCTTGGCCTTGAATAAATCAGATTTATCCTTAGTTGAATTGTGAATTTTGACAAGAGACCCCCATCTATTAGCCAGACTACCAAAGAAGTCTTCGTGCCAACATTGGATAGGAACACCTACTAAAGTAACTGAGCAGTAACACCATGGGATATTGTTTACCATAATATCGAATTCCAAATGATCAAACCAGAACAGTAGTTCCTCCTTCTTCTTACCCCAAACGAAAATTTTTTCTTCAGCGGTAGGGAAGGTAACGAGACAAAAATTATCCTGAACACCCCATTTTGCCAGACGAACCTTAATTCCATCACTATGAAGTGCCTTCTGGACAAAATCAATTTCGAAGGATGGTTTGATAACGCCCACCATTGAATTTTTGATCCACAAGCTTTCGGACACTGGAATTCCAACCTCCAAAAGGCTCTCATTTCTTCTTGTATATTCCCCATTGCACTCCTCTGCCTGATAATACTTACCTGGAATCCTATTGGCCTTTTCACCCACTGTTAGAACTTCCTTGAAAGATCGATTGTCTCTGAAAGCAGGACCCTTCTGATTAGGCTGCTTGTCTTTTCTGTAATGAGTATTCCCCTCTCTGCCGCCTGAGTTGCGCCGATCATCCCTATTATTATTTCGGATGTCATCTGGTTTCTCACGAGGTTCCGGGAACTTAGCTTTAGAGACCGTAACTCGTCTCCCATCAATAAAAGAGTTATGAACTTTTTCAATCACCTTCTTCATCGCCGCTTCACTCCCCATATGTATTAAAGCGAAAGTGCTACTCTTGTACCTTGGTTTATTGTTAACCATCGGGATAAAGATATGTTTATATTCGTTATTTTAATTTTAACTAAATAAATAAATAAATACGAACAATTAACGAACATAATTTTTTGTTCGTATTCGTTCCTTAAAGAATGTAGCTTGTTCGTATTCGTTCGTTAAGGAATGTAGCTTGTTCGTTTTCGTTTTTGTTAAAATGATAAACGAACGCAAACGAACATTGAACATTATTTAAATTTTTTTAAGAAATTTAAATTCTCGTACATTGAGTATTGTTTAAGTTTTTTTTCTTTTTATTTTATATTTTTAATACTATATGTTTTTAATTTTTTAAATTATTATACTTTTGTTATAAAAAATAATAAATATAAATCGACATATGTGAATAAATTTAAACGAACATAAATAAATGGATCAACGAACATAACTAAACGAAAAAGCCCTTTTTCGTGTTTGTTCATCTAATTAAACTAACAAAAGATCTTGTTCATGTTCGTTCAATAAATAAATGAACTTCCCACCAAACGATTCGTTTATATCCCTAAATATCCATTTAGAAAAATACTAAAATGGTGTATAAGCACTCAGATTTTCTTTTAAAAAAACTAATTAAATTCATCTGTGAAAAATCATTTTAAATAATATTTTTATTTAATAAATTTCAACTAATTAAATAAGGATTAATATCCTATACACCGGCGGTGGAAAATAAAATTTCCACAAGCGGGTTTATTCAGGGGTTTAGGGTTTAGTTTAGGGTTTAGAGGTTAGGGGTTTAGGTTGTATAATTTAGAATTTAAGAATTATGGTTAGAATTTAGGGTTTGGGACTTGGAGTTAGAATTTTAGGGTTTTAAGGTTAGAATTTTAGGTTTTAAATTTAGGCTTAAAAATAGACATGCTTGTGTAAACTTTTTTTACACTGGCAGTGTATCAAATATTAATCCAATAAATAATTGATTAATCGGTGACATTAAATCGGTCAAGCTTTTCGTTTTGCTTTAACCAAATAGTTATTTATAAACCAGGTCAAACTTTTAAATGTTAATAATTTAACCAAATTCGAAACGAATAAAGAGTGGACGAAGATGGGGTAAATGGATGAGCAGGTTGGGCATTATTAAAGCCCATTAGATTAAAAGCTAGAAGTTCCGAAAAGAAAAACTCTAAGATAAGATCATTATAATATTTATGTAGGCCAAAGAACAAAAAAGTTCGGTTCGCAAAGGCATACAGCACAGTACACCCACAACCAAAATTGGTGTGGTGCACATAAAATTTCTACACACATGTCTGATTTCATATGCCCATAAGAACCTTAAAACAGAAAGCAAAGGATTATACAAACTACACAGATTATAATCACACAAATTACTTGTCAAATGGACACTCCGGGTCTGGTTCTTAAGCAGCAGCAACAGCCTCTGGAGTTGTTACGGTTGCCGTCTTAGGGGGTGGAGCACTTGGGCCAGCACCCGAGGGACTAGAGGCAGCAGGAGTTGCGGTCTTGGCATCTTTCTTGGCTTCTGCTGGCGGGGGCGGTTTAGGCTTCATGTGGGGAGGGGGATTGTGCTTTAGCTTCACAAGTATCTGTCTCATCCTAGAGAGATCAGTCGGCTTCCCGGGTTTAGGTCCCTGGATCACGACAACAGACGGTTTCTTTTCTTTATCCTTCTTTCCCCTCTTCTCTATAGTTGGCACCTCATGGGGGATGAGTTCCGCGATTGCCTTCCAGTAGTTTTTCTCAGCTTCGGCATGGAACTTCTCCCGGTTTTCCAAAAAAACCTGTCACAGATGATCCAAACCATGTAAATTAAACACAACTCACTGGCTTGCTGTCCCAAAACATAAACCATGATCATTGTCCTGTTACCTTTCTTCAAAGTTCAACTAAATTGCAATTATGCATATCATTTGTTTAGTACCAAGAACTTAAGCATGGCCACCTACTTCAATCCAATTGAGTATGACAAGTCAACTACCAAGAAGAATGAACAACAATAAACTCCAATATAGTCAATGCTAAACTAACTTCCCCAACATTGCCATTTAGGATAGTGAGACACATCATAACTTCAAGTCGACTAACATATACATGCGCAAACACATTATCGACACTCTTAGTCTCATTAACTTCAGAACCAGATCAACACAATAAATCAATGCTAAACTAAGTTCCCCAACATTGCCATTTAGGATGGCGAGACACATCATAACTTCATGTTGACTTTAAGGTAACATAAACATGAGCAAACACACTATCAACACTCATAATCTCATTAACTTCAGAATCGAATCAACACAATAAATCAAGCTCATAAACTCCTTAATGTTAACCCATAACAATCTTCCCCCCACATAAGAAAACAAATTAACTAAGATAATCAATAAAAAAGAAAGTAAATGACTAAGCTTCTTGTATATCCTAGTTTCTAACCATCTATTCACTAAATTCACAGTTTGAAGAACATGAATTTTGCTTCAACTTAAATCAAAACACCAAATTTTCACAGGAAAAAAACATAGATTTCAATAGAATAAAACATAAGTGGTGTAAGCAACTGTGATTGATCTATCACCTTCTCCTTCTCCCTGTTGGAGGCTTTGTTCTTTTCAGCAACTGTAACTCTCTTCTTATAAAATTCAACCTTAAATTCCTCAGCTTCCTTTATTATTTGCTCCAACATTCCCTTCTCTTTCTTCTCCTTCTCCTCAAGCCGGATCGCGTTCTGCCTGTGAAACCATAGATTCAATCATCGTTAGATCATCACAGGTTAATTTCCAAACACTTAATCAAATTATTTTTCTATTGAAGCTAATATTTCAACATTTTTGCATAAAATAAGAATTTCCTTCTAAATTCTGAATATTATAGAATGTTCTGCTCAGTACTTGATTAATTAACTTCCGAGTGTCACTGTCAATCAACATAAATGAAAAGTTAAACTAAGTTACTCCTAGTCGCAAGCTTACCTGCGCCACTCTCTCAACGCAGCTCCTTCCTCCGCCTCCATCTCTTCAGGCGGAAGCAAGATCGGCCGATCCGATCCTCCGAACTCTCTATTGAACCCTTTCCCGTTCTGTTCCTGTGAAAAAGCAGAGTATCCGCCATCGCTACCATAGATCGGTACAGGGGAATGTGTTTCCGGCATCGGTTGAGATACGAACACGTCATCTCCGGTACCGTACGATTGATTGTTGAATACAGGAGGGGAATCGGAAACTGAGTCAGCGTCGAAGTTAGAGTACGACTCGAATCGCCGGGAAGCAAGGCGAGGGTCGTAGCCTAGGTAGCCGTCGTCGTCGAAAGGACGAGACGACATCGTTTTGAAGCCCTTTTTCGCTCTTCCCGACCCCAAAGCGGTAGCCGCAGTTTCAGTGAATTCCGTGTCTCTCTTTATTAGCTTTTTTCGTGTGTAGCTTTAAAATTGAAATCGAATTAGCGAAACGACGAGAATCTCGGGTGGATTTAATCGAGTGCATTCCAGTTTATGAAGAGCTGCCATGTGGCCATTAATGAATGGATGTAATCAGTTTCTGAATAATAGATTGTTGCCACGTGTTTAATTACTCTGGAGCTGAAGGTGTGTGAATATATATTCTGATTGGCTGGAGAGCGCCACCTTTTGCCTGTGCTTGGAATGTTTCATGGATTGCGTGCGGAGATGAGAAGCCTCTTTTTGCATGGTGCAGTGCTGCGTGAGCTGTACTATGCTGCGTCCGCACCTTCGTTATTCTCCTAGTCGGATACGCTTACGCCCAGTAAGAGTTAACACTCAGGTGGGAGTGGGACCTTTTTGTATTTAGAATTGTTGTTACTTTTTTGCTTAACAATTAAATAAGTGTGTTTTTTTAACCAATCTTAATTTTAATCCTAATCCTACTAAAGGGATGGAAAAGTGAAACTCTAGAGAAAAGAAGGGAAATGGTCCTAATCTTAGTAGGTCTAAAACTCATGACCTAAGGAAATGTGAGGGAACAAAGATGAACAGCTTCAATCGACCAAATGGGCTTACTCAGTTAAATAACTGATCAAAATATACTTTTTTTTCAGATAGATACTTGAGCTATATTTTAAGTTAAATAGGTGTCTAACGTTTCATTTCTTGGCCCATCTAAAGTTTTCATGTGACATGCATAATTTTTTCCCGTTATAGAATAAAATTCGAACATGCGGCATAGTTTCTTATTTTCTGAATTAAAATCCGAAAATGAAAAAAAAATATTGATTAACCCAACGATATTTAATTTTTTTAGAAAAACTCTAACTCTAAATTCCTTCACTCTAACAACTAATTCAACCATCACCGATCACTTATCTTCATCGGACCCTCTTTACAAAAAAATCTTATCATCTCGTCGTAAAAAACTAACGAATAAACCATCGATAAACACCCAACAATAAAGAAAAAAAGCTGATTGGGTCCAACCGATATGTAAAGGATGGCAGATGTCGAACGGTGTGGTACACGATGCTTGGGCGATGAACGGTGAACCACCGCCTTGTGGGGAATGCCAGACGGTGAAGAAGGTGTGATTTGAATTTTTTTGGTTAAAGAAATTTAGTTTTTTAAAAAAATTCATAAATTAAAAATATTAAAAAACATGCCATATGTCATGTTCTAACTGGATGACCAATTTTTTTTAATGATAGTTGACGAAAAAAACTTTAAATGGGTCACGAAATGAAACGTTAGACACATATTTAGCTCAAAATATAGTTTAGACACCTATATGGAAAATGATATAGTTTGGACACTTATTTGACTGTTAAACCTTTCTTTTTCTTTCTTGTTTATTTATCGACATTTGACTTATTAATAAATTAATTTAGATAAAAATTTATTACAAATATGAGATGGTTATTAAATTTATTTATTTTTCATTCGCAACGTCAGTATGATCAAATCAAAATTTGTATGAAATTGTGAATTGAATTGCATAAGGTTTGATTAATTCAGCGGATTTATGAATTTACTAATCTTTGTTTTAAGGGTTAGAATTTACTAATCTTTGATCAAATCACAACACATTAAATTGCTAACCGAAAACCAATCATCTAAATCTAAAGTCATGGTGCAAAAAAATTCATACCATCTGATTGAATAGTCGTTTTGACTTTTATTATTTTAAACAATTTAGCTCTCAGCGTTTCATTTTGGTTCAAAATAGCTCCTTTGTGAATGAAAATTGTTAGTCAATTGATGATAAACAACTTGAAATGACTTGACAGAATGACACGTTAGAAGAAAATATTCTATATTTTATACAATTTTTTAAAAATTTATTTTGTAAATGATGTGTCATTCTGTAAAGTCAACATATTTGCCTATATGACACAACTATCGCGACATGCACTTTAATGTAGGTTTGTCACGTCATTTCAAGCCATTTATCGCTGGTTGACTAACCTTTTTCATCTGCAGAGGGGACATTTTGACAAAAAAATAAAATGTTAAGAGCTAAATTACTTCAAAAAAAATAGAGGTCAAAATGACAATTCAGCCAAACGTTAGGGGCATTTTTTGGCATTATGACAAATCTAAAAGTAGAAGGAATTTTCATTCACAAAGACAACTCATTGTATATCAAATCAGACAAAAAAGAAGAGGGCATTGAAAGGTGGAATTTGTTATAAAATGTAAAAATGAATGACCATCCTGCATGAAAATGACATTTAAAGGATGCCCAGATTTGGATTTGATCTGGAAATGGTTTCTGAACCGGATTCTTCGACAAATTCCAGAAACCCATTTAGAGAAACAACATTTTTTTGGGCTTGCAAACAATGAATTTGGGGATCTAAAGGTCTATGGGTTTGCATCAGATTACAAAGATTTCAATTTTTAGTCCATTTCAACGAATTTGAGAGGGGTCCCAAGACTGAAACGGGCAAGGTCTTGGGACCGATTGGAGATGTCAGTGACATGTAAGGATGAAGTCAAAAAAATTCGAGTTAATCGTATTGATAGGTCTTATTTTATAACTCAAATTTTATTTAAAATATTTTCGAGTCGAGTTGAATATTTTCGAATTTCTGTTCAAATTTAATTATAAACATTTATAATGTTATAGTACTACTTAGTTTCAATTTAAACGACTTTCTATAACCATATATAATACACAACAAAGACTTCATAATCTTACTTTTCCTAAAATTAATATGGATGGTTATAAAAAAAAGTTGAATTTAGTTTCCTGGACAACTTTTTTTTTGGTTGCCAAGTCGGTGGATGCAATCGCTAGTGTCGTTTATTTTGTGGGCTACCGTAAGTATCATACAGGCCGAAGAAATTTCCATGGGCCCATTTCCAGGATAATTTCCTTTTTTTCAAAAGAACTTTCCGGATAATTTCCAAGTTAGATACATAAGAATTTAACCATACAGCCTATTGAGCAAAAAATAAAATAAAAAATCAAACGACCTGGTTTCCTAATAAAATAATTCAACCGACGTACCATATTATTCCTTTTCATTCGTATTCTATATGAAAATATTAAAAAACGCAAAAGAAGACAAATTGAAAAATAAGTTAAGTTTTTTTTTTATAATATTTAATTTAAATTAATCGTTTAACGAATTATAACCTACTAATAATATAAAAATTATAATTATAATTTCGTGAATGTGTGAGCTCATATGCCTAACTCAAACAAGTTTGAAGATGCCCTAGAGTTTACATTTTTAGTATCTTCACCTACATACATATCAATCTACTTTATGAATCATTTTAAACGATCAACTGTCATTTTATGATGTTTGCGAAGATGGTTAAGTGGTTAGAGCATTTTCACGTACTTTTTCCCTCTTTTTTAAGTCAACAGTCTTAGTCCCAACAGAAACACTCCTTAAATTTTGAATTTTATACGCAATAAAAATTTCTTACTAAAAAACTCTCATTTTATGTTCCAAAATAATTAATCAATTTCATAGATACATATAATCCCCGGATGATCTATTAAACTCTTAAGGGGAGTAATTGTATCTCTATTCTTTGGAGAGTACATATTCTAAAAAATAGTTTGGCGTGTAAAGGGGAAAAAAGTTTGCATACCCATTTAAATATATATATATATATATATATATATATATATATATATTGCACTTTATTTCTTAATTTTGGATCAACCACCGTATATAATAAATAAATATTTTTTATTTAGTATAATCCCGCAGAATGTCCATAACATTTGACTAATAGTCATTTTGGTCTATACTTTTTTGAAGCATTTTAATCTTCAACGTTTCATTTTTGGTCAAAATGAGATCTACATGGATGAAAATCGTTAGTCAACTAACATTAAATGGCTTGAACTGACGTGACAAATTTACACGACAGTGCATGCTGACATAGCAGTATCATATAGACAAATGTGCTGATTTTACAGAATGACACATCAGTCAAAAAATTATTTTATAAAATTGTATAAAATATAAAATTATTTTTTCTGATGATGTGTCATTATGTCAAGTCATCTTAAGCTGTTTATCGTCAGTTGGCTAACAATTTTCATCCACGGAGAAACCATTTTGACCTAAAATAAAAAATTGAGGGCTAAATTACTTAAAAGATAGATGTCAAAATGACGATTCAGTCAAACGTTAGGGAAATTTTTAACACTATGACTTTTTGTTTCAATATCTTCTTTTAATCTCTCAACTCTCTTTCTTTACGCTTTTCTCTTCTACTATTCTTAATTGTTTTCATTAACCAAACGACTTTCAATTAATTGAATGAATCGTATTAAACTATTTTCTTAATTTCAATAATTCCAAGTAGTTCAGTTAAAAAAAACAAAAAAACAATCCCAAGTAGTACAACATTTGCAATACTTAAATGTTATATACCAAGTGACATCTCATCTACCAAGACTACGATTAGAGACCAACATTAATTATATAGCTAATCAATTAATATTTTAGTGCCAAAACTCGAATTAAGCATGCATTTACTTGTTCCGAAATTAAAAATAAAATTGAAGTTAGGTAAGAATTAAATAATAATAGTGTGAAACATGCATGACGGTGCCAGAATTCATAATTTATTCTAAAAATACATTGATTTTCTAGATTTTTAAAAGAGAAAATTCAAATGTTAATTCAATCCTGTAAGGTCAAAAACCCATATCAGTTTCCCACATTAATTTGAGTTAGCTATTTTATAGTGTAGATTTATACTATATTAATTAGGGGTGAACAAACTTCGACTTAACTCGAAAAAATTATTTTTTTTAATTTCGAGTTATTCAAGTCGAGTTATTCAAGTCAACTAAAAAAAATTCTAGTTCGATTCGAGTTGAAATTTGACCAATTCAAAAAACTGAAAAATTAAATTTTATAGTTTTACGATTTAGTCCATGATTTCATTTTTCTTCAATCCCTCCTTCATTTTAAGTCAATTTTTACCAAATTTGAACCACATGCTCCTACACCACTGTAGAATACCTATTTGGCTTCAATCCATATTTTAAAAATAAATTTCTTTTTTTTCTTCAATTTATCCCCTCAATTTTGAATGATTTCTCATTTCTTCAATACATCTTTCGTTTAAGTCTATTTTGACCAAAATCACATGATTCACTAACACTATACAATATGTTTGTAACTTCAATTTATATTTTTAACAAAATATATTCTTTTTGTAATTTAGTCTTTTAACTTTACATTTTATTCAATTTGATCATTCAATTGATTTTTTGTAAAGTTTTTGTTCACATCAAATTATTAACTCATTTATACTTCCATCAATACTTTATCCCTAAAAGTTCATTATTTCAAAATAAAATTATAAATATATTTTAGAAGTTTATATAATATTTTTTTAAATAATATTACAAATCTTATTTATATATGTAAAAAATAATATGAAGAAAAATATATGCTTACCTTATATGGTTAGAGAAAGTCGTTTAAATTGGAATCAAACCGTATTATAACGTGATAAATAATTACAATTAAATTTGTACAGGAACTCAAAAACTCGACTCGAATCGAAAAAAATTTCAAATTAAGTTTAAGTTGTAAAATATGATGCGTCAACTCGAATAACTCAAAATTTTTTGACTCGACTTGATCGAACGCTCACTCTTAATATTAATAATCACTGTGATTTGAACCCGAAAAAAAAGGTTTACCCAGTTAGGGATAACTATTAACTAGTTTTGTCGAAATCATACGGGTAATTTTGGGTTTAATTTGATTTTAGTCCTCCTATTATGCGGTGGTTAAGATGCTATTATGACAGGTTATGCGGTGGTTTAGATGTTAAGTATTGGCATACACGTCCAGAGATCAAACCCTATAACAGACAGCTCCTCTCCCAAATTTGGCTGTAAAAGATTAAATCTCAATTTCAGTATAGTAAAGGGACTAAAACTACAATTAGACGCAAGTTTTGGGCAATAAAATTCACCAGCCTAAAATATTGGATATGTTAATTGATAATTTAGGAAGATGTGGGGTCAAAACTCATAAGGGGTTTTAAAGATTAAAAAACACAAACAAAAGAAATAACAAGTCTTAGAAGAAATCGAGTTAATACAATTTATGTGTGGTAAATCGAAAATTATTCGTTTGGTGGCATGCGATCTTCTAATTTCTTGGATGTTTTCCACACGAAAACAAGTTTTTATTTATTTATTAAAAGCCATTAAATCTTAAGATTAAAAATCAAGCACAATTAATTGAATATTAATTCAATTATCATATTGTTATTGTAACATCTAAAAAGCTACATGTTCAAGTGTGTTTTAACACAATTATCTTTGATTTTAAAAATCTGAAATTATAAATCAATGATAGTTGGTCTAAGTAGTAAACATCTTTGTATCGCTTAAGTAGGTTTTGAGTTCGAGGTCTTGTACATGTAGAAAATCCATGTTGGGTAGCCCTACTAAAATCAGGTACGCAACGCAAGTCGTTCAATTTAATCAAGGCAAATTCCTGAAAAACTAGGAGGACAACAAAAAAGTTATTATTATTTAAACAATGTAATTTATGTATATAGAGAACAGCATGTATGTTACAGTCAAACATATACCCGGTTGAGGTAAAAAAAAGTGACCTAATCGGGGTTGTAGTTGTACAAATTCTCGAACCTGATATTTTCCACAAATTTTGTAAAGGTTTCAATCAAGGGCCTGCTTATTTCAATTTTTTTTCTTCTTTAAAATGACACACGAAACATTAGGCCAATAAACAGTTTTTAAGAACATGGGTGCAAGTTGTCATTAAGTTAACCTCTGGCATACGTCGATAATCTGGAATAGAAATTTTGTCTTTTTTCGGTACCCTTATTTATGCCTCACACTAAAAATTAAGTTTAAGGTTTAAGGTTAGGGTTTGTGGTTATGGTTTAAAGAATTTAGGGTATGATGTATTTTTATAGTATATGGTGTAGGGTATAGTATATGGCATACGTCGATAATCTGGAATAGAAATTTTGTCTCTTTTCGGTACCCTTATTTATGCCTCACACTAAAAATTAAGTTTAGGGTTTAAGGTTAGGGTTTGTGGTTATGGTTTAAAGAATTTAGGGTATGATGTATTTTTATAGTATATGGTGTAGGGTATAGTATATGGCATACGTCGATAATCTGGAATAGAAATTTTGTCTCTTTTCGGTACCCTTATTTATGCCTCACACTAAAAATTAAGTTTAGGGTTTAAGGTTAGGGTTTGTGGTTATGGTTTAAAGAATTTAGGGTAGGATGTATTTTTATAGTATATGGTGTAGGGTATAGTATATGGCATACGTCGATAATCTGGAATAGAAATTTTGTCTCTTTTCGGTACCCTTATTTATGCCTCACATTAAAAATTAAGTTTAGGGTTTAAGGTTAGGGTTTGTGGTTATGGTTTAAAGAATTTAGGGTAGGATGTATTTTTATAGTATATGGTGTAGGGTTTAGGATTTAGAATTTAAGTTTATGGCTTAAAATTTAATTTTTAACATTTTTTAGTGTTAAGGCATAAAAAAAATACTGAAAAGGATACAGAATTTTTAACCAATAATATGTAGCCACAACCCAAACGTCCCTAATAGATAGATAAATAGATATGTAAAGAATGTTCCCAATTTAGACTTTGATGACTTCTTCATATATTAGAAGGTTTTAAAGTTTTGAATTAATTTAAAATATTGATCATAGTTTGAGAGTTTGTGATGGAGTTATATTAATGGAGTTGTTTTTATTGGAACCGTATTAGAGTTGTGATTTAAATTCTCTAGTAAACCGACCTAAAATTGATAAAGAAACAATGATAAAAGTGGTATGGATCTGATCAATCATTGTTGAACTCTACTTCATCCTTTAAATATATGTCGAAAAATAAGAAACTCAGTTTGAATAAAAAAAATTTCTATATAAATTTTCTTTTTAACCAAACAACTTATCCCTATAAATAAATACTAGAGATTAGGACTTAAAATCATCATTTGTATTTTTTTTGACATAGTAAAAATCTCAGTTTTTTCTTTTTAGGTTTTCAGGTAAATTATTGTGTTTATTTATTTTTCTATTTTTGTGACTGTTTCCATTACCCTTCCGATAGTATAATAGAACATATAATTTCTTTCCACCGGCCGCCTTTTGAAATTCTCAGTTATCTGATATAGCTTCAAGCTCTTCAACACCCATGTTCCAGTATGCTGGTAGCGAAAATTTTCGGCTGCCGGCTTGTTAGTCGAGCCAAATCGCCTCTTGCTTCCATTATCTTCTTTGCTGTTCTAATGTTTTTCATGTTGGCGGATTGTATCATTTCTAACATATCCCTGGAACCGACTGTTTTCAGTCATAATAAAGAAGATTCCCAAGCGTTGCAGACTCTGAAAGTTGTAAGAAAAACCAGTTCGGATGTTGTTCTTCTTCCTCTACCATTGACGGTTCCTACACAAAATAAGATCATTGAAGTCGATAACGAACGTCGGAATTCTCTAGCTTCTTCCTTGAGTGGTAGAAAAGGACATGGGGTCGGGAAATTCAGGAGAAAACTACCGGAGTACGCGATTTTCAAGTCCGATGAGTTGACCAAGAAGTTCCACGGCCGAGTTCTGGGATTCTTCAACAATGGATGTGAAGTCCACTTCTTCATGACATGGTTTTCAACGGTTGAGTCCTTCGGGAGAAGGGAAACCATGGCTGTGGAAAGCGTTTTCAAATCCCACCCTAATGGTTGCTTGATGATTCTATCGAGAACCATGGACTCGGTCCGAGGTTATCGGCTCCTGAAACCGTTGCTCGATCGTGGGTTCAAAGTTGTGGCAGTGACACCGGACATTCCATTTTTAGTGAAGAACACACCGGCCGAAGCATGGTTGAACGAAATGAAGAGTGGTAAAAAAGACCCCGGGGGAATCCCATTAGCACAGAATCTGTCTAATTTAATCAGGCTCCTAGTGTTACACAAGTACGGAGGTGTTTACATGGACACGGATTTCATCGTGTTAAAAAGCTTGAAAGGGCTGAAGAACACGATCGGAGCACAAAGCATGGACGCGGCGTCCAAGAATTGGACGAGACTGAACAATGCGGTGTTGGTGTTCGACATGAAGCATCCGCTGTTACTCAAATTCATCGAGGAATTTGCGTTGACATTTGATGGGAACAAATGGGGACATAACGGGCCATACATGGTTTCAAGGGTGGTTGGTAGAGTTGAAGGGAGGGGTGGTTATAATTTTACAATATTACCACCTTTGGCATTTTATCCGGTGGATTGGGTTAAAATTGGGAGCCTTTTTAAGGTCCCTAAAGACAGGGCTGGGTCCAGATGGGCAGAGGCAAAGCTGCAGCAGCTAAAAGGGAAAACATACGGAGTGCATCTATGGAACAAGCAAAGTAGGAAATTGCAGGTTGAAGAGGGAAGTGTAATGGGAAGATTAATGGCGGAGCACTGTGTTTTGTGTAAAAATGTGTATACTCCTACTTCTTAAAAGGAAGCTTTCCGGCACGAAGATTGTGCTTTAGTTAAGTGTCGAGTTCTTGTGCAGTTTGTTTGTTTCTTGCTCTAAATTGTAAATTGATTTTGGATATATCACAGTTGAATATTACCTGAGACGAGCTTTTTCAATGTTCTTATTGCGATCTTATAGTAATATAAACATATAAATATTAATATGATAATTATTGAAACCCGTTCTATTGGTAATATATTTTTAATGTGAATAGAAATACTTAGTACCTTTATTTATGTCTTCACTCTAATAATTATGTTTAGTGTTTAGGGTTAAGGTTTATGATTAGAGTTTAGGGAATTGTGGTAGGTGTATTTTTCAAGGTTCAAGGTTTATGATTAAATATTTAAGATTAAGACTTAGAATTTAATTTTTTTTTTGGTGTTTGGACATAGAAAGGGAGTAGAGGTGAGTGTTCAACCGAGTCGAGTCGAGTAAATTTTTTTTGAGTTATTTAAGTTGACGCGTCATATTTTATAACTCAAACTTTATTTGAATTTTTTCGATTCGAATCGAGTTTTCAAGTTCCTATATTATTTATCATGTTATAGTACAATTTGATTCCGATTTAAAGGACTTTTCTCTCTCTCTCTCCCTATATATATAAAAGGAGAAATTGAAGGGCTTGACTCAACTTAAAAAATCAATCCAATAATTATTAAAAATTTCGAGTATTCGAGTTATTGGAATTTTCATTTTACAACTCAAATTTTATTTGAATTTTTTTTTCGAGTCAAGTTTATGAAATTTTAAGTCGAGCCAAGACGAATCAAGTTTTTTCGCTTCGAGTCAAATAAAAAAATTTAATTTTTTCAAACCTTGTTGAATTTTACTCACCCTTAAAAGGAAAATAGAAAGAGGTATAGAATTAATTATTGTTCCTGTACAATAAAGTCAATCCCAAACACAAAATAAGAGAATTTTATGTAATATATCTAGATTTTTGACAAGTGTCGTTTACTTTCATCGATAGGCCAACAAAATATAATGTCAATTATCCGGATCATTATTTTATTACCATCACGAAACCGCTTAATATAAAATTCAATTAAAAACATAGTTGAAAAATCATATAAAACTTCATTAAATAATCGATAACTTTAAATACATGCATTTGGAAATTATAAATATACAATTAAATTTGATAATTCTACGGTAAATAACATGTACCGTAATGTACCACTATTTATATGTACTACAATGTATTATTAATTTTTTTAATTAGTTTTAAAATTTTAAGGACAAAAAGTGTTATTATCTGCTTCTTTAGAATAAATTTTTGTAAAAATATTTTTATATTATTTTTTTTCAAATTTTCTTTTATTTTTTTAATTTTAAAAATAATAAACTTTTATTATTATGATAATTCTTACATTCACTTTAATTTAAGGGTAAAGTTCACAAATGGACACTAAACTTTGATTAATTATTTAATTTGGTAACTAAACTTTTAATTGTTTCAATGTTACCATTAAACTTTTAGTTATTTTTCAATTTGGCCACTGACCCATTAACAATTGTTAAAAAGGTGATGTGGCTGTTAAAATATTTTGTATAATGACACATTTAGTCTGCTACGTTGACACATTCAAACAATTTATAATTAATTCGAAATAAATAATAAATTTAAACCTCATTATTTCAATTTGACCCTATTTTTAATTAGAGACAATTTAATATTTTATTTTCATCCTTTAATTATAACTAAAGTTATCTTGTCAATCTCAATCTCAATCATTGTTGAGTGTGTAAAAGTTCTATATTTTACCCCATACTTAACCCATATTTCTGTTGCATTCAAGCATAATTCATTGCCTTTAGGTACAGTTTCACATATACATCACAATTATATAAAATGACATAGTTGCTACTGGTTTTGGTTACTTTTGCAGGTAGCTGCTGTAGCAGACTCAGAGCAGTAAAGAAGCAGAGCTGGAACACAGGACTGAAGTCGAGAAGGAAGACGCTGCCGAGGCCACTGCCGCGACAACCAATGACGACAACAATGGTGAAGGGAAAAAGTGAAGTGGAGCTCGACAGATAGAGGAATTTAAGCCGGTCTGTCGTGGACCACTCCTATATTTTTCTGAGCCCTATATCAGAGTGAAGGCCAAGCCCAAAGTTCCAGAAAGAAACCCAAAGCAAGAAAAGAGGACGAATTGAAGGCATCTACTCTGAAGATTTAGTCTTAATTAGAGTTGTATTTTAATTTGAACTTGTATTCTTACCTTATTAGAAAACTTGAACCCAAGGCCTATATAAAGGCATGTAATTCGACCTAGGGAAGGATATCTTATTCTCTAGCTGTCTTCCCCAAAACCCTAGTCGTTTTCCCCCTTCTCATCATGTTCTAAACTTCACCTATGTAACCCCCTCGTCCCGGCCTGGCCGGATGACCGGTCCGAGTGAGCCACACGGGGAAAACCGAGTGAAACCCGTTAAGGTTCCCTTCGGTTAGCAACCCTATATTTTTTTTTTCTTTTTAATCTTGCCTAGATGAACATTAAGTCCTATGTGATTCACAACAGCGGAAAACATTCAAGGGAAAAACACATTCGAACCACGGTCATACATAACAGTCTATTTTTAAGCTTATAGGACAGCCAGTATTGATACCCTAACCAAGGGTATCAATACCAGGGTATCAATACCCTAACCAGGGGTATCAATACCAGGGTATCGATACCCTAACCAGGGGTATCAATACCAGGGTATCGATACGCTCCACTCTCATCCACAACACCCGATTCCAGTAACTTTGAAGCCTTTGGGCAAGAGAGTATCGATACCCTAGCTAGGGGTATCGATACCCTTTGCACTACAACTCCTCAAACTCAACTAAGACGACCCCAACACGACTCTAGATGCATTTCTCGACTCACCTAAGCGTATACCAACATGCAAGCACACATATTTAAGCCAAGGGTGTCATTCAAACATGGATTTAAGCTTTCATACATATCATTCAAATCAAAGAGCAATATAGGCAATATTGGGCATACATAAAGGCTCAAATGGTCTTAGAGAGAACAAGTTATCATGGGAGGTTTGCACTTATACACAAGGCAACCTAAACATTCTAAAGCATGTCATTACACTCCAAAACATGCATCAAGGTATCACATGCCTTGCAATCCATAATCAATCCAAAACAACATCATCATTCAAAAGAGTCATACAAGCTCATATAAAGACACCCTATTGCCACATTGCTTAACTACTACAAAATCAACCATACTTGAGCAACAACTTGGAAAGCCCTTCTTGCCTTGCCTCGAGCTAACACCACGCTAATGATATGCATTGTTGAACATAGAGAGCGTAAGCTATAAGCTTAGTGAGGGTGCTCTAAAACGAAAAACATCAACAATGCAGGGTTCAAGCATGTTAATCCTAGTCTTACATACAACAAGCATAGGCATAAAATCAAGTAGACCTAGCTAGTCTTTCAAGTGGCATATATGGTCTCTCAATCCTATCAAGTTTAAGCATCAATATCCACATCATGCAACAACACCATATGCCACAATCACATATCACCATCATATAACACAATACATGAACAAGTTTAATTGGCCACTTTAATTACCCCGATTGTGCGGATATAAACCTCAACAACACTTTACCTCGGTGGGATTTCACTCATCACCGGACCTTGCATGTGCGGGATTCCACTCATCGTCACATGTCCTACGGATGGGATTCCACTCATCTTCCCGTAGAAATAAATAAAAGCTTCCGGTTGAATGTTACATCACCGTACTCCTCCTTGATGACTTAACGCCATCAAGGCCACGTACGTTTTGACTCAATTTGTGTGCACACTATCCTAATGATCGATCATTTACAACCGGTAATTATTTAGTGCCAATTATCATCATCAATCACATATCATCAACCACACTCATGCTCATCACATATATCCACATCATGATATATATACATGCACCATATAATCACAAGTACAAGAGCATAGTCATTAAGCATATTGGCATTTAAGGAAAACAAGACTAAATTAACTACTTGGATTATAAGGAAGTGGCCTACCAAGCACACTTTACACACACACACTACTCATGCTCGAACCAAACTTTAAAACAAGTTAAGACCACTCACCGCCCTTCCTTAGCAATTCGAACCAATCCTCCTACGAACCCGGATTCGGTCCCAAAGCCTCTTCAACGTTTCCTCTTGCTTCTAGTCAAACAAAACACATACATTACTTCCCAATTCAATGCTAAACTCAACCATCAATTTACTTTGCAAACACAACCCAATTTCCACAAATTCCCAAACCATATAATATCTCAAAAACCCAATTTTCGTGCTCCAATAATCCTTGGCTGAAACACCCATTTCCAAACACCCAAATGACTTCCAAAACATCCCAAATCACCCTCCTAACATAGGTAGACCATCAGCCCTTCAATTTCAACATAAAACCCACCAAAAACCCAAGTTTTCATACTCTAAAATTTGCCCTAAGGACCCACTACGAATTTTCATCCAAAATCAACCAAATTAATATATATTGTGTATTTCATTATGCTTAAACAAAACCACAACACAATTTATCAAATCAAATTGAAAAACCCCTTTAAAAATCCAAACTTTAATATAAACCCTAATTTCCAAAACTCCATATTTTTTAAATCTAAGACAATAGTTAGGTAGAGGGTAAAGAGGAGGTTAAGAAAACATAATTACCTTTTGAAAAACACCTTTAATTGAAGGAGATAATGGATGGAATAGTAACTAATATTTTTGGGAGAGTTTGAAGGTGGGGAAGAAGGGTTTCACGTTTTGGGAAGGGGATGGGGGGAAAAGGGAAGACAACTTTTCTATAAAGTTGTCTTGCTTTTTAAATTTGGGTCAAATAGCAACATAGGTCCCTCCCCTTTTTCCAAAGCTCCAATTAGGTCATTATTTGAAGATGAATTGTTTTAATTAAATTTTTATTTGACTCGAACTAAAACCCGGTTAACTCCTAGGCCCAAAACACGGGTGTTACAACCTAGGGCTAAGGGTTGATTTTGTAAAGTAGTTGCAAGGATTGTACTGTTTTAGGATTTTTTCTGTTCAATAAAATAGACTTCAAGTTTGCTTATTCTGATTTTTAACATCTTACAAGAGTATCAGAAGAGCATTGTGAGATTATTCATTTACTTGATATCGGGAGAGTTAAGTATACGAAAGGAATAAGTACGGTTCTCCAGTTTATGGTTGAACTATCTCGGACCTATGGATAGGACGAGGTTAAGTGGCTAAGGAAGAATTCAACAACATCGGTGTTGAGTTTTTAGGGGCTCGATTCGATCAATCAATTTAGCTCACCAAGTGGTGGAGAGATGGATTTTTGGATGGAAGGGTTTAGGAAGCTAAAAGGATAATGACACAATGAATTATAGTGGTTCAACCTTCTAACCAAGGTCTACATCCACTACCTTAGCTCCCCACTAAGGATTTCTCAATCAATCCACTAATTGATTCGTCCCCTTTTCTAGGATTAGGAGGAAACCCTTACAACCGATCAAGCTTCTACCCAAAGCCTTGATCAAAACCCTCTTTACAAAGAGACAATAAAATCAAACTTAAAACCCTATAATAGGTGTTTGTTTGCACAATTAAGCACTCACCCAAAACCTAAAACACTTGAGCAAATTTGACAATTTTGGCTCACTAGTGTTTGTCTATACAAGAATTGACAATTTAAGCACTAAGACAATATTTGATCATTTGTTGTTTGACAATATGAGCATTAGCCTTCTCTTTTTTTTGAAATGAATTTAGGCCTCGTTAAAAAGCCCCACTAAACCTAAATTGGGGGAAAAGAGTGCCTTACTATATTATTCATAATAAACCCTGTCCAACTGCCTTACAAATTGCACGATTTTGAACCACACTCGACATGCAGAGCGGGTTCAATTCCTGTGATAGAAACTTGACACCAAAGTACATAACAACAAAAGACTGATCCGGTTAGCAGTTTTAAAATAACAGCTAACCATTACTTTACAGCAGATGGAACTCACAAATTCTGTTAAGTTATACGTCTATGTTATCCAACCCTACCATCCTGAGTGAATTTGAGCATACCAGCAACCCTCCCAATTCCTTCCTTGGCCAGGGAGTCGGCTGCAACATTGGAATCCCTGTCGATCTTCTTGAAAGACCAAAACTTCGTTTTGTTCCATTCCCAAATTTTGCGGATGGAGGAGTGAAAATGAAGAGGGTCTTTCGAGATGTCTAAAATCCAAGACACTACGTAGCAGTTATCAGAATAAAAAATGACATACCTGTGCGATAGGGACGACTCAAGATTGCAAATCGAGCAGGCCTCTAGGATCGCCCGCAACTCTGCCGATAGAACGTCTACGACACCCACAGATTTCGAGAACTCAGCTATCAGGTTACCTTTCCAGTCCCTCAGAACACCCTTATACCAGCCTCCCCTGTAACTCTGTTCACCGCCCCGTCAACCATAAATGCGAAAGAGTGAGGCATGTCAGTCGACTTACTCTTAGTGTGACAATTCCCTGGAGTAAGAACACAAGCGTTAATAGGAACGGCTATAAAATAGCTTTCCGAGATGAAAACTTCCGGCCAATTACTGCGACACCAATGAAAAGTCCTTACTTGGGCTGTATCGAATAGTAAGGAGTCACCATGTCGATTTTTGAAAATACAATCATTCTGGGATAGCCAAATCGACCAACAAAAGTTAAAGAAAGAGATACACCATACAAGTTTCGATTTATTTGAGGGGTAACTGTCACACCAAGCCACAAGGACGCTGTCGATTGAACCCGGAAAAGTGAATGAAGTGTTCCATTTCTTGCACCAATTCATCCAGCACTGCCAACTTTTTGAACATGAGAAAAATAAATGATACTCTATTTCGGGTTCTTTGTTACAAATAGGACAAAGCTGATCGGACACAACCTTCGAGCCCCTTCGGAATAAATTTACCTTTGTAGCTAAACGGCCGCGGACCAATCGCCACATGAAAAATTGGACTTTTGGAGGGACGTATTTGTCCCAAACTAGTTTCCATACGTTTGAACTGTCAACGGTAGAAGGTGTCACCACTTCGCAGTAGTTCTTGGAGCTATAACAACCGTTAGAATCACCTAGCCAACGCATTTTGTCTTGAGAGAGAGGTGCTGAAGAAAATTTTCTGAGTGTATCCAAGAAGAGATCCCAAACCGATAGCTCCCAGTCGAAAAGCATCCTGCGTAAAGGGATCACCCATTCCCACCCATTATCAAGTTTCACACCAAATTCTTTTACTTTACCACTTTTTCTAGTAGCAAAAGTGAATATCCTGGGGAATTAGAGAAAGAGTGGAGAATCTCCCGCCCAATTATCAAACCAAAAATCAATTAACTCACCATCGCCAAGAGAAGGTCGCAAATTTACCATTAATATGTCGGAAGGCGAGTTTATCGGCTTAGAGATATCCCTCCAAAGCCACGATAATTTCTTGTGATTAACCACAGGGGGCAGAAGTGACATGGGAGAGCCATAGTATTTTCCAACCAATACTTGCCGCCATAAACCATTCAAATCTGTACTGTATCGCCATATCCACTTATTAAGGAGAGCCCGGTTCCTCGAGGAGAGATCAACAAGCCCCAAACCCCCTGAAGCCTTTGGTTTACAAATATCTTCCCACTTTACCCAATGAATGGTGTTTTCTTCCACCTTGCCCCAAACAAATCTAGCAATTAATTTGTTCAAGGTCTTGCTGATGGAAATAGGCATTTTGTACAAGGATAAGTAATAGAGTGGCAAACTGCAAAACACCGATTTCACTAAGATTAGTCTCCCCGCGGGGGATAAATTCGATTCCTTCCAACCTGATAGCTGCTTCCTGAACTTATCGATAACAGGGTTCCAAAGAGAAATATTATTTTTTACGGCACCCAAAGGCAGACCAAGGTACTTAGTGGGTAATGTACCGCTTGAGCAGTTAATTGTAGCAGCAGTGTTGCGTAGCCAGCTAGCATCAACATTGATGCCGAACAGTTCTGATTTCTTCAGATCCAAACTCAATCCGGAAACTACCTCAAAAACTCTCAGAATACGTTTGACATTTATGAGCTGATCTTCTTTAGCCTCAGCGAAGATGATTAAATCATCCGCGAACTGTAGATGAGTTACTTCATTAGCCTTCTCTTGATGCTTGGAGGTCCCTTTTATACTCCCAATTGAGTTTGTAGCCGTTACTAGCCGTTGGGATCAAATTGGAGCCGTTGAGGACTTTAATTCCCACCATAAATGCAATTCTACAGCTCCCCGTTTCGAAACGCTCGAAGCCGTTTCAAAACACTCTCAATGTAGAAAGAGCCGTTGCAGTCTGTCAGGGTACCCGTTTCAGAACACCCCCTTGCCGTTTCGAAACGCGTATCGAAACGCTAAAGGCCCGTATCGAAACGCCTGCATTTGAAAGTTGGTTGGGAAAGAGCCGTTGGGGTTTATGACCGTTGTGGTCAATGCCACGTAGGCGTAGCGAAACGGCCTAGCCCGTTTCGAAACGCTGGGCAAAAATCCTGTCCAAGGAAAGCCTGTTTCGATACGAGTATCGAAACGATTTTGCCACTGGAATCCCCTGTTTCGAAACGCCCTAAGGTGTTTCGAAACACCTGGACATTTTTGTGAAGATTGGCTTTGAAAAACATGTAAAACCTTCCCTAAACATAATTTCAAGTTGTTTGGACTTTGGAAAAGTTTTAAATACTTTTTAAATCAGTCCAAAACATTTTTCAATTATTATATCAAAACATTAGTTCTACAATCTCCCCCTTTTTGATATAATAAAACTCACTTGAAAAATTGTTTGGGATTCTCCCCCTTAATATTTAAAAATGTGAATAAGAGATTATAAATTTTTATTCAAATAAAGCCCCCCCTTATTCATTTGAAAATTCATTTTTTCAAACCATTTCTCCCCCCTTTTTGTTATATCAAAAAAGAATTTAAAACATTAAGTTCAAAAAGAATTTTTCAAATAAGAATTTGGTTTAAAAATGGCTCCCCCTTACTCAAAGCATCATCAAAAATGTTAGTCCAACATATATGATCATCTAGTTGAATAACATGAAAATAAGACAAATTAATTCAAAACAACTAGAAATTTTACCAACACTTGAACCCAAGGGAGGATGTGAAACCTTCCTTCTTCAAGTGTTCTTCCTTGTGTGTATGGAGCTCCCCCTCAATGTTTGACTTGTTGAACATCTCCATCACACCTAGCAATAGACAATCAAGTAATTTTTGGTATCCAAATTGCTCTGGATCCATGAACGTTAGTAGCATAAATTTTATTCCCCTTAGGAATCCATTTTTCAATGTCATCCTTTTTAATTGAAGTGGTTAGTCCTTTTGGGACCCAAACACTTCTAAAACATTTACCTTTTATAAATCTAGGGGCACTAGATTGTCTAACATAGAAATTTGATTTTCCAAAATTGTTTTTCTTTTCTAGCTCTTTGGAAATCAAATCCTTTTCTTCTTGAACTTTTTGAAGCAATTTTTGTAAATCAAAACATTTTAATTCAAACTCTTCAAGTTTTGCTTCAAGTTCAAGTTTAGTTTTAGAAAGCAAATCATTTTGAATTTTTAACTTTGAAATCAATTTATTGTTTTTCAAAATGTGGCTTTTAAAATCTAAAACCAAATCATTGTAGGCATCTTGTAATTCATCAAAAGAATAAAAACATGAAGTAGATGAATTAGAAGTTATCCTTGAATCTTCTTCGATGGCCATAAGGCAAAGGTTGGCTTGTTCATCGTCGGTGGAGTCCTCATCACTCCAAGTAGCCACATGTGCCTTCTTCTTATGGCTTGAAGTGCTTGCCCTCTCCTTTCTTTTAGGCTCTCGTTCAAGCTCTCTCAAGGCTTTCTTCATGAACGAGGCACACTTCTTGAAGAGATGAACTATCTCTTCATCTTCATCCTCCTCTTCACTTGAGTAGACATGATGGCAAGTGGAGGATTTGAGAGCCATGGCACTATCATTGATGCCTAGCCCTTTGATTTTCTTCTCTCCCATAGCTCTAATTTCTTCCCTCTTCTTCTCATCCTCTTTGTTCTTCTTCATGATTTGATGAGTAAGGAGTGACCCCATGAGTTCATCAAGCTTCAAGGTCTTTAAATTTTTGGCTTCGATGATGGCGGTCCTTTTTTAGTCCCAAGACTCGGGAAGTGAGTAGATGAGCTTTCGAACAAGCTTTTCCTCCGGGATGGCTTCTCCATGGCCTTTGAGACCATTGGTGATAGTGGAGAACCTATCAAACATCTTCTCGATGTTCTCTTCCAGATCCATTTTGAAGTTTTCATACTCCAAGGTTAGGAGCCCAATCTTGGTCTCCTTGACTTCATTTGTCCCCTCGTATGTGACTTCAAGCTTGTCCCATACTTCCTTGGCACTCTCACAAGAAGACATTTTCTCATAGATGGATGGACCAAATGCACAAAATAGAATGTGCAAGGCTTTGCAATTTAGCTCCATCTTCTTGCGATCGTCGGCACTCCACTCCGCTTTACTTCTTTGAGGCACGAACGGACCATCTTCAACTACATCCCATAGCTTGTAATCTCTTGATTTGATGAAGAACTTCATCTTTGTCTTCCAATGGGCATAGTTAGTTCCGTCAAAGAAAGGCGGTTTGTCGATTGAATGTGCCATTGAGCCGGTTGATAAAAAAATGATCGAGCTTGCCGGATCTTCTCAATAGGATGTGAATCCCCTTCGATTGAGCCAAGCTCTGATACCAATTGTTGAGTTTTTAGGGGCTCGATTCGATCAATCAATTTAGCTCACCAAGTGGTGGAGAGATGAATTTTTGGATGGAAGGGTTTAGGAAGCTAAAAGGATAATGACACAATGAATTATAGTGGTTCAACCTTCTAACCAAGGTCTACATCCACTACTTTAGCTCCCCACTAAGGATTTCTCAATCAATCCACTAATTGATTCGTCCCCTTTTCTAGGATTAGGAGGAAACCCTTACAACTGATCAAGCTTCTACCCAAAGCCTTGATCAAAACCCTCTTTACAAAGAAACAATAAAAGCAAACTTAAAACCCTCTAATAGGTGTTTGTTTGCACAATTAAGCACTCACCCAAAACCTAAAACACTTCAGCAAATTTGAAAATTTTGGCTCACTAGTGTTTGTCTATACAAGAATTGACAATTTAAGCACTAAGACAATATTTGATCATTTGTTGTTTGACAATATGAGCATTAGCCTTCTCTTGATGCTTGGAGGTCCCTTTTATACTCCCAATTGAGTTTGTAGTCGTTACTAGCCGTTGGGATCAAATTGGAGCCGTTGAGGACTTTAATTCCCACCATAAATGCAGTTCTGCAGCTCCCCGTTTCGAAACACTCGAAGCCGTTTCGAAACACTCTCAATGTAGAAACAGTCGTTGCAGTCTGTCAGGGTACCCGTTTCGGAACACCCCCTTGCCGTTTCGAAACGCGTATCGAAATGCTAAAGGCCCGTATCGAAACGCATGCATTTGAAAGTTGGTTGGGAAAGAGCCTTTGGGGTTTATGACCGTTGTGGTCAATGCCACGTAGGCGTATCGAAACGGCCTAGCCCGTTTCGAAACGCTGGGCAAAAATCCTGTCCAAGGAAAGCCCGTTTCGATACGAGTATCGAAACGATTTTGCCACTGGAATCCCATGTTTCGAAACGCCCTAAGTTGTTTCGAAACACCTGGACAGTTTTGTGAAGATTGGCTTTGAAAAACATGTAAAACCCTTTTAAAAACTTCCCTAAACATAATTTCAAGTTGTTTGGACTTTGGAAAAGTTTTAAATACTTTTTTAAATCAGTCCAAAACATTTTTCAATTATTAAATCAAAACATTACTTCTACAATCGGTGTTCATCCTTCGATTCACGCCGAGATGTATCATCTAAGACGTGTTCATCGACGGACTTGGACCTAGGGATAGGACAAGGCACAACAGAGATTCTTGCCAAGCTTGAAGTACAGAGTTGTGTGATCGCTGCCGTGACAACAACAGACTACTGCCGCCGTAGGTGTTACCGCGACAGGAAGGACGACAGAACAAGAAGTTCTATACAGTGCAACACCTGCACTACTGAGCAATCAATACCGGCCTATTTCTTTAATCTGAATCGTTTAATCTTTTATCTTCAGTATTCTTTATTATTCCTCTACAAACAATTAAACTATCTTCTTTCTCTCTTGTGCAGCAATCCAAGGATAAAGCTATTTCCAGTCCCTGTGGATTCGACATCCGATACTTCGTGTATCACTTTACTACTTGCGTCGTGTACACTTGCACTCTATTGCGATAGACTATTTTACACGCAACAATCATACATAATCCATGCATCCTTTATAGATTCATGATGAGAGATCTCTTCTAGGTCTTTAGGTTAGTCAGTAAAGTCTTCTAACTCCATGTCTCAATGCATGATTCTCTTTATAGATTCATTATTTTGCATTTTTTTGCAAATGTAGTCTTCAAGACAAGCTTTCCAATATTACAAAATCAATTCAATAACTCACTTAAGTACACTCCTTCAGATCTTGAGAACCCTTGGCAAGGTTTTCCTCTTCGTGTTTTATCGAAAGGCTTCATTTGCAACATTTTTTCCCATTTGTTCAACTCTTGACTCTCAATTCCACTTCCACTCCCTCAGCTCAATTGATGAGTTTTTAGTTTCACCATATCCTGTAATTTCAGGCTCATTATAATGGATGTCAAAGCCATTCATCAAAAAACTGGCCAATGGATTTATGGTCCTCATCATCTATTGAGACTTTGTGATCTGGTTATTTTGGCAGATTGTTAGGGTGGTTTAGTCTGATAGTTTGTTAGTCTTGTGTGGCCCACCTCATAACAGATTGGTTAAATAATAACCATATTCTATTTGGTCAGTGGGCTATATAAAATGGGCATGAGGCCTAGGCCGTGTAGCAATTGAAAATCTTTTCTCTCGGCCTACATTCTTTTCTTTTCTTTGTTTGTAAATCATCCCTAAATGTTAGGGTTTTCTTCCGCCGTACTCTGAATTTCATCATGGTATCATTCACTAGAATTGTTCCTAGGGTGGTTTACTAGCTTCGATCTTTGGTGGTTGATCTTGTGTAAGTTCTCGTGTCTGTGTTTGTGTGTTTTATCGTGATCGAAACCGAAACCGCTATCAGTGTCAACTCTGTGGTAAAATGGAACACTTAGCTGATAGATGTTTTAAACGCTTTAATCAGTCCTTTGCTGGTGTTTCTGCAAGCTTATATAAGTCTAGAAACTTTGATGGATCCCATGCTGCTAATGTGTGTGCATTTGATGAGGGAGGTGTGTCCAATGCTGGTTTTTCACCTAGATCGGGTGGCTCGTCTGATACGGGGCGTCCCAGTAGCTCTGGATGCACTTAATGTTTTCATATTGCTGCTTCCAACACACCGAGTGCTTCTGGTCAATGGTTTGCAGATACATGGGGCAACACATCATGTAACAGCTGATGCCTCCAATGTCCATAAGGGTATAGACTTCTCTGGTCCAGGTAAACTCCTTGTTGGTAACAGTAAGGGTTTACATATTTCTAAAATTGGTTTATCTTATGTGCATTCTCCTACTCGAACTTTAATGTTGTGTGACTTGTTGTTGGTTCCTCAAATTACTAAAAATTTGATGTCTGTTTCGAAGTGTGCTAGAGAGAATGGAGTTTACTTTGAGTTTCATGCTGACAACTTTGTGGTTCGAGATGAGCAGACTGGTGATGTGTTGCTGCGTGGGTCTCAATGTGATG
This sequence comes from Hibiscus tridactylites, assembly GCA_958450335.1. Lineage (NCBI taxonomy): Eukaryota > Viridiplantae > Streptophyta > Magnoliopsida > Malvales > Malvaceae > Hibiscus > Hibiscus tridactylites. The sequence continues at coordinate 34,184,659 of OY288267.1, read as the reverse complement.
GCTTATATTCATTTCAGAGTTTGTTTCCTTCTGTTAATACTGTTGAATCTTCTTTACTGTGGAATAAGTGTACTGAATATACTGTGTGGCATCGTAGGTTGGGGCACCCTGCTCATAATACTCTTGTTAGTGTTTTGCGTGATTGTAATGTTTCTATTCCTCCTAGATTGAATAATAATGATTCTTCTATTGTGTGCTCTGCGTGTCAACTTGGAAAGAGTCACAAACTTCCTTTCTCTGATTCAACAACTGTGTATGATACACCCTTTCAGTTAGTTTTTACAGATTTATAGGGTCCTGCACATATTAAGCCACGAGGATTTGCTTTCTATGTTGCTTTTGTTGATGCGTGTACTAGACACACTTGGTTGTACCTCTTAAAAGACAAATCTCAGGCTGTGAATGCTTTTAAGCTTTTCTCTAAGTATGTTTTAACTCAGTTTGGTGTTTGCATTAAGGAAATTTAGAGTGACTGGGGTGAGGAGTTTAGAAGTTTGTCTCGTGTTCTTGCTGAGTCAAGGATTAGCCATCGTTTATATTGTCCTCACACGTCACAGCAAAATGGAGTCGTAGAGCGTAAACATCGTCATATCATTGAATCTGCTCTTACTCTTTTGGGTCAAGCATCCTTGCCTCTTAAATTTTGGTCTCATGCAGTGGTCACTGCAGTTCATTTGATCAATCGATTACCCACTCGTGTCCTTGATGGTGTCAGTCCTTTTGAAAGGTTGCATGGATCTAAGCCTGACTATTCTTTTTTAAGTGTGTTTGGTTGCCGTTGCTTCCCTTATCTCAGACCTTTTTAGAATCATAAACTGGAGTTTCGATCACAGCCGTGTGTGTTCTTGGGTTATAGTGCTCAGCACAAAGGTTACAAGTGCCTTACTTCTCAAGGCAAAGTTATTCTATCTAGGCATGTGGTGTTTGATGAATGCCTTTTTCCCTTTGTTGAGTCCAGCTCAGGCTGTCATTCTCAGTCTGATGTTGCATCTGATTCTAATATGGTGCTCTCACCTTCTTTGCATATTCCAACTGTGTCCTTGCCTGTCTCGGAGGTTGCTTCCAACCCCATTGGTTCAAGTGTTGCAGCCGAAGCTGTAGGTTCTGCTTCACCTGCAGATGAAGGTGCTAGTTCTCCCGAGCGTGTTCCTGCTGCTAAGCCTAACTCTACCCCAACTATTGCCCATAACTCCCCTCCCTCTTCTCCACATGACATTCATATCTCTTCTGTGCCTGATTTCCATCTTGAGTCTGATGATACTGACCCTGCAAACTTGTCTGTGCTTGTGTCTGCAGCAAGTTCCCCTCTTGCTTCTGATCCTGTTATTCCAACAGTTTCTCCCTTGTGTGTTCCAACTGAGTCCTCTAGTGATGTCACTGCTCCTACTGGTGCTGGCAAAGTGCATCGTATGCTTACCAGGAGCAAGATGAGCATTTTTAAACCAAAGATATTTGCAGCTATGTTGACCCCTGATCTTGTTCCTCTTACTGTTGACCAAGCTTTGACTTCACCTCACTAGAAAGAAGCTGCAATTGCTGAATATAATGCTCTTCTTAGTAATGGTACCTGGACTTTGGTTCCTCTACCTCAAGGGAGACGTACTGTTGGTTGTAAATGGCTCTTCCGAGTCAAATACAACTCTGATGGGTCGGTGTCTCGCTACAAGGCCAGGTTGGTTGCGAAGGGCTTCTCTCAAGTACCAGGTCAGGACTTCAATGATACTTTCAGTCTAGTCGTTCGCTTCTTTACATTGAATATTCTGTTGTCCCTGTCTGTGTCGAATAAATGGGTGCTTCGACAGGTTGACATTAATAATGTGTTTCTCAATGGTGGATTGGATGAGGAGGTGTATATGCAACAGCCTCCTGGGTTTGAGATTCAAGTTGCTGATGGTTCGAATCTTGTGTGTTTGCTCAAGAAAGCTTTGTACGGATTGCGACAAGCTTCTCGCAATTGGTACACTAAATTTCATGACTATTTCGTTAGTCTTGGCTTCAAGGAATCTGCTGCTGACACTTCACTGTTTGTTCGTGTTGAAGGTGGTGATCGAACATACCTTCTTGTGTATGTTGACGATATAATCGTCACAGGATCTTCCTCTACTGCTGTTGAGGAGGTTATACGTCAACTACACTCTGAGTTCTCTCTCAAGGATCTCGGTGATCTCTCCTTTTTCCTTGGCATTATTGTTCATCGGGTTGGTGATTCCTTAATTCTTTCTCAAAGGCAGTACATTCTTGAACTGCTTGAAAAGACCAGAAGGACACATGCTAAGCCTTCCCCTATCCCTATTGTATCCTCTTCAACTCTTGTTCAAAATGTTGGTAGTGCGCTTGATGATCCTTTCACTTATCGTAGTATTGTTGGGGCTCTTTTATATGTGTGTTACACGCGGCCCGATATCTCCTTTAGTGTATATCGGGTAGCTCAATTTATGCATAAGCCTTGTGAGGATCATCTCACAGCTGTTAAACAGATTCTTCGCTATCTCGTTGGCACTATTGACTATAGATTGATTTTTTCTCCTTCTGATCTGGGTGTTGGGCACATAGTAGCCTTTGCTGATGCGGATTGGGGGAGTAGTCCTGACGATAGACGCTCCACGACTGGCTACTGTGCATACATTGATAACTGTCTTGTTGCTTGGGCATCTAAGAAGCAAAAGCCCGTATCTTGGTCAACTTCCGAAGTTGAATACCGAAGCATTGCTGATGCTGTTTCCGAAGTAACTTGGGTTTAAACAATCTTGGCTGATATGGGTGTATGTTCTTCAACACCAATAGTTTGGAGTGACAACACGAGTGCAGTCTCTATGTCTGTAAATCCTGTGTTTCATTCACGATCGAAACACGTTGAGCTTGATGTTCACTTTGTGAGGAAAAAGGTTGCTGCTCAGAAAATTCAAGTTAACTATGTTCCAGCCGAGCATCAAGCTGCTGATGGGCTTACGAAGCCTTTGTCCAAGGCTTATTTTCAGCTGTTTCGTCAAAAGATGAGTGTTCATTCTCTCGAGTAGGTGTGCACTGCAGCAGGAGCTGGTCGGAGGAAGGAGCAGAGGAAATATTGAGACTTTGTGATCTGGTTATTTTGGCAGATTGTTAGGGTGGTTTAGCCTGGTAGTTTGTTAGACTTGTGAGGCCCACCTCATAACAGATTGGTTAAATAATAACCGTATTCTGTTTGGTTAGTGGGCTATATAAAATGGGCATGAGGCCCAGGCCGTGTAGCAATTGAAAATCTTTTCTCTTGGCCTACATTCTTTTCTTTTCTTTGTTTGTAAATCATCCCTAAATGTTAGGGTTTTCTTCCGCCGTACTCTGAATTTCATCATTATCCGAGCTGAAGCATTTGCTATCTATTTCCATTGGCTTCTCTTTCAGTAGCCAAGAGCTCAACTTTCCTAGCAGCATTCACCAAAGCATTTCTATGCCTCCAAATCGCCCATAGCACCGCCCCAAACAACAGTGGCCACTCATCCTTACAACTTACGGCAAAACGCACATTTTCCAAATTAAAGTCGAGCCATTCATTGAAGGACATGGATGCAAATTCATCCCAGCAATCCGGTTTGATAATATTATGCCAAACCAACCATGCCGATGGGCATTCCCTAATTAGATGCTCCAAGCTCTCAACTTCGGCACCACATATTCCACAACGATCATCCAAAGTAAGGTGACGCCTTTTACGCTCCATATTGGTTAACAACCTACCATGAGCAAGCAACTAAAGAAATATTTTAACTCGTTGTGCACCTTTATAATTCTTGATCACCTTCCAAATAGGGTCTAAAGGAGCTGCCACCCTCGATTCTTTGACCAAGTACGTCGACTTCATCGTAAAGTGACCATCCGAGTTAGGCCGCCAACCAACCACATCCGAAGGGGTTATGTCCGCAGGTGGTTTAATCGCAGCAATGCGATCTAAAATATGAGTTGGGAGATAAGGTGCAAACAAATCCCAACGCCACTCTCCCACTACATCGACCATGGCACTAATCGGTGTAAAACCCGATGGAACAAACATAGGTGCAGATAACCATTTGTCTAACTCCCCAATGTCGGCCACCCAAGGTTGTGTCCAAAAATCAATCGATCTTCCATTACCCACATTCCATCCAATATTCATCCTCACTAAGCCCCAAACACCCACAATACCTCTTCACATTTACGAGCAGCTAGATCGTGCTAAGCTATTTGGTACCAAGCTCGCACACATGTATTTCATACGAACAACTCTAACCCACAAATCATTCGGCCTAGCAACCAAATTAAAACCAAGCTTCACGAGGAAAGCACAATTTTGATCTTCCAAGTTCTTAAATCCTAAGTCGCCTTCTGACCACGACTTACACAAAACATCCCAACACACAAGATGGATATGATGAGCATTATTCGAATTACCCCAAATGAACTTCCTAATTAACTTTTCTATATCCCTGTAAATAGCTATGGGAAGAAGAGTCGTTTGCATAGTATACGATGACAAAGCTTCCAGCACAACTTTGGCAAGTGTAACTCGTCCTGCAAACGATAATTTCTTGGATAACCAACCCGTTAAACGATCTCGCACCTTCTGAATGAGGAATTGGTACGTGAGTTTAGTCACCCTATTATGCAGAAGCGGTACACCAAGATAACGTCCCAAATAGGGAACCTCAACAAACCCGAAACATCCACTAACATATTGTCGGCAATTATAGGGGACATTTTTAGAGAAAAAGATATTAGTCTTTGCAATGCTGACCTTATGTCTGGAGAAAAGACAGAAATAAGATAACACCCGTTGAATCACACTAAACTGATCAATCAAAGCTTCAACAAATAAAATCATGACATCGGTAAAAAATAAATGTGATAAACCAAGGCCGTTGCGAGATAACACAATCGGTTTCCACCTCCCAGCATCTACCTCATAGGTGATAAACTGCGACAACCTCTTCATACATAAAACAAACAAATAGGGCGATAACGAGTCACCTTGTCTAATACCTCTAGAAGGTTGAAAAGACCCAGTTAATGATCTATTCCATAAAATTTGCATTAAGACAAACTGCACACACCGCATAATAAGAACCATCAAAACATCAGGAATCCCAATATCACGAAGAGTATCATCAATAAAAGACCATTCAAGCCTATCACAGGCCTTCTCAAGATCAATTTTGATGGCCATTAAACCCTTGCGTCCTAACTTCTTGCACATAGTATGGATGATTTCCTACGCAATAACAATATTATCCGATATCAATCTTCCAGGATCAAAACTCGACTGAGTGTCAGAAACCCAATCCGGTAGGAACTCCTTCAAACGATTAACGATTTATGCTAGGATCAAAATCTTTACCCGCAATTATCTCGCGAACAAAAACACACACTGAAGACCCAACCACACCCCAATTCCTTTGGTAAAATAAAGCTGGAAATTCGTCGCTTTCCGGATCCATAAGAGACCCCATGTCAAAAACCGCCTCATGTACTTCATCATCACTAACCGCACGCATCAAGCAATTCACTTCATTACCCGCCAAGGGGCGAAACAAACCAATGATCGGATAAGCACCAATACCATTGTCGGCCGAAGTGAATAAAGTGCTATAAAAGGAAATCGTAATTTCTTACAACGCACCAACATCCGTGACCCATTCCCCAAGGTCATTTTTCAATGCACGAATTGTATTGGATCTATGTCTTGTCGAGGCATACCCATGAAAAAATTTAGTATTACGGTCACCTTCAATAAGCCATTGACAACGCGACTTTTGCATCCACATATTCTCCTCATGAGATAAAATAGTTTCAAGTTCATTCTTCAATTTAGTTTCCAGGGCAATCAAAGAAGCAGAATACCGTTTTGCTAGAGCTTTCTTAATCCCATTGTTCCAACGAATCAATTCCCACTTTTTCTTACCAATATGACCAAACTCATGAATATTCTAATCAATCAAAACTTCCCGAATAACATTAAGGTTCCCCAAGATATCCTTAGATGCATCCCAATGACCATCAATCAAATCATCAAATTTTGGATGTTCCTGCCAGGTAGCTAAGAAGCGAAAAGGCTTGATTGCCCATGTGCCCGTAGGTGCTTCCAACTTAACAAGTAATGGGCAGTGATCCGAGCCTAAACGCTCCAAATGCATGACATAAGATTCAGGGGAACAATTAAACCAACCATCAGTCATCAAGCAACGATCTAACCTCTGAAATAAATCACCACGATTTCAGGTAAATAGTGGTCCTAAAAAAGGCATCTCAAGCAAACTAGCATCAAAAATAAAATCCTGAAAAAGGTGGCTAGTACCTAACGCATAACGAGCTCCTCCCATCCGTTCATCTGATCGGGCAATGCCATTAAAATCACCACCTAAAAGTCAAGTCTGATCCACCGGGGGCACAAGCTCAAGAAGATGTTGCCAAAGATACTTATGTTTCATCACCGAGGGACTAGCATACACTAGGGTAAAAAGAAAAGAAATACCAGAATCTGGATCCATAGCCCGACAATGAATAAACTGATTAGCAATTTTTAAGATGTCAATCTGAATCGGATTTTTCGAAAGTAACCATAAGCCACCACTAAAATCACAAGCTTCAACACGGAACAAGTTCGGCATACCAAGACGTTGAATCACTCTATCAGCCTGAATCCCACTAATACGTGGTTCCATGATTATCAATTCATATTTTTATCAATCAATTTTCATTTTTAATATGAAATCTATTATGTTTGATATATTTTCTTATAATGGAAATATAATAAAACAACTACATTTGCATGAATTTGTATCAGTATTAAAAAAATTTGATTTTGATTTTTTTTTGAAAAATGAGAGGGGCCTCATTAAAAACCTCTTCCTATTGAAGGGGAAAAGAGTGCCCAGCTACTTTTTATTCGATCATAACCAAAGTTTTACGAAATAGCGCCACATAGAAAGGCCTCATACAAAATTACCAAGGCAATTAAATACACCTACCATACTTAACCGATACCTTCCTTCGCTAGAGAATCAGCTTCCATGTTAATCAACCGTGAAATACATCGCACGATAATTCCACGATTCGTGATCATCTGCTTAATCTCCAAAACCGTTTCTACGAGAAATGAAGGTGGGCTTGCATCATCAAGTAACCACTGGACTACTTGATTGCAATCCGTTTCCACAATTAGCCAGTAGGAATTTACCCAATGTGATTCCAGGAATTTCCGAACCCCTGTCTTGATTGCCAGTAGCTCCAGGAGAGCAACCGGGCAATTGCCACATGATTCTGAAAATTTCAGCAAAATGCACCCGGAGCTATCTCTGAGTAGTCCCCCAATGCCACCCTTGGAAATAGAACAAGAGAGGGCACCATCAACGTTCAGCTTTAGGAACCCATAAGGGGGAGGAAGCCATTTAACCAAGGCTACCTTGGGAACCTGTTTCTGTATCATGGAGGCTTTAGACGGATCCGCAACCAAAGCTTCAACAGATACTCCTCCTTCTTTGCAGTTCGCATTAGCCCAGATCGCATATCTTAATCTAATAGCATGTTCAAGTTGCAGCCAATCCACTGCCTTACCTTTGAATATAATCTCATTTCTCATAATCCAAATGGACCAAATGATAACGAAAGGGAATAGCTCGAGCCACCCATTTTCATACCCTGAACAGAGACCACCCCAAACCTCCAGGAAAACTGCTGGAGAGGCCGGAAACGCGGTCTAGACACCCACCCACCTACAAACCTTACACCATACTCGCCATACCCCTAGACACGTAAAGAAAAGGTGTGACACAGTTTCTGAGCAATCCTTACAAAAAGGGCATAAAACATCAGTGAGGGATGATACTCCCCTCTTATATAATTCGACTTTAACAGGGACACGACCCCTAATCACAGCCAAAATGAAGCACTCAATTTTATGAGGAGCTAAACCGAGCCAACAATTCTTCTTCCAAAACACTGACTCTTCTACGTTATTATCCACCAATTTCCACATTGATCTAACCGAGAAAGCACCATCCCCAGCTCCTTTCCAGCTCACCCAATCCGAGTTCAATCCGCTAAACCTAAATTTATTGAGCAAATCACAGAATTCATTCCACTGCCCCCTTTCCCAATCAAAAACATTCCTGCGCAACTTAATGTCACAACACAAGGAGGAGTTCGACAAGTGACCAAACTCGTCAATAGTTCCATCTTTCTTCATCGCCAAAGCAAATATCCTTGGGAAACTTTCCTTCAAAGGATTGTTACCAATCCATAAGTCAGACCAAAAGAGAATTTGTTTCCCGTTACCAACCTGGAGACACAGATTTAAGCGAAATATAGCAGCAGCAGGATCTTCTTTGAAATAGCTTTTGGCAATCCCATTCCAAACCCACGAAGTCCGATTTGCTGCCGACGCTCGAGGTAAAATCCCTGGTTGTTGCCGAAAGCCTTTGCATCAATAACTCTCTTCCATAAATGATTCGACTCATTGCCATATCTCCAGCACCATTTATTTAGTAAGGCTTGGTTTAAGACAGCCAGATTCGAGATTCCAAGCCCTCATTGACTCTTCGGCCGGCACAGATGGGACCATTTCTCCCAGTGAATTTTATGTTTACCTTCAACTTCACCCCATAGAAAGGAAGACATTATCCTATTAAGGTGGGAAGAGACTTCCATCGGCATTTTAAAAAGGGACATATAATACATCGGGAGGCTAGAAAACAATGACTTTATAAGTGTCACCCGACCATCAAAAGATAGAAAATTGTTCTGCCATCTTGCGAATCGGGTCGTGAACTTATTTATGACTGGTTCCCATAATGCCACAGTGTTGCGTCTCGACCCTAAAGGTAGGCCTAAATAATCAGTGGGGAAGTACCCACACAAACACCCCACCGAGTCTGCCCATGAAGACAGCAAGTCATTTGGGACATTAATCCCGAAAATTTTGCTTTTACCCAATTTCAATGTGAGACCTGAGGCTAATTCGAAGACCCTGAGAATCCTTTTGACATTTCGAAGTTGCATTTCTGCTCTACCACAGAAGATTAGTAGGTCGTCGGCAAACTGTAAATGAGAAATCGAAATAGTTCCCCCTGCCCGACCAACCGTACATCCTTCGAACATACCAAGATTAACCGCTTTAGACAACATCAAATTTAAAACTTCACCCACGAGATTAAATAATAAGGGAGAAAGTGAGCATCCCTGACGCAGCCCTCTTGCTATAGAAAACATTTCCGTAGGAGATCCATTCACCAATACAGATATAGTGGCTGTGGAAATGCACTGATGAATCCAAGCTATCCATTTATCCCCAAATCCGAATTTACCAAGCACAAAAAGAAGAAAATTCCAACTAACTGTATCGTATGCCTTCTTGAAATCCACTTTGAAAGCCAAGCCCATATTTCTTGATTTTGACATTGAGTCGATGACTTCGTTAGCCACCAAGGAACAGTCAAGAATCTACCTTCTCAGTATAAAGGCGAATTGGGACTCACCAATTAAAACTCCCATCACCTCACGAAGTCTTCTGGCTAGCACTTTAGAGAGAAGTTTATACATCACCCCGACCAGGCTAATCGGTCTGAATTCCTCCAAAGATGTGGGATTCTTCACTTTGGGAATAAGAGTTATAAAGGAGTGGTTAGTGCTAGGATCCCACTCCTTACCCTGACAGAAATCCATAAAGAAATCCAGAATGCCCCCTTCAGTTCCTTCCAATATTTTTTCAGAAAACCCAAGTTAAAGCCATCCAGGCCAAGGGCCCTGTTGCTGTCAGCAGAGAACAAAACAGAACGAATTTCCTCCTCTAAAAAATGTCTCTGGAGTTCACTCGACTGTTCCAAAGATAGTTTCTTAAAATCCAACTTCAAATCGGCAACATCTAGGGAATTTTCCGTATTGTACGCCTCCTTAAAATGACCCATGACAGATGATTTGATAACGCTAGGATTAAAGACGAAACAATTCCCAATCTTTAGTCTAGAGATATTATTAACTCTTCCCCTATTAGACACAGTTAAATGAAAAAAACGAGTGTTCCTATCTCCCTCATTGTGCCAACGCAGACGAGATTTTTGGAACCACTCATTTTCCTCTTTCTGATACAGATCCCATAACTTCATTCTTGCCGATAGGAGACGAACTTGTGGCTGACTATTAACACCCCCATTTTGCATCTGACCTTCTAATTCTGATATTTCTTTTTCCAAACCCATAATTTGCAGCCTTAGATTAGGAACATTCTTCCCATGCCAAACCTTAATTGTCGCATTAGTGGCTCTAAGATCCCCACCAATTTTCCTTCCTCTTGGTGCTAAATTATTCTCTCGAATTTCCGATAGGACCAACTCGTCGAAGCCCTCAATGTCGTACCAGTAATTGAAACATTTAAACGGTTTCGGACCCCAGTTGACTCTCTCCGAAGCTAAAATTATAGCATTGTGATTGGATAACAATTTGTCCACTAACTTCTGTTCTAAATTCTGGAAAGTCAAGCTGAAGGAAGCAGTAATTAGAAATCTATCTAACCTGACGAAAGTTGGGGGATCCCTATTGTTTCCCCAAGTAAATTTCCTGCCAATCAACGGCAAATCCAGCAGCCCCGCCTCTGATACAAATGATCTAAACAGTTCTACATTCGTGAGGTTCAACGAGAAGCCCATCTTTTCCTCAGGGTCAAGAAACAAGTTAAAATCACCCTCAAACACCAATGCACCTTCCATTGCTTAAGAAGATCCCTAATTTCTGCCAGGAAAGTTCCTTTCTCGATATCACAGGTAGGGCCATAAACATTAACCAATCCACTTTTTTCATTATTCGCCTTTAGAATCCCGATCAAAGCGACAAATCTTCTAGCAATAACTTGATTCTCAACCTTAAACACCTCTAGGTTCCAAATGCTGATTAAACCTCCCGCCGACCCACAAGCATGTGCGAAAGCAAACTCGAAATTAACCGAGCCCCATACCTTCCTTGCATCTCTCCAAGTTATCTCTTCCATTTTAGTCTCCTGTAACATTACTATCGATGGTTTGAATTTGTTGATTAAAGCTTTCATTGCCCTTTTCTTCTTCAGCCTCCTAAAACCCCTAATATTCCATGACACAATTGCGATATCCATGATAGAATTGTTAAAAACCTCTGAGAAACAAACCTTATAACGCTTTTCGGATTTCCTTCTCAAGGCTACATACCCTCTTGATAACCTCTTCCTTCCCACCTTTGAAAGTGAATTCCAGCAAATTACTGATCTCCCATACAGATTCCGCTTCCAACCCAACCATCGAATCTTCATCTTCAATGCTGAAATTATGGGTTGGCACCGGGTGCCCAGAATCGAGCGAATCTCTAACAAATCTTCTAAATCTCCTTCTTGAATTTGCTCTGAATAGGCCGTTTGGAAATGGAAGATTCTGAAGAACTTGGGGTTTTTTTGCTATACAGAAAGATGAAGAGGAGATGTTCTCAGGGATGATTATCCCGATGCTTTCAACACTATCGGGCACTATATTTACAGATAACCCCTCTGAATTAAAACCCACCATTTTGTTGTTCTGGGTTGCCAAAAACGGCCTTGCACTAGCGGCCTTAGGGGGACAGCTATTAACTGGGCCACTGCCCAAATGATCATGTGATGGCATGGTAGACCCCAAAGTGCCTCCCTAGGCCACATGGGCCCCTTTAAACTGACCCACATCTCCACTCATCTGCTCACTTGGAATGGGTTGACCCGCCACTTCACCTCCTTTATTCGAATCATTCTAACGATTGAGACTTCCCAAAACAGGAGAACCGTTATCATCATTTTGGTTCCTTTCCAAATTTGTACCCCCCGGCACATAGGAATTGGCGCATTCATTATCGGCATTAATCTCACCATTTGAGGATCCCAACGTTTCCTGGTTCCTGGTCTGATCAATACCCCCACGAGATTCTACCACCCTTCTTGCCAGAACTGTGTCGCCCACCACCGCCTCCTCTTCGCCGTCCACCTCTTTACCAGATTCCGATTCCGACCACACGTCCGCAAATCTCTCCTTATTGTTAGGGTTATCCATGAATTCCTTGGAGCTGGTTGATTCATGAATTCTACCAACTTTAATTTTGATATTATACGGGAAACCCATCGAGGAAATTGTTAGGGAATCCGGAATACTCCATGGGCTCGCAACCCTAATTACTATTCCGATGATGTCCAGTCGCTCCTTTTCCTTTGTCAAGGCGTCCAACCCTACATAGGAGCCCCACCTATTCCCTATGGCTTGGAAGAAACTTTCATGCCAACAGAACAAAGGGACACCTTGTAGCATGATCGATGTGAAAAAATGAGGCACTCCCTTGACCAAAAGGGGACCAACATGATCGAACCAGTAGCAGAGGGCCTCACGCTTTTTCTCCCAAGCTTCATCCATGGCTTCCTTGGAGAGAAACCTAATTACCACAGTACCGCAATCCTCTCCCCATTTCACAATCTTCACATCAATCTCGTCGCTTAGAAGCGCCCGTTGCACAAACTCCTTGTCAAACTGAGCCTTCAAAACACCCGCCATGCAGATGTTCATCCATAACGTGTCTTGGATTGGAACTTTAAAATCCATAATACCCTGGCCCTCTCCCCTCTTGTGCTTCGTTTTCTCATTGTTAGTACCAGCCTCATATCCATTACCACTGTATTTTTTCCCATTCAGTAAGACGTCACGGTAAGTTTTGACGCTAGCCCCAGCCTTAAAATCCCGTCTCTTTAGAATTGGAGAATAATCTTTACCGTTGGATCCCTTCGAGTTGTCCTCAGACGGTCTTGGCCTTTCACTTCCACCATAACCCCTCCTCGGATACTTAGCTTGAGTGACATTCACCTCTACACCATCAATCAGAGTTCTATCCATAGGCGAAATCACCCTACTCATTTCCTCCTTAGTGGCCATCGACACAAAGGCGAATGTAACCTTTCTGTACTTTTCTTTCCTGTTCACCTCAGGGATAAAAACCCTAAACACTCTGCCGTAATGATTGAAAAGCTCCCTCAGCGTAGATCTAGAAACCCTTTTGCTCAGTTTGTCGACAAAGACAGCCCATTCTCTTCCTGACTCCGGTTGATTCTTGGCGTTGCTCCTGACGGCCTCATCGTTTTCCTGGAGCTCCATTTTTTCTCTAAAACTTATAGTTAAAATCTCTTGAAAAAAAATACTGCATTTGGGGAGGCTCAAACCAAGAACCTCTTCAAAAAAAATTTCAAATGTGAGGTGCAACACGAGGACTTCCCAGGAGGTCACCCATCCTAGTACTACTCTCACCCAAACACACTTAGCTGCGGAGTTCTGATGGGATCCGGTGCATTAATGCTGGTATGATCGCACTTAAAATTTTGATTTTTATAAATAGACAAAATGGTAGCTTCACTCCTAAAATTATTTTGTTTCGGGAAAAAAAAATCTATTCCAACTACATCAACTCTATTGAATTTGTATCAGTATTATAATAAATTTTTACAGTATCTAATTCTTTTATAATAAACTTTTACAACCTTTAATCTAAATTAATTTGTCAATACATCAAATATTAATGTTAAAAAAAACTAGTTCAAGATTGTTGCTGACTCATTTATATAAAAGAAAAGTTACCAACCTAATTTCCTCAATAAAATAATTAAGATAAATCCAAAATAGAATTCTTAATTTAACTTAATAAAATATAAAGTCTCTGTTTCCCGTAGGAGTTTATACAAAATACAAAGATAAATGTAATCCTAAAGTGTTTAGGCCATGGGCTTGCCACAAGCCCACCGTATACTTGTCACATTTTTTTATTAAATGAAATTCAAATAACAAAACAATATTCGTAAACTCGAACAACATTTGGATTATAAAGCCCCGTAAAAAAGTGTAAACATGGGCCTCAGTTAACAAGGCTTGCCTGTTGGGCTATAAAGCCTCTTCATTTCCTCCGTACAAAGAAACTGAACCACATTCATCATTTATATACTTCTATACCACACCCATTTTCGTTTTTATAGGATGAATGGAGGTCCATAAGCTTACATCCATGTATCTAACTCATTTGATTGATTAATTCGGATCAAGTATTACATTGACTCAATTACTGTGCAATCTTATCGACCCAATTACTCTATTTATAATATCATAATTTGAATTTTCCCCTCCTTAAGGGATCTTGTGTCTCATATAAGAATGAAAATTTCACCCGACCCGATCGGGATGATTTTTTTTGTTTGTAAAAAAATGGGTTTAGGTCAAGTTTTTATTAAGGGTGAGGTCAGGTCGGGTTAGACTTTAGAGTGAAAAAATATCGGATATGGGACAAATAGTGTAATTTTCTCTTATATTTTTGGGATATTTGCAATAATGTCGTCTCTTTATATATTTTTATAATTAGATCCTTAAGATTGATTTTTTGCAATTGAATCCCTAATTTTTCTTTTTACAATTAGATACCTAAAATTAATTTTTTATGAACCAGGTAGAGTTTGAGTTCAGATATATAATTTTCAAGTTGGGTTGAATTTATTTTAGGATGTAACCGGATCAAAACCCGACCGGACCTATGCGCATCCCTATCCTCATCCCAAAAGACCATGAGATCGTTGGTTTTAGACAAATTGTTCAAACAACTTCTGAAAAAGAGATTTTGAGGCAGAACTATTTACTGTCCGGTAAGAAAATGTGAGAGGTTTTTACTAAGATAGCAACACAATAAATGCTCAGTCCTTACATATATGATATAACATACCAAATTTAAGAGCCGCTGCATTGGTGGGACAGGGTGGCTCAGATTTTGATCAATTGCAGAGTAGTGGTACTGGTGATATTCCAGCAGCATTATTAAAGAATAAGAAAACAAAATGTAAGTTTGATTTGTGAGGCTGGGATTGGGAATGTAACAAATCCAGCTGGTTTATTCAATCAAGATTGGGATTGGTCAATGCTCACCTTTGCCTTGATGGACCACTCATGATTCATGATCCAAACCACTCCAGTTTGTTTCATCAACCTTTAACTTTCTCTAAATAACTCTTCATGTTTAATTTGATTTCTTTTGATATTAAAACAGAAGCAAGATATACATAGCTGTTATATTTATAATTAACATCACAATCAATTTTTATTTGTTAAGACACAAAGTTTTAACATAATGACAAACAAATAGACAAAATGATATAAGAATTAATTTGGCTATGAAATCTGATCCTTGTTTTCCTTAAGCCTTGTGCTTTTCTTCTTCTTTTTCCTTTTTCGACGGAACGCGACCGTCTGTTCCGGCGAGCATAACATACTTGTCCTTCCTTGTCAAGTTGGTGCACTCGAACCCCAATGTCCCGCCCAGCACGCTTTGTATGTAGTTTGCAACTTCAATTGCAGGCTTCCCACCGTTGCAAGTCAGCTCTGCAGGCAGCTGGTTCAAGAATGTGATCTCGTAAGTCGGCATCGGGTTCATGAAAACAAAGTAAGGATCCAACAATTTGTATCCCCGGGCCGTTGTTCCGTTAAATACCGTTTGTTTTGCATTGATCGCGACTGGCACAATTCTGTCAGTGAGTTCAGCAAACAATGCACTGAATCTCAGCAGAAATGGTTCTCGGCAGGTAGTCCCTTCGGGGCATATAACCAAGTCGCCTTCTTCGAGAAGGCGCTTGATGTTAGCCGCATCTCTCTCTCGTTCCCTCGACAAAGCAACAGCTCGAATCGGGGAAATAATCTCAGTGAACTTGCTGATACTATAAGTAACACAACTAATTTTCCTGCCTAAGGCGACCGCCGTCACAACCGGGTCTAAAACCGTTCGATGGTTACAAACAAAGAGGACACCACTTTGGCCTTTCTTAGGTGCAGGTGGAGGGGTACCCTTAACAATCAATTTGATTCCTAGGATCTTGTAATTGTACCAAGCAATTCTCTCAGGCAAAGGGATGTTAAGATAGACCCTTAGTAAGGACAGGATGAAGCCAATAGGTAACCATAAGAAGGTCAATAGGGCAACCAAGGGGGTTGGCCTTTGAACCAAACGTCCTTCATGAAATATAACAGGGCTCAGAAGCTTGGTTCTTGGTAATGGCTCGCATTTGGTTCTTGGCACCATGTATCCTTCCTGCACGCACACAAAGGATAAATTATTACTATGTTTTAACATTAAAAAGATATTGTCGGTAAGGGTGTGCAAAACTTAACTCGAAAAAATCGAATTACTCAAGTCAACTTGATGCGAAAATACTCAATTTGTAATTTTACAAACTCGACTCGAAAAAGTTTCAAATAACTCGAATAAGTCAAATTTTTTAGTAATTAGTGAATCAGAATTCAACCGTTGGATGAAGATAAATGGATAAGATTAACAGTAAAAAATGCGAAAATTATCACTTGGAAGAAAAAAAATAAAGAAATAATCTTAGCCATTTATTACCATCATTCAACGGTTTAAAAATTGTGTAAAAGTAACTTATATATATCACATATGAAGATTGTATATTATTATAGAAAACCGTTTAAATTGAAACTAATTATACCATAACATTATAAATGTTTACAAATAAATTTGAATAGAAACTCGAACAACTTGATTGGGCTTGACTCAACTCGAATTTTATATACTCGAATCGAAAATATTTCAAATAAAATTTAAATTATAAAATACGATTTTTCAACTCAAATAATTTAAAATATTTTAACTTAACTAGGCTAGGATGAATGTAACTCCTAACCGGAGGGAATGTAAAAGTAGAGTCTCGTAAAAAAAAAGGCCTGAACATTGTGAAATTGCATGCTGTGGTTCACAATCTTTTCGTGAGTGATTAATTAGTATGGTGGGGACCACTGAAATTTAAAATTTGTTAGCCGAAAAAAAGGCAGCAGCTGTCTAGAGGCGGGGAAAGACGCAAGGGGACATGTCAAACAAAACATTATATGGATCATAAATACTCCCACCAACCCTACTGCAAGGACAAATTTAATCTCGACAATGCTACATCAGTGACTCAATTAACGTGGCACATAATTTGCTAATTAATAAATATTATACAATGAATTTATTAGTAAATAATAGATGTAATATAATTAATATATTTTTAAATTTTATCAATAAATAATTTTTAATATTATAATTACAATACAATTAATATATCTATACCCCATTAATATTTTTTATAAATATAAATGTAATATAATTAATATTTTATTTTTTAATAAAATATTTTATTTTTTAATATAATAAGAAGAGAAGCTAAGTTAATTAAAAATATATTTTGACCCATCATAATATTATATCCCGTTAGTTTTTGGATCAACAAGTTTGATCTTACTTCAAATAATAGCCCTTGAAAAAATATAATATTTCGAAATTAAGATGAAATTATTAGATTTTGTTCTTTTAGAACAAAAAACAGTCAATAGTTCATATATTCTCATTTTGGTAGTTTCGTTTCATGTATTTTTCAAAATAAAATTAGTGCGATTACATGATAGTATACATTTTCATACTTTTTTAACATTTTGATAGACATACAAATACATTTGGCATAATGCCTAAATATATCTCTAACATTCCACACATTTGTCACCTTGACTCTCTTTTTGAAGTATTTTAGTCCTTAACATTTTATTTTTAACAAAAGGGCCCTTTGTTAGATATAAACCGTTAGTCAACGATTCCCGCTGACTAGGTAAGCACACATAGACTGTAATGATAACGTGACATGTCCACATGGATGTTAATGATGACATGGTTCTATACTATGTTAGCGAGTTTTTTTTTGTAAAAAAATATTATATTTATTAAATTAATTGCAACCAATTGAACGATGACACATGACAACCTCCAATTAATTTAAATTTTAAATTTTTTAAAGTTGGCAGGCTGAATGAATCAAAACTCATACGTTAACTACTAGACTAAATTTACTTTTTTGTTATGACTTGATAGGAATTGAATATAACATAAAAGAAAGGGTTTCATTAAAATTAGAGAAAAAATTCAAGGGTCACTTGATTGAGAACAAGACAGAGGAGGACATGGTCAATGCAGTCATCCTCAACTCTTCTCTTACACGGCCGCCACCGTTCAGGATGTCATCCTAAATCTATAAATAACATATGATATATGAAAATTTTTAATTTAATAGATTTTGTAATTATTATATAATAAAAATAAACATTAGATTTTGTTAGATATAAATAAGGCATGATGTAAAAAAGAAAAAAAAATATTAATTAAAGCTATGTGGCAATAATAGTGAATGAGACAATGAATAAAATAGAAAGTGACGGTAGACGAATTCTTTTCACATATAAATGTAAGAGTATTTGATTTATTTTTTTAGATAATAATTCTGTCTAAATATAAAAATAAATTTATATAATCATATATGAAAATAAAATAATTTTTTGATCATTTAAAAATAAAAAACGTAAAAAATGTAAGATTATATTTCTTGAAATTTATATTATATAAATGAAAATATAATTGAAAACATTATTAAAAATATTTAAATAGACAAAAATAATGAACATTAACTAACATATTAATTAGCATGGATGTTTTCTCCATTTAATCTTATGTTTGAATTATGACAGTAAAAAAAAGGGTGTGAGGGTTAGTTGATGAGACCGAACCTTGCATAATGACATGAAATGATGGTCAGTTTGGCTGTCTCCCAGGCCTAAATCTGGCAAATCTGTGCCAAATTCCTTCAAGATGGCAGTCCTTTTGTGTTCACCAACGAGAAAGCCTGGTTTAGTGGTGAAACCAGTCGCCCTGCCTGATTTTGTCACTTCCAGCTCGGTTCCAATAACCTTGTCGGCACCTAAATACGTCTTGGCAAATGGTTCCACCATGATTCTAGGAGACGCGGTAATAATATATCTTTTCCCGAATGAGCTGAAAACTCTCCAGCTCTTGGGATGAACATCGTCGGCATAAAACTTGGGCAACACGGACCTCGAAACGAGCTCGATGTCTCGTATTTTCAACCCGGCGAAGGCGATGAAAACGAAGGTGTTAATGGCCAAGGATTCGGAGATGAAAAAGTGAACAAAATACATGAACGGAAGGGATGCTAAGAGAAGGAGTGCTCTTATAAGACTGCCAGCTTCAAGAGCAATAAGCATGTAATAAGGGAAAGTACTAGTTGATATGAGAAGGGTTCCGTCTAAATCCGCAGCGACTGTCTGATTCGACCTCCCCTCGGTGCTACATTTTGAAATAGGCGGAAAATTACAATGGTGAGCCCCCATGACCATAGGAAGACGTTAATGTTTTAAAAGGAGTTAAGAAAAAAGATGGCAATTGGCAAGGAGCAATGGGAGCTGTTCGTTGGCTTTATGTAGCATGAAATCAATGTGGTTGAGACCAAGAAAACAACAAGAAAAGCCAATGGTTTTCATTAAAAAAATAACTTATTAAAAGCTCGAATAATCAACGTTTACACATACTAATCTAATATAATCTTAATCAATCTCATTTCACATTTGAATTTTCTTATATTTGTATATTTAAATCTCACTGTGATTCTATATATACTCCAATTGTAAATCTTATGAATTATCAATAATACAAATCCTTTACGGTGATTAGAGTTTAGAATTTATAGGTTAAAACCTAAATTGCTAATCATAATAGTAACCAAAAACTCTAAATTGTAAACTCTTAAACCTAAATTTTTAAATATAATTAAATCTCTAAACCCTAAAACTAAAGCACTTCCGAAAACTTTATTTTTCCACCGCGAACAGAATATTTTCTCTGCCAATATTACATATTTTACGTATAAATACGGGCAGTTGTGAAGAGGGGGTTCCGGGTAGTTGGAGGTCGACACCAACACCCACATTTCATTCAATTAGCCTACATTTTAGTTTCCAGACGCCGCTTATTAAAATGCTTTTCTTTTTATCGAGATCGAAAATGACATAGACTTCAATTATATTCAGAGTCGAATTATATCCAACTTTCGAATTAGAGTCAAAGTTGGTGATCAGTGAAGTTAAGATTAGTATTTTACAGTAACTTCAAGAAGAAGAAGCTAAAATTCTTCTATATTACTTGTTTTACTTACACACTCCATTTGCATAAACCGAGGATAAAAATATCTGTTAAAGTCATGTTATATCAAAATTAGGTCGGAAAGTTAGCTATGTCTTGTCGAATGTTGGATTATTTATAAGCTCTTTTTAATTGATTTGCCATGAATTGATTTGCAGATTTAACATGAGAGTTTGTCGAGTGAAAGTGACCAATAACTAGTTGGCATGTGGAATTTGCACCTAAAAGAAGGGTAAAAAAAACTAGCTAGCGGGCTGAGAATGAAAATTGTTCGTAATTTTCGGTGCCCTTATTTATGTCCGTACACAAAAAAAAGTTTAGAGTTATAGATTAAGGTTATGATTTAAGGTTAGAGTTTAAAAAATATGTAGAGTATATTTTGTAAGGTTTAAACTTTATAATCTAATATTTAAAATTTATGGTTAAAACATAAATTTTAATTTATGGTTAAAACATAAAATTTAATTTATTAATATTGAGATATAAAAATAAGCACCAAAACGGGCAAATAATTTTTTTGCCAAAAAAATATACCATGACTTTAACAGCTAATTTTTAGTGCAAAACATTTAATTCATTAGATCTGAGATGAGAAAGAAAATAAGTGGACGCGGCTTATGCAGTACAACCAGCTGGAGGTAGCTAAAATGGGTTAATATTTACTTCACTTTTTGACGTGCTTTTTATTTATCTTATATTTTTAAGATTAAATTTAGTAAAATATTTTGATGGATGTGCTGTTTAAAATTTAATTGTGTAATTTTATTATTATGTCAAAAAAATTGTGCAGGTATATTAATTTTAATATTTAAGAATTTTATTTAGAGTTTTCTTAATATGTTATTTAAAGTTTATGGGTTAAGGTTTACGCATGGACAAAGTTAGGATTTAAGGTTATAGATGTTGGGGGGAAGGAATTCATAAATAAACTAATTTTTAAGAGAATTTAAAAAAGAGTATAAAGGTGAATTTTTTTTTGGGCTTCTCCCCACCCATATAGCTCTGTCACTGGATTCTTGTTTTAACATTTGGAATTCATGTTCAAAATAAACATATTGTATACAATTTATAATAAATTTACTCTTAATAATAAGAGTGTCACATTGTCACGGGGCTAGATTTTGGCTCGCTAACCCGTGCGGCCTTAGTCGACGATCTTAGGTCGGGGACTAAGTAAGCCTTTGAAAGGCTAAGCGGATGTGCTTAGACGGTGCTGTGCGGAAGCTTTGGAAAATATGGGTGATGGCTAAGCAAGGCAAAAAGGAAGGAGGCGAGAGATTTATAAAGCAACGAGCCTCGTTAAAAACTCCTCCTAAGCCTAGATGAGGAGAAAAGAGTACTCGAGCCCTCTTGTATTAATAAAGAACAAAGAAAGATGAAAGATGGGAAAAATGGAGTGATTACAATGGTTGGGGAAGGCTCCTATTTATAGCCTTGGCCCCCTCGATCTAATGGCTACGATCGGCTCAATCCAATGGCTATGGATGAGTCTTACAAAGAGAATCTCTAACAAAGGAAAGCTAATCACTCAAAATACAAAGATGCCTAATATACATGGCTATGACATCACTTGTGGGTTGTCTTTGAAGACTTTCCTTGATGGTGGCTTCAAAGATGGTAGCTTTCCTCGAATAGGCTCCATGGAAGATATCTTTCCATGAGCGTTGGTGTGAAGTTGACACCTTGGCTTTGGTCTTGGGTGCTTGGGCGGATTGGGCTTGGTGTGGCCCGGATCTTGACTCCAAAACCTTCTCTTTAGCACATTGGGTGCTAAATCGGGCCCTAGGGGTGTGGGCAATGCGGATGGGCAGCCCCTAGGCCTCTTGGCATGCACATCGGGTGCGGACTCGGCCTTGTAGGCGTGCACATCGGGTGCGGGCTCGGGCTTCATGGCTTGGGCGGCATGAAGGCAAGGCAAGGCCCTCTCGGATGCGGACTTGGCCCCCTTGGTGTGCACGTCGGGTGCGGACTTGGGCTTCATGGCTTGGGCGCCATGAAGGTTGGAAGGCAAGGCCCCCTCGTGTGTGGACTTGGTCTCCATGGTGCGCACATCGGGTGCGGGCTCGGGCTCCATGTCGTGGCCGGCATGGAGGGTGCGTAGCAAAGGCCCCTCGGGTGCGTGTGTTGGGCCCCCTCGGGTGCAAGGCGTGTGGGCAGCACATGGGGTGCTAGACAAGGCCCCATGGTGCGGACGAACTGGCCCAGGACGGATCTCTTGGGCGCGGACACCACCAAGGGCGTTGTGCATGGCCCCTTGGTGCGTGGAAACAGCAGCACTTTGTGTCCCTCGGTCGGGTGGTGCGCGTGGTGCGCGAACTTTAGCACCTATGGGTGCGGCAGACTCGATCTCAAAAATTGAGTCGGTAACATTCTCCCACACTGAAGCTATCGACGTCCTCGTCGATTGGTAGGGATGAGGCTCGGTCGCCTTGTTCTCGAACGGCCCCGGCTCATCGTCTTGTTCCCGCTTGGATAAGGGAACTAGGTCCTCGAACGACTACCTCTTCTTGGCAAACTCACGATCATCCTCGTCTTTAAGGTGATCCGTCGAAAATACAAGGCCTTTGTGCCTTGACGATTGGCCCGTCTCGATGGTTGGTCTCGCCTTGCTTTGTGCTTGGCTCGATCGCATCGGCGGCCTGAAAATAAAACCAGAGTAAGTTAGTCTCAAGTTTTCACAAAAACATGGCTTACTTACCTCGGACACGAAGTCCTTGTCGGGCGGCTTCACTTCGCCTTGTCGATACTCAAGGCAAGTGATGATGGCGGGGTCTTGAAGAATATCCTCTTCGGTGCTCTCTAGCACTCGTCTCTCATCATGGATGAAGGTTGGATTCTTTCGGCTTGTTTCAACTACTTCATCACTCGGTTTCTCGCTTGGCATCGCAAGCAACATGCGGACAGAATCACAACAAGTTAGATCCGAATTCGATTGAAAAATTGGATCGGTTACCTCGTCGTTCGATTCTTCGTTATCCTTGTCGCATGGTTCGACTAGGAAAGTCGTTCGCCCCACGTCTTGATTTGGATCTTCACTCAAACTTGTAGAACCCCTACCAAAATCCAAATAACCGCGAGTTAGAATGGATTCTTTAAACAATAAAGAACCACTTACCTCGGACTCAAGGTCCTTCTCGTTTTGATCCACTTTGCCTTGTCGACACCCAAGGCAAGTGTTGGCATGGTTTGGCCCTTCTTCAATGGGCTTGGGCATCACTTCTATTGTGGTGCTTCGGCTAGGTTCCATGGATTCATGCCACTCGTCCATGGAATTCGCCCATTCCTCGAACTCGGCTTGCACTTCCTCAAGGAAAAGTGCTAGCTCATCTCCATCGGCTTGGATGGTGTCTTGCTCAATCGGCTTTCCACTCTCGAAAGCGTAAAGATGTCCCACTCGCATCGGCAACTCCTCGATGGCAAGTGTTTCCTCAAAATCGGATGGCTTTTGATCCGCTTCATCAAACTCGTTCACATCGTCCACCTCACTTGGCGAACAAGCAGCATACCCACGGCTTGAGGCATCGGCTACTTCCTTCGAATAACTTGGGTTGCACTTCCAAGCAAAGTCAAACTTTGCAAGGATATTCTCCCAACGAACCTGCTTGGAAGACAACTTGGCATGGGTTAGAAAATAATCATCTAATTGATTTTCGGAAAAGACATCAAACCTCGACCCATTTAAGCGTTGTCTCCAAGTGTGCAAGCAATGCACGGCTGCGATAATCCCTTTGTCACGATCCGGGTAACTCTTCTCGGACTCGTTAAGCACTCGACTCTCTCGAGCAATCAGAACTCCCTTCTCTAAGAGGATTCCTTCAATGTAGTCGGCACTAGCGAAGGTATGAACTTCGAATGCCTTCACGTCCTTGATCTCATCAAAGACTTGTTCCGTTGTGTTGGAAACTTCCATGGATTCTTCCATGGCTTCATCATCGTCGGCTATCTTGGTTGAACCTGCATAATCCTCATTGTCAGATTCTGGCAAATCAAGTGCATTAATTTTCTCCAAACAAGATAAACCAATAACAATTTCATTTCTATTAAGAGAATGATAAGACATTACCTTGATGTTTTTTGTGCCTCGGAAATCGTTGATTTTAAGGTACACATCCTTCGCGATTCCAATAACTGGCTCATCACTGAAGTTGACTCTTTCAACTTGTTCATTTACCTTCTCAACTTGAAGGTTTAACGTCTCGGCTGCTAGCTCAGACACGAGAACTGAAGATGCACTTGGATCCACTAGTGCGCCTAGCGTAAATGCATCGGAAAACACTATGTCTACAAACATAGGTTCCTTTTCTTCAAAGTCACTTTCGACTTCACAAGATGACTCTTCATCGTCATCGTCGCTGGAATACTCCACGTAATATGTGGACTCGTTGCGCTTTTGCAACCTTTCCTTAACCAAAGTTACGCTATCGAACCTTGACGCCCCAACAACCACCAAACTAGGTGATTCACCGAACAAGGGAGCAAGCTTTACGACCTCGGTCTCATCGGTCAAGACATGCTCCTCGAACGCCTCTACCATACCAAATGGTAGCGCATTGCACTTTGTATCAAGCTTCAAAGCCTCGATCTCGTCGGACTCGTCCCGTAACTTGGACTTCTTGAATTTGTGTGGGCATTGGAAAGAATCGTGTGGCAATCCACACCTCCAGCATTTCGACGGCCTCCTCTTTGGGCAGTCTTCAACATCATGTTTGATCCTACAAAGGGAACAAAACCATGAATTAGTAAAAACACTATTCAAATGTGATTTACTTACCTCGCTTTCAAACGAGAATTTTGGTGACTCCACGTCCATCTTTGTCGCAACGTCCCTTCTTCTTCCTCGCGCCATCTCGTCTTGGATAGGAGCGGAACTCGCTCTGATACCACTTGTCACGGGGCTAGATTTTGGCTCGCTAACCCGTGCGGCCTTAGTCGACGATCTTAGGTCGGGGACTAAGTAAGCCTTTGAAAGGCTAAGCGGATGTGCTTAGACGGTGTTGTGCGGAAGCTTTGGAAAATATGGGTGATGGCTAAGCAAGGCAAAAAGGAAGGAGGCGAGAGATTTATAAAGCAACGAGCCTCGTTAAAAACTCCTCCTAAGCCTAGATGAGGAGAAAAGAGTACTCGAGCCCTCTTGTATTAATAAAGAACAAAGAAAGATGAAAGATGGGAAAAATGGAGTGATTACAATGGTTGGGGAAGGCTCCTATTTATAGCCTTGGCCCCCTCGATCTAATGGCTACGATCGGCTCAATCCAATGGCTATGGATGAGTCTTACAAAGAGAATCTCTAACAAAGGAAAGCTAATCACTCAAAATACAAAGATGCCTAATATACATGGCTATGACATCACTTGTGGGTTGTCTTTGAAGACTTTCCTTGATGGTGGCTTCAAAGATGGTAGCTTTCCTCGAATAGGCTCCATGGAAGATATCTTTCCATGAGCGTTGGTGTGAAGTTGACACCTTGGCTTTGGTCTTGGATGCTTGGGCGGATTGGGCTTGGTGTGGCCCGGATCTTGACTCCAAAACCTCCTCTTTAGCACATTGGGTGCTAAATCGGGCCCTAGGGGTGTGGGCAATGCGGATGGGCAGCCCCTAGGCCTCTTGGCATGCACATCGGGTGCGAACTCGGCCTCGTAGGCGTGCACGTCGGGTGCGGGCTCGGGCTTCATGGCTTGGGCGACATGAAGGCAAGGCAAGGCCCTCTAGGATGCGGACTTGGCCCCCTTGGTGTGCACGTCGGGTGCGGACTTAGGCTTCATGGCTTGGGCGCCATGAAGGTTGGAAGGCAAGGCCCCCTCGTGTGCGGACTTGGTATCCATGGTGTGCACATCGGGTGCGGGCTCGGGCTCCATGTCGTGGCCGACATGGAGGGTGCGTAGCAAAGGCCCATCGGGTGCGTGTGTTGGGCCCCCTTGGGTGCAAGGCGTGTGGGCAGCACATGGGGTGCTAGACAAGGCCCCATGGTGCGGACGAACTGGCCCAGGACGGATCTCTTGGGCGCGGACACCACCAAGGGCGTTGTGCATGGCCCCTTGGTGCGTGGAAACAGCAGCACTTTGTGTCCCTCGGTCGGGTGGTGCGCGTGGTGCGCGAACTTTAGCACCTATGGGTGCGGCAGACTCGATCTCAAAAATTGAGTCAGTAACAACATGACACCCAAAATTTTAGAGACCAAATTAAACAATATTAAAAATAAAATTACCACAATTTTAAATAAATGTAGACACCTTTAAAATGAAATTGACACCTATTATTTGTTTCTACTTAAAAAAATTATTTATAAAAATTTTAAACTCTAACACGCAAATTAAAAATCCTGGTAGCACCTTATTTGAACTCATACAAAATAAGTTAGGGAAAACTACATCGGTGGTCCCTAAATTATCATCATTTTCCAATTTTAGTCCCCAAACTATATTTTTCGGCAAAATCGTCCCTTCTTTTACATAGTTCTCCTGTTTTAGTCATCGGCGTTAAATAGCTAACGGTTTTGTTGACGTGACATTTTTTAAGAGGAGAGAGAAATGATTAAAAAATATTTAAAAAATCCACGTCAGCAAAACCGTTAGCTATTTAACGTCGGGGACCAAAACAGTAGAACTATGTAACAGAATGGACGATTTTGCCGAAAAACATAGTTTAGGGACCAAAATAAGAAAACGGTAATAGTTTGAGAACCACCGGTGTAATTTTCCCAATAAGTTAACATGATTATTCTTAATCACTCGATCAATTAATGGATCTCTAATATAACTTTAGAAATGGATAATTTTACATTCTTAATGATGTAAAAACTACATAATATACCTTTTCCCTTAATTAGATAATGTAAGATTCCTATTATAATTGATTCCGTTTTATGACATTTTTACGCTTTCGTATTTTATAGTTTTCATCAATTGTATCCCATCATTTTAAATATTTTATAACGTTTTATGACGGTTTGCATACGTTTAAAGAATTTATAATGTATAATATTTTTTATTAAATAAAGAGATATTAAATTTTCGTGTCGGAATTTGTATTCATATAAGATGAAATAAAATAGATATTATTAGCCATTAGGCCAATTAGTAGATCTCATAATGTATACATATTTTAAAATTATTACAATATAATATTTTACTTAATGTTAATAGGAATAAATAGGATTATTTGTTATCATATTTAATATAAACATTAAACATTATATTAACTAAATTAAAAAATTATTTAAAATATTTTTATGCATTTCTCATCATCATTAATTAGAAAAGAAATTTATCAATTAGGGTTGTGTGCAATGGCAAGACACATTGCTCTTCGAAAGCGAAAATTCGGGTTCAAACTTTTGAAATAACATTGTTGGAGACAACTATAAATCTCGAACATATACCATAAAATAAACATATACTGTATTAAAAAATAATTTTTGGGTTAAAGATAGTTGTCTCCCTGTTATTAATCATACTTTGGTAAGTGAATACCAAATTTAGCTCCGTCCATGTTTGTGACAAATCTTAATTGGAATAGAAGAAATAATTCTCTTGTTTAATCATGTAAGAAACCAAAAATGGCATACATTTATGTTAAACCTACTATGGGAATATTTAGACTTTGGAAATTTAAAATAGTAAACGAAATTTCGAAGCGGTAGACATTGACACATATCAACCAAGATCCAACGCTCTCACCCTTTCTTGGCTGATAAGAAAGGGTTTATTGAAGACCAATTAGAACCACATTATTAAAGAATCTAACGAGTGTTCGATCTCAACTTGTCGGTTTTAGTCATGAAAGAATTTTTTTAATGAGGTCTATTTTAAAAAAAAGAGATAATTTAGCGAGTGGATTCAGTGAAAATAAAATGATGTTCATTTTAAAAAATTTAAATTCGATTAACTTAATCTTTAAGATATACGTATATTATTAAAAGAATTTAAAAAATATGAACAAATATTACCTTTAAGACTATTAAAAAATCATATTATTAAAGGGGAAAACAAATTCAAAAGGAAGAGTCTTGTTTTGTTGTTGAGAGGTGGGAAAATATCTGGCTTTTCCAGTAAGTTTCTTCCTTCTTTCCACATTTATTAAGCTACTCTGCCAACTACCCAATTAATTGCTCTTCCATTTTGCTACTATTTTGATCAATTGGGAAAGAATGATTAATCTTACGAAAATTGAGGATAAATTTTTAGTAGATTGGTGTGATTATATGATAGTATATGTTCATAATTTTTTAATTCTTTGCCATTCTTACATGTATATATATGCTTGAATTCATGTCTTTTAAAATCAACTTATATTATTTTCCACGGGAGGTACACTGGATTCAAATTGATGATAATTCTTTTTTATAACAAAAAGCCAATATCTATTGAACGAAAAAAATACAGAGACACAAAGAAGAAATACAGGAAAGGAGGAAGAGACACACTGCAAACAGGAACACTCTTTGTTCACAATCAAACAGAGACAAAAACAAAAGAGAACACAAGAAACAAATGGAACAAGCAAGCAAACAACAACAACAAAAACACCAACATACAAATGCAGAACAAAACCGAAAAAACCAAACAACCTACACCCAAACTGAGGAGGAAGTTAGAACCAACTAGGGGAAAGGAAGAACATCAAGCCATTATTACTATTAGTTTCAAAATTGCTACAAATAAATAATTGCTACAAAATTAGAGCTAAAGCAGATATTTTCCCTAAATTTATTTTAGTAAATGTTAGTTAAAACATTGGAATCTCACGTCACAACCCTAAACATCAATTATTAGTTGTTATTCCACACACTATTAGTGGCGTAGCATGGATGGAATTACTTAATATTGCACGGGGTCTTACCTAATTTATCGGTTTTTGTTTCCAATAGCCCTTTCAATCTACAATTTTATCATAAATAATACCTAACCACCGATTATTTGGTTCTAAAAACCATACTCCCAAATATTAAATTTCAGTACCCTAGGCCGAAATTGCTTCAGGTTTCTAGTTCCTCCTCACTAGTGCAAAGCAGACAATCACTAGAAATCTCAATCCTAGAAGATTTTAACTTATCTTCATCAACTCGACTAACTGAATTTTTTTTAATCAACTCGATTAAATATTCACCCTACTCGTTATATAACATCCAAAAAGCCTATTGATTAGATTTAACTAGGCTTTTGTCTGACCCAGTCCCAATATTTGGGCCCCCATTTGAGGCCCATTCAAATACAAACCTATTTCATTAATTATCAGTTTAGAACTACGTACTTACCTGATAAATGAAGTAATTAAAAGACCATTAATATTCGAGGTTTAATTATGAATTTTATACTTTTGATTTGTAAAATTTGAAAAGTTAGTCCGTCTCATTTTTTTTTTAAATTTGATTCTTATAATTTACAGAAGCTGAGAAATCAGTCCAATTAAATAACAATGTTAAATCGTGTCATTATATCCTTGACCTAAAAATCAGTAATGCAATAGTTTATATACAAGGAGTTAGAAAAGCCGGCGATATAATTTCTATGCAATAAACTTACCAATTTTCGTAAAGTATACAGTTAAATTCGGATAAATTAAACTAAATATATTAAGTTCTCGGCTTTACAAAATTAGGGGATGGAATGTGTAATTAAACCAAAATATAACACCATTTCATTTGGGTTTTTAACCACACGTATTCAACATAATGATTGACTAATTCGGATCGAGTATTGCAGAGATCTATTATGAGATAACTCTCCCAACTTAATTTATTCCCTTCATAATACCAAGATTTAAACTTTCAATCTTACTTAAGAGATCTAGTGTTTTATCTCACTCAACCAACGGCTACATTTCATTTGGTTTTTTTTAAACAAATAAATGAATAAATTAATAGGGAAATCCAAAATTATGAAAGATGGATGTGGTGAGAGAATCCACTAGGTACTTTTCTTTTCCCAGTTGACTTTGCTGGGAATCTTGAAAGAAGTTTCCCTGTGGGTTCCCTAGTGTCTGCCATAAAACTATCCAAACCATTCGTGCAATATGAGGACCATGGGCGGAGCCACATTTAGTGTCTTTGATACCTTAATTTTTTTAAATTTTATATTTATTTTATATAATTTATATATAAAAATTTAAAATATATATGTATTGACATTCTTTACAAATAAAATAACACTCTTTTATAAATAATTAATTCATCTTAAATATTGTCTAAATAAATAAAACCCTTAAATAAATTTCTGGCTATGTCCTGATGAGGTCTACAAAAAAAAGAGAGATACAAATGATAGTGAAGAAAGAGAGAATTTAGGCGAGATCCACTAATTGACTTAGTGACTAAGTATGTTTTCCTTATCTCATTTTGTAAGAGTTCAAATCTCGACATGAGAATGTAATATCTCTATTTAATTAAAAATTAAAGAGAGAATTCAGACAAAAAAGAGAGAGGCAATAATGGGATGCTTAATAATCCACTAAATATGTTGGGTGCTTAATAATGTTTGAATACTCAATTTCCATATTAAACGATCTATCAGGCCCATGAAAAATGAAACCCATTGTCTCCTGTTGGCTCATGTGTCCTTTGCCAGGGCCAGGTATTGCAGAAACTCTCTTGGTTATTGAAATACATAGTGATCTCAAACATTTTTTGACCCACAGAAAAGTTAAAAAATGATCCTATAGAATAAAACATATTCCATTATTTTAAATAATTATTTTTCATTGTTTTGTTAAGAAGATATTTTAAATACAATTTGTTGTGTGTTTAAAATGTAACGCAAATAGTGTAAATATACACGTCGCAAGTAATAAAGTGATATGATAAGTATCGAGTATTGTCTCCACAAAGATTGGTTTGGGCCACTTTGTTTTAGTTATCGCACTGTAAAAATAAATAAAATTGATAGTGATGAATATCAACTAAAATAAGCTAAGTAAAATAAATAAAGATAAAAAGTAGGTCGGATTATCGCGAGTCGTGGTATGATGATTGAATGAACCGTCGTGGTAATTGATTGCAAGCGTAGCTCAATCGTATTAAACAAATAGCGCCAGTCGAGTTGCCTGGGCAATTGTCATTACCTGGGCAACTAAGAATGGAGCGATTCCCTGGGCAACTAAGAATGGAGCGATTGCCTGGGTAAAGGGACGCCGAAAAGGGGTCTTCTTGGGTCAACAATGCTTATTCTAGTGATATAGAAATTCTCAATACCTCATACTTCACTCATGACCCACTATAAGAAAATTTTGGCTCCGCCACTATGACTATCGTCATGTAACGATCGTTGTTGTGGTTGCATACTGTTATTTAAATCTTTGTCCCTAATAGCAAGTAACGAAAAAATTAATTTTAAGAGTAGATCCATAATAACAAGTATTGAAAAATTGAGCCCCTAATAACAAAAAGTGAAAAAAAATTTAAGAGTATGTCCAAAAAACAAATATTAAAAAAATCGGACCCCTAATAACAAGTATTAGAAAAAGTTAAATTTTAAAAGTAGACCCCTAATAATAAATATTAGAAAAATATTAAACTTTTATTAACAAATATTGAAAAAATTGAAATAACAAGTATTAAAAAAATTAGACCATTAAAAATAAATAAAATTTAAATAAAATTAAAAACATATAATTTCCTTCGGCTGTAGATCCTGAGCGAGCACTATTTTTCCTCTACCCAGGGCCGAGCCTGACTGTAAACGCAGAAAGTATAGCTCTGAGTGAAAGCTTATGTTGCTACCCTTTCGACACTGCATATTGAAATATATATGTAGGAAACATGTAAAAACGATGGTGCCAATTATCTGAAGGAATCGTATTGGAAACAATCATTTGATAATCAACTTGATTGGACTGCACAAAAGGGTCTCAACCTTCAAAATATCTCAACCTTCCAAGCCAAACCCAATGACTCATTTTGTGTCTTCAACTAAGAGACAAACAAGCTGAGTCAGTTAACTTGTGCATAAAAAACATAGCCTGGAAAAAGTTCCAAGACTACTTCCGATTATAGTTTAGATTAATCCAAATCAAGATCTTTCATTTCAACTCTGTTTTCCAACAGTACAAAATAGTACTTATCTTGAATCAGGCGTTGGCAAGTTGTGAACTAACTTACGTTCATTTGACAAGATTATCAGCAACTGTAACAAAGACATCAAGCCAGAAATGTTCAGCAAAAGATAATACTTCACGTGGGCGGACCTTGTATTTCTACGCATGGAGAGGATAAACAAGTGCTGGCATTGATGGCAAAAGGGTCCCCTCTCTCGAATGTTTGTCTCCGATACCTCCCTATTATCCTCGGTTAAAGTTATCGAGGGCGACCAACAATCAGTTGATCTAGTAAGATGAGGTGTTAGGTCCTTTAAACAAGATCAATGGTTCGAATACTAGCATTGTAAATAGAAAAAACTTAGCTTGGCAGGGTTACCCCATACTAAGCTTATGCAAAACTAGATCTGAATTAGTTGCCCAATGAGTTGAAAACCAGTGGTTAAACAAAAAAAAACCTATGGAGGGTGCCATTAATGTTTTGATATTTTGATTTGGTATAATCACTTGTATCCAATCCATTGATTGACTAATCTAAATTGAGTATTGCGTCATTATGGGACGACCCCACCAACTCAATATGCTCTAATTCACAACTCCAAAATTCATACTTCTTACCTTTAAATCACAATATGGCCCTCTAAATAAATCTAAAACCTGCATTAAGAATACCAATGGCAATGATCCATTTGTAAGGTGATGGTACATTTAATAATAAGGTACACCCTTCAAACAGCTAAGAGAAGAAGTGGAATTTTAAGTGGTTGAGAGGTGAGGTGAGGAAATTATGAACTCCGAAATAAACCCTTATCTTCCATATCTAAGTGGTTCCCACTAGGTAAGATCATGGGGTCATGTAATCCATCAATGGCCGCCATGCTTTGACAATGCCCCAAATGGGCTTTTTCTTTGAATAATTACTTTTATGTATTATAAAATTGAATAACAATCTAGTGGCCTGACCTTTTAACTCAACTCAAACCTCTCTTAATTTTATCTCGAATCAAATTAACTTTTAGAAGTCTCGAAAAAAAAAAAAAAACATTTGGTCAAATTGACATCACTTTTGAAAAGTAAGGTGAGAAAGTATTTTTAAATTGTTTGATTTAATATCTGAGTATTTGATGTTGATGTCAAAATTATTTTTTAAGAAAATAAAATATCTATTTTAGACGTTTTTCTAAAACTGTAAAAGAATTGATGATTTAAATGAGGAGAATGTAATTTTATCTAAAAATACATTTAGAAAAACTAAAAAATAAAAATTCAGCGTTTGAAAAGCACTTTTCAAACCAAGCTGGAAATCACATTTGACCTAAAAAATTACTTGTTCTACGTTACTTTTGATTCTAAAAGTGCTTTTGACTAAAAATACTTTCAAAAGACTTGATAGTCAAAAAGGTGCCCAACCTATACCATTTGTTCTAGTTTGGCGCCTAACGTTTTATTCCGTAATTCAGATTGAGTTTTCCATCAACACCGTTAAAACATTTTCGTTAACCAAATATAACATGACATGTGGCCTATTTGTTATATTTATTTAATTTCTGAATTACTTAAATATTATATACTTCTTAAAAAACACTAAAGTTTTAATTTCTTTCAAACAAACCCTCAAATCACATCTCCATCATCGTTCAGCTTCCCCACACGTCGGCGGTTCACCGTTCACCACCTAAGCGTCGGGTACCTCACCATTCAACATCCCCCATCCTCTAGCCGTTGATTAGAAGCTCAACCAGTCTTTTTTTTTGTAACCCCCTCGTCTCGGTCTGGAAAATCGAAGTGAAACCCATCAAGGCTCCCCTTCGGTTAGCAACCCTAGAAAATTTCTTTAAAACATTATCTTGTCTAAAGGCATTCATACATCCTATGTGAGAAACGATAGCGGAAAGACAACGAAGCGATACAATGCAATCAAAACAAGTAATTCAACAGCCCATTTTAGCCTTTACAACAGGCCGCATCGATACGTTAGGAGACCGTATCGATACGCCTTGACTTGGTCAACTACCTAGAGTCAACCTAGGGAGACCGTATCGGTACACTGGTTGACCGTATCGATATACCCTCAACGGTCAACTTCTCATGGTCAACGATAAAAGACCGTACCGATACACCCTAGACCCATACCGATACGCCAAAATCTCGTCAATTTCTCAGATTTTCAGAGAGCTTTTGGCGTATCGATACACCCCCGTGTACCGGTACGCTAGGCTTAAACTGAGCCCCAAAGTGTAGGACCGTATCGATACGACCCTTGGGCGTACCGATACGCCCTGCACTGCAAAACTCAATTTAGCTGCTAAGCGAACCAAGACTCAACTCTAGATGCATTTTACGACTAACCTAGCCACAAACAAACCTTCATACAACATTTAGCAACCATGGTTCAGCATACAGAACAAATTAAACAAACAACAGAGCATCAAACCCATGACAACCATACTTAAGAGAAATTTGCATACCAAACATACATAAAGGGTCTAATTAGCAAAAGATACATGCATCCACTAGCAAGGTTTACATGCTCTCAAAACAACACATAACATTCATGGAAAAAAGGTCCTAAACCTTCATACACAAGGCATTTAAGCAACAAGGTAAACATGGTTTACAATCCACGACATAGAAGCATAAACATATCCAACATAGCATCAACAACTCAACATGCTAGAACATCAACAAAATCAAACTAAGGAGTTTGGCACCAACTCCATACAAGTCTAGTACCCCCATCGTCTAGGTATTATTACAAAGACTTAAATCATACATGACCTACTTGAGAATTCCGTAAAGCTCCTCCCTTGCCCACTTGTCTTTCGTAACTCTAGCGATCTGCATGTTGGAAAAAGAGAGCGTAAGCTTGGAAGCTTAGTGAGCGAAGCTCTAAAAACTCATCAATCATGCAGTTTTCAAAACACATTTCTTAAATGATAAGTAAACGATTTGAATGCACGAAAGTAACACAACAACACAACTACATGGTTTGCACATGCACAACCAAAACACACGGTGGGACCACACATCACCGTTCGACTAGTAGTTTTCTGATGGGACCACTCATCACCTTACTCTACTACTAGTCACTACCGGTGGGACCACCCATCACCGCAGTTATGAAAACCATCATGTGAGGCTCAACACCAACAACGACTACACAACAACATCAACGAAAGTAAAGAAAATCCACAATTCACATAATATCTCAACAATCGTTCATACACCAATACTTAACAATCAAGGTAAAATTTAGCAAACTTATACTTGGGTTTAGGTTAGCCCTCAAGGCTCCACCCAAACCCCCAAGAACCCTTTCTGAAATCAAATCAAGTTCAAAACATTTTCACTCACCGATGCAACCTAAACGGAAGCCGAACACCGATCTCAAGTCTCTAAATTCTCCCGGATTAGTGCCCGAAGCCTCTCCAATGGTTTCCCTTGATTCTAACCAATCAAAAATAATACATTGCTCAACCAATACATCACAAAACACTGCCACAACCCTAAACTACAACTACAAGTCAAATTCTCACAATTTCAACCCAAAGCCAATACCCAAAATTCCTATTGTCGTACTCCCCAACAACCCAGCAGAAAACCTTTGATTCCAACACCCAAAACACCTTTAAACACCTTCAAACCAACCTTCCAGTATCACTATAACCCCAGCCTAACTCCCTTTCACAAAATCACACCAAAAACACAAGTTTTGACTCTTTAAAACTCGCATAAAAAACCCATTTCAGGATTCTTAATAAAAACCCACCAATTTAAGATATAATGTACGTTAGGGCTAGGTTAACTCATAACTTAACTCTACATATCAAAACAAAACGAAAATCCATTAAAGTTCCACCATTTTCTTTGAAAACTATGAAAACCCAAATTTCTCTACAATGATGTTTTCTAAAATCTAAAACCATAAATGTGTTAGGAATAGAGAGGGAAAGTCAAAAGTGGTCTTACCTTGATGGAAACACTTGAAATGAGGGTGGGATTTGATGGAATAGTGTTTAGGGGATAAGGGAGGTTTTAACGTGAAAAAAAATCAAAGGAAGAAGAAGATGAAAACCTTTTCAAAAATTCCCCTTTCTCATCTTATTTCCCTTTATTTTAAAAGTACCAAAATGCCATTAATGAGTTCAAACCATTTTAATTTAAACCAAAGATTAATTAAATTTTAAAACGAACCCACGACTCGAACCCGATTTACCCAAGTAACATCTGACTCATAAACCCGGGGCGTTACAACTCTCTCATAGTTAAGAAATTTCGTCCCCGAAATTACCTGACTAAAAGAGATAAGAAAACCGCCTTTCCATATCCTTCTTTCTCTCCCAAGTGGCCTCGTCCACCCCTCGACGTTGCCACCTCATCTTGACCAACTCAATTGACCTACCACGCAACACCTTGCTGTCATAGGCTAAGATCTCCACTGGTTCCTCATCATATGTCAAA
Source organism: Hibiscus tridactylites (assembly GCA_958450335.1). Classification (NCBI taxonomy): domain Eukaryota; kingdom Viridiplantae; phylum Streptophyta; class Magnoliopsida; order Malvales; family Malvaceae; genus Hibiscus; species Hibiscus tridactylites. Next base: position 34,148,137 of record OY288267.1, on the reverse strand, counting down.
TCCAGATTCAATTCAATCTCTTCCACTAGCATTACGTGAAACAGACCCGATCTATACTTTCGGAGCATCAACACATGGAACACATCGTGAATCTTCTCTAGCTCAGTCGGGAGTCTCAATCTATATGCGACGAGACCAATCCTCTCAACTACCTCATAAGGTCCAATGAATCTCGGACTCAACTTACCTTTTCTACCAAACCTCATCACATTCTTCTAAGGTGAGACTTTCAAAAACAATTTCTCACCCACAACATACTCTATCTCCCTTCTCTTTAAATCGGTATAGGACTTCTGTCGGTCTGAAGCTGCCTTCAAACAATCACATATCAACTTTACCTTCTCGGTAGTGCCCTTAAGCAAAACGAGCATCGATACAAGCTTCTGTCCAGCTTCGGCCTAACAAATCGGAGTCCTACACTTCCTACCATACGGAGCTTCATACGGTGCCATCTGAATACTAGCCTGATAACTGTTGTTGTATGCAAACTCTACTAACGGTAGATGCTTATCTCACGACCCCTGAAAGTCGATGATACAACACCTCAACATGTCCTCCAACACCTGAATCACTCTTTCGGACTGACCATCTGATTGCGGATGATACGAAGTGCTGAAGTTCAACCAAGTACCCAAGGCACGATGCAAACACTCCCAAAATCTAGATGTAAACCTCGAATCTCGGTCTAACACAATCGATTTCGGTACCCTTTGTAGTCTCAATATCTCACAGATGTACAGATCGACCAACTTATCTAAGGTATAGGTGGTATGAACAGATATGAAGTGAGCACACTTAGCAAATTTATCCACTATCACCCATACTGAATTCTTCCTCGAAGGAGTCAACGGTAAACCTGACACAAAGTCCATTGTGATATGTTTCCACTTCCATTCCGGAATCTTCAACGGCTGTAGCAACCCTGAAAGAAACTGATGCTCGGCCTTGACTCGCTGACAAACCATACACTTACTCACAAACTTGGCCACATCCTTCTTCAGCCCAACCTAATAATACTATTCCTTTAACCCACGATACATCTTCGTACTACCCGGACGCATAGCAAAAGGACTATTATGAGCTTCGTTCAAGATCGTACGTCTCAACTCAGCATCTTTCGGAACCACTATCCTATCCTTGTAACATAGGATCCCATTCTCACCAAAACAATAATCGGTAGGCCTATCTTCGGTTATATCTTGCACGTGAGGTGGCAAAGACTCGTCTTGCAACTGCTTTTCTCGAATCAACTGAGCTAACGAAGGCTTAACCTAAAGTTCGGCTATCAACCCACCATCCTTGGACACACTCAATCTCGCAAACATAGCTCGCAACTCAACTGCCACTTTTCTACTCAAAGCATCGGCCACTACGTTTGCCTTACTCGGATGGTACTCTATCGTAAGGTCATAGTCCTTAAGAAGCTCTAACCACCTATGTTGTCTAAGGTTCAACTCCCTCTGAGACATCAAGTACTTCAAGCTCTTAAGGTCGGTATATATAGTGCATTTCTCACCATAAAGGTTTTGTCTCCAAATCTTCAATGCAAACACTACTGCGGGTAACTCTATGTTGTGGGTGGGATAACTCTTCTCGTGAACTTTCAACTGCCTCGAAGCATAAGCTACCACCTTACCTTCTTGCATAAGCACACAACCTAAATCTACATATGATGCATCACTGTAAACCACAAACTCTCTTCCTGGTTCAGGCTGAATCAAAACAGGAGCTTCGGTCAAAGCTTTCTTCAACTTCTCAAACGCTTGTTGTCTCGCATCCAACCACTCATATGGGACATTCTTTTGAAGCAACTTAGTTAGAGGAGCCGCTATCCTTGAAAATCCCTCAACAAATCTTCGATAATATCTCGTCAAGCCTAAGAAACTACAGATCTCTATAACTGACTTCGGGTTTTTCCAATTCACTATAGCTTCTATCTTCTTGGGATCCACACTAATCCCCTTAGCCGAGATCATGTGACCTAGGAAGACTACCTCCCTAATCCAAAACTCACATTTGCTTAGCTTGGCATACAATTGATTCTCAAGCAGGGTCTGAAGCACCAACCGCAAATGCTCATCATGCTCTTCTTCGGTCCTAGAGTATACTAAGATGTCATCTATGAACACTACCACAAACTTGTCCAAAAACTCATGAAACACACGGTTCATCATATCCATGAAAGCTGCTGGGGCGTTAGTCAACCCGAAAGGCATCCCCAAGAACTCATAGTGCCCATAACGTGTACAGAAGGCTGTCTTCGGTATGTCCCCATCCTTCACCTTCAACTAATAGTACCCGGACCTCAGATCAATCTTCGAAAACACTAAAACACCTCTCAACTGATCAAGCAAGTCATCTGTCCTAAGCAAAGAGTACTTGTTCTTCACTGTAACTTTGTTCAACTGCCTATAATCTATACACATCCTCATGCTACCGTATTTATTTTTCACAAACAAGATCGGAGCACCCCACAAAGAAATACCAGGTCTAATAAAACCTCTATCGGATAACTCCTGAAGCTGTGTCTTCAACTCTTTCGGTGCCATTCTATACGGAGCAATAGACACTGGTGTAGAATCGGAATACGTCTCAATAGCAAACTCAACTGCTCTATCTGGAGGCAAACCCGACAACTCTTCCAGAAAAACACTCGGAAAATCACAAACTATCCTGATGTCCTGTGGTCTAACCTCACTCATATTCAGATTCATCACATAAGCCAAATAAGCCTGACAACCCGAATTCAACAACTTCTAAACTTCCAAAGCAGAAACAACATTAGACAAGAATCTAACATTCTCACCAACTACCACAACCTCAAATCATCTGTAAGCCTCAAGGAGACTCTCTTGGTCTCAAAGTCAACCCTAGCTCTATGCTCTACGAGCCAATCTATGCCCAATATCACGTCAAAGCCATAGAACGGTAACTCCATCATATCAGCCGAAAATACGTGGCCTTAAACCATCAAGGGACACCTTCTATACATTTTCCTAACTACCACTGTATCACCAAAAGAGCTAGTAACATTTACACATACTTCTAACCATTCACATGGTAACCCTAATGACCTTGCATGCTCACCCAAAATATAAGAATGTGTCGACCCCGAATCTATCAAAGAAAGCAAACTCAAAGACTGTAACAAGAAATTACCTACAATGACATCCATGTCATTCCCAGCCTCTCGCTGAGCATACACCCTAGTTGGTTCTCCCTCATCAGGCTGAACTGCTACTACATGAGCCAAGTTCCTCTGACCCTCATTCCTCGGCTGAAAGTTACCACGATCGCACCCATGGCCTCTCTGATGCTCAAAACCCCTAGCTAGAGCCGGTCTGCCCCTAGCCGGGTGTGGACAGTTACGCCTCATGTGATCTTGGGAACCACAGTTACAACATGGCCCAAAGGTATCCGTACATGTGAAACCAATATTTTAATTTTGATATAACTAAAGAACCTAAGGACTAAATTGAAAATGTGAAAACGAATTTTTAAGTCCTCAAACCTCTCTATATGTTTTAAACAATATGCCTAAGTTAAAAAACTAATTTTATCAAATATTTTCTAAGTGTTCTTAAAGCCAAAACAGTGATTTTCGAGTCACCGTTTCGAAACGGCCTTAGGCGTTTCGAAACAGTTTTGAAACTGTGAGTTCATGTTTCGAAACGGGTATCGAAACGATTACAACACTGCCAACCCGTGTTTCGAAACAAGTTTTGAAACGGCTTAAGAACATTGAGACACTGTATCGAAATGACATCAAGTGTTTCGAAACGACTTTAAAACTAATTTGAAAAATATGATCGTTGAATGTTTTTAACTGATTTTAAAGAAGTCGTTAAGGCGTATCGAAATGATCTCAAGCCATTTCGATACGGTCCTTGACAGTGGCAAAATGTTTCGAAACAAGTTTCAAAACGGCTCTTAGCGTATCGAAATAGGTCTAACCGTTTCGATACGGGCTCTTAAATGCACCCCAACGGCTCTTTCTATTTTGGTCTGTTTCGAAACAGGGTCAGGCGTTTCGAAACGGTTGGTTGCAGACTGCATTTATAGAGGGAAGATAACACCCCCAACGGCTCTATTGATGAATACAACAACCAAAACGCCTAGAATTCAATGAGAAGGTATAAAAGGGACCTCTAAAAGCTTCAGCAACAACTATTGATCCTAAAGCAAACATCCAAACATCAAATCCAAGCATTTGTGCCTAAATCCCATTATTGTCTTGTAACCCCAATTGTATTTTTCATTCTTATCATTTCAATTGGGTTAAGTGCTTGTAATTGGGCTATATTTTGTATTGAGAGATACTTGCTTAGCCAACAAATTCTTTGTTTCAATTGTGTGAGGATTGGGTCAAATTTTGGGTAGAAAATTTGACCGAAAATTGTAAGGGTTACCTTCTTAGCCTAGAAAAAGGGAAGAGCAATTAGTGGAATTGTTGCAAATCCTTAGTGAAGCTAAGGTAGTGGATGTAGAGTTCATTTGGAACTTGAACCACTCTAAAATTCCTTGTCTACCATTTTTATTTGCAAATTCCACCACTAAGAACTTTAAAAATCCAATTCACCCCCCTCTTGGTTTACTTCGATCTTTCGATCCACTCAATAATTGGTATCAGAGCCTACCTCTTTGAGGATTAACAACCACAAGAGGAGTTCCTAGGAAGAGTGTGATCATCCAAAAATCAAGAGATGACATCTACCTCCGGTTCGAGCATGTATGAGTCTCAATCCACTACAAAACCACCTTTCTTCAATGGTGACAACCTTCCGTTTTGGAAGAATCGGGTGCGCCTCTTCATCAAGTCCAATGATTACTTGGTTTGGGATGTCATTGAAGATGCCCCCTACATTCCATTGAAGCAAGATAGTGAAGGGAAGATGGTTTTGAAGAAAAAGAGAGGAAGAAGATTCAATTAAATGACAAAGCTCTTCACATGCTTTTTTGTTCTTTCGGTCCGGACATCTACTCTAAAGTCTCATCCATTGAGAGTGCCAAAGAAGTGTGAGATACTCTTGAGACCACCTATGAGGGAACCAATGATGTCAAGAAAACTAAGATTGGAATTCTCAATCTTAGTTATGATAATTTTAAGATGGAGCCCGATAGGACGGTGTCCAAGATGTTTGATCGCTTCTCAACCACAGTCAATGAGCTTAAAGGGTTTGGAGAGACTATACCGGAAGACAAACTTGTCCGAAAGCTACTCTACTCAGTTCTCGAATCTTGGGATGGGAAGAGAACCGTCATCATAGAAGCCAAAAATTTGAAGACTTTAAAGCTTGATGAGCTAGTGGGTTCTCTCCTTACTCATGAGATTATGAAGCAAGGAAGGGAAGAAGAGAAGAAGAAGGAAGATAAAAAAGTAGAAAAGCTAGAGGTGGAAAAGAAGAAGAAGATGGGAACAACTCTCAAAGCTTCAGTACTTGAGGAGAGCTCTTCTAGCGAGGAGGATGAGCTAAAAGAATTTGCTATGATAGCCAAACGATTCTCACGCTTTATGAGGTCCAACCGGGGAAGAAAAATTCAAAGAAAGATGGATTTCAAAGGTAAAACAAAGAAAAAACAAGGGATCAAATCATTTGCTTCGAGTGCAATAAACCTGGCCACATACGTTTGGAGTGCCCTCAACTCAAGAAGAAGGGCTTTGAGAAGAAGAAGAAGCTCAAAGCCAAGCTTGCTACTTGGAGTGATGAGGGGTCATCCGAGGATGACGAACAAGAAGTGGCCAACCTTTGCCTCATGGCACTTGAGGAAGATTCCTCCATGGTAACCTCTAACTCATCATCTTTAGATTTTACATATGATGAATTAAATGATGCATACGATGAGTTGCAAGAGGTCTATGATGAATTAGTTGAGAAATACAAGGAGTCGATCATTAGGAATAAGAAAATTATTTCGGAACTAAATGATAAAAATGACTCACTTTCTCAAGCTAATTTAAAATTTGAGAAAAAGATATTAGGGTTGAAAGATGAACTAAAACTCTTCCAAGATGAAAATATTGACCTTAATAATCTTCTCTCTCAATGTAATAGTGAACACTAAAAGGTGTTAGATGAGCTTAACAAGCTCAAAGAGTCTTTTAAAAATGTTAGTAGTGTGAAGCATGAAATAGGTGAATCTTCAAAAACAAACCAACCTAGGAAAAAGACTAATTACTACAAACAAGGTAGCTTTCCTAGACATAGTAGGACTAAAAGGATTAGAAGTGTATGGGTTCCTAAGGAACTTGTAAAATTTAATAACATGGTTGCTATGTCATCTTGGATTCCTAAGGGAACCAAGTTATTGGGAGCTAACACTCAAGGACCCAAAATGATTTGGGTACCAAAAACAAAAGTTTAATATCTTTGTTTGTAGGGGGAGCATTGCTACAAGGCCAAAGCACAAAGTCAAAACTCATGGTACCTTGATAGTGGATGCTCAAGGCATATGACCGAAGACAAGAGTAGATTCATGGATCTAAAGCCAAAAAGTGGAGGAGTGGTGACATTTGGTGACAACTCCAAAGGTCACATTGAGGTATTGGATCCATAGGTAATCACTCTACTATTCTTATTGAAAATGTCTTGTATATTGATGGTCTTAAACATAACTTGTTGAACATAAGTCAATTGTGTGATAAATGATTTAATGTTTTATTTGATAAAAATGGGTGCAAAATTGTTGACATTAAATCTAATAATATTATGCTCATAGGTCATCGCATAGGTAACATATACATGGTGCATCTAGATGACATACATACATCTCATACATGTTTGGTAGCACAAAATGAAAATGATGCATGGTTGTGGCATAGGAAAATAGGACATGCTAGCATTAGTGTTTTAGAAAAACTAGTTTCCCTTGATCTAGTTAGAGGTTTACCCAAGATTAAGTTCTCAAACGATAAAATTTGTGATGCATGCTCTAAGGGTAAACAACATAAGTCTTCCTTTAAATTCATTAATGATGTTTCTACAAGTAGATGTTTACAACTTATCCATATGGATTTATTTGGGTCAATTAGGACTATGAGCTTGGATGGTAAATCTTATGCATTTGTTCTTGTTGATGATTTTTCTAGATTTACTTGGGTTCTATTTTTAAGTACTAAAGATGAGGTTTTAGAAAAATTCATCACATTTTCAAAACTAACCCAAAATGATCTTGAACTTATAATTTCACATATTAGAAGTGGTCATGGAACCGAGTTTCAAAATTTAGGGTTTGAAGAGTTTTTGAATGAAAATGGTATTAGCCACAATTTCCGGCTCCTCGAACTTCTCAACAAAATGAGGTAGTTGATAGAAAAAATAGAACTTTACAAGAAATAGCTAGAACCATGCTTTGTGAAAATAATTTACCTAAATATTTTTGGGCGGAAGCCACAAACACCGCTTGTTGTATTGTTAATTGAGTAATGATTAGGCCAATTTTAAAAAAAACACCTTATGAGATTTTAAAATCTAAAAAGCCTAACATTAGCTATTTTCATCCTTTTGGTTGCAAGTGTTTTGTTTTAAATAATGGAAAAAGACAACTTAGGTAAATTTGATGCAAAAAGTGATGAAGCTATTTTCATAGGATATTCTTTAACCTTTAAAGCCTATCGTGTATTTAACAAAAGAACTTTAGTAGTAGAAGAATATATACATGTTGTATTCGATGATAACCTCCTTCCAAGGAAGGATTCTTGTGATGATGATGATGTAGGAATAATAAATGCCTTTGATGGAGGACAAACTTCAAAGGAGGATGAGATTCCAACAAAAGAAGAGGACACACAAGATCCACCTCTTGAAGCATTGAAGGACTTGGCTCTTGAGGAAAAGGAAGTGAGCTACCCAAGGGAGTTCAACTACATCAAAGATGGTGAAATCTTGGGTGATCCATCCAAGGGGGTAACCATTCGATCTTCTCTTAGACTAATGAATCATGTTGCATTTATCTCAAGCATAGAGCCTAAGAATATAAAAGAAGCATTGAAAGATGATTTTTGGATTATGGCCATGCAAGAAGAGTTAAATCAATTTGAGAGAAGTAATGTTTGGACATTAGTTGATAAGCCTAGTAATCAATCTACCATAGGAACTAAATGGGTCTTTAGGAACAAGCTAGATGAGAGTGGTAACATTGTGAGAAATAAAGCTAGACTAGTAGCACAAGGCTACACTCAAGAAGAGGGAATAGATTTTGATGAAACCTATGCATCCGTAGCTAGAATGGAAGCCATTAGGATGTTGCTTGCATATGCATGTTATCATGATTTCAAGCTTTTTCAAATGGATGTTAAAAGCGCATATTTAAATGGCTTTATAAATGAGGAAGTGTATGTGGAACAACCACCAGGTTTTGAAGACTCAAAATTTCCAAATCATGTTTTCAAACTCACTAAAGCTCTTTATGGTTTAAAACAAGCTCCTAGAGCTTGGTATGAAAGGCTTTCAAACGTTTTAATTGAAAAATGTTTTGAAAAAGGCAAGGTGGACACTACACTTTTTATAAAAAGGTATAAAAAATAATCTTAGTAGTACAAATTTATGTTGATGATATTATTTTTGGTTCTACTAACGAATGTCATTGCAAAGAGTTTGCTAAGCTAATGCAAGGTGAATTCGAGATGAGCATGATGAGGGAGCTCTCATTCTTTTTGGGACTCCAAATCAAGCAAAAGAAGGATGTCACCTTCATCAATCAAGCAAAGTAGATAAAGGATATGCTCAAGAGTTTGGCTTGGAGAATGCAAAGCCTCAAGCCACACCTATGAGCTCATCTACAAAGCTTGACAAAGATGAAGGAGGTAAGTGTGTTGACTCTAAACTTTACCGTTCTATGATTGGATCATTGCTTTACCTTACCGCAAGTAGACCAGATATCTTGTTTAGTGTTTGCTTGTGTGCTAGGTTTCAAGCTAGTCCTAGAGAGTCTCACCTTATAGCCGTTAAGAGAATCTTTAGGTACCTTAGAGATACTCATTGTTTAGGTATTTGGTACCCTAGAGACTCCACCTTCAACCTTCATGCTTATTCGGATATAGATTATAGGGGATGTAAAATCGATAGGAAGAGTACTTCGGGAACTTGTCAATTCCTATGTAGTATGCTCATATCTTAGTTCTCTAAGAAACAAAATAGTGTAGTCTTATCTACCACCGAAGCCGAGTACATATCCTTAGGGAGTTGTTGTGCTCAAGTCCTTTGGATGAAGCAACAACTCTTAGATTATGGTATTAAAGTTGAAACCATACCCCTTAAATGTGATAACACCAGTGCTATATGTTTGACAAAAAATCCCATCCAACACTCTAGAACAAACACATAGAAATAAGACATCATTTCATTAGGGATCATGTCCTTAAAGAAGATGTGGTTATAGAGTATGTTGACACCTTAAATCAATTAGCAGACATATTTACAAAACCTTTAGACAAAGAGCGTTTTTTGGTCCCTTAGGAGAGAGTTAGGTCTAACTAGCCTATCTTGACCTTTTAGGACCTTTTTTGCGCTTAAAATTGCTTGATCTTGTGAAATGTCATGTTTATGTGTTTTTACTCCTAATTTCATCCATGCCTATAGCTAGGGGGAGTATGTTTATGTTTGCATGTGTTTTTCCTACTCATTCATGTCATTCATGCAAGATAGGCCTTAGAATTTTTCATTTTTCTGCACTTTTAGAGCCTCATATGCACTTCTAGGCCCAGGTGTATCGAAACGAGTCAACCTGTTTCGATACGGATGCTTTAAATTTCTATCTGAGAGAAGGGCATTTCAAAACGCCTTCCAAGGGTTTCGAAACGTTTTTGCTACTGCCAAGGGGTGTATCGAAACAAGTTTCGATACGAGTCAACGGGGATTGGATACGGTCAAACTCGTATCGAAACGGTCAGCTGGTGTTGAAAAATCAATCAAACTTTCGTGCCTGCATTTCGGAACGGTCGACACCGTTCCGAAACGGGTTCACGGACTGCTTTAAAGGGGCTTTAATGTTAAAGTTTAACCTAAATTAAAACACTCGCAAAAACCCTAAAAACCCTAAAACAATTTTCTCCTATAAAAACCCTCTAAACCTCATTGTTTTTCACCAAATCTTGATGGCCTTTTCTCTTAAACACAAGTCTAAGCAAGATTCAACAATCTTGTGCAAGGATTTTCATCAATTCATCCAAAATCCCAATTTAAGGTATATTTTCATCTTTTTCTTTTTCCTTCTATTTATATTCGAATCTTAGGTTATAAAATTTTAATTTTGTATAGTTTATGTGTTTTGATACTTGGGTTTTTCAAATCTTGTAAAAAATTTCAAAATCTTCAATTTTTTGATTCGAATATATAAGTTTTCATTCGTATTTTCTTTACTATTTTTTTAAATTTTTTTTGTTTTGTATCTTTGTTTTTAAAATTTGTTTTTAAACCTAAATGAGATTAATCATTGGATTGAATTAAGAAATCTCATGCATACACTTAAACTTGTTTTTAAATTGCTTGCTTTATGTTTTTAGGATGTCTACAGAGAACGTTAGCAAAAAGTGTAAGACCGGTCAAACAAGCGAATCGAGTATTCGTCCTAATCTCACCCAGTTGTTTCACAAAACTCTTCAGACTCAAGAGATGAGGGACCGTTTCAATTATGTCAAGGAGTTTGAAATTCGTCGTGAGCGTGTTGTTGACCTCGCGTTTCTTGACTCCGAGCGCTTTCTCTTTCGTTACCTCGACCGTTTAAGAGAATGGGATTTCCTTGTCTTGTTGAGTATCTCGGATATTTGCTACAAGCACATGGTACTTCTCTTTTACTCAAATGCTCAATTTATTAATAGTGAAGATAATTCCGAAGTGGTTGGCCTTGAGTCTTCTATCTTGGGCAAGAGGATTGTCATTGACATCCCTTTCTTGGAGTCTACCTTTGCTCTTAAGAACGAAGGAATAGAGAATGAGAGTCACTTTGGTTCTCACACTGGTTCGGTGCTTACCTTGGATGCTCACAATCGGTTCCTCCATTTGATAGTCTCATGGTTTCTTCGCCCCTCCGGAGGTAAATTTTCTCACATTCGACTAGTAGACTATTTTTGGCTTGAATGTTTCTGTCGTGGTGAGCGCCCTAATCTTGTTAAGATCATGTTTGCCGAGATAGTCAATAATGTTAAGCTTCGTGACATCGATGCACTAAAATCTTTCACTTATGGTGTTGAGTGTGTAAAAGTTCTATTATTTACACCCTATTTAACCCATATTTCTGCTGTATTCAAGCATTATTTATTGCATTTAGGTCAGTTTACAGCAAAACATCACAAATATATTAAAAGGCACAGTTTCTACTAAAAATAGCTGTTTTTGCAGGTTGCTGCTGTAGCAGACGGAATGGGAAGACGCTGGGCAGTGAAGCAGAAGAGCTGGAACTGGACAAACAGTCAAAGAGGACGATGCTGTCAAGGTTGTCGCCGAGACAGCAGAGGACGACAACAGTTTTGAGGAGAAGAAGCAAAGTGGTCCTCGACAGATAGAGAAAATTCAACCCGTCTGTCGTGTGAAATCCCCATATTTTTCCAAGCCCAGTTCAAAAGGAATGTCAAGCCCAAAGTTCAAGGAGAGAAAATCCCAAGCAAGAAAGATGACGGCTGGAAAGTAGATTCCTTGAAGATTTAGTCTTTATTAGAAATATACTTTCATTTAAAGTTGTATTCTTTCTATTTTAGATAACTTGGACCCAAAGCCTATATAAGGGCATATATTTTGACCTAGGAGATATAACCGATTACCTAGCTTCCTTCCCAAAACTCTAGTCGTTTTGCTTCCCACAACATGTTCTAAATTCCTCTTAGGGCCACGGGTTGTTTTGTAAAGTAGTTGCAAGGGTTGTCTTTGTTTTAGGAATTTTCAGTTCAATAAAATAAACTTCAAGTTCTCTTATTTTGGTTATTAATATCTTGCAAGAGCATCGGGAGAGCATTGTGAGGTTATCTATTTACTTAGCATTGGGAGAGTTAAGTATACGAAAGGAATAAGAGCAAGTTCTCTAGTTTATAGTTGAACTATCTCGGGCCTAGGGATAGGACGAGGTTAAGTGGCTAAAGAAGAATTCATACACATCGGTGTTCATCCTTCGATTCACGTCGGGAGGTATCATCAAAGACGTGATCATCGACAGACTTGGACCTAGGGATAGGCCAAGGCACATCTGAGATTCTTGCCAAACTTGAAGTACTGAGTTGAGTATTCGCTGCCGCGATAAGCAACGGACTACTGCCGCGACAGGTGCTGCCGCGACAGGGACGACGACAGAACTAGAGTTTCGAGACTTAGCAATACCTGCACTACTGAGCAATTCAATACCAGCCCATTCTCTCTATCTTGATTTTCCTACTCTTTTATTTACGTTTACTTTATTATTTTCGTGACAACTTCTCAATTATTTCCTTTACTTTCGTGAAGTGAATTAAGGTGAAGTTATTAGCCCAATCCCTGTGGAGACGATATTCGATACTTCGTATCACTTTACTACTTGCGTCGTGTATACTTGCACTACCATTACGATAGACTATTTTACACGCAACATATGGGACGGTTTTAAGTCACATCTTTAGCAAGCTTAATCTTGATTGCACCTATGACTCTCCAGAACCCTACAAGTCAAAAATTGGTGAGTCTTCTCTTCGAAGGTCCGGATTTCGCTATGTAAACAATGGGCAATGGGAACGTGTTGATAGGGAAGCACCTCCTCCTCAAGTTGAACCTCAACCACAAGCTCCAGCTCCAAACAATGAAGGTCTCATGACTTTCCTCACCGAACGGATCAACTCCATGGACACTAACATGGCTTCGGGCTTTGGTGCTATCAATACACGCTTGCAATCTGTAGAGGAACGACTTACATCCCTTGAGAATCAACACTCGGCTATGAACATGTCCTTCTCCACCTTCTATGGCCAATGGATGAATTTTCGTCGTTCTCAAGCCAAGAGCGATGTTGAGTCCATGGATGATGATGGTGACGACGACGAGGCTTAGGAATCTCATGACATATCATATTAGCTTTGCATATTAGGACTAAGTTTGCATCTTTATTTGTTATGTTTTATGAACCTATGCTTTGATTTTATTTGGGATTATGCTTTGAACTTATTGTTGAAGATTTATGTTTTGGATATTTTATTTTTATGAATTAATATAATGTTGCTTATTGCTTATTGCTTATTGATTATTGCTTTTAACCCTATCTCTTCTCTTTGAGCCTTGTTTATTATTTTTGATCTAACAAAAAGGGGGAGAAGAAATCTAAGAGCCAAAATTTGTTTTAAATGTTTTAAGTGTTTTTAAGTTTTAAACCTTGAATTTAAATCCTTAAATCTTTTTAAAACTTAAAAAACCTATCTTAAAGTGAGGGGGAGTTAGAATGTGTTCAAAATTCTCAAAACTCTTAAAAATTCTAACTTTGATTTTGTTATATCAAAAAGGGGGAGATTGTGAAACCGATATTTTAATTTTGATATAACTAAAGAACCTAATGACTAAATTGAAAATGTGAAAACGAATTTTTAAGTCCTCAAACCTCTCTATATGTTTTAAACAGTATGCCTAAGTTAAAAACTAATTTTATCAAATATTTTCTAAGTGTTCTTAAGGCCAAAATAGTGATTTTCGAGTCACCGTTTCAAAACGGCCTTAGGCGTTCGAAACAGTTTTGAAACTGTGAGTTCATGTTTCGAAACGGGTATCGAAACGATTTCAACACTGCCAACCCGTGTTTCAAATCAAGTTTCGAAACAGCTTAAGAACATTAAGACACCGTATCGAAACGACATCAAGTGTTTCGAAACGGCTTTAAATCTAATTTGAAAAATATTACCGTTGAATGTTTTTAACTAATTTTAAAGAAGTCGTTAAGGCGTATCGAAATGATCTCAAGCCGTTTCGATACGGTCCTTGACAGTGGCAAGATGTTTCAAAACAAGTTTCGAAACGACTCTTAGCGTATCGAAACATGTCTAACCATTTCGATTCGGGCTCTTAAATGCACCCCAACGGCTCTTTCTATTTTGGTATGTTTCGAAACAGGGTCGGGCGTTTCGAAACGGTTGGTTGCAGACTACATTTATGGAGGGAAGATAACACCCCAATGGCTCTATTGATGAATGCAATAACCACAACGACTAGAATTCAATGAGAAGGTATAAAAGGGACCTCTAAAAGCTTCAACAACAACTATTGATCATAAAGCAAACATCCAAACATCAAATCCAAGCATTTGTGCCTAAATCCCATTATTGTCTTGTAACCCCAATTGTATTTTTCATTCTTATCATTTCAATTGGGTTGAGTGATTGTAATTGGGCTATATTTTGTATTGAGAGATACTTGCTTAGCCAACAAATTCTTTGTTTCAATTGTGTGAGGATTGGGTCAAATTTTGGGTAGAAAATTTGACCGAAAATTGTAAGGGTTACCTTCTTAGCCTAGAAAAAGGGAAGAGCAATTAGTGGAATTGATGCAAATCCTTAGTGAAGCTAAGGTAGTGGATGTAGAGTTCATTTGGAACTTGAACCACTCTAAAATTCCTTGTCTACCATTTTTATTTGCAAATTCCACCACCAAGAACTTTAAAAATCTAATTCACCCCTCCTGGTTTACTTCGATCTTTCGATCCACTCAACAGTACACTCGCCCTGGTGGCGTCTCCCGCATCTAGTGCACTCCGGAGTGTGTACCACAACTCCTTGACCCTGATGGCCCCATCCATAGTTACCACCTCTATGTCTCGAATCAGGCTGATACCTCCTATCACTATGCCTCTTGGCATGATCTCTGTCCCAATTCGCGTGTGTCTTCCCGGAATCGGACCCACTAGCGCGAGCACTGGAGCCTAAGTTCTGCTCAATATCCTTGGCCCTAGAGACCAAAACATCAAACTCGGTGTAGTCAGAGGCAAGCATATAGGTCTTCACATCTCTTGTCAACCCGTACCAGAAGCGCTCACATCGTTCCCTCTCACTAGGAACCAACTCAGGTGCATACTAGCTTAATCTCACAAACTGAACCTCGTACTCGGACACAGGTCTGTTACCCTGAACCAAAGCTATAAACTCCCTCTTCTTCTCATCCAAATACCGAACTCCGAGGTACTTCCTTTTAAAGGCATTTCTGAAGAACTCCCATGTAATTTCCACCTCGGCCATACCCAAAGTAACAGTGGTCCACCAAGTGTATGCGTCCCCCTAAAGCAAGGAGACAATGCAACCCAACTTATGGGCGTCCGAGCATTCCATCTAACCCAAGATGTGTGTAGTACTCTCAAGCCACGCCTCTGAACCCTCGGGAGTCAACCCACGGAACTCAACTCCACCCAAACTACAGAGCCTCTCTAGGGGTAATCCTGTCCCCGCACCCTGAGGTGCTGCTGTAGCTTGTACACCGGCCAAAGCTGTCTGAAAAGCACCGGCTATGGTCTGAATCAAATGGGTCATGTCCGCGCCCGCTTGACCCTGACCCGCCTAAGCTCCAACACCTCTAACATTTGCACCGGCCTGAGGCCCATTACCATCACCTCCGACTTGCGCACTAGCTTGTGGCACGTTACCTTCGCTACCTACTCCATTACCACCGGAAGCAGAAGGAACATGAGGCTCACCCTCGGGTGCCTGGTCGCCCCTCGGTCTCACCTTATCAAGATAGAATCTAAAACAGCAAACACACAACACACGAGAAAAAACGTTAGGTTAGCAAAAGGGCAAGGACTTAGGTTCTCAAGCTCGTTAAACCAAAATCGATTTTTTGACAACAACACCTAACAATGGGGACATTGAACTAACCCTTAACCAACAACAAGGCCACTAAAACATGCTTTCATACACCGTACTAGCAAGCAAACTTCAAACAATATATGGTAAAACACTTATCGATACAAGCAACAACATAACACGTCAAACTTACCTCACTTACTTACTCGATGTCTCAAAAACCTCAGGCTCTGATACCACCAAATGTAACCCCCTCGTCCCGGTCTGGACGACTGACCGGTCCGAGTAGGTCACACAGGGAAAACCGAAGTGAAACCCGTCAAGGCTCCCATTCGGTTAGCAACCCTAGAAAATTTCTTTAAAACATTATCTTATCTAAAGGCATTCATACATCCTATGTGAGAAACGACAGCGGAAAGACAACGAAGCAATATGCAATCAAAACAAGTAATTCAACAGCCCATTTTAGCCTTTACAATAGGCCATATCGATACGTTAAGGGACCGTATCAACACGCCTTGACTTGGTCAACTACCTAGAGTCAACCTAGGGAGATCGTATCGGTACACTGGTTGACCGTACCGATACACCCTAGACCCGTATCGATACGCCAAAATCTCGTCAATTTCTCAGATTTCCAGAGAGCTTTTGGCGTATCGATACACCCCCGTAACTCTGGCGATCTGCATGTTGGAAAAAGGAGAGCGTAAGCTTGGAAGCTTAGTGAGCGAAGCTCTAAAAACTCATCAATCATGTAGTTTTCAAAACACATTTCTTAAATGATAAGTAAATCATTTGAATGCACGAAAGTAACACAACAACACAACTACATGGTTTGCACATGCACAACCAAAACACACGGTGGGACCACACATCACCGTTCGACTAGTAGTTTTCCGATGGGACCACTCATCACCTTACTCTACTACTAGTCACTACCGGTGGGACCACACATCACCGTAGTTATGACAACCATCATGTGAGGCTCGACACCAACAACGACTACACAACAACATCAACGAAAGTAAAGAAAATCCACAATTCACACAATATCTCAACAATCGTTCATACACAAATACTTAACAATCAAGGTAAATTTTAGCAAACTTACACTTGGGTTTAGGTTAGCCCTCAAGGCTCCACCCAAACCCCCAAGAACCCTTTCCGAAATCAAATCAAGTTCAAAACATTTTCACTCACCGATGCAACCTAAACGGAAGCCGAACACCGATCTCAAGTCTCCAAATTCTCCCGGATTAGTGCCCGAAGCCTCTCCAACGGTTTCCCTTGATTCTAACCAATCAAAAACAATACATTGCTCAACCAATACATCACAAAACACTTCCACAACCCCAAACTATAACTACAAGTCAAATTCTCACAATTTCAACCCAAAGCTAATACCCAAAATTCCTATTGTCGTACTCCCCAACAACCCAGCAGAAAACCTTTGATTCCAACACCCAAAACACCTTTAAACATCTTCAAACCAACCTTCTAGTATCACTATAACCCCAGCCTAACTCTCTTTCACAAAATCACACCAAAAACACAAGTTTTGACTCTTTAAAACACCCATAAAAACCCATTTCAGGATTTTTAATAAAAAGCCACCAATTTAAGATATAATGTACCTTAGGGCTACGTTAACTCATAACTTAACTCTACATGTCAAAGCAAAACGAAAATCCATTAAAGTTCCACCATTTTCTTTGAAAACTATGAAAACTCAAATTTCTCTACAATGATGTTTTCTAAAATCTAAAACCATAAATGTGTTAGGAATAGAGAGGGCAAGTCAAAAGTGGTCTTACCTTGATGGAAACACTTGAAATGAGGGTGATATTTGATGGAATAGTGTTTAGGGGATAAGGGAGGTTTTGACGTGAAAAAAAATCAAAGGAAGAAGAAGATGAAAACCTTTTCAAAAATTCCTCTTTCTCATCTTATTTCCCTTTATTTTAAAATTACCAAAGTGCCATTAATGAGTTCAAACACTTTTAATTTAAACCAAAGATTAATTAAATTTTAAAACGAACCCACGACTCGAACCTGATTTACCCAAGTAACATTCGACCCCTAAACTCGGGGCGTTACATTTTTCTTCACTTTTGGATGTTCGTCGATGGAGCAATCGACGGTTCATTCGCCAGTTTTCGACGACGGAATCATGGGGTTTTCGGTCGTGGGGGCGACGAAGGCAAGGGTGGCCGATGGTGGTTGAATCGGTGGTGGGAGGGGAGGAATTTAGGGATTTAGGGTTTGGATTTGGGGGTTTTAGAGAAATTAAAATTTTTGGGTTTTTTTATAAAATTAAAGATTTTTTAAATTTTAGAAAAATAAAAATTAAAGAAAATATCAGAATATGCCACGTGTCATGTTTTTATTGGATAACAGAAATTTTTTAACATCCGTCACAGAAAAATTTAATATGAATTACGAAATAAAATATTAGACACCAAACTAGTTTAAAACAACGTTAGACATCAAACTGAAACCAAGAATATAAGTTAAACATCTTTCTGACTATTAAGACTTTTAAAAACATTTCAAAATGAGTCGTAGAGAATTTTTTTTTAATATCAGCTAATATATTGCGCCTAAGATCCATCATTAATTGAGAAGATTGATGGGAAATTGAAGCCTGGAGAAATGTTCTCCTGCATCAGCCTGTTCAAATCTAATCACCGCCCATTGCTATTTCATCGAAATGGAAAACGACGTGCAATCAACTTAAACCTCTCAAGTCTTGAGCAAGCACATGACCCCATTAGTTTTCCAATTTGCAACAATATATAGTAGGGACTAATGAGAACAACTAGGGTACAATAATTTGTAATTCTTGATAACTTCATATGTACCGATCGGTCTAGAATCATATAAGACTTATTAATATCACGCTTCAAAGAGATATAATTAAAATGTTAATCTACATGAAAAAGAAATAAGAATCTTATAATTATGATCTTTGCTATTTTTGCTTTTTGCCAAAAAAAAAACTCGTATACAACTCATCATTCAATATTTCTATTAATTAAATGGACAATGTCTTGGTTTAACGATAAGGAAGATCCTAATAACTTTGAATTCCAAATTCAAATTGACTAGTTATGAACAAATAAGGTAATATTGTCCTTAAAAAACAGTATTCCCATAAGGTATTGGGCAAGTCTAAACTGAATATAAATCATTTGTCTTTTTTTTGGTGCCTTTCTCACACTAAAAATAAATTTAAGGTTTAGAATTAAGGTTTATGGTTAAGATTAAAGATATTTCGAGTTTAATGTTTTTAAAATTTATGATTTTGAGTTTAAAGTTTAAGATTTAAGATTGAGGTTTAGAATTCAATTTATTAATATTGGGACATAAAAATAAATACTCATCAATGGTCTAGCTTTACACGATTAATTTATATAAAATCAAAATAATATAAGATCAACATTTGCTTACAACACCGACTTCAAAAACATTTCAATTTCCAGGTTTTGTATGCATTTTTTTAATTATAAATTAATCAGTGGGCAGTTTTCTGTTAATCTGGCAGAGTTGATTACAGTTTCCCTGTCAGATGAATCTGCATGTGCCATGTTATTATCTCTCGAGTTCTTTGGATTCCCTATTAAAATAATCAAGCATTCACAATCATACCTGGAATCATAGGCAAGAACTGTATCATTTTTGTGGGAATGAGTTGTGTATAATGATAACAGCTTGTGGTTATTAGATAAATAATGAAAATATAATCCAATCATTCATTCTTATAAAAAGTGAGTAAAATGGTATCAACTAAACACTTGATAATGATTTAATAAATATTTGGGTAAAATGCGCTGCAAGTCACTGAACTTTTAAAGTGTTTTCACTTTGATTACAATCATTAAACTTTTAATTCTCTTTATTGTAGTCATTGCCGTTAGCCCATGTTATAAAATACCGACGTGGTACGTTAAAGTCTTCCTCCTAAAAGAATTCTAATTTTTCAAATTTATAGTCACAGCTAAGGCCAAAATTCCGATGAATGGAGTAGTTGCCGGTCAATCCTAACGGTGAGAAAGATTCGTTTTCCTAGAAGATTAATATCGTTTGGGTTCAAGTTGATTTGATGGTTAGCAGTGTTGAATAAAAACAAAAAAATTCAATCGAAACTAAAACTTAAAACTTTTCGATATGTCATTGTTAACTGTCACATCGGCTTGAAATCAAACTATATTAATCTTCTAGCCAAACGAATCATTCCCACCGTTGATATTGATCGATGATAGATCCGTTCATCGAAATTTTAACTTTTGGGAAAAAGACTCCCACCAACTTTTCTTAGCAATAATAACCATAATGAAATCGAATTAAAAGTTTAGCGACTAAAATGAAAGTTTTCCAATATCAGTAACCAAAGTAAAAACGTCTTAAAATTTTAGTGACTACCGGTGTAGTTTACCTTAAATATTTTATCATTTCATCTGTGATTCAATTGGTTGTTTTATGATAAAATATGGAGAGCGAAAAGAAAACTGAAATTTGAAAGGAACACACCCCATGTTGGGGGTATAAAACAACTAAACAAGTGGGCTATAGTTTCACATGGGATCTAAACAATAAACATTGAACCTCTCCTTCACTCTTTGCATGAGAAACTAAAATCCCTTCCCAAGGAAGAAGACAGATCCTGTCGGAATAACCAGTCCAGATATTTTGCAGCCCCTTCTCCGGCGTGCAATGAGGGCCGAGGCTGCTTGCAGTTCCATTGCAAAACATGGGTATATATAGCTATATACACATAGTCACATAGACAAGACACTCTTGATTGTCATTGTTTTTATTACAATAATTTACATGTGTTGATAAGGCCAATTTATCACGGGCTGTTCTAACATGGCTATGTAAACAAAAAGCAAGACATCTGACAAGTCTCCTAATCCAAGGCTTTTCCTTTTCCATTATCAACCTTCCACGGAAATATAGAAAGGAAAAGCAATCTTTACACTTGGAATTTACTTCTTGGCCTTGTCGTAAAGTCACACTCAAACCCATGCCCATTTTTCGGACATAATATTTTTGTTCAACCTCGAATCAAGTTTTAAACTTGAACAACGATATAACTAGTTTGGCAAGAGTAGTTGATCGAATGGGAGAACCGGCCAGCAGTAAAATGGAACGACGGCGTACAAATTGGGGAAGAGAAAAGCAATTATTGGTGGAATTAATTAGGAAACAGATTGTGTGGACACAAAGTATTAGAACGTAAATCTGGTGGTTGAGGCCAATGTCTCCAGCTTGCATCTCCGCGTTGTGTCGAGTGGTCCACTATGGGTTTTCAACTCCACTGATTTTAGTTTCACCCAGCAATACTTGTTTGCTTTGAATACCCGCACTCAGTTCCCCTCTTCATCCCAATCCCTGCCTGCCATTTTGCAATGTCACCCACGAATTTAAATTGCAGTCACGGTCACATTTTCGATCGCGGTGTTTTATTACAGTTGCGGACAATAACGAACATATTGTAATCATTGTAGACCGCTATTTTCTACAATAATAATTTCGGACGATGCTACTACTGCTATATAACGGCGGCTATTATAATAGCGGACCGCTATTTTAATCCCCGATGTCCCAACAATGTTGCAATGTAATTTTCACTTTGGGTTTGTTCAATGGAAACGTGATTAACAACGTTTGTTGGTTTTACCATGTTCTCCGACCTAACTATGATTAACAATGGCGAAATTTTGTGAAAAAGTTTGAGGAGTTAACTTAATTTTTTTAAATGATTAAATGAAACTTTTAAAATTTTTGAAGGGTTTAATCTATATTTTTTCCAATAATTGTGGTGTCTAATTAAAATTTTTAAAAATTTAAGAGATTTAATGAAAACTTTTAAAAATTATGGGAGTGACTTAATTAAAAAATTCCAAAATTTTTTAAGCTTAATGTGGATTTCTAAACATTTGTGAGGGTCAATTATATATATATATTTTAAAATTTTTGAAGGGACTAAATTATAAATTTTTAAAATTTTGGGGGCATAGCGCTCAGAGGTCCCTATGAGATTCTGTCCCTGATAATTAAAATTGCGACCTTGTTGTAAAAGATTACAACGGCTCAAGAATTCAATTAATATTTGTAACGATTGATTCTGATGTATTTCGATTATAACTTTAAAGAATAATAGTAATTATTTTTTTTATTTTCATTTTTGCCAACATTATCAGATTTTTGGATTCATGATACACATTGCAACGCTAGGAATAGATATGAGAGTCAATATAGTTGTTGCAGAGATAGATGAAAATTTTCAATCAAGTATAATAATGATGTAGAAAATCAAGAGATAATAATATTATACAAAGTCAAAGATATGATTATACTCCATTGTTGCAACTTGTGGTTTGCTTTTTAACCCTTTTTAATAGATTTTTTTGGGTATTCGATCTATGGTCAATTAGTATAGATCATGTATTATATAGATTCATTATGGTGACGATCATGCCAATTTAACTTGTTTCATTCAAAATTTTAAGATTTAAATTTCCGAATTTACTTAAGTGATCGATTGCTTTATAGTGCTAGACTTAGGGGTGAGCATTATTTGGTTTTAACCGAATGAACCGATCGAACTGATTTTTTTCCGGTTAATCGGTTAGTTAATTTTAAATATGATCGGTTAACAATTAAGATTTTTTTTTCAAACTTCAGTTATCAGTTAATTCAATTCGAAACCAGCTAATTAACCAAAATTATTCTATATTAAATATTCTATATTACATATATACATTTTATCACTGAACTTTTAAAAATTATAAAATGATCATTAAATTTTTGATATCTTATAAAAAAAAGTCATTAAACTTTTCAAAAAGTATCGATAATTTATAAGTTTAATGATTGTTTTGTAACTTTTGAAAGTTCAATAAGTAAAAAATCATTTTAGCATAGTTTAGTGACCATTTGTATACTTTATAAATAAAATTATAAAAAATTTATGTTAATTCGAAAACTGGCGGATTAACTGAAATTTATTCAATTCGGTTAATAAGTTTTAAAAAAATCAGTTTAATTAACGGTTAAAGAGAAAAAATTTGATTTTAACTAATTCAGTTCGACTATAGGCCAAATTAAACGAATGTATATCCCTAATCTATATCAATGCACTAACAATAATTTTTTAAAAATTGACATGAAGAGTAAATTAAGTTACAATATATACTTGCCAGTAATAATTAACAATTTCACTTTATCAAGCATGACAATCAACCATGATTTATGTTGGCCACGCATTTTCCACAGTTACCGCACCAGTTGAAGGTTTCACTTGATCACTTCTTTCATTCCTTTCACACCCTTCTTTTAACTCAAACTCAATTGCATTTGCATGGATGTATTTTGATTATGTATTTAGTACTTTATATATATATATATATATATATATATATATATATATATATATATATATATATTACAGTAAATTAAGGTTGTTTTAGGTAGGGGTGTTCATGGTAGTTAACCATACCATTTAGCATAAATGGTTGGTTAACCATTATAGCAGTTATTAAACAGTTACCTAACCATTAAGAAATGGTTAATCATTAAGTTTTAAACGGTTAACCGTTATAGCAGTTAACCGCTACTTAACGGTTAACCAAACAATTAACCATTAACTGCTTCTTAAAGTTTTACAAATGTTTACTAATTCTTTTGAGAATAATGAAATTATCTATCCAATAAATATTATATTAAAATTTTCATAAAAATATTTAAATAAAGAATTTCTATTCACAAAGTTCATTTTATGTCTAAATAATTTCGTAACGGTTAACCATTAATCATCATTTTTAGCGGTTGGCTAACCGGAATTGTTTAAGCTTTAACGGTAGATTAATTGATCGATAAAATTTAACAATTATACCGATTAACGGTTACGATTACAGTTAACGGTTAGAGTTTATTTTGTACACCCCTAATTCTAAGTCTCTTTTGCAATACTTTTCTAAACTCTTCTGGAATATATTAAATAATTGGCTTAATATACATTTGGTACTTGAACTATACCCTTTCTTCCAAGTTTGTACCTAAAAAATTTTTGCTCCTAAGATGATACCTGAACTAAACACTTTCTCCCAAGTTGACACCTAAAGATTTTTTGCTGACATTTTGGTACCTAGACTTTAATTTCATCCACTATTTTGATACTTTTATTAACATATTTAGTCCCAAAATTTATACATTCTATTAATTTGGTCCTAATTCGAAATAATTCAATAAATTTAACCATTTATATTTAAAAACACCATCAATTTAGTCATTTTTTGCGATACTGCCAAATTAAACAAGCCTAACGGATCAAAACAACAATGAGATATACGCATTCTGCCATAAAATAACATCAAGTTACTGCCAAAATTTCTATACCAAGAAAGTGATATAAAATTTATAGGAGAAAAACAAACCATTTAAGAGAAGAACAAATAGTAAATTGATAAGATTTTTAAATATAAATGGTTATATTTATTGAATTATTTTAAATTAATACCAAATTGATAGAATATATAAGTTTTGGTATTAACTTGGGAGAAGGTGCCTAGTTCAAGTACCAACTTGAGAGTAAAAATTACTTAAGTACCAACTTGAGAGAAGATGCTTAATTCAGGTACCAACTTGGGAGCAAAATTTCTTTAAGTACCAACTTGGGAGAAAATGTATAGTTCAGATATCAAATGTATATTTAAGCCTAAATAATTCAATTAAATATTTTTTTAAAAAATCAATTAAATCTTTAAAATGTAAAAAAGAGTCACTTAATTAATGGATATCCTAACAAGCCATTTGACCTTAGAAATTAACACTATATTATGAATTAGTTGTTATCTTAAAAGAATATTATTTTAGGGCGAAATCATCATGCGGCAAAGTCCTTCTTAAGAATAGAAATCATGTATTTTTTTGTATTATTTTCTATGCCACATATTAAAAGATAGGTTTAAAATTTAGGGATAAAGTTTGATATTAGAATTTAGAAAAGTTAGGCTAGAGTGTATTTTTTTTAAAATTTAAAATTTAAAATTTAAGATTATAGTTTAAAATTTAATTTTTTAATTTTAGAAGATAAAAATATACATTAAAAAGCAGCAGAGGTTTTTTGTACCCTTACTGACCCACCAATATTGGAAAAAAATTCCATAGTGATTGAGGAGGAAAAAAAGGAAACTATATATAAAATAGGTGAGAGAAGATTATATTCGTCTAGGGTTAGCATATGACACCGGTCTTTAAAGGTGAATATTCTATCGAGTCGAGTAAAAAATTTCAAGTTAATCGAGTTTAAGGTCATACTTTATAACTCAAATGTTATTTCAATTTTTTTAAATCGAGTCAAGTTTTTTGATTTTCTGTTCAAGTTTAATTGTAAATATTTATAATATTACAGTACTAATTGGTTTAATTTAAATAACCTTCTATAACCATATATGACATACATATATATTTTTCATATGCAATATACATATATCTGACAAAGTTGAGAGACTCGACTCGAACATGAAAACGGATCCACTAATTACTAAAAAAATTCAAGTTATTTGAAGTCACACTTTACAACTCAAACTTTATTTGAAATTATATCAATCTGAGTTTATAAGATTATGATTCGAGTCAAGTCGAGATGAGTTTTTTCACATCAAATCAATTAAAAAATTTTAATTTTTTTCTTCGAGTCGAGTTGTAGTCACTCCTAACAATCTTGGAAAGGGTTAAAATTCCCCTTTCAGTTAATAAAAGGTAGGGAAAACTACACGGGTGGTAACCCAAGTATCACCATTTTCCTGTTTTGGTCACCTAACTAATTTTTTTTGTCAAAATCGTCCCTCATGTTAGATACGTTTCCAATTTTGATCCCTCTCGGTTAAAAAAAACTAACAGTAGCGCTGATGTGACATTTTTAAATTATTTTTAATCCTTTTTCTCTCTCCCCATATTATTTTTATTTAATTTTATTCAACTAATAATGTGGTGACATGTGTCTCCACCATATTAATTGAAGAAAACCAAAAAAAAACAAAAACCACACCTTACTACAACAAGGATTCAAACCCACACACAGACAGTAGCATGAAGGGGTAATGTAAGAACTAACTGTGTTAGGCCTAGTTTTTATTTCAATTCCAGTAACATTTATATTTAACGTATATAAGTTAGCAACAACACAAAATAAAATCTAAAAGGTAGTGGAGTGACTTGAACACAATACCTCATTGATAAAATTTTTAATATTTAACTGCTGAGTTAAAGTAAAATGTTATTAAATTATATTTAACTAAATTTTTATTAAAATAAAAATAAAACTAGATTTAATTTTTTTTCACTTTGTTCGATAATAAAAAAATTAATTAAATAATCATTTAAATTTTTAATCCAATATAAAAATAATTATTTAGATTTAAATTTAAATTTTAAGTCATTTAATAATTTTTAAATATAATTTACAAATTTATATTCTATCATAAATAAATATTATTAATTTAATATTAATTTAATATAAAAATATTTAATTAGTTTTGTTATTATCGAACAAAGTGAAAAAAACAAATCTAGTTTAATTTTTAATTTTAAACACAATTTAGTTGAATATTATTTAAGTTAAAATTATCACAATTTATTAGTTTTACTTGGAGGTTAAATATTTAAACTTTTATCAAAGAAGTATTGTGTTCGAACCACTCCCTTACCTTTTATATTTTATTTTGTGGTGTTGCTAACTTAGTAACTTATATATGCTAAATATAAATGTTAGTGGAATTGATTCAAGAACTAAGCCTAGCACAACTGGTTCTTGTGTTGTCCCTTTATTTTGCTGTGTGTAGGTTTGATTCCCAGTTGTTAGGTTCTTGGTTTTAATTTTTCTTTGGTTTTCTTCGATCAATATGGTGGAGACACGTGGTGATTCGATCAATATGGTGGAGACATGCGTCATCACATGATTGGTTGAATAAAATTAAACAAAAAAATGTGGGGATCAGAAAAAAATAATTAAAAATATTTTTAAAAAAATATTTAAAAATGACACTCAATGCTACAGTTAGTTTTTTAACGGAAAAGAACCAAAATAGAAAATGTATCTAACGTGAGGGACGATTTTAACGTAAAAATTAATTGGGTGACCAAAACAGGAAAAAAGTAATAGTTGGGCGACCACCCGTGTAACTTTCCCTAAAAGGTACTATTACTCTTTGTTTCCCTTGAAAATTTATAATTCAACCTTGAGTGATAGTTACAATCATTTATGAATAAAAAACTGTTAATGAGACTTAAACTCTGATACTTATTATAATTTATTAAATAATTAATTAACTTAATCGATCGAATCGATGCTATATGAATATTTATAGATATTATAAAGAGGGAATCGAAGAAGCCTAACACTTTCACTTTAGTAATTGACCACATCTTGATCATAATGACAAATTACATAAACAAACAAACCCAATAAAAAGAATCTAATAAACGGTTTTAGAGAAAAAAAAATGGATAATATTCTTCTTAAAAAAATCGAGTTCAATAATTATGTGACCATTAAAAAATACAAATCCAATGAAAAAAAACTTTTTGGGAACTTGGAAACCCACAAGTTTCACCTTTTTATTTTCTCTCATTCCACTCCATCATCACCTGTGATCTTTCTAATCTTCATTTGTTCTTGCATTAATAAATTTGGTTCTTTTGTTCCCATCATCATGATTTCCACAGCTTACCATACTTTTGATTTACACAAATAATAATAAAAGAACAAAGCATTTCTCTTCTCGTCATGCTGATGGTTGCATACGAAGAAAACTATACATAAATTGATTTTTTTTGTTTTAATCATTGGTATCCAATTTATTAGTCGACTAATTCGATTAAAGTTTTGCAGATATCTAATATGAGAAGCGACCCTCCCAACCTAAATTTCTCCATTCACAACGTCAATATCTAAACCTCTAATCTTATTTGAGGAATCTATTGTTTCATCCCGCTAGACTAACTAATTGTCGGTAATATAATTTTTTTTTTTCTCTTTGCAGCGAAGAAGTGGAAACTTTTGTATGCGCGTGTGGAGGGGGCATTCACATGGTTGGTATGAGAATTTTGGGACCCTCAGCTCCCAAAGTGATGCCTAGACATGGATTGAACTTTGTCCAACTAGGTAAACCACGTTCGACCCTTCTTCATCATGTCTTGATGCTCAAATCTGCTTGAGATGATTTTGATTGTATTGCTATTATTATTATTATTATTATTATTATTATTATTATTATTATTATTATTATTATTATTATTATTATGCTTCTTCTTAGTTTCTTTTGGCAGGTCATAGATTCTCGATTGAAATCGACTATTCATCTGCAATGACACAAATCCCCATGTTTTTTTTGGTAAAATACACTATAGGTCACTTAGCTATATGTTTAGTAATAAACATATCACTCTTCTTTTAAAAGTAACAATTGAGTCACTCAATTATAGGTTTAGAAAAAAATGGCACTTTTCTTTCAAAAGTAACAATTTAGCCACGCAATTATAGATTTAGGAACAAAAATGTCACTCAATTAAAATTCAGTGACAAACAAGACACTCTCATTAAAATTGAAACAAAAACTTGGTATAATCACAATTTTAGTCCTCGGAGCATTCTATTAATTTGGTTCTAATTGAAATAATTCAATAAACTTAACCCTTGTTTGTCACAAACAAGACACACTTCATGCTATTGTTCATAAGTCCAATAATCAAAAGATGCAATAGCTCGATAGACACAATCACTTCATTACTAGAAAAGTGACAGACTAATGGAATAGACTCATTATGACCTTAACGTCGCATACTATTAGACACAATCACTTCACTAATAGGATTATTTTGAATTAAAATTAAATTAATAAAATGCATAAGTTTTAGAGACTAAACTTGTTATATACAAAGACACGATTTCAATTTTAATAACAGAGTGACTTGTTTGTCACAATATTTTAATTGAGTAACATGTTTGTTCCTAAACCTATAATAGAGTGACTGAATTGTTACTTTTAGAAGAAAAAAATGACTTGTTTGTTTCTAAATCTATAATCGAGTGACTTAATTGTTACTTTTAGAAGAAGTTTGACATGATTGTTACTAAACCATAACAAAGTGACTTGCGGAGTAATTTGCCATTTTTTCAAGTTTAATGATCGGTTTTGTATCTTCAAACAATGTTTTCATTCATAAAATCAATATTCTCTGATCACATCACGAAAATAGATTTTTTTTCATAAATATATATAATCTAATTATTTTTATGTATTTAAATAAATAGAATTAATTAAATTACAATTTAGAATTCGTTTTTTATAATTATTTATAATTTAAAATAATTATATAATATTTTATTATATTTTAGGATTTTTTTTATATTTTTTTGTAAAATATTTAATTATTTTTAAAATAAAATATATTTCAACCACTCAGATGTTGCCGCGTCAACAAAATTAACAATTATTAGTAGAATTAATATTTTTCTTACAATTTTAGGAGCTTATTTGAAGATAAATTTAAAAAAAAAAGTTCATTGTTTCAACTTTCGAGTTGCGGTTTAATTGATTTTTTATTAATTGATTTGAATACATAAAAGAAAAGAAAAAACTTCGTGCGGTCCAAAGATGATTGTGGAGTTGCTTTTGACCACATCAAGTAAAGAAACTCGGTGCGTGTGTGTTCCTTTTTAAGGTTTTGTGACATGTATACTAAGTTCCATTTTTTATATAAAAGAATTAATAACTTTTAAAATAAAATAAAATTATATATTCAAATTTACAATTAATTTTATATAACATGAAGAATAAATGTTGAAAGCAAACCTATAATAATAATAATAATAATAATAATAATAATAATAATAATAATAATAATAATAATAATAATAATAATAATAATATATTTCAATGAAAACAGAAATTAGGTTAAGCTTTTTACTGTAGAATAATTGAGTGCAAAATATGTTGGTAAGTAGCCATTTATGATAGCATTGATGTTTGATAGCAGCCCAAAGAGTTGACAGTTTGGTACAAAAAATAATATATATGATGGACCGTCCTTTACACATCAATTCTCTTTTTCAAGGTCCCATTTTACCAGCAACGGGTCGTCTCTTATCCGAATTTCCCCCTTTTTTTTCCCTATTTTTTATATAGTCAGGTCACTTTTCTAAATATTAAAGTTGTGAATGAAACAAACTGAGTTAAGATGATTGTTCCCACAATAGAACTCCGACTAATTGTTCCCATTAAGTGAGGCTCTCAATTTAAAAAAAAATATTTGTTCGACTTGATGTGTGCATTGTATGTTGACTTTTGAATAAAAAATTAAAATAACGAGGCTCAAAATGTATGAAGTACAAAGTATTTTATTTTTTCTCATATATTTTACAACTAGACTTAACTTATCTTTAGGCCCTTTTTTCTAAGTTGCTTTTATCGCACATGTCTAGAACTACCCCTGATTATACTAAAAGAACTTTGCAACCCTAACTATATTAAAAAGTAAATTGAGATCTAGTAATTGATCGAGTGATCAAGGATGTTTGTGTTGTGTCATCTTTTATGAGTTCGAATCTCGATATTTACATTAGGAATATAATGCTCTCTATTTTTATAAAAAAGCAAATTCACATATTTTCCGGGTTTTTTTTTTCAATTTTTGAGAGTTTTGCTAGGGTTTGAATTAAATTAACTTTATAGTAGTGAGATTTTATATACAGTTTCATAATTCATAGGGTAGCAAATTGCAATAATTCAAGGTATGAGATATATGGTTTGCAAGAGGCGGAATATAAGGGAATTATTGAAGATATGAAAGGGAAAGACAATTGAGTTGTGTCTTAGCATATGCTACTTATGTCCCATCTCATTATTCTTCTTGAAAACTTTGTTTGACAATTAATACGGCCTACTTTTATTATTATTATTATTATTATTATTATTATTATTATTATTATTATTATTATTATTATTATTATTATTATTATTATTATTATTATTATTATTATTATTATTATTATTATTATTATTATTATTATTATTATTATTATTATTATTATTATTATTATTATTATTATTATTATTATTATTATTATTATTATTATTATTATTATTATTATTATTATTATTATTATTATTATTATTATTATTATTATTATTATTATTATTATTATTATTATTATTATTATTATTATTATTATTATTATTATTATTATTATTATTATTATTATTATTATTATTATTATTATTATTATACCTACATTCACCCCAATAATTATTTAGGCCTTTCATACTACAACTACACCCTACCTAAAATCTACATGTATACAAGGGTGAAACCGTGGGATGCATATTAACTAATTTTAAAATTAACAGGTTCTAAAGTTTAATTATTTATTGATAGAGTATTGTTGTTATCTTTTGCGTTTGGTTTGAAAATTAATTTTCATCTTAAAAGAGTCATGTGATTTTAACTCGCAAAGCATTTTTCAATCATAATGGAAAACTAGAGTTAAGAAGTATTTAAACCAAAAATGAAAATAGGTTTACTTTGTCTAATTGTAAAATTACAGACCTAACAAGTAATTAAACCATAATAGTCAAAGGTCATGATTTAATTTCATTGATTTCGAAACTAATAAAAACTTTAAAGAGTAATTGAATCAGAAAATTTTGAGCCATCATACATGTAATTCCATCCCTGCATTCATACATGCATCGATCCATATTAAACGAAAATAGAAAGTAATTAATAAATTAGATATGGATCGGCATCAAACTTGTTCTAACATCATTTGTTGCATAATTAAAGTTAATTAGGCAGTGCTTTTAACTAGCTTAATAATACATGGACCACAACAAAAAATTGCCCAACGTGTTTCAACTTAAAGCCATACACGACACGAAAATCGACTTTATATTTCGTCAAATGTAACTCAACGATTCAAGGGTATTATGTAATTTATTAAAATAAGACTTTTAATTTTAAAAAATAAATATTAGTTGATTCATTATACACATGAAAATTCACTTTTGAATAAAAATTACTCTTAAATAACTAAAAATAATTAAGTGTAATATCATTTTACCTTTTTAATGTAATTTATTACTAGTTCAGAATTAACATTTTATTCTTTCAAAAGTCTAGACAATCATTTTTATTGTACATGTCCAAAAATACTCTGCAAACTGCATTTCTCTATAGACGATTATAAGGCAATATTGTACAGCTGTGGTTTCCTTCAAAGAGATGGGGTTTGAGAGAGGTCTTTATAACATGAAAGGGACATTGTTATAATTCCAATCATTCAAGGACAAATCATAGTTAATGCTGGTGATTAAATTTATGAAAAAAAGTGAAGCGAGAGAGGGAAGAGGGCGGTGGAACTTTCGAAAAAATTAATGTTGGTAACCATTTTAGAGGTTTTTGCCTTTTTTTTTGTTGTTGTATAAAGTCAAAAAAAAATACTTCCAATCATTCAACGTTTTATTTTGAATTAAAATGGACTCTCTGCGGATGAAAATTATCAGTCAACTGATGATGGCTTGAAATGATGCAACAAACCTATATGGTCGTGCACGCTGATATTATAATACAATATAGACAAATTTGTTGACTTGAAAAAAAATGTTACACCAGTCAAAAAATGATTTTATAAAATTATATAAAATATTTTTTCTACTGACTTATCATTTAGTCAAGTCATTTCAAACTGTTTACCGTCAGTTTTCTAACAATTATCATCCTCATAGAAGTCATTTTGACACAAAATGAAACATTAAGAGTTAAATTGCTCCAAAAAAAAAAGAATAGGGGCCAAAGTGACTATTTAGTCAAATGTTGAGGGTATTTTTTTACTTTATACATGTTAGTCTTGATAGGCTCGATTTCCTTCAACCGATTTAGCTTGCCAAGTGATGGAGAAGTTGGATTTTGGGTGATTTTTTGGGAAGCAAAATTTAAACAATAGACACAAGGATTTATAGTTGTTCGGCCTTAGAACAAGCACCTACATCCACTACTTTAGCTCCCACTAAGGATTTCCCAATCAATTCACTAATTGTTCGTCCCCTTTTCAAGGCTTAGGAGGAAACCCTTACAAACGATCTAAGCTTTCTAACCCAAAGTTTAATCAAACCCTCTATACAAGAGATGAATAAAAGTGTTGCGTGTAAAATAGTCTATCGCAATTATAGTGCAAGTATACACGACGCAAGTAGTAAAGTGATACGAAGTATCGGATATCGTCTCCACAGGGATTGGGCTAATAGCTTCACCTAAATTCACTGCACGAAGTAAAGGAAATAATTATGAGAAGTTGTCACGAATAATAATGTAAAAGCGTAAATAAAGGAATTGAGATATCAAGATAGAGAGAATGGGCTGGTATTGAATTGCTCAGTAGTGTAGGTATTGAATTGCTTAGGATCTCCAGTTCTGTCGTCGCACCCGTCGCCGACAGCACCTGTCGCGGCGTCTGTCCGTTAGCTGTCGCGGCAGCGAACACTAACTCAGTACTTCAAGCTTGGCAAGAATCCCAGATCTGCCTTGCCCTATCCCTAGGCACAAGTCTGTCGATGATCACGTCTTTGATGATACCTCCCGGCGTGAATTGAAGGATGAACACCGATGTGTATGAATTCTTCCTTAGCCACTTAACCTCGCCCTATCCCTAGGCACGAGATGGTTCAACTATAAACTAGAGAACGCGCTCTTATCTCTTTCGTATACTTAACTCTCCCGATGCTAAGTAAATGGATAACCTCACAATGCTCTCCCGATGCTCTTGTAAGATATTAAAACCAAGATAAAAGAACTTGAAGTTTATTTTATTGAACTTGAAAAATCCTAAAACAAAGCAACCCTTGCAACTACTTTACAAAACAACCCGTAGCCCTAGGGGGAATTTAGAACATGTCGGTGACAGGTAAACGGCAGGGTTTAGGTTTCGGTTCTGGGGTAATCGGTTATCGTCCTAGGTTAAATCTATGCCCTTATATAAGCTTTGGGCTCAAGTTATCTAAGGTAACAAGGATTACAACTTTAATTAAAAGTAAGATTCTAATAAAGACTAAATCTCTAAAGTCTCCTACTTTCCAGCCGCATCCTTATTTTGTGGGAATTTCCTCTCCGTGAGCTTTGGCTTGACATATCTTTCGATCCGGGGCTTGGAAAAATATTTGGCTTTCACACGACAGACGAGCAGATTTTTCTCTATCTGTCGAGGTCCACTTTACTTTTCCTCTTCATAAGTCTGCTGTCACCATGCTGTCACGACAGGTCCATGACAGGTTCGTCTTCTTCGGCTGCTTGTCCAGTTCAGCTTTCCTGCTTATCTGCCCTGCGCCTGCCTTCAACATCTACTATGACAGATACCTGCAAAAATAGCCATCTTTCAGTAGAATCCGTGCCTTTTATATAAATGTGATGTTTTATTGAAAACTAACCTAAATGCAATGCAATGATGCTTGAATGCAGCAGAAATATGGGTTAAAAAAGGTGTAAATAATAGAACTTTTACACACTCAACACACCCCCAAACTCAAGTTTTTGCTTGCCCTCAAGCAATGAAGACTTAAAAGAAAACTGAAAATTTTTGTGTTGGCCTTCAAACAGTGAACTGTCCCTTACCCGTCGCTCATTCTCTGCGGCGGCAGCAACCTGTCGGAAAGGTTAGGATCTGTCCGGAATCTCCCTATAGCTCTCGTGCAGTGTGTGCATGCTTGTGAACAGTTATATGCTAAGACTCTCTTAGTTTCACTAGAATATTCAACTCCTTAACTCG
Organism: Hibiscus tridactylites; assembly: GCA_958450335.1. Classification (NCBI taxonomy): domain Eukaryota; kingdom Viridiplantae; phylum Streptophyta; class Magnoliopsida; order Malvales; family Malvaceae; genus Hibiscus; species Hibiscus tridactylites. The sequence continues at coordinate 34,113,581 of OY288267.1, read as the reverse complement.
AATTTTTATGCCAAAGTTTACTTTCTTTTAGAAGGCACATTTTCATGCTTCTTATTCTTCTATTTTTAAGCTAAGTTTTTCTAGAGCCAGTTTCGGGCACCTCTAGTTAGCTTCCTAGAGCCGGTTTCGGGCACCTCTAGGTTTTTGATTTTCTTTTGCTAAACTTCTTTCCTAGAGCCAGTGTTAGGCACCTCTAGGGGCTATCCAAGTTCTAAGCTTCCTATTCTAGTTTGGCTAAAAGAAATCTAAGCAATATAACAGTCACAAAAGTGTTTAAGTTTTCAGAACTATAGAAAGGCTCTAAACTTTTCCTTAACCTGTCCTAAAGATGCTGCCATGACAGAGCCGTCATGACATGTAAGTTAACTTCATAGTTTTAAGCCAACAGTTTAAATTTTCTGTTTTTTTTTAAGAAAACTTAAATAAATAACACAACAATTAATAAAAAGACTTAAAACTCCATTGATGATGGAGGGTTGCCACCCCCAAACTCAAGGGTTGCATTGCCCTCAATGCAAAATGACATGGAAAATAAAAGAAAGAAAGAGATAAAAAAAAGAAAAACAAAGTACATCACAAAATATAACGGCAGGCAGCAATAAGAGGAAAATAAATACTTAAATTTTTAAGCGTTGCTCTCGCTGCTGCTGCTGACGCGGATCTGATGGCGGCGTCTGCGCTGTGGAGGGGGCTGGGTAGGTTCAGGAGCAGGTGCATCGGCAGGTTCATCAGCCGGTGGAGGGGCAGGGTGCTCCACTAGCCGGACGTCGGAACTGCTACCGCTGTCCCACGAGCTGCTGGTGGTGATGGCTTTGGACAGCCGTCTCTTGTTCGCCACGTGCTTAATTCTTTTCACCCTCGTAAAATCACTCTCCAAATTCCTCCGGATGAGAGGGCTGTCATCAGTGGCAGGTCTCTTGGTTCCTCGAGGGGAGGTGTCTGCCGGTGGGCTACCTTCCGCCGTTGGGGCAGGGGATGGTGTGGAAGTGGCAGATTGTGTATGGTGGGAGACAGGTGGTGTGGGAGTGGGGGAGGGGATATTGAAATAATGGGCGGGGAAGGTGGGGAAGATGACATCCGAATAATTCAAAGTATTAGTAATGAAATTTACCGTTGCATTTGAGAAGTCACGGATAAAAGTCATCAAACCCATTTGGCGCTCTTCTACCCTTAGGATGACAGCAAGGATGTGGGCAGACTGATCTGTCTGAGCGGTGTCGGCGGCAGCATCCTGGGCAGGGTCGGCGGCAGGTTCATCATCGGAATCAGCAGGAGGGGCATTTGGGTCGAAGGCGTTGATGGGTGATACGACAATGACCTCCATGAGGCTGGAGATGTTGTTGTCAGTCCAGCCGCTGCCCGTCTTGATTTTGTCGGAGGGCTCCTCTGGTACGGCAGCACAGCGGCAGAGGGCGGTGATGGTGAACGGCAGGCAGAGTCGTGAGTCTGAGCGGAAAGCACAGTCGAGGATGCTGTCCCGCATATATCTACCCACATTTATGGGCCTGTCGTGTAGAATGGAGTGGATGAGAGCCAACCGCTGTCTGTTGACTGTCGTATGGTGGGACGATGGCAGGATACGCTTTTTGATGAAAGCGTTCCATAGTTTCGCTTCAGGGAGCAGCTGCCCCCTATTGACGGAGTGGGGGTTCTTCTTACTGGTGCTCCATGTCGTTCCCGCCTCTGTCAACTCCCTCATGACAGCATCATGTCCAGCAGCGTCGAGGGTGTCCCAAAATTGTTGGTGAGCATCATCATTGGGGCCAAAGAAGAGGCCGAACGTGTGGTCGATGCTGTTGGCGGTGAAGGGAACTGCCACTCCTCGGACGGTGACAGATGTCGCCATTTTGCTGTCGATGGCCTCATAAAATTCTCGGACCAAAGTATCATTAAGCTCTGTCGGCTGCTCGGCGAAATCCTCCCATAGTTGTGCCGTTATGGCCTTCATAATGAACGGCCGGAGTCCCAAATGAGGGGCATCTCTGTTGTAAATGAAGCCACGCTCCTCCCATAGCTCCTTTTTGGTGAATGGTGATGCTGCTGCTGAAGAAGAAGCGGCAGCAGTGTTTTGACGGGTTTGTCGTGATGACATTTTGGTTGCAAGGGCTAAAAAAGAAAGAAAATAGATAAAACTAGAGGAGAATAACAAGAGAGAAAAATCAGAAGTGATGAAAAATGAAAAGGGGAAGGGGTTTATATAGCAGTCGAGTAGCTGCCCATTTAATGCCGCAACGGCAGGCGGGAATAACGGGGCGGCAGATTGAATGTAGCATGTCTGACGCGTCTGACACGCATTTATGCGTCTGTTGTGCGTCTGCCGCACGCTTCTGCGTCTGCAGTGTCAGCCTGTTGACAGCCTGTCAAGTCTGTCTGCGCCGGCAGCTGAAACGACAGGTTATCATAAATGGGCTTTATTGGGCTGGTGGATGGGCAGTGGTCTTGGGCCACTTCTTCTTTCTCACTTGACTCCTTTATTTCCTAAAAACTGAAATTAGAAAAACAAAACATTATTCGAATAAAATAAACCTAATTTCCTAATAAATAATAATAAATAATAAGATAAATAGAAATAAAAATTAGGTTAAATTAGGGATGCCTTGTGGGGCATCTCTTAAAGTAACCACTTCCTGAATTCCTGGGGCTTCAGTCCCCTGATAATGCTTTAGGCGTTGTCCATTGACTTTGAATTGGTGCCCGTCCTTTAATGATTGAATTGTAATGGCACCATGGGGAAAACTTGAATCACTTGGAACGGGCCAGACCATCTAGATTTAAGCTTCCCTGGGAAGAGTTTCAACCTAGAATTAAACAACAACACAAGCTGCCCTGGGCAGAACTGACGTGGCAGCAACTTCTTGTCATGCCACTTCTTTGTTTTCTCCTTGTATATTCTTGCGTTTTCGTAGGCCATCGTCCGTATTTCATCGATCTCATTCAAATCTAACAGCCTTTTCTGGCCTGCCTTGTCCAAGTCCATGTTTACTGCCTTGATTGCCCAATATGCCTTGTGCTCTATCTCGACAGGCAGGTGACAGGTTTTCCCATAAATCAAACGGTATGGAGACATGCCCAATGGAGTTTTGAAAGCTGTCTTGTATGCCCATAATGCATCATTCAGAAGTAAAGACCAATCTTTCCTAGTTGGTTTAACCATCTTTTCAAGAATGTTCTTCACTTCCCTGTTGGATATCTCAGCCTGTCCATTGGTCTGTGGGTGGTATGCTGTCGCGATCCTATGCTTGACACCATATTTTTTTAAGGCGGCAGCAATTACCCTATTATCGAAATGTCTCCCTTCATCACTGATAATCGCCCTAGGGATGCCAAATCTAGAAAAGATGTTTTTGTGCAAAAACTTTTGGACTGTTTTGGCATCATTCTTTTGAGTTGCGATTGCTTCTACCCACTTGGAGACATAATCCACTGCTAGGAGGATGTAAAGATTTCCACATGAAGATGGAAAAGGTCCCATAAAATCAATCCCCCAAACGTCGAAGATCTCGACTTCTAGGATATTCTGCAGTGGCATCTCGTTTCTCCTCGAGATGTTACCTGTCCGCTGGCACCTGTCACAGTTCTTGTAAAAGTCCTGTGCATCTTTATATAGTGTCGGCCAGTAGAACCCTGACTGCAGCACCTTGGCAGCAGTTTTGTTTCCTCCTAAGTGTCCTCCATATTGTGAAGCATGACAGTGATGGAGAATGTCTTCTTGCTCTTCTTGTGGTACACACCTCCTTATAACCTGATCTGCGCACATTTTGAAAAGAAGAGGTTCGTCCCAATAATAATGCTTAACATCATTTTGGAACCTCTTCCTGGCTTGATAATTAAGATCAGAAGGAAATATTCCGCTAACTATAAAATTAACGAAATCAGCATACTAGGGAAGGTTAGAAGACTTACCTGCCGCCATGGCTGTCGCGACAGCGATTGCGGCAGCAAAGAGCTGCTCATCTGGGAAGGTCTCCAGTATGTGTGTCTCATCGAATGGTAGACTCTATCCCTTCTCCAACTTCGACAAGTGATCTGCCACCTGATTTTCTGTCCCCTTTTTGTCTTTGATTTCAAGGTCGAACTCTTGTAATAGCAAGATCCATCGTATCAACCTAGGCTTTGCATCCTTCTTTGCGAACAAGTACTTAAGGGCAGAATGGTCGGTGTGCACTATTACTTTCGTCCCAAGTATATAAGAACGAAACTTGTCGATGGAGAACACCACAGCTAACAGCTCATTTTCTGTGGTGGTATAGTTCACTTGGGCATCATTCAATGTTTTGCTGGCGTAGTATATGACATGAAACAGCGTGTCCTTGCGCTGCCCAAGTGCTGCCCCGACAGCATAGTCACTGGCATCACACATGATCTCAAATGGTTGTGTCCAGTCTGGTGGCTGTACTATGGGGGCTGTCACTAGCTTTTCCTTCAGAACCTTGAATGCTTCAGTACATTCTTCATTAAAGTCAAAGGGTCGGTTCTGCTCTAAGAGATGACATAGGGGCTTCGTGATTTTTGAGAAATTCGCAATAAATCTCCTATAAAAACCAGCATGCCCTAGAAAACTCCTAATGCCCTTGACTGTGGTTGGCGGCGGCAGCTTCTCAATTACCTCTATTTTGGCCCTGTCGACTTCTATCCCACGGCAGCTAATCTTATGGCCAAGGACTATCCCCTCATCCACCATAAAATGGCATTTTTCCCAATTTAAAACAAGATTAGCTTTTTCACATCTTTCAAGTACCTTTTGTAAGTTGTCGAGGCAGCTCTCAAAATCGTCTCCAAAGACGGAAAAATCATCCATGAAAATCTCAAGGAAGTCCTCTACCATGTCGGAGAATATGGCCATCATGCACCTTTGGAAGGTGGCAGGTGCATTACAGAGTCCAAACGGCATCCTCCTAAACGCGTATGTATCGTAGGGGCATGTGAACATCGTTTTCTCTTGATCCTCTAGTGCAATAGCAATTTGGTTATAACCTGAGTAACCATCAAGAAAACAATAGTAAGGTTTACCCGCTAATCTATCAAGCATTTGATCAATAAAGGGTAAAGGAAAGTGGTCTTTTCGGGTAGCTTTATTAAGCTTCCGATAGTCCATACAAACCCTCCAACCGGTCACAGTCCTGGTTGGGATTAACTCATTGTTTTCGTTGGTTATCACGGTCATGCCTCCTTTCTTGGGAACACATTGCACCGGGCTTACCCATTTGCTGTCGGAGATGGCGTAAATAATACCAGCATCTAACCATTTAATGATCTCCTTACGCACTACCTCCTTCATCGCATGGTTTAACCGCCTCTGGGCATCTATAGTCGGCTTATGATCTTCCTCAAGGAGGATTTTGTGCATGCATAACGCCGGACTAATGCCTTGAATGTCTGCTATCGTCCATCCAATTGCCTTCTTGTGCTGCCTTAACATGTCGATCAGTTGTCGTTCCTGTTCCTGCGGCAGCTTAGCAGAGATGATTACGGGCAGTGTGTTATCACAACCAAGATAAGCATATTTAAGCTGCCCTGGCAGGGGCTTAAGTTCTAAGACAAGTGGTTCGACAGTAGATGGCTTTTGGATTAAATGGTTATCCGAAGTGTAATTCAAAGGTTCGAATAACTTACCTGGACGATGGTCTAACCAGTCTACCTCCTCATGACCTTCAGTATCAGATGTATCGGATTCAGAGGAGTCGCTGTCGTCGGTGCTGTCGTCGTTGCTGTCGTCATTGCTGTCGTGACAGGTCTGTAGATGGCTGTCGCAGCAGTGACCAAATTTTATATCACGGCAGCCCGTCCTGATGCAGGGTTGATCAAAGGTCACCTCAATGATGGCCTTGCATTCCTCATCCACATCAGCATGTTTCATCGCTTGGAGAACATTCAACTTAATTTCTTGATCATTCACGCGCATGGTGAGTTCTCCTTTCTCCACATCAATCAATGATCTGCCCGTGGCTAAGAAGGGTCGCCCAAGGATGACTGGTGCGTTCTCATCTGCCTCACAATCTAAAATAAGAAAGTCAGCAGGAAAAATAAGCTTATCCACTCTTACCAAAATATCTTCAATTTTTCCATCGGGGTGAACGTAAGAGCGGTCGGCTAGCTGTAGGGTAACTGTCGTGGGCCGCGCCTTGCCAATACCTAGTTTCTGAAAAACAAATTTGGGCATTAGATTAACACTAGCACCAAGATCACATAATGCCTTACCCACAAATCTGTCGCCGATTACACAAGGTATGATGAAGCTCCCCGGATCCTTCTTTTTCTGGGGTGGCTGCCTATGAAGAATACTCATGCAACCTTCTGTCATCTTTACCGTTTCAAATTCCCCAAGTTTTGATTTTTTTGACATAACATCCTTGAGAAATTTAGCATAACCGGGCATCTCCCTAACAACATCTAACAACGGAATATTAATATGAACCTGTTTAAAAATATCATAAATCTTTTTAAGTTGAGATTCATGCTTAGCTTGCTGTATCCGTTGCGGAAAAGGTGGTGGAGGACGGTAATCAGCAATGCGTCCTTCCCACTACATGCGAATCTGAGGACGATACTCATCTTTTTTCTCCTCTGTCGCTTCTGCTGTCGTGATAGGCTCATCGGCAGCAGTCTGTTTATCACCTATCGGGGCAGCTTCCTCGGCAGGTTTATCCAAGGCAGTTCCTTTTCTGTTTCAGCTTCTTTTTCCGGCCCTAGTAACTTTTTCCCACTCCTAGTAGTAATCGCCTTACATTGCTCATGTGGGGGTGGTCTAGCATTTTCAGTATTGCTAGGGAATCCTCCATTCTGCCGTGGCTTAATATGCTGCGACACCTGACCCATTTGTGTCTCTAGAGATTTCAAGGTAGCCTCATGATTTGTCATTCTCATCTTGGTTTCATCCATAAAGTCTTCCGTCTTCTTGACAAACTTATTAATGTTCTCCATATACGTACCAGTCTGAGACATAAAGGTGGCCAGAGTTTGCTCCAATATACTACTCGTGGCAGGTGGTGGCTGCTGTTGTTGCTGAGGTGGCAGGGTCTGCGGCAGGTTCTGCGGCAGATGCTGTCGCGTCAACAATCTAGGGCCCCCTGATTCTGATTATGCGCTTGTGGATTCAGGGCGTTGTTGGGGTTACTCCAGGAGAATTTGGGATCCTTCCTCCAATTGGGATTATAGTTGTTGGAATTATAGTTCGGCTTGTAATTTCCAACATATTTTCCCTCTTCTATATTTATTGGGCACTCATCCCTACTATGATTTCCCTCACAAGTAGCACAAACTTCCTCGACAGCAAATCCTTGTAATTCATCATCATTCAATAACTTTTTCATTGCTTTAGTAAGGAATGCTACCTGCGATTTCATAGTGCTGTCGGCCTCATAGTCCTTGACAGCAAGTACCCGTTTACCTCCTCTTCTCGCGGTCGGAAACTGCTCCTCATTCTTAGCCAGATGTTTCAAAACTTGCAGGGCCTCGTCCGGATCTTTATCCAATAATAGTCCATTCGCTGCAGAATCAATTCGAATGCGAGTTTGTAAGTTGGCAGCATTATAGAACTTAGTTACCTGATTCCAGACGGGGAATCCATGCATTGGGCAGTTTCGAAGAAGAGTTGTAAATCTGTCCCAGGCCTCGTGCATCGGCTCGTCATCTTCCTGTTGAAAAGTAGCAATTTCATTACGTAATTGCTCAGCTAAATGTGAAGGATTAAAACGAGACAAAAATTCACGAGTTAAATCTGCCCAAGTCATAATAGAACCCGGCGTAAGTTTATTCCACCAAGTTTTAGCTCTGTCCCTCAATGAATGGGGAAATAACCGAAGCCTCAGTATCTCCGAACTAACTCCTGGCAGTCTAAACGAATCACAGATCTCCTGGAACGTTTTGAGATGCTCCCTAGCATCTTCTGTCGCAGAACCACTGAACTGCCCGACGTTGTTGATCATACTAAACATGACAGGTTTAAGTTCGAAGTTGTCAACGTCAATATCCGGCAGCGTGGTCTCCAGCTCTACATGATCGTTCAGCATGTAGTCACGACATGACCGTCGTCCACCTGCCGCGGGCGGGTCACCGACAGGCGGTACACCATCACCAACAGGCTGATTACGGGTCATCTGCTCTAGCTGTTCCTCAAGGTACTCGTTCCGGTCTAAGAGGTGGCGAATCTGTTTCTTGAGATTGAAGGAACGTTCGATCTCCGGATCTAATTTATACTCAGGATCTTCACCTCTTTTCGATCTGCGCATAAACAAGAAAACCTCGTGAAAAGCAAGAGTTTAAAACGCAAAAGAAAAATTAAATAAAAACAAAAAAAACGAAAATAAAAAAAACAAAAAGTGCAAGGAAAGAAAGGTGTAGTTATGTTGCCAATCCCCGGCAACGGCGCCAAAAACTTGTTGCGTGTAAAATAGTCTATCGCAATTATAGTGCAAGTATACACGACGCAAGTAGTAAAGTGATACGAAGTATCGGATATCGTCTCCACAGGGATTGGGCTAATAGCTTCACCTAAATTCACTGCACGAAGTAAAGGAAATAATTATGAGAAGTTGTCACGAATAATAATGTAAAAACGTAAATAAAGGAATTGAGATATCAAGATAGAGAGAATGGGCTGGTATTGAATTGCTCAGTAGTGTAGGTATTGAATTGCTTAGGATCTCCAGTTCTGTCGTCGCACCCGTCGCCGACAGCACCTGTCGCGGCGTCTGTCCGTTAGCTGTCGCGGCAGCGAACACTAACTCAGTACTTCAAGCTTGGCAAGAATCCCAGATCTGCCTTGCCCTATCCCTAGGCACAAGTCTGTCGATGATCACGTCTTTGATGATACCTCCCGGCGTGAATCGAAGGATGAACACCGATGTGTATGAATTCTTCCTTAGCCACTTAACCTCGCCCTATCCCTAGGCACGAGATGGTTCAACTATAAACTAGAGAACGCGCTCTTATCTCTTTCGTATACTTGACTCTCCCGATGCTAAGTAAATGGATAACCTCACAATGCTCTCCCGATGCTCTTGTAAGATATTAAAACCAAGATAAAAGAACTTGAAGTTTATTTTATTGAACTTGAAAAATCCTAAAACAAAGCAACCCTTACAACTACTTTACAAAACAACCCGTAGCCCTAGGGGGAATTTAGAACATGTCGGTGACAGGTAAACGACAGGGTTTAGGTTTCGGTTCTGGGGTAATCGGTTATCGTCCTAGGTTAAATCTATGCCCTTATATAAGCTTTGGGCTCAAGTTATCTAAGGTAACAAGGATTACAACTTTAATTAAAAGTAAGATTCTAATAAAGACTAAATCTCTAAAGTCTCCTACTTTCCAGCCGCATCCTTATTTTGTGGGAATTTCCTCTCCGTGAGCTTTGGCTTGACATATCTTTCGATCCGGGGCTTGGAAAAATATTTGGCTTTCACACGACAGACGAGCAGATTTTTCTCTATCTGTCGAGGTCCACTTTACTTTTCCTCTTCATAAGTCTGCTGTCACCATGCTGTCACGACAGGTCCATGACAGGTTCGTCTTCTTCGGCTGCTTGTCCAGTTCAGCTTTCCTGCTTATCTGCCCTGCGCCTGCCTTCAACATCTACTATGACAGATACCTGCAAAAATAGCCATCTTTCAGTAGAATCCTTGCCTTTTATATAAATGTGATGTTTTATTGAAAACTAACCTAAATGCAATGCAATGATGCTTGAATGCAGCAGAAATATGGGTTAAAAAGGGTGTAAATAATAGAACTTTTACACACTCAACAAAAAGCAAACAAAATTACCTCTTACAAGGTTGATGTTTGCACTCTTTAGCACTCACCCAAACCTAAACACTTGAGCAAATATGACAATTTTGGCTCACAAGTGTTGTCTATACAAATGATGAACAATTAAAGCCCTAAGACAAATTTCTCATCATATAGTTGTTGACAATTGAAGCATTAGTCTTCTCTTGATGCTTGGAGGTCCCTTTTATACTCTCAATTGAGTTTGTAGCCGTTGAGGACCGTTGGGATTGAATTAGAGCCGTTGGAGACTTTATTTCCCACCATAAATGCAATTCTGGTGATGTCCGTTTCGATACACGGATAGCTGTATCGAAACGCCCTTCTTTAGAACTAGCTATTGGGTCTGATTCAGCATCTCGTTTCAAAACACCATAGGCTATATCGAAACGTCTGTTTCGAAACGTTTGGTCCCGTATCGAAACGCATACAATTCAAAAGACCGTTGGGGTGTTTGCCACGTAGGCGTATTGAAACATGAAGGCCTATTTTGAAACGACCCTTGCTATTTAGATACGGCTAAGGCTTGTATCGAAACACATTTTGCCAGTTTCAAAACGTATCGATACATATATGCTTGTATCGAAACAGGTACATTAAAATCATAGGTTTGACTACTTAAAAACGTTTTAAAACACTTCAAAACCTTTTTAAACATCCTCAAACTTATTTTCAAGTTGTTTTGACTTAAAGCATATTTTAAATTCTTTTCAATTTAATCTAAAACATTTTTTAATTTATTATATCAAAATCTATATTTTTACAATACCTTTTTCTTCTTTTAACTTTCAATACGCCCTAAGGCACATTATGAGGCATGCACAGAAAAGAAAAAAAGTTCGTATTTGATTCAATTAGATGTAAATATTTGGTTGAATCAAAAAATTTTGAGTTAGTCGAGTTAATAAATTTTATTTTATAATTTAAATTTTATTTTTTAGATTGAAGCAATTAAAAGTTTGGTTACCAAATTTAATAATTTACCAAAGTTTAATTATCATTAGTGTACTTTACCAAAAAAATCTGAAAAAAATCTGAAAAAAATATAAAAGATATTTTTTAGATTTTATTCTAAAAATGGATAACAATGCTTTTGGTCTCTATGATTTCAAAAGTAATTAAAATAGTTAATGGTACATTACGGTACACATGATTAGTGGTACATAGCGGTCCATGGCGTTTATTGTAGAATCATCCCTTATATATATATATATATATATCCTCCTACACTATGTAAAACTTGAAAGTTGTACACACCATTGGATGAAGGTAAATGGATGGTTAAGATTAACAGTAAAAATGTAAAGATTATCACAGAAAAAATAGAAGGAAATAATTTTAGCCATTTATTACCTTCATCTAATAGTCCAAAAAAGTGTAAAAGTAATTGAGTTTTACACTGTGTAAGTGGATCATAACCATATTTTCCATATGTGATATACATATATCAAGAAGAGTTAAGAGACTTGAATCGAACTTGAAAACTGATGCGCTAATTATTAAAATTTTCAAGTTATTCGAGTGTTATTTTACAAATCAAACTTTATTCAAAAAAATTTGAGTCGAATTTATGAAATTATGATCAGTGGCAAAACTTGACGAAATAGTTTGTGGGAGCAATTTAAATTTTTTTTAAAAATTAGAGGTTTAAATTGAAATTTTAAAAAAATGAAAGGTTTTATTTATAATTTTACAAAGAAAAAATTCATGGTATAACTAAAATTTTTAAAGGGATAGTGAGAACTTTTATAAATTATGAGAGGAATTTAATTAAAAAATTATAACTCAATATAAATTTTTAAAAATGTGTGAGGGTCAAATTAATTTTTTTTAAATTCAAGGGACTAAAATCCATTTTCAAAATTATGAGGGGTCGTGGCCCCCACAGGTTTTCACTATGTCTCGCCTTTGATTATGATTCAAGTCATGTCGAGTGTTAATCACCCTAAATTCATTGACTAGTTAATTTGAATAATGTACTACATATATCATCATAAAAACAATCTTCCCATCTAGTTCTTCTCCATTTACAATGTTATGATCAAAATTTTATTCTTGTTTGAGTGACCTAGTGCTGAGTGGATCAATGAACCGATATAAGCCAAGAGGGGGTGAATTGGATTTTTAGAACTTTTGGTGGGGGAGTGGAAAGTTAAAAATGATAGACAAGAGGATTTAGAGTGGTTCAAGTTCCAGTCGAACTCTACATCCACTACCTTAACTTCACTAGGGATTTTCCAACAATCCACTAATTGTTCTTCCCCTTTTCTAGGCTAAGGAGGTAACCTTTACAATACCGGTCAAATTTTCTACCCAAAATTTGACCCAATCCTCACTCAAGAAATACAAAGAAGATGAAGGCTAAAACTAGAATCTCTCAATACAAAATATAGCCCTTTTACAAGCACCCAACCCAATTGAATAGATAAGAATGGGAATTACAAATTTCACAATTGGGTTTTACAAGAAATAATGGGATTTTTGCACAAATGCTTGGCTTTGATGTTTGGATAATACTTTGGAGATCAATGGTTGTTGCTGGAGCTTTTAGAGGTCCCTTTTATACCTTCTCATTGAATTCTAGTCGTTGGGGCTGTTGCATTCATCAATATAGCCGTTGGGATGTTATCTTCCCTCCATAAATACAGTCTGCAACTACCCGTTCTGAAACGCCTGACCCTGTTTCGAAACAAACCAAAATAAAAAGAGCCGTTGGGGTGTAATAAATAAACCTGCGAAACCTAAATTGATTTTGATATAACATATAAAACTTAAGGACCAATTTGCAAAACAATAAATTTTTAAGTACTCTTTAAAGTCTCACAATTGACAAGTGCTTTAATCAAAATAATATCTCAAGACAAGGTCTTAAATATATGAAAATTTTCTAAGTCTTTTCCTATGATTTTCAAGCCAAACTATACAAAAACGCCCAAGCGTATCGATACCCTTTAGCGTATCGATACCCTTAAGCGTATCGATACTGTCTTTTGCCACTGGAATTTTATTGGAGTTAGCGTATCGATACGGTATTACCCCATATCGATACGATATTCATCTGGGCAACTCTTTCAATGAAACCGTACTGATACGCTTTGCAACCGTATCGATACGCTAAGCTTATTTTTGAAAAATGTTTGATTTAATTTTTCGACCGTTACTTGTCAGTTGGTTGGTTTCCCAATTTTTAAGAGATCGTTATACCGTACCGATACGCTTGGTATGCGTATCGATACGATTTTTAAGAAAACCAAACTTGGGATTCCAGTGAGTAAAAACCGTATCGATACGGCCTTCCGTACCGATACACCCCTTAAAACCGTACCGGTATGCATTCTATGCGTATCAATACGCTCTATTTTTAGTCACAACGGCTCTTTCCTCTTTGATGCAGGTATCGATACGCCCTATACGAGTACCAGTACGGTAGGCTGCAGCGCTGCATTTATTGCGGGAAAAATGCTCCCAACGGCTCTATTGATGATCCCAACTACCCAAACAGCTAGAATTCAATGCAAGAGTATAAAAACAAGCTTCATTTGACCAAGCAACAACTATTGAACCTACAAGCAACATCAAAGCAAAAATCCAAACCCTAGTGCTCTTCATAGTCAAATTCTTGTACCCAACTCTTGTGATTTTATTGTTATCTTGTATTGTGAGTTTGTGGAGTTTGAAATTGTATTTGGGTAAACATTTATCCTTTTAGATGAATTTTTAGAGTTTACCAAATCCATCTCTTTGTAAAAGTGAGTGGATTAAGCTTTGGGTAGAAAGCTTAATCAATTTGTAAGGTTACCTCCTCATCCAAGAAAAGGGGAAGAATTCAAGTAGTGAATTGGTTGAAAATCCTTAGTGGGAACTAAGGTAGTGGATGTAGAGTTCATTTGGAGAACTTGAACCACTCTAACCACTTGTGTCACTTTTATTTTTCACTCTTACCTCCTACCAAAATTTTAATTGCCAATTCACCCCATCTTGGCCATTTGTAATTGTGTGATCAATTATACAATTGGTATCAGAGGTACACTCATTGGAAGGATTACAACCCTCTTGAGTCGATTCTAGGAGAGTTTGATCAACAACTAGTCAAGCAATGGCATCCACCTCCACCTCCAACCTCTATGAGTCCCAATCTACTACCAAGCCATCATTCTTCAATGGGGATAACTACCCATATTGGAAGAATATGATGAGGCTATTCATCAAGTCCACCGACTACACGGTGTGTGATGTGGTTGAAGAAGGTCCATACATTCCCATGAAGAGAAATAGTGAAGCAAGACTTGTCCCAAAGGTGAAAGCCGAAATGACGGAAGATGAACGAAGAAGAATGTAAGTGAATGATAAAGCTCTTCATGTAATCTTTTGTGCACTTGGTCCGGATATCTACTCCAAGGTGTCTTCAATCGAGAATGCCAAGGAGGTTTGGGACACCCTCGAGACAACATATGAGGGAACTAGTGATGTCAAGGAAACAAAAATTGGGCTTCTAAATCTAAGCTACGAAAATTTCAAGATGGATCCCGATGAGAGTGTTTCCAAGATGTTTGATCGATTCTCGGTCATTGTCAACGGATTGAAGGGTTTCGGTGAGATCATCCCCGAAGACAAACTAGTGAGGAAATTGTTATACTCTTTTCTGGAGTCATGGGATAGCAAGAGAACGGCTATTATTGAAGCTCGAGATTTGAAGACTCTCAAGCTTGATGCTCTTTTTGGATCACTACTCACCCATGAGATCATGAGGAAGGGAAGAGAAGAAGAAAAGAAAATGGAAGAGAAGAAGGTTGAGAAGAAAGATGTTGAGAAGAAGGTTGGAATCGCTCTTAAAGCTTCATATCATGAAAGCGATTCAAGTGAAGATGAAGATAAGGAGTTGGCCATGTTGGCCAAACGGTTCACTCGCTTTATGAAGTCCAATCGTGGAAGAAAGTTTATTAGAAAAGAAGACTTCAAGAGCAAGAGTAAGGAAGAGGAGAAGGACCAAATCACTTGCTATGAATGCAAAAAGCCCGACCATATTCGTTCCGAATGTCCTCAATTGAAGAGGAAGAGTTTTGGGAAGAATAACAAGCTCAAAGCTCAAGTAGCAACTTGGAGTGACGATGAGTCATCCGAGGAGGAGGAGAAAGTGGCCAATCTTTGTCTCATGGCCATTGATGATGAACCAAAGGTAAATCCTAACTCATCTAATTTTGATTTTACCTTTGATGAGCTTCAAGATGCTTATGATGAATTGCAAGAGGTTTATGATGAGTTAGTAGGAAAATATAAAGAATCCATTTTGAGAAACAAGAAAACCATTTCCGATTTGAAAAATCAAAATGAAACATTTTCAAAAA
Organism: Hibiscus tridactylites; assembly: GCA_958450335.1. Lineage (NCBI taxonomy): Eukaryota > Viridiplantae > Streptophyta > Magnoliopsida > Malvales > Malvaceae > Hibiscus > Hibiscus tridactylites. Next base: position 34,098,471 of record OY288267.1, on the reverse strand, counting down.
CTAACTTCGAATTGGAAAAGAAAGTTTTGTTTTTAGTAAATCTTTCAAATGATCTTAAAACGAAAAATCTTGAACTTGAAAAACTTCTTTCCGATTTTCAAGATTGTCACACAAAGGAAGTGGATAATCTTAAAACATCAATTGCTATTGGGAAAAACCATTTTGAAAAAGGAAACTCTTTTAAATCCCAATATGTAAAAAGAAAACCTTTTATTCCTAAACAAAGAAATTTTCATAAGCAATCTAGAGGTCAAAAGGTTAGAAGTGTTTGGGTTCCTAAGGAACTCATTATTTCTAATAATATGAATGCTATTGCTTCTTGGATTCCTAAGGGAACCAAAATTTTGAAGGCTAACACACATGAACCCAAAATGATTTGGGTACCAAAAATCAAGGCCTAATTTCTTTGTTTGTAGGGGGAGCATTGCTACAAGGCCAAAGCTTCAAGCCAAAACTCATGGTACCTTAATAGCGGATGCTCAAGACATATGACCGGTGACAAGAGTAGATTCGTGAAACTAAAGCCAAAAAGTGGTAGAGTGGTAACTTTTGGTGACAACTCCAAAGGCCACATTGAAGGGATAGGCTCCATTGGTAATCACTCTTCTATTTTCATTGAAAATATTTTGTATGTCAACGGTCTTAAACATAATTTATTGAGCATTAGTCAATTATGTGATAAGGGTTTTAATGTTTTATTTGATAAAATTGGTTGCAAAATTGTGAACATTAAAACAAATCAACTAATGCTCATAGGACATAGAATAGGCAATATCTACATGGTGCATTTAGATGACATTCAATCATCCCTTACATGCTTAGTTGCACATGATGAACATGACTCATGGCTTTGGCATAGAAAATTAGGACATGCTAGCATGAGTGTCTTAGAGAAATTAATTTCCCTTAATCTAGTTAGAGGTTTACCCAAACTTAAGTTTTCTAATGATAAAATGTGTGATGCATGTTCAAAGGGTAAACAACATAGAACTTCATTTAAATCCACTAATGATGTCTCTACTAGTAGATGTTTACAATTGATTCATATGGATCTTTTTGGGCCTATTAGAACAATGAGCTTGGGTGGTAAATCATATGTCTTTGTGCTTGTAGATGACTATTCTAGGTTTACTTGAGTTCTATTCTTAAGTACAAAAGATGAGGCTTTATAAAAATTCATCACATTTTCTAAAATAACTCAAAATGATCTTGAACTTAAAATTTCTCACATTAGGAGTGATCATGGAACCGAATTTCAAAATCTAGATTTTGATGAGTTTTTAAATGAAAATGGGAAAGAGGGGGTTAACAGTTCCAGACTGTTCCGAAACGCCTAGAGGCCGTTTCGAAACGATGACTCGAAAATCACTGTTTTGGCTTGAAAAACACTTAGAAAATATTTGACAAGTTGAGGTTTTGACTTAAACATTTTTATTTAAATACATATAGAGGTTTTGAGGACTTAAAAATTCATATTCCATTTTTCAATTTAGTCCTTAAATCTTTGTTATATCAAAATCAGTTTATTGGTTTCACAATCTCCCCTTTTTGATAAAAACAAAACCAAGTTAGAATTTTTAAGAGTTTTGAAATTTTGAAGACGTTCTAACTCCCCCTCAATTTAAGATGTGTTTTTAAAGTTTGAAAAGATTTAAAATACAAGTTTTAAAACTCAAAACCGACTTAAGAAAATATTTGGCTCTTATATTACTTCTCCCCCTTTTTGTTAGATCAAAAAGAATTTTTAAGATTTTTCTAATGATAAAATGTGTGATGCATGTTCAAAGGGTAAACAACATAGAACTTCATTTAAATCCATTAATGATGTCTCTACTAGTAGATGTTTACAATTGATTCATATGGATCTTTTTGGGCCTATTAGAACAATGAGCTTGGGTGGTAAATCATATGTCTTTGTGCTTGTAGATGACTATTCTAGGTTTACTTGAGTTCTATTCTTAAGTACAAAAGATGAGGCTTTAGAAAAATTCATCACATTTTCTAAAATAACTCAAAATGATCTTGAACTTAAAATTTCTCACATTAGGAGTGATCATGGAACCGAATTTCAAAATCTAGATTTTGATGAGTTTTTAAATGAAAATGGGAAAGAGGGGGTTAACAGTTCCATTTTTCAATTTAGTCCTTAAATCTTTGTTATATCAAAATCAATTTATTGGTTTCACAATCTCCCCCTTTTTGATAAAAACAAAACCAAGTTAGAATTTTTAAGAGTTTTGAAATCTTGAAGACGTTCTAACTCCCCCTCAATTTAAGATGTGTTTTTAAAGTTTGAAAAGATTTAAAATACAAGTTTTAAAACTCAAAACCGACTTAAGAAAAAATTTGGCTCTTATATTACTTCTCCCCCTTTTTGTTAGATCAAAAAGAATAATAAACAAGGTTCATCAAGAGAAGAAACAAGGTTAAAAGCAATAAACAACATAATATAGATTCATATAGTTCAAATATCCAAACATAAAACTTAAAGCAATAGATATTAAAGCTCAATCCCAAACAAAACAATCAAAGCATAGGTTCATAAAGCATAAACAAAATAAAGGTGCAAACTTAGTCCTAATATAATAATATAATATGAGATGCAATAAAGACCCTAAGCCTCGTCATCGTCGCCATTAACATCCGAAGAATCATTATCGTTCTTAGCTTGAGAGCGACGAAAGGTCATCCATTGACCATAGAAGGTAGAGAATGACAAGTCCATCGATTGATGTTGATTCTTAAGGGCGGTGAGACGATCCTCCACGGATTGCAAACGAGTATTGATAGCACCGAGACCCGACTCCATCGTGTTGAACCGCTCGGTGAGGAAAGCCATAAGAGCTTCATTGTTAGGACCCAGAGCTTGAGGTGGTGGCTCAACTTGAGGTGGAGGGGCATGCCTATCAACTCGTTCCCATTGGCCAAGAGTGTAATGGAACCCGAACTTGTGGAGAGAAGATTCACCAATCTTGTTCTTACGGGGTTCCGGAGAGTCATAGGAGCAATCAAAGTTAAGGATGCCAAAGATGTAGCTCAAAACAGTCCCATAAGTGAAAGATTTAAGAACATCGGTTTCACGAAGCTTCACATTATTGACCATCTCGACGAACATAATTTTGACAAGATTTGGTCATTCTCCTCAGCGAAAGCACTCTAGCCAGAAATAATCAACTTGACGAATATGAGAGAATTTACCTCCGAAAGGGCGGATAAACTATGAAATCATCAAGTGAAGAAAACAGTCATGAGCATCCAAAGAAAGCACGGAACCGGTGTGAGCACCAAAGTAGGTCTCATCCTCAATGCCTTCGTTCTTAAGTCCAAGAGCATTCTCTAAAAAGGATATGTTGATCACGAACTTCTTCCCTAAGAGATATGACTCAATGCCAATGACCTCGGTGTGTTCTTCATTATCAACGAGCTGGGCATTTGAGTAGAAAATGAGAACCATGTGCTTGTAGATAATATCCGGTATGTTCAAGAAAGCCATGAAGTTCCATTCTTGAAAACGCTCTAGATAGCAGAACGCTCGGAATCAAGGAATGAGACATCAACAACACGCTCTCGACGAACGACAATATCCTTGACGTATGAGAAACGATCCTTCATCTCTTGAGTTCGAAGAATTTTGAGAAAAAGTTGGGTGAGATTAGGACGGATATTGGCTTGACCTGAAGCTTCACTTGATTGACCCATCTTATGTTTCTTGTTAGCGTTTTCTATTGAAAAAATCTTAAAACCATAAAGCAAGCAATTTTAAAAATTGAAGTGTATGTATGAACATCCTTAATTCAATCCAATGACAAATCCCATTTAAGTTTAAAGAGACTTAAAAAAAATTTAGGAGGAAACAACTTTTGAAAAACTGTAAAAAAAAAGAGTAAAAAATAATATATTCGAACAAAAAATTTTAAGATTTTGAAAATTTTTTAAAAGTTTTGAAAAACCCAAGATGCAAAACATATAATCTATACAAAATTAAAATTTTCTAACCTAAAATTCGAATAAAATCAAAGGAAAAAGAAAAAGAAGAAAATATACCTTAGATGAGGATTTTGGATGAATGAATGGAAAATTTTGCACAAGATTGTTGAGGCTTGCTTAGACTTGAGTTTTTGTGTAAAAGCCCTCAAGATTTGATGACAAACAATGAGCTTTAGAGGGTTTTTATAGGGAAAAATCGGGTTAGGGTTTTTAGGGTTTTTGAAGAGTTCTAGTTAAAAATGAATTTATCATTAAAGACCTATTTTAAAGCTGTCTGCATACCCGTTTCGGAACAGGCACGATTGTTCCAAAACATGGGTATCGAAACGTTGACTGGCGTTTCGAGTCCAGTTGACCGTTCCAATACGGCATTGACCGTATCGAATCCCACGTGTTGACTTGTATCGATACTCGTTTCGATACACTTCTTAGCAGAGGCAAATCATTTCGAAACCCTTTTAAGGCATTTCGAAACACCCTAGTTATAGATCACTCTTTTAAGGCACCCGTATCGAAACAGTTGGACCTGTTTCGATACACCTAGGCCTGGAGGTGCAGATGAGGCTCTAATATTACAGAAAAATAAGTTTCATGAAGTCCTATATGCATAAATGACATGAATGAGCAATAATAACATGTACAAACATAAACATACTCCCCCTAACTATTAGCATGGATGAAATTAGGAGTAAAAACACATAAGCATGGAATTTTTCAAGAAATCAAGCAATTTAAGTACAAAAAGGTCCTAAAAGGTCAAGATAAGCTACTTAGACCCAACTCTCTCCTAAGGGACAAAAAACGCTCCTTATCCAAAGGCTTGGTAAAAATGTCCGCTAGTTGGTTTATGGTGTCAACGAACTCTATAGCAACATCTTCCTTAAGGACATGATCTCTAATGAAATGATGCCTTATTTCTAAATGTTTGGTTCTAGAGTGTTGGATGAGATTTTTAGTTAAGCATATGGCACTAGTGTTGTCACACTTAAGGGTTATGGTTTCAACTTTAATACCATAATCTAAGAGTTGTTGCTTCATCCAAAGGACTTGAGCACAACAACTCCCTAAGGATATGTACTCGGCTTCGGTGGTAGATAGAGCTACACTATTTTGTTTCTTAGAGAACCAATATATGAGCATACTACCTAGGAATTGACATGTTCCCGAAGTACTCTTCCTATCGATTTTACAACCCTCGTAATTCGCATCCGAATAAGCATTAAGGTTAAAGGTTGAGTCTCTAGGGTACCAAAGACCTAGACAAGGAGTATCTCTAAGGTACATAAGGATTCTCTTAACGGATATAAGGTGAGACTCTCTAAGACTATCTTGAAACCTAACACACAAGCAAACACTAAACAATATATCCGATCTACTTGCGGTAAGGTAAAGCAAAGATCCAATCATAGAGCGATAAAGCTTAGAGTCAACACACTTACCTCCTTTATCTTTGTCAAGCTTTGTAGATAAGCTCATTGGTGTGGCTTGAGGCTTTGCATTCTCCAAGCCAAACTTCTTGAGCATATCCTTGATGTACTTTGCTTGATTGATGAAGGTGTCATCATTCCTTTGCTTGATTTGGAGTCCCAAAAAGAATGAGAGCTCCCCCATCATGCTCATCTCGAATTCACCTTGCATTAACTTAGCAAACTCTTTGCAATGACACTCATTAGTAGATCCAAAAATAATATCATCAACATATATTTGTACTACTAAGATGTCATTTTTATACCTCTTTATGAAAAGTGTAGTGTCCACCTTACCTTTTTTCAAAACCCTTTTCAATCAAAAAGTTTGAAAGTATTTCATACCAAGCTCTAGGAGCTTGTTTTAAACCATAAAGTGCTTTGGTTAGTTTGAAAACATGATTTGGAAACTTTGAATCTTCAAAACCCGGTGATTGTTCCACATACACTTCCTCATTTATAAAACCATTTAAAAATGCGCTTTTAACATTCATTTGAAAAAGCTTGAAATCATGATAACATGCATATGTAAGCAACATCCTAATTGTTTCCATTCTAGCTACGAGTGCATAGGTTTCATCAAAATTAATTCCCTCTTCTTGAGTGTAACCTTGAGCAACTAATCTAGCTTTGTTTCTCACAATGTTACCACTCTCATCTACTTTATTCCTAAATACCTATTTAGTTCCTGTAGTAGATTGATTACTAGGCCTTTCAACTAATGTCCATACATTACTTCTCTCAAATTGATTTAACTCTTTAGTCATAGCCATAATCCAAAAATCATATTTTAATGCTTCTTTAATGTTCTTAGGCTCTATGCATGAGATAAAAGCAACATGATTCATTAGTTTAAGAGAAGATCTAAGATTTCCCCACTTTTGACATAGTTGTACTCCCTTGGGTAGCTCACTTCTTTTTCCTCAAGAGCCAAGTCCTTCAAGGCTTCAAGAGGTGGATCTTGTGTATCATCTTCTTTCGTTGGAATCTCATCCTCCTTTGAAGTTTTTCCTCCATCAAAGGCATCAAGGATTCCTACATCATCATCATCACAAGAATCCTTCCTCGGAAGGAGGTTATCATCGAATACAACATGAATAGACTCTTCTACTACTAAAGTTCTCTTATTAAATACACGATAGGATTTAGAGTTTAAAGAATAACCTAAGAAAATAGCTTCATCACTTTTAGCATCAAATTTACCTAAATTATCTTTTCCGTTGTTTAAAACAAAACACTTGCAACCAAATAGATGAAAATAGATATTTTCAGGCTTTTTAGATTTTAAAATCGCATATGGTGTTTTCTTTAAAAGTGGCCTAATCATTACTCGGTTTACAACGTAACAAGCGGTGTTTGTAGCTTCCGCCCAAAAATATTTAGGTAAATTGTTTTCACAAAGCATGGTTCTAGCCATTTCTTGTAAAGTCCTATTTTTCCTCTCAACTATCCCATTTTGTTGAGGAGTTCGAGGAGCCGAAAAATTGTGGCTAATACCATTTTCATTTAAAAACTCTTCAAAACCTAGATTTTGAAATTCGGTTCCATGATCACTTCTAATATGAGAAATCTTAAGTTCAAGATCATTTTGAGTTAATTTTGAAAACGTGGTGAATTTTTCTAAAGCCTCATCTTTAGTACTTAAGAATAGAACCCAAGTAAATCTAAAATAGTCATCAACAAGAACAAATGCATACGATTTACCCCCCAAGCTCATAGTTCTAATAGGACCAAATAATTCCATGTGAATTAGTTGTAAACACATATTTGTAGAACAATTATTAATGGATTTAAAGGATGATCTATGTTGTTTACCCTTAGAGCATGCATCGCAAATTTTGTCATTTGAGAACTTAATTTTGGGCAAACCTCTAACTAGATTTAGGGAAACTAATTTTTCTAAAACACTAATGCTAGCATGTCCTAGTTTCCTATGATATAGCCATGCATCATTTTCATTTTGTGCAACAAAACATGCATGGGATGTATGAATGTCATCTAAATGCACCATGTATATATTACCTATGTGATGACCAATGAGCATTATATTATTTGATTTAATGTCAACAATTTTGCACCCATTTTTATCAAATAAGACATTAAACCCTTTGTCACACAATTGACTAATGCTCAATAAATTATGTTTTAGACCATCGACATATAAGACATTTTCAACGAGAATAGTAGAGTGATTACTTATGGATCCAATCCCTTTAATGTGGCCTTTGGAGTTGTCACCAAATGTCACTACTCCTCCACTTTTTGGCTTTATTAAGTCCATGAATCGACTCTTGTCTTCGGTCATGTGCCTCGAGCATCCACTATCAAGGTACCATGAGTTTTGACTTTGTGCTTTGGCCTTGTAGCAATGCTCCCACTACAAACAAAGATATTAAGCTTTGATTTTTGGTACCCAAATCATTTTGGGTCCACGAGTGTTAGCTTCCAAAAGCTTGGTTCCCTTAGAAATCCAAGGTGACATAGCAACAACATTATTAGACTTGACGAGTTCCTTAGGAACCCATACACTCCTAATTTTCTTAGTTCTATTATGCCTATGGAAGCCACTTTGTTTGTAGTTATATGTCTTTCTCTTAGGTTGGTTAGTTTTAGAGGATTCACCTATCTCATTTTTCACATTACCAACATTTTTGAAAGACTCATTGAGCTTGTTAAGCTCATCTAAAACCCTTTCGTGTTCACTATTGCATTGAGAAATAAGATTGTTTAAGTCTACATTTTCATCTTGAAAGAATTTAAGTTCATTTTGTAACCTAAGATCTTTTTCTCAAATTTTAAGTTAGCTTGAGAAAGTGAGTCATTTTTAGCATTTAATCCTGAAATAATCTTTTTATTTCTTATGACCGGCTCTTTATACTTCTCAACTAACTCATCATATACCTCTTGTAACTCATCATAAGTATCATGCAATTCATCAAATGTAAAATCAAAAGATGATGAGTTAGAGGTTACCATGGAGGAATCCTCCTCAAGAGCCATGAGGCATAGGTTGGCCACTTCGTGTTCGTCATCCTCGGATGACTCCTCATCACTCTAAGTAGCAAGCATGGCTTTGAGCTTCTTCTTCTTCTTCTTCTTCTCAAAGCCCTTCTTCTCGAGTTGAGGGCACTCCGAACGAATATGACCCGGTTTTTTGCACTCAAAGCGAATGATTTGATCCCTCTCTTCTTCTTTGTTTTTGGTTTTGAAGTCTATTTTTCTTTGAATCTTCCTTCCTCGGTTGGACCTCATAAACCGTGAGAACCTTTTGGCTATCATAGCCAATTCTTCTAGGTCTTCCTCCTCACTAGAAGTGCTCTCTTCATGTAGAGAAGCTTTGAGAGCCACTCCTATCTTCTTCTTCTTATCTACTGCTAGCTTCTCCACTCTTCTCTCTTCCTTCTTCCTTTCATCTTCCCTTCCTTTCTTCATTATCTCATGAGTTAGGAGAGAACCCACTAGCTCATCAAACTTGAGTGTCTTCAAATTTTTGGCCTCAATGATGGCGATTCTCTTCCCATCCCAAGACTCGAAAAGTGAGTAGAGTAGCTTCCGGACTAGTTTGTCTTTCAGGATTATCTCTCCAAAACCCTTTAGCCCGTTAACAATTGTTGAGAAACGATCGAACATCTTAGACACGGTTTCGTCGGGCTCCATTTTGAAATTCTCATAGCTAAGATTGAAAATTCAAATCTTTGTCTCCTTCACATCACTTGTTCCTTTATAAGTAGTCTCAAGTGTATCCCACACTTCCTTAGCACTTTCGATGGAGGAAACTTTGGAGTAGATGTCGGGACTGAAAGAGCAAAACAACATGTGAAGAGCTTTATCATTGATTTGAATCTTCTTTCTCTCTTCTTCACTCATCTCATTTTTCTTCTTTAGCACCAATTTTCCTTCGTCGTCTCTCTTCATCAGAATATATGGACCATCTTCAATGGCATCCCAAACTATATAATCGTTGGATTTAATGAAGAGGCGCATTTGGTTCTTTCAAAAGGGGTAGTTATCACCGTTGAAGAAAGGAAGTTTGGTGGTTGATTGAGACTCGTACATGCTTGACCCGGAGGTAGATGCCATGACTTGCTTTAGTAGTTGATCACACTCTTCCTAGGAACTCCTCTTGTGGTTGTTAATCCTTCAAAGAGGTAGGCTCTGATACCAATTGTTGAGTGGATCAATGGACCGATATAAGCCAAGATGGGGGTGAATTGGATTTTTAGAACTTTTGGTGGTGGAGTGGAAAGTTAAAAAATGATAGACAAGAGGATTTAGAGTGGTTTAAGTTCCAATCGAACTCTACATCCACTACCTTAGCTTCACTAAGGATTTTCTAACAATCCACTAATTGTTCTTCCCCTTTTCTAGGCTAAGAAGGTAACCTTTACAATACCGGTCAAATTTTCTACCCAAAATTTAACCCAATCCTCACTCAAGAAATACAAAGAAGATGAAGGCTAAAACTAGTATCTCTCAATACAAAATATAGCCCTTTTACAATCACTCAACCCAATTGAATAGATAAGGATGAGAATTACAAATTTCACAATTGGGGTTAACAAGAAATAATGAGATTTTTGCACAAATGCTTGGCTTTGATGTTTGGGTAATACTTTGGAGATCAATGGTTGTTGCTGGAGCTTTTAGAGGTCCCTTTTATACTTTCTCATTGAATTCTAGCCGTTGGGGTTGTTGCATTCATCAATATAGCCGTTGGGATGTTATCTTCCCTCCACAAATGCAGTCTGCAACTACCCGTTTTGAAACGCCCGACTCTGTTTCGAAACAGACCAAAATAGAAAGAGCTGTTGAGGTCTAATAAATATACCGTACCGAAACAGGCATGATCGTTTCGATACGTTAAGATGTCTTTCAAAACTCGTTTCGAAACACTTTGCCACTGTCAAAGCCTGTATCGAAACAGCTTCAAACTGTTACGAAACACGTTCCGAAACGGGGGTTAACAGTTTCAAACTGTTCCGAAACGCCCAGAGGCCGTTTTGAAACGATGACTCGAAAATCACTATTTTGGCTTGAAAAACACTTAGAAAATATTTGACAAGTTGAGGTTTTGACTTAAACATTTTTCTTTAAATACATATAGAGGTTTTGAGGACTTAAAAATTCATATTCCATTTTTCAATTTAGTCCTTAAATCTTTGTTATATCAAAATCAATTTATTGGTTTCACAATCTCCTCCTTTTTGATATAACAAAACCAAGTTAGAATTTTTAAGAGTTTTGAAATTTTGAAGACGTTCTAACTCCCCCTCAATTTAAGATGGGTTTTTAAAGTTTGAAAAGATTTAAAATAGTTGAAACAAATGACTTGCAATAAGATTCGAACCCATGTGCCAAGACATAAAGAGGCCAAGCATAAACCAAATGTGCCAAGGAATTATTTCGACTAAAATTTGTATTTAACGTATATTAGTTTACCAACAACACATATTAATTTATCAATTAGGTTTTGTGTTCGAATAAAATATTTAACATATACTAAAATTTATATTTAAGGCATATTAATTTATCAATAAGGTTTTGTATTCGAATAAAATATTTAACGTATACTAAAATTTATATTTAATGTATATTCCATTAATTTGTCAATAAGGTTTTGTGTTCGAATAAAATATTTAAAATATACTAAAATTTATATTTAAGGTATATTAATTTATCAATAAGGTTTTGGATTCGAATAAAATATTTAACGTATACTAAAATTTATATTTAACATATATTCTATTAATTTATCAATAAGATTTTGTGTTCGAATAAAATATTTAACATATACTAAAATTTATATTTAAGGTATATTAATTTATCAATAATGTTTTGTATTCGAATAAAATATTTAACGTATACTAAAATTTATATTTAACGTATATTCTATTAATTCACCAATAAGGTTTTGTGTTCGAATAAAATATTTAATGCATACTAAAATTTATATTTAACATATATTAATTTATCAATAAGGTTTTGTGTTCGAATCCCTCCCTAGATTTAATATTTTATTTTTTGTTGTTTGTAAATTAATATACGTTAAATATAAATTTTAGTCGAAATAATTCTTTGGCACATTTGGTTTATGCTTGACCTTTTTATATGTAACCCCCTCGTCCCGGTCTGGCCGGATGACCGGTCCGAGTGGGCTACACGGGGAAAACCGAGTGAAAACCCCTTAAGGATTCCCCCTCGGTTAGCAACCCTATTTTTTTTCATTTTAAATCTTGTCTAGATGAGTATTTAATCCTATGTGTTCATACAGCGGAACAACATTCATGAGACAACAAACGAACTCAACCCAACATCTTACAGCCCAATTTTTTTTTTAAACTTAAACTGCAGGCGGTATCGATACACTTAAGGGGTGTATCGATACCCCTTGACTAGGTTTAGGCTTTAACTGCAGGTGGTATCGATACACTTAAGGGGTGTATCGATACCCCCTTGACTAGGTCAACTGGTCAAAGTCAACCCGTAGAGACCGTATCGATACACCCAAGGAGTGTATCGGTACCCTCCCCAACGGTTGACTTCCCACGGTCAACGCTAAGATGACGGTATCGATACACCTGAGGCCGGTATCGATACCGAAGTGGACAGTAGCTCCAGTGACCAAAATGGTATCGATACACCTCTCAAGTGTATCGATACACTAAGCCTGAAACAAGAAGGTGGTATCGATACCGTACCAACCGTATCGATACCCCTGCTACGAACTTGCAGATTTGAGCTGATTTAAGGCACAAGGATGCCCTTAAATCCCTCAAAAACCCCAACCAACACACTAACATCAATCCTAAGGCAAATCAAACATATAAGCATGCTTTAACATGAAATCAAAGGCACAATCCAACACAAGATGATACACAAATCATACAATCAACTTAGCATTCAAACATGAAGCAAGGCATACATACTTGGCACTCCAACAAAGGCAATTAGGCATACAAGTCATACATGGAACTCAAAGGTCTTAAAAGGCACAAGAAAAGCATATGAGGTTTGCACCATGACAAGGCAACCTAAACATCTAAAGGCATGCCACCATACCCAAACATTCATCATAGCATTCATGCATTACAAACCATAATCAATCCAAAGCATCAACATAAGGCATTAACAACATGTGGCCAACACAAAGGAGTCTAGATACAAGCTCCTAAAACACGTAGCATTTCCCATTGCTAAACTACTACATTATTTAATAAACCATACTTGAGCAATTACCACACGCTTGGACGCCCTTTTCTTGCTCCTTGCTAACTCCAAGCTAAAGATCTGCATTGTCGGAAAAAGGAGAGCGTAAGCATAAAGCTTAGTGAGCGGAGCTCAAAAACATAACTACGACAATGCAGGGTTCAAAGCTTTCTTTAAATAAAGGCCAACACAAAAGATCCACTCAACTATCTAATCCTCTTACTAACATGCAAGTTCAACCACAATTCAGCAATATAGGCATTTAACATGGCATTACACTTCATGGTATGCGTGAGGACATAATCCTAGATTAAAGCAAGACCATAAAGGAGAATGATATAGTGAGATACAACATGAGCACGCATGGTATGCGCAAGCATAACCAAAACATACACGGTGGGACTACACATCACCGTTTCGACTATTAGTTTTCCAATGGGACTACACATCAAAGTACTCTTCTACTAGTCACTACCGGCGGGACTACACATCACCGGAGTCTCATACCACTCGCTACCGGCGGGACTACACATCACCGGAGCAACGACAACCATCACGTGAGGTTTGACACCAACCATGCAACACAATATACACTCACTATCATGCGACATGTACTCACTATATCATGCACAACCAAAACAAGATGTAACCATATCCACAATTAGTCAACACTTACTACTTACAATCTTACCAATCGCAAATGGTCTTACTCACCATTTTCGTGCACCACCTGCACCAACTTACCCACATCTTACAAGGTACAACAACGTCACTATTATTACCATCATACATCATTAACGATATATTAATAAGCAACATGCTTCTACTTAAAGTATTGTAATTTCATGTATAACAAAATAACATTTCTAGCAATGAAAAACAATGATAAAAGGGGAAATTTAAAGAGGCATTTCACATCACTTACTCTTTGAGTTTAAATTACTTTCAAGCCTAAATATAAACCACTCTCAAAAATCATCTTTGAACCAAAACAATACTTGAAAACATTTCCACATCCACATGCTTGAACCAACCTTTGAAAATCAAATTAAAACATTAACCACTCACCTCACTTCCTTAAGCGAATCAAGCAAAGCCGACTCAAGCCTCCATGACTTTCAAAATCAATCTCAAAGCTTTACCAACGCAAATCATTGCTTCTTTCAAAAATCATCCCAACACAAGTAAATTAACCTCAAATCAGTCCACAAACAATATAGCAAACCCGGAATACAATTCAAACATCAAACACTTGTTTTTCGAACCAAGATCAACCCCAAAAAGCCATTCCCGAGCAGCCCCTTTACACAGCCGAAAACCATTGATTCCAACTCTTTTGACACACCTAATAGCTTCCAAAACAACCCCTAACTATCATACAACCATCAGCTCTCATTTCCCAACATAAAACACACCCAAAATCCACCTTTAAACCCTTGAAAAACCCCTCCAAAACCCAAATACGAATTTCTCAATAAAACCAAGTAAAAATGATATATGTTGGACCATTCGGGCTACAAATAACACATATAATGATAAGAATTCAAAAGCTTCAACATTGGACAGCAAAGTTAAGATTTTTAACTTAAAAGTTCAAAAACTCAAAACATGAAACAATGGGTTTTATGAAAAACTAAATACATAAAGAGAAAGAGGAAGGTGAGGACAGCTCAAAAGTACCATTACCTTTCAAAAATCATCAAGAATGAAGGATGGAGGAGAGGAAATAGAAGCTTCAATGGAGGGGATGTTTTTGTCGTTGGAAAAGAAATGAAGAAGAAGAAGATGATGGGGTTTTTGGGTTTATTTGAATTATAAGGTATTAAAAATGGGTTTTATTTAATATTTACACAAATGCCATTAATGAATGGCTATTGGGCTTGGTTTAAAAATTGAGTCCAAGACCTTTGTTTTATTTGCAAACAAAACTCGAACCATTATTTAATTTATTTAAATTATAAAACTGAACCCGAATAATATTAAAACATTATTTTCACCCGACCCCAAAACCCGGGTGTTACATTATACCATGGCACATGGGTTTGAATCTTATTGCAAGTCATTTGTTTCAACTATTTTTTTGGTTTTGGGGGGTTCATTTGATTGTTTTAAAGGTAATTTGTGCTAAAACACAGCAATACTTAGAGTTTAGCCCAGCGGTTAACCTACTGTTTTAATGGCTTGGGATGCGGGTTTGAATCTTAGCTCCCCCTATTCACATTATTTTCTTTGTTGGTGGTGACATGTCACCACCACATTAGTAAAAAATTCCACATCAGCAATTCTGTTAGTTTTTAACGACGGGGGACCAAAACAGGAGAATTATGTAATAGAAGGGACGATTTTGCCAAAAAAATATTTTGAGGACCAAAATAGAAAAATAATAATAGTTTGGGGACCACCGGTGTAGTTTTCCCTTAATTTAACTTGGCTGATAACAATGTTGCGTTAAGCTTTCTTGGTCGATATAAGGTGTGGGGAAAAGGTGAAGACGTGAAACAAAATCTTTCCCTAATATTTCTTCTTTTGTGTAAATAGATAGGGCAACCATGTTGTGGTGAGTCCTACATGGTGTTCCATAAAAGTGAAAGCCAAAGTGAGTTTAGGGGCACCTGAGTGACCCTAAAGGGCACTAACCCTAAACCAAAAAGGCAATTTCCGTCTTTGGGTTGAGATTTATGACCCCTCCACTTAAACCCAAAAACTCCCACTTGTCTCTTTAATTTAAGATTCCATTGTTTAACATCAAATGGAAAAGAAAAAAAAGCATGCTTCTAGCAGAAAGTATTGGGGGGCAAAAGATCCACTAACCATTCATTCATGATTGCATTATTAAACTCCATGAAAGTTTAAGTGAAAATTCATGTAACCAAGTTCATTAATGCAATGGTTAGGTTAAACTTTATGAACTTGACATTATGTTATAGGATACCTAAAAGGCTCACTCAACATTGTACATGTTATAATCATCGGTATTGTCCCGGTAAAAAACAAATGATCGTAAAAGTAGAATGGAAAGTAAACACCAAGATTTACGGGGTAAACTCAAGACGAAAAAAAAACTACGGGCAGAGGAAGAGAAAGTTTCACTATATTGAAAAAAAATTATTCTTAACATCTATTTATAGGATATATTGCTTGGTTACGAAATAAAGTTGCATAGAAAATAATTCTACTCAAACTGAATTTTTAACTTTTCAACCCGTATATTCACATGGTGAAATAGAGTTCCACAAATATTATTTTTTTATAAATGTTCACGTCAGTACAAAATAGAAGTTGGTTCATAATTATAGCCGTCAATTTCTTGGAGCATAACTTTTACTCTGCTGCCAGCCAGCAATGCATGTTATTACAGTGACAGTTTTTACTTTTTGAACGATTTGGTCAATGTCGATTAACAAAGTGTCTATGATCTTACATGATAAGGAATTTTGTATCGTGTCGTGTGGTACTAGAAATGTATGATAACAAGCAAAGATTAAAAAACAAAAGGTTGATCAAATAAGCCTTAGGGTTTTGACACACAAACGATGAATCGAAAACCATGTTTCCGACAGATTCCATTACGAAATGTAAGTGAAAGAAATTGCTGGACCCATGGATGAAACATGCTCCGAATTTTGATCCTCTTCCAAAACACCAACAAAATCATTACTTCTTCCACTAAACCATTCTCATTTGTATTCCTTATTGGTAAAACCGTATAATCTACTTGAGACATTTCCGACATCCTCTTAAGGTTGAAGAGACAAAATCCTTAGTTTTAGACCATTTTATAATAAAAGAATTACGTGCACTTTCTTTCCCTAATCAAAATGTTTAGTCATTGGTAAAAGACTGAGGATAAACTTCCGGGGATTATTATTATTCTTTATTTGGAGTAAGCAATAATGGTGGAGGATGTGCTGGATGGGTAACGGGGGCAAAGGTGAGAGCCCTCACCAAGCCGACAAATCCCCGTTTGAACGGGTCTTTCGTGGGTGTTTTCAATGGTGGCTCCACCACCATTGCCACCGTCATTCCCATCGTCACCACCCTCCTTAAATAGTTTGGATAATTATCACTATAACTTTTGGCATAGGTTAAGTACTATCTCTAACATTAACTTTGTTAGCAGGTTATTAAATTATTAGCTTTTTTATACTCTTTCCTATAAGTAGCCGAAGTTTTTTTTTTTGGTTATTCCTGATTTTTTAGAGGTTTGTGTTAAACTTGTGTAGTATTCTTGATTTTATTAGATGAGCCTTTCACAGTAGATATTTTTTTTCATACACTGCAAGGCTTCAAACTCGACACATGCTTAAGCAATACTAAGCGGTTACCACTTGGACCAACCCCATCGATAAACTTTTAATATTTATTGATATATATATATATATATATATATATATATATATATATATATATATATATATATATATATATTATTTTTAGCTTAAATGTACATTTGGCACTTAAATTATACGCATTATCCCAAGTTGATACCTAAAAAATTTTAGGTCCCAAGTTGATACCTAAACTAGACACGTTCTCCCAAGTTGGTACCTAAAGAATTTATGCTTTCAAGTTGGTACCTGAACTAAACACCATCTTTGAAGTTGGTACCTAAAGAATTTATGCTCCCAAGTACGGTCAATGCTACAACTACTCAGTGGGTAGATTACCCAGCTGAGGTGGCACATGATTAATAAATGTTATACAATGTATCTTTTAATAAGCAATAAATACAATTAATACATCTTTTAAGTTTTATCAATAAATAATTTTTAATATTATAATTACAATACAATTAATACTTCTTTACCCCATAAAACAATTTTTATAACTATAAATGTAATATAATTAATACTTTATTAATAAAATATTTTATTTTTTAATATAATGAGAAAATAAACTAAGTTAATTAAAAAACATCTTGATCCATCGTAATATTATGTACCACTAGTTTTTGGATCAATGAGTGTGACCTTGCTTCAAATAATAGCCCTTGAAGAAATATAATATTTTGAAATTAAGATGAAATAGTTAGATTTTTTTCTATTAAAACAAAAAAAATTGTCAATAGTTCATATATTCTAATTTTGGTTGTTTCGTTTCATGTATTTTTTTTTAAAAAAAATTGATGTGATTACATGATAATATAATGTTCATACTTTTTTAATATTTTGATAGGCATATAAATACATTTGGCATAATGCCTAAATATGTCCCTAACATTTCACACATTTGTCACTTTGGCCTCTTTATTTTAAGTATTTTAGTCCTCAACATTTTATTTTTTAACAAAAGGACCCTTCGTTAGATGAAAACCGTTAGTCATAGTTCTCGCTAACTAGGTAGGCACACATGGACTGTAATAATAATGTGGCATGTCCACATGAATGTTAATGATGACATGGCATTATATCACGCCAACAAGTTTTTTCTTTTTGTAAAAAAATATTGCATTTATTAAATTAATGCAACCAATTGAACGTTGACAGCTGACAACCTCCAATTAATTTAAATTTTAAAATTTTTAAAGTTGGCAGACTAAATGAATCAAAATTCATGCGTTAACCATTAAACCAAATTGGCTTTTTTGTTAATGACTTGATAGGAATTGAATATAACATAAAAGAGAGGGTTTCATTAAATTTAAAAAAAATCTAAGGGTCACTCGATTGAGAACAAGACAGAGGAGGACATGAGCGATGCAATCATCCTCAACTCTTCTCTCACACGGCCACTACCATTCAGAACGTCCCTAAATCTATAAGTAACATATAATATATATAAAATTTCAATTTAATAGGTTTCATAATTATTATATAATAAAAATAAAAAATAGATTTTGTTAGATGTAAATAAAGCATAATGAAAAAAATTAATTACAACTATGTGACAATAATCCGTGAACGAGACAATGAATAAGATAGAAAGTGAGAGTGGACGAATTCCTTTTACATAAAAATGTAAGAGTATTTGATTTATTTGTTGTAGACAATAATTTTGTCTAAATTAAAAAATAAAAATATATAATCATCTATGAAAATAAAATGTTTTTTTAATCATTAAAAATAAATAAACTTAAAAAATATAAGATTATATTTCTTGAAAATTATATAATATAAATGAAAATATAATTAAAAATATTATTAAAAATGTTTGAATAGACAAAAATAATGAACATTAACTAAGGTATTAATTAACATGTATGTTTTCTATAAAACTATTAAATAAACATAGGTGGGCAAGTTACCCACTGGATAGAGAAAGTTTTCTCCTCCCAAGTACTTAGTACATGAACTAGACACATTCTCTCAAGTTGATACCAAAACTTATACATTCTATTAGTTTTTTTCCTAATTCTAACCAATTCAATAAATTCAACCTTTTATATTTAAAAATTAGATTATCTAACATATACCACAAGTATATTGAGTAATTATGGTGTTTTTTCCAAATAAATTCTCTTAAATGAGATTATGTAATAAAGTAAAATTCAAATAGTTACCCAATATAGGATATGTTAGCTAGAATCTTTTAAAATTTCATAACTTTAATATTTTTACGATATTGTCAAACTAAACGAGTTTACCGGATCAAAGCAACAGTTAGATAACCGCATTCTACCGTAAAGCATCAACCAATTACTGTTTAATTATATTATACCGAAAAAGTAATATACATTCTAATTTATGAGAAGAACAAAAAGTAATTCAATAGAGTATTTAAATATAGAATGTTAAATTTATTAAATTGTTTCAAATATAAACCAAATTGATTAAACGTATAAGTTTTGATACTAATTACTTGAGAGAATGTGCCTAATTTATGCATCAACTTAGGAGTAAAAATTCTTTAGGTGCTAACTTGGGAGAATGTGCCCAGCTCGGGTGCGAACTTGAAAGTAAAATTCTTTTAGATACCAATTTAAGAGAAGGATAATTCAAATACCAAACATACATTTAAGCCTTATTTTTAAATACTATATTCAAATTACTTAATTTGTAGTTTTTGTTTGATAATTGAAGGGCTTTTCGAACCTTAGATAAGAGGATTGGCAGTGTGACAGTGTCACTTACCCACTAAAACAATAAAACTATCAACGTTAGTTCGTACATTGACTCATACATTGCTTTAAGATCTGTATCTAATTAATTAAGGTAAAATGTTTAAAATATAAAACATTTGAATAATTATTATATAATTATAATTATAATTTTAAATAATGAATAATGAATTAAAATAAGATAAAGTACAAAGATCATCACTCAATTATCTTTTCACTTTTATTTTTCTCACTCAAGTTTAAAAATTTTCAATTTAATAACTGAACTTTCAAATTGCTCATGTATTTAAGCACTCTGAATTATTTTATTAATATTTTTGTATGACATGACATATTTATTATTACTAAAATATAAAAATAATCTAAAATAAAATAGAAAAATCATTTTTATTATTAAATAAAAATTATTTATATTTTATAAAAAATCCACCCAAACCCTAAACTAAAAAAATAACTAAAGGACTAAGTTGAAAACTTGTCAAATTTAAAGATTAAAAAGTTATTTTATCTCTAAAACGAAAGCGATGAAATTAAAAATGAGACTTTAAGCTTAACCGATAGATTGGAAAAATAAGTATAAAAACCCATTCCACTACATTATCTATAGTCTTAATTAAAATCACTCATTTTATTACTTTTTTATGTCATTTCCAATAATAAATATTATTTCCTTCAAATATAAATAGAATTACTTGAAAATTAATTTTGAATAAATTTATGATACAAAAAATAGTAAAATAAATGATTCTTTTGTTGTGACAGCCCGTTAATTAAAAACAACTCTCATCGTATCTTTACTTTGGGGAACTTTGCTAAAGTATCACCAGCACACACCCTTATCGAGCGTGCATAACACACCCCTATTAAACTCGTCAAATTACCGAATCAATCGTCGACACTAAGTGCACGCGCCGGTGAGTTTGAGTGGGAAAAATGATTCCTTTACATTGATTGGGTGGAGGGGACAAGGAAGGGAGTTTGATGAAGCCTCCTTGATTTAAAAAGAAATCTTTTTTATCTAAGAAAATGAATCCAGCATTAGAAAACAAAATCCCACGGGAATTCATTTGACCCAGATTTTTTCCTTCCTTTCTTGATGGAATTGACCCGCATTTGTATTTCGATATGAGCTGGTTTAACGGGACGAAGTAACAGATCTTTTAAGAATAGTTAAGAGTTCGAATTTTGACGATGTAAATAAAAAAATAAATTAAAAGGGTCATTCACATAATAGACCTCTGTACAACCTGATACAAATTAATCGGTTAATGTGTCGGATACCAATAGTAAAAATAAACACGAAATTTAACAACCACCGACTGATCGAGCACACATCAAAGAGAGAGTCGGTTAAAGAAGAAGAAAGTAAAACTTAATCCAACCAAGTCCGAATCTTGGAGTGGTTGGGACATATCTCAGCCGTTGAAGATGAGAAAGGGGTGTTATAAAAAGCAGATTGGGGTTGAGTCTTCTTCCCTTTCTCTCATTCTTCACCCACCAAAACCAACAGAAGACCCAAGAATCGAATCGTAAGTGGATTGCACAGGGAATTTGGGGTTTAGTCCCTCTCACACTTACATTAAATATTATATATATAGTTTAATAGAAGCTACAAAATCTCTCGCCGCACTGTTTTCTTTGCTCAGAAAATTGGTGGCTGCATTAAAGTTACGAGCTTTTACTGTTTGTGTGCCTAAAGTTTTGATTTTTCTTCACAGAAACAAGCAAAGGAGATTATTTCGGGAAGCATATAAAAAGCTCTGCGGATTCTTGGAATGGAGATTTCATCAACTCTTTCTCAAGGACAAAGGAAATAAACATCTCTGCTTGATTTTCTTCAATCCTTTTACGCGAAAGAGACAACTCGGAAACAAGGTTCATTGATCTCTTTGGTTCGGAGTTCGGACAGTGAAAAAAAAATGTTATAACACTCGTTTTCTTTTTGGACTTTTTCTTAGATTTTTCTTCCACCTTCCTTTTGTTATTTCAGCTGTTTGATTATACTTGTGTTTTTTTGTCTCATTAACTGTCGTTTATATGGGGTTTTGACAGTAAAAAGAATGTCCAAGCAAGGGGAAGAAGCTATAGTCTCCAACAACATAACCGAGATGGAGCATGAAACCAGAGAAGAAGAGGAAAAAGAACAACGAGATGAAGACGACCAACAAGCATTGTTCAGCGTTAAAAACTTCCTCTGGCACGGTGGCTCAGCCTGGGATGCCTGGTTCAGCTGCGCCTCCAATCAAGTAAACCCCAAATTATCCTCAACCTTTTCTACTTCCTGCACAGTATTAAATTGCGGTTGCGGTGTCTATTGTTGCTACCGCAATTTAATACTATGACTTTCTGTTGAATTGATGGACAAAATTTCAGGTAGCACAAGTGCTGTTGACACTGCCGTATTCATTCTCCCAACTCGGTATGCTGTCCGGAATTCTCCTTCAGATATTCTACGGAATCATGGGAAGCTGGACTGCTTATCTCATCAGTGTCCTCTACATAGAGTACAGAAGCAGGAAAGAAAAAGAGAACGCCAGCTTCAAGAACCATGTCATCCAGGTTCGTGTTCCTTGTCATCCGTTATGTTCGCGACCGCAATAATACACTTCGACTCCCTGATAAGGATCACTGCTTCTGGATTTGCAGTGGTTTGAAGTACTTGATGGGCTGTTGGGTCCTTACTGGAAAGCAGCAGGACTTGCCTTCAACTGTACCTTCCTCTTATTCGGATCCGTCATACAACTCATAGCTTGTGCAAGGTTAGTACTATACAGTATACATTTATCCATGAAATTGAAGCAGATTCTGAAACTGGGTTTCCTTCTCTTTTTAACCATTGTGTGATAATTGATAACAGTAATATTTATTACATCAATGACAAATTGGACAAGAGGACATGGACCTATATTTTTGGAGCTTGCTGTGCAACCACCGTTTTCATTCCCTCCTTTCACAACTACCGTATTTGGTCTTTTCTAGGTCTTGGGATGACCACCTATACTGCCTGGTATATGGCCATAGCTGCCTGGACTCACGGCCAGGTAAAAAAAAAAAACAAGTTAAAACTTAAAACCAAGGCTGTTTCGATGTCTTTTCTTTTAACATACGGTTGTTTCGTGCTCAGGTTGAAGGTGTAACGCACAGTGGTCCGAAAAAGTTAGTGCTTTACTTCACCGGAGCCACCAACATTCTCTACACCTTTGGTGGACATGCTGTGACTGTGTAAGCTTTTTTAATCCCTTTCAAAAAAACTAACACTTGGTTTTACTCTTCCCTTTCCCTTGCAGCTTTTGCCGGTAATCTTGGGTTCGAGATCTAGACAAAATCATGCAAACTAAACCACTTTTGTTGGTCTCGAACCCCAAGATTATCGGTGACTGTTGCCGGTAAGGTAACAGTTTCGCGAACTGTTATTGAGGTCTTTACATGTACCATATAATTTCTGTATCTGTACATTTTTCAGGGAAATCATGCATGCAATGTGGAAGCCTCAGAAATTCAAGTACATATACTTATTTGCCACATTGTACGTATTTACGCTTACCCTTCCGTCGGCTTCCGCCGTCTACTGGGCATTCGGGGACCAGCTGCTCAACCATTCTAATGCCTTCTCTCTCCTCCCCAAAACCGGTTTCCGTGACGCTGCCGTTATCTTAATGCTTATTCATCAGGTCCATCTCTTTTAATCCATGGTGAAAACGTGTAAATACTTCGAATGTTCAATATTAACAGTGTGGTTCCATGGAAATGGTTTGCAGTTCATAACATTCGGGTTCGCTTGCACTCCGTTGTACTTCGTGTGGGAGAAAGTGATCGGTATGCACGACACGAAAAGCATATGTTTGAGGGCACTGGCGAGGCTGCCGGTAGTGATTCCGATCTGGTTCTTGGCCATAATCTTCCCATTCTTCGGCCCCATAAACTCTGCCGTCGGTGCACTTTTGGTTAGCTTCACTGTCTACATCATCCCAGCTTTAGCCCATATGCTCACCTACAGAAAAGCCTCCGCTCGACAGGTAAAAAAAATTATAAACACCATTTTTTTTCTTCTGATTTTTCAGCGCTTTGCCCTGACTAATTCGAACCGACCTGCGACACACACCTCTTTACAAAAGTTTCACTCGGCTAGGACCATTATCTTGTTGTCCCACCAGCGTGTGATCACTTTTTATGTATGGTCCAAGTTGTGGTTATCTTTCTTCACCAGGGCTAAGTTGGTCTTTTAGTAGAGTGGGAGTTTTAATACTACAGCAATTGTACAAAAGCATTTAAGGCTTGGATTTGGAAACATTACGAGAAGAATTGGATGGTTGGCCTGTCCTTTTCATTTAGTTATTCGCAACAGTACAGTTTCAGTGTTGTACACTGTCTTTCTGTGGATGAGCTGGCTGACTTGATTGTTTTTCATATATAGTTTAGATTTTGAGTTCGAATCTTGTGGATAAAGTAAATAGATTCGAAAGAGTTTAATTAACTTGTATGGTTTTGTTTTCTGATGAGCAGAATGCAGCAGAAAAGCCTCCATCGTTCATGCCAAGCTGGACAGCAATGTATGCATTCAATGCCTTCGTTGTGGTGTGGGTTTTTGTGGTTGGATTCGGGTTTGGTGGATGGGCTAGCATGACCAACTTCGTCAACCAAATCGACACTTTCGGCTTGTTCGCTAAGTGCTATCAGTGCAAGCCTCCACCACCGCCTAAAGGAGCTGCCGCCGCACACCACCACTGACCTGACTCGACCCGAACTCAATCCGAAACACAAAAACAACAAACAAGCCCAAAATATATATATAATGAATTCCCTGTTTTTCCCTCCATATCTTGTATCATATACATGGGAAGATATCAATGTCTCCCCTACATGTGATGTGTGCTGGATTTTGGTTTTATTTTTCCTATTTTCTCTCTCTCCCTATGTTGAATTAGTATATTAAAAAGTAGTGTGGTGAATTGTGATGATTCCTTTGCAATCAAAGCATAGGTCTAATTAAATCAGATAAATAGCATATTTTTTTCAAGCTTTATAACTCTTTTTCATTGAGATAATATATAAAATTATTGTTTTTTGGTAGCTTTGTGCAATGTCAATTATTACTGTTATCATGTTCCCAAAGAAACCAAAGGGTATGGGTTTGTACTGTGTAGTGTTTTTTTATTTAATTTAATGAGAGAAATGGATTTGATTTTCTAAGATTGTATTCCGACATGTTTTACTAAAATACACAAACAATAATGTGGTCTAGTAGGATATGTTGTTAAATTCTTTTAATAAAGTTAAGAGTTTGAATCTTAGTCTATACTTTTCAACTGCTTGGTTGATGCCAATGATGTTTTGGTTGAGATAATAAAATTGAAGTTCCAAGAGTTCGAGCATCTAAGTTTAGGGACAAAGTCAGTGAATCTTTAGGGATCAAAAAATAAATTATAAGTTTTTAAAAGATATAAAAATATTATTTTATCATTACTTTAGTTCATAATTTTAAGAGTATTAAATTTCAGTTTTTATCATTTATGGGGGTTAAAATGTAGTTTACCATTGCATATGGTTAAAACTTTAAAGTTTATAGGGATTAAAATCAAAATTCTAACATTTTAAGGGATCAAGCCCCTGTTAACCCCCAACTCTGCCGCTACTTAGGTTTGAGTACCATTGTATGAATTTTGACTTTAATTATTCTACTAATTTATACTATGTTCCATTTGTATTTTATAATAATTAATTTTACTTGTAGTTAATTTAAATTGTATTGCTTTTTGTAATTATAAATATTGTACTTACACCACTTCTAGATAACTGTGTTTTGATGCGAATTGAAAAAAAAGGGGCTATTATTTCATTATCAGAAAGTTGATTTTTTTATTCATTGATAACTTATTTATTAGTTGATTAATTCGAACCGAGTTTTAAACTTAATATAAAGACGATCCTCTCACCTTAGTTTTCTTCATTCACAACATCAAAATTTGAACTCTTAACTTTGCTTAAGAGACCTATAATCTCGTTAGACATGGTTGTTGGTCAAATAGTTAATTTTGATACTAATTATATTAAATACTAGTGTTAATACACCACTGATGTTCATCATATGAGACCGAGTTCAAATTACTTTATCTGCAAGGTGTGTACATTATCAAAGGATTAAGAATATGTATGAACAAATATTACCTTATAACCACTTTAAACTATTCATAAATAAATAAATAAGTAAATAAAGTGTATAATTTACATTTACTCTAAAATATATACCAAACTAATAGAGATTTAGGTTTTAATTTTTTTAATATACTGGTGTGATACAAGGGTAACATCTATTCGATTTTCTTAATTTTTTAATAAGGCACACACCGTGCAGAACTGATGCTCGAACTTAGATCATCTGAATGAATTACATCATCCTTTACCACTAGAACAACAAGAAGAAGTAAGCAGGTTTTAAATTATTATACAAACTAATTAAATACTAACCAAAAACAAATCCCATATAAAAGTAAGTTCCTTAACAAAGGGTCTAAAAACATTAAGACTATAGGTTAATATTCAACTTTCAGACTTAACTTGTAATCGAAGTTTTGCCTTCTGACCCCTAATATTTCACTGCTTAGATTGAGTTAACTTGTAATCTATCTCTAGTTGACCATATTCAAAGCATCTTTGCATAGGAAATGTAATAATTTAAGCTGATTTTGTAATGCTTTAGCCTCGTAAAAGAATTTGTATCCTTGCTTGGCAAGGTACCTTTGCTCATAGATTACAGTGCCCATAACCCCTTCACTACTGTAAAAAGAAAGTAATATTTAGGGTTCAGAGCCATCAATCTTGCTGCAGCAAAAAACTATTTAAAAAAGAGAATAAAATTATGATTCTGATATAAGCAACCTTAACATGATGAGATTAGGGTTACTTTAAGGGGTTGTTTGATTCACGGAATGTAAGATTACCTTTGGGAATGAGATTACCGAAATGTTACATTACTTAACATATTACTTGGAATATTGTATAACCTTGTTTGATTTGTTTGGCAGGAATGTAAGATTACATTGTATGGTTGAAGGAATATAAGATAGGAAAAATGCATGTTTTAGCAAATTGTCCTTGAAATATATTTTCTTTTTTAACCAACTGAAATTTTAAGATTAAAGTCAAAATATTTACAAAAAAAGTTCATAGAAAATATAAAAAAATATAATATGAAAACCTTTTTATGAAAATTGATCTAAATAATAAATGTAATAAAACACATACCAATAATAAAATTTGAATCAAACACATATATAAAAATTTGATATATTTTTATTTTATATGCATCATATTATTTTATAATAAGTATTAAAACCCTAAACCACTAAAAAATAAAATAGATTTATACTTGTGTAATTATATACAAAAAGGAAAGATCATTCTAAAATAACTATATTTTTTAAGGGTATTTTTGTCCAAAGGGGAGGGAATTGTCTAATACCTAAGAAAAGGAAGAGAATAACATTCCCAGGAAAAGACTCAAAAATAGCTATTGTTGGGAATATTTCATTACCCTTGGGAGGGAATGCTCTTGAACCAAACGTGGGTATGTAATTCCGGAAAAGATTATTCCCCTAATAATGATCTTTTCCGCGAACCAAACGCCCCCTAAGGTTAAATGAATACTTTATTACCATAATAAAGCAAATTGTTTGTTTGCTTACATATATTGGCATACTATTTTACATGTGAAAGCTCCATTTTTAGAAGATTTTAGTTACAGCTAAATCTTGCCGCCAGTAACTTGTATTTCGGGTTTGTCAGATAGGTTGAGTTGGCTAAAAAAAATTAAGCATAATGTCAAAAAAATATGCTTTTAATTTTTGACTGAATAATATTTTGATTTATTTTTTAAGTAATTTAATCCTCACTTTTTAATTTTGGCTTAAAATAATTTCTATGTTGTTGAATATTGTTAGTCCACTAACGATAAACAACTTGAAATGACTTGACAGAATGACACATCAACAAAAAATAATTTTATAAAACTATTTTTTGATCGATGTGACATTCTTTCAAGTCAACATTTTTGTCTATATGACATTGTCATGTAGGTTTATCACGTCATTTCAAGTTATTACCGTTAATTGACTAACAATTTTCATCTGCAGAGAAACTATTTTAACCCCAAATAAAACGTTGAGAAATAAATTACTTTAAAAATATAATAAAAATTAAAATAATTATTTAGTCAAACATTAATAAACCAAAATTACAGCTGCAAATTCCAAATGGATGTAAATGGATTATGTGAGTTCTTTTTCAAACTGACCCAAGATTTGAAGAGGGCTTGGACTGACAAGGAATGATGGGATTGGGTCTAACAAGGAATGTTTAGAGGGCCTGTAGCCTTGGATTGACAAGTATTACAAGCTAGACAGTTTTGATAATTTAGTTGTATCTCTCGTTAGAATTTATAGATAAAAAAAATAAACAATCCGAAATCAATATAAAATAAGATAAGCGTAAAAGATTACTTTTGTTTATTTCTAAAACCTTGGTGTCTTGTTTTTTTGCGTTTTTTTAATAAGGCACACACCGTGTAGAACTGGTGTTTGAACTCAAATCACCTGGATGATTTACATCATCTTTTACCACTGGAACAACACAGGACGAGCTCAATGAATAATATTTTTTTGTATTTTTTAACGCTCTTTTACACGAGTTCTTCTCTGCTTTCCCAATTCTGGGTTGGTTTCTATTGTTTTGCATGAACAAAAGTGGGAAATTTCTATGACTGCACAT
This sequence comes from Hibiscus tridactylites, assembly GCA_958450335.1. Lineage (NCBI taxonomy): Eukaryota > Viridiplantae > Streptophyta > Magnoliopsida > Malvales > Malvaceae > Hibiscus > Hibiscus tridactylites. The sequence goes on along the minus strand of OY288267.1, from coordinate 34,069,992 downwards.
GAAGTTAAGAGACAACAAACAATATTTCTATGTAGTTTTACAGTAGGAAAGCTAGGTATTGTGTATTGCCTACTTAGAAACAAAATTGTATTATATCATCCCATGTGAATTCCGAATTGCCTCTGGTTTTTGTATTCAAGTGGAGCATTTTCACCTACTTCCAATTGGTCCTGTGGCAAATAACACAGTGAGCCGAGATCAGTCTTTGCATCAGGCTTCCGTCTTCGATCCTCAACTCTTTGGTTCGATGGTTCCATATGTGTATCGCGTAAGTGCTTCGTTCGAATTCGAGCAGCATGTACTCCACCCATTTCTGGTCTGATTCTGTGTTAGGCTTCTTAAAACATCTGCCTATTTTTATCCAATCCATTGGATAAAAGGTTTTAGGTGGCAAGATTGTAGTGTTATAACCAGGTTTGCTTTCAACTCTACGAATCACTCTGGAAATCAGGTACGGTCCATTGTGTCCCCATTTGCTTCCATCGAACGTTTCTGCGAATTCCTGTAAGAAGTCGTGTAGGATCGGATGCCCCTCGTCGAAAATCATGGCGGCGCCGTTTATTCTTGTCCATTTCTTGGTGATTGAACTCATGCTTTGTGCACCTATTGCATTCCACAATCCAATGAAATCTTTTAGAACTATGAAATCTACATCCAAGTAAACTCCTCCATACTTGTATAGTATTGCAAGCCTGATCAAGTTGGAAAGATTGTAGGACAATGGAATGCTTCCTGGATCTTGTCTCCCACTCTTCAACTCATCGAGCCAACTCTCGGCCGGGGTGTTCTTCACTAAAAAGGGCAAATCCGGTGTCGTCGCCACAACTTTAAACCCGCCATCGACTAGTGGTTTCAGAATCTGGTCCCCTTGTCTCGAATCAAGAGACGGTGATAAAATCATCAAGCATCCATTAGGACTAGCCTTGAAGAGGCTATCTACAGCCGAGAATTCCCTCACACCGAATGATTGAGCCGGTGAAAGCCATACCATGAAGTACTTCACCGTGCAGGTACTGTCGTAGAAACCCGAAATCCGGTTATGGAATTTCGAGGTAGAGCTTCTCGATTCGAATAACTCGATCCTTTTAAGTTGGTTCTGGAACCAAGCTATCCTTTCTTCTCTGGTGGCATTGAATGGTGGAATTAGAGGATCCTTGTTATCACCATCAACCCCTTCCATCTGTTCTTGTGTGGTGACATCCTCGAGAAACATATATCGATGAGTGATCACCATGTTTTCGTATGCTATAAAGACGACGGTGCCGACCGAGATGATGAACAACAATGATATGTTGCAGACGATCGGAGATTTGAGTGCTCGGAGAAACAGCATGCGGAACAGATTTCTCGCCCTCATCTCTGCTGCTATAGTTTAATATTCTGAAATAATGTTAATAGTTTCATTTTATATCTGTTTATGTTGAAGCTTTAATGCCCGTTTCTGATTCATTCAATCGTTATGATATAGATTGATTGTCGCACATTTTTTTTCACCATGAAAACTATAGTGATTTTTGCAAAGGAGTCAATCGCATTATATTGACATACTCGTGCTTTTCACATTACCAAAATTGGAGTTTCACTTGTCACTGATACATTTATTCACATCAAGGGTGGAGTGTATTCTTCAGAGGTTATTTTAGCTTAAAATTTATTTTTTTAATATCAAACATAAAATGACACCGAACAAGTACTTACGCTTTTTATTCTCCTTAATGCGGTTTTGATATAAGAGGATGTCAATTGTCAGCTAGGGACGGACTATAGAAGGAGAGAAGGGAACTTTGCCCCAAAAAATTTCAGAAAATCTTTTTTATAGTCCCTAAAGTTTTTTAAACTTTCCTTTTATATATAATGCTCCCCAAAAATTGGAAATTTATATTGTTAGCTCTCAACAATATTGATTTCTTTTGATATAATTTTAGAGTTAACTCTCTCAAACTCATTATCAAGATCTGTCACTAATATTAGCATTCTAATGTCGGTGGATATCATAAATATCAATATATCTTTTTGGATAAATTTTGATTTTTCTTTTATCCGAAAAAGAGAGCAGCAAGCTGCTGCATACCACCCTCTACAAGAATCAAAACCAAGAAAAGGGAAACCACCCTTATAAATAATTTTTATAAGGTAAACTACAAAAACCATCCTAACTTTTTCTCATTTTTATTTTGGTCATTAATTTTTTTTAATTTAATCATTGAACTTTCAAATTATCCTTGTTTTGGATGCTTGTGTGTTAAATCAAACACATAAGGGTTGTAAGCACCAAATTTTGACCGGATCAGTCACTTTGCCCGAATCTAATTAAAAAGAATGATGGGGAAAAAATGTGAAGTGATGGTTGGGACTATGGCTGATGTGATAAGTTAGGCCCATAGTATAATTTTTTTCATTTGTAAGATTCAAAGCCTCCTTGAATCATATGCGGAATAAGATTTTTTTAGACCAACATAAGCGGAATAAGTAAATTAGCTATATTTCCATTCGAAGTTTAAAGTATCAAAACCTTATTGAAGGTTCCGAAACCTTCTTGAAAATTAGACTTTCCCGTTTACTTTGTGGTACCGAAACCATGTTCAAGGTTTTCATGTAAACACAAACACACACATTCAACACATATAAGACTATACTCAACTGAAACCGAATTTACGATATAAATCAATTTGTAGATTAATTTCCAGTTTAGTTTCCCCCCGATATTTGGAGGATTCCACACATCCTTGTCCTTTATAACAATTAAGGCACAACAATTAGACATCCAATTCAATATCCACATTTAATAACTCAAATAACATGAAACTTTATTTCAATTTAGGGTTTAAGATTAGTCTTAACCAATTTCAAACTTGATGAAATAAGTACCAAAATGAAGAGTAAAGTTTAAGGTCTTAATTTCTAAGCTTGAATGGCTAGATTTGGTAGAATCGAGCTTTTTTTTTGTTTTCTTTTTGGACACTCAACAATAGCTATTCGGTGAACCAAAGAATATGAAAATTAATGCATCATTCTCTCTTCTTTTTGGAAGTTTTTATCATCCTTTTTGAAAGATTATTTGAGAGGATTTATGTTACATGGTTAAGAGATTATTTCTTTTAGGCAAACTATGTGTATAGTTGAATAGTACAAATGTGGTTCTTGTCCCGAAAAATAGCTCACCATAGAAGATTAATCTTTTTAGAAGATTATTTTGGTCACTGTGTCGTTAACAATTGTTAGTTTGATGACGTGGCATGTTAGTCAAAAGAGTTAATTTCTAATCTGTCCCCTGAGCTTGAAACAAAATATTAATTTGACCCTTAAACTCTCTCAACCTCATTTTTTTACCACAATGTCGCTGCTACGGCCACCAAACTCGTGGATGCTTCCAATGGACTGCTAATTAAAGGTATACCTACACAAGGAACGTTGGGCCTAGGTATAATACCAAGGTTAATCCCAGTCACACGCCTAATTGTTTCTTCTGTCATTTTCACCTGAAAATTTCAGAATAGAACAACCAAACCTAACAACACATGGGATTTCAAATCAGTGGGAGATGGCATACAGCTTGAAGGTACTGGGCTAATGATTCTGATTGTGATTCAGGCCATTGGTCTCAAGGAATAAGCAACACAAGTTGGGGGCAAGTTTTGTCAAGACACGAGATTGACGAGTGGTTGTAGTCCCAAGATGGTGACCACCGACCTTAAAGAATAAAGACAAACCAAATTCATGCATCTTTGCATTCCCATGACCATACGCATCATTGCATCATGAAGTATGCTCGTGCATCATTGATAGTTAGACATCTCTATGTTAGGAGCATGCTAACTCATGCCATCATAGCATTTGTTTATTTTTGAACAGGTATTTGAAGATTGATAAAGGGGTGGATCTACGGCTCTACGAGAAGAGAAATAGATCTCAAGAATCCTTTGACTGGTATCAAGGTTCTTAATCCCTGATTTTTTTATCCTTTCTAAAGGATGTTTTCTCAAAATTCAAATTTCTCAATTTTATTCTTTCTGAAGGACGTTTTTCTTAAATTTCAATTTCTCAACTTTATCCTTCCTAAAGGATATTTTTTCTTGAAATTTTAATTTTATCTTTTCAAAAAGGGTTTTCTTAAAACTGGATTTCTCAATCCTATCCTTTCTAAAGGTCGTTTTTCTTAAAATTGGATTTCTCAATCCTATCCTTCCTAAAGGATGTTTTTCTTAAAACTCGGATTTCTCAATCCTATCCTTTCTAAAGGATGCTTTTCTTAAAACTCGATTTCTCAATCCTATCCTTCCTAAAGGATGTTTTTCTTAAAACTCGGATTTCTCAATCCTATCCTTCCTAAAGGATGTTTTTCTTAAAACTCGATTTCTCAATCGTATCCTTTCTAAAGGATGTTTTTCTCAAAACTCTCGATTTCTCAATCGTATCTTTTCTAAAGGATAATTTTTCTCAAAACTCCGATTTCTCAATCGTATCCTAAAGGATAGTTTTTCTTAAAACTTGATTTCTCAATCCTATCCTTTCTAAAAGATGTTTTTCTTAAAACTGGATTTCTCAATCCTATCCTTCTAAAAGGACGTTTTCCTCAAAATTTAAATTCTCAACTTTATCCCCTTTGGGATGTTTTTTTTAAAAAAAAATAATAAAAAAATCAGGTTTCCTGGTTTTTAAATTAAAAGAAAAGGAAAAAAGAAGAAATGAGAGAGAAAGAGAGATTAAAAAAAAAGAGAAAAAGAAAGAGAGAAGAATAAGAGAAAAAAAGAAAAAGAGAGAAAAAGAAAAAAAAAGAAGACGAGAGAAAGAGAGAGAAGAAAATAAAAAAAGAGAAAAAAAGAGGGAGAGGAAATAAGAAGAGAGAAAAAAAGAAAAAGTAAACGAGAGAAAATAAAAGAGAAAGAAAAAGGGAAGAAGAGAGAAGAAAGAAAAAGGGAAGAAAGAAGGAAAAAGAGAAAAAGAAAAGAAAAGGAAAAAAGATGAGAAAAGAAAAAGGAAGAAGAAAAGAATGAGAAAAAGAATGAGAGGAAACAAAGAGAGAGAAAGAAGAAAAGGAAAAAGGAAGAGAGTAGAGAGAGAAAGAAAAAAGGAAAGAAGAGAGAGAAAAGATTAAAAAATAAAAATAAATAAAAAGAGAAAAAAGGAAGAAGAAGAAAGAAAGAAAGAAAGGAAAAAGAGAGGAAAAAAGAAGAAGAAAGAAGAAGAGAAAAGAGACCACAACTTTAGAATTTTAGAGCAAAAGATCTCAAGGATTTCCAGGCAGAAGAGCTAGAAGGCCTGCTCAGTTTGTTTTTGCCGCCATGGGAAAACAAGTCATTTGGGTTTATTCTTTGCCGCTTAGGGAGAATGAATCAACTATGTCCTTTGCCGCTCAGGGAGGACATACCAACGTTGTCCAGTTGCTAGTGGAGGTTTATTCTTTGCCGCTCAGGGAGGATGAATCAGCTGCGTCCTTTGCCGTTCAGGGAGGACATGCCAGCGTTGTCTAAGCTATTGAAGGTTTATTCTTTGTCACTCAGGGAGAATGAATCAGCCACGTCCTTTGCCGCTCAGGGAGGACATACCAACGTTGTCCAGTTGCTATTGGAGGTTTATTCTTTGCCGCTCAGGGAGAATGAATCAGCTACGTCCTTTGCCGCTCAGGGAGGACATGTCAGCGTTGTCTAAGCTATTGAAGGTTTATTCTTTGCCGCTCAGGGAGAATGAATCAGCCACGTCCTTTGCCGCTCAGGGAGGACATGCCAACGTTGTCCAGTTGCTATTGAAGGTTTATTCTTTGCCGCTCAGGGAGAATGAATCAGCTACGTCCTTTGCCGCTCAGGGAGGACATGTCAGCGTTGTCTAAGCTATTGAAGGTTTATTCTTTGCCGCTCAGGGAGAATGAATCAGCCACGTCCTTTGCCGCTCAGGGAGGACATACCAGCGTTGTCTAAGCTATTGAAGGTTTATTCTTTGCCGCTCAGGGAGAATGAATCAGCCACGTCCTTTGCCGCTCAGGGAGGACATACCAACGTTGTCCAGTTGCTATTGGAAGTTTATTCTTTGCCGCTCAGGGAGAATGAATCAGCTACGTCCTTTACCGCTCAGGGAGGACACGCCAACGTTGACCAGATACCTTTAGAAGTTCGTTCTTTGCCGCTCAGGGAGAATGAATCAACTATGTCCCTCACCGTTCAGGGAGACATACCAACGCTACCAACCCCGTTCCTGCCGCTTCGGAAGAGCAAACCACTCAAACAGGGAAGTTGGACAAAATTAGTGTTTATAGTCTTTGCTTTGTTCTTGTTTCACAAATACAAGCAAAGAGGGGCAACTGTAATCACTAATTTTGTCCGGGCTGATTAGCCCCTTTTAAATCTGCTTAAATAAGATTGGGTCTTGTATGCGCATATTGGGCTTTAATTAATTAATACATAGATATACATATTATTAATCCTCTTCTAATTACTACCTACTATCATATGTTATGTTATTATTATTACTATGTTATTATTTACTATCTATTATTACTACTATATATTATATTATTATTATGACTATTTATATTATTACCGGTGTTATTATATACCGTATGTCATTAATATTACCTATTGTTAGTATTGTTATCTTTTTATTTACTATTATCACTATTGTTGCTATTACCATATGTTAATATTGTTACCGTATCATTATTATTACTATATTTATTATTGCTATTGTCATTACTATAATTTTCGAATTGAATCTGAAAAATACACAAAAAAACTATATATATATATATATATACAAACACATATTAAATAAATAAGAACTCTAATATAAATAAATAAAAAGCCCAATGCACTCTTTATATATAAAGCCCATGTTTGTCTTATAATGTCCATTTACATAAAAACCTAAATATATATATATATATATATATATTATTACATACGGCCCATGTTAGGCCCAATACTAAAATTAAATCTGATAAAAAAACAGAAACCCTAATTGCTATATTTTGTCTATGCAGCCGCCGCAGCCACGACCGTCAGATCTGATCAGATCTGACGGCCCAGATGGAGCCATAAAAAGGAAGCCCTAGATGGGCACTGATGAGTCATGCGCCGCCTAGATCACAACCGCAAGATCAGGAGGGCTTCAACGGTCCAGATGTGAAGACATGAGAAACCCTAGACGCCCATCTGATGACCTCGCGCCGTCATGAAGCTGAACCGTTAGATCAGAATGTGATCTGACGGTCCGGATGCCACGAGATGCAGCGCGCGCCCACGCGCGACGCATCAGCTCCCCACTCGCGCGCGTGAAGCCCACGCCCGGCTCTCCAGATTCCTCGAGCACTCGCCACGTCGCCCCCGCCCGTTCCAACGACCGATCCGTCGGCCACGTCGATCACCGTACAATATGCAACAAAGAAAAGAGAGTCAGCATCAAATAAAGGAAAAATAAAAATCGAAAATAAAAAGAAAAAGAAGGACGAAATCAGAACGGAATGGCAGAGGATGACAGAGCCTTGCATGAATCCGGCCAAAAACACAATACGAACCAATGAGCTTTTTTTCACTGAATTAACCAATATGTAAAAATCAGCCGAAATTCGGGCTATAAAGCCGAATCGACGGCTTCATTGTAAGGGATTCGTGAAACTCCCAAGAACAAAGCACGAAAAGCAATACCACAACCAGAACCATTCAGTTATACCATTCATCCATTGCGTTTTTTTTTAAAAAAAAGAGAAGGAGATCAGAAGCTTTTTACCTTTTTCTGTTTCGTTCCTCATCGAACCAGAACCCCCTTTCTCTCGGCAACAATCCCGGCCGTTCATCGGCTTCAAAAAGGGTGCGTCAGAGAAGGGGTTCAAAACCCCCTGTTGTTTCGTAAACCTTTTCTTAAAAAAATACAGAGGCTAGGTTTTCTTGTAGGTTTTCGTTTCCCGGAAAGGTCGTTTTGGGTTTTGGGGAGTGAAAGGTCGTCTTTTTCGGGTTTCTTTAGAGTAGGTTCGTTGGTCGGGCATGGTTTTAAGTCCGCCGGACGGTGACTAACACCGGCCGGCGTTCGAGATCGAGGGAGAATCAGAGAGTCTAGGTGCGGCTAGGGTTTAGGTTAGGCAAAGGGGCGTCCGTTTTAGTTTAGGTGGGTTATATAGAGCTTTAGGTTTTTTTTTGTTTCGGGTAAATAGCGAGTCCAGTCCCTCCGCGTCGGGGTATTAGCATAGTAAGGGTCGCCGCATGGTCAAATTACATCCTAGGTCCCCCGTAGTCTGAGTCGGGTCATCCTCTAGTCCCCAGATCGAGTTCTTTAGGGGTTATTTACATGTTCGGTCCTCTTCCTTCTTACCCGTGTTCAATAGGGTTTTTACAGTTTAGAGCTTTTGTTTTTCTTCTTTCTGATTTCAGCCTCTGTTTTTGCCTGTATTTCATTTTAGTCACCATTCGAATGCAATATAATTTAATGTTTTAATGTCTTTTTATATATGTATGTTTTTGTTATGTGTTAATAATGGTATAATAGATCGAATATATATATGCATGCTTATCCGTTTTTTTTGTTTAGTGAGTCCCGTATGATTAATCACTGTTGGATCGAATATATGTTGCCATGTTAGTCTTTTAGTTTGGTACATTGAAAATGGGCTAGTTTAATCTCTTTAATTAGGTTAGCTTAATTAATTAATTTGGGCCTTCTTTCCTATGTGTTGTTTTGAGTGACATGCATGTATATATATATATTTGTCATCCATATGGCTTAATATACAAGCATGATAATCGGATCAAAAAAAATCAAACCCGAGAGGGGTATTAATTAACCTCGGTATCCGAAAACGACAGTCCTAGCTTAATGGATGTCTACCGGATACTTAGGTTAATTTTCACCGCCTCTAGGTAAGCGAAAGCATAAAAATTGAAAATACCACGCATCATCTCCTATATGCTCGCATCATGCATAAAGGTGACGTACGGGATCCGAACCCTAAACTAACACGGCAGTCAGCCTTATTTGATGTCGGTTTAGTCTATGGTCCGGTGTACCGTCATCCTTTTTAATTAAATGATTAAGTAATTCCAATGCCACTATTCGATAAAGCCCGTGCTATTTAAGTCATATTTTCATTTAAGAACAATTATTAAATTCACTTCGATTTTTAAATAATTCCTATCGATCAAAAGGCAACAAGCAATTTGGTACCGATTTCCGGGCGTGATGGGGGCGCTAACCCTACCCCACGCGTAACCAACTCCCGAACCCGTTTTAAAATGAATCTCTGGTTTTATGGTGTCCGGCCTACCTTAGTGGCCGGTGGCGACTCCAAATTTTCACAAGTTTTTCAAAACATGAATTCCCCCCTCTTTTTTTAAATAAACCCCCTTTTCAAAAAGAAAATAGTGATAAGGCCCATACTTAACGGTTTCGGAGAAAAGCCTTATCACAGCATGGCGACTCCGCTGGGGACAAAATTTTTGTTTTTTACAAAACAAAAAAGAGAGTTAAGCCAATAAAACACTTGTTGCCATTTGATCGATAGAAAATATTTAAAATTTGAAGTGAAGCTAATAAGTTTGTTCTTTCATGAAAATACGACTTAAGTTGAACGGGCTTTGAAAATTTGTGGCATTCGAATTAATTTTCCATTTAATTATTAAGAAAGTCACCGACATGTGTTGCATCATGATCATCAAGCTCTATACCCGAGCTACCCTTTTTAAGTGAGAGTGAAACGCCCATACCCACGTGAGTATCCCTCCACGGGTCGGTAATTCACTTTCGGAATCCATGCCTTTTGACACGTGAGCAGCCCTCCACGTCATTAGGTCGTGCTTTCCCTCGAGCCGAAACCAATTCGCAAGCCTGTAATGGGCCAGAATTGGGGTTCTTATTGCCTTAGTAGGTGATGAGATAGGTTCGGGTACCCTTTGTTAGAACCGAACTCATGAGTGAGAATATAAGAAGCCTACCCTATTAGAGCCATGCGGATAACCCTAGAGTTTAGAGTGTCCAGGTTTGTCATGCTAATTACTTGTTTCTACGCTTTTTTCGTTAATGCTTGATTTTCATTGGTTGCCTATTGCTTCATGTTTATCATGTGACTAACACCTTTGCTTTTATTCCCCTCTTATTTTGCATATTTCATCATTGCATAAAGAGCAACATTGAGTTGGAAATAGTCTGAAATTAAAGACTTGATTAATGGGAAATATGGTCTGTAACAATAGTGAGAAGGACCTCGACAAAAATGTAGCCACAAGGAGGGCAACCACATGGTTGGGTTTCCGAGACAAGAAACGCTTTTAAAAACAAGAAAATGCCACCTCACTTATTTGTCAGATGTCCCAGGTAAGTGATCATTACTTCGAATTTTGGAGTTCAACCTACATTTGTTCCACGGATGGCAGCTTTGGTTTGACTATAACAGTTGGGAAATACCGAATCTTGCAAGGAAATTAGCGTGAACCACATCGAACAACAACCAAGCTTTCCAGGGCAAGATCGGAGGTTTCTCGGGCACTTCACCGCCTTGAGTTGACAATCAAGTCTCAACCTAGAACAAGGAAAAATACTTCAAGTTAGAGGGAATTCCGACCTCGACTCCGATGCGCTTTGAAGGTTAGGCTCAGTGGGACCCTTTCAAAGAGCAAGTCAAGAGTACCAATATCGACAGTGGATTAATCATAATTCGCCGCCTATACCATTTGGGGGCAGGACCGAGAGTTGGCCTATTTGCTAATGTGGATATGAGAGAACGCCCGATTCCTAGCAAAAGATCTTTTCAAGAAAGAAGAAGGGATTGAGTGAGTCTGGAAGAAAATCGTCGGCCTAGACGCCAGCGTAAGAACTGCATGCAGCGGGTTTTATCTGATCATTGTAACGGACCAAGGTTCCCATTGATGAGTTGTTTAACGAGGATATTTGTCGAACTCAGTGTTGCTCTTTGCATTTCAATTATGCATTTTGTTTAATTACCTTTAGCCATGCATTTATGTTGTACATATGACACATTGCGTTCATGCAATTAATGTTCAATGCATCTTTGCATTTCAATTATGCATTTTGTTTGATTACTTTTAGCCATACATTTCTGTTGTACATATGACACATTGCATTCATGAAATTAATGGTCAATGCACTTTTGCATCCAGTTACACATTTTGATTGATTACTCTTGACATTCATAAAATTAATGTTCATTAAATCAGTGCACCTTTGCATTCAATTATACCTTTTGATCGATCACCTTTAACCATATGATTCTATTATACGAGCGACATGTTCATTAGTGTCCATCAAATCAGTGCACATTTGCATTCAATTATGCATTTTGATTGATCATATGTCTTCATTGTACACGGCACATTCATTCATCCATTCATTCATTAAACAAATAAAATTAATGTCCAATCAGATCAATGCATCTTTGCATTCAATTGTACATGTCTGTTTGATTACCTTTAATCATATATTTTCGTTGTACATACGATTTATTCATTCATTAAACACATGAGAATGCATCTTTGCATTCAGTTGTACATGTCTGTTTGACTACCTTTAATCACATATCCTTGTTGTGCATACGACACATTACATGCATTCATTCTTAAAATGAATAAATGGAGGAAAGCTTTGCCAAGCCAGAGGCCGATTTAAGAGGTCAGACGGAACGAACTCAGCAAGAATTAAGGGGCACCATCATCAAGCCCCAACAAGATATGATGAAAGGAATACCCTAACTGTTACAGTCCAGTCTGAAAGGAATGAGTGTTGCTCAAGTACCGGGAGACCACTCGGCCACCCCGATCTTTAAGAATCCTCTTGTTATCGGCCCCTTCGTCCATCCCACCCCAAGGGGCATCTCCTGCCCGTCAAGACGAAGCCTTTGCTCAAAGCTCAGCCTAGTGTGACCTTTGGAGACATTACATCGCTTCATGGAAGAAGAAGCGATGTTTGAGCAAGTCTGACAGAAATGTTGGCACAACGTGCTTAAACGCGGTAAAGTTTAAAACAATGGATAATTCAAATGTCCATCGAAAATCCATTTTTACGAATGGTCAAAGGAAAATAAATCCTTTGCAAAAATCCAATTCTCATTATTGGTGAAAACTGATTGTACTCAGGGGAATGGTACAACTAGCCCGGAGCAAACGGCTACCGGTAAAGGCGATTCAAATCCGTTAATCCTTGTGCATTTGGGAAAAATGCAAGTCTCGGTTCAAGAAAAGTGAATTGGAGACATTACACCGCTTCATGAAAGAAGAAGCGATGCTTGAGCAAGTCTGACAGAAATGTTGGCACAACGTGCTTAAACACGGTAAAGTTTAAGACAATGGATAATTCAAATGTCCATCAAAAATCCATTTTTACGAATGGTCGAAGGGAAATAAATCCTTTGCAAAAATCCAATTCTCATTATTGGTGAAAACTGATTGTACCTAGGGGAATGGTACAACTAGCCCGGAGCAAACGGCTACCGGTAAAGGCAATTCAAAACCGTTGATCCCTGTGCATTTGGGAAAAATGCAAAAGAAATAAGCCGAGCTGTAGATTTTTTTATCATAATGAGAGTTTCATTTTGTTATTTAGAAAATATTTTGGTATTCATTGATTCTTTGAACATTTCATTTATTATTTATTATTATAAGCTTACTCTTGTTTTCCTATTACACATGTATATACTTTTTGTAAGATTAACTTTAATTCAATTTAAAAAGATTTTTTTTTTTCCGAAATGCCGGATGTTGTGAGGATACTAAATATGAAAACCCTATGTTCTACTTAGGCCAAGGGAGGAATGACAATGAGTGTTCAGGAATAATGGGTCACTCCCATTGAGTGAATTTTTCCTCTCGGGCATTGTCGTTCAAGGTCCTTGAATGAAGTGATAACCTTAAAACTTCTACCACATGAAGACCAATTTTGATATCCGTGTATGGGAGGACATTTGGCATTCCTTCAATTCCATTCACATAGAAAGAAAATGAAAAAAAACCCCATTGTTGTCCCCGTTTGAGCCTGTTAAACTTCTTTTCTTTTGATTGAACCCAAATCAAGGATCACCCCTACACCGGGGGCAGATGAGATATAAGGCTATGGACAAATAAATGACATCGAATTCGGATTATGCTATAAGGATGATGTCTTGTGAACTAATGGGGATTAAAAGATGACACTTTCAGTTTGAGCAGCAAAAACATCAAAAGGAAATGGCGAAAGAAAAGTTGGCGCTCAAAGAGCTACTCAAATCAGGTCAAAAGTTACCGACATAAGAGTTGAAGAAATCAAAAGCAAAAGCACTAAAGTGAAAAGTGCAATTTTGAAAAGAGAGAGAAGCAGATCAAAAAAAAAAGGGAAAAGAGGATTCCCTATCCAAATGAATCTCTACTTAGATGAGCCTTGAAAGATTGTTCGCCTTTGATCAAAAGCCTGCACTAACACAATGTGAAGGTGCAATTTGATCCGAAACTACACTTGATGAAAGGAAATGAACTCTAGGGTGAAAACCCCAAAAAAGGGGCAGTCTAGAGCGATCCAAAGAAATAAAGAAAAGAAATAGCATTTCATTTGAGCATAATCAAGAGACTTCCCGTTGGAAACATTGATCCTTGGTTTCACCACCCTTAAACACTTGTTTGGGCCTATTTACCCTTTCTTTTGTAGCCGTGAGCCTTAGCCTACATTACAAGCCATAAAAGACCATTTGGACCATACGTGGACGGATAAATTTGTCTTCAGATCACATCCCGCCTATCGGGGTTAACCTTTCTTCAAGGATTGCCACACTTCTAATGCCTGATTGAGATAAGAAGAGAGGGAAGGATGGGGCATGGTTAGTGAGCTAAAGAGAGCCACTTTTAAATCGGGTAGAAACTGAGAATGAGAGTCACTCCTCTTGGAAGCCTAATAGCCCAGAAAAGATTTCATATGTGTACTCTTGCAACATTCGGAAAATGTCACTCGGGTTGACCTTTTTTTCAAGGACCCAAAACTTGATTCTCTTAAATATCACTTGCCGTGATCCTTTAAAATGTATATATATACATAATGAATTTATTTTTATTATTTTCATAAGTCTCCTATATTGGAATGAACAAGCGGACTGACCATGGCTCGAGGTAAAGCCATCGATACCCCAAGGGGCATCTTTGTCTGTGGGGCAACTAGGGCTTTACACATGGGATTTCAAATCAGTGGGAGATGGCATACAGCTTGAAGGTACTGGGCTAATGATTCTGATTGTGATTCAGGCCATTGGTCTCAAGGAATAAGCAACACAAGTTGGGGGCAAGTTTTGTCAAGACACGAGATTGACGAGTGGTTGTAGTCCCAAGATGGTGACCACCGACCTTAAAGAATAAAGACAAACCAAATTCATGCATCTTTGCATTCCCATGACCATACGCATCATTGCATCATGAAGTATGCTCGTGCATCATTGATAGTTAGACATCTCTATGTTAGGAGCATGCTAACTCATGCCATCATAGCATTTGTTTATTTTTGAACAGGTATTTGAAGATTGATAAAGGGGTGGATCTACGGCTCTACGAGAAGAGAAATAGATCTCAAGAATCCTTTGACTGGTATCAAGGTTCTTAATCCCTGATTTTTTTATCCTTTCTAAAGGATGTTTTCTCAAAATTCAAATTTCTCAATTTTATTCTTTCTGAAGGACGTTTTTCTTAAATTTCAATTTCTCAACTTTATCCTTCCTAAAGGATATTTTTTCTTGAAATTTTAATTTTATCTTTTCAAAAAGGGTTTTCTTAAAACTGGATTTCTCAATCCTATCCTTTCTAAAGGTCGTTTTTCTTAAAATTGGATTTCTCAATCCTATCCTTCCTAAAGGATGTTTTTCTTAAAACTCGGATTTCTCAATCCTATCCTTTCTAAAGGATGCTTTTCTTAAAACTCGATTTCTCAATCCTATCCTTCCTAAAGGATGTTTTTCTTAAAACTCAGATTTCTCAATCCTATCCTTCCTAAAGGATGTTTTTCTTAAAACTCGATTTCTCAATCGTATCCTTTCTAAAGGATGTTTTTCTCAAAACTCTCGATTTCTCAATCGTATCTTTTCTAAAGGATAATTTTTCTCAAAACTCCGATTTCTCAATCGTATCCTAAAGGATAGTTTTTCTTAAAACTTGATTTCTCAATCCTATCCTTTCTAAAAGATGTTTTTCTTAAAAGTGGATTTCTCAATCCTATCCTTCTAAAAGGACGTTTTCCTCAAAATTTAAATTCTCAACTTTATCCCCTTTGGGATGTTTTTTTTAAAAAAAATAATAAAAAAATCAGGTTTCCTGGTTTTTAAATTAAAAGAAAAGGAAAAAAGAAGAAATGAGAGAGAAAGAGAGATTAAAAAAAAAGAGAAAAAGAAAGAGAGAAGAATAAGAGAAAAAAAGAAAAAGAGAGAAAAAGAAAAAAAAAGAAGACGAGAGAAAGAGAGAGAAGAAAATAAAAAAAGAGAAAAAAAGAGGGAGAGGAAATAAGAAGAGAGAAAAAAGAAAAAGTAAACGAGAGAAAATAAAAGAGAAAGAAAAAGGGAAGAAGAGAGAAGAAAGAAAAAGGGAAGAAAGAAGGAAAAAGAGAAAAAGAAAAGAAAAGGAAAAAAGATGAGAAAAGAAAAAGGAAGAAGAAAAGAATGAGAAAAAGAATGAGAGGAAACAAAGAGAGAGAAAGAAGAAAAGGAAAAAGGAAGAGAGTAGAGAGAGAAAGAAAAAAGGAAAGAAGAGAGAGAAAAGATTAAAAAATAAAAATAAATAAAAAGAGAAAAAAGGAAGAAGAAGAAAGAAAGAAAGAAAGGAAAAAGAGAGGAAAAAAGAAGAAGAAAGAAGAAGAGAAAAGAGACCACAACTTTAGAATTTTAGAGCAAAAGATCTCAAGGATTTCCAGGCAGAAGAGCTAGAAGGCCTGCTCAGTTTGTTTTTGCCGCCATGGGAAAACAAGTCATTTGGGTTTATTCTTTGCCGCTTAGGGAGAATGAATCAACTATGTCCTTTGCCGCTCAGGGAGGACATACCAACGTTGTCCAGTTGCTAGTGGAGGTTTATTCTTTGCCGCTCAGGGAGGATGAATCAGCTGCGTCCTTTGCCGTTCAGGGAGGACATGCCAGCGTTGTCTAAGCTATTGAAGGTTTATTCTTTGTCACTCAGGGAGAATGAATCAGCCACGTCCTTTGCCGCTCAGGGAGGACATACCAACGTTGTCCAGTTGCTATTGGAGGTTTATTCTTTGCCGCTCAGGGAGAATGAATCAGCTACGTCCTTTGCCGCTCAGGGAGGACATACCAGCGTTGTCTAAGCTATTGAAGGTTTATTCTTTGCCGCTCAGGGAGAATGAATCAGCCACGTCCTTTGCCGCTCAGGGAGGACATGCCAACGTTGTCCAGTTGCTATTGAAGGTTTATTCTTTGCCGCTCAGGGAGAATGAATCAGCTACGTCCTTTGCCGCTCAGGGAGGACATGTCAGCGTTGTCTAAGCTATTGAAGGTTTATTCTTTGCCGCTCAGGGAGAATGAATCAGCCACGTCCTTTGCCGCTCAGGGAGGACATACCAGCGTTGTCTAAGCTATTGAAGGTTTATTCTTTGCCGCTCAGGGAGAATGAATCAGCCACGTCCTTTGCCGCTCAGGGAGGACATACCAACGTTGTCCAGTTGCTATTGGAAGTTTATTCTTTGCCGCTCAGGGAGAATGAATCAGCTACGTCCTTTACCGCTCAGGGAGGACACGCCAACGTTGACCAGATACCTTTAGAAGTTCGTTCTTTGCCGCTCAGGGAGAATGAATCAACTATGTCCCTCACCGTTCAGGGAGACATACCAACGCTACCAACCCCGTTCCTGCCGCTTCGGAAGAGCAAACCACTCAAACAGGGAAGTTGGACAAAATTAGTGTTTATAGTCTTTGCTTTGTTCTTGTTTCACAAATACAAGCAAAGAGGGGCAACTGTAATCACTAATTTTGTCCGGGCTGATTAGCCCCTTTTAAATCTGCTTAAATAAGATTGGGTCTTGTATGCGCATATTGGGCTTTAATTAATTAATACATAGATATACATATTATTAATCCTCTTCTAATTACTACCTACTATCATATGTTATGTTATTATTATTACTATGTTATTATTTACTATCTATTATTACTACTATATATTATATTATTATTATGACTATTTATATTATTACCGGTGTTATTATATACCGTATGTCATTAATATTACCTATTGTTAGTATTGTTATCTTTTTATTTACTATTATCACTATTGTTGCTATTACCATATGTTAATATTGTTACCGTATCATTATTATTACTATATTTATTATTGCTATTGTCATTACTATAATTTTCGAATTGAATCTGAAAAATACACAAAAAAACTATATATATATATATATATACAAACACATATTAAATAAATAAGAACTCTAATATAAATAAATAAAAAGCCCAATGCACTCTTTATATATAAAGCCCATGTTTGTCTTATAATGTCCATTTACATAAAAACCTAAATATATATATATATATATATATTATTACATACGGCCCATGTTAGGCCCAATACTAAAATTAAATCTGATAAAAAAACAGAAACCCTAATTGCTATATTTTGTCTATGCAGCCGCCGCAGCCACGACCGTCAGATCTGATCAGATCTGACGGCCCAGATGGAGCCATAAAAAGGAAGCCCTAGATGGGCACTGATGAGTCATGCGCCGCCTAGATCACAACCGCAAGATCAGGAGGGCTTCAACGGTCCAGATGTGAAGACATGAGAAACCCTAGACGCCCATCTGATGACCTCGCGCCGTCATGAAGCTGAACCGTTAGATCAGAATGTGATCTGACGGTCCGGATGCCACGAGATGCAGCGCGCGCCCACGCGCGACGCATCAGCTCCCCACTCGCGCGCGTGAAGCCCACGCCCGGCTCTCCAGATTCCTCGAGCACTCGCCACGTCGCCCCCGCCCGTTCCAACGACCGATCCGTCGGCCACGTCGATCACCGTACAATATGCAACAAAGAAAAGAGAGTCAGCATCAAATAAAGGAAAAATAAAAATCGAAAATAAAAAGAAAAAGAAGGACGAAATCAGAACGGAATGGCAGAGGATGACAGAGCCTTGCATGAATCCGGCCAAAAACACAATACGAACCAATGAGCTTTTTTTCACTGAATTAACCAATATGTAAAAATCAGCCGAAATTCGGGCTATAAAGCCGAATCGACGGCTTCATTGTAAGGGATTCGTGAAACTCCCAAGAACAAAGCACGAAAAGCAATACCACAACCAGAACCATTCAGGTATACCATTCATCCATTGCGTTTTTTTTTTAAAAAAAGAGAAGGAGATCAGAAGCTTTTTACCTTTTTCTGTTTCGTTCCTCATCGAACCAGAACCCCCTTTCTCTCGGCAACAATCCCGGCCGTTCATCGGCTTCAAAAAGGGTGCGTCAGAGAAGGGGTTCAAAACCCCCTGTTGTTTCGTAAACCTTTTCTTAAAAAAATACAGAGGCTAGGTTTTCTTGTAGGTTTTCGTTTCCCGGAAAGGTCGTTTTGGGTTTTGGGGAGTGAAAGGTCGTCTTTTTCGGGTTTCTTTAGAGTAGGTTCGTTGGTCGGGCATGGTTTTAAGTCCGCCGGACGGTGACTAACACCGGCCGGCGTTCGAGATCGAGGGAGAATCAGAGAGTCTAGGTGCGGCTAGGGTTTAGGTTAGGCAAAGGGGCGTCCGTTTTAGTTTAGGTGGGTTATATAGAGCTTTAGGTTTTTTTTTGTTTCGGGTAAATAGCGAGTCCAGTCCCTCCGCGTCGGGGTATTAGCATAGTAAGGGTCGCCGCATGGTCAAATTACATCCTAGGTCCCCCGTAGTCTGAGTCGGGTCATCCTCTAGTCCCCAGATCGAGTTCTTTAGGGGTTATTTACATGTTCGGTCCTCTTCCTTCTTACCCGTGTTCAATAGGGTTTTTACAGTTTAGAGCTTTTGTTTTTCTTCTTTCTGATTTCAGCCTCTGTTTTTGCCTGTATTTCATTTTAGTCACCATTCGAATGCAATATAATTTAATGTTTTAATGTCTTTTTATATATGTATGTTTTTGTTATGTGTTAATAATGGTATAATAGATCGAATATATATATGCATGCTTATCCGTTTTTTTTGTTTAGTGAGTCCCGTATGATTAATCACTGTTGGATCGAATATATGTTGCCATGTTAGTCTTTTAGTTTGGTACATTGAAAATGGGCTAGTTTAATCTCTTTAATTAGGTTAGCTTAATTAATTAATTTGGGCCTTCTTTCCTATGTGTTGTTTTGAGTGACATGCATGTATATATATATATTTGTCATCCATATGGCTTAATATACAAGCATGATAATCGGATCAAAAAAAATCAAACCCGAGAGGGGTATTAATTAACCTCGGTATCCGAAAACGACAGTCCTAGCTTAATGGATGTCTACCGGATACTTAGGTTAATTTTCACCGCCTCTAGGTAAGCGAAAGCATAAAAATTGAAAATACCACGCATCATCTCCTATATGCTCGCATCATGCATAAAGGTGACGTACGGGATCCGAACCCTAAACTAACACGGCAGTCAGCCTTATTTGATGTCGGTTTAGTCTATGGTCCGGTGTACCGTCATCCTTTTTAATTAAATGATTAAGTAATTCCAATGCCACTATTCGATAAAGCCCGTGCTATTTAAGTCATATTTTCATTTAAGAACAATTATTAAATTCACTTCGATTTTTAAATAATTCCTATCGATCAAAAGGCAACAAGCAATTTGGTACCGATTTCCGGGCGTGATGGGGGCGCTAACCCTACCCCACGCGTAACCAACTCCCGAACCCGTTTTAAAATGAATCTCTGGTTTTATGGTGTCCGGCCTACCTTAGTGGCCGGTGGCGACTCCAAATTTTCACAAGTTTTTCAAAACATGAATTCCCCCCTCTTTTTTTAAATAAACCCCCTTTTCAAAAAGAAAATAGTGATAAGGCCCATACTTAACGGTTTCGGAGAAAAGCCTTATCACAGCATGGCGACTCCGCTGGGGACAAAATTTTTGTTTTTTACAAAACAAAAAAGAGAGTTAAGCCAATAAAACACTTGTTGCCATTTGATCGATAGAAAATATTTAAAATTTGAAGTGAAGCTAATAAGTTTGTTCTTTCATGAAAATACGACTTAAGTTGAACGGGCTTTGAAAATTTGTGGCATTCGAATTAATTTTCCATTTAATTATTAAGAAAGTCACCGACATGTGTTGCATCATGATCATCAAGCTCTATACCCGAGCTACCCTTTTTAAGTGAGAGTGAAACGCCCATACCCACGTGAGTATCCCTCCACGGGTCGGTAATTCACTTTCGGAATCCACGCCTTTTGACACGTGAGCAGCCCTCCACGTCATTAGGTCGTGCTTTCCCTCGAGCCGAAACCAATTCGCAAGCCTGTAATGGGCCAGAATTGGGGTTCTTATTGCCTTAGTAGGTGATGAGATAGGTTCGGGTACCCTTTGTTAGAACCGAACTCATGAGTGAGAATATAAGAAGCCTACCCTATTAGAGCCATGCGGATAACCCTAGAGTTTAGAGTGTCCAGGTTTGTCATGCTAATTACTTGTTTCTACGCTTTTTTCGTTAATGCTTGATTTTCATTGGTTGCCTATTGCTTCATGTTTATCATGTGACTAACACCTTTGCTTTTATTCCCCTCTTATTTTGCATATTTCATCATTGCATAAAGAGCAACATTGAGTTGGAAATAGTCTGAAATTAAAGACTTGATTAATGGGAAATATGGTCTGTAACAATAGTGAGAAGGACCTCGACAAAAATGTAGCCACAAGGAGGGCAACCACATGGTTGGGTTTCCGAGACAAGAAACGCTTTTAAAAACAAGAAAATGCCACCTCATTTATTTGTCAGATGTCCCAGGTAAGTGATCATTACTTCGAATTTTGGAGTTCAACCTACATTTGTTCCACGGATGGCAGCTTTGGTTTGACTATAACAGTTGGGAAATACCGAATCTTGCAAGGAAATTAGCGTGAACCACATCGAACAACAACCAAGCTTTCCAGGGCAAGATCGGAGGTTTCTCGGGCACTTCACCGCCTTGAGTTGACAATCAAGTCTCAACCTAGAACAAGGAAAAATACTTCAAGTTAGAGGGAATTCCGACCTCGACTCCGATGCGCTTTGAAGGTTAGGCTCAGTGGGACCCTTTCAAAGAGCAAGTCAAGAGTACCAATATCGACAGTGGATTAATCATAATTCGCCGCCTATACCATTTGGGGGCAGGACCGAGAGTTGGCCTATTTGCTAATGTGGATATGAGAGAACGCCCGATTCCTAGCAAAAGATCTTTTCAAGAAAGAAGAAGGGATTGAGTGAGTCTGGAAGAAAATCGTCGGCCTAGACGCCAGCGTAAGAACTGCATGCAGCGGGTTTTATCTGATCATTGTAACGGACCAAGGTTCCCATTGATGAGTTGTTTAACGAGGATATTTGTCGAACTCAGTGTTGCTCTTTGCATTTCAATTATGCATTTTGTTTAATTACCTTTAGCCATGCATTTATGTTGTACATATGACACATTGCGTTCATGCAATTAATGTTCAATGCATCTTTGCATTTCAATTATGCATTTTGTTTGATTACTTTTAGCCATACATTTCTGTTGTACATATGACACATTGCATTCATGAAATTAATGGTCAATGCACTTTTGCATCCAGTTACACATTTTGATTGATTACTCTTGACATTCATAAAATTAATGTTCATTAAATCAGTGCACCTTTGCATTCAATTATACCTTTTGATCGATCACCTTTAACCATATGATTCTATTATACGAGCGACATGTTCATTAGTGTCCATCAAATCAGTGCACATTTGCATTCAATTATGCATTTTGATTGATCATATGTCTTCATTGTACACGGCACATTCATTCATCCATTCATTCATTAAACAAATAAAATTAATGTCCAATCAGATCAATGCATCTTTGCATTCAATTGTACATGTCTGTTTGATTACCTTTAATCATATATTTTCGTTGTACATACGATTTATTCATTCATTAAACACATGAGAATGCATCTTTGCATTCAGTTGTACATGTCTGTTTGACTACCTTTAATCACATATCCTTGTTGTGCATACGACACATTACATGCATTCATTCTTAAAATGAATAAATGGAGGAAAGCTTTGCCAAGCCAGAGGCCGATTTAAGAGGTCAGACGGAACGAACTCAGCAAGAATTAAGGGGCACCATCATCAAGCCCCAACAAGATATGATGAAAGGAATACCCTAACTGTTACAGTCCAGTCTGAAAGGAATGAGTGTTGCTCAAGTACCGGGAGACCACTCGGCCACCCCGATCTTTAAGAATCCTCTTGTTATCGGCCCCTTCGTCCATCCCACCCCAAGGGGCATCTCCTGCCCGTCAAGACGAAGCCTTTGCTCAAAGCTCAGCCTAGTGTGACCTTTGGAGACATTACATCGCTTCATGGAAGAAGAAGCGATGTTTGAGCAAGTCTGACAGAAATGTTGGCACAACGTGCTTAAACGCGGTAAAGTTTAAAACAATGGATAATTCAAATGTCCATCGAAAATCCATTTTTACGAATGGTCAAAGGAAAATAAATCCTTTGCAAAAATCCAATTCTCATTATTGGTGAAAACTGATTGTACTCAGGGGAATGGTACAACTAGCCCGGAGCAAACGGCTACCGGTAAAGGCGATTCAAATCCGTTAATCCTTGTGCATTTGGGAAAAATGCAAGTCTCGGTTCAAGAAAAGTGAATTGGAGACATTACACCGCTTCATGAAAGAAGAAGCGATGCTTGAGCAAGTCTGACAGAAATGTTGGCACAACGTGCTTAAACACGGTAAAGTTTAAGACAATGGATAATTCAAATGTCCATCAAAAATCCATTTTTACGAATGGTCGAAGGGAAATAAATCCTTTGCAAAAATCCAATTCTCATTATTGGTGAAAACTGATTGTACCTAGGGGAATGGTACAACTAGCCCGGAGCAAACGGCTACCGGTAAAGGCAATTCAAAACCGTTGATCCCTGTGCATTTGGGAAAAATGCAAAAGAAATAAGCCGAGCTGTAGATTTTTTTATCATAATGAGAGTTTCATTTTGTTATTTAGAAAATATTTTGGTATTCATTGATTCTTTGAACATTTCATTTATTATTTATTATTATAAGCTTACTCTTGTTTTCCTATTACACATGTATATACTTTTTGTAAGATTAACTTTAATTCAATTTAAAAAGATTTTTTTTTTTCCGAAATGCCGGATGTTGTGAGGATACTAAATATGAAAACCCTATGTTCTACTTAGGCCAAGGGAGGAATGACAATGAGTGTTCAGGAATAATGGGTCACTCCCATTGAGTGAATTTTTCCTCTCGGGCATTGTCGTTCAAGGTCCTTGAATGAAGTGATAACCTTAAAACTTCTACCACATGAAGACCAATTTTGATATCCGTGTATGGGAGGACATTTGGCATTCCTTCAATTCCATTCACATAGAAAGAAAATGAAAAAAAACCCCATTGTTGTCCCCGTTTGAGCCTGTTAAACTTCTTTTCTTTTGATTGAACCCAAATCAAGGATCACCCCTACACCGGGGGCAGATGAGATATAAGGCTATGGACAAATAAATGACATCGAATTCGGATTATGCTATAAGGATGATGTCTTGTGAACTAATGGGGATTAAAAGATGACACTTTCAGTTTGAGCAGCAAAAACATCAAAAGGAAATGGCGAAAGAAAAGTTGGCGCTCAAAGAGCTACTCAAATCAGGTCAAAAGTTACCGACATAAGAGTTGAAGAAATCAAAAGCAAAAGCACTAAAGTGAAAAGTGCAATTTTGAAAAGAGAGAGAAGCAGATCAAAAAAAAAAGGGAAAAGAGGATTCCCTATCCAAATGAATCTCTACTTAGATGAGCCTTGAAAGATTGTTCGCCTTTGATCAAAAGCCTGCACTAACACAATGTGAAGGTGCAATTTGATCCGAAACTACACTTGATGAAAGGAAATGAACTCTAGGGTGAAAACCCCAAAAAAGGGGCAGTCTAGAGCGATCCAAAGAAATAAAGAAAAGAAATAGCATTTCATTTGAGCATAATCAAGAGACTTCCCGTTGGAAACATTGATCCTTGGTTTCACCACCCTTAAACACTTGTTTGGGCCTATTTACCCTTTCTTTTGTAGCCGTGAGCCTTAGCCTACATTACAAGCCATAAAAGACCATTTGGACCATACGTGGACGGATAAATTTGTCTTCAGATCACATCCCGCCTATCGGGGTTAACCTTTCTTCAAGGATTGCCACACTTCTAATGCCTGATTGAGATAAGAAGAGAGGGAAGGATGGGGCATGGTTAGTGAGCTAAAGAGAGCCACTTTTAAATCGGGTAGAAACTGAGAATGAGAGTCACTCCTCTTGGAAGCCTAATAGCCCAGAAAAGATTTCATATGTGTACTCTTGCAACATTCGGAAAATGTCACTCGGGTTGACCTTTTTTTCAAGGACCCAAAACTTGATTCTCTTAAATATCACTTGCCGTGATCCTTTAAAATGTATATATATACATAATGAATTTATTTTTATTATTTTCATAAGTCTCCTATATTGGAATGAACAAGCGGACTGACCATGGCTCGAGGTAAAGCCATCGATACCCCAAGGGGCATCTTTGTCTGTGGGGCAACTAGGGCTTTACACATGGGATTTCAAATCAGTGGGAGATGGCATACAGCTTGAAGGTACTGGGCTAATGATTCTGATTGTGATTCAGGCCATTGGTCTCAAGGAATAAGCAACACAAGTTGGGGGCAAGTTTTGTCAAGACACGAGATTGACGAGTGGTTGTAGTCCCAAGATGGTGACCACCGACCTTAAAGAATAAAGACAAACCAAATTCATGCATCTTTGCATTCCCATGACCATACGCATCATTGCATCATGAAGTATGCTCGTGCATCATTGATAGTTAGACATCTCTATGTTAGGAGCATGCTAACTCATGCCATCATAGCATTTGTTTATTTTTGAACAGGTATTTGAAGATTGATAAAGGGGTGGATCTACGGCTCTACGAGAAGAGAAATAGATCTCAAGAATCCTTTGACTGGTATCAAGGTTCTTAATCCCTGATTTTTTTATCCTTTCTAAAGGATGTTTTCTCAAAATTCAAATTTCTCAATTTTATTCTTTCTGAAGGACGTTTTTCTTAAATTTCAATTTCTCAACTTTATCCTTCCTAAAGGATATTTTTTCTTGAAATTTTAATTTTATCTTTTCAAAAAGGGTTTTCTTAAAACTGGATTTCTCAATCCTATCCTTTCTAAAGGTCGTTTTTCTTAAAATTGGATTTCTCAATCCTATCCTTCCTAAAGGATGTTTTTCTTAAAACTCGGATTTCTCAATCCTATCCTTTCTAAAGGATGCTTTTCTTAAAACTCGATTTCTCAATCCTATCCTTCCTAAAGGATGTTTTTCTTAAAACTCAGATTTCTCAATCCTATCCTTCCTAAAGGATGTTTTTCTTAAAACTCGATTTCTCAATCGTATCCTTTCTAAAGGATGTTTTTCTCAAAACTCTCGATTTCTCAATCGTATCTTTTCTAAAGGATAATTTTTCTCAAAACTCCGATTTCTCAATCGTATCCTAAAGGATAGTTTTTCTTAAAACTTGATTTCTCAATCCTATCCTTTCTAAAAGATGTTTTTCTTAAAACTGGATTTCTCAATCCTATCCTTCTAAAAGGACGTTTTCCTCAAAATTTAAATTCTCAACTTTATCCCCTTTGGGATGTTTTTTTTAAAAAAAAATAATAAAAAAATCAGGTTTCCTGGTTTTTAAATTAAAAGAAAAGGAAAAAAGAAGAAATGAGAGAGAAAGAGAGATTAAAAAAAAAGAGAAAAAGAAAGAGAGAAGAATAAGAGAAAAAAAGAAAAAGAGAGAAAAAGAAAAAAAAAGAAGACGAGAGAAAGAGAGAGAAGAAAATAAAAAAAGAGAAAAAAAGAGGGAGAGGAAATAAGAAGAGAGAAAAAAGAAAAAGTAAACGAGAGAAAATAAAAGAGAAAGAAAAAGGGAAGAAGAGAGAAGAAAGAAAAAGGGAAGAAAGAAGGAAAAAGAGAAAAAGAAAAGAAAAGGAAAAAAGATGAGAAAAGAAAAAGGAAGAAGAAAAGAATGAGAAAAAGAATGAGAGGAAACAAAGAGAGAGAAAGAAGAAAAGGAAAAAGGAAGAGAGTAGAGAGAGAAAGAAAAAAGGAAAGAAGAGAGAGAAAAGATTAAAAAATAAAAATAAATAAAAAGAGAAAAAAGGAAGAAGAAGAAAGAAAGAAAGAAAGGAAAAAGAGAGGAAAAAAGAAGAAGAAAGAAGAAGAGAAAAGAGACCACAACTTTAGAATTTTAGAGCAAAAGATCTCAAGGATTTCCAGGCAGAAGAGCTAGAAGGCCTGCTCAGTTTGTTTTTGCCGCCATGGGAAAACAAGTCATTTGGGTTTATTCTTTGCCGCTTAGGGAGAATGAATCAACTATGTCCTTTGCCGCTCAGGGAGGACATACCAACGTTGTCCAGTTGCTAGTGGAGGTTTATTCTTTGCCGCTCAGGGAGGATGAATCAGCTGCGTCCTTTGCCGTTCAGGGAGGACATGCCAGCGTTGTCTAAGCTATTGAAGGTTTATTCTTTGTCACTCAGGGAGAATGAATCAGCCACGTCCTTTGCCGCTCAGGGAGGACATACCAACGTTGTCCAGTTGCTATTGGAGGTTTATTCTTTGCCGCTCAGGGAGAATGAATCAGCTACGTCCTTTGCCGCTCAGGGAGGACATGTCAGCGTTGTCTAAGCTATTGAAGGTTTATTCTTTGCCGCTCAGGGAGAATGAATCAGCCACGTCCTTTGCCGCTCAGGGAGGACATGCCAACGTTGTCCAGTTGCTATTGAAGGTTTATTCTTTGCCGCTCAGGGAGAATGAATCAGCTACGTCCTTTGCCGCTCAGGGAGGACATGTCAGCGTTGTCTAAGCTATTGAAGGTTTATTCTTTGCCGCTCAGGGAGAATAAATCAGCCACGTCCTTTGCCGCTCAGGGAGGACATACCAGCGTTGTCTAAGCTATTGAAGGTTTATTCTTTGCCGCTCAGGGAGAATGAATCAGCCACGTCCTTTGCCGCTCAGGGAGGACATACCAACGTTGTCCAGTTGCTATTGGAAGTTTATTCTTTGCCGCTCAGGGAGAATGAATCAGCTACGTCCTTTACCGCTCAGGGAGGACACGCCAACGTTGACCAGATACCTTTAGAAGTTCGTTCTTTGCCGCTCAGGGAGAATGAATCAACTATGTCCCTCACCGTTCAGGGAGACATACCAACGCTACCAACCCCGTTCCTGCCGCTTCGGAAGAGCAAACCACTCAAACAGGGAAGTTGGACAAAATTAGTGTTTATAGTCTTTGCTTTGTTCTTGTTTCACAAATACAAGCAAAGAGGGGCAACTGTAATCACTAATTTTGTCCGGGCTGATTAGCCCCTTTTAAATCTGCTTAAATAAGATTGGGTCTTGTATGCGCATATTGGGCTTTAATTAATTAATACATAGATATACATATTATTAATCCTCTTCTAATTACTACCTACTATCATATGTTATGTTATTATTATTACTATGTTATTATTTACTATCTATTATTACTACTATATATTATATTATTATTATGACTATTTATATTATTACCGGTGTTATTATATACCGTATGTCATTAATATTACCTATTGTTAGTATTGTTATCTTTTTATTTACTATTATCACTATTGTTGCTATTACCATATGTTAATATTGTTACCGTATCATTATTATTACTATATTTATTATTGCTATTGTCATTACTATAATTTTCGAATTGAATCTGAAAAATACACAAAAAAACTATATATATATATATATATATATACAAACACATATTAAATAAATAAGAACTCTAATATAAATAAATAAAAAGCCCAATGCACTCTTTATATATAAAGCCCATGTTTGTCTTATAATGTCCATTTACATAAAAACCTAAATATATATATATATATATTATTACATACGGCCCATGTTAGGCCCAATACTAAAATTAAATCTGATAAAAAAACAGAAACCCTAATTGCTATATTTTGTCTATGCAGCCGCCGCAGCCACGACCGTCAGATCTGATCAGATCTGACGGCCCAGATGGAGCCATAAAAAGGAAGCCCTAGATGGGCACTGATGAGTCATGCGCCGCCTAGATCACAACCGCAAGATCAGGAGGGCTTCAACGGTCCAGATGTGAAGACATGAGAAACCCTAGACGCCCATCTGATGACCTCGCGCCGTCATGAAGCTGAACCGTTAGATCAGAATGTGATCTGACGGTCCGGATGCCACGAGATGCAGCGCGCGCCCACGCGCGACGCATCAGCTCCCCACTCGCGCGCGTGAAGCCCACGCCCGGCTCTCCAGATTCCTCGAGCACTCGCCACGTCGCCCCCGCCCGTTCCAACGACCGATCCGTCGGCCACGTCGATCACCGTACAATATGCAACAAAGAAAAGAGAGTCAGCATCAAATAAAGGAAAAATAAAAATCGAAAATAAAAAGAAAAAGAAGGACGAAATCAGAACGGAATGGTAGAGGATGACAGAGCCTTGCATGAATCCGGCCAAAAACACAATACGAACCAATGAGCTTTTTTTCACTGAATTAACCAATATGTAAAAATCAGCCGAAATTCGGGCTATAAAGCCGAATCGACGGCTTCATTGTAAGGGATTCGTGAAACTCCCAAGAACAAAGCACGAAAAGCAATACCACAACCAGAACCATTCAGGTATACCATTCATCCATTGCGTTTTTTTTAAAAAAAAGAGAAGGAGATCAGAAGCTTTTTACCTTTTTCTGTTTCGTTCCTCATCGAACCAGAACCCCCTTTCTCTCGGCAACAATCCCGGCCGTTCATCGGCTTCAAAAAGGGTGCGTCAGAGAAGGGGTTCAAAACCCCCTGTTGTTTCGTAAACCTTTTCTTAAAAAAATACAGAGGCTAGGTTTTCTTGTAGGTTTTCGTTTCCCGGAAAGGTCGTTTTGGGTTTTGGGGAGTGAAAGGTCGTCTTTTTCGGGTTTCTTTAGAGTAGGTTCGTTGGTCGGGCATGGTTTTAAGTCCGCCGGACGGTGACTAACACCGGCCGGCGTTCGAGATCGAGGGAGAATCAGAGAGTCTAGGTGCGGCTAGGGTTTAGGTTAGGCAAAGGGGCGTCCGTTTTAGTTTAGGTGGGTTATATAGAGCTTTAGGTTTTTTTTTGTTTCGGGTAAATAGCGAGTCCAGTCCCTCCGCGTCGGGGTATTAGCATAGTAAGGGTCGCCGCATGGTCAAATTACATCCTAGGTCCCCCGTAGTCTGAGTCGGGTCATCCTCTAGTCCCCAGATCGAGTTCTTTAGGGGTTATTTACATGTTCGGTCCTCTTCCTTCTTACCCGTGTTCAATAGGGTTTTTACAGTTTAGAGCTTTTGTTTTTCTTCTTTCTGATTTCAGCCTCTGTTTTTGCCTGTATTTCATTTTAGTCACCATTCGAATGCAATATAATTTAATGTTTTAATGTCTTTTTATATATGTATGTTTTTGTTATGTGTTAATAATGGTATAATAGATCGAATATATATATGCATGCTTATCCGTTTTTTTTGTTTAGTGAGTCCCGTATGATTAATCACTGTTGGATCGAATATATGTTGCCATGTTAGTCTTTTAGTTTGGTACATTGAAAATGGGCTAGTTTAATCTCTTTAATTAGGTTAGCTTAATTAATTAATTTGGGCCTTCTTTCCTATGTGTTGTTTTGAGTGACATGCATGTATATATATATTTGTCATCCATATGGCTTAATATACAAGCATGATAATCGGATCAAAAAAAATCAAACCCGAGAGGGGTATTAATTAACCTCGGTATCCGAAAACGACAGTCCTAGCTTAATGGATGTCTACCGGATACTTAGGTTAATTTTCACCGCCTCTAGGTAAGCGAAAGCATAAAAATTGAAAATACCACGCATCATCTCCTATATGCTCGCATCATGCATAAAGGTGACGTACGGGATCCGAACCCTAAACTAACACGGCAGTCAGCCTTATTTGATGTCGGTTTAGTCTATGGTCCGGTGTACCGTCATCCTTTTTAATTAAATGATTAAGTAATTCCAATGCCACTATTCGATAAAGCCCGTGCTATTTAAGTCATATTTTCATTTAAGAACAATTATTAAATTCACTTCGATTTTTAAATAATTCCTATCGATCAAAAGGCAACAAGCAATTTGGTACCGATTTCCGGGCGTGATGGGGGCGCTAACCCTACCCCACGCGTAACCAACTCCCGAACCCGTTTTAAAATGAATCTCTGGTTTTATGGTGTCCGGCCTACCTTAGTGGCCGGTGGCGACTCCAAATTTTCACAAGTTTTTCAAAACATGAATTCCCCCCTCTTTTTTTAAATAAACCCCCTTTTCAAAAAGAAAATAGTGATAAGGCCCATACTTAACGGTTTCGGAGAAAAGCCTTATCACACTTACCACATCAGTTATGGTCCTAACCAATAAAAACAATTCAACTCACCATTTCTTCCCATGTCATAAATTCAATTATATAGTATCTTCTAATGTTTTTTTCTTTCAAATTACAAGTAAAAATATTAATGAAGATTCGGCAGTTGAAAAAGAATAATGAGAAAAAAATCTGTGAAGTGATGGTTAAGACCATGGCTGATGTGGTAAGTTAGGCCCATAGTATAATTTTTTCATTTGTGAGATTCAAAGCCTCATTGAATCATATGCAGAATAAGATTTTTTTAGACCAACATAAGCGGAATAAGTAAATTAGCTATATTTCCATTTGAAGTTGAAAGTATCAAAACCTTATTGAAGGTTCCGAACCTTCTTAAAAATTGGAATTTTCCGTTTACTTTGTGGTACCGAAACCAGGTTCAATGATTTTCATGTAAACACAAACACACACATTCAACACATATAAAACTACACTCAACTGAAACCGAATTTACGATATAAATCGATTTGTAGATTAATTCACGATTTAATTTTCCCCCGATATTTGAAGGATTCCACAAACCTTCTCCTTTATAACTCAAATAACATGAAACTTTATTTCAATTTATGGTTTAAGATTAGTCTTAACCAACTTCAACCTTGATGAAATGGGTACCTAAATGAAGAGTAAAGTTTAAGCTCTTAATTTCTAAGCTTGAATGGCTAGATTTGGTAGATTCGAACTTTTTTACTTGTTTTCTTTTTAGAGACTCAACAATGGCTATTCGGTGAACCAAAGAATATAAAAATTAATGCATCATTCTCTTTTTTTTTGGAAGATTATTTGAGAGGATTTATATTACATGGTCAAGGGATTATTTCTTTTAGGCAGACTATTTGTATAGTTGAATAGTACAAATGTGGTTCTTGTCCCGAAAAATAGTTCACCATAGAAGATTAATCTTTTTAGACCAATTAGTCCATGTAACATCTCTTACAAGATAATTTTTAAAATCCCCGCAGCAAGATTATTTTAGACTAATTAGAAGAAAAAAATTTAATTAAGCCGTTAAATTTTCTGTACCCATATAAGCCCTTGAACCAAGAAAATTAATCAATTAAGCCATTGAACTAAAAAAATTAATCAATTAAGTCATTTGATCAATTTTGACCATTAAATCTTGACAACTTTTTGCATATGCTGGTACAGTGCGTCATGTCATATTGTTTCTACTTGACATTTTCATATTTTTATATTTTATTTAAAATATTCTTCAATAGTTGAAAACATTCTAAAACTCTTATAAGATATTAGAAAAATATATTTTTTTTGAAAAAATTCGTAAAACAGGGTTGATCAAAGTGGTAAACAACTTGGTATCGCTTAAGCAAATCTATAGTTCGAGACAATTTGTATGCAGAAAATCCCCGCTGGGAGACTCACCCACCAAAGCCAGATGTGCGACGCGGGTTGGTCCGGATTAGTTAAGGCCAAGCCATAGTTACAAGGTGCCATTAATGTCTAAAGAAAAAAATGTTAAGATTTAATGGTAAAAAATCTTTAAATGACTTAATTTGTTCAATTTTTTGGTTCAAGATCTAAATTAATTAAATTGCTTGGTTCAAGAATTTACTTGGGCAAAAAAAGTACACGGACTTAGTTGTTGTATTTTTTCAAAGTTTGGAGGCTTCTTACACTCTTAAGCCTAAATTAAATAAAAAAATTTAATTAGATCAAAATAATTATTTTTTAAATTTGTAAACTATATACTATGAATTAAAGTTTTCGGTTTTTGATTCCTCAAAAAGGGTTTTGGTTGCATTCATATTTGAATTTTGATCTATGCTTCCAGTTGATGAGACTAATCTCTAATCTCACTAAAGAGTGCAGATTGTTTATGCTAATAATATATTTTAACTGAACCCCAAGATCATAAATCTATTTCAGAATCAATAACTCGTGAAATGCAAGAGTATGAAAGAAAAATACAACCTACCGTGACTTGCAATACCAGTGGAATAATGTACATGTGTGTTCAGGAATTACATCCAAGTTTGTAAGAGGATAATTAGTGAAAGAATAATGAATAAATCAATGCCCCTGTAACGTATATGCGTGTGCTTATATAACTAATCTGATTTGCCACTATACATCTTCTCCTTAAGTTTTTGGTTTGGTATTTCTAACAAAACTGAGCATAAATTCAGCCGACATCAAAACAACCATAAGTTTTCTAAGCCCTGTAGGCGTCGGCTGTGCATTTAGTTAATAATGCATATGATATTTCATTGGCATCATGCATGATAAGAAAATCTATAGTTCGAGACGAATTGTATGCAGAAAATCCGTAAAAGTTAACTTGCAATAATGTACATGTGTGTTGAGGAATTACATCCAAGTTTGTAAGAGGATAATTACTGAAAGAATAATGAATAAATGAATGGTGTAATCCCACCCTGTAGGCGTCGGCTGTGCATTTAGTTAATAATGCATATGATATTTCATTGTATATTGCATTGGCATCATGCATGATAAGAAGATAGAAAAATATTGTTGCATTGCTAGATAGATGATTTAATGGCTTTTTTGATGATGTTCGATGATTCATCAACATAAATTAGACTCGTTATAACACACAGAAGATTTTGAATAATGATTCTCAAGCCTAACTCATGCCTTTTTCATTTTGTGGTCAGGGTCTTCAATTCATCACAATGACTTTAGCTTGAAATTAAAGATGGAGCAAACAACAAAATCCCTAGTTAATCATCACTTTCATGATTTGAAGAGTTGATTGCCACTCATAAAGCTAGGGCTTTTTGACTAAGGAGACCAGATGGAGCAAACAACTAGTTCCTTGGTTACTAGGCCCATTGCTACAGCGGAGTGCCCTAACCACGTTAATTTGATACTCTTATCTAAGCTGTCTTTCTGACCAAAATCAAAGATGGAGCAGACAACGATGTCCTGGCCTACTCAACAACTCATCATTGGACATTGGAGTATTCTTTCTTTTTTGTATAACAGGCTGAGTATTGCTATAGCAAACTTTCTAGGTTCCTTGAGATGTACTGATAGCAATCTGTGTGTTTTATTATAATTAAAGACGCATGAATCATCATCGAACATCATCGGTAAGGCTACTAAAACATCTTTCTAGAATGCACCAGAAATTAGCTATAATGTTATCATACATGATGCCAACATAATGCAACAAAATACTATATGGTATACTAACTAAATGCAAGCATACCTGCCACAGGAAGAAAGCACCTTAATTCAAAAATCCCCCTATCAGCAATTATACTATCGTTCAACCCAACTCAAGGTCTACTCCAACGTTCTACTCCTGAGGTCCTTTACAAATGCAGCCCGGAAGGGGATTTGCATAAAAATTCTCCTCTAGTCGTGGTGATTTTCTGGTCTGTCTCATGTATGGAGCCCCAAGCCTGTCGGAGTGCAAACTTTTTACTTCCGAAGAAAACTGCTCCCACGATATTACACCTTTGTCCAGCTGATCAATGAATTTGACGAAATTTTTTCTGAAGATAAAACAAATCATGTCATTATGGTGGTCTTAATATTTCATGCTTGCAGAATGAAATTCTGATTTATACACACCTGTCAGGGTTGATGGTCATTCGAAATCCTTCGAACCTTCGGTGGCCCTGTACTGCTTTAGCCATATTCCCGTCATGCGTATAAACAAAGACATCACTTTCGAGTGCAACAATGTAATCCAATGCAGCAAGGCGATTCTGATACGACAACAACGTTCCCAACTCTTCTTCCGTCGCCAAAGTCGAATGAGAGTATGCATTTGGGAACTCTTCACGGAAGGCAGCCATGCTGTTGGTGCCATAAATCTCTCCAGCAACAATGTAGATAGGCGTGCTGGAAGGGTATCCCATGGCCTTGAGGAACACAGCCGCTTCTCTAGGGGTCATTGGACATCCCCCTTGCCTTCTCCGTTCTTCGCTATCTATCTTTTTCTCCTTCCAGTGTCGAACATTGTATCTCATAACAGTGAGTTCATCAGCTTCTTCCACAGTAAGATCATGGATGCAGCCCGTGAATGCAAGCATATCTTTCTCATACCTGCAATTAAGATTAGCCTTATAAGCATGACAACTTCATCCGGGGAAATACTACCAGAAACCGAAAGATGACAGCACCTTAAGTGTAAAGCAATATATGAGTCATTAT
Source organism: Hibiscus tridactylites (assembly GCA_958450335.1). Classification (NCBI taxonomy): domain Eukaryota; kingdom Viridiplantae; phylum Streptophyta; class Magnoliopsida; order Malvales; family Malvaceae; genus Hibiscus; species Hibiscus tridactylites. The sequence goes on along the minus strand of OY288267.1, from coordinate 34,035,222 downwards.
TGTTCTTTAGTCTATCAACCAAAGTTGTCCCGAGATCCTCTATCTCTTTCGCATAACGGAGAGCCTCGTAATTGGTTCGGCACCTTAGTCTTTGAATGGAGACTGGAAGGCCATTATTAGCAAGCCTTGAATCGGTATGCGTAAACTCGATCACCTTATGCCGCTTTAGTAATGGTAGCATCTCTCCTCTGTAGTAACTAGCCTGCAAATTGCAAAATGAAGCATCTAAGACACCTTTCCAGAAACACTAAACCAACAGATTCACACATTTAACAAACTTCAATCTTTCCATACCTTGGACCACGAAATAGGAGCCTTGAACAGAGGCTGTATCGATGAGTACTCGGCAGGAAGATACTCAACAATCTCAATGTCATCTTTCAGCACATTGATGAAGTGCCTCCAATCAAAGATATCTTTGAAACCACTGTGCAAGATGCATCACAACAAGTTAACTTTTCAGAACTTACAGAGAACAAAACTGATATCAAAACAACTAGAATGATCAACTTTACCTTGGGTCAGTCCAGAACGACTGATGGTCGAGATGCGGAAGAACCAAGGTGGCATTCATTATCTTGGAAACAGCAACCATATCACATATCTATATAAACCAATACAGCCAACAAATAAGCTTGCAGAAACATCAGAGATCCAATCCAAATTCCAGGAAAAACAAACTTACTCCTGTTCTCATTTGATTCAATCCACCATTGGCATGAACAATGATATAGCCATTAGACTCTGATCCTGTTCCTGAAATGCGATTTGTATTATTAATAAAAATTCACATACAAATCCATTTTAAACAAGCTGACAAAGGAACATGACATACTTATTCGATTCTTAGGCCGAGCTATACATTGATGATAATTGTCACTATTTGGTTTCATCCAAATTTCCGGGGTCTTCTGCGGATAAGCAAAGCAAGAAAATTTCAATCCAACAAAAATGGCAACGTTATTAACTTGTTTTTTGGTTGCCCTCCCGGTTCGGTGCTTTGCTCTTGGGACCAACTCGTGCTTTGGATTTTCTGGCTACACAAGGTCTCTCGGACCGACCCCGTTGGCGGCAAGTTATTACCCCGTTGGTTTCATTTTCTTGACTTAGAAACTTACTGTGATTCTCTCAAAAACGCGTTTGGGGATGGAGCGTTGAGTCTCGCTCACGACGTGTTGCGCCATGGCCCAATCCTCTTTGAACGCCGGCAAGATAAGCAGCCCGTTGCCGTGAACTGGCTCAACGTGGGTACCAAGAAGCAAGACTTTGATGAAAGCGGAAACAATCGCCATGAGAAAGAGAAGACCGATGACTTTCCGTCCGGACCAATGAAACGGGTATTCAACCCAAACGAACCAAGTATCGGGCACCCAATAAAACAACTTCCTACGGATCACGGGGTGCTGCACCAAACAATGGACAGAACCGGAGGGAATGTAAGCGTTGGGGGTTTCGGATTCTTCATCTCTAGAGGCTGGGGTGTAATGATCAGCAACGAAAGATGGATTGTTGCAGTCGGAATCAGGCGCGCGTCGTCTTTTGGTGGTAGGTCCACCCCCATTGGCGGTGGCCGAGTTGTTTGCGGTTCCGGACCACATGTTATCGTCGGAAAACACTTGAGGGAAAATCAAAACACTTGAAGCAAAGGTGTGAACTTTTTATATTGAAAAATTCAAATTTAATTCTTAAGTTTTCTAGGTCATTTTAAATATAAATATTTGGCTTAATATAAAAATAAGGACATAAACTATACTTCTTTTGAACATTACATATCTCCTGCACATATGAATATGTTTTTTTATTATATAGAATAATTTTGTAATACCAAAGTGTTATCATACCTAAGATTGCTCTAATGGTGGTTGGTGCCTGTGGTTTTTTAATATATTGATGTAATTTTCGTCTATATATTTTGGGAGTATACATTAGCTATAAGGTTTAATACCCCTTATCCAGTCTGGGAGATAAACCGGTTCGAAAATGTTTCTACAAAACAAAATTAACTAGCATTCAAATGTATAAACTAATCACAATCAAACTTAAAACCTGAACAATCATTTAGAGCAAAAGGGACCTAATTGCAAAGTTTTAAAAACTCGAGATTCTTATTATAATCTTTTAAAGTCCAGGGACTAATTTGAAAGTTATTAACTCTAATTCAAGGTCGTCTAACGTTGTTTCAAGCTTTCTACGATTTACCATGACACGATATTTTACCTAACCGAAAGTACCTAAAACATTAGGATAAAAATGTGTTTTAGCTGAAGCCTACCACAATACCATATAAACGGATCATTTCGTACATCAACAGTATTCACATCATCCTTTTCAGGCATAATTAACTTACTAATCATATCATAATATTATGTAGACGATTCTTCGCATACACTAAACATCATTCACATAAGCATTATTAATCTTAAGCATATTGGCTTGTTAAGGTAGTAAGGCAATGTAATTGATTAAGCCTATTGGCTTAGTAAGGTAGTAAGGCAATGTAATTCAAATAAACAATGAATAAAAACGTAATAAAGATGGTGAATTATTCTTCCTTCAATTATTAGATGTATCATTAGCAATGGAATGTACTTATTCTTATCGAAGAATATATCATAGGCATTAGATCATATTCATTTGAATCAAAGGGCATTACAAAGTCATTAAATCATAATCAATCGAATCAAAGGACATATCATAATCATTGAATCATATGTAATCGAATCAAAGGGAATATCAAAGTGTTTATGCATATTCTTTCATATTAGTCTATTAATTTATCACAAAGCTTAACTTCCCAATTCAATACCAATCACAAAGTTGCTCTAATTGATCTCAAGTACAAAGTACTTTTGCACAAAATACCAAAGCTACACTCACCTAGCTAATCCAAATTACCGATCCAGATTCAAACTTCAAATTCCATGACTTTATCTTATCGATCTCGATCTTTCTCCGATTGGTTCCCTCTAGCAAACAAAATTTACACAAACACTAATTTTTCAATACTTGGCAGTTTGAACTATCTTTAGAAAAATATTTCTATAATATGCTCTATAACTCAGAATTCAATTTCGTTTGAATAACCTTTCTAGCCATATAAAGTATAGCTTCTGATTCATCTTGTACAATTTATGGTGAATTTTCGATGACACTGCCATTGCTGCCCAAAGAGTAAACTGTTGTCCTGTTTTCTGACCTTCCCATACTCTAAAATTCATATCTTTTAATTTACAAATTGAAATTGATCCCCGTTTGCTGTAAACAAAACTAGATTCACACACGGTTTTGTACATATAAATATCATTATCTAATTTAGATTATGTAATTTTTGGTGAATTTTTAAACCTACTGCCAACGTATAAAAATCTGGGCAGATTTCACCAACTGAAATTTTTGCTCCATTTATCACTTTAGTTCAATTCGGCTGACGATCCTCCCCTACATTTGAAAAATAACAAAAATTTAGTCTAGGTAAAGTTTTACCCTTAAATCAGTCCAACACTAATTCCACCATTCAAAACTTCAATTGTTTCATCCCTTATCTCTTCGAACAAGTGATACAAAATTATCGTAAGTTTGTTTTCAACCTTTAACTTATACTGAAACAATTTAAACATAATAATATTACCAATGAATTAATTCCACCATTCAAAATTTTTCAATTCTAGATGTCCAACACTCAACAATTGACCAAATTACTAGGATTTTAGAATTTGTTAAATTCTTGCTCTCTTTATATATATATATATATATATATATATATATATATATATATATATATATATATATATATATATATATATATAACAAACCTCAATTCCACCTTAAGTCTAAATTCCAAATCTAATTCTATGGATTTTGTACATAATTTCTATATTCAAAGTAATGGGCTTACAAAATTGTGGAGAAATTAAGAACTTGAAGACCAATTCTTGCTAAAATTTCAAGCTCCTCCAAGCTTTTCTCCCATGGCAGCTCTCGGGTATGAGACAGGAGAGAGAAGGATGGTTCTTGCATGCATTTTTTCTTCTCTTTCCTTAATTCACTGAAGCCGAGAGTTTACCCCCCCTTTCCTTAATTATCTTTTATTGTTAATCAAAATTTTATGCATTATTCATCACACATATAATATGTAACAGACACATGGTTTCCACTAGCTTAATTCGAGTTTATAGGCCAAGCATGCTAAGACTTTTCATTCCTATTCAACTTGATCCTTTGTTCAATTCTATTCTTCATAAATTGATCTTTGAACTTTAAAACTTAATTCAATTCTCACCAATTCACATTTTTTTGCTCGACAAATCGTACGATATTATTATTAGAAATCATAGAAAGTCACCACTACCATAAGCCTCATTAAAAACTTCTCTAATGCTAAATAGAGGAAACAAGTACGTATGATAGTGTCCAAACAAGACCAAAACACCAACACATGCCAACGAAACGGCCTAAAATGCAAACATAACAAGTCGAAAGGACCATCTCACAATCAAATAACCACATTGAAAACATCAACAGAAAAAACATTCAACAAAGCAAGTCTTGGAAACAGCCCACAATCAAGCAACGCCACACAACCACCCACAACACCAAACCCGACAAAGGCCCACTCATTCCAACATTTGAAACCAAGAGTTACGATCGACATCACCTTTAGCGAGGACATCGGCCAATCTATTCGCCTCACGATTTGACAAAACCAAGGACAAAATCAAAGATCATGGCCCTCCATCCGTGTCATTATCGGCGTATGGCTGGAAAAACCTCTTGGTAAATTGATTTCTCCAATTTTGCAAATTGTTCCAACCACCCATTCGACACCAGAAACTTGTCTATACGGTTGTATCTATTTCCTCGGATCACACTAGAGCACCCATATCTCTCATTCGCACTCAACACCATGTTAAAGTCACCTCTTAGGCACCATGGGAGCTGTCGAGTTGCCACCAATTCACCCAATTTCTTCCCGAGATTAAGTTGGTCTTCCAACGCACAAGGAACAAAACAAAAACGCCAATCATCCAACTCCAACACCCTTCCACTAGAACAAATCAGGTACTTGTGCCTGACACAATGAGACTAAAATCGTGTCTTGTCCCAAATTACTAACACCCCTCATGAGGGAGTAAATGCATATTTGAAATTATCCTTATACCATATCCATCACACGAATTGATCATTGACATTTTCCCAGAATAGTTTCCTAAATAAGAACCAGCTCGCAAGATGTTGTCGTAATACACTTTGGATCGTTTTCCATTTCGACGACGTCCCAAGACCCCATAACATTTCATGACAACATCTGTATCTTTTGATGCTATTGTCTTCTATTCTGAATAGAAATCCTTTACCCCTTTCTGGTGCCCTTAAATATGCCCCTACTCTAAAAATTAGGTTTAGGGTTTAAGGTTAGAGTTTAGGGAATTTGGGGTATGGTGTATTTTTAGGGTATATTGTTTAAGATTTAGATTTTAGGGTTGGGGCTTGGAATTTAATTTTTTAGTGTTGTTTAGTTTTGGGGCATAGAAAGGGGCACCAAAAAGGGGCAAAGGATTTTTGTCTCTCCTATCCCTCGCTTTAATGAGGCGTGCAATATCCTTAACTATTTCCTCATCGTTGCCCACTTTTTTAGCCCGACTAATTCAGCCCAAGTGTAACGTTTCCCTTGCCTCCCTCAAAATTAAACGTTTGCAATTCAAAAATTCAGGGTATGATAGTGAACCATAAGCCACACGTGGTGAATTCAGAATGTTTTTATTTGGTCACACCCAACCCTTATTCTCCAAACCTTTTTCAACCTCACGCTATTCACAAGGAGATAAAAACTAAGGACAATTTCAGACACTTGATGTACACGCTTAAGTTCACCATTATGTTCAATTGCCATAGCTCTATACCCTAGGGACCACGGACCTCGGCCCATCACATTCATGCATGGCTTCACCCAAAACAAGGCTCGACACAACCTCATTCAACATCGTATGGGCTTGACACTCTTCACCTCTTGTCCCTAGAATAATATTTACATCTAACATCACATCAACACTCTTACTACACTTTATCGTTCTAGCAATTACCCCCACATCTTCAACATCCATCTAACCTGTCAATCTAGATTGTGTGTCCATCACACACAAATCACCTTTAGCGAGGACATCGGTCAATCTATTCGCCTCACGATTTGACGAAACCAAGGACAAAATCAAAGATTGTGGCCCTCCATCCGTGTCATTATCGGCGTATGGTTGGACAACCCTCTTGGTAAATTGATCTCTACCAATTTTGCAACTTGTTCCAACCACCCATTCGACACCAGAAACCTTTCTATACGATTGTATCTATTTTCCCGGATCACACTAGAGCACCCATATCTCTCATTCGCACTCAACACCGTGTTAAAATGAAAAGAAAAGAAAAGTTATTTTAGCCCCGACTAATTCAGCCCAAGTGTAACGTTTCCCTTGCCTCCCTCAAAATTAAACGTTTGTGATTCAAAAATTCAGAGTATGATAGTGAACCATAAGCCACACGTGGTGAATTCGGAATGTTTTTCTTTGGTCACCCCCAACCCTTATTCTCCAAACTTTTTTTAGCCTCATGCCATTCACCAGGAGATAAAAACTAAGGATAATTTCGGACACTTGATGTACACGCTTAAGTTCACCATTATGTTCAATCGCCATAGCTCTATACCCTAGGGACCACGGACCTCGGGCCATCACATTCATGCATGGCTTCACCCAAAATAAGGCTCGACACAACCTCATTCAACATTGTATGGGCTTGACACTCCTCGCCTCTTGTCCCTACAATAATATTTACATCTAACATCACATCAACACTCTTACTACCCTTTATCGTTCTAGAAATTACCCCCACATCTTCAACATCCATCTAACCTGTCAATCTAGATTGTGTGTCCATCACACACAAATCACCTTTAGCGAGGACATCGACCAATCTATTCGCCTCACGATTTGAGACACTTGCTGTACACGCTTAAGTTCACCATTATGTTCAATTGTCATAGCTCTATACCATAGGGACCACGGACCTTGGCCCATCACATTCATGCATGGCTTCACCCAAAACAGGGCTCAACACAACCTCGTTCAACATCGTTTGGGCTTGACACTCCTCGCCTCTTGTCCCTACAATAAGATTTACATCTAACATCACATCAACACACTTACTACCCTTTATCGTTCTAGCAATTACCCCCACATCTTCAACACCCATCCAACCTGTCAATCTAGACCGTGTGTCCATAACTCACAAATCACCTTTAGTGAGGACATCGGTCAATCTATTCGCCTCACGATTTGACAAAACCAAGGACAAAATCAAAGATTGTGGCCCTCCATCTGTGTCATTATCAGTGTATGGTTGGACAACCCTCTTGGTAAATTGATCTCTACCAATTTTGCAAATTTTTCCAACCACCCATTCGACACCAGAAACCTGTATATACGATTGTATCTATTTCCCTGGATCACACTAGAGCACCCATATCTCTCATTCGCACTCAACACCATGTTAAAGTCGCCTCCTAGGCACCATGGGAGTTGTCGAGTTGACACCAATTCACCCAATTTCTTCCCGAGATTAAGTTGGTCTTCCAACACACAAGGAACAAAACAAAAACGCCAATCATCCAACTCCAACACCCTTCCACTAGAACAAATCAGGTGCTCATGCCTGGCACAATGAGACTAAAAATGTGTCTTGTCCCAAATTACTAACACCCCTTATGAGGGAGTAAATGCATATTTGGAATTATCCTTATACCATATCCAAATTACTAAAAACCGTTTCATTCATCAAAATGTTTACACTAGAAACGTGACTCCTGCTCCTAACCACCTTTTGTTTTCCCAGGCTATTAATATTGTCTATTTCCGTGGCATCCATACTCGATTCGTCATCCACTCCACAACTACAATCGCACTTTAGGTCAATTACTTCTTCCATTTCAACAACTCTGACTTGGAATACATTTTCATCAATATATAAATTAATACTCTCATCAATATGCGTTACCCAATCTGTCTCAATTTGGAATCTACTCCTTTCGAAATTGAAAGGAACTAGTGCTTCAATATCAATATGCACTAATTCACCACATTATTCAACAATGTTCTTGAATGTACCCTCCAACCACGCATGAATCGATATTCCACTGACCGATAACTAGACTCTACGATTCGGTATTCTCATCGTTGGCGACCATTCCGGACATTCTCCAACCATTTATTGAGACTACCATTTTTCAGAATTGTGGATTAGCAGGGCATAATAGAAAAAAATGTCAATCTTTTTTTAACATAATCAATCGCTAGGGTCAAAATTTAGCTAGCATGTTTGATATAACTTCACTAATATAATCTTATATATTACTGTTTTTTTGGCGTTTCATTAAATAAATTCCAACAATTATTTAAACTAAAATGGACCGTTTTAAATAAATTCAACACATTAAATATTTATTTCTTTATTACTTCTTTACATCTTCATATATTATTTATTTAGGGTAAACTTTACTAGAGGCCCCTTTTGTGTGGACCGTGTTCTATTTTGGTCACCCATTTTGTAAAAGAAAAGTTATTTTACCAGTTATGTTTTTGATCTGTTTTATTTTGTTCATTGTGTCGTTAACAATTGTTAGTTTGATGATGTTGCATGTTAGTAAAAAGAGTTAATTTCTAATATGTCCCATGATCTTGAAACAAAATATTAATTTGACCCCTAAACTCTCTCAACCTCGCTTTTTTACCACAATGTCGCTGCTACGGCCACCAAACTCGTGGATGCTTCCAGTGGACTGCTAATTAAAGGTATACCTACACTAGGAACGTTGGGCCTAGGTATAATACCAAGGTTAATCCCAGTCACACGTCTAATTGTTTCTTCTGCCATTTTCACCTGAAAATTTCAGAATAGAACAACCAAACCTAACAACACAGAAGTAAAGTTGCAGAGATCATAATCAACCGTAATTATTAGCAAAAGGTAAAATTGTAACACCCCCAACCCAGGCCGGGAGTCGGAAGCGTTACTGGAAAGCGAAAGGCAAACAAACGAAACATATCAGACAAAAGCGGAAGCATTTCGAAAAACAAGATATCATTTTAATCAGTTATTCATATTAATGCGCACGCGGAAAATGGGCTAACAAAAAACTTTTCTTAACTTCTTATGATCATTCAAAAACTTAGACACAATTTCTATTAATCTTGTTACCAAATTACAAGCCAATTTAAAACTTTTATTTTCATTATCAAATTACTATTACAATTAGGTCAAACAAGTTGAATACATAACTATTCAAATCCATGTCATTCGAAACCTTAATTAAATGGTCTAGGTGATTTCCGAATTAATCCAAATTACCAATAATTAATCAATTCAATTTTCATGCAACACATAATATATTTCAATTCATGGCATTCGATTTCCTTTACTTAGAACCTTACAAAATATCATGATTTATATGCCCCTAAACCATGTCAAGCTATCGACTATGGACAACAAAAAGAATCGACAATGGCGGACGGTAGTATTTGGCGATGACTAAATAGGGAACAAGGCAGCGGTGATCAATTTCAGTCCAACCCACAAACGGCCGTCGACGAGTCGCAACAGGTTTGGACCTTGTATGTAGGAGGAATTTCAGAGACGTTGCACTGGAAGGGTTTATGGCAAGTCTTTGATCGCCATGGGGTTGTGCAAGATGCGTTTATACCCAGAAAGAGGGCCAGAGACAGGGCACGTTTTGGATTTGTTCGAATGGCGTCACAAGTGGACGCGGATAGAGCGATTGAACGGCTGCACGAAAAATGGATATATGGCGCTAGATTGTGTGTGGCGTTGGCGTGGAAGGGCATAAACGATTTGAAGAACGCATTGAAAAGGAAGGAAATAAAGCAGCCGACGAAGGTGAAGATGTCGGGTTAAAAAACAGTGACATCAGCGATGCAAGTGGATTGCGAGAGTGGATTAAATCGACGGGTGATTGAAGGGGTGTTAGATGAGGATAAATGGGCAATCCTCCAGTGGTGCGCGATCGGATGGAGTGTTAAGCCCTGGAATTTGAAAACACTCGTGGACCGATTGGAAGCGGAGAAGAAAGAGAGATTTTCGATCATGAGACTCTCAGTGTCAATGATCTTGTTAATGTGTACATCGGCGAAAATTCGCGAAGAAGTGATGAAGATGGACTGCATCAGGAAATGTTTCACTAAAGTGATTGAGTGGTCGCCGTAAATTACAACTGACTCACGTTGAGTATGGTTGTCCGTGGTGGGGCTGCCGATCCACTTATGGCACAAGAAAACATTCACGAACATAGCAAGCTTATGGGGGTCTTTGATATGCATGGATGACGATACAGAAACCCCCACATCCTTCGATTGCGGTAGAATACTGGTGGAAACGACAATGGTGGAACACATTGAGGAAACCATCACCGTGAAATTAGCAGCTGCGGAATACATGGTTCGGGTGTTTGAGTCCGATGGGCAAGGTCCTACGATCGAATGCGCCTGTAATGAGGGTAACATGTCACAAATGGAACATCTCAATGAGGGAAGCAGTAATAGCCGTCCAACGAAGGTTCAGGTTAGAGGGGTGGAGGAAAACAAGGTAGTAGTGGAAAACTCAAATCTGATTGGGGGGATTGACACAACAGAAACTCAAGGCGAGTTGAACATGGTGAATGCGCTAGCCAATGCAACGGCAACAACAATGCCAGCGCAACAGCTGATCACACCGATCAGCTCCGATAGCTTGGAGAGTGAGAAGAAGAGTCACAATAGGACTCTAGAGGAGAGTCCTGCTATAGCTGGAGTGGTAAATTCTGATTCAAACTCAAAGGAAAACGTGGAGAATGCAGTAGTTGGTGATAGTGTCAATTCCAAAATCATCACATTAGAAAATTCTACACTCAACACAGCAGCACAGGGATTGGGTCAAACAGAATTGATTCGTGTGGGGAATTCCTTTTGCAAAGTTCGACGGGTGGTGGGAGGTGAGGTCACTGGAATTTCAGGCAATTCCCAATCTAGCCGTGGTCGAGGGTCGGGGAAGAAGGCCACAACGGTGGAAGCCACTAAGCACGGGCATGAGTTTTCTGAATTTCCAGTTGGGCAGCAACATATTAGGAGTGAAGCGGAAGCAACAGTGAAATCGGGGGCGTTGATTGGTGTGAAATCAATTGGAAGGGAAGAAGACATAATTAACGACATTTCGCGGGTTATCACCGGGGAGTGCCGGGGTTCTTGACTCATGAAATTGTTAACGTGGAATGTAAGGGGTTTGGGCGAGAGTGCGAAAAGGCGATATGTTCGCGAGGTCATACGGAAAAATCACTGCGACATGGTGTTGTTACAGGAGACTAAATTGGAGGAGATTCCGTCATTGTTGGGAGCTAGTATGTGGTACTCGGATAACTTCGAATTGGCGTTCTCACCACCGGTTGGTGCATCCGGAGGTATATTAGCCATATGAGAAGGTATGAGGTTTATTTTAGAGTCAATTCATATTGAACGCCACTATGTTTTACTGTTAGGAAAATGGAATGTTGAAGAATTTGTTTGTGGTATAGTAGCGATATATGCACCTTGTGACATATATAGTCAATCTGTTTTATGGGACAATTTGCTGGCTAGTATGCGCACATTTCAGGGACCTTGGTGCGTGGCAGGAGACTTCAATGCCATATTGAAAACTTCGGACATGACTGGGGTATCAGATAGAGAAGCTGAAATGGAAACTTTTGCAAATTTCGTCAACAATGCAGGTTTGATGGATTTATCGATGTCCGGTAAACGATTTACATGGTTTGGCCCTGGTAATAGATGCAGCCGTATTGACAGGTTCTTAATTTCAGCAACATGGTTTGATACTTTTAATAGCATACAGCAAGTGGCTTTGTCGAGAGGAGTATCTGATCACACGCCATTAATATTGGCTTACGACGATTGCGATTGGGGACCAAGTCCCTTTCACTTTTTCAATTGCTGGTTAAAAGGAAAATCTAACATGCTTGACTTAGTTAGGGAATGGTGTCGTTTGAATGCAGTTGGTTTGGGAAAAGATAATATCATGGTGAAGCTGAGGCACTTGAAGTCGTTCTTGAAACGATGGAACAAAGACACATTTGATGATGTGAACTTGATAATTGAGAATTTACAACAGAAAATAGACAAGACGAATGATGTGATGATAGCGGAAGAGGGAGTTGGTGAGGTAGAGTGTGAGCGTCGACAATGGATGCAAGCACTTTGGAAAGTGATGCGTAATAAAGAAGCAATGTGGTGCCAAAAATCTCGGGCAACTTGGTTGAGGTTAGGTGATCGGAACAAAACATTTTTCCATAGAACGGAAAAGTTACGTACGGTTAGGAACTTTATACCGGGGTTGTTGATTGACGGGAGATGGGTTACAACACCGGCTACATTGTGTGCCTTTGTTATTAAGGCGTTCACTGTCCATTTTGCTAGTGATGCTTGAATTGGAAGATGGGAATTTGATGGTCAGTTTCGTCGTGTACAAGCAGATGCAAGTTCAGTGTTGACAGCACCTTTTACAGTTGGTGAAATTAAGCGAATTTTGTGGAATTGTGATGGCTCAAAAGCACCGGGTCCGGATGGCTTTACACTCGAATTCTACAAGAAAAGCTGGGAGGTGGTAAAGGATGACGTGCTGAATTTTTTCACTCAATTTCATGAACGAGGAACATTGCCAAAGGGAGCGAACTACACGTTTATTGTTCTATTACCTAAGGTGGCGACACCTCAAGTGCTAGGTGAGTATAGACCGATTGGGTTGGTTAATTCAATGTATAAACTACTAGCCAAATGCTTAGCGACTCGGTTACAAACAATGCTGAATTCCTTGATTAGCGACACTCAGTCGACTTTCATTAAAGGCCGTCAATTGGTAGATGGTATCTTGTTAGCGACGGAGGTAATACATTCTCTTCGATGTAGTGGTTTGGGGGGTTTATTTTAAAGCTGGACTTTGCCAAAGCATATGACTGCGTGAGCTGGTCGTTTTTGGATTCTGTACTCGCAAAGATGGGCTTTTGCGCAACATGGTGTCAATGGATACGGGTTTGCATCAGTTCAGCGCATTTATCTGTTTTACTGAATGGGAGTGCGACGAATGAGTTCAAGATGGGTCGTGGTTTGCGACAAGGTTGTCCCTTGTTACCGCTACTGTTTGTGATTGTAGCGGAAGCTTTACATTTGATGTTGATCAACGCAGAAATAGGAGGGTTGATTAGAGGAGTGGAGGTGGTTTCAAACATACGGCTGACACACCTCCAGCATGCCGATGATACGATATTATTTATTGATGCTAGCATCGAGTATGCACGTAATTTGAAGAGGATACTGCACTGTTTTCATATATGCTCTGGGTTACAAATAAATTTTGCAAAAAGTTCTTTGTATGCGATCGGCGTGGGGGAGGAGTTGAGTGCATCAGTGGCTAATGTATTGGGTTGTAGATTGGGGGAATTACCATTTGTCTATCTAGGCTTTCCATTGGGAGCTGATCCGAGGCGTATATCAGTGTGGGATCCGGTTATAGCAAACTTCAGACGCAAGCTAGCAGGGTGGAAGCGCAATTCTCTATCGTTTGCAACTAGGGTGACTCTTGTTAACTCGGTACTTTCCTCACTCTCTATTTTCTACTTGGGCTTATTTGTTGTGCCTAAAGGGGTAATTGAGAAGCTGGATAAATTACGTAGAGTGTTTCTTTGGGGAGGGGTTAATCTTGAGAGACGAATAAGCAGGGTGGGATGGGACACTGTTTGTCGACCACGACATTTAGGGGATTAGGGGTGGCAGACTTGAGAATGAAGAATATGGCACTGCTATCTAAATGGGTTTGGCGATATGCGCGTGATCGTGATTCGCTTTGGCATCGTCTAATAGCGGCCAAATATGGGGAAAATGTTCAGTGGTGGAGATTTAACACGAAAAATCTATCTTCTATGTCGGTTGTTTGATGTCAAATAGTAGCTAATGCTTGCTGTCCGAGTGTTGATTCACACGTGGGGGGGGGGGGGGGTAATTTTCAGAGGAAAATCGGTAATGGGCAGCTTGTTTTGTTTTGGTTTGATGCTTGGGCGACACAACAACCTTTGAAGGAAGTGTTTCCACGCTTGTTTGCCTTGGCGTTGAATAAATTAGCTTGGGTGCAGGATTATACAACAAATGGTCATTTTGATCATGAACATTGGGAAGGTTTTTTCCGGAGGCATCTATGGAGTTTCGAACATGAACAGTTACGTTCTTTCTGTGATGTAGTGAGTGGAGTTTGCATAAGAGCTGATTGTATTGATACGCTGATTTGGACTCCGGATGAACACGAGGAATTTTCAGTGCAAGCTATGACTAAGGCGCTGCTATTAGAGAGGGTGGGAGATGGAGATTCGGAGGTTGTTTCGCATGGAAGGTTCTTGTTCCACCCAAGGTACAAGCCTTCCTATGGTTCATTTGGTTGAAAAGGTTACCGACTGCAGATTTTTTGCGAATTAGAGGGGTGCCTTTGGTGGAAGGACAAGGCCTTTGTCCGTGGTGCGTAAGGGTGGAGGAGTCGATCGCCCATTTGTTTTATGATAGCCCATGTATCCAACAGATTTGGGACTGGTTACGTGATTAGTGGGGTATTGCATTACCCTTACCGACGTGTTTCTCAGATTTCTTCGTAATGAATTTCCATAGCTCTTTTCATGGTTGTCAACTAAAGTGGTGGGTGGCTAGTGTGAGTGCCATGCTTTGGTCGCTATGGCTCGCCCGAAATGAGTTCATCTTTAGAGGCAAACGATCGATGTTAGCGGAAATGTATTTTCTGGTGAAACTTAGATCTTTCTATTGGATAAAGGTAGATGCCGATAGTGACATTATGTCTGAATCGGTTTGGTGGTCGTGTCCATCGACATGTGTGGTTAGTCGTCGACTAAGGAGGGTGCGAGCTAGGTTGGTATGGCAGCCACCTATTGCAGGAACATTGAAATTCAATGTAGATGGCTCGGCGAGGGGCAAGCCTGGACCAGCGGGCATCGAGGGTGTTATGTGTGATGCGGACAACCGCATTTTGGCGATCTTTTTCGATCTAGTGGAATGTTTGGACTCCAACGTGGCAAAAGTGAGGGCTATCGAACTCCCAGTGAGGTTGGTGGCGGAAGGAGTTTGGCGTGAGAGGTGCGTGGTGATCGAATCCGATTCCCAAGTTGCATTGAGATGGGTAACAGGTTTGGGAAAACGTCCGTGGAGATTGTGGGAGTCGTTTGTATCAATTGATCAAGCGTGTCAAGCCATTTCAGAGATACAATTTCAGTACACACCGCGGAAAGCGAATGGTTTTGCCGATGTACTCGCAAAGGAGGGAGTGGATAGGAGTTTTTTATTCTTAGCTTGTATTTAGGCGCTTTATTTTTAGACGGTCCATTACGTACTCTTTTCCTCCATTAGGCTTAGGGAGGCTTTTAATGAGGCGTAAGGGCTGCGTCGAGCTGTATGACTTTTATTTTTAATAAATTCATACAGTTAATGATAAAAAAACAAAAAGAATCGACACAACCACTAGCTTGACTTACATTTTTATACAACAAAATAATGAGGCTTCCTACTTAAATACAAAACATGATTCTAGCCTCCTAACCAAGCATCACGAAGCATATAATTTCAAACACCATTTCAAACTTAAGTTACGACCGAACACAACAAAACGAATCCTTAAACAGACTTCAAAGCCACCATCTAGGAGTCTAAAGATAAGACTTAGATCATACATATTTCAGAACTTGTGAACTTGATGCAAACGAATGCTAGCTTTAAGGTCCGAGCGATCCTGCTAAGGTTGGGAAGAAGAAAAACAACGGAGCGATAAGTACAAATAGTACTTAGCGAGGTAATGCTAAATCTAATTCATTCTTGAGCTTTAATGTGATCAAGCATTGAGTTTACTTAGCTAGGTTTATTAACAATCAAGTTTCACTCAACTAAGCTCATGTAAAATTCATACACATAGCATCTTACATGTCATATCAACATTCATAGCACATGCTCGAATACATAACATACCACAATGATTTATCACATGCTTACATATAATTCATTCAATATCACAACTCAATTCAATTTCAGCATACTCGATCTCATGCTTAACAATTGAATTAATCAAAATCTCATGCTAATACATACATAGCATTATTAACTTATCAAAACGAAATCACAATTTTATCATAAGCATGTCATTCGAATGATCTCAAAACATCATCCAAAAATCAGAATTTTCCAATTCTTAATTCCATGTATTTGAATAGGGTCTTTACCCAAATTTCACATAACCGAACTTATAAGCAATTCATATGCTTCATATCATAATCGGAAGGACCAATGTCCACATAACATAACATTTCATATCACATCATATCATGCTAAGTCACACAATCATTTATCCACTTCATAAGCTATATTTAACTTAGCAATTTTCATTTAATTCATGTAAATCTTATCACGTTATAATTCATTTAATTACCTTTTTATTTAATTTCATAGCCCAAGGTAGAATAGTCGTATCACATATTCAAGCCATCAAAAGGGTAACATGTGACGCATATAGTTGCTCGAAGCAACATCAAGAGTTGCACAAAGCAACAACAAGGGATGCCCATAGCATCATGTATCTCGAACAGCAATCAAGAACACATATCTTATAATCAAGAGTACACAAAGTACTATCAAAGATTGCACAAAGCAATATCAAACGGTGAGCTCAGACTCTAGGCATGTCGTTCTTATCTAAAACTTCTAATCGACCGATGCCGTATTCTTGTTAATTAATTAATTCATTATCTCATTTAAAATATACATTTTTCACAATTCAATTTGCATGCTCATTCGATCATATCATCATGCATGGCAGCAACTTCATACATACATAATCACATGCATTTTTAAGCATAACATAACTATACCATAGGGCAGTCCATATACTCATTTTATCAAGTATCATCAAGAATCCAAATTCACGCATATTCATCATACAATTAATCACATGGGCAGTCCACATTTGCGCATATCCAACATTATCAAAACCCAAATCGATCATATAATTCATGGCAATTAACATCACATAAAGCAGCCCACATATTGCACACAATCAAATATTAATCACAAGTTTCAAATCATGCATCCAATTTCCTTTTTATCTCCTTCCCTTACTAAACACATTACAAAATATCAATTAGTCCAATTCCATGCATAGAAATCGTAAATTATAAATAATAATGTGGTTCGGACACTAGTCCCAACCCTAATACAAAATTACACTCCCAACTCCTTAAGCTTGATCTCGAATTGAGATGCCTTTGTTTCTTCCCCTCGAGTGATTGATCCTAGCTTCCTCTAAAGTTTCTTCACAATTTCGATCTTAATTCTCAACATAAAACGAATACACACTATATTAGGAAGCAATTCAATCATAATTACTTCTCAATTTCAAGCATGAATTCATATTTTCAAATCTGACTTTTCATTAAACTAGTTGGAGGACTAGTTAGCGTTTTAATCATATCTTTTTAATTACTAATCCAAAATTAACTTATCATATACCGTTGTAAAGGTATTAAACTCAATTTTACACTCATGTGAACTTCATATTTTTATCTTATTCGAATCAATACAGTTTATTGCTTAATTACACTCCTTTCGGTAAATCTGGGCAATCTGTACTGTTCAACTTTAAAAAATTCATATCCCTTAATTTACACTCTAAAATTGAGTTCCGTTTTCTCTCAATGATTTTAGACATGTCAAAGTTAATACAGTAAAAATTTCAGCTTGAAATACCTTATATCCAATTTTTGGTGAATTTCCAAAGTTACTGTTTTTAAGTTGCATACCACTGGACAACTTTCTTAACTTACACTTTAACTTAAAATTCACCTAATCACATACTTAAATATAAAAATTTATTCATGGCATGAATTATACTATTATTCCATGACATTTTACAGTCCATATAAATTTTCAATTTCAACAATTAAGTACTATATTTTACCAATTTTCCATATCAGTCCCTAACCTCCATAAATTTCGATTACATGTCCATTTTTAGTTCTAATCGAAATTTCATCTTTTTAATCTATTTTCCAGAAACCAATAGTCATTTATAATAAAATCTTTATTTCTTCACAACTTTCTGCGAGTGAGAATTTTTTGATTTTAATCTCCAAGTATAAAAATTTTCCAAATATTCAAGACTTTACATTTTCTTTCAAAACAGCCCCCTTATGACTCTATTCATATTTTCTCAAGAAATTTTCAAAGATTTCATTAGTTCATCTTGTTATTTTCTTCAAGATTTATATATTTTCATGTTCATACAAGTTTTAGGTTTGCATGCATGGTTTTAAACTCAACCGAATAGTTACAAGGAGTAGGGAAACTTACTTTTTTGATCTCCTTGACAACACTAGCTATCTCTTCAAATTTCCTAGCTTAAATCTTCGACCATGCAAGCAAAAATCTCACCATTTTAGCTCTCAAATTTTCAGACTTTTGAGCTTCTCTTTCCCCCCATTTTTCTCTCTTCTTCACGGCAAAGGAGAAGAAAATGATGAAGGAAGACAAGCTTCCATAATCTAAGTGATTTG
Organism: Hibiscus tridactylites; assembly: GCA_958450335.1. Classification (NCBI taxonomy): domain Eukaryota; kingdom Viridiplantae; phylum Streptophyta; class Magnoliopsida; order Malvales; family Malvaceae; genus Hibiscus; species Hibiscus tridactylites. The sequence continues at coordinate 34,016,549 of OY288267.1, read as the reverse complement.
ATGGCCTTAGGAATTACCTTAGTGTCCTTTTGCTTATCTCTTTTATCTTTATTTTACTAAGGGCAGCCTTAAGGACATTTTATTTTTATCATGCAAATTTCAATCTTTGTAAACCTTTTAATTTGGTTATCAATTTCTCTTGTTCCATGCTTTCTTGAATTTTCTCGATTTAATCTGATTTTCTCAAGGAAATGTAATATTACTTAATTTCTTTTTCTTTTTTATTCTTTTAATATCATACCATCGATCTTGTTATCACTAACTCAAATTCACTAATTTTCCAATCGGCTAAATTCCTTAATTCAAAGCTAAGTTTCCTTCTAATTCGAATTTGTGCATTACGCTCGTTATTTTGGGTGAGATTGGATCTTCCACCGGGGGCAATTATGGAGTCGACATGGTGGGACAGCCCATGGAATTGTGAAATTCGGCCACGGGAAGTAAAGAGTCGGGTACATGTGCGATGGGAATTGCCGCTAGAGGGGACGGTGAAATTTAATGTGGATGGTGTTGTAAGGGGGAAGCCGGGCAAGGCGGGTTGTGGTAGTGTTTTGCGAAATGCAGCGGGACAAGTTTTGGCTTTATTTTCCGGGCTGATTGGTATAGTGGACTCGAATGAGGCGGAGGTGCAAGCAATCTGTTTTGCCTTGGAATTGATGGTTAATTCGAAGAGGGTGTTTCCTCCATTGGTGGTGGAGTCGGATTCGGTGACGGCGATTGCGTGGGTGCTTCACAATGACGCGAGGTCGTGGAAGTATGCGAATTGGTTGAGGCGTATTGATGAGGCGTGTGCTGCACTTAGAAATGTGTGCTTTCACCATGTGTACCGAGAGGCAAATAAGTTCGCGGATGCATTGGCGAAGAGTGGAGTCGATCGTACGAGTTGGTTTCAACGGGTGGGATGATTGTAATTGGGGGTTAGTATTTTTTCGTGTTGGTGCCTTCTTTATGACATTACCCAAGTACTCTTTTCCTCTATAGGTTTAGAGAGGTTTTTAACGAGGCTTTGGGAATGTTGGCTATGTTCGAACATTTCTTTAATAAATCATACATGTAGCCGAGCAAAAAAAAGAAATTTAAGGACCAAATTGCATAATTCACTAAATTTGAAAACTCAATTGCTTATAGGAATAAATAAATAATTTAATTTTACGGCTTTAAATTCTAGGACGGAAATGTGGGTGTTACAAAAATAGTTCAAGAACTATAATACTCTTCTTGCAGTTTCAGACATAAAGATGCAAACTGGGTATTCGGTAAAACCCCAATGGCGGACGGCAGTATTTGGCGACGACTAAATAGGGAATAAGGCAGAGGTGATCAATTTCAGTCCAACCCACAAACGGCCGTCGATGAGTCGCAACAGGTTTGGACCTTGTATGTGGGAGGAATTTCAGAGACGTTGCACTGGAAGGGTTTATGGCAAGTCTTTGATCGCCATGGGGTTGTGCGAGATGCGTTTATACCCAGAAAGAGGGCCAGAGACGGGGCACGTTTGGATTTGTTCGAATGGCGTCACAGGTGGACGCGGATAGAGTGATTGAACGGCTGCACGGAAAATGGATATATGGCGCTAGATTGCGTGTGGCGTTGGCGTGGAAGGGCATAAACGATTTGAAGAACGCATTGAAAAGGAAGGAAATACAGCAGCCGACGAACGTGAAGATGTCGGGTTCAAAAACAGTGAAATCAGCGATGCAAGGGGATTGCGAGAGTGGATTAAATTGACAGGTGATTGAAGGGGTGTTAGATGAGGATAAATGGGCAATCCTCTAGTCGTGTGCGATCGAATGGAGTGTTAAGCCCTGGAATTTGAAAACACTCGCGGACCGATTGGAAGTGGAGAAGAAAGAGGGATTTTCGATCATGAGACTCTCGGGGGTCAATGATCTTGTTAATGTGTACATCGGCAAAAATTCGCGAAGAAGTGATGAAGATGGACTGCATCAGGGAATGTTTCTCTAAAGTGATTGAGTGGTCGCCGTCAATTACAACTGACTCACGTCGAGTATGGTTGTCCGTGGTGGGGCTGCCGATCCACTTATGGCACAAGAAAACATTCACGAACATAGCAAGCTTATGGGGGTCTTTGATATGCATGGATGACGATACGGAAACCCCCACATCCTTTGATTGCGGTAGAATACTGGTGGAAACGACAATGGTGGAATACATTGAGGAAACCATCACCGTGAAATTAGCAGCTGCGAAATACATGGTTCGGGTGTTTGAGTTCGATGGGCAAGGTCCTACGATCGAATGCGGCTGTTATGAGGGTAACATGTCACAAATGGAACATCTCAATGAGGGAAGCAGTAATAGCCGTCCAACGAAGGTTCAGGTTAGAGGGGTGGAGGAAAACAAGGTAGTAGTGGAAAACTCAAATCCGATTGGGGGGATTGACACAACAGAAACTCAAGGCGAATTGAACATGGTGAATGCGCTAGCCAATGCAACGGCAGCAACATTGCCGGCGCAACATCTGATCACACTGATAAGCTCCGATAGCTTGGAGAGTGAGAAGAAGAGCCACAATAGGACAATAGAGGAGAGTCCTGCTATAGCTGGAGTGGTAAATTCTGATTCAAACTCAAAGCAAAACATGGAGAATGCAGTAGTTGGTGATAGTGTCAATTCCAAAATCATCACATTAGAAAATTCTACACTCAACACAGCAACACAGGGATTGGGTCAAACAGAATTGATTCGTATGGGGAATTCCTTTTGCAAAGTTCGACGGGTGGTGGGAGGTGAGGTCACTGGAATTTCAAGCAATTCCCAATCTAGCTGTGGTCGAGGGTCGGGGAAGAAGGCCACAACGGTGGAAGCCACTAAGCACGGGCATGAGTTTTCTGAATTTCCAGTTGGGCAGCAACATATTACGAGTGAAGCGGAAGCAACAATGAATTTGGGGGCGTTGATTGGTGTGAAATCAATTGGAAGGGAAGAAGACATAATTAACGACATTTCGTGGGTTATCACCGGGGAGTGCCGAGCTTTTTGAATCATGAAATTGTTAACGTGGAATGTAAGGGGTTTGGGCGGGAGTGCGAAAAGGCGATATGTTCGCGAGGTCATTCGGAAAAATCACTGCGACATGGTGTTGTTACAGGAGACTAAATTGGAGGAGATTTCGTCATTGTTGGGAGCTAGTATGTGGTACTCGGATAACTTCGAATTGGCGTTCTCACCATCGGTTGGTGCATCCGGAGGTATATTAGCCATATGGGAATGTACGAGGTTTATTTTAGAGTCAATTCATATTGAACGCCACTATGTTTTACTGTTAGGAAAATGGAATGTTGAAGAATTTGTCTGTGGTATAGTAGCAATATATGCACCTTGTGACATATATAGTCAATTTGTTTTATGGGACAATTTGCTGGCTAGTATGCGCACATTTCAGGGACCTTGGTGCGTGGCAGGAGACTTCAATGCCATATTGAAAACTTTGGACATGATTGGGGTATCAGATAGAGAAGCTGAAATGGAAACTTTAGCGAATTTCGTCAACAATGCAGGTTTGATGGATTTACCGATGTCCGGTAAACGATTTACATGGTTTGGCCCTGGTAATAGATGCAGGCGTATTGACAGGTTCTTAATTTCAGCAACATGGTTTGATACTTTTAATAGCATACAACAAGTGGCTTTGTCGAGAGGAGTATCTGATCACACGCCATTGATATTGGCTTGCGATGATTGCGATTGGGGACCAAGTCCCTTTCGCTTTTTCAATTGCTGGTTAGAAGGAAAATCTAACTTAGCTAGGGAATGGTGTTGTTTGACTACAGTTGGTTTGGGAAATGATAATATCGTGGTGAAGCTGAGGCACTTGAAGTCGTTCTTTAAACGATGGAACAAAGACACATTTTGTGATGTGAACTTGATAATTGAGAATTTACAACAGAAAATAGACAAGGCGGATGATGTGATGATAGCGGAAGAGGGAGTTGGTGAGGTAGAGTGTGAGCGTCGACAATGGATGCAAGCACTTTGGAAAGCGATGCGTAATAAAGAAGCAATGTGGCACCAGAAATCTCGGGCAACTTGGTTGAGGTTAGGTGATCAGAACACAACATTTTTCCATAGAACGGCGAAGTTACGTACGGTTAGGAACTTTATACTGGGGTTGTTGATTGATGGGAGATGGGTTACAGCACCGGCTACATTGCGTGCCTTTGTTGTTAAGGCGTTCACTGCCCATTTTTCTAGTGATGCTCGAATTGGAAGATGGGAATTTGATGGTCAGTTTCGTCGTGTACAAGCAGATGCAAGTTCAGTGTTGACAGCACCTTTTACAGTTGGTGAAATTAAGCAAATTTTGTGGAATTGTGATGGCTCTAAAGCACCGGGTCCGGATGGCTTTACACTCGAATTCTACAAGAAAAGCTGGGAGGTGGTGAAGCATGACGTGCTGAATTTTTTCACTCAATTTCATGAACGAGGAAAATTGCCAAAGGGAGCGAACTGCACGTTTATTGTGCTATTACCTAAGGTGGCGACACCTCAAGTGCTAGGTGAGTATAGACCGATTGGGTTGGTTAATTCAATGTATAAACTACTAGCCAAATGCTTAGCGACTCGGTTACAAACAGTGTTGAATTCCTTGATTAGCGACACTCAGTCGGCATTCATTAAAGGCCGTCAATTGGTAGATGGTATCTTGTTAGCGACGGAGGTAATACATTCTCTTCGATGTAGTGGTTTGGGGGGTTTATTTTAAAGCTGGACTTTGCCAAAGCATATGACTGCGTGAGCTGGTCGTTTTTGGATTCTGTACTCGCAAAGATGGGCTTTTGCGCAACATGGTGTCAATGGATACGGGTTTGCATCAGTTCAGCGCATTTATCTGTTTTACTGAATGGGAGTGCGACGAATGAGTTCAAGATGGGTCGTGGTTTGCGACAAGGTTGTCCCTTGTTACCGCTACTGTTTGTGATTGTAGCGGAAGCTTTACATTTGATGTTGATCAACGCGGAAACAGGAGGGTTGATTAGAGGAGTGGAGGTGGTTTCAAACATACGGCTGACACACCTCCAGTTTGCCGATGATACGATATTATTTATTGATGCTAGCATCGAGTATGCACGTAATTTGAAGAGGATACTGCACTGTTTTCAGATATGCTCTGGGTTACAAATAAATTTTGCAAAAAGTTCTTTGTATGCGATTGACGTGGCGGAGGAGTTGAGTGCATCAGTGGCTAAAGTGCTGGGTTGTAGATTGGGGGAATTACCATTTGTCTATCTAGGATTTCCATTGGGAGCTGATCTGAGGCGTATATCAGTGTGGGATCCGGTTATAGCAAACTTCAGACGCAAGCTAGCAGGGTGGAAGCGCAATTCTCTGTCGTTTGCAGCTAGGGTGACTCTTGTTAACTCGGTACTTTCCTCACTCCCTATTTTCTACTTGGGCTTATTTGTTGTGCCTAAAAGGGTAATTGAGAAGCTGGATAAATTACGTAGAGCGTTTCTTTGGGGAGGGGTTAATCTTGAGAGACGAATGAGCAGGGTGGGATGGGACACTGTTTGTCGACCACAACATTTAGGGGGATTGGGGGTGGCGGACTTGAGATTGAAGAATATGGAGCTGGTGTCTAAATGGGTTTGGCGATATGCGCGTGATCGCGATTCGCTTTGGCGTCGTCTAATAGCGGACAAATATGGGGAAAATGTTATGTGGTGGAGATTTAACACGGAAAATCTATCTTCTATGTCGGTTGTTTGGCGTCAAATAGTAGCTAATGCTTGCTGTCTGAGTGTTGATTCACACGTGGGGGGGTAATTTTCAGTGGAAAATCGGTAATGGGCAGCTTGTGTTGTTTTGGTTTGATGCTTGGGCGACACAACAGCCTTTGAAGGAAGTGTTTCCACGCTTGTTTGCCTTGGCATTAAATAAATTAGCTTGGGTGCAGGATTATACAACGAATGGTCATTTTGATCATGAACACTGGGAAGGTTTTTTCCGGAGGCATCTATGGAGTTTCGAACATGAACAGTTACGTTCTTTGTGTGATGTAGTGAGTGGAGTTCGCATAAGAGCTGATTGTATTGATACACTGATTTGGACTCCAGATGAACACGGGGAATTTTCAATACAAGCTATGACTAAGGCGCTGCTATTAGAGAGGGTGGGAGATGGAGATTTCGGAGGTTGTTTCGCATGGAAGGTTCTTGTTCCACCCAAGGTACAAGCCTTCCTATGGTTCAATTGGTTGAAAAGGTTACTGACTGCAGATTTTTTGCGAATTAGAGGGGTACCTTTGGCGGAAGGACAAGGCCTATGTCCATGGTGCGTAAGGGTGGAGGAGTCGATCGCCCATTTGTTTTATGATTGCCCAAGTATCCAACAGATTTGGGACTGGTTACGTGATTGGTGGGGTATTGCATTACCCTTACCGGCGTGTTTCTCAGATTTCTTCGTAATGAATTTCCATAGCTCCTTTCATGGTTGTCAACTAAAGTGGTGGGTGGCTAGTGTGAGTGCCATGCTTTGGTCGCTTTGGCTCGCCCGAAATGTGTTCTTCTTTAGGGGCAAACGATCGACGTTAGCGGAAGTGTATTTTCTGGTGAAACTTAGATCTTTCTATTGGATAAAGGTAGATGCCGACAGTGACATTATGTCTGAATCGGTTTGGTGGTCGTGTCCATCGACATGTGTGGTTAGTCGTCGAGGGACGTTATGCGTGAACATTGAAATTCAATGTAGAAGGCTCGGCGAGGGGCAAGCCTGGACCAGCGGGCATCGGGGGCGTTATGCGTGATGCGGACAACCGCATTTTGTCGATCTTTTCCGATCCAGTGGGATGTTTTGACTCCAACGTGGAAGAAGTGAGGGCTATCGAACTCGCAGTGAGATTGGTGGCGGAAGGAGTTTGGCGTGAGAGGTGCGTGGTGATCGAATCCGATTCCCAAGTTGCATTGAGATGGGTAACAGGTTTGGCAAAACGTCCGTGGAGATCGTGGGAGTCGTTTGTATCAATTGATCAAGCGTGTCAAGCCATTTCAGAGATACAATTTCAGTACACACCGCGGGAAGCGAATGGTTTTGCCGATGTACTCGCAAAGGAGGGACTGGATAGGAGTTCTTTATTCTTAGCTTGTATTTAGGCGCTTTATTTTTAGACGGGCCATTACGTACTCTTTTCCTCCATTAGGCTTAGGGAGGTTTTTAATTGGGCGTAAGGGCTGCGTCGAGCTGTATGACTTTTATTTTTAATAAATTCATACAGTTGATGATAAAAAAAACATAAAGATGCATGATTATGTTTCACAGTTGGCAACAGTCCAAACACTAACATTACACAAGATATTATGTCAGTATATATTGTAAAGATTGAGCTCGACATACAAATCATGAACAATTTTAATTCTATGATAGTTGAACACAACATAGAAGTAACAATGTGACAGTGTTGGACATGTCTAGTAGATTCCTAAAATGAAGAACATACAAATCCAAATCAATCTCCCATCCCCAAGAGAATTGATAAAAATATATTCTGCAAGCACATTTGCAGTTAAATCCTTCAATTCTAGATGAAGGAATATGAATTGCTCGTGGCTTTTTCAAAATTTGCCACAGAAAAATTTTCACAAACTTTTGTTGTCCAATGACATATTCTCCTATCATTTATTTGGAAGAAAGTTCTCAACTTTCAGGAGGACCATGTATTAACTAATTGGAGAATAAATGGACCAGGATAAAAAAAAATGCAAGTTAGATAAAGATGATAGTGACATTGTGGGATAAAAGTGAGGTTAAGAGAGTTTAAGGGTCAAATTAGAAATTAACTCTTTTGACTAACGTGCCACATCATCAAACTAACGAGTGTTAACGACACAATGATCAAAATAAAACAGATCGAAAACGGAAGTGGTAAGAATAACCTTTTTTCAAAATGGGTGACCAAAATAGAACACGGTCAAAAAAGGGGACCTCGTTGAAGTTTACTCATCTATTTATTTCTTATTTATAAAAGTCTCATGGTTTTTTAATTGTTTTCTCCTAAAATTTATTTTAAAAAATAATTAAATGGAAGTCTCCGGATCAGTATGACGAGTTCTAAATATTATATTTGATTAAATATTGACCTAATTAAATAATCATAAATTAAAAAGTATTTTTAATGACCTAACGAGTTACATAAAGTACTAATAAAAAAATTTTGAACTCGCCAGACCAACATGACAAGTTCAATGTAAAGATGTTAAATATGTAAATAATTTTGTATGGGTGTAACAATGGTAAATAAATATTTTAATAGTGATATTTCTAAAAAGAGGCCTACTTTTAGGATAATGTATGAACTAAGGGATAAATCCAACGCCTACCACCTCGAGGAGTACGTCAGCAATGACGATTTCATTTGTAGAAAAATTATATCATGAGCTTGACTTACCACATCAGTCATGGTCCTAACCAATAAAAATAATTCAACTCACCATTTCTTCCCATGTCATAAATTCAATTATATAGTATCTTCTAATGTTTTTTTTTCAAATTACAAGTAAAAATATTAATGAAGATTCGACAGTCGAAAAAGAATGATGGGCAAAAAATCTGTGAAGTGATGGTTGGGACCATGGCTGATGTGGTAAGTTAGGCCCATAGTATAATTTTTTCATTTGTGAAATTCAAAGCCTCCTTGAATCATATGCGGAATAAGATTTTTTTAGACCAACGTAAGCGGAATAAGTAAATTTCCTATATTTCCATTCGAAGTTGAAAGTATCAAAACCTTATTGAAGGTTTTAGAACCTTCTTGAAAATTGGAATTTCTTGTTTGCTTTGTGGTACCGAAACCAGGTTCAATTGTTTTCATGTAAACACAAACACACACATTCAACACATATAAGATTATACTCAACTGAAACCGAATTTATGATATAAATGATTTGTAGATTAATTCCCGATTTAATTTCCCCCCGATATTTGGAGGATTCCACAAATCCTTGTCTTTTATAACAATTAAGCTACAACAATTACACATCCAATTCAATATCCACGTTTAATAACTCAAATAACATGAAACTTTTTGTTTTGCTCAGTAACTCAATTTTATTGAGAAATAGTAGCCTACCCCGGTTGCGAGCCTCGTTAAAAACCCCCCCTAATCCTAAATGGAGGAAAAGAGTACTCAACAACCGAGAATACAAGAACCAGTACAAAACAAAACAAATGCCAACACCTATACAACCAAAGAGAGCGTTGAATCCTTAGGCCAGAAAACTGCAGTACATGTACCAACCAAACAAACCAAAGTAAAGTCCCATCGATCCTAAGAATTGAATTGGCAGTCAACAGCAGCACCAACCTACCTCTTTATCAAGTATTCAATAAACTCACCCTCATCAGATTTACATATCGCCTTATGCAAAATTCAATGGATAGTGCCAAAAAAGACAAAAATTCAACTACTCCCTCCTAGTTACCACCATGCTTTAAAGAATTTAGTCCTACTCGATTCTTCAATCGCTAAATTACCCGCCAATACATTATTCCCCCTTGGAACAAAAAGAAATCGTACCTTGTTTACCCTTCTTACCAACCTGTCCATATTCAAGAAAATTTCCCCCCATTTCCATGGACGATGAACAAGGTTATAAAGCCAACTCAGCACCACTTTTGAATCTACTTCAATTATCAATCCTACAGAACCTGCCCATCTCGATTCAACAAAAATTTCAAGAGCTACTTTTATGGTCGCGATCTTCGCAAACTCAACCCCCTTACACCTACAGGCCGTAGAAAGATTGCCCGGATTGTGCCGTCAAACATTCTCAACACCCCTCCGCAACCAGAAGCTTCAGCTAAGGTAACATCATCTACGTTGAATTTAAACCACCCAACTAACGGAGGGCTCCGAACATGGCCAAATTCCGCAACACAACTCCTCGTGCACCCAATCGGATTCTCCCACCATGTTTCCATGGATATATTAGCAACATCCTTTGAAGCCTTGACCCAAATCAGAGATCTTAATTTTGTATGGAAAATTATATCCTTAACCGAAGCTCTTCGTTCCTTGAAAACCAAGTCGTTTCGAGCTAGCCAAATACTCCAAAGAGCAGCTGAAACCGAAACAAGCCACAAGCTCCGTGACCAGCCTGTAAATTTACTTTCAAAATAAAAATCAAACAATCCCTGTATATCAATCACCTGCACCCAAGTCACTCTCCACCATGAACAAAAAGCCTCCCAAACATCCTTCACTAATTTACACCCAGCAAATACATGAAATGCATCTTCTACCCCACTATTACATTCCTCGTATAAACAACTTCCTTCCTCATTCAACACCCTTCTCCGCAGAAGAAACTCCTTCGTAGGGAGTCGATCAATACTCAGCATCCAGAGAAAGTTTTTAATTTTTGGCGGAACTTTAATATTCCATAGCAAACCAAAATTAAACTCAGGCTTTGGCAGCCCCATATTGATGATCAAATCCGAAAGCTTTTTAACTGAAAAGGAGCCTGCTCTATCGAAAATCCACACTAGTTTATCAGGAATATCCGGGTATAGAATTACCTTGGAGACTTTCGCCTTCAATTCCTCCACCATACGCCACTCTCTGTCCAACAAGGCTCTTGAGAAAATATTTTCCCACTGTACATTAGAAGTATTCCTTAATACTGCTACATTTGCCAATGTTTCACCCTTGTTTCTTGCTAACCTGTATAATCGAGGAAAGGCTACTTGCAGTGAACATTCCCCACACCACACATCCTCCCAAAATAATGTCGTTCTTCCATCCCCTATGTGCCATTTAAAAGACTCAAAACTCACCCAGCCGCTTTCATTCATATGTTTCCAATTTTTAACTATTCCCCTCCAAACAATGGACATTTTTTCCAACTTACTAGTATTGATCCATCTGTTATCCGAGAAGCTCCCATATTTTGAATAAATTACCTTTTGCCATAGTGTCGATCTTTCTGTTACGAACCTCCATCCCCATTTGGCAAGCAAGGCTTTATTATGTGCTCTAAGGTCGACAACTCCTGCTCCTCCTTTGTTGCGTGGTTGACAAACAGTCGACCAACTAACCCGAGCCATACCTTTATTATCTTTAGAATATCCCCATAGGAATTGCCTTATGATCTTATCTATCTTCCGTAGCACCGTGTCTGGGATTTGGAACAACGATAAGTAGTATAGCGGGAGAGAGGACAGTACCGAATTTAGTAGCACAACTCTACCTGCGAATGATAATTTCTTACATTTCCATCGAGCTAATCTCGAATGGAACTTTTCAATTATCAGAGAGAGGGCGTAGAGGAATGAATCCATATGACAATTTCAACCTTGTTGGTTCTGGTGCCCGTGGCAGAGGTTGTACTGGAATAAACTTGTCTGTGAATCAGGTCGTTGAAAAAAGTGCAGAAAGATTGGTTGTTGTTGAGGAAGAAGGAAGCACTAGTTCACTTCCTGAAAGGGTACTAATTTTCTCTTTTATGAATCTGATCGGCAAAAGTCTTACGCGGATTTGAAGCGTAAGAAGATAGAGTTGAACAAATTACCCCCACATCTTCAACATCCATCTAACCTGTCAATCTAGATTGTGTGTCCATCACATACAAATCAAAGATTAGGAGTAATGGACACATGAGTTGTATTCTCATACAGCTCAATTCCAAACTCCACCTCGCGATTAGGAGGTAAACCAGACAACTCTTCAGGAAAAACACCAGGAAATTCCTTCACAACCTTAATATCCTGCACCCTCAACTCCTTAGAGCTAGGATTCATCACAAAAGCTAGATAAGCTTCACAGCCTTGCCTCAGCATCCTGCTCGCCTCCAAGGTAGAAACAACATTGGCAAGAAACTTCACATTCTCACCAACCACAACCACTTCATAATCATCCGCAAGCTTAAGCGAAACCCGCTTATTTTCACAATCTACCACAGCACGATGCTCAGCAAGCCAATCCATACCAAGGATCACATCAAAACCATAGAAAGGCAACTCCATAAGATCAACATGGAAGACATGTTCTTGAACAACCAAGGGACACCTTCTATAAAGCTTTCGAGTCACAACAGTTTCACCAAAAGAACTAGTGACACGAACACCAACATCCAAAGACTCAACAGGCAAACCAAGCAATTCAGCATGCTCACGCAAAATGTATGAATGCGTAGATCCAGAATCAATCAAAGAAAGCAATGACAAGGATTGCAAAGTAAAGGTACCTGCAATCACATCTGCATCATTCCTTCCCTCGCGCTGAGCATACACCCTAGCTTGGCCTCCACCCTCAGGCTGAATAGCCACAACATGGGCTACTCCACGACCACCTTCCTCTCTCCTCTGAAAATTACCGCGGCCGCGCCCACGACCTCTCTGCGGTGCAGCAACAACAGGAGCACGCTCTTGGCCACCAGCCAACCTCGGACAATCTCGCCTCAGATGGTCAACAGAACCACAATTCCAACATCCATTACCAGCTGCCGCAACAGGAGCTTGCACCTCCCTCACAGCACGAGGACAATCACGCTTCAGGTGACCACGAGAACCACAGATCCAGCAAGCACTAGGGTCAGCTCTAGCATAACCACCTCTAGCAGGTGCACCACCACCTCTCTTGGCTGAGGACTGATACTTCTGATCACGTCCCCTCTTGTTCCGTCCACCTCCGGAACTAAACTCAGCTGCTCTCTTCCCAGCACTTGCTCCAGCACCTCTCGCAGATAAGCCCAGATTCATCTCTATGTCTTTGGCTCGGCCCACCAACACATCAAAATCATCATATTCAGTGGCTAGCACATACATCTTTACATCCGTCACAAGACCATAACGGAACCTCTCGCACCTTGCCCGCTCATCAGGTATCAACTCCGGTGCATATTGACTGAGTCGCACAAACTGCACCTCATACTCAGCCACACTCATGCTCCCTTGGGTAAGAGACATGAATTCACGCTTTTTCTCATCCAGATATCTCACTCCTAGATATCTCCTCTTGAACACATTCTGAAAGAATGTCCAAGTAACATCAACTTCAGCCATCCCAGCTATGGTGGTCGTCCACCATGTATAAGCATCGTCCTGCAGTAAGGACACAACACAGCCCAACTTTTGCACATCCGTGCAGCTCATCTGACCCAAGATACGCTTGGTACTCTCTAGCCAAGCCTCAGAACTCTCAGCAGACATACCTCTAAACTCAGTCCCTCCAAGACTGCGCAACCGCTCCAGAGGTAATCTAACACCAGCATCTCCCTGATGCCCAGCTCCTTGTGCTCCAGCTACTGCTGCTCGGAAAGCACCCGCAATAGCTTGTACCAGCACCGACATATCAGGCATAGCTTGCCCCCGACCAACCTCTGGTCCAGCAGCTCCAGCACCAGCTGTAGCTTCAGCTCGCTCACCTCCAGCACCACCACCAGGCGGAGGAGGGGGTAACACTGCACTACCCGTGTTCTCTTCATTCTCGTTCTCATTGGGAGCCGTAGCTCGCACGCTACCTCTTAACTCTCTACGTGGTGCCATACTTTTACCATGAAATCACAATGCAAAATAAAACAAGTCAGGCCCAGCAAGGTAAGCAATCCAAGTATTCAAGCTCAATTTCATTCAAAATCAACATCTTTTCATTAGCTTTTGTTTGGCAATGGGTACCCTCAACATGCAACATCACAACATAAAACTCAAATGCATCAACATCTCAAGCCACTGAACATGCTTTCATACAACAAGCATACAAGGCAAACATACTTCAATCATGCATACATTCATTCCCAATTACTCGAGAACTCAGCTCTGATACCACCAAATGTAACCCCCTCAACCCGGCCTAGACGGTTGACCCGAATTAAGAAAGTCACACGGGGAAAACCAAAGTCAACCCGAAAGTCAACCTTGATTAACGACCTTTTTTTTTCTTTTTAGTCTTGTCTAGATGCACATTATCCCTAATTGTGATCACTCAAACATCATACTCAAAGATCACAAACATCAGAGATCAAACAGGGACCCAATTGAACAAATTACAACTTTAGGGACCAAATTGTAATTTCTGATAAATTTAAGGACTTAACCCAAATTAAAGTTACCAACTTGAAATTAATCAGGTTTCATGCTTCTCTGTGAAATTTCAGCTCAAAAGGACTTCTCAAGCTCATACAATTGCACATACAAGATTCAGGACCAAACCGCAAACAATTCAAAACATATAACTGCCCTTGTCAGCCCCTAACGGTCGACCGTTCCGAAACAGGTTGACCCCGTTCCGAAACGCGGGCCGTTCTGCAACGGGTTCCAGAACATGGGCTTGGCAGAGGCCAAACCGTTTCGAAACGGTGCATACCGTTTCGGACGCCTGGGTTCAATCAAGGCACCTGTTCCGAAACGGTGCACACTGTTCCGAAACGCCCTGCTCAGATTTGCCCAATATGCATTCTTAAACTTGCAATTAAACATCCAAACATGCTCCAATCATCACCAAACTTCACCAGCATGCAATTCAACATATATGGGACATACATGCATCATCAATTCATCAAAACAACATCATATGCAAAAAGCCCCAATTCTATAGGCATACTTCCTACACAAGCTAGCTACTCAAGCACAATACTTCCAAAACAAGCATATAATGATCCAATGCAAAAACCAGCAATCTTAACAACATTCAACACACTTAGGGAGTTCCAAACACCTCCCAAAACAACCACATTGGTCCCCCATTGCCAAATCACCCAAAAGCTAAAGTGTTTAACAAAAACCTTCCATACATTGAGCTTTACTTGCACTTGAATTCTTGCCTCCTTGCTGCCCTCAAGGTTCTCTAATGCTCTGCATTATTGAATTAAGAAAACGAAGAGAGCGTAAGCAAAAGCTTAGTGAGGAATGCTCTTAAAAACCATTCAATAATGCAATTAAAAACATTTGCAAAACATGCTTTAAATCAACCCTTGCACATGCTCAGAAGCATACTTTAAACAAGCAATCTCATGCTTCAACATAAACATAACATGTCATATTGGCTCAAGTGATACATTCCATTTCTTAAAACAAGTTCATCAACTTCCCAAGGACTTTTAAACACCTTGGCCCCAAGGACTTTTAAACACCTTGGCCATGGACTTTTAAACACCATGAATGAGGACCACACAAGGACTTTTAACCACCTTTGTGTCCATTGCTTGAATCACCCCAAGGACTTTTAAACACCTTGGCCCCAAGGACTTTTAAACACCTTGGCCCCATGGACTTTTAAACACCATGGAAAGGATCACCTAAGGACTTTTAACCACCTTAGTGTCCGCAACAAGAATCATCCAAGGACTTTTAACCACCTTGATGTTCTTAAGTAACAAGGCTCACTCAAGGACTTTTAACCACCTTAGTGACCTTAACCTTTTAAAAACATCACTTGCCAATATACATCATTTCCATCATTTAATCCACTGTTTTAAAGCATTAAACCAAGCCATATTCTTCATGCATTTTAAAGCATCAAACCACATTTAATCAATGTACAAAATCAAGGAACTCCTACCTAGAGTTACCTTCAACATATGACTTACAACATCAGCAAAAACCATGCTTAAACATGCTTTCAAAACAGTAATTAAAACATGCAAATAACCATTTTGCATCACAACAAAATCATGGCCACCACTAGAGAGAAATTCCGAAAACTTACACTTGAGCTTAGCAAAGTTGTTTAGACTTAAACTAAGCTCCCAAAACCTTCAAACCTTGGTTTAAAAGCTGTAAACCCAACTTCACTCACCGATTTCCACTTTGCTTCAAGCCAAAGCACCAAATCAAGCTTCCGGATCAACAACTCTTGGATCCAAAGATGCCTCCCCTGTTTCAACACATCAAAGCAGAGGATTAATGCATCATCATGCATTAATTGCTTCAATGAAAGCACCTAAACACGCTGCTCTCATCCAACCTCCATTTTCGGCCACCAAACACAACCGAAAATGCATCCAAACCACTTCTAACCAAAGCCCAGCCATAAACCAACAAAACCTCACTTCCATAAACATCATATAACATCTAAAAACAACCTATTAACATCCTTATACCTCCAGCAACAACAGATCCACAAGATCACCTCATAAACAACCTTGAATCACAAGCTAAACTTAGGAAACTCAACCTATCCGGGATTGCATCAATCAAAACTCAATTCCTTATCAAATTAGAGTTCATTTAACATCAAAAACATATCTCAAATCACAGATTAATCAGATCTAACGAAAATCATCAAAAACCATCAAAATCTTGCATTAAAAGCCAAGATCCATTTCCCCACTTAAAAACCTTTAATTAAACTTCAATTAAGGATTGAAAACTTAGGAATTTCAGTAAAGAACTGATAGTTTAGAGGAGAAGGACGTTCTTACCTCCAAACTTGAGTTTCTCCTCTTTTTGGAATCAAAAATCTTGTTGAAACAATTAGCAATTGAAGAGGTTTTGAAGATATGTTGATTAGGAATCAAATGAGAGTTGAAATGAGGAATTTAGGTGAAGAAATCAGAAACAAATCTCTGGAAATGTAGTGTTTGGGTTGAGAGAAAATGAGAGAAGGAAAATTGAGAAGTTAGTTGAGAAAATTGCCAAATGAGCTTTTCCCTCCTTTTTGATATCTTTAAAATCAGAAAATAGCTTATAATATCTTAGAAAAATCTGGAGAAACCACTTTTGGATTAATAGCTCCTTAAAGATTCAAAGTTCCAACCCTTTATAAAACAGTCACCAAACTTTCGAAATTTACATTTTGGTCACTAGCCAAAATGTCACCCTTCCAAAACCCATTTTCCAAAATTGATTTCACAGTTCACTTAATTATATTAAAAGATGATTTTAGAACATTTTTCCATATTTTTAATGCAACCCGAACTAGGCTTTCCTAATTTCACCTCTTTAGATTCGAACAGCACTTTGACCAACCGGTCAACGCCCAAAACTCCTAAGCCCAAAACCGGGGCGTTACAGGACGCGGATAGAGCGATTGAACGGCTGCACGAAAAATGGATATATGGCGCTAGATTGTGTGTGGCGTTAGCGTGGAAGGGCATAAACGATTTGAAGAACGCGTTGAAAAGGAAGGAAATAAAGCAGCCGACGAACGTGAAGATGTCGGGTTCAAAAACAGTGACATCAGCGATGCAAGTGGATTGCGAGAGTGGATTAAATCGATGGGTGATTGAAGGGGTGTTAGATGAGGATAAATGGGCAATCCTCCAGTGGTGCGCGATCGGATGGAGTGTTAAGCCCTGGAATTTGAAAACACTCGCGGACCGATTGGAAGTGGAGAAGAAAGAGAGATTTTCGATCATGAGACTCTCGGGGTCAATGATCTTGTTAATGTGTACATCGGCGAAAATTCGCGAAGAAGTGATGAAGATGGACTGCATCAGGAAATGTTTCACTAAAGTGATTGAGTGGTCGCCGTAAATTACAACTGACTCACGTTGAGTATGGTTGTCCGTGGTGGGGCTGCCGATCCACTTATGGCACAAGAAAACATTCACGAACATAGCAAGCTTATGGGGGTCTTTGATATGCATGGATGACGATACAGAAACCCCCACATCCTTCGATTGCGGTAGAATACTGGTGGAAACGACAATGGTGGAACACATTGAGGAAACCATCACCGTGAAATTAGCAGCTGCGAAATACATGGTTCGGGTGTTTGAGTCCGATGGGCAAGGTCCTACGATCGAATGCGCCTGTAATGAGGGTAACATGTCACAAATGGAACATCTCAATGAGGGAAGCAGTAATAGCCGTCCAACGAAGGTTCAGGTTAGAGGGGTGGAGGAAAACAAGGTAGTAGTGGAAAACTCAAATCTGATTGGGGGGATTGACACAACAGAAACTCAAGGCGAATTGAACATGGTGAATGCGCTAGCCAATGCAACAACAGCAACATTGCCAGCGTAACAGCTGATCACACCGACCAGCTCCGATAGCTTGGAGAGTGAGAAGAAGAGTCACAATAGGACTCTAGAGGAGAGTCCTGCTATAGCTGGAGTGGTAAATTCTGATTCAAACTCAAAGGAAAACGTGGAGAATGCAGTAGTTGGTGATAGTGTCAATTCCAAAATCATCACA
Organism: Hibiscus tridactylites; assembly: GCA_958450335.1. NCBI lineage: Eukaryota > Viridiplantae > Streptophyta > Magnoliopsida > Malvales > Malvaceae > Hibiscus > Hibiscus tridactylites. The sequence goes on along the minus strand of OY288267.1, from coordinate 33,998,459 downwards.
TTAGAAAATTCTACACTCAACACAGCAGCACAGGGATTGGGTCAAACAGAATTGATTCGTGTGGGGAATTCCTTTTGCAAAGTTCGACGGGTGGTGGGAGGTGAGGTCACTGGAATTTCAGGCAATTCCCAATCTAGCCGTGGTCGAGGGTCGGGGAAGAAGGCCACAACGGTGGAAGCCACTAAGCACAGGCATGAGTTTTGTGAATTTCCAGTTGGGCAGCAACATATTAGGAGTGAAGCGGAAGCAACAGTGAAATTGGGGGCGTTGATTGGTGTGAAATCAATTGGAAGGGAAGAAGACATAATTAACGACATTTCGCGGGTTATCACCGGGGAGTGCCGGGGTTCTTGACTCATGAAATTGTTAACGTGGAATGTAAGGGGTTTGGGCGGGAGTGCGAAAAGGCGATATGTTCGCGAGGTCATACGGAAAAAACACTGCGACATGGTGTTGTTACAGGAGACTAAATTGGAGGAGATTCCGTCATTGTTGGGAGCTATTATGTGGTACTCGGATAACTTCGAATTGGCGTTCTCACCATCGGTCGGTGCATCCGGAGGTATATTAGCCATATGAGAAGGTATGAGGTTTATTTTAGAGTCAATTCATATTGAACGCCACTATGTTTTACTGTTAGGAAAATGGAATGTTGAAGAATTTGTTTGTGGTATAGTAGCGATATATGCACCTTGTGACGTATATAGTCAATCTGTTTTATGGGACAATTTGCAGGCTAGTATGCGCACATTTCAGGGACCTTGGTGCGTGGTAGGAGACTTCAATGCCATATTGAAAACTTCGGACATGACTGGGGTATCAGATAGAGAAGCTGAAATGGAAACTTTTGCAAATTTCGTCAACAATGCAGGTTTGATGGATTTATCGATGTCCGGTAAACGATTTACATGGTTTGGCCCTGGTAATAGATGCAGCCGTATTGACAGGTTCTTAATTTCAGCAACATGGTTTGATACTTTTAATAGCATACAACAAGTGGCTTTGTCGAGAGGAGTATCTGATCACACGCCATTGATATTGGCTTACGACGATTGCGATTGGGGACCAAGTCCCTTTCACTTTTTAAATTGCTGGTTAGAAGGAAAATCTAACATGCTTGACTTAGTTAGGGAATGGTGTCGTTTGAATGCAGTTGGTTTGGGAAAAGATAATATCATGGTGAAGCTGAGGCACTTGAAGTCGTTCTTGAAACGATGGAACAAAGACACATTTGATGATGTGAACTTGATAATTGAGAATTTACAACAGAAAATAGACAAGACGGATGATGTGATGATAGCGGAAGAGGGAGTTGGTGAGGTAGAGTGTGAGCGTCGACAATGGATGCAAGCACTTTGGAAAGTGATGCGTAATAAAGAAGCAATGTGGTGCCAAAAATCTCGGGCAACTTGGTTGAGGTTAGGTGATCGGAACAAAACATTTTTCCATACAACGGCGAAGTTACGTATGGTTAGGAACTTTATACCGGGGTTGTTGATTGACGGGAGATGGGTTACAACACCGGCTACATTGTGTGCCTTTGTTATTAAGGCGTTCACTGCCCATTTTGCTAGTGATGCTCGAATTGGAAGATGGGAATTTGATGGTCAGTTTCGTCGTGTACAAGCAGATGCAAGTTCAGTGTTGACAGCACCTTTTACAGTTGGTGAAATTAAGCGAATTTTGTGGAATTGTGATGGCTCAAAAGCACCGGGTCCGGATGGCTTTACACTCGAATTCTACAAGAAAAGCTGGGAGGTGGTAAAGGATGACGTGCTGAATTTTTTCACTCAATTTCATGAACGAGGAACATTGCCAAAGGGAGCGAACTACACGTTTATTGTTCTATTACCTAAGGTGGCGACACCTCAAGTGCTAGGTGAGTATAGACCGATTGGGTTGGTTAATTCAATGTATAAACTACTAGCCAAATGCTTAGCGACTCGGTTACAAACAATGCTGAATTCCTTGATTAGCGACACTCAGTCGACTTTCATTAAAGGTCGTCAATTGGTAGATGGTGTCTTGTTAGCGACGGAGGTAATACATTCTCTTCGATGTAGTGGCGCGGGGGGTTTTATTTTAAAGCTGGACTTTGCCAAAGCATATGACTGCGTGAGCTGGTCGTTTTTGGATTCTGTACTCGCAAAGATGGGCTTTTGCGCAACATGGCGTCAATGGATACATGTTTGCATCAGTTCAGCGCGTTTATCTATTTTACTGAATGGGAGTGCGACGAATGAGTTCAAGATGGGTCGTGGTTTGCGACAAGGTTGTCCCTTGTCACCGCTACTGTTTGTGATTGTAGCGGAAGCTTTACATTTGATGTTGATCAACGCGGAAACATGAGGGTTGATTAGAGGAGTGGAGGTGGTTTCAAACATACGGCTGACACACCTCCAGTATGCCGATGATACGATATTATTTATTGATGCTAGCATCGAGTATGCACGTAATTTGAAGAGGATACTGCACTGTTTTCATATATGCTCTGGGTTACAAATAAATTTTGCAAAAAGTTCTTTGTATGCGATCGGCGTGGCGGAAGAGTTGAGTGCATCAGTGGCTAATGTATTGGGTTGTAGATTGGGGGAATTACCATTTGTCTATCTAGGCTTTCCATTGGGAGCTGATCCGAGGCGTATATCAGTGTGGGATCCGGTTATAGCAAACTTCAGACGCAAGCTAGCAGGGTGGAAGCACAATTCTCTGTCGTTTGCAGCTAGGGTGACTCTTGTTAACTCGGTACTTTCCTCACTCTCTATTTTCTACTTGGGCTTATTTGTTGTGCCTAAAGGGGTAATTGAGAAGCTGGATAAATTACGTAGAGTGTTTCTTTGGGGAGGGGTTAATCTTGAGAGACGAATAAGCAGGGTGGGATGGGACACTGTTTGTCGACCACGACATTTAGGGGGATTAGGGGTGGCAGACTTGAGAATGAAGAATATGGCGCTGCTATCTAAATGGGTTTGGCGATATGCGCGTGATCGTGATTCGCTTTGGCATCGTCTAATAGCGGCCAAATATGGGGAAAATGTTCAGTGGTGGAGATTTAACACGAAAAATCTATCTTCTATGTCGGTTGTTTGACGTCAAATAGTAGCTAATGCTTGATGTCCGAGTGTTGATTCACACGTGGGGGGGGGGTAATTTTCAGAGGAAAATTTGTAATGGGCAGCTTGTTTTGTTTTGGTTTGATGCTTGGGCGACACAACAACCTTTGAAGGAAGTGTTTCCACGCTTGTTTGCCTTGGCGTTGAATAAATTAGCTTGGGTGCAGGAGTATACAACGAATGGTCATTTTGATCATGAACATTGGGAAGGTTTTTTCCGGAGGCATCTATGGAGTTTCGAACATGAACAGTTACGTTCTTTCTGTGATGTAGTGAGTGGAGTTTTGCATAAGAGCTGATTGTATTGATATGCTGATTTGGACTCCGGATGAACACGAGGAATTTTCAGTGCAAGCTATGACTAAGGCGCTGCTATTAGAGAGGGTGGGAGATGGAGATTCGGAGGTTGTTTCGCATGGAAGGTTCTTGTTCCACCCAAGGTACAAGCCTTCCTATGGTTCATTTGGTTGAAAAGGTTACCGACTGCAGATTTTTTGCGAATTAGAGGGGTGCCTTTGGTGGAAGGACAAGGCCTTTGTCCGTGGTGCGTAAGGGTGGAGGAGTCGATCGCCCATTTGTTTTATGATAGCCCATGTATCCAACAGATTTGGGACTGGTTACGTGATTGGTGGGGTATTGCATTACCCTTACCAGCGTGTTTCTCAGATTTCTTCGTAATGAATTTCCATAACTCTTTTCATGGTTGTCAACTAAAGTGGTGGGTGGCTAGTGTGAGTGCCATGCTTTGGTCGCTTTGGCTCGCCCGAAATGAGTTCATCTTTAGAGGCAAACGATCGATGTTAGCGGAAGTGTATTTTCTGGTGAAACTTAGATCTTTCTATTGGATAAAGGTAGATGCCGACAGTGACATTATGTCTGAATCGGTTTGGTGGTCGTGTCCATCGACATGTGTGGTTAGTCGTCGACTAAGGAGGGTGCGAGCTAGGTTGGTATGGCAGCCACCTATTGCAGGAACATTGAAATTCAATGTAGATGGCTCGGAGTGGGGCAAGCTTGGACCAGCGGGCATCGAGGGCGTTATGCGTGATGCGGACAACCGCATTTTGGCGATCTTTTCCGGTCTAGTGGAATGTTTGGACTCCAACGTGGCAGAAGTGAGGGCTATCGAACTCCCAGTGAGGTTGGTGGCGGAAGGAGTTTGGCGTGAGAGGTGCGTGGTGATCGAATCCGATTCCCAAGTTGCATTGAGATGGGTAACAGGTTTGGCAAAACGTTCGTGGAGATTGTGGGAGTCGTTTGTATCAATTGATCAAGCGTGTCAAGCCATTTCAGAGATACAATTTCAGTACACACCGCGGGAAGCGAATGGTTTTGCCGATGTACTCGCAAAGGAGGGAGTGGATAGGACTTATATTTAAATACAAAACATGATTCTAGCCTCCTAACCAAAAGAACATGATTCTAGCCTGACTTACATTTTTATACAACAAAATAATGAGGCTTCCTATTTAAATACAAAACATGATTCTAGCCTCCTAACCAAGCATCACGAAGCATATAATTTCAAACACCATTTCAAACTTAAGTTACGACCGAACACAACAAAACGAATCCTTAAACAGACTTCAAAGCCACCATCTAAGAGTCTAAAGATAAGACTTATATCATACATATTTTAGAACTTGTGAACTTGATGCAAACGAATGCTAGCTTTAAGGTCCGAACGATCCTGCTAAGGTTGGGAAGAAGAAAAACAACGGAGCGATAAGTACAAATAGTACTTAGTGAGGTAATGCTAAATCTAATTCATTCTTGAGCTTTAATGTGATCAAGCATTGAGTTTACTTAGCTAGGTTTATTAACAATCAAATTTCACCCAACTAAGCTCATGTAAAATTCATACACATAGAATCTTACATGTCATATCAACATTCATAGCACATGCTCGAATACATAACATACCACAATGATTTATCACATGCTTACATATAATTCATTCAATATCACAACTCAATTCAATTTCAGCATACTCGATCTCATGCTTAACAATTGAATTAATCAAAATCTCATGCTAATACATACATAGCATTATTAACTTATCAAAACGAAATCACAATTTTATCATAAGCATGTCATTCGAATGATCTCAAAACATCATCCAAAAATCAGAATTTTCCAATTCTTAATTCCATGTATTTGAATAGGGTCTTTACCCAAATTTCACATAACCGAACTTATAAGCAATTCATATGCTTCATATCATAATCGGAAGGACCAATGTCCACATAACATAACATTCCATATCACATCATATCATGCTAAGTCACACAATCATTTATCCACTTCATAAGCTATATTTAACTTAGCAATTTTCATTTAATTCATGTAAATTTTATCACGTTATAATTCATTTAATTACCTTTTTATTTAATTTCATAGCCCAAGGTAGAATAGTCGTATCACATATTCAAGCCATCAAAAGGGTAACATGTGACGCATATAGTTGCTCGAAGCAACATCAAGAGTTGCACAAAGCAACAACAAGGGATGCCCATAGCATCATGTATCTCGAACAGCAATCAAGAACACATATCTTATAATCAAGAGTACACAAAGTACTATCAAAGATTGCACAAAGCAATATCAAACGGTGAGCTCAGACTCTAGGCATGTCGTTCTTATCTAAAACTTCTAATCGACCGATGCCGTATTCTTGTTAATTAATTAATTCATTATCTCATTTAAAATATACATTTTTCACAATTCAATTTGCATGCTCATTCGATCATATCATCATGCATGGCAGCAACTTCATACATACATAATCACATGCATTTTTAAGCATAGCATAACTATACCATAGGGCAGTCCACATACTCATTTTATCAAGTATCATCAAGAATCCAAATTCACGCATATTCATCATACAATTAATCACATGGGCAGTCCACATTTGCGCATATCCAACATTATCAAAACCCAAATCGATCATATAATTCATGGCAATTAACATCACATAAAGCAGCCCACATATTGCACACAATCAAATATTAATCACAAGTTTCAAATCATGCATCCAATTTCCTTTTTATCTCCTTCCCTTACTAAACACATTACAAAATATCAATTAGTCCAATTCCATGCATAGAAATCGTAAATTATAAATAATAATGTGGTTCGGACACTAGTCCCAACCCTAATACAAAATTACACTCCCAACTCCTTAAGCTTGATCTCGAATTGAGATGCCTTTGTTTCTTCCCTTCAAGTGATCGATCCTAGCTTCCTCTAAAGTTTCTTCACAATTTCGATCTTAATTCTCAACATAAAACGAATACACACTATATTAGGAAGCAATTCAATCATAATTACTTCTCAATTTCAAGCATGAATTCATATTTTCAAATCTGACTTTTCATTAAACTAGTTGGAGGACTAGTTAGCGTTTTAATCATATCTTTTTAATTACTAATCCAAAATTAACTTATCATATACCGTTGTAAAGGTATTAAACTAAATTTTACACTCATGTGAACTTCATATTTTTATCTTATTCGAATCAATACAGTTTATTGCTTAATTACACTCCTTTCGGTAAATCTGGGCAATCTGTACTGTTCAACTTTAAAAAATTCATATCCCTTAATTTACACACTGAAATTGAGTTCCGTTTTCTCTCAATGATTTTAGACATGTCAAAGTTAATACAGTAAAAATTTCAGCTTGAAATACCTTATATCCAATTTTTGGTGAATTTCCAAAGTTACTGTTTTTAAGTTGCATACCACTGGACAGCTTTCTTAACTTACACTTTAACTTAAAATTCACCTAATCACATACTTAAATATAAAAATTTATTCATGGCATGAATTATACTATTATTCCATGACATTTTACAGTCCATATAAATTTTCAATTTCAATAATTAAGTACTATATTTTACCGATTTTCCATATCAGTCCCTAACCTCCATAAATTTCGATTACATGTCCATTTTTAGTTCTAATCGAAATTTCATCTTTTTAATCTATTTTCCAAAAACCAATAGTCATTTATAATAAAATCTTTATTTCTTCACAACTTTCTGCGAGTGAGAATTTTTTGATTTTAATCTCCAAGTATAAAAATTTTCCAAATATTCAAGACTTTACATTTTCTTTCAAAACAGCCCCTTATGACTCTATTCATATTTTCTCAAGAAATTTTCAAAGATTTCATTAGTTCATCTTGTTATTTTCTTCAAGATTTATATATTTTCATGTTCATACAAGTTTTAGGTTTGCATGCATGGTTTTAAACTCAACCGAATAGTTACAAGGAGTAGGGAAACTTACTTTTTTGATCTCCTTGACAACACTAGCTATCTCTTCAAATTTCCTAGCTTAAATCTTCGACCATGCAAGCAAAAATCTCACCATTTTAGCTCTCAAATTTTCAGACTTTTGAGCTTCTCTTTCCCCCCATTTTTCTCTCTTCTTCACGGCAAAGGAGAAGAAAATGATGAAGGAAGACAAGCTTCCATAATCTAAGTGATTTGATGGCCTTAGGAATTACCTTAGTGTCCTTTTGCTTATCTCTTTTATCTTTATTTTACTAAGGGCAGCCTTAAGGACATTTTATTTTTATCATGCAAATTTCAATCTTTGTAAACCTTTTAATTTGGTCATCAATTTCTCTTGTTCCATGCTTTCTTGAATTTTCTCGATTTAATCTGATTTTCTCAAGGAAATGTAATATTACTTAATTTCTTTTTCTTTTTTATTCTTTTAATATCATACCATCGATCTTGTTATCACTAACTCAAATTCACTAATTTTCCAATCGGCTAAATTCCTTAATTCAAAGCTAAGTTTCCTTCTAATTCGAATTTGTGCATTACGCTCGTTATTTTGGGTAAGATTGGATCTTCCACCGGGGGCAATTATGGAGTCGACATGGTGGGACAGCCCATGGAATTGTGAAATTCGGCCACGGGAAGTAAAGAGTCGGGTACATGTGCGATGGGAATTGCCGCTAGAGGGGACGGTGAAATTTAATGTGGATGGTGTTGTGAGGGGGAAGCCGGGCAAGGCGGGTTGTGGTAGTGTTTTGCGAAATGCAGCGGGACAAGTTTTGGCTTTATTTTCCGGGCTGATTGGTATAGTGGACTCGAATGAGGCGGAGGTGCAAGCAATCTGTTTTGCCTTGGAATTGATGGTTAATTCGAAGAGGGTGTTTCCTCCATTGGTGGTGGAGTCGGATTCGGTGACGGCGATTGCGTGGGTGCTTCACAATGACGCGAGGCCGTGGAAGTATGCGAATTGGTTGAGGCGTATTGATGAGGCGTGTGCTGCACTTAGAAATGTGTGCTTTCACCATGTGTACCGAGAGGCAAATAAGTTCGCGGATGCATTGGCGAAGAGTGGAGTCGATCGTACGAGTTGGTTTCAACGGGTGGGATGATTGTAATTGGGGGTTAGTATTTTTTCGTGTTGGTGCCTTCTTTATGACATTACCCAAGTACTCTTTTCCTCTATAGGTTTAGAGAGGTTTTTAACGAGGCTTTGGGAATGTTGGCTATGTTCGAACATTTCTTTAATAAATCATACATGTAGCCGAGCAAAAAAAAGAAATTTAAGGACCAAATTGCATAATTCACTAAATTTGAAAACTCAATTGCTTCTAGGAATAAATAAATAATTTAATTTTACGGCTTTAAATTCTAGGACGGAAATGTGAGTGTTACAAAAATAGTTCAAGAACTATAATACTCTTCTTGCAGTTTCAGACATAAAGATGCAAACTAGGTATTCGGTAAAACCCCAATGGCGGACGGTAGTATTTGGCGACGACTAAATATGGAATAAGGCAAAGGTGATCAATTTCAGTCCAACCCACAAACGGCCGTCGATGAGTCGCAACAGGTTTGGACCTTGTATGTGGGTGGAATTTCAGAGACGTTGCACTGGAAGGGTTTATGGCAAGTCTTTGATCGCCATGGGGTTGTGCGAGATGCGTTTATACCCAGAAAGAGGGCCAGAGACGGGGCACGTTTTGGATTTGTTCGAAGGCGTCACAGGTGGACGCGGATAGAGTGATTGAACGGCTGCACGGAAAATGGATATATGGCGCTAGATTGCGTGTGGCGTTGGCGTGGAAGGGCATAAACGATTTGAAGAACGCATTGAAAAGGAAGGAAATACAGCAGCCGACGAACGTGAAGATGTCGGGTTCAAAAACAGTGAAATCAGCGATGCAAGGGGATTGCGAGAGTGGATTAAATTGATGGGTGATTGAAGGGGTGTTAGATGAGGATAAATGGGCAATCCTCTAGTCGTGTGCGATCGAATGGAGTGTTAAGCCCTTGAATTTGAAAACACTCGCGGACCGATTGGAAGTGGAGAAGAAAAAGGGATTTTCGATCATGAGACTCTCGGGGTCAATGATCTTGTTAATGTGTACATCGGCAAAAATTCACGAAGAAGTGATGAAGATGGACTGCATCATGGAATGTTTCTCTAAAGTGATTGAGTGGTCGCCGTCAATTACAACTGACTCACGTCGAGTATGGTTGTCCGTGGTGGGGCTGCCGATCCACTTATGGCACAAGAAAACATTCACGAACATAGCAAGCTTATGGGGGTCTTTGATATGCATGGATGACGATACGGAAACCCCCACATCCTTCGATTGCGGTAGAATACTGGTGGAAACGACAATGGTGGAATACATTGAGGAACCATCACCGTGAAATTAGCAGCTGCGAAATACATGGTTCGGGTGTTTGAGTTCGATGGGCAAGGTCCTACGATCGAATGCAGCTGTTATGAGGGTAACATGTCACAAACAGAACATCTCAATGAGGGAAGCAGTAATAGCCGTCCGACGAAGGTTCAGGTTAGAGGGGTGGAGGAAAACAAGGTAGTAGTGGAAAACTCAAATCCGATTGGGGGGATTGACACAACAGAAACTCAAGGCAAATTGAACATGGTGAATGCGCTAACCAATGCAACGGCAGCAACATACAATGAAAATTTTAGGAGAAAACAATTGAAAAACCATGAGACTTTTATAAATAAGAAATAAATAGATGAGTAAACTTCAATGGGGTCCCTTTTGTTTGGACCGTGTTCGATTTTGGTCACCCATTTTGAAAAAAGGTTATTCTTACCACTTCTGTTTTCGATCTGTTTTATTTTGAGCACTGTGCCATTAACACTCGTTAGTCTGATGACGTGGCACGTTAGTCAAAAGGGTTAATTTCTAATTTGACCCCTAAACTCTCTTAACCTCACTTTTATCCCATAATGTCACTATCATCTTTATCTAACTTGCATTTTTTTATCCTGGTCCATTTATTCTCCAATTAGATAATACATGGTCCTCCTGAAAGTTGAGAATATTTTAAATAAAATATAAAAATATGGAAATGTCAAGTAGAAACAATATGACATGATGCACTGTACTAGCATATGCAAAAAGTGTTGGAGTATGCCCAAAGACCAATCATATGATGATTGAATAGACATACTATTTTACTAGATTTATCAAGTAATAGCATTGCCGTTATTATCGTTTGGTATGTTTGTGTGCATCAAACTAATCATTGGATAATAATGTCCATACAATAATACGATTATTGTTAAATAGGATCCTTAGTCGAATATTATTACGGGTGTGGAGAGTGATAATATATAAAGACTAATATGTGGTTGATGATAAGCGTTGTCATTGACATAGAGATGTCAAAATCGACACATAAGTATTTGTTAGAGAACAACATATTGAATTGACCCACTATGAGCATGTTTCTTGGGTAATTATGTGACAGTCACAACATTGCTCATGATAAACATATGTATAATCCTCAAACTTGAGATCAACATGATTTCAACATAAAGATTTACGTATTTTGACATAGTCAAACGTGTGGCGTAACTGAATACATTATAAAGATTGATGATTGGATACGTGATGACCTATGTAGTGAAATATGGTTGATCAAGAAAGGATTTGTCCCTCCTACATAATGGGAGAAATATCTTCGCCCACTTGATTGAGTGAGATTAGAAAATGCATGGCCATGCTCGAATATAATGATATGAGATATCATAGAGATTCATTTATCATAATCTACTCAAGACATCAAGAAACACTAGATGGACAACGCAAGTGTGACTAACCCATGACTTGTGTTCATCTAAGATATAAAGGACAAAAGGATGAAATACATAAAGGAAGTTTATTCAGGAATTAGGAAAGTCAAACCATGACTTCATGCAACTTAGGTAGCAAAGGTGTATTGCTAGATGCCACTCATTGTTTGTAAAATTAGAACAATTCTAATTTTGCTGCTAACGTTGCATGAACCTACAAGGGTCACACCCTTCGAATGAAACGAACAAAAATTGGAAACCATACTCCCTATTTTAGGGAGGTTGCCGAAAATCCCATATAGGATAAGGGAAATCGGCAACTCCCTTAAATGGGAATAATATTGGATAATTATTGTATTTATTAAATATTATTTAGAGTATGGAAAATATTTAGAGACTTAAATATTATAGAATAAGATTCTATAAATTTAAATATACATTTGGAATTTATATAATGTATATTTAATTCCAAGTTTATGTAGAATTAGATTCCACATAATTAAAAATATATATTTAAATATATTTAAATCCAAGTAAAGATAGAATGAGATTCTATATAATAATATATATATATATATATATATATATATATTTGGATTAAATATAATTTATATTTAAATCCATGTTTTATGCAGAATAAGATTCTACATAATTAAATATATATATTTCATTTAATATTATTAATATAATTTATATTTAATATAAACCAATTTCAAGTAGAATTAGATTCTATGAATTTTGGTTGAACTTGGATTTAAGGAATTCAACTACAATTATGTCTCTGAATACTATTTAAAGGGACAAGGGCTAGCAACCAAATCATCCCTCTTCTTCTCCTTGCAAATTTCGACATATCCCTGAGAATTCCCCTCTAGAATTTTCGACAAGTCCCAGATTTCTTCTGAGAAGCTGTTCGATATTTTTTTGGTGTTCCTCTTGCCCCTGGAAAATTCCTGGCGATTTCCTAGTTCGAATCCATGTACCGATAGAACCCTTGGTCGATTTCAGACTCCCTCAGGAATCCCTGGAGGGATTTCCACTTCTCCCTAGAAGGTGTTCAAACCTGTCAAAATTTATCCCTAAGTGTTAGGGAGGCGAAAACTTTGTTCGTTTTGTTCGGGTGGACTCCGTAGAGGTCGTTGCGTACCTGTGACGATTCCAGTTTTACTTGACGTGGTTATTCCGACATACCGTCGGTTTTCCAGTTTCTAGAGTTTTAAAAAGGTAACTCTTCTTCTTTTCACCCCGGATCCGTTCCTGTACATGGATCCTGGCTGGATTACGTTGGATTATTTTTCCGCTGCGCCACGGGGCGTGCCGACGTGACCCAACAAAAAGTTGTCAAGATTTAATGGTCAAAATTGGTCAAATGACTTAATTGATTCATTTTTTAGTTCAATGGCTTAATTGATTAATTTTCTTGGTTCAAGGGCTTATATGGGTATAGAAAATTCAACGGCTTAATTAATTGTTTTTCTAATTAGTCTAAAATAATCTTGCTGCGGGGATTTTAGAAATTATCTTGTAAGAGATGTTGCATGGACTAATTGGTCTAAAAAGATTAATCTTCTATGGTGAACTATTTTTCGGGACAAGAACCACACTTGTACTATTCAACTATGCACATAGTTTGCCTAAAAGAAATAATCCCTTGACCATGTAACATAAATCCTCTCAAATAATCTTCCAAAAAGGATGATAAAAACTTCAAAAAAGAAGAGAGAATGATGCATTGATTTTCATATTCTTTGGTTCACGGAATAGCCATTGTTGAGTGAACAAAGAAAACAAGAAAGAAAAGCTCGAATCTACCAAATCTAGCCATTCAAGCTTAGAAATTAAGAGCTTAAACTTTACTCTTCATTTAGGTACCCATTTCATCAAGGTTGATGTTGGTTAAGACTAATCTTAAACCCTAAATTGAAATAAAGTTTCATGTTATTTGAGTTATTAAACGTGGATATTGAATTGGATGTGTAATTGTTGTAGCTTAATTGTTATAAAGGACAAGGATTTGTGGAATCCTCCAAATATCGGGGGGAAATTAAATCGGGAATTAATCTACATATCGATTTATATCGTAAATCCGGTTTCAGTTGAGTATAATCTTATATGTGTTGAATGTGTGTGTTTGTGTTTACATGAAAACCATTGAACCTGGTTTCGGTACCACAAAGTAAACGGGAAATTCCAATTTTCAAGAAGGTTCCGAAACCTTCAATAAGGTTTTGATACTTTCAACTTCGAATGGAAATATAGCTAATTTACTTATTCCGCTTATGTTGGTCTAAAAAAATATTACTCCGCATAAGATTCAAGGAGGCTTTGAATTTCACAAATGAAAAAATTATATTATGTGCCTAACTTACCACATCAGCCATGGTCCCAACCATCACTTCACAAATTTTTTTCCCATCATTCTTTTTCGACTGTCGAATCTTCATTAATATTTTTACTTGTAATTTGAAAAAAAACATTAGAAGATACTATATAATTGAATTTATGACATGGGAAGAAACGGTGAGTTGAATTATTTTTATTGGTTAGGACCATGACTGATGTGGTAAGTCAAGCTCATGATATAATTGTAACAACCCCTTTTTAAATTCTAAAGGGTTTCCCCCGTTTTTTGAAATAAGCATTTAATTAAAGAGGGGGAGTTGAAAAAATTGATTCGGGTTTGGAAAAATCCCTTTTAAAGAAAATCTTTTTCTCGGTTTGGAGTCGCCACCGGCCACTATGGTAGGCCAGACACCGTAAAAAAACAAAACCAAAGATTCTTTTGGAAGGGTTCGGGAGTTGGTTACGTGTGGGGAAGGGTTAGCACCCCCATCATGCCTGGAAATCAGTACCAAAACAATTGTTGCCTTTAGTTGATGGAAATTAGTCAAAATTTAAGAAGACTTTAATTAGGGGTTCTTGATTGAAAATCGGAGTTTAATAATACGAGCTTTTTCGAACTGGTGGTGACACGCGTCGTAACGTGTCAAGAATAATTTCCTTCTTCCAAATAAATAAAATAAATAAAGAAATTAAATTGAGTATAGATAGGGAAGTAGGAGTCGAACCCACAGGGACTTAGAACTTTCTTTGTCGCGCTTTTGTAGTTTCTGAACCAAGAGTTGTTGTTGGAGCTATGATAATGTGATTTAGGTGGGGGGGTTGTTGTAATGAAATGCAATTGTTTAAGAAAGTAAAAGAAAGCTTTGAAAATAGTTTAAATTAAATATGAGATTATCAACCTCGGGGTTCCGCGTTGACTTGTTCTACTCGGTTCCTTGGTAAAGATTTTTATTTCGAAAAACTTGTTGGCAAAATTACTTCAAGGTCAATCCTTGGGTTTTTGTTTGTAAACTGAATTTCCAAAATCAATTTTTGGTTTCAGTTTTGATAATTTGTCTAAACCAACTCAATGTTTGAGAAAACAAATTACTTAAGCTCTTAACCAACTCGAAAGGTCATTTCTATAAAAACGATTCGATCTCAATTTTACTTAGTAATCTATTTACTAAGTGTGTTCCTTGGAAGTCGGATTTGTTTCAATAACCGATCCTCCCTCCCACTTGATAGATCAAAACAATTTTTTTTCCAAAGTCAATCTTTGGGTTTTAAAAATCATTTTGATTTAGAAAATAAAGTTTAAAGAAATTGAGAGAAGTTTTCGAAACGTTTGAAGCATAGTTTCAAACCTCGCCTTGAGAACGCGTCATTGCAAAAGCCTTCGGCTTAAAAAGATCTAGCCGAGCATGGTTATTAAATTAATCATGCTCGACATTTAGGAAATAATTAAAAGAAAAGAACTTTAAGAAAAACTAAAAAAGAGAAGAATTTCCAAGAGAAGAAGAAGTGATGTTTTATTGTTAATTGAATGATGATTTAATTCACCCCCAAAGTGGGGTATTTATAGTAGTTGAAAACCCTAAAAACCTAAGATGATAAATCCTAAATTTAAATAAAATTACATAAGATAAATATCCAAGTTTTGAAATTTAAAATAAAAAATCGGATGATAAGCTATCTTGATAAGTGGACTGATAAGTTATCTGAGTTGCTGACGTCATCTTCTAGAAGGTGCTGACGTGGCGCCCAGTCAGCATTCATGCCCTGGTTCATGCCCATGAATCTGCCCACGACTCCAGTATTTTCTACAGCATTTCAACTTATTTCCAGCATTAAGTCTCCTGCATGAAAACATCATAAAACAACCCAATTAAGTCCCTTAAACATATATTCTATCAAAATAAGGACTAAAACATAACCAAAATAAATACTTATCAAATTCCCCCTCACTTATCCGATGCTTGTCCTCAAGTATCTCAAAATTAAATAAACTTAAGTTCAAGTTTTCATCCTTAATTTCACAAAGTCTCAAAAGGTTTCAATATGATTAAACATCTAAATATGAAAGAAAACTAAGGAGCAAAAATAGATAGATGGCAAGATTAATAATTTAAAGCAAAAACGACATTCTAAAACTCTACTAACATCAATGATGCAAACCAAGTACCCTCACAAGGAATCGCTCATGTCACTCAAAGTGTTTAAGGGTAGAGAGAAAAAATCACTCGAGCCAAAGCTAATTAGAGCATAACCATAAGCTTGTGTTTAAATCTAATCTCCACTACTAACATGAATATGATGCAAAAATCAAGAGGTCTTAAAGAAGGGTTGTAATGGGGCTAAGGTAAGGGTAGGATAAAGGCTGAAAATAAGGGTTAAAATTCAAGACAAAAAATTCATCCCAAAAAATTATATCCGAAACTGTTTTTTTTCATTCGAACTGAAACTGTTTTGCAGTGTTTTTTTTCGAACTGCACTGTTTTTTTTGTGTGTTTTTTTTCTGCAGATTCGAACAATTTCCTGCACTTCTTTTTTTTCTGCACTGCATATTCGAACAGTTCTGCACAGTATATTCGAACAATTCTGCACAGTTTTTTTTTTCTGCACAGTATTTTTCTGCTGCTTCACTGCACTTACTCGAATCTTTTTTTTTGAAGACGATTTTTTTTTGTCTTGAAAAAGGGGACAAAAGTAATGGAATTTAGAAAAAAAACGGATTAGGCTTAAAAATGTGGTGATTAAGAAAAAAGGCCAATGCTCAAAAATTGGTTCACTAGGGGAAATTAATTAAAGGGTAGGCAATTTATTTGGGAAGATAAATGGTTAAAACCTAGTGCCTCTATCATATTTAACCATCATAATCAATCAACGTAGTCTCAAAAAGAATTTAAAAACAAGTTCTAGAATGCAACTAATTTAGCTAGGCACACTCAAAGAAACAAAGAGCAAATATCATGCATGCTCATTAGGCTTAAAAACTCACAAATATGACTTGTGTACTTAGGTAAGCATCATGTGAATTAATAAAGAAAGAAAATGTCATATAAAAGATTTTAATCAAAAATTAATCATGCCAAAAATCTACCATGCAACCTAGAATTTTCTAACAAGATAGATACAAAGCCATATGAAAACAGTGAGACAAGGCAAAACTAAGAATTTAAACGAAGAACTTAAATTAATAAAATCAAGATTTCAAGCGAACAATCAAGACAGATAAGCAAGATAAAAATTGATAAGCATATCTCTCTCCCCCTCACTTGATGCATTTTGTCTCAAAATGAACATAAAATAAAATAAAATAAAAGAGAGAGGGTGAAAATACTCCCCGATCGCAGAAGAGCATGTTTCGAAAATGGGCTCTGAGTCTGGTGTAGGGACGGAGGCGAGCTTGCTCTCGAGTTCGGACCATGGTGGTGGTAACGGTGGATGATCGAGTGATGAAGGTTGAAGATGAAGCAAGAATGGTGGCAAATCTTGTTGAAAAAGATAGCTTCTCATCCTTTTATTTGATCTAAAATATCTGCAAACAAAATAAAGAAGAGATAAGATAAAATAAAATTCAAAATAAAAAAGATAAAATAATTAAAATGAGATAATAAAAAAATTCAAAAAAATAAATAAATAAAAAAATTCAAAAGTAGATAAGAAAATAAATTCAAAATAAATTTGAAAAAAAATCAAAATTAAAAATCTAAAATGAGAGATAATTTCGGTTATCTCTTTTTTTTCTTTTTTTTATTTATTCTTTTTTTGTTTATTTTAAATAAAATTCAAATGACATTAACCTATGGCAGTTTAAAATAGAATAAAATAAAGAAAAGAGAAAAAAAATAATAAAAATAATTAAAGTAAAAAGAAGAAAAGAAATGGGTTGCCTCCCATTCAGCGCTTGTTTATCGTCGCTAGCTTGACGACCTTATTCAAGTAACAGGTTCGAATAAACGAATTAGTGTTGAAAACAAACTTACGATAATTTTGCATCACTTGTTCGAATGAAAATATAGCTAATTTACTTATTCCTCTTATGTTGCTCTAAAAAATCTTATTCCGCATATGATTCAAGGAGGCTTTGAATCTCACAAATGAAAAAATTATACTATGGGCCTAACTTACCACATCAACCATGGTCCCAACCATCACTTCACATATTTTTTTCCCATCATTCTTTTTAATTAGATTCGGGCAAAGTGACTGATCCGATCAAAATTTAGTGCTTACAACCCTCATGTGTTTGATTTAACATACAAGCATTTAAAACAGGGATAATTTAAAAGTTCAATGATTAAATTGAAATAAAGTTGAAGTTGGTTAAGACTGATCTTAAACTCTAAATTGAAATAAAGTTTCATGTTGAGTTATTAAATGTGGATATTGAATTGGATGTGTAATTGTTGTGCCTTAATTGTTATAAAGGACAAGGATTTGTGGAATCCTCCAAATATCGGGGGGAAATTAAATCGGGAATTAATCTACAAATCGATTTGTATCGTAAATTCGGTTTCAGATGAGTATAGTCTTATGTGTTGAATGTGTGTGTTTGTGTTTACATGAAAACTATTGAACCTGGTTTCGGTACAACAAAATAAACGGGAAATTCCAATTTTCAAGAAGGTTTGGAACCTTCAATAAGGTTTTGATACTTTCAACTAGGGGTGTAAACGAGCCGAGTCGAGCTCGAGTAGTGCTAAGCTCGGCTCGGCTCGTTAAGATTTCGAGTCGAGTTCGAGCTTGAGTAATTTCTAACGAGCCTGAGAAATCTGAGCTCGACTCAGCTCGTTTAGAATTCGAGTCGAGTTCGAGCTTGATTCGAGCCCAATCGAGTCAAGTGTTGACCGATCTTTAATCGCATTGGACTCAAGTAACTCTTCATCTATCATGTTTCATTTAAAGTCATATGACGAAAAAACTTTGATACACATATTTTGTAAACTCAAGCTTGTTAATTTTAGTGTTTAAGGTGTTAGTATAGGGTTTAGATGTTTAGATTGTTGGGTTTAGAATTTATAATTTAGATTTTTAAGGTTTAATACTTATGTTTATGGTTTATATTTAGGGTTTTAAGTTTAAGAATTGAGATTTTAAATTATAAAAAATAAAAAAAATATTATATTATATTTTCGAGTAGCTCGTGAGCTTTTCGAGTCGGGTATCAAGTAGCTCGGCTCGGCTCGTCAAGAACTCGACTCGATTGTGGTTTTGATACTTTCAACTTCGAATGGAAATATAGCTAATTTACTTATTCCGCTTACGTTGGTCTAAAAAAATCTTATTCCGCATATGATTCAAGGAGGCTTTGAATTTCAGAAATGAAAAAATTATACTATGGGCCTAACTTACCACATCAGCCATGGTCCCAACCATCACTTCACAGGTTTTTTACCCATCATTCTTTTTCGACTGCCGAATCTTCATTAATATTTTTACTTGTAATTTGAAAAATAAACATTAGAAGATACTATATAATTGAATTTATGACATGGGAAGAAATGGTGAGTTGAATTATTTTTATTGGTTAGGACCATGACTGATGTGGTAAGTCAAGCTCATGATATAATTTTTCTACAAATGAAATCGTCATTGCTGACGTACTCCTCGAGGTGGTAGGCGTTGGATTTATCCCTTAGTTCATACATAATCCTAAAAGTTAGGCCTCTTTTTAGAAATATCACTATTAAAATATTTATTTACCATTGTTACACCCATACAAAATTATTTACATATTTAACATCTTTACATTGAACTTGTCATGTTGGTCTGGCGAGTTCAAATTTTTTTATTAGTACTTTATGTAACTCGTTAGGTCATTAAAAATACTTTTTAATTTATGATTATTTAATTAGGTCAATATTTAATCAAATATAATATTTAGAACTCGTCATACTGATCCGGAGACTTCCATTTAATTATTTTTTAAAATAAATTTTAGGAGAAAACAATTAAAAAACCATGAGACTTTTATAAATAAGAAATAAATAGATGAGTAAACTTCAACGGGGTCCCCTTTTTTTTGACCGTGTTCTATTTTGGTCACCCATTTTGAAAAAAGGTTATTCTTACCACTTCTGTTTTCGATCTGTTTTTTTTTTTATCATTGTGTCGTTAACACTCGTTAGTTTGATGACGTGGCACGTTAGTCAAAAGAGTTAATTTCTAATTTGACCCTTAAACTCTCTTAACCTCACTTTTATCCCACAATGTCACTATCATCTTTATCTAACTTGCATTTTTTTTATCCTGGTCCATTTATTCTCCAATTAGTTAATACATGGTCCTCCTGAAAGTTGAGAACTTTCTTCCAAATAAATGATAGGAGAATATGTCATTGGACAACAAAAGTTTGTGAAAATTTTTCTGTGGCAAATTTTGAAAAAGCCACGAGCAATTCATATTCCTTCATCTAGAATTGAAGGATTTAACTGCAAATGTGCTTGCAGAATATATTTTTATCAATTCTCTTGGGGATGGGAGATTGATTTGGATTTGTATGTTCTTCATTTTAGGAATCTACTAGACATGTCCAACACTGTCACATTGTTACTTCTATGTTGTGTTCAACTATCATAGAATTAAAATTGTTCATGATTTGTATGTCGAGCTCAATCTTTACAATATATACTGACATAATATCTTGTGTAATGTTAGTGTTTGGACTGTTGCCAACTGTGAAACATAATCATGCATCTTTATGTTTTTTTTATCATCAACTGTATGAATTTATTAAAAATAAAAGTCATACAGCTCGACGCAGCCCTTACGCCCAATTAAAAACCTCCCTAAGCCTAATGGAGGAAAAGAGTACGTAATGGCCCGTCTAAAAATAAAGCGCCTAAATACAAGCTAAGAATAAAGAACTCCTATCCAGTCCCTTCTTTGCGAGTACATCGGCAAAACCATTCGCTTCCCGCGGTGTGTACTGAAATTGTATCTCCGAAATGGCTTGACACGCTTGATCAATTGATACAAACGACTCCCACGATCTCCACGGACGTTTTGCCAAACCTGTTACCCATCTCAATGCAACTTGGGAATTGGATTCGATCACCACGCACCTCTCACGCCAAACTCCTTCCGCCACCAATCTCACTGCGAGTTCGATAGCCCTCACTTCTTCCACGTTGGAGTCAAAACATCCCACTGGATCGGAAAAGATCGACAAAATGCGGCTGTCCGCATCACGCATAACGCCCCCGATGCCCGCTGGTCCAGGCTTGCCCCTCGCCGAGCCTTCTACATTGAATTTCAATGTTCCCGCAATAGGTGGCTGCCATACCAACCCAACTCGCACCCTCCTTAGTCGACGACTAACCACACATGTCGATGGACACGACCACCAAACCGATTCAGACATAATGTCACTGTCGGCATCTACCTTTATCCAATAGAAAGATCTAAGTTTCACCAGAAAATACACTTCCGCTAACGTCGATTGTTTGCCCCTAAAGAAGAACACATTTCGGGCGAGCCAAAGCGACCAAAGCATGGCACTCACACTAGCCACCCACCACTTTAGTTGACAACCATGAAAGGAGCTATGGAAATTCATTACGAAAAAATCTGAGAAACACGCCGGTAAGGGTCATGCAATACCCCACCAATCACGTAACCAGTCCCAAATCTGTTGGATACATGGGCAATCATAAAACAAATGGGCGATCGACTCCTCCACCCTTACGCACCACGGACATAGGCCTTGTCCTTCTGCCAAAGGCACCCCTCTAATTTGCAAAAAATCTGCAGTCGGTAACCTTTTCAACAAATTGAACCATAGGAAGGCTTGTACCTTGGGTGGAACAAGAACCTTCCATGCGAAACAACCTCCGAAATCTCCATCTCGCACCCTCTCTAATAGCAGGGCCTTAGTCATAGCTTGTATTGAAAATTCCCCGTGTTCATCTGGAGTCCAAATCAGTGTATCAATACAATCAGCTCTTATGCGAACTCCACTCACTACATCACACAAAGAATGTAACTGTTCATGTTCGAAACTCCATTGATGCCTCTGGAAAAAACCTTCCCAATGTTCATGATCAAAATGACCATTCGTTGTATAATCCTGCACCCAAGCTAATTTATTCAATGCCAAGGCAAACAAGCGTGGAAACACTTCCTTCAAAGGCTGTTGTGTCGCCCAAGCATCAAACCAAAACAAAACAAGCTGCCCATTACCGATTTTCCACTGAAAATTACCCCCCCACGTGTGAATCAACACTCAGACAGCAAGCATTAGCTACTATTTGACGCCAAACAACCGACATAGAAGATAGATTTTCCGTGTTAAATCTCCACCACATAACATTTTCCCCATATTTGTCCGCTATTAGACGACGCCAAAGCGAATCGTGATCACGCGCATATCGCCAAACCCATTTAGACACCAGGGCCATATTCTTCAATCTCAAGTCCGCCACCCCCAATCCCCCTAAATGTTGTGGTCGACAAACAGTGTCCCATCCCACCCTGCTCATTCGTCTCTCAAGATTAACCCCTCCCCAAAGAAACGCTCTACGTAATTTATCCAGCTTCTCAATTACCCCTTTAGGCACAACAAATAAGCCCAAGTAGAAAATAGGGAGTGAGGAAAGTACCGAGTTAACAAGAGTCACCCTAGCTGCAAACGACAGAGAATTGCGCTTCCACCCTGCTAGCTTGCGTCTGAAGTTTGCTATAACCGGATCCCACACTGATATACGCCTCAGATCAGCTCCCAATGGAAATCCTAGATAGACAAATGGTAATTCCCCCAATCTACAACCCAGCACATTAGCCACTGATGCACTCAACTCCTCCGCCACGTCGATCGCATACAAAGAACTTTTTGCAAAATTTATTTGTAACCCAGAGCATATCTGAAAACAGTGCAGTATCCTCTTCAAATTACGTGCGTACTCGATGCTAGCATCAATAAATAATATCGTATCATCGGCAAACTGGAGGTGTGTCAGCCGTATGTTTGAAACAACCTCCACCCCTCTAATCAACCCTCCTGTTTCCGCGTTGATCAACATCAAATGTAAAGCTTCCGCTACAATCACAAACAGTAGCGGTAACAAGGGATAACCTTGTCGCAAACCACGACCCATCTTGAACTCATTCGTCGCACTCCCATTCAGTAAAACAGATAAATGCGCTGAACTGATGCAAACCCGTATCCATTGACACCATGTTGCGCAAAAGCCCATCTTTGCGAGTACAGAATCCAAAAACGACCAGCTCACGCAGTCATATGCTTTGGCAAAGTCCAGCTTTAAAATAAACCCCCCCAAGCCACTACATCGAAGAGAATGTATTACCTCCGTCGCTAACAAGACACCATCTACCAATTGACGGCCTTTAATGAATGCCGACTAAGTGTCGCTAATCAAGGAATTCAACAATGTTTGTAACCGAGTCGCTAAGCATTTGGCTAGTAGTTTATACATTGAATTAACCAACCCAATCGGTCTATACTCACCTAGCACTTGAGGTGTCGCCACCTTAGGTAATAGCACAATAAACGTGCAGTTCGCTCCCTTTGGCAATTTTCCTCGTTCATGAAATTGTGTGAAAAAATTCAGCACGTCATGCTTCACCACCTCCCAGCTTTTCTTGTAGAATTCGAGTGTAAAGCCATCCGGACCCGGTGCTTTTGAGCCATCACAATTCCACAAAATTCGCTTAATTTCACCAACTGTAAAAGGTGTTGTCAACACTGAACTTGCATCTGCTTGTACACGACGAAACTGACCATCAAATTCCCATCTTCCAATTCGAGCATCACTAGCAAAATGGGCAGTGAACGCCTTAACAACAAAGGCACGCAATGTAGCCGGTGCTGTAACCCATCTCCCATCAATCAACAACCCCAGTATAAAGTTCCTAACCGTACGTAACTTCGCCGTTCTATGGAAAAATGTTGTGTTCCGATCACCTAACCTCAACCAAGTTGCCCGAGATTTTTGGTGCCACATTGCTTCTTTATTACGCATCGCTTTCCAAATTGCTTGCATCCATTGTCGATGCTCACACTCTACCTCACCAACTCCCTCTTCCGCTATCATCACATCATCCGCCTTGTCTATTTTCTGTTGTAAATTCTCAATTATCAAGTTCACATCACGAAATGTGTCTTTGTTCCATCGTTTCAAGAACGACTTCAAGTGCCTCAGCTTCACCACGATATTATCATTTCCCAAACCAACTGTAGTCAAACAACACCATTCCCTAGCTAAGTCAAGCACGTTAGATTTTCCTTCTAACCAGCAATTGAAAAAGCGAAAGGGACTTGGTCCCCAATCGCAATCATCGCAAGCCAATATCAATGGCGTGTGATCAGATACTCCTCTCGACAAAGCCACTTGTTGTATGCTATTAAAAGTATCAAACCATGTTGCTGAAATTAAGAACCTGTCAATACGCCTGCATCTATTACCAGGGCCAAACCATGTAAACCGTTTACCGGACATCGGTAAATCCATCAAACCTGCATTGTTGACGAAATTCGCTAAAGTTTCCATTTCAGCTTCTCTATCTGATACCCCAATCATGTCCAAAGTTTTCAATATGGCATTGAAGTCTCCTGCCACGCACCAAGGTCCCTGAAATGTGCGCATACTAGCCAGCAAATTGTCCCATAAAACAAATTGACTATATACGTCACAAGGTGCATATATCGCTACTATACCACAGACAAATACTTCAACATTCCATTTTCCTAACAGTAAAACATAGTGGCGTTCAATATGAATTGACTCTAAAATAAACCTCGTACATTCCCAT
Organism: Hibiscus tridactylites; assembly: GCA_958450335.1. Taxonomy (NCBI): domain Eukaryota; kingdom Viridiplantae; phylum Streptophyta; class Magnoliopsida; order Malvales; family Malvaceae; genus Hibiscus; species Hibiscus tridactylites. The sequence goes on along the minus strand of OY288267.1, from coordinate 33,974,152 downwards.
ATGGCTAATATACCTCCGGATGCACCAACCGATGGTGAGAACGCCAATTCGAAGTTATCCGAGTACCACATACTAGCTCCCAACAATGACGGAATCTCCTCCAATTTAGTCTCCTGTAACAACACCATGTCGCAGTGATTTTTCCGAATGACCTCGCGAACATATCGCCTTTTTGCACTCCCGCCCAAACCCCTTACATTCCACGTTAACAATTTCATGATTCAAAAACCTCGGCACTCCCCGGTGATAACCCGCGAAATGTCGTTAATTATGTCTTCTTCCCTTCCAATTGATTTCACACCAATCAACGCCCCCAATTTCATTGTTGCTTCCGCTTCACTCGTAATATGTTGCTGCCCAACTGGAAATTCAGAAAACTCATGCCCGTGCTTAGTGGCTTCCACCTATGTGGCCTTCTTCCCCGACCCTCGACCACAGCTAGATTGGGAATTGCTTGAAATTCCAGTGACCTCACCTCCCACCACCCGTCAAACTTTGCAAAAGGAATTCCCCATACGAATCAATTCTGTTTGACCCAATCCCTGTGCTGCTGTGTTTAGTGTAGAATTTTCTAATGTGATGATCTTGGAATTGACACTATCACCAACTACTGCGTTCTCCACGTTTTGCTTTGAGTTTGAATCAGAATTTACCACTCCAGCTATAGCAGGACTCTCCTCTATTGTCCTATTGTGGCTTTTCTTCTCACTCTCCAAGCTATCGGAGCTGATCGGTGTGATCAGATGTTGCGCCGGCAATGTTGCTGCCGTTGCATTGGCTAGCGCATTCACCATGTTCAATTCGCCTTGAGTTTCTGTTGTGTCAATCCCCCCAATCGGATTTGAGTTTTCCACTACTACCTTGTTTTCCTCCACACCTCTAACCTGAACCTTCGTCGGACGGCTATTACTGCTTCCCTCATTGAGATGTTCCGTTTGTGACATGTTACCCTCATAACAGCCGCATTCGATCGTAGGACCTTGCCCATCGAACTCAAACACCCGAACCATGTATTTCGCAGCTGCTAATTTCACGGTGATGGTTTCCTCAATGTATTCCACCATTGTCGTTTCCACCAGTATTCTACCGCAATCGAAGGATGTGGGGGTTTCCGTATCGTCATCCATGCTTATCAAAGACCCCCATAAGCTTGCTATGTTCGTGAATGTTTTCTTGTGCCATAAGTGGATCGGCAGCCCCACCACGGACAACCATACTCGACGTGAGTCAGTTGTAATTGACGGCGACCACTCAATCACTTTAGAGAAACATTCCCTGATGCAGTCCATCTTCATCACTTCTTCGTGAATTTTTGCCGATGTACACATTAACAAGATCATTGACCCCGAGAGTCTCATGATCGAAAATCCTTCTTTCTTCTCCACTTCCAATCGGTCCGCGGGTGTTTTCAAATTCCAGGGCTTAACACTCCATTCGATCGCACACGACTAGAGGATTGCCCATTTATCCTCATCTAACACCCCTTCAATCACCCGTCGATTTAATCCACTCTCGCAATCCCCTTGCATCGCTGATTTCACTGTTTTTGAACCCGACATCTTCACGTTCGTCGGCTGCTGTATTTCCTTCCTTTTCAATGCATTCTTCAAATCGTTTATGCCCTTCCACGCCAACGCCACACGCAATCTAGTGCCATATATCCATTTTCCGTGCAGCCGTTCAATCACTCTATCCGCGTCCACCTGTGACCCCATTCGAACAAATCCAAAACGTGCCCCGTCTCTAGCCCTCTTTCTGGGTATAAACGCATCTCGCACAACCCCATGGCGATCAAAGACTTGCCATAAACCCTTCCAGTGCAACGTCTCTGAAATTCCTCCCACATACAAGGTCCAAACCTGTTGCGACTCATCGACGGCCGTTTGTGGGTTGGACTGAAATTGATCACCTCTGCCTTATTCCCTATTTAGTCGTCGCCAAATACTACCGTCCGCCATTGGGGTTTTACCGAATACCCAGTTTGCATCTTTATGTCTGAAACTGCAAGAAGAGTATTATAGTTCTTGAACTATTTTTGTAACACCCACATTTCCGTCCTAGAATTTAAAGCCGTAAAATTAAATTATTTATTTATTCCTAGAAGCAATTGAGTTTTCAAATTTAGTGAATTATGCAATTTGGTCCTTAAATTTCTTTTTTTTGCTCGGCTACATGTATGATTTATTAAAGAAATGTTCGAACATAGCCAACATTCCCAAAGCCTCGTTAAAAACCTCTCTAAACCTATAGAGGAAAAGAGTACTTGGGTAATGTCATAAAGAAGGCACCAACACGAAAAAATACTAACCCCCAATTACAATCATCCCACCCGTTGAAACCAACTCGTACGATCGACTCCACTCTTCGCCAATGCATCCGCGAACTTATTTGCCTCTCGGTACACATGGTGAAAGCATACATTTCTAAGTGCAGCACACGCCTCATCAATACGCCTCAACCAATTCGCATACTTCCACGGCCTCGCGTCATTGTGAAGCACCCACGCAATCGCCGTCACCGAATCCGACTCCACCACCAATGGAGGAAACACCCTCTTCGGATTAACCATCAATTCCAAGGCAAAACAGATTGCTTGCACCTCCGCCTCATACGAGTCCACTATACCAATCAGCCCGGAAAATAAAGCCAAAACTTGTCCCGCTGCATTTCGCAAAACACTACCACAACCCGCCTTGCCCGGCTTCCCCCTCACAACACCATCCACATTAAATTTCACCGTCCCCTCTAGCGGCAATTCCCATCGCACATGTACCCGACTCTTTACTTCCCGTGGCCGAATTTCACAATTCCATGGGCTGTCCCACCATGTCGACTCCATAATTGCCCCCGGTGGAAGATCCAATCTCACCCAAAATAACGAGCGTAATGCACAAATTCGAATTAGAAGGAAACTTAGCTTTGAATTAAGGAATTTAGCCGATTGGAAAATTAGTGAATTTGAGTTAGTGATAACAAGATCGATGGTATGATATTAAAAGAATAAAAAAGAAAAAGAAATTAAGTAATATTACATTTCCCTGAGAAAATCAGATTAAATCGAGAAAATTCAAGAAAGCATGGAACAAGAGAAATTGATGACCAAATTAAAAGGTTTACAAAGATTGAAATTTGCATGATAAAAATAAAATGTCCTTAAGGCTGCCCTTAGTAAAATAAAGATAAAAGAGATAAGCAAAAGGACACTAAGGTAATTCCTAAGGCCATCAAATCACTTAGATTATGGAAGCTTGTCTTCCTTCATCATTTTCTTCTCCTTTGCCGTGAAGAAGAGAGAAAAATGGGGGGAAAGAGAAGCTCAAAAGTCTGAAAATTTGAGAGCTAAAATGGTGAGATTTTTGCTTGCATGGTCGAAGATTTAAGCTAGGAAATTTGAAGAGATAGCTAGTGTTGTCAAGGAGATCAAAAAAGTAAGTTTCCCTACTCCTTGTAACTATTCGGTTGAGTTTAAAACCATGCATGCAAACCTAAAACTTGTATGAACATGAAAATATATAAATCTTGAAGAAAATAACAAGATGAACTAATGAAATCTTTGAAAATTTCTTGAGAAAATATGAATAGAGTCATAAGGGGGCTGTTTTGAAAGAAAATGTAAAGTCTTGAATATTTGGAAAATTTTTATACTTGGAGATTAAAATCAAAAAATTCTCACTCGCAGAAAGTTGTGAAGAAATAAAGATTTTATTATAAATGACTATTGGTTTCTGGAAAATAGATTAAAAAGATGAAATTTCGATTAGAACTAAAAATGGACATGTAATCGAAATTTATGGAGGTTAGGGATTGATATGGAAAATCGGTAAAATATAGTACTTAATTGTTGAAATTGAAAATTTATATGGACTGTAAAATGTCATGGAATAATAGTATAAATCATGACATGAATAAATTTTTATATTTAAGTATGTGATTAGGTGAATTTTAAGTTAAAGTGTAAGTTAAGAAAGCTGTCCAGTGGTATGCAACTTAAAAACAGTAACTTTGGAAATTCACCAAAAATTGGATATAAGGTATTTCAAGCTGAAATTTTTACTGTATTAACTTTGACATGTCTAAAATCATTGAGAGAAAACGGAACTCAATTTCAGTGTGTAAATTAAGGGATATGAATTTTTTAAAGTTGAACAGTACAGATTGCCCAGATTTACCGAAAGGAGTGTAATTAAGCAATAAACTGTATTGATTCGAATAAGATAAAAATATCAAGTTCACATGAGTGTAAAATTGAGTTTAATACCTTTACAACGGTATATGATAAGTTAATTTTGGATTAGTAATTAAAAAGATATGATTAAAACGCTAACTAGTCCTCCAACTAGTTTAATGAAAAGTCAGATTTGAAAATATGAATTCATGCTTGAAATTGAGAAGTAATTATGATTGAATTGCTTCCTAATATAGTGTGTATTCGTTTTATGTTGAGAATTAAGATCGAAATTGTGAAGAAACTTTAGAGGAAGCTAGGATCGATCACTCGAAGGGAAGAAACAAAGGCATCTCAATTCGAGATCAAGCTTAAGGAGTTGGGAGTGTAATTTTGTATTAGGGTTGGGACTAGTGTCCGAACCACATTATTATTTATAATTTACGATTTCTATGCATGGAATTGGACTAATTGATATTTTGTAATGTGTTTAGTAAGGGAAGGAGATAAAAAGGAAATTGGATGCATGATTTGAAACTTGTGATTAATATTTGATTGTGTGCAATATGTGGGCTGCTTTATGTGATGTTAATTGCCATGAATTATATGATCGATTTGGGTTTTGATAATGTTGGATATGCGCAAATGTGGACTGCCCATGTGATTAATTGTATGATGAATATGCGTGAATTTGGATTCTTGATGATACTTGATAAAATGAGTATGTGGACTGCCCTATGGTATAGTTATGCTATGCTTAAAAATGCATGTGATTATGTATGTATGAAGTTGCTGCCATGCATGATGATATGATCGAATGAGCATGCGAATTGAATTGTGAAAAATGTATATTTTAAATGAGATAATGAATTAATTAATTAACAAGAATACGGCATCGGTCGATTAGAAGTTTTAGATAAGAACGACATGCCTAGAGTCTGAGCTCACCGTTTGATATTGCTTTGTGCAATCTTTGATAGTACTTTGTGTACTCTTGATTATAAGATATGTGTTCTTGATTGCTGTTCGAGATACATGATGCTATGGGCATCCCTTGTTGTTGCTTTGTGCAACTCTTGATGTTGCTTCGAGCAACTATATGCGTCACATGTTACCCTTTTGATGGCTTGAATATGTGATACGCCTATTCTACCTTGGGCTATGAAATTAAATAAAAAGGTAATTAAATGAATTATAACGTGATAAGATTTACATGAATTAAATGAAAATTGCTAAGTTAAATATAGCTTATGAAGTGGATAAATGATTGTGTGACTTAGTATGATATGATGTGATATGAAATGTTATGTTATGTGGACATTGGTCCTTCCGATTATGATATGAAGCATATGAATTGCTTATAAGTTCGGTTATGTGAAATTTGGGTAAAGACCCTATTCAAATACATGGAATTAAGAATTGGAAAATTCTGATTTTTGGATGATGTTTTGAGATCATTCGAATGACATGCTTATGATAAAATTGTGATTTCGTTTTGATAAGTTAATAATGCTATGTGTGTATTAACATGAGATTTTAATTAATTCAATTGTTAAGCATGAGATCGAGTATGCTGAAATTGAATTGAGTTGTGATATTGAATGAATTATATGTAAGCATGTGATAAATCATTGTGGTATGTTATGTATTCGAGCATGTGCTATGAATGTTGATATGACATGTAAGATGCTATGTGTATGAATTTTACATGAGCTTAGTTGGGTGAAATTTGATTGTTAATAAACCTAGCTAAGTAAACTCAATGCTTGATCACATTAAAGCTCAAGAATGAATTAGATTTAGCATTACCTCGCTAAGTACTATTTGTACTTATCGCTCCGTTGTTTTTCTTCTTCCCAACCTTAGCAGGATCGCTCGGACCTTAAAGCTAGCATTCGTTTGCATCAAGTTCACAAGTTCTGAAATATGTATGATCTAAGTCTTATCTTTAGACTCCTAGATGGTGGCTTTGAAGTCTGTTTAAGGATTCGTTTTGTTGTGTTCGGTCGTAACTTAAGTTTGAAATGGTGTTTGAAATTATATGCTTCGTGATGCTTGGTTAGGAGGCTAGAATCATGTTTTGTATTTAAGTAGGAAGCCTCATTATTTTGTTGTATAAAAATGTAAGTCAAGCTAGTGGTTGTGTCGATTCTTTTTGTTTTTTTTATCATTAACTGTATGAATTTATTAAAAATAAAAGTCATACAGCTCGACGCAGCCCTTACGCCTCATTAAAAACCTCCCTAAGCCTAATGGAGGAAAAGAGTACGTAATGGACCGTCTAAAAATAAAGCACCTAAATACAAGCTAAGAATAAAGAACTCCTATCCACTCCCTCCTTTGCGAGTACATCGGCAAAACCATTCGCTTCCCGCGGTGTGTACTGAAATTGTATCTCTGAAATGGCTTGACACGCTTGATCAATTGATACAAACGACTCCCACAATCTCCACGGACGTTTTGCCAAACCTATTACCCATCTCAATGCAACTTGGGAATCGGATTCGATCACCACGCACCTCTCACGCCAAACTCCTTCCGCCACCAACCTCACTGGGAGTTCGATAGCCCTCACTTCTGCCACGTTGGAGTCCAAACATTCCACTAGACCGGAAAAGATCGCCAAAATGCGGTTGTCCGCATCACGCATAACACCCTCGATGCCCGCTGGTCCAGGCTTGCCCCTCACCGAGCCATCTACATTGAATTTCAATGTTCCTGCAATAGGTGGCTGCCATACCAACCTAGCTCGCACCCTCCTTAGTCGACGACTAACCACACATGTCGATGGACACGACCACCAAACCGATTCAGACATAATGTAACTGTCGGCATCTACCTTTATCCAATAGAAAGATCTAAGTTTCACCAGAAAATACACTTCCGCTAACATCGATCGTTTGCCTCTAAAGATGAACTCATTTCGGGCGAGCCAAAGCGACCAAAGCATGGCACTCACACTAGCCACCCACCACTTTAGTTGACAACCATGAAAAGAGCTATGGAAATTCATTACGAAGAAATCTGAGAAACACGCCGGTAAGGGTAATGCAATACCCCACCAATCACGTAACCAGTCCCAAATCTGTTGGATACATGGGCTATCATAAAACAAATGGGCGATCGACTCCTCCACCCTTACGCACCACGGACAAAGGCCTTGTCCTTCCACCAAAGGCACCCCTCTAATTCGCAAAAAATCTGCAGTCGGTAACCTTTTCAACCAAATGAACCATAGGAAGGCTTGTACCTTGGGTGGAACAAGAACCTTCCTTGCGAAACAACCTCCGAATCTCCATCTCCCACCCTCTCTAATAGCAGCGCCTTAGTCATAGCTTGCACTGAAAATTCCTCGTGTTCATCCGGAGTCCAAATCAGCGTATCAATACAATCAGCTCTTATGCAAACTCCACTCACTACATCACAGAAAGAACGTAATTGTTCATGTTCGAAACTCCATAGATGCCTCCGGAAAAAACCTTCCCAATGTTCATGATCAAAATGACCATTCGTTGTATAATCCTACACCCAAGCTAATTTATTCAACGCCAAGGCAAACAAGCGTGGAAACACTTCCTTCAAAGGTTGTTGTGTCGCCCAAGCATCAAACCAAAACAAAACAAGCTGCCCATTACCGATTTTCCTCTGAAAATTACCCCCCCCCACGTGTGAATCAACACTCGGACAGCAAGCATTAGCTACTATTTGACGTCAAACAACCGACATAGAAGATAGATTTTTCGTGTTAAATCTCCACCACTGAACATTTTCCCCATATTTGGCCGCTATTAGACGATGCCAAAGCGAATCATGATCACGCGCATATCGCCAAACCCATTTAGATAGCAGCGCCATATTCTTCATTCTCAAGTCCACCACCCCTAATCCCCCTAAATGTCGTGGTCGACAAACAGTGTCCCATCCCACCCTGCTTATTCGTCTCTCAAGATTAACCCCTCCCCAAAGAAACACTCTACGTAATTTATCCAGCTTCTCAATTACCCCTTTAGGCACAACAAATAAGCCCAAGTAGAAAATAGAGAGTGAGGAAAGTACCGAGTTAACAAGAGTCACCCTAGTTGCAAACGACAGAGAATTGCGCTTCCACCCTGCTAGCTTGCGTCTGAAGTTTGCTATAACCGGATCCCACACTGATATACGCCTCGGATCAGCTCCCAATGGAAAGCCTAGATAGACAAATGGTAATTCCCCCAATCTACAACCCAATACATTAGCCACTGATGCACTCAACTCCTCCGCCACGCCGATCGCATACAAAGAACTTTTTGCAAAATTTATTTGTAACCCAGAGCATATATGAAAACAGTGCAGTATCCTCTTCAAATTACGTGCATACTCGATGCTAGCATCAATAAATAATATCGTATCATCGGCATACTGGAGGTGTGTCAGCCGTATGTTTGAAACCACCTCCACTCCTCTAATCAACCCTCATGTTTCCGCGTTGATCAACATCAAATGTAAAGCTTCCGCTACAATCACAAACAGTAGCGGTGACAAGGGACAACCTTGTCGCAAACCATGACCCATCTTGAACTCATTCGTCGTACTCCCATTCAGTAAAATAGATAAACGCGCTGAACTGATGCAAACATGTATCCATTGACGCCATGTTGCGCAAAAGCCCATCTTTGCGAGTACAGAATCCAAAAACGACCAGCTCACGCAGTCATATGCTTTGGCAAAGTCCAGCTTTAAAATAAAAACCCCCGCGCCACTACATCGAAGAGAATGTATTACCTCCGTCGCTAACAAGACACCATCTACCAATTGACGACCTTTAATGAAAGTCGACTGAGTGTCGCTAATCAAGGAATTCAGCATTGTTTGTAACCGAGTCGCTAAGCATTTGGCTAGTAGTTTATACATTGAATTAACCAACCCAATCGGTCTATACTCACCTAGCACTTGAGGTGTCGCCACCTTAGGTAATAGAACAATAAACATGTAGTTCGCTCCCTTTGGCAATGTTCCTCGTTCATGAAATTGAGTGAAAAAATTCAGCACGTCATCCTTTACCACCTCCCAGCTTTTCTTGTAGAATTCGAGTGTAAAGCCATCCGGACCCGGTGCTTTTGAGCCATCACAATTCCACAAAATTCGCTTAATTACACCAACTGTAAAAGGTGCTGTCAACACTGAACTTGCATCTGCTTGTACACGACGAAACTGACCATCAAATTCCCATCTTCCAATTCGAGCATCACTAGCAAAATGGGCAGTGAACGCCTTAATAACAAAGGCACACAATGTAGCCGGTGTTGTAACCCATCTCCCGTCAATCAACAACCCCGGTATAAAGTTCCTAACCGTACGTAACTTCGCCGTTCTATGGAAAAATGTTTTGTTCCGATCACCTAACCTCAACCAAGTTGCCCGAGATTTTTGGCACCACATTGCTTCTTTATTACGCATCACTTTCCAAAGTGCTTGCATCCATTGTCGACGCTCACACTCTACCTCACCAACTCCCTCTTCCGCTATCATCACATCATCCGTCTTGTCTATTTTCTGTTGTAAATTCTCAATTATCAAGTTCACATCATCAAATGTGTCTTTGTTCCATCGTTTCAAGAACGACTTCAAGTGCCTCAGCTTCACCATGATATTATCTTTTCCCAAACCAACTGCATTCAAACGACACCATTCCCTAACTAAGTCAAGCATGTTAGATTTTCCTTCTAACCAGCAATTGAAAAAGTGAAAGGGACTTGGTCCCCAATCGCAATCGTCGTAAGCCAATATCAATGGCGTGTGATGAGATACTCCTCTCGACAAAGCCACTTGTTGTATGCTATTAAAAGTATCAAACCATGTTGCTGAAATTAAGAACCTGTCAATACGGCTGCATCTATTACCAGGGCCAAACCATGTAAATCGTTTACCGGACATCGATAAATCCATCAAACCTGCATTGTTGACGAAATTTGCAAAAGTTTCCATTTCAGCTTCTCTATCTGATACCCCAGTCATGTCCAAAGTTTTCAATATGGCATTGAAGTCTCCTGCCACGCACCAAGGTCCCTGAAATGTGCGCATACTAGCCAGCAAATTGTCCCATAAAACAGATTGACTATATACGTCACAAGGTGCATATATCGCTACTATACCACAAACAAATTCTTCAACATTCCATTTTCCTAACAGTAAAACATAGTGGCGTTCAATATGAATTGACTCTAAAATAAACCTCATACCTTCTCATATGGCTAATATACCTCCGGATGCACCAACCGATGGTGAGAACGCCAATTCGAAGTTATCCGAGTACCACATACTAGCTCCCAACAATGACGGAATCTCCTCCAATTTAGTCTCCTGTAACAACACCATGTCGCAGTGATTTTTCCGTATGACCTCGCGAACATATCGCCTTTTCGCACTCCCGCCCAAACCCCTTACATTCCACGTTAACAATTTCATGAGTCAAGAACCCCGGCACTCCCCGGTGATAACCCACGAAATGTCGTTAATTATGTCTTCTTCCCTTCCAATTGATTTCACACCAACGCCCCCAATTTCACTATTGCTTCCGCTTCACTCCTAATATATTGCTGCCCAACTGGAAATTCACAAAACTCATGCCCGTGCTTAGTGGCTTCCACCGTTGTGGCCTTCTTCCCCGACCCTCGACCACGGCTAGATTGGGAATTGCCTGAAATTCCAGTGACCTCACCTCCCACCACCCGTCGAACTTTGCAAAAGGAATTCCCCACACGAATCAATTTTGTTTGACCCAATCCATGTGCTGCTGTGTTGAGTGTAGAATTTTCTAATGTGATGATTTTGGAATTGACACTATCACCAACTACTGCATTCTCCACGTTTTCCTTTGAGTTTGAATCAGAATTTACCACTCCAGCTATAGCAGGACTCTCCTCTAGAGTCCTATTGTGACTCTTCTTCTCACTCTCCAAGCTATTGGAGCTGATCGGTGTGATCAGCTGTTGCGCTGGCAATGTTGCTGCCGTTGCATTGGCTAGCGCATTCACCATGTTCAATTCGCCTTGAGTTTCTGTTGTGTCAATCCCCCAATCAGATTTGAGTTTTCCACTACTACCTTGTTTTCCTCCACCCCTCTAACCTGAACCTTCGTTGGACGGCTATTACTGCTTCCCTCATTGAGATGTTCCATTTGTGACATGTTACCCTCATTACAGGCGCATTCGATCGTAGGACCTTGCCCATCGGACTCAAACACCCGAACCATGTATTTCGCAGCTGCTAATTTCACGGTGATGTTTTCCTCAATGTGTTCCACCATTGTCGTTTCCACCAGTATTCTACCGCAATCGAAGGATGTGGGGGTTTCTGTATCGTCATCCATGTATATCAAAGACCCCCATAAGCTTGCTATGTTCGTGAATGTTTTCTTGTGCCATAAGTGGATCGGCAGCCCCACCACGGACAACCATACTCAACGTGAGTCAGTTGTAATTTACGGCGACCACTCAATCACTTTAGTGAAACATTTCCTGATGCAGTCCATCTTCATCACTTCTTCACGAATTTTCGCCGATGTACACATTAACAAGATCATTGACCCCGAGAGTCTCATGATCGAAAATCTCTCTTTCTTCTCCACTTCCAATCGGTCCGCGAGTGTTTTCAAATTCCAGGGCTTAACACTCCATCCGATCGCGCACCACTGGAGGATTGCCCATTTATCCTCATCTAACACCCCTTCAATCACCCGTCGATTTAATCCACTCTCGCAATCCACTTGCATCGCTGATGTCACTGTTTTTGAACCCGACATCTTCACGTTCGCCGGCTGCTTTATTTCCTTCCTTTTCAACGCGTTCTTCAAATCGTTTATGCCCTTCCACGCCAACGCCACACACAATCTAGCGCCATATATCCATTTTTCGTGCAGCCGTTCAATCGCTCTATCTGCGTCCACTTGTGACGCCATTCGAACAAATCCAAAACGTGCCCCGTCTCTAGCCCTCTTTCTGGGTATAAACGCATCTTGCACAACCCCATGGCAATCAAAGACTTGCCATAAACCCTTCCAGTGCAACGTCTCTGAAATTCCTCCTACATACAAGGTCCAAACCTGTTGCGACTCGTCGATGGCCGTTTGTGGGTTGGACTGAAATTGATCACCGCTGCATTGTTCCCTATTTAGTCATCGCCAAATACTACCGTCCGCCATTGTCGATTCATTTTGTTGTCCATAGTCGATAGCTTGACATGGTTTAGGGGCATATAAATCATGATATTTTGTAAGGTTCTAAGTAAAGGAAATCGAATGCCATGAATTGAAATCTATTATGTGTTGCATGAAAATTGAATTGATTAATTATTGGTAATTTGGATTAATTCGGAAATCACCTAGACCATTTAATTAAGGTTTCGAATGACATGGATTTGAATAGTTATGTATTCAACTTGTTTGACCTAATTGTAATAGTAATTTGATAATGAAAATAAAAGTTTTAAATTGGCTTGTAATTTGGTAACAAGATTAATAGAAATTGTGTCTAAGTTTTTGAATGATCATAAGAAGTTAAGAAAAGTTTTTTGTTAGCCCGTTTTCCGCGCGCGCATTAATATGAATAACTGATTAAAATGATATCTTGTTTTTTGAAATGCTTCCGCTTTTGTCTGATATGTTTCGTTTGTTTGCCTTTCGCTTTCCGGTAACGCTCCCGACTCCCGGCCTGGGTTGGGGGTGTTACAAATTTACCTCTTGCTAATAATTACGGTTGATTATGATCTCTGCAACTTTACTTCTGTGTTGTTAGGTTTGGTTGTTCTATTCTGAAATTTTCAGGTGAAAATGGCAGAAGAAACAATTAGACGTGTGACTGGGATTAACCTTGGTATTATACCTAGGCCCAACGTTCCTAGTGTAGGTATACCTTTAATTAGCAGTTCACTGGAAGCATCCACGAGTTTGGTGGCCGTAGCAGCGACATTGTGGTAAAAAAAGCGAGGTTGAGAGAGTTTAGGGGTCAAATTAATATTTTGTTTCAAGATCATGGGACATATTAGAAATTAACTCTTTTGACTAACATGCAACATCATCAAACTAACAATTGTTAACGACACAATGAACAAAATAAAACAGATCAAAAACATAACTGGTAAAATAACTTTTCTTTTACAAAATGGGTGACCAAAATAGAACACGGTCCACACAAAAGGGGCCTCTAGTAAAGTTTACCCTAAATAAATAATATATGAAGATGTAAAGAAGTAATAAAGAAATAAATATTTAATGTGTTGAATTTATTTAAAACGGTCCATTTTAGTTTAAATAATTGTTGGAATTTATTTAATGAAACACCAAAAAAACAGTAATATACAAGATTATATTAGTGAAGTTATATCGAACATGCTAGCTAAATTTTGACCCTAGCGATTGATTATGTTAAAAAAAGATTGACATTTTTTTCTATTATGCCCTGCTAATCCACAATTCTGAAAAATGGTAGTCTCGATAAATGGTTGGAGAATGTTATGGAATGGTCGCCAACGATAAGAATACCGAATCGTAGAGTCTAGTTATCGGTCAGTGGAATATCGATTCATGCATGGTTGGAGGGTACATTCAAGAACATTGTTGAATAATGTGGTGAATTAGTGCATATTGATATTGAAGCACTAGTTCCTTTCAATTTCGAAAGGAGTAGATTCCAAATTGAGACAGATTGGGTAACGCACATTGATGAGAGTATTATTTTATATATTGATGAAAATGTATTCCAAGTCAGAGTTGTTGAAATGGAAGAAGTAATTGACCTGAAGTGCGATTGTAGTTGTGGAGTGGATGACGAATCGAGTATGGATGCCACGGAAATAGACAAAACTAATAGCCTGGGAAAACAAAAGGTGGTTAGGAGCACGAGTCACGTTTCTAGTGTAAACATTTTGATGAATGAAACGGTTTTTAGTAATTTGGATATGGTATAAGGATAATTCCAAATATGCATTTACTCCCTCATGAGGGGTGTTAGTAATTTGGGACAAGACACATTTTTAGTCTCATTGTGCCAGGCATGAGCACCTGATTTGTTCTAGTGGAAGGGTGTTGGAGTTGGATGATTGGCGTTTTTGTTTTGTTCCTTGTGTGTTGGAAGACCAACTTAATCTCGGGAAGAAATTGGGTGAATTGGTGGCAACTCGACAAACTCCCATGGTGCCTAGGAGGCGACTTTAACATGCTGTTGAGTGCGAATGAGAGATATGGGTGCTCTAGTGTGATCTAGGGAAATAGATACAATCGTATATACAGGTTTCTGGTGTCGAATGGGTGGTTGGAAAAATTTGCAAAATTGGTAGAGATCAATTTACCAAGAGGGTTGTCCAACCATACACTGATAATGACACGGATGGAGGGCCACAATCTTTGATTTTGTCCTTGGTTTTGTCAAATCGTGAGGCGAATAGATTGACCGATGTCCTCACTAAAGGTGATTTGTGAGTTATGGACACACGGTCTAGATTGACAGGTTGGATGGGTGTTGAAGATGTGGGGGTAATTGCTAGAACGATAAAGGGTAGTAAGTGTGTTGATGTGATGTTAGATGTAAATCTTATTGTAGGGACAAGAGGCGAGGAGTGTCAAGCCCAAACGATGTTGAACGAGGTTGTGTCGAGCCCTGTTTTGGGTGAAGCCATGCATGAATGTGATGGGCCGAGGTCCGTGGTCCCTATGGTATAGAGCTATGACAATTGAACATAATGGTGAACTTAAGCGTGTACAGCAAGTGTCTCAAATCGTGAGGCGAATAGATTGGCCGATGTCCTCGCTAAAGGTGATTTGTGTGTGATGGACACACAATCTAGATTGACAGGTTAGATGGATGTTGAAGATGTGGGGGTAATTTCTAGAACGATAAAGGGTAGTAAGAGTGTTGATGTGATGTTAGATGTAAATATTATTGTAGGGACAAGAGGCGAGGAGTGTCAAGCCCATACAATGTTGAATGAGGTTGTGTTGAGCCTTATTTTGGGTGAAGCCATGCATGAATGTGATGGGCCGAGGTCCGTGGTCCCTGGGGTATAGAGCTATGGCAATTGAACATAATGGTGAACTTAAGCGTGTACATCAAGTGTCCGAAATTATCCTTAGTTTTTATCTCCTGGTGAGTGGCGTGAGGCTGAAAAAAGTTTGGAGAATAAGGGTTGGGGGTGACCAAAGAAAAACATTCCGAATTCACCACGTGTGGCTTATGGTTCACTATCATACTCTGAATTTTTGAATCACAAACGTTTAATTTTGAGGGAGGCAAGGAAAACGTTACACTTGGGCTGAATTAGTCGGGGCTAAAATAACTTTTCTTTTCTTTTCATTTTAACATGGTGTTGAGTGCGAATGAGAGATATGGGTGCTCTAGTGTGATCCGGGAAAATAGATACAATCGTATAGAAAGGTTTCTGGTGTCGAATGGGTGGTTGGAACAAGTTGCAAAATTGGTAGAGATCAATTTACCAAGAGGGTTGTCAAACCATACGCCGATAATGACACGGATGGAGGGCCACAATCTTTGATTTTGTCCTTGGTTTCATCAAATCGTGAGGCGAATAGATTGACCGATGTCCTCGCTAAAGGTGATTTGTGTGTGATGGACACACAATCTAGATTGACAGGTTAGATGGATGTTGAAGATGTGGGGGTAATTGCTAGAACGATAAAGTGTAGTAAGAGTGTTGATGTGATGTTAGATGTAAATATTATTCTAGGGACAAGAGGTGAAGAGTGTCAAGCCCATACGATGTTGAATGAGGTTGTGTCGAGCCTTGTTTTGGGTGAAGCCATGCATGAATGTGATGGGCCGAGGTCCGTGGTCCCTAGGGTATAGAGCTATGGCAATTGAACATAATGGTGAACTTAAGCTTGTACATCAAGTGTCTGAAATTGTCCTTAGTTTTTATCTCCTTGTGAATAGCGTGAGGTTGAAAAAGGTTTGGAGAATAAGGGTTGGGTGTGACCAAATAAAAACATTCCGAATTCACCACGTGTGGCTTATGGTTCACTATCATACCCTGAATTTTTGAATTGCAAACGTTTAATTTTGAGGGAGGCAAGGGAAACGTTACACTTGGGCTGAATTAGTCGGGCTAAAAAAGTGGGCAACGAAGAGGAAATAGTTAAGGATATTGCACGCCTCATTATAGCGAGGGATAGGAGAGACAAAAATCCTTTGCCCCTTTTTGGTGCCCCTTTCTATGCCCCAAAACTAAACAACACTAAAAAATTAAATTCCAAGCCCCAACCCTAAAATCTAAATCTTAAACAATATACCCTAAAAATACACCATACCCCAAATTCCCTAAACTCTAACCTTAAACCCTAAATCTAATTTTTAGAGTAGGGGCATATTTAAGGGCACCAGAAAGGGGTAAAGGATTTCTATTCAGAATAGAAGACAATAGCATCAAAAGATACAGATGTTGTCATGAAATGTTATGGGGTCTTGGGACGTCGTCGAAATGGAAAACGATCCAAAGTGTATTACGACAACATCTTGCGAGCTGGTGCTTATTTAGGAAACTATTCTGGAAAAATGTCAATGATCAATTCGTGTGATGGATATGGTATAAGGATAATTTCAAATATGCATTTACTCCCTCATGAGGGGTGTTAGTAATTTGGGACAAGACACGATTTTAGTCTCATTGTGTCAGGCACGAGTACCTGATTTGTTCTAGTGGAAGGGTGTTGGAGTTGGATGATTGGCGTTTTTGTTTTGTTCCTTGTGCGTTGGAAGACCAACTTAATCTCGGGAAGAAATTGGGTGAATTGGTGGCAACTCGACAGCTCCCATGGTGCCTAAGAGGTGACTTTAACATGGTGTTGAGTGCGAATGAGAGATATGGGTGCTCTAGTGTGATCCGAGGAAATAGATACAACCGTATAGACAAGTTTCTGGTGTCGAATGGGTGGTTGGAACAATTTGCAAAATTGGAGAAATCAATTTACCAAGAGGTTTTTCCAGCCATACGCCGATAATGACACGGATGGAGGGCCATGATCTTTGATTTTGTCCTTGGTTTTGTCAAATCGTGAGGCGAATAGATTGGCCGATGTCCTCGCTAAAGGTGATGTCGATCGTAACTCTTGGTTTCAAATGTTGGAATGAGTGGGCCTTTGTCGGGTTTGGTGTTGTGGGTGGTTGTGTGGTGTTGCTTGATTGTGGGCTGTTTCCAAGACTTGCTTTGTTGAATGTTTTTTCTGTTGGTGTTTTCAATGTGGTTATTTGATTGTGAGATGGTCCTTTCGACTTGTTATGTTTGCATTTTAGGCCGTTTCGTTGGCATGTGTTGGTGTTTTGGTCTTGTTTGGACACTATCATACGTACTTGTTTCCTCTATTTAGCATTAGAGAAGTTTTTAATGAGGCTTATGGTAGTGGTGACTTTCTATGATTTCTAATAATAATATCGTACGATTTGTCGAGCAAAAAAATGTGAATTGGTGAGAATTGAATTAAGTTTTAAAGTTCAAAGATCAATTTATGAAGAATAGAATTGAACAAAGGATCAAGTTGAATAGGAATGAAAAGTCTTAGCATGCTTGGCCTATAAACTCGAATTAAGCTAGTGGAAACCATGTGTCTGTTACATATTATATGTGTGATGAATAATGCATAAAATTTTGATTAACAATAAAAGATAATTAAGGAAAGGGGGGGGTAAACTCTCGGCTTCAGTGAATTAAGGAAAGAGAAGAAAAAATGCATGCAAGAACCATCCTTCTCTCTCCTGTCTCATACCCGAGAGCTGCCATGGGAGAAAAGCTTGGAGGAGCTTGAAATTTTAGCAAGAATTGGTCTTCAAGTTCTTAATTTCTCCACAATTTTGTAAGCCCATTACTTTGAATATAGAAATTATGTACAAAATCCATAGAATTAGATTTGGAATTTAAACTTAAGGTGGAATTGAGGTTTGTTATATATATATATATATAAAGAGAGCAAGAATTTAACAAATTCTAAAATCCTAGTAATTTGGTCAATTGTTGAGTGTTGGAAAATTTTGAATGGTGGAATTAATTCATTGGTAATATTATTATGTTTAAATTGTTTCAGTATAAGTTAAAGGTTGAAAACAAACTTACGATAATTTTGTATCACTTGTTCGAAGAGATAAGGGATGAAACAATTGAAGTTTTGAATGGTGGAATTAGTGTTGGACTGATTTAAGGGTAAAACTTTACCTAGACTAAATTTTTGTTATTTTTCAAATGTAGGGGAGGATCTTAAGCGTCAGCCGAATTGAACTAAAGTGATAAATGGAGCAAAAATTTCAGTTGGTGAAATCTGCCCAGATTTTTATACGTTGGCAGTAGGTTTAAAAATTAACCAAAAATTACATAATCTAAATTAGATAATGATATTTATATGTACAAAACCGTGTGTGAATCTAGTTTTGTTTACAGCAAACGGGGATCAATTTCGATTTGTAAATTAAAAGATATGAATTTTAGAGTATGGGAAAGTCAGAAAACAGGACAACAGTTTACTCTTTGGGCAGCAATGGCAGTGTCATCGAAAATTCACCATAAATTGTACAAGATGAATCAGAAGCTATACTTTATATGGCTAGAAAGGTTATTCAAACGAAATTGTATTCCGAGTTATAGAGCATATTATAGAAATATTTTTCTAAAGATAGTTCAAACTGCCAAGTATTGACAAATTAGTGTTTGTGTAAATTTTGTTTGCTAGAGGGAACCAATCGGAGAAAGATCGAGATCGATAAGATAAAGTCATGGAATTTGAAGTTTGAATCTGGATCGGTAATTTGGATTAGCTAGGTGAGTGTAGCTTTGGTATTTTGTGCAAAAGTACTTTGTACTTGAGATCAATTAGAGCAACTTTGTGATTGGTATTGAATTGGGAAGTTAAGCTTTGTGATAAATTAATAGAGTAATATGAAAGAATATGCATAAACACTTTGATATGCCTTTTGATTCGATTACATATGATTCAATGATTATGATATGTCCTTTGATTCGATTGATTATGATTCAATGACTTTGTAATGCCCTTTGATTCAAATGAATATGATCTAATGCCTATGATATATTCTTCGATAAGAATAAGTACATTCCATTGCTAATGATACATCTAATAATTGAAGGAAGAATAATTCACCATCTTTATTACGTTTTTATTCATTTTTTATTTAAATTACATTGCCTTACTACCTTACTAAGCCAATAGGCTTAATCAATTACATTGCCTTACTACCTTAACAAGCCAATATGCTTAAGATTAATAATGCTTATGTGAATGATGTTTAGTGTATGCGAAGAATCGTCTACATAATATTATGATATGATTAGTAAGTTAATTATGCCTGAAAAGGATGATGTGAATACTGTTGATGTACGAAATGATCCGTCTATATGGTATTGTGGTAGGCTTCGGCTAAAACACCTTTTTATCCTAATGTTTTAGGTACTTTCGGTTAGGTAAAATATCGTGTCATGGTAAATCGTAGAAAGCTTGAAACAACGTTAGACGACCTTGAATTAGAGTTAATAACTTTCAAATTAGTCCCTGGACTTTAAAAGATTATAATAAGAATCCCGAGTTTTTAAAACTTTGCAATTAGGTCCCTTTTGCTTTAAATGATTGTTCAGGTTTTAAGTTTGATTGTGATTAGTTTATACATTTGAATGCTAGTTAATTTTGTTTTGTAGAAACATTTTCGAACCGGTTTATCTCCCAGACTGGATAAGGGGTATTAAACCTTATAGCTAATGTATACTCCCAAAATATATAGACGAAAATTACATCAGTATATTAAAAAACCACAGGCACCAACCACCATTAGAGCAATCTTAAGTACGATAACACTTTGGTATTACAAAATTATTCTATATAATAAAAAACATATTCATATGTGCAGGAGATATGTAATGTTCAAAAGAAGTATAGTTTATGTCCTTATTTTTATATTAAGCCAAATATTTATATTTAAAATGACCTAGAAAACTTAAGAATTAAATTTGAATTTTTCAATATAAAAAGTTCACACCTTTGCTTCAAGTGTTTTGATTTTCCCTCAAGTGTTTTCCGACGATAACATGTGGTCCGGAACCGCAAACAACTCGGCCACCGCCAATGGGGGTGGACCTACCACCAAAAGACGACGCGCGCCTGATTCCGACTGCAACAATCCATCTTTCGTTGCTGATCATTACACCCCAGCCTCTAGAGATGAAGAATCCGAAACCCCCAACGCTTACATTCCCTCCGGTTCTGTCCATTGTTTGGTGCAGCACCCCGTGATCCGTAGGAAGTTGTTTTATTGGGTGCCCGATACTTGGTTCGTTTGGGTTGAATACCCGTTTCATTGGTCCGGACGGAAAGTCATCGGTCTTCTCTTTCTCATGGCGATTGTTTCCGCTTTCATCAAAGTCTTGCTTCTTGGTACCCACGTTGAGCCAGTTCACGGCAACGGGCTGCTTATCTTGCCGGCGTTCAAAGAGGATTGGGCCATGGCGCAACACGTCGTGAGCGAGACTCAACGCTCCATCCCCAAACGCGTTTTTGAGAGAATCACAGTAAGTTTCTAAGTCAAGAAAATGAAACCAACGGGGTAATAACTTGCCGCCAACGGGGTCGGTCCGAGAGACCTTGTGTAGCCAGAAAATCCAAAGCACGAGTTGGTCCCAAGAGCAAAGCACCGAACCGGGAGGGCAACCAAAAAACAAGTTAATAACGTTGCCATTTTTGTTGGATTGAAATTTTCTTGCTTTGCTTATCCGCAGAAGACCCCGGAAATTTGGATGAAACCAAATAGTGACAATTATCATCAATGTATAGCTCGGCCTAAGAATCGAATAAGTATGTCATGTTCCTTTGTCAGCTTGTTTAAAATGGATTTGTATGTGAATTTTTATTAATAATACAAATCGCATTTCAGGAACAGGATCAGAGTCTAATGGCTATATCATTGTTCATGCCAATGGTGGATTGAATCAAATGAGAACAGGAGTAAGTTTGTTTTTCCTGGAATTTGGATTGGATCTCTGATGTTTCTGCAAGCTTATTTGTTGGCTGTATTGGTTTATATAGATATGTGATATGGTTGCTGTTTCCAAGATAATGAATGCCACCTTGGTTCTTCCGCATCTCGACCATCAGTCGTTCTGGACTGACCCAAGGTAAAGTTGATCATTCTAGTTGTTTTGATATCAGTTTTGTTCTCTGTAAGTTCTGAAAAGTTAACTTGTTGTGATGCATCTTGCACAGTGGTTTCAAAGATATCTTTGATTGGAGGCACTTCATCAATGTGCTGAAAGATGACATTGAGATTGTTGAGTATCTTCCTGCCGAGTACTCATCGATACAGCCTCTGTTCAAGGCTCCTATTTCGTGGTCCAAGGTATGGAAAGATTGAAGTTTGTTAAATGTGTGAATCTGTTGGTTTAGTGTTTCTGGAAAGGTGTCTTAGATGCTTCATTTTGCAATTTGCAGGCTAGTTACTACAGAGGAGAGATGCTACCATTACTAAAGCGGCATAAGGTGATCGAGTTTACGCATACTGATTCAAGGCTTGCTAATAATGGCCTTCCAATCTCCATTCAAAGACTAAGGTGCCGAACCAATTACAGGCTCTCCGTTATGCGAAAGAGATAGAGGATCTCGGGACAACTTTGGTTGATAGACTAAAGAACAATAATGACTCATATATTGCTTTACACTTAAGGTGCTGTCATCTTTCGGTTTCTGGTAGTATTTCCCCGGATGAAGTTGTCATGCTTATAAGGCTAATCTTAATTGCAGGTATGAGAAAGATATGCTTGCATTCACGGGCTGCATCCATGATCTTACTGTGGAAGAAGCTGATGAACTCACTGTTATGAGATACAATGTTCGACATTGGAAGGAGAAAAAGATAGATAGCGAAGAACGGAGAAGGCAAGGGGGATGTCCAATGACCCCTAGAGAAGCGGCTGTGTTCCTCAAGGCCATGGGATACCCTTCCAGCACGCCTATCTACATTGTTGCTGGAGAGATTTATGGCACCAACAGCATGGCTGCCTTCCGTGAAGAGTTCCCAAATGCATACTCTCATTCGACTTTGGCGACGGAAGAAGAGTTGGGAACGTTGTTGTCGTATCAGAATCGCCTTGCTGCATTGGATTACATTGTTGCACTCGAAAGTGATGTCTTTGTTTATACGCATGACGGGAATATGGCTAAAGCAGTACAGGGCCACCGAAGGTTCGAAGGATTTCGAATGACCATCAACCCTGACAGGTGTGTATAAATCAGAATTTCATTCTGCAAGCATGAAATATTAAGACCACCATAATGACATGATTTGTTTTATCTTCAGAAAAAATTTCGTCAAATTCATTGATCAGCTGGACAAAGGTGTAATATCGTGGGAGCAGTTTTCTTCGGAAGTAAAAAGTTTGCACTCCGACAGGCTTGGGGCTCCATACATGAGACAGACCAGAAAATCACCACGACTAGAGGAGAATTTTTATGCAAATCCCCTTCCGGGCTGCATTTGTAAAGGACCTCAGGAGTAGAACGTTGGAGTAGACCTTGAGTTGGGTTGAACGATAGTATAATTGCTGATAGGGGGATTTTTGAATTAAGGTGCTTTCTTCCTGTGGCAGGTATGCTTGCATTTAGTTAGTATACCATATAGTATTTTGTTGCATTATGTTGGCATCATGTATGATAACATTATAGCTAATTTCTGGTGCATTCTAGAAAGATGTTTTAGTAGCCTTACCGATGATGTTCGATGATGATTCATGCGTCTTTAATTATAATAAAACACACAGATTGCTATCAGTACATCTCAAGGAACCTAGAAAGTTTGCTATAGCAATACTCAGCCTGTTATACAAAAAAGAAAGAATACTCCAATGTCCAATGATGAGTTGTTGAGTAGGCCAGGACATCGTTGTCTGCTCCATCTTTGATTTTGGTCAGAAAGACAGCTTAGATAAGAGTATCAAATTAACGTGGTTAGGGCACTCCGCTGTAGCAATGGGCCTAGTAACCAAGGAACTAGTTGTTTGCTCCATCTGGTCTCCTTAGTCAAAAAGCCCTAGCTTTATGAGTGGCAATCAACTCTTCAAATCATGAAAGTGATGATTAACTAGGGATTTTGTTGTTTGCTCCATCTTTAATTTCAAGCTAAAGTCATTGTGATGAATTGAAGACCCTGACCACAAAATGAAAAAGGCATGAGTTAGGCCTGAGAATCATTATTCAAAATCTTCTGTGTGTTATAACAACGAGTCTAATTTATGTTGATGAATCATCGAACATCATCAAAAAAGCCATTAAATCATCTATCTAGCAATGCAACAATATTTTTCTATCTTCTTATCATGCATGATGCCAATGCAATATACAATGAAATATCATATGCATTATTAACTAAATGCACAACCGACGCCTACAGGGTGGGATTACACCATTCATTTATTCATTATTCTTTCAGTAATTATCCTCTTACAAACTTGGATGTAATTCCTCAACACACATGTACATTATTGCAAGTTAACTTTTACGGATTTTCTGCATACAATTCGTCTCGAACTATAGATTTTCTTATCATGCATGATGCCAATGAAATATCATATGCATTATTAACTAAATGCACAGCCGACGCCTACAGGGCTTAGAAAACTTATGGTTGTTTTGATGTCGGCTGAATTTATGCTCAGTTTTGTTAGAAATACCAAACCAAAAACTTAAGGAGAAGATGTATAGTGGCAAATCAGATTAGTTATATAAGCACACGCATATACGTTACAGGGGCATTGATTTATTCATTATTCTTTCACTAATTATCCTCTTACAAACTTGGATGTAATTCCTGAACACACATGTACATTATTCCACTGGTATTGCAAGTCACGGTAGGTTGTATTTTTCTTTTATACTCGAGTTAATGATTCTGAAATAGATTTATGATCTTGGGGTTCAGTTAAAATATATTATTAGCATAAAAAATCTGCACTCTTTAGTGAGATTAGAGATTAGTCTCATCAACTGGAAGCATATATCAAAATTCAAATATGAATGCAACCAAAACCCTTTTGAGGAATTAAAAACCGAAAACTTTTAACTCATAGTATATAGTTTACAAATTTAAAAAATAATTATTTTGATCTAATTAAATTTTTTTATTTAATTTAGGCTTAAGGGTGTAAGAAGCCTCCAAACATTTAAAAAATACAACAACCAAGTCCGTGTACTTTTTTTGCACAAGTAAATTCTTGAACCAAGCAATTTAATTAATTTAGATCTTGAACCAAAAAAATTGAACAAATTAAGTCATCTAAAGATTTTTTACCATTAAATCTTAACATATTTTTCTTTAGACATTAATGGTACATGATACACTAGTTTTATCACGTTGCATTTACATATATTTTTTGTTGCCCTCCTTGTAACCATGGCTTGGACTTAACTAATCCGGACCAACTCGCGTCGCACATCTAGCTTTAGTGTGTGAGTCTCCTAGTAGGGATTTTCTGAATTCAAATCGTCTCGAACTATAGATATGCTTAAGCGATATCAAGTTGCTTACCACTTTGATCAACCCTGTTTTCCAGATATTTTTTTTTTCAAAAAAATATTTTTTAATATCTTATAAGAGTTTTAGAATGTTTTCAACTATTGAAGAATATTTTAAATAAAATATAAAAATATGGAAATGTCAAGTAGAAACAATATGACATGACGCACTGTACCGGCTTATGCAAAAAAATTGTCAAGATTTAATGGTCAAAATTGGTCAAATGACTTAATTGATTCATTTTTTTAGTTCAATGGCTTAATTGATTAATTTTCTTGGTTCAAGGGCTTATATGGGTACAGAAAATTCAACGGCTTAATTAAATTTTTTTCTAATTAGTTTAAAATAATCTTGCTGCGGGGATTTTAGAAATTAACTTGTAAGAGATGTTGCATGGACTAATTAGTCTAGTTAAGACTAATCTTAAACCTTAAATAAAAATACAATTTCATGTTATTTGAGTTATTAAATGTGGATAATGAATTGGATGTGTAATTTTTGTGACTTAATTGTTATAAAAGAGAAGGATTTGTGGAATCCTCCAAATATCGGGGGAAATTAAATCGTGAATTAATCTACAAATCGATTTATATCGTAAATTCGGTTTCAGTTGAGTATAGTCTTATATGTGTTGAATGTGTGTGTTTGTGTTTACATGAAAACCATTGAACCTGGTTTCGGTACCACAAAGTAAACGAGAAATTCTAATTTTCAAGAAGGTTCGGAACCTTCAATAAGGTTTTGATACTTTCAACTTCGAATGAAAATATAGCTAATTTACTTATTCCGCTTATGTTGGTCTAAAAAATCTTATTCCGCATATGATTCAAGGAGGCTTTGAATCTCACAAATGAAAAAATTATACTATGGGCCTAACTTACCACATCAACCATGGTCCCAACCATCACTTCACATATTTTTTTCCCATCATTCTTTTTAATTAGATTCGGGCAAAGTGACTGATCCGATCAAAATTTAGTGCTTACAACCCTCATGTGTTTGATTTAACATACAAGCATTTAAAACAGGGATAATTTAAAAGTTCAATGATTAAATTGAAATAAAGTTGAAGTTGGTTAAGACTGATCTTAAACTCTAAATTGAAATAAAGTTTCATGTTGAGTTATTAAATGTGGATATTGAATTGGATGTGTAATTGTTGTGCCTTAATTGTTATAAAGGACAAGGATTTGTGGAATCCTCCAAATATCGGGGGGAAATTAAATCGGGAATTAATCTACAAATCGATTTGTATCGTAAATTCGGTTTCAGATGAGTATAGTCTTATGTGTTGAATGTGTGTGTTTGTGTTTACATGAAAACTATTGAACCTGGTTTCGGTACAACAAAATAAACGGGAAATTCCAATTTTCAAGAAGGTTTGGAACCTTCAATAAGGTTTTGATACTTTCAACTAGGGGTGTAAATGAGCCGAGTCGAGCTCGAGTAGTGCTAAGCTCGGCTCGGCTCGTTAAGATTTCGAGTCGAGTTCGAGCTTGAGTAATTTCTAACGAGCCTGAGAAATCTGAGCTCGACTCAGCTCGTTTAGAATTCGAGTCGAGTTCGAGCTTGATTCGAGCCCAATCGAGTCAAGTGTTGACCGATCTTTAATCGCATTGGACTCAAGTAACTCTTCATCTATCATGTTTCATTTAAAGTCATATGACGAAAAAACTTTGATACACATATTTTGTAAACTCAAGCTTGTTAATTTTAGTGTTTAAGGTGTTAGTATAGGGTTTAGATGTTTAGATTGTTGGGTTTAGAATTTATAATTTAGATTTTTAAGGTTTAATACTTATGTTTATGGTTTATATTTAGGGTTTTAAGTTTAAGAATTGAGATTTTAAATTATAAAAAATAAAAAAATATTATATTATATTTTCGAGTAGCTCGTGAGCTTTTCGAGTCGGGTATCAAGTAGCTCGGCTCGGCTCGTCAAGAACTCGAGTCGAGTACAATCGAGTCGAGCTTCGACCGAGCTTTGAGCGAGTCGAGCTCGAGTAGCTCGCGATCTGTCTCGTCTCATTTACAGCCCTACTATCAACTTCGAATGGAAATATAGCTAATTTACTTATTCCGCTTATGTTGGTCTAAAAAAAATCTTATTCCACATAATATTCAAGGAGGCTTTGAATCTCACAAATGAAAAAATTATACTATGGGCCTAACTTACAACATCAGCCATGGTCCCAACCATCACTTCACAGATTTTTTTCCCATCATTTTTTTTCGACGGCCAAATCTTCATTAATATTTTTACTTGTAATTTGAAAAAAAAACATTAGAAGATACTATATAATTGAATTTATGACATGGGAAGAAATGGTGAGTTGAATTGTTTTTATTGGTTAGAACCATGACTGATGTGATAAGTCAAGCTCATGATATAATTTTTCTACAAATGATATCGTCATTGCCGACGTACTCATCGAGGTGGTAGGCGTTGAATTTATCCCTTAGTTCATACATAATCCTAAAAGTTAGGCCTCTTTTTAGAAATATCACCATTAAAATATTTATTTACCATCGTTACACTCATACAAAATTATTTACATATTTTACATCTTTACATTGAACTTGTCATGTTGGTCTGGCGAGTTCAAATTTTTTTTATTAGTACTTTATGTAATTTGTTAGGTCATTAAAAATACTTTTTATTTTATTATTATTATTTAATTAGGTCAATATTTAATCAAATATAATATTTAAAACCCGCCATACTGATATGGAGACTTCCGTTAAATTTTTTTATAAATTTTAGGAGAAAAGAATTAAAAAACCATGAGACTTTTATAAATAAGAAATAAATAGATGAGTAAACTTCAACGGGGTCCCTTTTTTGGACCGTGTTCTATTTTGGTCACCCATTTTGAAAAAAGATTATTCTTACCACTTCCGTTTTCGATCTGTTTTATTTTGAGCACTGTGTCGTTAACACTCGTTAGTCTGATGACGTGGCACGTTAGTCAAAAGGGTTAATTTCTAATTTGACCCCTAAACTCTATTAACCTCACTTTTATCCCACAATGTCACTATCATCTTTATCTAACTTGCATTTTTTTATCCTGGTCCATTTATTCTCCAATTAGTTAATACATGGTCCTCCTGAAAGTTGAGAACTTTCTTCCAAATAAAGGATAGGAGAATATTTTAAATAAAATATAAAAATATGAAAATGTCAAGTAGAAACAATATGACATGATGCACTGTACTAGCATATGCAAAAAGTGTTGGAGTATGCCCAAAGACCGATCATATGATGATTGTAGACATACTATTTACTAGATTTATCAAGTAATAGCATTGTCGTTATTATCATTTGGTATGTTTGTGTGCATCAAACTAATCATTGGATAATAATGTCCATACAATAATACGATTATTGTTAAATATGATCCTTAGTCGAATATTATTACGGGTGTGGAGAGTTATAATATATAAAGACTAATATGTGGTTGATGACAAGCGTTGTCATTGATATAGAGATGTCAAAATCAACACATAAGTATTTGTTAGAGAACAACATACTGAATTGACCCGCTATGAGCATGTTTCTTGGGTAATTATGTGACAGTCACAACATTGTTCATGATAAACATATGTATAATCCTCAAACTTGAGATCAACATGATTTCAACATAAAGATTTACGTATTTTGACATAGTCAAACGTGTGTCGTAATTGACTACATTATAAAGATTGATGATTGGATACTTGATGACCTATGTAGTGAAATATGGTTGATCAAGAAAGGATTTGTACCTCCTACATAATGGGAGAAATATCTTCGCCCACTTGATTGAGTGAGATTAGAATATGCATGGCCATGCTCGAATATTATGATATGAGATATCATAGAGATTCATTTATCATAATCTACTCAAGACATCAAGAAACACTAGATGGACAACGCAAGTGTGACTAACCCATGACTTGTGTTCATCTAAGATATAAAGGACAAAAGGATGAAATACATATAGGAAGTTTATTTAGGAATTAGGAAAGTCAAACCATGACTTCATGCAACTTAGGTAGCAAAGGTGTATTGCTATATGTCACTCATTGTTTGTAAAATTAGAACAATTCTAATTTTGCTGCTAACGTTACATGAACCTACAAGGGTCACACCCTTCGAATGAAACGAACAAAAATTGGAAACCATACTCCCTATTTTAGGGAGGTTGCCGAAAATCCCATGTGGGATAGGGGAAATCGACAACTCCCTTAAATGGGAATAATATTGGATAATTATTGTATTTATCAAATATTATTTAGAGTATGGAAAATATTTAGAGACTTAAATATTATAGAATAAGATTCTATAAATTTAAATATACATTTGGAATTTATATAATGTATATTTAATTCCAAGTTTATGTAGAATTAGATTCCACATAATTAAAAATATATATTTAAATATAGGGTAAACTATCTGGTTGACCACCAATCTTTAGTTAAAGTTTTAAAATGATCACCTTAAAAAACGCGTCGATTGACTACCCAAACTATTAAAATGGGATCAATTTGACCACCAGCCGTTAATGGGCTAACGGAAGGTGACATGACAGTTAAAAAATTAAAGGTATAATCACACATTTGGTCCTTATTATTTACACATTCTTTCAATTTAGTCCTAATTTTAAACTCAGTACACAAACAAATCAAAGCAGTAATTTACTATAAGATTTCAAATCTTTTAAATTATAACAGTAATCGAAATCAATGATGCAAGTCAAAAGAAAAAAATAGACAAAAAATATAAACGGCAGCTCAATTTAACAGATCTTACTGCATTTTTTAGTCAAACAAACAGCAGAGCTCAAGAGCTCAGAGAACAGCAAATCGAAGCAAAGACTTACGAAAAGAAATTGAGTTTTTTAGATTATAACAGTAATTAAAAGCTTTGATGAAGAGAAGAGAGAGGCATACGAGGGGGAGGCAGCAAAGCGATGGCGGGGCTCTTTTGGACTCAGAGAGGAGAGGGACATCGAGTTTAATAAATTCGGTCAAAATATTTGTGTACGACATAACACGAGACACTTAACCATAATCATTCCAGTATACCAACGACAAACTAATGACCCCAGAAGCCAGATTCATAAAAGAGAAAATTAGTACCCTTTCAGGAAGTGAACTAGTGCTTCCTTCTTCCTCAACATCAACCAATCTTTCTGCACTTTTTTCAACGACCTGATTCACAGACAAGTTTATTCCAGTACAACCTCTGCCACAGGCACCAGAACCAACAAGGTTGCAATTGTCATCTGGATTCATTCCTCTACGCCCTCTACCTCTGCCTCTACTAGCTCTGATCATGGATTCACATTACACAAGAAAACAACATGTATAAAGCATAAATAATTTTAAAGATAAAACTTAAAAAGTTTTGCTACCAGCACCATTTTGAACCATTGGAACTAAGGAAGCAGGAATCTCTGGGTTGTCATTGGTTCTCTTCGATTGTCTTCCCCCTCTCTTCAAAATTAGTTGGATGATTATACATGTATATAAAAATAATAAGCAATATATATCTGATGGAGTAATTTTAAACAATGGATTGGGTTTGGCGCAGTGGTTATGCTGCTGCCAATTTTCCATTGCTGCATGGGTTCAAATTGATCCCATTTAATAGTTTGGGTAGTCAATTGACGTGTTTTTTAAGGTGATCATTTTAAAACTTTAACTAAAGATTGGTGGTCAACCAGATAGTTTACCTTTAAATATATTTAAATCCAAGTAAAGATAGAATGAGATTCTATATAATATATATATATATATATATATATATATATATATATATATATATATATATGGATTAAATATAATTTATATTTAAATCCATGTTTTATGTAGAATAAGATTCTACATAATTAAATATATATATTTCATTTAATATTATTAAATATAATGTATATTTAATATAAACCAATTTCAAGTAGAATTAGATTCTATGAATTTTGGTTGAACTTGGATTTAAGGAATTCAACTACAATTATGTCTTTAAATACTATTTAAAGGGACAAGGGCTAGCAACCAAATCATCCCTCTTCCTCTCCTTGCAAATTTCGACATATCCCTGAGAATTCCCCTCTAGAATTTTCGACAAGTCCCGGATTTCTTCTGAGAAGCTGTTCGATATTTTTCTTGTGTTCCTCTTGCCCCTGGAAAATTCCTGGCGATTTCCTAGTTCGAATCCATGTACCGGTAGAACCCATGGTCGATTTCAGACTCCCTCATGAATCCTTAGAGGGATTTCCACTTCTCCCTAGAAGGTGTTCAAACCTGTCGAAATTTATCCCTAAGTGTTAGGGAGGCAGAAAATTTGTTCGTTTTGTTCGGGTGGACTCCATAGAGGTCGTTGCGAACCTGGGACGATTCCGGTTTTACTTGACGTGGTTATTCCGACATACCGTCAGTTTTTCAGTTTCCAGAGTTTTAACAAGGTAACTCTTCCTCTTTTCACCTCGGATTCGTTCCTGTACATGGATCCTGGCTGGATTACGTCATATTATTTTTCCGCTGCGCCACGGGGTGTGCCGACGTGACCCAACAAAAAGTTGTCAAGATTTAATGGTCAAAATTGGTCAAATGACTTAATTGATTCATTTTTTAGTTCAATGACTTAATTGATTCATTTTTTAGTTCAATGGCTTAATTGATTAATTTTCTTGGTTCAAGGGCTTATATGGGTATAGAAAATTCAATGGCTTAATTATATAGGTTAGCAAGAAACAAGGGCGAAACGTTGGCAAATGTAGCAGTATTAAGGAATACTTCTAATGTACAGTGGGAAAATATTTTCTCAAGAGCCTTGTTGGACAGAGAGTGGCGTATGGTGGAGGAATTGAAGGCAAAAGTCTCCAAGGTAATTCTATACCCGGATATTCCTGATAAACTAGTGTGGATTTTCGATAGAGCATGCTCCTTTTCAGTTAAAAAGCTTTCGGATTTGATTATCAATATGGGGCTGCCAAAGCCTGAGTTTAATTTTGGTTTTCTATGGAATATTAAAGTTCCGCCAAAAATTAAAAACTTTCTCTGTATGCTGAGTATTGATCGACTCCCTACGAAGGAGTTTCTTCTGCGGCAAACTGGAGGTGTGTCAGTTGTATGTTTGAAACCACCTCCACTCCTCTAATCAACCCTCATGTTTCTGCGTTGATCAACATCAAATGTAAAGCTTCCGCTACAATCACAAACAGTAGCGGTGACAAGGGACAACCTTGTCGCAAACCACGACCCATCTTGAACTCATTCGTCGCACTCCCATTCAGTAAAACAGATAAACGCGCTGAACTGATGTAAGCATGTATCCTTTGACGCCATGTTGCGCAAAAGCCCATCTTTACGAGTACAGAATCCAAAAACGACCAGCTCACGCAGTCATATGCTTTGGCAAAGTCTAGCTTTAAAATAAAACCCCCCGTGCCACTACATTGAAGAGAATGTATTACCTTCGTCGCTAACAAGACACCATCTACCAATTGACGGCCTTTAATGAAAGCCGACTGAGTGTCGCTAATCAAGGAATTCAGCATTGTTTGTAACCGAGTCGCTAAGCATTTGGCTAGTAGTTTATACTTTGAATTAACCAACCCAATCGGTCTATACTCACCTAGCACTTGAGGTGTCGCCACCTTAGGTAATAGAACAATAAACGTGTAGTTCGCTCCCTTTGGCAATGTTCCTCGTTCATGAAATTGAGTGAAAAAATTCAGCACGTCATCCTTTACCACCTCCCAGCTTTTCTTGTAGAATTCGAGTGTAAAGCCATCCGGACCCGGTGCTTTTGAGCCATCACAATTCCACAAAATTCTCTTAATTTCACCAACTGTAAAAGGTGCTGTCAACACTGAACTTGCATATGCTTGTACACGACGAAACTGACCATCAAATTCCCATCTTCCAATTCGAGCATCACTAGCAAAATAGGCAGTGAACGCCTTAACAACAAAGGCACGCAATGTAGCCGGTGTTGTAACCCATCTCCCGCCAATCAACAACCCCGGTATAAAGTTCCTAACCGTATGTAATTTCCTCGTTCTATGGAAAAATTTTGTGTTTCGATCACCTAACCTCAACCAAGTTGCCCGAGATTTTTAGCGCCACATTGCTTCTTTATTACGCATCGCTTTCCAAAGTGCTTGCATCCATTGTCGACGCTCACACTCTACCTCACCATCTCCCTCTTCCGCTATCATCACATCATCCGCCTTGTCTATTTTCTGTTGTAAATTCTCAATTATCAAGTTCACATCATCAAATGTGTCTTTGTTCCATCGTTTCAAGAACGACTTCAAGTGCCTCAGCTTCACCATGATATTATCTTTTCCCAAACCAACTGCAGTCAAACGAAACCATTCCCTAGCTAAGTCAAGCACGTTAGATTTTCCTTCTAACCAGCAATTGAAAAAGTGAAAGGGACTTGGTCCCCAATCGCAATCGTCTCAAGCCAATATCAATGGCGTGTGATCAGATACTCCTCTCGACAAAGCCACTTGTTGTATGCTATTAAAAGTATCAAACCATGTTGCTAAAATTAAGAACCTGTCAATACGGCTGCATCTATTACCAGGGCCAAACCATGTAAATCGTTTATCGGACATCGGTAAATCCATCAAACCTGCATTGTTGACGAAATTCGCAAAAGTTTCCATTTTAGCTTCTCTATCTAATACCCTAATCCTGTCCGAAGTTTTCAATATGGCATTGAAGTCTCCTGCCATGCACCAAGGTCCCTGAAATGTGCGCATACTAGCCAGCAAATTGTCCCATAAAACAGATTGACTATATACGTCACAGGGTGCATATATCGCTACTATACCATAGACAAATTCTTCAACATTCCATTTTCCTAACAGTAAAACATAGTGGCGTTCAATATGAATTGACTCTAAAATAAACCTCATACCTTCCCATATGGCTAATATACCTCCGGATGCACCAACCGATGGTGAGAACGCCAATTCGAAGTTATCCGAGTACCACATACTAGCTCCCAACAATGACGGAATCTCCTCCAATTTAGTCTCCTGTAACAACACCATGTCGCAGTGATTTTTCCGAATGACCTCGCGAACATATCTCCTTTTCGCACTCCCGCCCAAACCCCTTACATTCCACGTTAACAATTTCATGAGTCAAGAACCCCGACACTCCCCGGTGATAACCCGCGAAATGTCGTTAATTATGTCTTCTTCCCTTCCAATTGATTTCACACCAATCAACGCCCCCAATTTCACTGTTGCTTCCGCTTCACTCGTAATATGTTGCTGCCCAACTGGAAATTCACAAAACTCATGCTTGTGCTTAATGGCTTCCACCGTTGTGGCCTTCTTCCCCGACCCTCGACCACGGCTAGATTGGGAATTGCCTGAAATTCCAGTGACCTCACCTCCCACCACCCGTCGAACTTTGCAAAAGGAATTCCCCACACGAATCAATTCTGTTTGACCCAATCCCTGTGTTGTTGTGTTGAGTGTAGAATTTTCTAATGTGATGATTTTGGAACTGACATTATCACCAACTACTGCATTCTCCACGTTTCCTTTAAGTTTGAATCAGAATTTACCACTCCAGCTATAACATGACTCTCATCTAGAGTCCTGTTGTGACTCTTCTTCTCACTCTCCAAGCTATCGAAGCTGATCGGTGTGATCAGCTGTTGCGCCGACAATGTTGTTGCCGTTGCATTGGCTAGCGCATTCACCATGTTCAATTCGCCTTGAGGTTCTGTTGTGTCAATCCCCCCAATCGGATTTGAGTTTTCCACTACTACCTTGTTTTCCTCCACCCCTCTAACCTGAACCTTCGTCGGACGGCTATTACTGCTTCCCTTATTGAGATGTTCCGTTTGTGACTTGTTACCCTCATAACAGCCGCATTTGATCGTAGGACCTTGCCCATCGAACTCAAACACCCAAACCATGTATTCCGCAGCTGATAATTTCACGGTGATGGTTTCCTCAATGTGTTCCACCATTTTCGTTTCCACCAGTATTCTACCGCAATCGAAGGATGTGGGGGTTTCCGTATCGTCATCCATGCATATCAAAGACCCCCATAAGCTTGCTATGTTCGTGAATGTTTTCTTGTGCCATAAGTGGATCGGCAGCCCCACCACGGACAACCATACTCGATGTGATTCAGTTGTAATTGACGGCAACCACTCAATCACTTTAGAGAAACATTCCCTGATGTAGTCCATCTTCATCACTTCTTCGCGAATTTTCGCCGATGTACACATTAACAAGATCATTGACCCCGAGAGTCTCATGATCGAAAATCCCTCTTTCTTCTCCACTTCCAATCGGTCCACGAGTGTTTTCAAATTCCAGGGATTAACACTACATCCGATCGCGCACCACTGGAGGATTGCCCATTTATCCTCATCTAACACCCCTTCAATCACCCGTCGATTTAATCCACTCTCGCAATCCCCTTGCATCGCTAATTTCACTGTTTTTGAACCCGACATCTTCATGTTCGTCGGCTGCTTTATTTCCTTACTTTTCAACGCGTTCTTCAAATCGTTTATGCCCTTCCACGCCAACGCCACACGCAATCTAGCGCCATATATCCATTTTCCATGCAGTCGTTCAATCGCTCTATCCGCGTCCACTTGTGACGCCATTCGAACAAATCCAAAACGTGCCCCGTCTCTGGCCCTCTTTCTGGGTATAAACGCATCTTGCACAACCCCATGGCGATCAAAGACTTGCCATAAACCCTTCCAGTGCAACGTCTCTGAAATTCCTCCCACATACAAGGACCAAACCTGTTGCGACTCGTCGACGGCCGTTTGTGGGTTGGACTGAAATTGATCACCGGTGCCTTGTTCCCTATTTAGTCATCACCAAATACTACCGTCCGCCATTGTTGATTCTTTTTGTTGTCCATAGTCGATAGCTTGACATGGTTTAGGGGCATATAAATCATGATATTTTGTAAGGTTCTAAGTAAAGGAAATCGAATGCCATGAATTGAAATCTATTATGTGTTGCATGAAAATTGAATTGATTAATTATTGGTAATTTGGATTAATTCGGAAATCGCCTAGACCATTTAATTAAGGTTTCGAATGACATGGATTTGAATAGTTAAGTATTCGACTTGTTTGACCTAATTGTAATAGTAATTTGATAATGAAAATAAAAGTTTTAAATTGGCTTGTAATTTGGTAACAAGATTAATAGAAATTGTGTCTAAGTTTTTGAATGATCATAAGAAGTTAAGAAAAGTTTTTTGTTAGCCCATTTTCCGCGTGCGCATTAATATAAATAATTGATTAAAATGATATCTTGTTTTCCGAAATGCTTCCGCTTTTGTCTGATATGTTTCGTTTGTTTGCCTTTCGCTTTCCGGTAACGCTCCTGACTCCCGGCCCGGGTTGGGGGTGTTACAATTTTACCTCTTGCTAATAATTACGGTTGATTATGATCTCTGCAACTTTACTTCTGTGTTGTTAGGTTTGGTTGTTCTATTCTGAAATTTTCAGGTGAAAATGGCAGAAGAAACAATTAGGCGTGTGACTGGGATTAACCTTGGTATTATACCTAGGCCCAACGTTCCTAGTGTAGGTATACCTTTAATTAGCAGTCCACTGGAAGCATCCACGAGTTTGGTGGCCGTAGCAGCGACATTGTGGTAAAAAAGTGAGGTTGAGAGAGTTTAGGGGTCAAATTAATATTTTGTTTCAAGATCATGGGACATATTAGAAATTAACTCTTTTGACTAACATGCCACATCATCAAACTAACAATTGTTAACGACACAATGAACAAAATAAAACAGATCAAAAACATAACTGGTAAAATAACTTTTCTTTTTCAAAATGGGTGACCAAATTAGAACACGGTCCAAACAAAAGGGGCCTCTAGTAAAGTTTACCCTAAATAAATAATATATGAAGATGTAAAGAAGTAATAAAGAAATAAATATTTAATGTGTTGAATTTATTTAAAACGGTCCATTTTAGTTTAAATAATTGTTGGAATTTATTTAATGAAACGCCAAAAAAACAATAATATACAAGATTATATTAGTGAAGTTATATCGAACATGCTGGCTAAATTTTTACCCTAGCGATTGATTATGTTAAAAAAAGATTGACATTTTTTTCTATTATGGCCTGCTAATCTACAATTCTGAAAAATGGTAGTCTCGATAAATGGTTGGAGAATGTCATGGAATGGTCGCCAACGATGAGAATACCGAATCGTAGAGTCTGGTTATCGGTCAGTGGAATATCGATTCATGCGTGGTCGGAGGGTACATTCAAGAACATTGTTGAATAATATGGTGAATTAGTGCATATTGATATTGAAGCACTGGTTCCTTTCAATTTTGGAAGGAGTAGATTCCAAATTGAGACAGATTGGGTAACGCACATTGATGAGAGTATTAATTTACATATTGATGAAAATGTATTCCAAGTCAGAGTTGTTGAAATGGAAGAAGCAATTGACCTGAAGTGCAATTGTAGTTGTGGAGTGGATGACGAATCGAGTATGGATGCCACGGAAATAGACAATATTAATAGCCTGGGAAAACAAAAGGTGGTTAGGAGCACGAGTCACGTTTCTAGTGTAAACATTTTGATGAATGAAACGGCTTTTAGTAATTTGGATATGGTATAAGGATAATTCCAAATATGCATTTACTCCCTCATTAGGGCTGTTAGTAATTTTGGACAAGACACATTTTTAGTCTCATTGTGCCAGGCACGAGTACCTGATTTGTTCTAGTGGAAGGGTGTTGGAGTTGGATGATTGGTGTTTTTGTTTTGTTCCTTGTGTGTTGGAAGACCAACTTAATCTCAGGAAGAAATTGGGTGAATTGGTGGCAACTCGACAACTCCCATGGTGCCTAGGAGGCGACTTTAACATGGTGTTGAGTGCGAATGAGAGATATGGGTGCTCTAGTGTGATCCAGGGAAATATATACAATCGTATATACAGGGTTCTGGTGTCGAATGGGTGGTTGGAAAATTTTGCAAAATTGGTAGAGATCAATTTACCAAGAGGGTTGTCCAACCATACACCGATAATGACACGGATGGAGGGCCACAATCTTTGATTTAGTCCTTGGTTTTGTCAAATCGTGAGGCGAATAGATTGACCGATGTCCTCACTAAAGGTGATTTGTGAGTTATGGACACACGGTCTAGATTGACAGGTTGGATGGGTGTTGAAGATGTGGGGGTAATTGCTAGAACGATAAAGGGTAGTAAGTGTGTTGATGTGATGTTAGATGTAAATCTTATTGTAGGGACAAGAGGCGAGGAGTGTCAAGCCCATACGATGTTGAACGAGGTTGTGTCGAGCCCTGTTTTGGGTGAAGCCATGCATGAATGTGATGGGCCGAGGTCCGTGGTCCCTATGGTATAGAGCTATGAGAATTGAACATAATGGTGAACTTAAGCGTGTACAGCAAGTGTCTCAAATCGTGAGGCGAATAGATTGGCCGATGTCCTCGCTAAAGGTTATTTGTGTGTGATGGACACACAATCTAGATTGACAGGTTAGATGGATGTTGAAGATGTGGGGGTAATTGCTAGAACGATAAAGGGTAGTAAGAGTGTTGATGTGATGTTAGATGTAAATATTATTGTAGGGACAAGAGGCGAGGAGTGTCAAGCCCATACAATGTTGAATGAGGTTGTGTCGAGCCTTATTTTGGGTGAAGCCATGCATGAATGTGATGGGCCGAGGTCCGTGGTCCCTAGGGTATAGAGCTATGGCAATTGAACATAATGGTGAACTTAAGCGTGTACAGCAAGTGTCTGAAAATTGTCCTTAGTTTTTATCTCCTGGTGAATGGCGTGAGGCTGAAAAAAGTTTGGAGAATAAGGGTTAGGGGTGACCAAAGAAAAACATTCCGAATTCACCACGTGTGGCTTATGGTTCACTATCATACTCTGAATTTTTGAATCATAAACGTTTAATTTTGAGGGAGGCAAGGGAAACATTACACTTGGGCTGAATTAGTCGGGGCTAAAATAACTTTTCTTTCCTTTTTAACATGGTGTTGAGTGTGAATGAGAGATATGGGTGCTCTAGTGTGATCCGGGAAAATAGATACAATCGTATAGAAAGGTTTCTGGTGTCGAATGGGTGGTTGGAACAAGTTGCAAAATTGGTAGAGATCAATTTACCAAGAGGGTTGTCCAACCATACGCCGATAATGACACAGATGGAGGGCCACAATCTTCGATTTTGTCCTTGGTTTCATCAAATCATGAGGCGAATAGATTGACCGATGTCCTCGTTAAAGGTGATTTGTGTGTGATGGACACACAATCTAGATTGACAGGTTAGATGGATGTTGAAGATGTGGGGGTAATTGCTAGAACGATAAAGGGTAGTAAGAGTGTTGATGTGATGTTAGATGTAAATATTATTCTAGGGGCAAGAGGTGAAGAGTGTCAAGCCCATACGATGTTGAATGAGGTTGTGTCGAGCCTTGTTTTGGGTGAAGCCATGCATGAATGTGATGGGCCGAGGTCCGTGGTCCCTAGGGTATAGAGCTATGGCAATTGAACATAATGGTGAACTTAAGCGTGTACAACAAGTGTCTGAAATTGTCCTTAGTTTTTATCTCCTTGTGAATGGCGTGAGGCTGAAAAAATTTTAGAGAATAAGGGTTGGGGTGACCAAAGAAAAACATTCTGAATTCACCACGCGTGGCTTATGGTTCACTATCATACTCTGAATTTTTGAATTGCAAACGTTTAATTTTGAGGGAGGCAAGGGAAACGTTACACTTGGGCTGAATTAGTCGGGCTAAAAAAGTGGGCAACGAAGAGGAAATAGTTAAGGATATTGCACGCCTCATTAAAGCGAGGGATAGGAGAGACAAAAATCCTTTACCCCTTTTTGGTGCCCCTTTCTATGCCCCAAAACTAAACAACACTAAAAAATTAAATTCCAAGCCCCAACCCTAAAATCTAAATCTTAAACACTATACCCTAAAAATACACATACCCCAAATTCCCTAAACTCTAACCTTAAATCCTAAACCTAATTTTTAGAGTAGGGGCATAAATAAGGGCACCAGAAAGGGGTAGAGGATTTCTATTCAGAATAGAAGACAATAGCGTCAAAAGATACAGATGTTGTCATGAAATGTTATGGGGTCTTGGGACGTCGTCGAAATGGAAAACGATCCAAAGTGTATTACGACAACATCTTGCGAGCTGGTGCTTATTCAGGAAACTATTCTGCAAAAATGTCAATGATCAATTCGTGTGATGGATATGGTATAAGGATAATTTCAAATATGCATTTACTCCCTCATGAGGGGTGTTAGTAATTTGGGACAAGACACGATTTTTATTATTTTTAAAAAGTAGGGGAGGATCTCAAGCGTCAGCCGAATTGAATTAAAGTGATAAATGGAGCAAAAATTTCAGTTGGTGAAATCTGCCCAGATTTTTATACGTTGGCAGTAGGTTTAAAAATTCACCAAAAATTACATACTCTAAATTAGATAATGATATTTATATGTACAAAACCGTGTGTGAACCTAGTTTTGTTTACAGAAAACGGGGATCAATTTCGATTTGTAAATTAAAAGATATGAATTTTAGAGTATGGGAAGGTCAGAAAACAGGACAGCAGTTTACTCTTTGGGCAGCAATGGCAGTGTCATCGAAAATTCACCAAAAATTGTACAAGATGAATCAGAAGCTATGCTTTATATAGCTAGAAAGGTTATTCAAACGAAATTGAATTCCGAGTTATAGAGCATATTATAGAAATATTTTTCTAAAGATAGTTCAAACTGCCAAGTATTGACAAATTAGTGTTTGTGTAAATTTGGTTTGCTAGAGGGATCCAATCGGAGAAAGATCGAGATCGATAAGATAAAGTCATGGAATTTGAAGTTTGAATCTGGATCGGTAAATTGGATTAGCTAGGTGAGTGTAGCTTTGGTATTTTGTGCAAAAGTACTTTGTACTTGAGATCAATCAGAGCAACTTTGTGATTGGTATTGAATTGGGAAGTTAAGCTTGGTAAGTTTACCATATGTTGATGTTTTAAAATGTATTGCGATGCTATGTTTGAATAGAAGTTTGTTATGCCATGATCAAATAGTCTATGACAATAATGGACCTTTCTATCCTATGATAGTATGGAAAATTACTATACCATGATCGAATGGGATTAATTATATATGCTATGCTTTGAATAAAAATGATATGATGTTTTGGATTGGATTGGTATTTACATGTATGAAATGCAAGGTATCACGGACATTTAGGAAAACAACTTGATATGAATTGATTATTTAACCGACCTGTGAATGTGATTCCAAATGATGCGATTAGAATAGATATGTATACCAAGTTGTATATTAATTTGTCGTACCATGTTCCTAATGAAATCATGATGCCATGTTTCGAATTTGAAAATTTTGTTATGATTCTTTTGAAATCTCAGCTAATTCGAATGGAAATACAAATTTATGTTATGGATTGAACCGCTTTATGCTCAACTTATAAGTGAGGAATGAATTTGATAATAAGCCTTCGATCGAGTCAACTTAGGGTACTATTGGCATGCCATAAAGTCCATTGAGCTCGTGTGTAGGGGGACTACGGTCCAAGGATTATGATCCTATATTAGAAACAGTAGGAGGTATGATTTGTGGGTCATTGGCGACAATTGGAGGGTTGACCATTATCCGTTATGTTGTCGACAATTTTGGTTGGGGATTCGTGTATTCGAGTGTCGCTTGAAATCAAAGGAAATGATAAATTAATAGACTAATATGAAAGAATATGCATAAACACTTTGATATGCCCTTTGATTCGATTACATATGATTCAATGATTATGATATGTCCTTTTATTCGATTGATTATGATTCAATGACTTTGTAATGCACTTTGATTCAAATGAATATGATCTAATGCCTTTGATATATTTTTCGATATGAATAAGTACATTCCATTACTAATGATACATCTAATAATTGAAGGAAGAATAATTCACCATCTTTATTACGTTTTTATTCATTTTTTATTTAAATTACATTGTCTTACTACCTTACTAAGCCAATAGGCTTAATCAATTACATTGCCTTACTACCTTAACAAGCCAATATGCTTAAGATTAATAATGCTTATGTGAATGATGTTTAGTGTATGCGAAGAATCGTCTACATAATATTATGATATGATTAGTAAGTTAATTATGCCTGAAAAGGATGATGTGAATACTGTTGATGTACGAAATGATCCGTCTATATGGTATTGTGGTAGGCTTCGGCTAAAACACCTTTTTATCCTAATGTTTTAGGTACTTTCGGTTAGGTAAAATATCGTTTGGTGCAGCACCCCCAACCTCTAGAGATGAAGAATCCGAAACCCCCAACGCTTACATTCCCTCCGGTTCTGTCCATTGTTTGGTGCAGCACCCCGTGATCCGTAGGAAGTTGTTTTATTGGGTGCCCGATACTTGGTTCGTTTGGGTTGAATACCCGTTTCATTGGTCCGGACGGAAAGTCATCGGTCTTCTCTTTCTCATGGCGATTGTTTCCGCTTTCATCAAAGTCTTGCTTCTTGGTACCCACGTTGAGCCAGTTCACGGCAACGGGCTGCTTATCTTGCCGGCGTTCAAAGAGGATTGGGCCATGGCGCAACACGTCGTGAGCGAGACTCAACGCTCCATCCCCAAACGCGTTTTTGAGAGAATCACAGTAAGTTTCTAAGTCAAGAAAATGAAACCAACGGGGTAATAACTTGCCGCCAACGGGGTCGGTCCGAGAGACCTTGTGTAGCCAGAAAATCCAAAGCACGAGTTGGTCCCAAGAGCAAAGCACCGAACCGGGAGGGCAACCAAAAAACAAGTTAATAACGTTGCCATTTTTGTTGGATTGAAATTTTCTTGCTTTGCTTATCCGCAGAAGACCCCGGAAATTTGGATGAAACCAAATAGTGACAATTATCATCAATGTATAGCTCGGCCTAAGAATCGAATAAGTATGTCATGTTCCTTTGTCAGCTTGTTTAAAATGGATTTGTATGTGAATTTTTATTAATAATACAAATCGCATTTCAGGAACAGGATCAGAGTCTAATGGCTATATCATTGTTCATGCCAATGGTGGATTGAATCAAATGAGAACAGGAGTAAGTTTGTTTTTCCTGGAATTTGGATTGGATCTCTGATGTTTCTGCAAGCTTATTTGTTGGCTGTATTGGTTTATATAGATATGTGATATGGTTGCTGTTTCCAAGATAATGAATGCCACCTTGGTTCTTCCGCATCTCGACCATCAGTCGTTCTGGACTGACCCAAGGTAAAGTTGATCATTCTAGTTGTTTTGATATCAGTTTTGTTCTCTGTAAGTTCTGAAAAGTTAACTTGTTGTGATGCATCTTGCACAGTGGTTTCAAAGATATCTTTGATTGGAGGCACTTCATCAATGTGCTGAAAGATGACATTGAGATTGTTGAGTATCTTCCTGCCGAGTACTCATCGATACAGCCTCTGTTCAAGGCTCCTATTTCGTGGTCCAAGGTATGGAAAGATTGAAGTTTGTTAAATGTGTGAATCTGTTGGTTTAGTGTTTCTGGAAAGGTGTCTTAGATGCTTCATTTTGCAATTTGCAGGCTAGTTACTACAGAGGAGAGATGCTACCATTACTAAAGCGGCATAAGGTGATCGAGTTTACGCATACTGATTCAAGGCTTGCTAATAATGGCCTTCCAATC
The DNA here is from genome assembly GCA_958450335.1 of Hibiscus tridactylites. NCBI lineage: Eukaryota > Viridiplantae > Streptophyta > Magnoliopsida > Malvales > Malvaceae > Hibiscus > Hibiscus tridactylites. The sequence goes on along the minus strand of OY288267.1, from coordinate 33,930,724 downwards.
TCCATTCAAAGACTAAGGTGCCGAACCAATTACGAGGCTCTCCGTTATGCGAAAGAGATAGAGGATCTCGGGACAACTTTGGTTGATAGACTAAAGAACAATAATGACTCATATATTGCTTTACACTTAAGGTGCTGTCATCTTTCGGTTTCTGGTAGTATTTCCCCGGATGAAGTTGTCATGCTTATAAGGCTAATCTTAATTGCAGGTATGAGAAAGATATGCTTGCATTCACGGGCTGCATCCATGATCTTACTGTGGAAGAAGCTGATGAACTCACTGTTATGAGATACAATGTTCGACATTGGAAGGAGAAAAAGATAGATAGCGAAGAACGGAGAAGGCAAGGGGGATGTCCAATGACCCCTAGAGAAGCGGCTGTGTTCCTCAAGGCCATGGGATACCCTTCCAGCACGCCTATCTACATTGTTGCTGGAGAGATTTATGGCACCAACAGCATGGCTGCCTTCCGTGAAGAGTTCCCAAATGCATACTCTCATTCGACTTTGGCGACGGAAGAAGAGTTGGGAACGTTGTTGTCGTATCAGAATCGCCTTGCTGCATTGGATTACATTGTTGCACTCGAAAGTGATGTCTTTGTTTATACGCATGACGGGAATATGGCTAAAGCAGTACAGGGCCACCGAAGGTTCGAAGGATTTCGAATGACCATCAACCCTGACAGGTGTGTATAAATCAGAATTTCATTCTGCAAGCATGAAATATTAAGACCACCATAATGACATGATTTGTTTTATCTTCAGAAAAAATTTCGTCAAATTCATTGATCAGCTGGACAAAGGTGTAATATCGTGGGAGCAGTTTTCTTCGGAAGTAAAAAGTTTGCACTCCGACAGGCTTGGGGCTCCATACATGAGACAGACCAGAAAATCACCACGACTAGAGGAGAATTTTTATGCAAATCCCCTTCCGGGCTGCATTTGTAAAGGACCTCAGGAGTAGAACGTTCGAGTAGACCTTGAGTTGGGTTGAACGATAGTATAATTGCTGATAGGGGGATTTTTGAATTAAGGTGCTTTCTTCCTGTGGCAGGTATGCTTGCATTTAGTTAGTATACCATATAGTATTTTGTTGCATTATGTTGGCATCATGTATGATAACATTATAGCTAATTTCTGGTGCATTCTAGAAAGATGTTTTAGTAGCCTTACCGATGATGTTCGATGATGATTCATGCGTCTTTAATTATAATAAAACACACAGATTGCTATCAGTACATCTCAAGGAACCTAGAAAGTTTGCTATAGCAATACTCAGCCTGTTATACAAAAAAGAAAGAATACTCCAATGTCCAATGATGAGTTGTTGAGTAGGCCAGGACATCGTTGTCTGCTCCATCTTTGATTTTGGTCAGAAAGACAGCTTAGATAAGAGTATCAAATTAACGTGGTTAGGGCACTCCGCTGTAGCAATGGGCCTAGTAACCAAGGAACTAGTTGTTTGCTCCATCTGGTCTCCTTAGTCAAAAAGCCCTAGCTTTATGAGTGGCAATCAACTCTTCAAATCATGAAAGTGATGATTAACTAGGGATTTTGTTGTTTGCTCCATCTTTAATTTCAAGCTAAAGTCATTGTGATGAATTGAAGACCCTGACCACAAAATGAAAAAGGCATGAGTTAGGCCTGAGAATCATTATTCAAAATCTTCTGTGTGTTATAACAACGAGTCTAATTTATGTTGATGAATCATCGAACATCATCAAAAAAGCCATTAAATCATCTATCTAGCAATGCAACAATATTTTTCTATCTTCTTATCAGATTAGTTATATAAGCACATGCATATACGTTACAGGGGCATTGATTTATTCATTATTCTTTCACTAATTATCCTCTTACAAACTTGGATGTAATTCCTGAACACACATGTACATTATTCCACTGGTATTGCAAGTCACGGTAGGTTGTATTTTTCTTTTATACTCGAGTTAATGATTCTGAAATAGATTTATGATCTTGGGGTTCAGTTAAAATATATTATTAGCATAAAAAATCTGCACTCTTTAGTGAGATTAGAGATTAGTCTCATCAACTGGAAGCATATATCAAAATTCAAATATGAATGCAACCAAAACCCTTTTGAGGAATTAAAAACCGAAAACTTTTAACTCATAGTATATAGTTTACAAATTTAAAAAATAATTATTTTGATCTAATTAAATTTTTTTATTTAATTTAGGCTTAAGGGTGTAAGAAGCCTCCAAACATTTAAAAAATACAACAACCAAGTCCGTGTACTTTTTTTGCACAAGTAAATTCTTGAACCAAGCAATTTAATTAATTTAGATCTTGAACCAAAAAAATTGAACAAATTAAGTCATCTAAAGATTTTTTACCATTAAATCTTAACATATTTTTCTTTAGACATTAATGGTACATGATACACTAGTTTTATCACGTTGCATTTACATATATTTTTTGTTGCCCTCCTTGTAACCATGGCTTGGACTTAACTAATCCGGACCAACTCGCGTCGCACATCTGGCTTTAGTGTGTGAGTCTCCTAGTAGGGATTTTCTGAATTCAAATCGTCTCGAACTATAGATATGCTTAAGCGATATCAAGTTGCTTACCACTTTGATCAACCCTGTTTTACAGATATTTTTTTTTTCAAAAAAATATTTTTTAATATCTTATAAGAGTTTTAGAATGTTTTCAACTATTGAAGAATATTTTAAATAAAATATAAAAATATGGAAATGTCAAGTAGAAACAATATGACATGACGCACTGTACCGGCTTATGCAAAAAAATTGTCAAGATTTAATGGTCAAAATTGGTCAAATGACTTAATTGATTCATTTTTTTAGTTCAATGGCTTAATTGATTAATTTTCTTGGTTCAAGGGCTTATATGGGTACAGAAAATTCAACGGCTTAATTAAATTTTTTTCTAATTAGTTTAAAATAATCTTGCTGCGGGGATTTTAGAAATTAACTTGTAAGAGATGTTGCATGGACTAATTAGTCTAGTTAAGACTAATCTTAAACCTTAAATAAAAATACAATTTCATGTTATTTGAGTTATTAAATGTGGATAATGAATTGGATGTGTAATTTTTGTGACTTAATTGTTATAAAAGAGAAGGATTTGTGGAATCCTCCAAATATCGGGGGAAATTAAATCGTGAATTAATCTACAAATCGATTTATATCGTAAATTCGGTTTCGGTTGAGTATAGTCTTATATGTGTTGAATGTGTGTGTTTGTGTTTACATGAAAACCATTGAACCTGGTTTCGGTACCACAAAGTAAACGAGAAATTCTAATTTTCAAGAAGGTTCGGAACCTTCAATAAGGTTTTGATACTTTCAACTTCGAATGAAAATATAGCTAATTTACTTATTCCGCTTATGTTGGTCTAAAAAATCTTATTCCGCATATGATTCAAGGAGGCTTTGAATCTCACAAATGAAAAAATTATACTATGGGCCTAACTTACCACATCAACCATGGTCCCAACCATCACTTCACATATTTTTTTCCCATCATTCTTTTTAATTAGATTCGGGCAAAGTGACTGATCCGATCAAAATTTAGTGCTTACAACCCTCATGTGTTTGATTTAACATACAAGCATTTAAAACAGGGATAATTTAAAAGTTCAATGATTAAATTGAAATAAAGTTGAAGTTGGTTAAGACTGATCTTAAACTCTAAATTGAAATAAAGTTTCATGTTGAGTTATTAAATGTGGATATTGAATTGGATGTGTAATTGTTGTGCCTTAATTGTTATAAAGGACAAGGATTTGTGGAATCCTCCAAATATCGGGGGAAATTAAATCGGGAATTAATCTATAAATCGATTTGTATCGTAAATTCGGTTTCAGATGAGTATAGTCTTATATGTTGAATGTGTGTGTTTGTGTTTACATGAAAACTATTGAACCTGGTTTCGGTGCAACAAAATAAACGGGAAATTCCAATTTTCAAGAAGGTTTGGAACCTTCAATAAGGTTTTGATACTTTCAACTAGGGGTGTAAACGAGCCGAGTCGAGCTCGAGTAGTGCTAAGCTCGGCTCGGCTCGTTAAGATTTCGAGTCGAGTTCGAGCTTGAGTAATTTCTAACGAGCCTGAGAAATCTGAGCTCGACTCAGCTCGTTTAGAATTCGAGTCGAGTTCGAGCTTGATTCGAGCCCAATCGAGTCAAGTGTTGACCGATCTTTAATCGCATTGGACTCAAGTAACTCTTCATCTATCATGTTTCATTTAAAGTCATATGACGAAAAAACTTTGATACACATATTTTGTAAACTCAAGCTTGTTAATTTTAGTGTTTAAGGTGTTAGTATAGGGTTTAGATGTTTAGATTGTTGGGTTTAGAATTTATAATTTAGATTTTTAAGGTTTAATACTTATGTTTATGGTTTATATTTAGGGTTTTAAGTTTAAGAATTGAGATTTTAAATTACAAAAAATAAAAAAATATTATATTATATTTTCGAGTAGCTCGTGAGCTTTTCGAGTCGGGTATCAAGTAGCTCGGCTCGGCTCGTCAAGAACTCGAGTCGAGTACAATCGAGTCGAGCTTCGACCGAGCTTTGAGCGAGTCGAGCTCGAGTAGCTCGCGATCTGTCTCGTCTCATTTACAGCCCTACTTTCAACTTCGAATGGAAATATAGCTAATTTACTTATTCCGCTTATGTTGGTCTAAAAAAAATCTTATTCCACATAATATTCAAGGAGGCTTTGAATCTCACAAATGAAAAAATTATACTATGGGCCTAACTTACAACATCAGCCATGGTCCCAACCATCACTTCACAGATTTTTTTCCCATCATTTTTTTTCGACTGCCAAATCTTCATTAATATTTTTACTTGTAATTTGAAAAAAAAACATTAGAAGATACTATATAATTGAATTTATGACATGGGAAGAAATGGTGAGTTGAATTGTTTTTATTGGTTAGAACCATGACTGATGTGATAAGTCAAGCTCATGATATAATTTTTCTACAAATGATATCGTCATTGCCGACGTACTCATCGAGGTGGTAGGCGTTGAATTTATCCCTTAGTTCATACATAATCCTAAAAGTTAGGCCTCTTTTTAGAAATATCACCATTAAAATATTTATTTACCATCGTTACACTCATACAAAATTATTTACATATTTTACATCTTTACATTGAACTTGTCATGTTGGTCTGGCGAGTTCAAAATTTTTTTATTAGTACTTTATGTAATTTGTTAGGTCATTAAAAATACTTTTTATTTTATTATTATTATTTAATTAGGTCAATATTTAATCAAATATAATATTTAAAACCCGCCATACTGATATGGAGACTTCCGTTTAATTTTTTTATAAATTTTAGGAGAAAAGAATTAAAAAACCATGAGACTTTTATAAATAAGAAATAAATAGATGAGTAAACTTCAACGGGGTCCCTTTTTTGGACCGTGTTCTATTTTGGTCACCCATTTTGAAAAAAGATTATTCTTACCACTTCCGTTTTCGATCTGTTTTATTTTGAGCACTGTGTCGTTAACACTCGTTAGTCTGATGACGTGGCACGTTAGTCAAAAGGGTTAATTTCTAATTTGACCCCTAAACTCTATTAACCTCACTTTTATCCCACAATGTCACTATCATCTTTATCTAACTTGCATTTTTTTATCCTGGTCCATTTATTCTCCAATTAGTTAATACATGGTCCTCCTGAAAGTTGAGAACTTTCTTCCAAATAAAGGATAGGAGAATATTTTAAATAAAATATAAAAATATGAAAATGTCAAGTAGAAACAATATGACATGATGCACTGTACTAGCATATGCAAAAAGTGTTGGAGTATGCCCAAAGACCGATCATATGATGATTGAATAGACATACTATTTACTAGATTTATCAAGTAATAGCATTGCCGTTATTATCATTTGGTATGTTTGTGTGCATCAAACTAATCATTGGATAATAATGTCCATACAATAATACGATTATTGTTAAATATGATCCTTAGTCGAATATTATTACGGGTGTGGAGAGTTATAATATATAAAGACTAATATGTGGTTGATGACAAGCGTTGTCATTGATATGGAGATGTCAAAATCAACACATAAGTATTTGTTAGAGAACAACATACTGAATTGACCCGCTATGAGCATGTTTCTTGGGTAATTATGTGACAGTCACAACATTGTTCATGATAAACATATGTATAATCCTCAAACTTGAGATCAACATGATTTCAACATAAAGATTTACGTATTTTGACATAGTCAAACGTGTGTCGTAGTTGACTACATTATAAAGATTGATGATTGGATACTTGATGACCTATGTAGTGAAATATGGTTGATCAAGAAAGGATTTGTCCCTCCTACATAATGGGAGAAATATCTTCGCCCACTTGATTGAGTGAGATTAGAATATGCATGGCCATGCTCGAATATTATGATATGAGATATCATAGAGATTCATTTATCATAATCTACTCAAGACATCAAGAAACACTAGATGGACAACGCAAGTGTGACTAACCCATGACTTGTGTTCATCTAAGATATAAAGGACAAAGGGATGAAATACATAAAGGAAGTTTATTTAGGAATTAGGAAAGTCAAACCATGACTTCATGCAACTTAGGTAGCAAAGGTGTATTGCTATATGTCACTCATTGTCTGTAAAATTAGAACAGTTCTATTTTTGCTGCTAACGTTACATGAACCTACAAGGGTCACACCCTTCGAATGAAACGAACAAAAATTGGAAACCATACTCCCTATTTTAGGGAGGTTGCCGAAAATCCCATGTGGGATAGGGGAAATCGACAACTCCCTTAAATGGGAATAATATTGGATAATTATTGTATTTATCAAATATTATTTAGAGTATGGAAAATATTTAGAGACTTAAATATTATAGAATAAGATTCTATAAATTTAAATATACATTTGGAATTTATATAATGTATATTTAATTCCAAGTTTATGTAGAATTAGATTCCACATAATTAAAAATATATATTTAAATATAGGGTAAACTATCTGGTTGACCACCAATCTTTAGTTAAAGTTTTAAAATGACCACCTTAAAAAACGCGTCGATTGACTACCCAAACTATTAAAATGGGATCAATTTGACCACCAGCCGTTAATGGGCTAACGGAAGGTGACATGACAGTTAAAAAATTAAAGGTATAATCACACATTTGGTCCTTATTATTTACACATTCTTTCAATTTAGTCCTAATTTTAAACTCAGTACACAAACAAATCAAAGCAGTAATTTACTATAAAATTTCAAATCTTTTAAATTATAACAGTAATCGAAATCAATGATGCAAGTCAAAAGAAAAAAAATAGACAAAAAATATAAACGGCAGCTCAATTTAACAAATCTTACTGCATTTTTTAGTCAAACAAACAGCAGAGCTCAAGAGCTCAGAGAACAGCAAATCGAAGCAAAGACTTACGAAAAGAAATTGAGTTTTTTAGATTATAACAGTAATTAAAAGCTTTGATGAAGAGAAGAGAGAGGCATACGAGGGGGAGGCAGCAAAGCGATGGCGGGGCTCTTTTGGACTCAGAGAGGAGAGGGACATCGAGTTTAATAAATTCGGTCAAAATATTTGTGTACGGCATAACACGAGACACTTAACCATAATCATTCCAATATACCAACGGCAAACTAATGACCCCAGAAGGCAGATTCATAAAAGAGAAAATTAGTACCCTTTCAGGAAGTGAACTAGTGCTTCCTTCTTCCTCAACATCAACCAATCTTTCTGCACTTTTTTCAACGACCTGATTCACAGACAAGTTTATTCCAGTACAACCTCTGCCACAGGCACCAGAACCAACAAGGTTGCAATTGTCATCTGGATTCATTCCTCTACGCCCTCTACTAGCTCTGATCATGGATTCACATTACACAAGAAAACATGTATAAAGCATAAATAATTTTAAAGATAAAACTTAAAAAGTTTTGCTACCAGCACCATTTTGAACCATTGGAACTAAGGAAGCAGGAATCTCTGGGTTGTCATTGGTTCTCTTCGATTGTCTTCCCCCTCTCTTCAAAATTAGTTGGATGATTATACATGTATATAAAAATAATAAGCAATATATATCTGATGGAGTAATTTTAAACAATGGATTGGGTTTGGCGTAGTGGTTATGCTGCTGCCAATTTTCCATTGCTGCCTGGGTTCGATTCCCTTGGCAAGAAAATTGCTCAAAAACGTTTTTTCTCCTTTAAACAGGTGGTGACACATGTCACCACCTGATTGGAGGAGGGAAATAAATTTATTAAATTAAATATAAATAATTAAAGTCCTCCAATAAGTTGTTGACACGTGTCACTATCTAAATAAATAATTAATTTATTTTATTAGTTTAAAATTAGGACTAAATTGAAAGAATGTGTAAATAATAAGGACCAAATGTGTGATTATACCTTTAATTTTTTAACTGCCTCGTCACCTTCTGTTAGCCCATTAACGACTGGTGGTCAAATTGATCCCATTTAATAGTTTGGGTAGTCAATTGACGTGTTTTTTAAGGTGGTCATTTTAAAACTTTAACTAAAGATTGGTGGTCAACCAGATAGTTTACCATTAAATATATTTAAATCCAAGTAAAGATAGAATGAGATTCTATATAATAATATATATATATATATTTGGATTAAATATAATTTATATTTAAACCCATGTTTTATGTAGAATAAGATTCTACATAACTAAATATATATATTTCATTTAATATTATTAAATATAATGTATATTTAATATAAACCAATTTCAAGTAGAATTAGATTCTATGAATTTTGGTTGAACTTGGATTTAAGGAATTCAACTACAATTATGTCTTTAAATACTATTTAAAGGGACAAGGGCTAGCAACCAAATCATCCCTCTTCCTCTCCTTGCAAATTTCGACATATCCCTAAGAATTTCCCTCTAGAATTTTCGACAAGTCCCGGATTTCTTCTGAGAAGCTGTTCGATATTTTTCTTGTGTTCCTCTTGCCCCTGGAAAATTCCTGGCGATTTCCTAGTTCGAATCCATGTACCGGTAGAACCCATGGTCGATTTCAGACTCCCTCATGAATCCTTAGAGGGATTTCCACTTCTCCCTAGAAGGTGTTCAAACCTGTCGAAATTTATCCCTAAGTGTTAGGGAGGCAGAAAATTTGTTCATTTTGTTCGGGTGGACTCCATAGAGGTCGTTGCGAACCTGGGACGATTTCGGTTTTACTTGACGTGGTTATTCCGACATACCGTCGGTTTTTCAGTTTCCAGAGTTTTAACAAGGTAACTCTTCATCTTTTCACCTCGGATTCGTTCCTGTACATGGATCCTGACTGGATTACGTCATATTATTTTTCCGCTGCGCCATGGGGTGTGCCGACGTGACCCAACAAAAAGTTGTCAAGATTTAATGGTCAAAATTGGTCAAATGACTTAATTGATTCATTTTTTAGTTCAATGGCTTAATTGATTAATTTTCTTGGTTCAAGGGCTTATATGGGTATAGAAAATTCAACGGCTTAATTATACAGGTTAGCAAGAAACAAGGGCGAAACGTTGGCAAATGTAGCAGTATTAAGGAATACTTCTAATGTACAGTGGGAAAATATTTTCTCAAGAGCCTTGTTGGACAGAGAGTGGCGTATGGTGGAGGAATTGAAGGCAAAAGTCTCCAAGGTAATTCTATACCCGGATATTCCTGATAAACTAGTGTGGATTTTCGATAGAGCATGCTCCTTTCCAGTTAAAAAGCTTTCGGATTTGATTATCAATATGGGGCTGCCAAAGCCTGAGTTTAATTTTGGTTTTCTATGGAATATTAAAGTTCCGCCAAAAATTAAAAACTTTCTCTGGATGCTGAGTATTGATCGACTCCCTACGAAGGAGTTTCTTCTGCGGAGAAGGGTGTTGAATTAGGAAGGAAGTTGTTTATGCGAGGAATGTAATAGTGGGGTAGAAGATGCATTTCATGTATTTGCTGGTTGTAAATTAGTGAAGGATGTTTGGGAGGTTTTTTGTTCATGGTGGAGAGTGACTTGGGTGCAGGTGATTGATATACAGGGATTGTTTGATTTTTATTTTGAAAGTAAATTTACAGGCTGGTCACGGAGCTTGTGGCTTGTTTCGGTTTCAGCTGCTCTTTGGAGTATTTGGCTAGCTCGAAACGACTTGGTTTTCAAGGAACGAAGAGCTTCGGTTAAGGATATAATTTTCCATACAAAATTAAGATCTCTGATTTGGGTCAAGGCTTCAAAGGATGTTGCTAATATATCCATGGAAACATGGCGGGAGAATCCGATTGGGTGCACGAGGAGTTGTGTTGCGGAATTTGGCCATGTTCGGAGCCCTCAGTTAGTTGGGTGGTTTAAATTCAACGTAGATGGTGTTGCCTTAGCTGAAGCTTCTGGTTGCGGAGGGGTGTTGAGAATGTTTGACGGCACAATCCGGGTAATCTTTCTAGGGCCTGTAGGTGTAAGGGGGGTTGAGTTTGCGAAGATCGCGGCCATAAAAGTAGCTCTTCAAATTTTTGTTGAATTGGGATGGGCAGGTTCTGTAGGATTGATAATTGAAGTAGATTCAAAAGTGGTGCTGAGTTGGCTTTATAACCTTGTTCATCGTCCATGGAAATGGGGGGGGGGGGGGAATTTTCTTGAATATGGACAGGTTGGTAAGAAGGGTAAACAAGGTACGATTTCTTTTTGTTCCAAGGGGGAATAATGTATTGGCGGGTAATTTAGCGATTGAAGGATCGAGTAGGACTAAATTCTTTAAAGCATGGTGGTAACTAGGAAGGAGTAGTTGAATTTTTGTCTTTGTTGGCACTATCCACTGAATTTTGCATAAGGTGATATGTAAATCTGATGAGGGTGAGTTTATTGAATACTTGATAAAGAGGTAGGTTGGTGCTGCTGTTGACTGCCAATTCAATTCTTAGGATCGATGGGACTTTACTTTGGTTTGTTTGGTTGGTACATGTACTGCAGTTTTCTGGCCTAAGGATTCAACGCTCTCTTTGGTTGTATAGGTGTTGGCATTTGTTTTGTTTTGTACTGGTTCTTGTATTCTCGGTTGTTAAGTACTCTTTTCCTCCATTTAGGATTAGGGGGTTTTTAACGAGGCTCGCAACCGGGGTAGGCTACTATTTCTCAATAAAATTGAGTTACTGAGCAAAAAAAAGTTTCATATTATTTGAGTTATTAAACGTGGATATTGAATTGGATGTGTAATTGTTGTAGCTTAATTGTTATAAAGGACAAGGATTTGTGGTCCTCCAAATATCGGGGGGAAATTAAATCGGGAATTAATCTACAAATCATTTATATCATAAATTCGGTTTCAGTTGAGTATAATCTTATATGTGTTGAATGTGTGTGTTTGTGTTTACATGAAAACAATTGAACCTGGTTTCGGTACCACAAAGTAAACAGGAAATTCCGATTTTCAAGAAGGTTCTGAAACCTTCAATAAGGTTTTGATACTTTCAACTTCGAATGGAAATATAGCTAATTTACTTATTCCGCTTATGTTGGTCTAAAAAAATCTTATTCCGCATATGATTCAAGGAGGCTTTGAATTTCACAAATGAAAAAATTACACTATGGGCCTAACTTACCACACCAGCCATGGTCCCAACCATCACTTCACAGATTTTTTACCCATCATTCTTTTTCGACTGCCGAATCTTAATTAATATTTTTACTTGTAATTTGAAAAAAACATGAGAAGATACTATATAATTGAATTTTTGACATGGGAAGAAAAGGTGAGTTGAATTATTTTTATTGGTTAGGACCATGACTGATGTGGTAAGTCAAGCTCATAATATAATTTTTCTACAAATGATATCGTCATTGCTGACGTACTCCTCGAGGTGGTAGGCGTTGAATTTATCCCTTAGTTCATACATAATCTAAAAATTTAGGCCATTTTATAGAAATATCACCATTAAAATATTTATTTACCATCGTTACACCCATACAAAATTATTTACATATTTAACATCTTTACATTGAACTTGTCATGTTGGTCTGGCGAGTTCAAATTTTTTTTATTAGTACTTTATGTAACTCGTTAGGTCATTAAAAATACTTTTTAATTTATGATTATTTAATTAGGTCAATATTTAATCAAATATAATATTTAGAACTCGTCATACTGATCCGGAGACTTCCATTAAATTATTTTTTAAAATAAATTTTAGGAGAAAACAATTAAAAAACCATGAGACTTTTATAAATAAGAAATAAATAGATGAGTAAACTTCAACAGGGTCCCTTTTTTTGGACCGTGTTCTATTTTGGTCACCCATTTTGAAAAAAGGTTATTCTTACCACTTCCGTTTTTGATCTGTTTTATTTTGATCATTGTGTCGTTAACACTCGTTAGTTTGATGACGTGGCACGTTAGTCAAAAGAGTAATTTCTAATTTGACCCTTAAACTCTCTTAACCTCACTTTTATCCCACAATGTCACTATCATCCTTATCTAACTTGCATTTTTTTTATCCTGGTCCATTTATTCTCCAATTAGTTAATACATGGTCCTCTTGAAAGTTGAGAACTTTCTTCCAAATAAATGATAGGAGAATATGTCATTGGACAACAAAAGTTTGTGAAAATTTTTCTGTGGCAAATTTTGAAAAAGCCACGAGCAATTCATATTCCTTCATCTAGAATTGAAGGATTTAACTGCAAATGTGCTTGCAGAATATATTTTTATCAATTCTCTTGGGGAAGGGAGATTGATTTGAATTTGTATGTTCTTCATTTTAGGAATCTACTAGACATGTCCAACACTGTCACATTGTTACTTCTATGTTGTGTTCAACTATCGTAGAATTAAAATTGTTCATGATTTGTATGTCGAGCTCAATCTTTACAATATATACTGACATAATATCTTGTGTAATGTCAGTGTTTGGACTGTTGCCAACTGTGAAACATAATCATGCATCTTTATGTTTTTTTTATCATCAACTGTATGAATTTATTAAAAATAAAAGTCATACAGCTCGACGCAGCCCTTACGCCTCATTAAAAACCTCCCTAAACCTAATGGAGGAAAAGAGTACGTAATGGCCCGTCTAAAAATAAAGCGCCTAAATACAAGCTAAGAATAAAAAACTCCTATTCACTCCCTCCTTTGCGAGTACATCGGCAAAACCATTCGCTTCCCGCGGTGTGTACTGAAATTGTATCTCCGAAATGGCTTGACACGCTTGATCAATTGATACAAACGACTCCCACAATCTCCACGGACGTTTTGCCAAACCTGTTACCCATCTCAATGCAACTTGGGAATCGGATTCGATCACCACGCACCTCTCACGCCAAACTCCTTCCGCCACCAACCTCACTTGGAGTTTGATAGCCCTCACTTCTTCCATGTTGGAGTCCAAACATCCCACTGGACCGGAAAAGATCGCCAAAATGCGGATGTCTGCATCACGCATAACGCCCCCGATGCCCGCTGGTCCAGGCTTGCCCCTCGCCGAGCCATCTACATTGAATTTCAATGTTCCCGCAATAGGTGGCTGCCATACCAACCCAGCTCGCACCCTCCTTAGTCGACGACTAACCACACATGTCGATGGACACGACCACCAAACCGATTCAGACATAATGTCACTGTCGGCATCTACCTTTATCCAATAGAAAGATCTAAGTTTCACCAGAAAATACACTTCCGTTAGCGTCGATCGTTTGCCCCTAAAGATGAACTCATTTCGGGCGAGACAAAGCGACCAAAGCATGGCACTCACACTAGCCACCCACCACTTTAGTTGACAACCATGAAAAAAGCTATGGAAATTCATTACGAAGAAATCTGAGAAACACGCCGGTAAGGGTAATGCAATACCCCACCAATCACGTAACTAGTCCCAAATCTGTTGGATACATGGGCAATCATAAAATAAATGGGCGATCGACTCCTCCACCCTTACGCACCACGGACATAGGCCTTGTCCTTCCGCCAATGGCTCCCCTCTAATTCGCAAAAATCTGCAGTCGGTAACCTTTTCAACCAAATGAACCATAGGAAGGCTTGTACCTTGGGTTGAACAAGAACCTTCCATGCGAAACAACCTCCGAAATCTCCATCTCCTACCCTCTCTAATAGCAGCGCCTTAGTCATAGCTTGCACTAAAAATTCCTCGTGTTCATCCGGAGTCCAAATCAGCGTATCAATACAATCAGCTCTTATGCGAACTCCACTCACTACATCACAGAAAGAACGTAATTGTTCATGTTCGAAACTCCATAGATGCCTCCGGAAAAAACCTTCCCAATGTCCATGATCAAAATGACCATTTGTTGTATAATCCTGCACCCAAGCTAATTTATTCAACGCCAAGGCAAACAAGCGTGGAAACACTTCCTTCAAATGTTGTTGTGTCGCCCAAGCATCAAACCATAACAAAACAAGCTGCCCATTACCGATTTTCAACTGAAAATTACCCCCCCCCACGTGTGAATCAACACTCGGACAACAAGCATTAGCTACTATTTGACGCCAAACAACCGACATAGAAGATAGATTTTCCGTGTTAAATCTCCACCACTGAACATTTTCCCCATATTTGCCCGCTATTAGACGACACCAAAGCGAATCGCAATCACGCGCATATCGCCAAACCCATTTAGACAGCACCGCCATATTCTTCACTCTCAAGTCCGCCACCCCTAATCCCTCTAAATGTCGTGGTCGACAAACAGTGTCCCATCCCACCCTGCTCATTCGTCTCTCAAGATTAACCCATCCCCAAAGAAACGCTCTACGTAATTTATCCAGCTTCTCAATTACCCCTTTAGGCACAACAAGTAAGCCCAAGTAGAAAATAGGGAGTGAGGAAAGTACCGAGTTAACAAGAGTCACCCTAGCTGCAAACGATAGAGAATTGCGCTTCCACCCTGCTAGCTTATGTCTGAAGTTTGCTATAACCGGATCCCACACTGATATACGCCTCAGATCAGCTCCCAATGGAAAGCCTAGATAGACAAATGGTAATTCCCCCAATCTACAACCCAGTACATTAGCCACTGATGCACTCAACTCCTCCGCCACGCCGATCGCATACAAAGAACTTTTTGCAAAATTTATTTGTAACCCAGAGCATATCTGAAAACAGTGCAGTATCCTCTTCAAATTACGTGCATACTCGATGCTAGCATCAATAAATAATATCGAATCATCGGCAAACTAGAGGTGTGTCAGTTGTATGTTTGAAACCACCTCCACTCCTCTAATCAACCCTCATGTTTCCGCGTTGATCAACATCAAATGTAAAGCTTCCGCTACAATCACAATCAGTAGCGGTGACAAGGGACAACCTTGTCGCAAACCACGACCCATCTTGAACTCATTCGTCGCACTCCCATTCAGTAAAACAGATAAACGCGCTGAACTGATGCAAGCATGTATCCTTTGACGCCATGTTGCGCAAAAGCCCATCTTTACGAGTACAGAATCCAAAAACGACCAGCTCACGCAGTCGTATGCTTTGGCAAAGTCTAGCTTTAAAATAAAACCCCCCGTGCCACTACATCGAAGAGAATGTATTACCTCCGTCGCTAACAAGACACCATCTACCAATTGACGGCCTTTAATGAAAGCCGACTGAGTGTCGCTAATCAAGGAATTCAACATTGTTTGTAACCGAGTCGCTAAGCATTTGGCTAGTAGTTTATACTTTGAATTAACCAACCCAATCGGTCTATACTCACCTAGCACTTGAGGTGTCGCCACCTTAGGTAATAGAACAATAAACGTGTAGTTCGCTCCCTTTGGCAATGTTCCTCGTTCATGAAATTGAGTGAAAAAATTCAGCACGTCATCCTTTACCACCTCCCAGCTTTTCTTGTAGAATTCGAGTGTAAAGCCATCCGGACCCGGTGCTTTTGAGCCATCACAATTCCACAAAATTCTCTTAATTTCACCAACTGTAAAAGGTGCTGTCAACACTGAACTTGCATCTGCTTGTACACGA
Organism: Hibiscus tridactylites; assembly: GCA_958450335.1. Taxonomy (NCBI): domain Eukaryota; kingdom Viridiplantae; phylum Streptophyta; class Magnoliopsida; order Malvales; family Malvaceae; genus Hibiscus; species Hibiscus tridactylites. The sequence continues at coordinate 33,914,735 of OY288267.1, read as the reverse complement.
CGAAACTGACCATCAAATTCCCATCTTCCAATTCGAGCATCACTAGCAAAATAGGCAGTGAACGCCTTAACAACAAAGGCACGCAATGTAGCCGGTGTTGTAACCCATCTCCCGCCAATCAACAACCCCGGTATAAAGTTCCTAACCGTATGTAACTTCCTCGTTCTATGGAAAAATTTTGTGTTTCGATCACCTAACCTCAACCAAGTTGCCCGAGATTTTTAGCGCCACATTGCTTCTTTATTACGCATCGCTTTCCAAAGTGCTTGCATCCATTGTCGACGCTCACACTCTACCTCACCAACTCCCTCTTCCGCTATCATCACATCATCCGCCTTGTCTATTTTCTGTTGTAAATTCTCAATTATCAAGTTCACATCATCAAATGTGTCTTTGTTCCATCGTTTCAAGAACGACTTCAAGTGCCTCAGCTTCACCATGATATTATCTTTTCCCAAACCAACTGCAGTCAAACGACACCATTCCCTAGCTAAGTCAAGCACGTTAGATTTTCCTTCTAACCAGCAATTGAAAAAGTGAAAGGGACTTGGTCCCCAATCGCAATCGTCTCAAGCCAATATCAATGGCGTGTGATCAGATACTCCTCTCGACAAAGCCACTTGTTGTATGCTATTAAAAGTATCAAACCATGTTGCTAAAATTAAGAACCTGTCAATACGGCTGCATCTATTACCAGGGCCAAACCATGTAAATCGTTTATCGGACATCGGTAAATCCATCAAACCTGCATTGTTGACGAAATTCGCAAAAGTTTCCATTTTAGCTTCTCTATCTAATACCCTAATCATGTCCGAAGTTTTCAATATGGCATTGAAGTCTCCTGCCATGCACCAAGGTCCCTGAAATGTGCGCATACTAGCCAGCAAATTGTCCCATAAAAAAGATTGACTATATACGTCACAAGGTGCATATATCGCTACTATACCATAGACAAATTCTTCAACATTCCATTTTCCTAACAGTAAAACATAGTGGCGTTCAATATGAATTGACTCTAAAATAAACCTCATACCTTCCCATATGGCTAATATACCTCCGGATGCACCAACCGATGGTGAGAACGCCAATTCGAAGTTATCCGAGTACCACATACTAGCTCCCAACAATGAGGGAATCTCCACCAATTTAGTCTCCTGTAACAACACCATGTCGCAGTGATTTTTCTGAATGACCTCGCGAACATATCGCCTTTTCGCACTCCCGCCCAAACCCCTTACATTCCACGTTAACAATTTCATGAGTCAAGAACCCCGACACTCCCCGGTGATAACCCGCGAAATGTCGTTAATTATGTCTTCTTCCCTTCCAATTGATTTCACACCAATCAACGCCCCCAATTTCACTGTTGCTTCCGCTTCACTCGTAATATGTTGCTGCCCAACTGGAAGTTCACAAAACTCATGCTCGTGCTTAATGGCTTCCACCGTTGTGGCCTTCTTCCCCGACCCTCGACCACGGCTAGATTGGGAATTGCCTGAAATTCCAGTGACCTCACCTCCCACCACCCGTCGAACTTTGCAAAAGGAATTCCCCACATGAATCAATTCTGTTTGACTCAATCCATGTGCTGCTGTGTTGAGTGTAGAATTTTCTAATGTGATGATTTTGGAACTGATATTATCACCAACTACTGCATTCTCCACGTTTCCTTTAAGTTTGAATCAGAATTTACCACTCCAGCTATAACATGACTCTCATCTAGAGTCCTATTGTGACTCTTCTTCTCACTCTCCAAGCTATCGGAGCTGATCGGTGTGATCAGCTGTTGCGCCGGCAATGTTGCTGCCGTTGCATTGGCTAGCGCATTCACCATGTTCAATTCGCCTTGAGGTTCTGTTGTGTCAATCCCCCCAATCGGATTTGAGTTTTCCACTACTACCTTGTTTTCCTCCACCCCTCTAACCTGAACCTTCGTCGGACGGCTATTACTGCTTCCCTTATTGAGATGTTCCGTTTGTGACATGTTACCCTCATAACAGCCGCATTTGATCGTAGGACCTTGCCCATCGAACTCAAACACCCAAACCATGTATTCCGCAGCTGATAATTTCACGGTGATGGTTTCCTCAATGTGTTCCACCATTTTCGTTTCCACCAGTATTCTACCGCAATCGAAGGATGTGGGGGTTTCCGTATCGTCATCCATGCATATCAAAGACCCCCATAAGCTTGCTATGTTCGTGAATGTTTTCTTGTGCCATAAGTGGATCGGCAGCCCCACCACGGACAACCATACTCGACGTGATTCAGTTGTAATTGACGGCAACCACTCAATCACTTTAGAGAAACATTCCCTGATGTAGTCCATCTTCATCACTTCTTCGCGAATTTTTGCCGATGTACACATTAACAAGATCATTGACCCCGAGAGTCTCATGATCGAAAATCCCTCTTTCTTCTCCACTTCCAATCGGTCCGCGAGTGTTTTCAAATTCCAGGGATTAACACTACATCCGATCGTGCACCACTGGAGGATTGCCCATTTATCCTCATCTAACACCCCTTCAATCACCCGTCGATTTAATCCACTCTCGCAATCCCCTTGCATCGCTGATTTCACTGTTTTTGAACCCGACATCTTCACGTTCGTCGGCTGCTTTATTTCCTTACTTTTCAACGCGTTCTTCAAATCGTTTATGCCCTTCCACGCCAACGCCACACGCAATCTAGCGCCATATATCCATTTTCCGTGCAGTCGTTCAATCGCTCTATCCGCGTCCACTTGTGACGCCATTCGAACAAATCCAAAACGTGCCCCGTCTCTGGCCCCCTTTCTGGGTATAAACGCATCTTGCACAACCCCATGGCGATCAAAGACTTGCCATAAACCCTTCCAGTGCAACGTCTCTGAAATTCCTCCCACATACAAGGTCCAAACCTGTTGCGACTCGTCGACGGCCGTTTGTGGGTTGGACTGAAATTGATCACCGGTGCCTTGTTCCCTATTTAGTCATCACCAAATACTACCGTCCGCCATTGTTGATTCTTTTTGTTGTCCATAGTCGATAGCTTGACATGGTTTAGGGGCATATAAATCATCATATTTTGTAAGGTTCTAAGTAAAGGAAATCGAATGCCATGAATTGAAATCTATTATGTGTTGCATGAAAATTGAATTGATTAGTTATTGGTAATTTGGATTAATTCGGAAATCGCCTAGACCATTTAATTAAGGTTTCGAATGACATGGATTTGAATAGTTAAGTATTCGACTTGTTTGACCTAATTGTAATAGTAATTTGATAATGAAAATAAAAGTTTTAAATTGGCTTGTAATTTGGTAACAAGATTAATAGAAATTGTGTCTAAGTTTTTGAATGATCATAAGAAGTTAAGAAAAGTTTTTTGTTAGCCCATTTTCCGCGTGCGCATTAATATGAATAACTGATTAAAATGATATCTTGTTTTCCGAAATGCTTCCGCTTTTGTCTGATATGTTTCGTTTGTTTGCCTTTCGCTTTCCGGTAACGCTCCTGACTCCCGGCCCGGGTTGGGGGTGTTACAATTTTACCTCTTGCTAATAATTACGGTTGATTATGATCTCTGCAACTTTACTTCTGTGTTGTTAGGTTTGGTTGTTCTATTCTGAAATTTTCAGGTGAAAATGGCAGAAGAAACAATTAGGCGTGTGACTGGGATTAACCTTGGTATTATACCTAGGCCCAACGTTCCTAGTGTAGGTATACTTTTAATTAGCAGTCCACTGGAAGCATCCACGAGTTTGGTGGCCGTAGCAGCGACATTGTGGTAAAAAAGTGAGGTTGAGAGAGTTTAGGGGTCAAATTAATATTTTGTTTCAAGATCATGGGACATATTAGAAATTAACTCTTTTGACTAACATGCCACATCATCAAACTAACAATTGTTAACGACACAATGAACAAAATAAAACAGATCAAAAACATAACTGGTAAAATAACTTTTCTTTTTCAAAATGGGTGACCAAATTAGAACACGGTCCAAACAAAAGGGGCCTCTAGTAAAGTTTACCCTAAATAAATAATAAATGAAGATGTAAAGAAGTAATAAAGAAATAAATATTTAATGTGTTGAATTTATTTAAAACGGTCCATTTTAGTTTAAATAATTGTTGGAATTTATTTAATGAAACGTCAAAAAAACAATAATATACAAGATTATATTAGTGAAGTTATATCGAACATGCTGGCTAAATTTTTACCCTAGCGATTGATTATGTTAAAAAAAGATTGACATTTTTTTTCTATTATGGCCTGCTAATCTACAATTCTGAAAAATGGTAGTCTCGATAAATGGTTGGAGAATGTCATGGAATGGTCGCCAACGATGAGAATACCGAATCGTAGAGTCTGGTTATCGGTCAGTGGAATATCGATTCATGTGTGGTCGGAGGGTACATTCAAGAACATTGTTGAATAATATGGTGAATTAGTGCATATTGATATTGAAGCACTGGTTCCTTTCAATTTTGGAAGGAGTAGATTCCAAATTGAGACAGATTGGGTAACGCACATTGATGAGAGTATTAATTTACATATTGATGAAAATGTATTCCAAGTCAGAGTTGTTGAAATGGAAGAAGCAATTGACCTGAAGTGCAATTGTAGTTGTGGAGTGGATGACGAATCGAGTATGGATGCCACGGAAATAGACAATATTAATAGCCTGGGAAAACAAAAGGTGGTTAGGAGCACGAGTCACGTTTCTAGTGTAAACATTTTGATGAATGAAACGGCTTTTAGTAATTTGGATATGGTATAAGGATAATTCCAAATATGCATTTACTCCCTCATGAGGGGTGTTAGTAATTTGGGACAAGACACATTTTTAGTCTCATTGTGCCAGGCACGAGTACCTGATTTGTTCTAGTGGAAGGGTGTTGGAGTTGGATGATTGGTGTTTTTGTTTTGTTCCTTGTGTGTTGGAAGACCAACTTAATCTCGGGAAGAAATTGGGTGAATTGGTGGCAACTCGACAACTCCCATGGTGCCTAGGAGGCGACTTTAACATGGTGTTGAGTGCGAATGAGAGATATGGGTGCTCTAGTGTGATCCAGGGAAATATATACAATCGTATATACAGGGTTTTGGTGTCGAATGGGTGGTTGGAAAATTTTGCAAAATTGGTAGAGATCAATTTACCAAGAGGGTTGTCCAACCATACACCGATAATGACACGGATGGAGGGCCACAATCTTTGATTTAGTCCTTGGTTTTGTCAAATCGTGAGGCGAATAGATTGACCGATGTCCTCACTAAAGGTGATTTGTGAGTTATGGACACAAGGTCTAGATTGACAGGTTGGATGGGTGTTGAAGATGTGGGGGTAATTGCTAGAACGATAAAGGGTAGTAAGTGTGTTGATGTGATGTTAGATGTAAATCTTATTGTAGGGACAAGAGGCGAGGAGTGTCAAGCCCATACGATGTTGAACGAGGTTGTGTCGAGCCCTGTTTTGGGTGAAGCCATGCATGAATGTGATGGGCCGAGGTCCGTGGTCCCTATGGTATAGAGCTATGAGAATTGAACATAATGGTGAACTTAAGCGTGTACAACAAGTGTCTCAAATCGTGAGGCGAATAGATTGGCCGATGTCCTCGCTAAAGGTGATTTGTGTGTGATGGACACACAATCTAGATTGACAGGTTAGATGGATGTTGAAGATGTGGGGGTAATTGCTAGAACGATAAAGGGTAGTAAGAGTGTTGATGTGATGTTAGATGTAAATATTATTGTAGGGACAAGAGGCGATGAGTGTCAAGCCCATACAATGTTGAATGAGGTTGTGTCGAGCCTTATTTTGGGTGAAGCCATGCATGAATGTGATGGGCCGAGGTCCGTGGTCCCTAGGGTATAGAGCTATGGCAATTGAACATAATGGTGAACTTAAGCGTGTACAGCAAGTGTCTGAAAATTGTCCTTAGTTTTTATCTCCTGGTGAATGGCGTGAGGCTGAAAAAAGTTTGGAGAATAAGGGTTAGGGGTGACCAAAGAAAAACATTCCGAATTCACCACGTGTGGCTTATGGTTCACTATCATACTCTGAATTTTTGAATCATAAACGTTCAATTTTGAGGGAGGCAAGGGAAACATTACACTTGGGCTGAATTAGTCGGGGCTAAAATAACTTTTCTTTCCTTTTTAACATGGTGTTGAGTGTGAATGAGAGATATGGGTGCTCTAGTGTGATCCGGGAAAATAGATACAATCGTATAGAAAGGTTTCTGGTGTCGAATGGGTGGTTGGAACAAGTTGCAAAATTGGTAGAGATCAATTTACCAAGAGGGTTGTCCAACCATACGCCGATAATGACACAGATGGAGGGCCACAATCTTCGATTTTGTCCTTGGTTTCATCAAATCGTGAGGCGAATAGATTGAACGATGTCCTCGTTAAAGGTGATTTGTGTGTGATGGACACACAATCTAGATTGACAGGTTAGATGGATGTTGAAGATGTGGGGGTAATTGCTAGAACGATAAAGGGTAGTAAGAGTGTTGATGTGATGTTAGATGTAAATATTATTCTAGGGGCAAGAGGTGAAGAGTGTCAAGCCCATACGATGTTGAATGAGGTTGTGTCGAGCCTTGTTTTGGGTGAAGCCATGCATGAATGTGATGGGCCGAGGTCCGTGGTCCCTAGGGTATAGAGCTATGGCAATTGAACATAATGGTGAACTTAAGCGTGTACAACAAGTGTCTGAAATTGTCCTTAGTTTTTATCTCCTTGTGAATGGCGTGAGGTTGAAAAAATTTTAGAGAATAAGGGTTGGGGTGGCCAAAGAAAAACATTCTGAATTCACCACGCGTGGCTTATGGTTCACTATCATACTCTGAATTTTTGAATTGCAAACGTTTAATTTTGAGGGAGGCAAGGGAAACGTTACACTTGGGCTAAATTAGTCGGGCTAAAAAAGTGGGCAACGAAGAGGAAATAGTTAAGGATATTGCACGCCTCATTAAAGCGAGGGATAGGAGAGACAAAAATCCTTTACCCCTTTTTGGTGCCCCTTTCTATGCCCCAAAACTAAACAACACTAAAAAATTAAATTCCAAGCCCCAACCCTAAAATCTAAATCTTAAACACTATACCCTAAAAATACACATACCCCAAATTCCGTAAACTCTAACCTTAAATCCTAAACCTAATTTTTAGAGTAGGGGCATAAATAAGGGCACCAGAAAAGGGTAGAGGATTTCTATTCAGAATAGAAGACAATAGCGTCAAAAGATACAGATGTTGTCATGAAATGTTATGGGGTCTTGGGACGTCGTCGAAATGGAAAACGATCCAAAGTGTATTACGACAACATCTTACGAGCTGGTGCTTATTCAGGAAACTATTCTGGAAAAATGTCAATGATCAATTCGTGTGATGGATATGGTATAAGGATAATTTAATATGCATTTACTCCCTCATGAGGGGTGTTAGTAATTTGGGACAAGACACGATTTTAGTCTCATTGTGTCAGGCACGAGTACCTGATTTGTTCTAGTGGAAGGGTGTTGGAGTTGGATGATTGGCATTTTTTTTTGTTCCTTGTGCGTTGGAAGACCAACTTAATCTCGGGAAGAAATTGGGTGAATTGGTGGCAACTCGACAGCTCCCATGGTGCCTAAGAGGTGACTTTAACATGGTGTTGAGTGCGAATGAGAGATATGGGTGCTCTAGTGTGATCCGAGGAAATAGATACAATCGTATAGACAAGTTTCTGGTGTCGAATGGGTGGTTGGAACAATTTGCAAAATTGGAGAAATCAATTTACCAAGAGGTTTTTCCAGCCATACGCCGATAATGACACGGATGGAGGGCCACGATCTTTGATTTTGTCCTTGGTTTTGTCAAACCGTGAGGCGAATAGATTGGCCGATATCCTCGCTAAAGATGATGTCGATCGCAACTCTTGGTTTCAAATGTTGGAATGAGTTGGCCTTTGTCGGGTTTGGTGTTGTGGGTGGTTGTGTGGCGTTGCTTGATTGTGGGTTGTTTCCAAGACTTGCTTTGTTGAGTGTTTTTTCTGTTGGTGTTTTCAGTGTGGTTATTTGATTGTGAGACGGTCCTTTCGACTTGTTATGTTTGCATTTTAGGCCGTTTCGTTGGCATGTGTTGGTGTTTTGGTCTTGTTTGGACACTATCATAAGTACTTGTTTCCTCTATTTAGCATTAGAGAAGTTTTTAATGAGGCTTATGGTAGTAGTGACTTTCTATGATTTCTAATAATAATATCGTACGATTTGTCGAGCAAAAAATGTGAATTGGTGAGAATTGAATTAAGTTTTAAAGTTCAAAGATCAATTTATGAAGAATAGAATTGAACAAAGGATCAAGTTGAATAGGAATGAAAAGTCTTAGCATGCTTGGCCTATAAACTCGAATTAAGCTAGTGGAAACTATGTGTCTGTTACATATTATATGTGTGATGAATAATGCATAAAATTTTGATTAACAATAAAAGATAATTAAGGAAAAGGGGGGGTAAACTCTCGGCTTCAGTGAATTAAGGAAAGAGAAGAAAAAATGCATGCAAGAACCATCCTTCTCTCTCCTGTCTCATACCCGAGAGCTGCCATGGGAGAAAAGCTTGGAGGAGCTTGAAATTTTAGCAAGAATTGGTCTTCAAGTTCTTAATTTCTCCACAATTTTGTAAGCCCATTACTTTGAATATAGAAATTATGTACAAAATCCATAGAATTAGATTTGGAATTTAGACTTAAGGTGGAATTGAGGTTTGTTATATATATATATATAAAGAGAGCAAGAATTTAACAAATTCTAAAATCCTAGTAATTTGGTCAATTGTTGAGTGTTGGACATCTAGAATTGGAAAATTTTGAATGGTGGAATTAATTCATTGGTAATATTATTATGTTTAAATTGTTTCAGTATAAGTTAAAGGTTGAAAACAAACTTACGATAATTTTGCATCACTTGTTCGAAGAGATAGAGGATGAAACAATTGAAGTTTTGAATGGTGGAATTAGTGTTGGACTGATTTAAGGGTAAAACTTTACCTAGACTGAATTTTTGTTATTTTTAAAAAGTAGGGGAGGATCTCAAGCGTCAGCCGAATTGAACTAAAGTGATAAATGGAGCAAAAATTTCAGTTGGTGAAATCTGCCCAGATTTTTATACGTTGGCAGTAGGTTTAAAAATTCACCAAAAATTACATACTCTAAATTAGATAATGATATTTATATGTACAAAACCGTGTGTGAACCTAGTTTTGTTTACAGCAAACGGGGATCAATTTCAATTTGTAAATTAAAAGATATGAATTTTAGAGTATGGGAAGGTCAGAAAACAGGACAGCAGTTTACTCTTTGGGCAGCAATGGCAGTGTCATCGAAAATTCACCAAAAATTGTACAAGATGAATCAGAAGCTATGCTTTATATAGCTAGAAAGGTTATTCAAACGAAATTGAATTCCGAGTTATAGAGCATATTATAGAAATATTTTTCTAAAGATAGTTCAAACTGCCAAGTATTGACAAATTAGTGTTTGTGTAAATTTGGTTTGCTAGAGGGATCCAATCGGAGAAAGATCGAGATCGATAAGATAAAGTCATGGAATTTGAAGTTTGAATCTGGATCGGTAAATTGGATTAGCTAGGTGAGTGTAGCTTTGGTATTTTGTGCAAAAGTACTTTGTACTTGAGATCAATCGGAGCAACTTTGTGATTGGTATTGAATTGGGAAGTTAAGCTTGGTAAGTTTACCATATGTTGATGTTTTAAAATGTATTGCGATGCTATGTTTGAATAGAAGTTTGTTATGCCATGATCAAATAGTCTATGACAATAATGGACCTTTCTATCCTATGATAGTATGGAAAATTACTATACCATGATCGAATGGGATTAATTATATATGCTATGCTTTGAATAAAAATGATATGATGTCTTGGATTGGATTGGTATTTACATGTATGAAATGCAAGGTATCACGGACATTTAGGAAAACAACTTGATATGAATTGATTATTTAACCGACCTGTGAATGTGATTCCAAATGATGCGATTAGAATAGATATGTATACCAAGTTGTATATTAATTTGTCGTACCATGTTCCTAATGAAATCATGATGCCATGTTTCGAATTTGAAAATTTTGTTATGATTCTTTTGAAATCTCAGCTAATTCGAATGGAAATACAAATTTATGTTATGGATTGAACCGCTTTATGCTCAACTTATAAGTGAGGAATGAATTTGATAATAAGCCTTCGATCGAGTCAACTTAGGGTACTATTGGCATGCCATAAAGTCCATTGAGCTCGTGTGTAGGGGGACTACGGTCCAAGGATTATGATCCTATATTAGAAACAGTAGGAGGTATGATTTGTGGGTCATTGGCGACAATTGGAGGGTTGACCATTATCCGTTATGTTGTCGACAATTTTGGTTGGGGATTCGTGCATTCGAGTGTCGCTTGAAATCTAAGGAAATGATAAATTAATAGACTAATATGAAAGAATATGCATAAACACTTTGATATGCCCTTTGATTTGATTACATATGATTCAACGATTATGATATGTCCTTTGATTCGATTGATTATGATTCAATGACTTTGTAATGCCCTTTGATTCAAATGAATATGATCTAATGCCTATGATATATTCTTCGATAAGAATAAGTACATTCCATTGCTAATGATACATCTAATAATTGAAGGAAGAATAATTCACCATCTTTATTACGTTTTTATTCATTTTTTATTTAAATTACATTGCCTTACTACCTTACTAAGCCAATAAGCTTAATCAATTACATTGCCTTACTACCTTAACAAGCCAATATGCTTAAGATTAATAATGCTTATGTGAATGATGTTTAGTGTATGCGAAGAATCGTCTACATAATATTATGATATGATTAGTAAGTTAATTATGCCTGAAAAGGATGATGTGAATACTGTTGATGTACGAAATGATCCGTCTATATGGTATTGTGGTAGGCTTCGGCTAAAACACCTTTTTATCCTAATGTTTTAGGTACTTTCGGTTAGGTAAAATATCGTGTCATGGTAAATCGTAGAAAGCTTGAAACAACGTTAGACGACCTTGAATTAGAGTTAATAACTTTCAAATTAGTCCCTGGACTTTAAAAGATTATAATAAGAATCCCGAGTTTTTAAAACTTTGCAATTAGGTCCCTTTTTAAAACTTCCATACGATGTTGAACGAGGTTGTGTCGAGCTTTGTTTTGGGTGAAGCCATGCATGAATGTGATGGGCCAAGGTCCGTGATCCCTATGGTATAGAGCTATGACAATTGAACATAATGGTGAACTTAAGCGTGTACAACAAGTGTCTGAAATTGTCTTTAGTTTTTATCTCCTGGTGAATGGCGTGAGGCTGAAAAAAGTTTGGAGAAGAAGGGTAGGGGCGACCAAAGAAAAACATTCCGAATTCACCACGTGTGGCTTATGGTTCACTATCATACTCTGAAATTTTGAATCGCAAACGTTTAATTTTGAGGGAGGCAAGGGAAACGTTACACTTGGGCTGAATTAGTCGGGGCTGAAAAAGTGGGTAAAGAAGAGGAAATAGTTAAGGTTATTGCACGCCTCATTGAAGCGAGGGATAGGAGAGACAAAAATACTTTGCTCATTTTCGGTGCCCCTTTCTATGCCCCAAACCTAAACAACACTAAAATATTAAATTCCAAGCCCCAACCCTAAAATCTAAATCTTAAACACTATACCCTAAAAAATACACCCTACCCCAAATTCCCTAAACTCTAACCTTAAATCATAAACCTAATTTTTAGTGTGGGGGAATTAACAAGGGCACCGGAAAGGGGTAGAAGATTTCTATTCGGAATAGGAGACAATAGCATCAAAAGATGCAGATGTTGTCATGAAATGTTAGGGGGTCTTGGGACGTCGTCGAAATGGAAAACGATCCAAAGTGTATTACGACAACATCTTGCGAGCTGGTGCTTATTTAGGAAACTATTCTGGAAAAATGTCAATGATCAATTCGTGTGATGGATATGGTATAAGAATAATTTCAAATATGCATTTACTCCCTCACGAGGGGTGTTAGTAATTTTGGACAAGACGCGATTTTAGTCTCATTGTGTCAGGCGCGAGTACCTGATTTGTTCTAGTGGAAGGGTGTTGGAGTTGGATGATTGGCGTTTTTGTTTTGTTCCTTGTGTGTTGGAAGACCAACTTAATCTCGGGAAGAAATTGGGTGAATTGGTGGCAACTCGACAGCTCCCATGGTGCCTAGGAGGTGACTTTAACATGGTGTTGAGTGCGAATGAGAGATATGGGTGCTCTAGTGTGATCCGAGGAAATATATACAATCGTATAGACAAGTTTCTGGTGTCGAATGGGTGGTTGGAACAATTTGCAAAATTGGTAGAGATCAATTTACCAAGAGGTTTTTCCAACCATACGCCGATAATGACACGGATGGAGGGCCACGATCTTTGATTTTGTCCTTGGTTTTGTCAAATCGTGAGGCAAATAGATTGGCCGATGTCCTCGCTAAAGGTGATGTCGATCGTAACTCTTGGTTTCAAATGTTGGAATGAGTTGGCCCGTGCCAGGTTTGGTGTTGTGGGTGGTTGTGTGGCGTTGCTTGATTGTGGGCTGTTTCCAAGACTTGCTTTGTTATGTGTTTTTTCTGTTGGTGTTTGCAGTGTGGTTATTTGATTGTGGGATGGTCCTTTCGACTTGTTATGTTTGCATTTTAGGCAGTTTCGTTGGCATGTGTTGGTGTTTTGGTCTTGTTTGGACACTATCATAAGTACTCGTTTCCTCTATTTAGCATTAGAGAAGTTTTTAATGAGGCTTATGGTAGTGGTGACTTTCTATGATTTCTAATAATAATATCGTACGATTTGCCGAGCAAAAAATATGTGAATTAAGGAAAAAAGGGGGGGTAAACTCTCGGCTTCAGTGAATTAAGGAAAGAGAAGAAAAAATGCATGCAAGAACCATCCTTCTCTCATCTGTCTCATACCCGAGAGCTGCCATGGGAGAAAAGCTTGGAGGAGCTTGAAATTTTAGCAAGAATTGGTCTTCAATTTCTTAATTTCCCCACAATTTTGTAAGCCCATTACTTTGAATATAGAAATTATGTACAAAATTCATAGAATTAGATTTGGAATTTAGACTTAAGGTGGAATTGAGGTTTGTTATATATATATATATATATATATATATATAAAGAGAGCAAGAATTTAATAAATTCTAAAATCCTAGTAATTTGGTCAATTGTTGAGTGTTGGACATCTAGAATTGGAAAATTTTGAATGGTGGAATTAGTTCATTGGTAATATTATTATGTTTAAATTGTTTAAGTATAAGTTAAAGGTTGAAAACAAACTTACGATAATTTTGTATCACTTTTTCGAAGAGATAGTGGATGAAACAATTGAAGTTTTGAATGGTGGAATTAGTGTTGGACTGATTTAAGGGTAAAACATTACCTAGACTGAATTTTTGTTATTTTTCAAAAGCAGGGGAGGATCTTAAGCGTCAGCCGAATTGAACTAAAGTGATAAATGGAGCAAAAATTTCAGTTGGTGAAATCTGCCCAGATTTTTATACGTTGGCGGTAGGTTTAAAAATTCACCAAAAATTACATAATCTAAATTAGATAATGATATTTATATGTACAAAACCGTGTGTGAATCTAGTTTTGATTACAGCAAACGGGGATCAATTTCGATTTGTAAATTAAAAGATATGAATTTTAGAGTATGGGAAGGTCAGAAAACAGGACAGCAGTTTACTCTTTGGGCAGCAATGGCAATGTCATCGAAAATTCACCATAAATTGTACAAGATGAATCAGAAGCTATACTTCATATGGCTAGAAAGGTTATTCAAACGGAATTGAATTCCGAGTTATAGAGCATATTATAGAAATGTTTTTCTAAAGATAGTGCAAACTGCCAAGTATTGACAAATTAGTGTTTGTGTAAATTTTGTTTGCTAGAGGGAACCAATCGGAGAAAGATCGAGATCGATAAGAGAAAGTCATGAAATTTGAAGTTTGAATCTGGATCGGTAATTTGGATTAGCTGAGTGTAGCTTTGGTGTTCGGGATAGGTACGACACCTTCCCGCAAAGCATTTGTACATTCATTATTTATTTTGTGCAACTTGAGATCAATTAGAGCAACTTTGTGATTGGTATTGAATTGGAAAGTTAAGCTTGGTAAGTTTACCATATGTTGATGTTTTGAAATGTATTGCCATGCTATGTTTGAATAGAAGTTTGTTATGCCATGATCAAATAGGCTATAACAATAATGGACCTTCCTATCCTATGATAGTATGGAAAATTACTATACCATGATCGAATGGGATTAATTATATATGCTATGCTTCGATTAAAAATGATATGATGTTTTGGATTGGATTGGTCTTTACATGTATGAAATGCAAGGTATCACGGACATTTAGGAAAACAACTTGATATGAATTGATTAATTAACCAACCTGTGAATGTGATTCCAATGATGTGATTAGAATAGATAAGTATACCAAGTTGTATATTAATTTGTCATACCATGTTCCTAATGAAATCATGATGCCATGTTTCGAATTTGAGAACTTTGTTATGATTCTTTTAAAATCTCAGCTAATTCGAATGGAAATACTAATTTATGTTATGGATTGAACCGCTTTATGCTCAACTTATAAGTGAGGAATGAATTTGATAATAAGCCTTCGATCGAGTCAACTTAGGGTTCAATTGACATGCCATAAAGTCCATTGAGCTCGTGTGTAGGGGGACTACGGTCCAAGGATTATGATCCTATATTGGCAACAGTAGGAGGTATGATTTGTGGGTCATTGGCGACAATTGGAGGGTTGACCATTATCCGTTATGTTGTCGATAATTTTGGTTGGGGATTCGTGTATTCGAGTGTCGCTTGAAATCAAAGGAAATGATAAATTAATAGACTAATATGAAAGAATATGCATAAACACTTTGATATGCCCTTTGATTCGATTACATATGATTCAATGATTATGATATGTCCTTTTATTCGATTGATTATGATTCAATGACTTTGTAATGCACTTTGATTCAAATGAATATGATCTAATGCCTTTGATATATTTTTCGATATGAATAAGTACATTCCATTACTAATGATACATCTAATAATTGAAGGAAGAATAATTCACCATCTTTATTACGTTTTTATTCATTTTTTATTTAAATTACATTGTCTTACTACCTTACTAAGCCAATAGGCTTAATCAATTACATTGCCTTACTACCTTAACAAGCCAATATGCTTAAGATTAATAATGCTTATGTGAATGATGTTTAGTGTATGCGAAGAATAGTCTACATAATATTATGATATGATTAGTAAGTTAATTATGCCTGAAAAGGATGATGTGAATACTGTTGATGTACGAAATGATCCGTCTATATGGTATTGTGGTAGGCTTCGGCTAAAACACCTTTTTATCCTAATGTTTTAGGTACTTTCGGTTAGGTAAAATATCGTGTCATGGTAAATCGTAGAAAGCTTGAAACAACGTTAGACGACCTTGAATTAGAGTTAATAACTTTCAAATTAGTCCCTGGACTTTAAAAGATTATAATAAGAATCCCGAGTTTTTAAAACTTTGCAATTAGGTCCCTTTTGCTCTAAATGATTGTTCAGGTTTTAAGTTTGATTGTGATTAGTTTATACATTTGAATGCTAGTTAATTTTGTTTTGTAGAAACATTTTCGAACCGGTTTATCTCCCAGACTGGATAAGGGGTATTAAACCTTATAGCTAATGTATACTCCCAAAATATATAGACGATAATTACATCAGTATATTAAAAAACCACAAGCACCAACCACCATTAGAGCAATCTTAGGTATGATAACACTTTGGTATTACAAAATTATTCTATATAATAAAAAAACATATTCATATGTGCAGGAGATATGTAATGTTCAAAAGAAGTATAGTTTATGTCCTTATTTTTATATTAAGCCAAATATTTATATTTAAAATGACCTAGAAAACTTAAGAATTAAATTTGAATTTTTCAATATAAAAAGTTCACACCTTTGCTTCAAGTGTTTTGATTTTCCCTCAAGTGTTTTCCGACGATAACATGTGGTCCGGAACCGCAAACAACTCGGCCACCGCCAATGGGGGTGGACCTACCACCAAAAGACGACGCGCGCCTGATTCCGACTGCAACAATCCATCTTTCGTTGCTGATCATTACACCCCAGCCTCTAGAGATGAAGAATCCGAAACCCCCAACGCTTACATTCCCTCCGGTTCTGTCCATTGTTTGGTGCAGCACCCCGTGATCCGTAGGAAGTTGTTTTATTGGGTGCCCGATACTTGGTTCGTTTGGGTTGAATACCCGTTTCATTGGTCCGGACGGAAAGTCATCGGTCTTCTCTTTCTCATGGCGATTGTTTCCGCTTTCATCAAAGTCTTGCTTCTTGGTACCCACGTTGAGCCAGTTCACGGCAACGGGCTGCTTATCTTGCCGGCGTTCAAAGAGGATTGGGCCATGGCGCAACACGTCGTGAGCGAGACTCAACGCTCCATCCCCAAACGCGTTTTTGAGAGAATCACAGTAAGTTTCTAAGTCAAGAAAATGAAACCAACGGGGTAATAACTTGCCGCCAACGGGGTCGGTCCGAGAGACCTTGTGTAGCCAGAAAATCCAAAGCACGAGTTGGTCCCAAGAGCAAAGCACCGAACCGGGAGGGCAACCAAAAAACAAGTTAATAACGTTGCCATTTTTGTTGGATTGAAATTTTCTTGCTTTGCTTATCCGCAGAAGACCCCGGAAATTTGGATGAAACCAAATAGTGACAATTATCATCAATGTATAGCTCGGCCTAAGAATCGAATAAGTATGTCATGTTCCTTTGTCAGCTTGTTTAAAATGGATTTGTATGTGAATTTTTATTAATAATACAAATCGCATTTCAGGAACAGGATCAGAGTCTAATGGCTATATCATTGTTCATGCCAATGGTGGATTGAATCAAATGAGAACAGGAGTAAGTTTGTTTTTCCTGGAATTTGGATTGGATCTCTGATGTTTCTGCAAGCTTATTTGTTGGCTGTATTGGTTTATATAGATATGTGATATGGTTGCTGTTTCCAAGATAATGAATGCCACCTTGGTTCTTCCGCATCTCGACCATCAGTCGTTCTGGACTGACCCAAGGTAAAGTTGATCATTCTAGTTGTTTTGATATCAGTTTTGTTCTCTGTAAGTTCTGAAAAGTTAACTTGTTGTGATGCATCTTGCACAGTGGTTTCAAAGATATCTTTGATTGGAGGCACTTCATCAATGTGCTGAAAGATGACATTGAGATTGTTGAGTATCTTCCTGCCGAGTACTCATCGATACAGCCTCTGTTCAAGGCTCCTATTTCGTGGTCCAAGGTATGGAAAGATTGAAGTTTGTTAAATGTGTGAATCTGTTGGTTTAGTGTTTCTGGAAAGGTGTCTTAGATGCTTCATTTTGCAATTTGCAGGCTAGTTACTACAGAGGAGAGATGCTACCATTACTAAAGCGGCATAAGGTGATCGAGTTTACGCATACTGATTCAAGGCTTGCTAATAATGGCCTTCCAATCTCCATTCAAAGACTAAGGTGCCGAACCAATTACGAGGCTCTCCGTTATGCGAAAGAGATAGAGGATCTCGGGACAACTTTGGTTGATAGACTAAAGAACAATAATGACTCATATATTGCTTTACACTTAAGGTGCTGTCATCTTTCGGTTTCTGGTAGTATTTCCCCGGATGAAGTTGTCATGCTTATAAGGCTAATCTTAATTGCAGGTATGAGAAAGATATGCTTGCATTCACGGGCTGCATCCATGATCTTACTGTGGAAGAAGCTGATGAACTCACTGTTATGAGATACAATGTTCGACATTGGAAGGAGAAAAAGATAGATAGCGAAGAACGGAGAAGGCAAGGGGGATGTCCAATGACCCCTAGAGAAGCGGCTGTGTTCCTCAAGGCCATGGGATACCCTTCCAGCACGCCTATCTACATTGTTGCTGGAGAGATTTATGGCACCAACAGCATGGCTGCCTTCCGTGAAGAGTTCCCAAATGCATACTCTCATTCGACTTTGGCGACGGAAGAAGAGTTGGGAACGTTGTTGTCGTATCAGAATCGCCTTGCTGCATTGGATTACATTGTTGCACTCGAAAGTGATGTCTTTGTTTATACGCATGACGGGAATATGGCTAAAGCAGTACAGGGCCACCGAAGGTTCGAAGGATTTCGAATGACCATCAACCCTGACAGGTGTGTATAAATCAGAATTTCATTCTGCAAGCATGAAATATTAAGACCACCATAATGACATGATTTGTTTTATCTTCAGAAAAAATTTCGTCAAATTCATTGATCAGCTGGACAAAGGTGTAATATCGTGGGAGCAGTTTTCTTCGGAAGTAAAAAGTTTGCACTCCGACAGGCTTGGGGCTCCATACATGAGACAGACCAGAAAATCACCACGACTAGAGGAGAATTTTTATGCAAATCCCCTTCCGGGCTGCATTTGTAAAGGACCTCAGGAGTAGAACGTTGGAGTAGACCTTGAGTTGGGTTGAACGATAGTATAATTGCTGATAGGGGGATTTTTGAATTAAGGTGCTTTCTTCCTGTGGCAGGTATGCTTGCATTTAGTTAGTATACCATATAGTATTTTGTTGCATTATGTTGGCATCATGTATGATAACATTATAGCTAATTTCTGGTGCATTCTAGAAAGATGTTTTAGTAGCCTTACCGATGATGTTCGATGATGATTCATGCGTCTTTAATTATAATAAAACACACAGATTGCTATCAGTACATCTCAAGGAACCTAGAAAGTTTGCTATAGCAATACTCAGCCTGTTATACAAAAAAGAAAGAATACTCCAATGTCCAATGATGAGTTGTTGAGTAGGCCAGGACATCGTTGTCTGCTCCATCTTTGATTTTGGTCAGAAAGACAGCTTAGATAAGAGTATCAAATTAACGTGGTTAGGGCACTCCGCTGTAGCAATGTTTTATTTTGAGCACTGTGTCGTTAACACTCGTTAGTCTGATGACGTGGCACGTTAGTCAAAAGGGTTAATTTCTAATTTGACCCCTAAACTCTATTAACCTCACTTTTATCCCACAATGTCACTATCATCTTTATCTAACTTGCATTTTTTTATCCTGGTCCATTTATTCTCCAATTAGTTAATACATGGTCCTCCTGAAAGTTGAGAACTTTCTTCCAAATAAAGGATAGGAGAATATTTTAAATAAAATATAAAAATATGAAAATGTCAAGTAGAAACAATATGACATGATGCACTGTACTAGCATATGCAAAAAGTGTTGGAGTATGCCCAAAGACCGATCATATGATGATTGAATAGACATACTATTTACTAGATTTATCAAGTAATAGCATTGCCGTTATTATCATTTGGTATGTTTGTGTGCATCAAACTAATCATTGGATAATAATGTCCATACAATAATACGATTATTGTTAAATATGATCCTTAGTCGAATATTATTACGGGTGTGGAGAGTTATAATATATAAAGACTAATATGTGGTTGATGACAAGCGTTGTCATTGATATAGAGATGTCAAAATCAACACATAAGTATTTGTTAGAGAACAACATACTGAATTGACCCGCTATGAGCATGTTTCTTGGGTAATTATGTGACAGTCACAACATTGTTCATGATAAACATATGTATAATCCTCAAACTTGAGATCAACATGATTTCAACATAAAGATTTATGTATTTTGACATAGTCAAACGTGTGTCGTAATTGACTACATTATAAAGATTGATGATTGGATACTTGATGACCTATGTAGTGAAATATGGTTGATCAAGAAAGGATTTGTCCCTCCTACATAATGGGAGAAATATCTTCGCCCACTTGATTGAGTGAGATTAGAATATGCATGGCCATGCTCGAATATTATGATATGAGATATCATAGAGATTCATTTATCATAATCTACTCAAGACATCAAGAAACACTAGATGGACAACGCAAGTGTGACTAACCCATGACTTGTGTTCATCTAAGATATAAAGGACAAAAGGATGAAATACATATAGGAAGTTTATTTAGGAATTAGGAAAGTCAAACCATGACTTCATGCAACTTAGGTAGCAAAGGTGTATTGCTATATGTCACTCATTGTTTGTAAAATTAGAACAATTCTAATTTTGCTGCTAACGTTACATGAACCTACAAGGGTCACACCCTTCGAATGAAACGAACAAAAATTGGAAACCATACTCCCTATTTTAGGGAGGTTGCCGAAAATCCCATGTGGGATAGGGGAAATCGACAACTCCCTTAAATGGGAATAATATTGGATAATTATTGTATTTATCAAATATTATTTAGAGTATGGAAAATATTTAGAGACTTAAATATTATAGAATAAGATTCTATAAATTTAAATATACATTTGGAATTTATATAATGTATATTTAATTCCAAGTTTATGTAGAATTAGATTCCACATAATTAAAAATATATATTTAAATATAGGGTAAACTATCTGGTTGACCACCAATCTTTAGTTAAAGTTTTAAAATGACCACCTTAAAAAACGCGTCGATTGACTACCCAAACTATTAAAATGGGATCAATTTGACCACCAGCCGTTAATGGGCTAATAGAAGGTGACATGACAGTTAAAAAATTAAAGGTATAATCACACATTTGGTCCTTATTATTTATACATTCTTTCAATTTAGTCCTAATTTTAAACTCAGTACACAAACAAATCAAAGCAGTAATTTACTATAAGATTTCAAATCTTTTAAATTATAACAGTAATCGAAATCAATGATGCAAGTCAAAAGAAAAAAATAGACAAAAAATATAAACGGCAACTCAATTTAACAGATCTTACTGCATTTTTTAGTCAAACAAACAGCAGAGCTCAAGAGCTCAGAGAACAGCAAATCGAAGCAAAGACTAACGAAAAGAAATTGAGTTTTTTAGATTATAACAGTAATTAAAAGCTTTGATGAAGAGAAGAGAGAGGCATACGAGGGGGAGGCAGCAAAGCGATGGCGGGGCTCTTTTGGACTCAGAGAGGAGAGGGACATCGAGTTTAATAAATTCGGTCAAAATATTTGTGTACGGCATAACACGAGACACTTAACCATAATCATTCCAGTATACCAACGGCAAACTAATGACCCCAGAAGGCAGATTCATAAAAGAGAAAATTAGTACCCTTTCAGGAAGTGAACTAGTGCTTCCTTCTTCCTCAACATCAACCAATCTTTCTGCACTTTTTTCAACGACCTGATTCACAGACAAGTTTATTCCAGTACAACCTCTGCCACAGGCACCAGAACCAACAAGGTTGCAATTGTCATCTGGATTCATTCCTCTACGCCCTCTACCTCTGCCTCTACTAGCTCTGATCATGGATTCACATTACACAAGAAAACAACATGTATAAAGCATAAATAATTTTAAAGATAAAACTTAAAAAGTTTTGCTACCAGCACCATTTTGAACCATTGGAACTAAGGAAGCAGGAATCTCTGGGTTGTCATTGGTTCTCTTCGATTGTCTTCCCCCTCTCTTCAAAATTAGTTGGATGATTATACATGTATATAAAAATAATAAGCAATATATATCTGATGGAGTAATTTTAAACAATGGATTGGGTTTGGCGCAGTGGTTATGCTGCTGCCAATTTTCCATTGCTGCCTGGGTTCGATTCCCTTGGCAAGAAAATTGCTCAAAAACGTTTTTTCTCCTTTAAACAGGTGGTGACACATGTCACCACCTGATTGGAGGAGGGAAATAAATTTATTAAATTAAATATAAATAATTAAAGTCCTCCAATAAGTTGTTGACACGTGTCACTATCTAAATAAATAATTAATTTATTTTATTAGTTTAAAATTAGGACTAAATTGAAAGAATGTGTAAATAATAAGGACCAAATGTGAGATTATACCTTTAATTTTTTAACTGCCTCGTCACCTTCTGTTAGCCCATTAACGACTGGTGGTCAAATTGATCCCATTTAATAGTTTGGGTAGTCAATTGACGTGTTTTTTAAGGTGATCATTTTAAAACTTTAACTAAAGATTGGTGGTCAACCAGATAGTTTACCTTTAAATATATTTAAATCCAAGTAAAGATAGAATGAGATTCTATATAATATATATATATATTTGGATTAAATATAATTTATATTTAAATACATGTTTTATGTAGAATAAGATTCTACATAATTAAATATATATATTTCATTTAATATTATTAAATATAATGTATATTTAATATAAACCAATTTCAAGTAGAATTAGATTCTATGAATTTTGGTTGAACTTGGATTTAAGGAATTCAACTACAATTATGTCTTTAATTACTATTTAAAGGGACAAGGGCTAGCAACCAAATCATCCCTCTTCCTCTCCTTGCAAATTTCGACATATCCCTGAGAATTCCCCTCTAGAATTTTCGACAAGTCCCGAATTTCTTCTGAGAAGCTGTTCGATATTTTTCTTGTGTTCCTCTTGCCCCTGGAAAATTCCTGGCGATTTCCTAGTTCGAATCCATGTACCGGTAGAACTCATGGTCGATTTCAGACTCCCTCATGAATCCTTAGAGGGATTTCCACTTCTCCCTAGAAGGTGTTCAAACCTGTCGAAATTTATCCCTAAGTGTTAGGGAGGCAGAAAATTTGTTCGTTTTGTTCGGGTGGACTCCATAGAGGTCGTTGCGAACCTGGGACAATTCCGGTTTTACTTGACGTGGTTATTCTGACATACCGTCGGTTTTTCAGTTTCCAGAGTTTTAACAAGGTAACTCTTCCTCTTTTCACCTCGGATTCGTTCCTGTACATGGATCCTGGCTGGATTACGTCATATTATTTTTCCGCTGCGCCACGGGGTGTGCCGACGTGACCCAACAAAAAGTTGTCAAGATTTAATGGTCAAAATTGGTCAAATGACTTAATTGATTCATTTTTTAGTTCAATGGCTTAATTGATTAATTTTCTTGGTTCAAGGGCTTATATGGGTATAGAAAATTCAACGGCTTAATTATATAGGTTAGCAAGAAACAAGGGCGAAACGTTGGCAAATGTAGCAGTATTAAGGAATACTTCTAATGTACAGTGGGAAAATATTTTCTCAAGAGCCTTGTTGGACAGAGAGTGGCGTATGGTGGAGGAATTGAAGGCAAAAGTCTCCAAGGTAATTCTATACCCGGATATTCCTGATAAACTAGTGTGGATTTTCGATAGAGCATGCTCCTTTTCAGTCAAAAAGCTTTCGGATTTGATTATCAATATGGGGCTGCCAAAGCCTGAGTTTAATTTTGGTTTTCTATGGAATATTAAAGTTCCGCCAAAAATTAAAAACTTTCTCTGTATGCTGAGTATTGATCGACTCCCTACGAAGGAGTTTCTTCTGCGGAGAAGGGTGTTGAATTAGGAAGGAAGTTGTTTATGCGAGGAATGTAATAGTGGGGTAGAAGATGCATTTCATGTATTTGCTGGGTGTAAATTAGTGAAGGATGTTTGGGAGGTTTTTTGTTTCGGTTTCAGCTGCTCTTTGGAGTATTTGGCTAGCTCGAAACGACTTGGTTTTCAAGGAACGAAGAGCTTCGGTTAAGGATATAATTTTCCATACAAAATTAAGATCTCTGATTTGGGTCAAGGCTTCAAAGGATGTTGCTAATATATCCATGGAAACATGGCGGGAGAATCCGATTGGGTGCACGAGGAGTTGTGTTGCGGAATTTGGCCATGTTCGGAGCCTTCAGTTAGTTGGGTGGTTTAAATTCAACGTAGATGGTGTTGCCTTAGCTGAAGCTTCTGGTTGCGGAGGGGTGTTGAGAATGTTTGACGGCACAATCCGGGTAATCTTTCTAGGGCCTGTAGGTGTAAGGGGGGTTGAGTTTGCGAAGATCGCAGCCATAAAAGTAGCTCTTGAAATTTTTGTTGAATTGGGATGGGCAGGTTCTGTAGGATTGATAATTGAAGTAGATTCAAAAGTGGTGCTGAGTTGGCTTTATAACCTTGTTCATCGTCCATGGAAATGGGGGGGGGGGAATTTTCTTGAATATGGACAGGTTGGTAAGAAGGGTAAACAAGGTACGGTTTCTTTTTGTTCCAAGGGGGAATAATGTATTGGCGGGTAATTTAGCGATTGAAGGATCGAGTAGGACTAAATTCTTTAAAGCATGGTGGTAACTAGAAGGGAGTAGTTGAATTTTTGTCTTTGTTGGCACTATCCATTGAATTTTGCATAAGGTGATATGTAAATCTGATGAGGGTGAGTTTATTGAATACTTGATAAAGAGGTAGGTTGGTGCTGCTGTTGACTGCCAATTCAATTCTTAGGATCGATGGGACTTTACTTTGGTTTGTTTGGTTGGTACATGTACTGCAGTTTTCTGGCCTAAGGATTCAACGCTCTCTTTGGTTGTATAGGTGTTGGCATTTGTTTTGTTTTGTACTGGTTCTTGTATTCTCGGTTGTTGAGTACTCTTTTCTTCCATTTAGGATTAGGGGGGTTTTTAACGAGGCTCGCAACCGGGGTAGGCTACTATTTCTCAATAAAATTGAGTTACTGAGCAAAAAAAAGTTTCATGTTATTTGAGTTATTAAACGTGGATATTGAATTGGATGTGTAATTGTTGTAGCTTAATTGTTATAAAGGACAAGGATTTGTGGTCCTCCAAATATCGGGGGAAATTAAATCGGGAATTAATCTACAAATCATTTATATCATAAATTCGGTTTCAGTTGAGTATAATCTTATATGTGTTGAATGTGTGTGTTTGTGTTTACATGAAAACAATTGAACCTGGTTTCGGTACCACAAAGTAAACATGAAATTCCAATTTTCAAGAAGGTTCTGAAACCTTCAATAAGGTTTTGATACTTTCAACTTTGAATGGAAATATAGCTAATTTACTTATTCCGCTTATGTTGGTCTAAAAAAATCTTATTCCGCATATGATTCAAGGAGGCTTTGAATTTCACAAATGAAAAAATTACACTATGGGCCTAACTTACCACACCAGCCATGGTCCCAACCATCACTTCACAGATTTTTTACCCATCATTCTTTTTCGACTGCCGAATCTTCATTAATATTTTTACTTGTAATTTGAAAAAAACATGAGAAGATACTATATAATTGAATTTATGACATGGGAAGAAATGGTGAGTTGAATTATTTTTATTGGTTAGGACCATGACTGATGTGGTAAGTCAAGCTCATAATATAATTTTTCTACAAATGATATCGTCATTGCTGACGTACTCCTCGAGGTGGTAGGCGTTGAATTTATCCCTTAGTTCATACATAATCTAAAAATTTAGGCCATTTTATAGAAATATCACCATTAAAATATTTATTTACCATCGTTACACCCATACAAAATTATTTACATATTTAACATCTTTACATTGAACTTGTCAT
Organism: Hibiscus tridactylites; assembly: GCA_958450335.1. Lineage (NCBI taxonomy): Eukaryota > Viridiplantae > Streptophyta > Magnoliopsida > Malvales > Malvaceae > Hibiscus > Hibiscus tridactylites. The sequence goes on along the minus strand of OY288267.1, from coordinate 33,889,273 downwards.
GTTGGTCTGGCGAGTTCAAATTTTTTTTATTAGTACTTTATGTAACTCGTTAGGTCATTAAAAATACTTTTTAATTTATGATTATTTAATTAGGTCAATATTTAATCAAATATAATATTTAGAACTCGTCATACTGATCCGGAGACTTCCATTAAATTATTTTTTAAAATAAATTTTAGGAGAAAACAATTAAAAAACCATGAGACTTTTATAAATAAGAAATAAATAGATGAGTAAACTTCAACAGGGTCCCTTTTTTTGGACCGTGTTCTATTTTGGTCACCCATTTTGAAAAAAGGTTATTCTTACCACTTCCGTTTTTGATCTGTTTTATTTTGATCATTGTGTCGTTAACACTCGTTAGTTTGATGACGTGGCACGTTAGTCAAAAGAGTTAATTTCTAATTTGACCCTTAAACTCTCTTAACCTCACTTTTATCCCACAATGTCACTATCATCCTTATCTAACTTGCATTTTTTTATCCTGGTCCATTTATTCTCCAATTAGTTAATACATGGTCCTCTTGAAAGTTGAGAACTTTCTTCCAAATAAATGATAGGAGAATATGTCATTGGACAACAAAAGTTTGTGAAAATTTTTCTGTGGCAAATTTTGAAAAAGCCACGAGCAATTCATATTCCTTCATCTAGAATTGAAGGATTTAACTGCAAATGTGCTTGCAGAATATATTTTTATCAATTCTCTTGGGGAAGGGAGATTGATTTGAATTTGTATGTTCTTCATTTTAGGAATCTACTAGACATGTCCAACACTGTCACATTGTTACTTCTATGTTGTGTTCAACTATCGTAGAATTAAAATTGTTCATGATTTGTATGTCGAGCTCAATCTTTACAATATATACTGACATAATATCTTGTGTAATGTCAGTGTTTGGACTGTTGCCAACTGTGAAACATAATCATGCATCTTTATGTTTTTTTTATCATCAACTGTATGAATTTATTAAAAATAAAAGTCATACAGCTCGACGCAGCCCTTACGCCTCATTAAAAACCTCCCTAAACCTAATGGAGGAAAAGAGTACGTAATGGCCCGTCTAAAAATAAAGCGCCTAAATACAAGCTAAGAATAAAAAACTCCTATTCACTCCCTCCTTTGCGAGTACATCGGCAAAACCATTCGCTTCCCGCGGTGTGTACTGAAATTGTATCTCCGAAATGGCTTGACACGCTTGATCAATTGATACAAACGACTCCCACAATCTCCACGGACGTTTTGCCAAACCTGTTACCCATCTCAATGCAACTTGGGAATCGGATTCGATCACCACGCACCTCTCACGCCAAACTACTTCCGCCACCAACCTCACTTGGAGTTTGATAGCCCTCACTTCTTCCATGTTGGAGTCCAAACATCCCACTGGACCGGAAAAGATCGCCAAAATGCGGCTGTCTGCATCACGCATAACGCCCCCGATGCCCGCTGGTCCAGGCTTGCCCCTCGCCGAGCCATCTACATTGAATTTCAATGTTCCCGCAATAGGTGGCTGCCATACCAACCCAGCTCGCACCCTCCTTAGTCGACGACTAACCACACATGTCGATGGACACGACCACCAAACCGATTCAGACATAATGTCACTGTCGGCATCTACCTTTATCCAATAGAAAGATTTAAGTTTCACCAGAAAATACACTTCCGTTAACGTCGATCGTTTGCCCCTAAAGATGAACTCATTTCGGGCGAGACAAAGCGACCAAAGCATGGCACTCACACTAGCCACCCACCACTTTAGTTGACAACCATGAAAAAAGCTATGGAAATTCATTACGAAGAAATCTGAGAAACACGCCGGTAAGGGTAATGCAATACCCCACCAATCACGTAACCAGTCCCAAATCTGTTGGATACATGGGCAATCATAAAATAAATGGGTGATCGACTCCTCCACCCTTACGCACCACGGACATAGGCCTTGTCCTTCCGCCAAAGGCTCCCCTCTAATTCGCAAAAATCTGCAGTCGGTAACCTTTTCAACCAAATGAACCATAGGAAGGCTTGTACCTTGGGTTGAACAAGAACCTTCCATGCGAAACAACCTCCGAAATCTCCATCTCCTACCCTCTCTAATAGCAGCGCCTTAGTCATAGCTTGCACTAAAAATTCCTCGTGTTCATCCGGAGTCCAAATCAGCGTATCAATACAATCAGCTCTTATGCGAACTCCACTCACTACATCACAGAAAGAACGTAATTGTTCATGTTCGAAACTCCATAGATGCCTCCGGAAAAAACCTTCCCAATGTTCATGATCAAAATGACCATTTGTTGTATAATCCTGCACCCAAGCTAATTTATTCAACGCCAAGGCAAACAAGCGTGGAAACACTTCCTTCAAATGTTGTTGTGTCGCCCAAGCATCAAACCAAAACAAAACAAGCTGCCCATTACCGATTTTCCACTGAAAATTACCCCCCCCCCACGTGTGAATCAACACTCGGACAACAAGCATTAGCTACTATTTGACGCCAAACAACCGACATAGAAGATAGATTTTCCGTGTTAAATCTCCACCACTGAACATTTTCCCCATATTTGGCCGCTATTAGACGACACCAAAGCGAATCGCGATCACGCGCATATCGCCAAACCCATTTAGACAGCAACGCCATATTCTTCACTCTCAAGTCCGCCACCCCTAATCCCTCTAAATGTCGTGGTCGACAAACAGTGTCCCATCCCACCCTGCTCATTCGTCTCTCAAGATTAACCCATCCCCAAAGAAACGCTCTACGTAATTTATCCAGCTTCTCAATTACCCCTTTAGGCACAACAAATAAGCCCAAGTAGAAAATAGGGAGTGAGGAAAGTACCGAGTTAACAAGAGTCACCCTAGCTGCAAACGACAGAGAATTGCGCTTCCACCCTGCTAGCTTGCGTCTGAAGTTTGCTATAACCGGATCCCACACTGATATACGCCTCAGATCAGCTCCCAATGGAAAGCCTAGATAGACAAATGGTAATTCCCCCAATCTACAACCCAGTACATTAGCCACTGATGCACTCAACTCCTCCGCCACGCCGATCGCATACAAAGAACTTTTTTCAAAATTTATTTGTAACCCAGAGCATATCTGAAAACAGTGCAGTATCCTCTTCAAATTACGTGCATACTCGATGCTAGCATCAATAAATAATATCGAATCATCGGCAAACTGGAGGTGTGTCAGTTGTATGTTTGAAACCACCTCCACTCCTCTAATCAACCCTCATGTTTCCGCGTTGATCAACATCAAATGTAAAGCTTCCGCTACAATCACAAACAGTAGCGGTGACAAGGGACAACCTTGTCGCAAACCACGACCCATCTTGAACTCATTCGCCGCACTCCCATTCAGTAAAACAGATAAACGCGCTGAACTGATGCAAGCATGTATCCTTTGACGCCATGTTGCGCAAAAGCCCATCTTTACGAGTACAGAATCCAAAAACGACCAGCTCACGCAGTCATATGCTTTGGCAAAGTCTAGCTTTAAAATAAAACCCCCCGTGACACTACATCGAAGAGAATGTATTACTTTCGTCGCTAACAAGACACCATCTACCAATTGACGGCCTTTAATGAAAGCCGACTGAGTGTCGCTAATCAAGGAATTCAACATTGTTTGTAACCGAGTCGCTAAGCATTTGGCTAGTAGTTTATACTTTGAATTAACCAACCCAATCGGTCTATACTCACCTAGCACTTGAGGTGTCACCACCTTAGGTAATAGAACAATAAACGTGTAGTTCGCTCCCTTTGGCAATGTTCCTCGTTCATGAAATTGAGTGAAAAAATTCAGCACGTCATCCTTTACCACCTCCCAGCTTTTCTTGTAGAATTCGAGTGTAAAGCCATACGGACCCGGTGCTTTTGAGCCATCACAATTCCACAAAATTCTCTTAATTTCACCAACTGTAAAAGGTGCTGTCAACACTAAACTTGCATCTGCTTGTACACGACGAAACTGACCATCAAATTCCCATCTTCCAATTCGAGCATCACTAGCAAAATAGGCAGTGAACGCCTTAACAACAAAGGCACGCAATGTAGCCGGTGTTGTAACCCATCTCCCGCCAATCAACAACCCCGGTATAAAGTTCCTAACCGTATGTAACTTCCTCGTTCTATGGAAAAATTTTGTGTTTCGATCACCTAACCTCAACCAAGTTGCCCGAGATTTTTAGCGCCACATTGCTTCTTTATTACGCATCGCTTTCCAAAGTGCTTGCATCCATTGTCGACGCTCACACTCTACCTCACCAACTCCCTCTTCCGCTATCATCACATCATCCGCCTTGTCTATTTTCTGTTGTAAATTCTCAATTATCAAGTTCACATCATCAAATGTGTATTTGTTCCATCGTTTCAAGAACGACTTCAAGTGCCTCAGCTTCACCATGATATTATCTTTTCCCAAACCAACTGCAGTCAAACGACACCATTCCCTAGCTAAGTCAAGCACGTTAGATTTTCCTTCTAACCAGCAATTGAAAAAGTGAAAGGGACTTGGTCCCCAATCGCAATCGTCTCAAGCCAATATCAATGGCGTGTGATCAGATACTCCTCTCGACAAAGCCACTTGCTGTATGCTATTAAAAGTATCAAACCATGTTGCTAAAATTAAGAACCTGTCAATACGGCTGCATCTATTACCAGGGCCAAACCATGTAAATCGTTTATCGGACATCGGTAAATCCATCAAACCTGCATTGTTGACGAAATTCGCAAAAGTTTCCATTTTAGCTTCTCTATCTAATACCCTAATCATGTCCGAAGTTTTCAATATGGCATTGAAGTCTCCTGCCATGCACCAAGGTCCCTGAAATGTGCGCATACTAGCCAGCAAATTGTCCCATAAAACAGATTGACTATATACGTCACAAGGTGCATATATCGCTACTATACCATAGACAAATTCTTCAACATTCCATTTTCCTAACAGTAAAACATAGTGGCGTTCAATATGAATTGACTATAAAATAAACCTCATACCTTCCCATATGGCTAATATACCTCCGGATGCACCAACCAATGGTGAGAACGCCAATTCGAAGTTATCCGAGTGCCACATACTAGCTCCCAACAATGACGGAATCTCCTCCAATTTAGTCTCCTATAACAACACCATGTCACAGTGATTTTTTCGAATGACCTCGCGAACATATCTCCTTTTCGCACTCCCGCCCAAACCCCTTACATTCAACGTTAACAATTTCATGAGTCAAGAACCCCGGCACTCCCCGGTGATAACCCGCGAAATGTCGTTAATTATGTCTTCTTCCCTTCCAATTGATTTCACACCAATCAACGCCCCCAATTTCACTGTTGCTTCCGCTTCACTCGTAATATGTTGCTGCCCAACTGGAAATTCACAAAACTCATGCTTGTGCTTAATGGCTTCCACCGTTGTGGCCTTCTTCCCCGACCCTCGACCACGGCTAGATTGGGAATTGCCTGAAATTCCAGTGACCTCACCTCCCACCACCCGTCGAACTTTGCAAAAGGAATTCCCCACACGAATCAATTCTGTTTGACCCAATCCCTGTGTTGTTGTGTTGAGTGTAGAATTTTCTAATGTGATGATTTTGGAACTGACATTATCACCAACTATTGCATTCTCCACGTTTCCTTTAAGTTTGAATCAGAATTTACCACTCCAGCTATAACATGACTCTCATCTAGAGTCCTGTTGTGACTCTTCTTCTCACTCTCCAAGCTATCGAAGCTGATCGGTGTGATCAGCTGTTGCGCCGGCAATGTTGTTGCCGTTGCATTGGCTAGCGCATTCACCATGTTCAATTCGCCTTGAGGTTCTGTTGTGTCAATCCCCCCAATCGGATTTGAGTTTTCCACTACTACCTTGTTTTCCTCCACCCCTCTAACCTGAACCTTCGTCGGACGGCTATTACTGCTTCCCTTATTGAGATGTTCCGTTTGTGACATGTTACCCTCATAACAGCCGCATTTGATCGTAGGACCTTGCCCATCGAACTCAAACACCCAAACCATGTATTCCGTAGCTGATAATTTCACGGTGATGGTTTCCTCAATGTGTTCCACCATTTTCGTTTCCACCAGTATTCTACCGCAATCGAAGGATGTGGGGGTTTCCGTATCGTCATCCATGCATATCAAAGACCCCCATAAGCTTGCTATGTTCGTGAATGTTTTCTTGTGCCATAAGTGGATCGGCAGCCCCACCACGGACAACCATACTCGACGTGATTCAGTTGTAATTGACGGCAACCACTCAATCACTTTAGAGAAACATTCCCTGATGTAGTCCATCTTCATCACTTCTTCGCGAATTTTTGCCGATGTACACATTAACAAGATCATTGACCCCGAGAGTCTCATGATCGAAAATCCCTCTTTCTTCTCCACTTCCAATCGGTCCGCGAGTGTTTTCAAATTCCAGGGATTAACACTACATCCGATCGCGCACCACTGGAGGATTGCCCATTTATCCTCATCTAACACCCCTTCAATCACCCGTCGATTTAATCCACTCTCGCAATCCCCTTGCATCGCTGATTTCACTGTTTTTGAACCCGACATCTTCATGTTCGTCGGCTGCTTTATTTCCTTACTTTTCAACGCGTTCTTCAAATCGTTTATGCCCTTCCACGCCAACGCCACACGCAATCTAGCGCCATATATCCATTTTCCATGCAGTCGTTCAATCGCTCTATCCGCGTCCACTTGTGACGCCATTCGAACAAATCCAAAACGTGCCCCGTCTCTGGCCCTCTTTCTGGGTATAAACGCATCTTGCACAACCCCATGGTGATCAAAGACTTGCCATAAACCCTTCCAGTGCAACGTCTCTGAAATTCCTCCCACATACAAGGACCAAACCTGTTGCGACTCGTCGACGGCCGTTTGTGGGTTGGACTGAAATTGATCACCGGTGCCTTGTTCCCTATTTAGTCATCACCAAATACTACCGTCCGCCATTGTTGATTCTTTTTGTTGTCCATAGTCGATAGCTTGACATGGTTTAGGGGCATATAAATCATGATATTTTGTAAGGTTCTAAGTAAAGGAAATCGAATGCCATGAATTGAAATCTATTATGTGTTGCATGAAAATTGAATTGATTAATTATTGGTAATTTGGATTAATTCGGAAATCGCCTAGACCATTTAATTAAGGTTTCGAATGACATGGATTTGAATAGTTAAGTATTCGACTTGTTTGACCTAATTGTAATAGTAATTTGATAATGAAAATAAAAGTTTTAAATTGGCTTGTAATTTGGTAACAAGATTAATAGAAATTGTGTCTAAGTTTTTGAATGATCATAAGAAGTTAAGAAAAGTTTTTTGTTAGCCCATTTTCCGCGTGCGCATTAATATAAATAATTGATTAAAATGATATCTTGTTTTCCGAAATGCTTCCGCTTTTGTCTGATATGTTTCGTTTGTTTGCCTTTCGCTTTCCGGTAACGCTCCTGACTCCTGGCCCGGGTTGGGGGTGTTACAATTTTACCTCTTGCTAATAATTACGGTTGATTATGATCTCTGCAACTTTACTTCTGTGTTGTTAGGTTTGGTTGTTCTATTCTGAAATTTTCAGGTGAAAATGGCAGAAGAAACAATTAGGCGTGTGACTGGGATTAACCTTGGTATTATACCTAGGCCCAACGTTCCTAGTGTAGGTATACCTTTAATTAGCAGTCCACTGGAAGCATCCACGAGTTTGGTGGCCGTAGCCGCGACATTGTGGTAAAAAAGTGAGGTTGAGAGAGTTTAGGGGTCAAATTAATATTTTGTTTCAAGATCATGGGACATATTAGAAATTAACTCTTTTGACTAACATGCCACATCATCAAACTAACAATTGTTAACGACACAATGAACAAAATAAAACAGATCAAAAACATAACTGGTAAAATAACTTTTCTTTTTCAAAATGGGTGACCAAATTAGAACACGGTCCAAACAAAAGGGGCCTCTAGTAAAGTTTACCCTAAATAAATAATATATGAAGATGTAAAGAAGTAATAAAGAAATAAATATTTAATGTGTTGAATTTATTTAAAACGGTCCATTTTAGTTTAAATAATTGTTGGAATTTATTTAATGAAACGCCAAAAAAACAATAATATACAAGATTATATTAGTGAAGTTATATCGAACATGCTGGCTAAATTTTTACCCTAGCGATTGATTATGTTAAAAAAAGATTGACATTTTTTTCTATTATGGCATGCTAATCTACAATTCTGAAAAATGGTAGTCTCGATAAATGGTTGGAGAATGTCATGGAATGGTCTCCAACGATGAGAATACCGAATCGTAGAGTCTGGTTATCGGTCAGTGGAATATCGATTCATGCGTGGTCGGAGGGTACATTCAAGAACATTGTTGAATAATATGGTGAATTAGTGCATATTGATATTGAAGCACTGGTTCCTTTCAATTTTGGAAGGAGTAGATTCCAAATTGAGACAGATTGGGTAACGCACATTGATGAGAGTATTAATTTACATATTGATGAAAATGTATTCCAAGTCAGAGTTGTTGAAATGGAAGAAGCAATTGACCTGAAGTGCAATTGTAGTTGTGGAGTGGATGACGAATCGAGTATGGATGCCACGGAAATAGACAATATTAATAGCCTGGGAAAACAAAAGGTGGTTAGGAGCATGAGTCACGTTTCTAGTGTAAACATTTTGATGAATGAAACGGCTTTTAGTAATTTGGATATGGTATAAGGATAATTCCAAATATGCATTTACTCCCTCATGAGGGCTGTTAGTAATTTGGGACAAGACACATTTTTAGTCTCATTGTGCCAGGCACGAGTACCTGATTTGTTCTAGTGGAAGGGTGTTGGAGTTGGATGATTGGTGTTTTTGTTTTGTTCCTTGTGTGTTGGAAGACCAACTTAATCTCGGGAAGAAATTGGGTGAATTGGTGGCAACTCGACAACTCCCATGGTGCCTAGGAGGCGACTTTAACATGGTGTTGAGTGCGAATGAGAGATATGGGTGCTCTAGTGTGATCCAGGGAAATATATACAATCGTATATACAGGGTTCTGGTGTCGAATGGGTGGTTGGAAAATTTTGCAAAATTGGTAGAGATCAATTTACCAAGAGGGTTGTCCAACCATACACCGATAATGACACGGATGGAGGGCCACAATCTTTGATTTAGTCCTTGGTTTTGTCAAATCGTGAGGCGAATAGATTGACCGATGTCCTCACTAAAGGTGATTTGTGAGTTATGGACACACGGTCTAGATTGACAGGTTGGATGGGTGTTGAAGATGTGGGGGTAATTGCTAGAACGATAAAGGGTAGTAAGTGTGTTGATGTGATGTTAGATGTAAATCTTATTGTAGGGACAAGAGGCGAGGAGTGTCAAGCCCATACGATGTTGAACGAGGTTGTGTCGAGCCCTGTTTTGGGTGAAGCCATGCATGAATGTGATGGGCCGAGGTCCGTGGTCCCTATGGTATAGAGCTATGAGAATTGAACATAATGGTGAACTTAAGCGTGTACAGCAAGTGTCTCAAATCATGAGGCGAATAGATTGGCCGATGTCCTCGCTAAAGGTGATTTGTGTGTGATGGACACACAATCTAGATTGACAGGTTAGATGGATGTTGAAGATGTGGGGGTAATTGCTAGAACGATAAAGGGTAGTAAGAGTGTTGATGTGATGTTAGATGTAAATATTATTGTAGGGACAAGAGGCGAGGAGTGTCAAGCCCATACAATGTTGAATGAGGTTGTGTCGAGCCTTATTTTGGGTGAAGCCATGCATGAATGTGATGGGCCGAGGTCCGTGGTCCCTAGGGTATAGAGCTATGGCAATTGAACATAATGGTGAACTTAAGCGTGTACAGCAAGTGTCTGAAAATTGTCCTTAGTTTTTATCTCCTGGTGAATGGCGTGAGGCTGAAAAAAGTTTGGAGAATAAGGGTTAGGGGTGACCAAAGAAAAACATTCCGAATTCACCACGTGTGGCTTATGGTTCACTATCATACTCTGAATTTTTGAATCATAAATGTTTAATTTTGAGGGAGGCAAGGGAAACGTTACACTTGGGCTGAATTAGTCGGGGCTAAAATAACTTTTCTTTCCTTTTTAACATGGTGTTGAGTGTGAATGAGAGATATGGGTGCTCTAGTGTGATCCGGGAAAATAGATACAATCATATAGAAAGGTTTCTGGTGTCGAATGGGTGGTTGGAACAAGTTGCAAAATTGGTAGAGATCAATTTACCAAGAGGGTTGTCCAACCATACGCCGATAATGACATAGATGGAGGGCCACAATCTTCGATTTTGTCCTTGGTTTCATCAAATCGTGAGGCGAATAGATTGACCGATGTCCTCGTTAAAGGTGATTTGTGCGTGATGGACACACAATCTAGATTGACAGGTTAGATGGATGTTGAAGATGTGGGGGTAATTGCTAGAACGATAAAGGGTAGTAAGAGTGTTGATGTGATGTTAGATGTAAATATTATTCTAGGGGCAAGAGGTGAAGAGTGTCAAGCCCATACGATGTTGAATGAGGTTGTGTCGAGCCTTGTTTTGGGTGAAGCCATGCATGAATGTGATGGGCCGAGGTCCGTGGTCCCTAGGGTATAGAGCTATGGCAATTGAACATAATGGTGAACTTAAGCGTGTACAACAAGTGTCTGAAATTGTCCTTAGTTTTTATCTCCTTGTGAATGGCGTGAGGCTGAAAAAATTTTAGAGAATAAGGGTTGGGGTGGCCAAAGAAAAACATTCTGAATTCACCACGCGTGGCTTATGGTTCACTATCATACTCTGAATTTTTGAATTGCAAACGTTTAATTTTGAGGGAGGCAAGGGAAACGTTACACTTGGGCTGAATTAGTCGGGCTAAAAAAGTGGGCAACGAAGAGGAAATAGTTAAGGATATTGCACGCCTCATTAAAGCGAGGGATAGGAGAGACAAAAATCCTTTACCCCTTTTTGGTGCCCCTTTCTATGCCCCAAAACTAAACAACACTAAAAAATTAAATTCCAAGCCCCAACCCTAAAATCTAAATCTTAAACACTATACCCTAAAAATACACATACCCCAAATTCCCTAAACTCTAACCTTAAATCCTAAACCTAATTTTTAGAGTAGGGGCATAAATAAGGGCACCAGAAAGGGGTAGAGGATTTCTATTCAGAATAGAAGACAATAGCGTCAAAAGATACAGATGTTGTCATGAAATGTTATGGGGTCTTGGGACGTCGTCGAAATGGAAAACGATCCAAAGTGTATTACGACAACATCTTGCGAGCTGGTGCTTATTCAGGAAACTATTCTGGAAAAATGTCAATGATCAATTCGTGTGATGGATATGGTATAAGGATAATTTCAAATATGCATTTACTCCCTCATGAGGGGTGTTAGTAATTTGGGACAAGACACGATTTTTGTTATTTTTAAAAAGTAGGGGAGGATCTCAAGCGTCAGCCGAATTGAACTAAAGTGATAAATGGAGCAAAAATTTCAGTTGGTGAAATCTGCCCAGATTTTTATACGTTGGCAGTAGGTTTAAAAATTCACCAAAAATTACATACTCTAAATTAGATAATGATATTTATATGTACAAAACCGTGTGTGAACCTAGTTTTGTTTACAGCAAACGGGGATCAATTTCGATTTGTAAATTAAAAGATATGAATTTTAGAGTATGGGAAGGTCAGAAAACAGGACAGCAGTTTACTCTTTGGGCAGCAATGGCAGTGTCATCGAAAATTCACCAAAAATTGTACAAGATGAATCAGAAGCTATGCTTTATATAGCTAGAAAGGTTATTCAAACAAAATTGAATTCCGAGTTATAGAGCATATTATAGAAATATTTTTCTAAAGATAGTTCAAACTGCCAAGTATTGACAAATTAGTGTTTGTGTAAATTTGGTTTGCTAGAGGGATCCAATCGGAGAAAGATCGAGATCGATAAGATAAAGTCATGGAATTTGAAGTTTGAATCTGGATCGGTAAATTGGATTAGCTAGGTGAGTGTAGCTTTGGTATTTTGTGCAAAAGTACTTTGTACTTGAGATCAATCAGAGCAACTTTGTGATTGGTATTGAATTGGGAAGTTAAGCTTGGTAAGTTTACCATATGTTGATGTTTTAAAATGTATTGCGATGCTATGTTTGAATAGAAGTTTGTTATGCCATGATCAAATAGTCTATGACAATAATGGACCTTTCTATCCTATGATAGTATGGAAAATTACTATACCATGATCGAATGGGATTAATTATATATGCTATGCTTTGAATAAAAATGATATGATGTTTTGGATTGGATTGGTATTTACATGTATGAAATGCAAGGTATCACGGACATTTAGGAAAACAACTTGATATGAATTGATTATTTAACCGACCTGTGAATGTGATTCCAAATGATGCGATTAGAATAGATATGTATACCAAGTTGTATATTAATTTGTCGTACCATGCTCCTAATGAAATCATGATGCCATGTTTCGAATTTGAAAATTTTGTTATGATTCTTTTGAAATCTCAGCTAATTCGAATGGAAATACAAATTTATGTTATGGATTGAACCGCTTTATGCTCAACTTATAAGTGAGGAATGAATTTGATAATAAGCCTTCGATCGAGTCAACTTAGGGTACTATTGGCATGCCATAAAGTCCATTGAGCTCGTGTGTAGGGGGACTACGGTCCAAGGATTATGATCCTATATTAGAAACAGTAGGAGGTATGATTTGTGGGTCATTGGCGACAATTGGAGGGTTGACCATTATCCGTTATGTTGTCGACAATTTTGGTTAGGGATTCGTGCATTCGAGTGTCGCTTGAAATCTAAGGAAATGATAAATTAATAGACTAATATGAAAGAATATGCATAAACACTTTGATATGCCCTTTGATTCGATTACATATGATTCAACGATTATGATATGTCCTTTGATTCGATTGATTATGATTCAATGACTTTGTAATGCCCTTTGATTCAAATGAATATGATCTAATGCCTATGATATATTCTTCGATAAGAATAAGTACATTCCATTACTAATGATACATCTAATAATTTTTTTTTTTTTTGATCAGCAACTATATGTTTTTATTTAGAAAAGCAAAAACATACAGCTTGACGGAATCGCACGCCTCGTTAAAAACCTCCCTAAAACCTATTGGAGGAAAAGAGTACGATACGATCCGTCGATTACAAAAACAAAGGAAAAAATGCCGCGTATGGACAAATCACGTACAAGCCATGAACATTGTAAGCCTATCGACGCCCTCTTTCGCCAACGCATCCGCAAATCCGTTCGCTTCCCTCGGCACGTAGCAAAAATGAATATCATGCATGACTTGGCAAGCCTGATCAATTCCCAAAAATATTTCCCATAGACGCCACGGTCGTTTTGCCTTCTGATTGATCCAGCTCAACGCGACTTGAGAGTCTGTCTCCATAATCACACAAAACTGTCGCCATTCCTTCTCTTTGATCATTCCCAACGCAAAAGCTATCGCTCGGACCTCTGCTTCATTTGATTCCATCACGCCTATAGGGCCAGAAAAAAGACCCAAAATACGACTATCCGCATCTCGTAACACACCACCGATTCCTGCCGGACCCGGCTTTCCTCGCGCTGATCCATCCGTGTTAAATTTTAGAATGTTTTGTAACGGGGGCTGCCAGCGTCTTTCACCTCTCACCCTCTTTGGTTTGACCGCAACCTCAATGTTCGAAGGGCATGTCCACCAAGCTGCTTCCTCTACCAACTCTTCTCGCCTATCGGCTTTTATCCAATAGTAGGATCGCAATTTCACCAAGAAACATAATTCAGCCAAGTTCCATCTCTTTCCCCGGAAAATAAATTCATTTCTCGCAATCCATAAGGACCATAAAACAGCGGCAACACATGCTTTCCACCACATATTCATGCATCCCTTAAAAATATTATGAAAATCAAGAACGTAGAATGCATCAAAACTAACCGGTAAACTCCTGTCTATTCCCCACCATTTCCGCATCCATAGCCAAACAGATTGCGCAAACGGACATTCATAGAGGATGTGAGCGATGCTCTCCTCTACCATCGTACACCAAGGGCAGCGGCCTTGATCTTCCGGCAGTGGCACCCCACGTGCTCGCAAGAAATCAGCAGTGGGTAACCGGCGCAACCATGTAAACCAAAGGAAAGCTTGAACTTTCGGCGGCACCAGCACCTTCCACGCGAAACATTCTCCAAAGTCCATTTCCCCCACCTTGTCTATCATGAGCAATTTCGATAAAGACCCCACTGAAAAAATGCCACGCTCATCCGATCTCCAATATAACATGTCCAGCTTTCCTTCCCATGCACGGAAATTTGAGACCTTTTGAACCAACTCTCGTAACATTTCCAATTCAAAAACACGTAGTGGCCGTCGAAAAAATTCATTCCAATCCTGGTGCAAAAGTCTACCCTCCACCATATATTCCTCCACCCTTGCTAATTTGTCACATGCTAATGAGAAAAGGCGCGGATATGAATCTTTCAATGCCACTTGATTAACCCACGGATCGAACCAAAATAGAATCGACTTACCATCCCCAAGCTTCCATATAAAACCGGTCATGCCCATATGCTTTTCAACTTGTGCATCACATGAGAGAGTTACGATTTGCCGCCATACAAGCGACATGGATGACATCCTTTCCGTGTTGAAACGCCACCACTGTGGATTTTCGCCATATTTTGCAATTATCAAGCCACGCCACAATGAATCTCTATCTTGTGCATAACGCCATACCCATTTTGATAGCATCGCCATGTTCTTCACTCGCAAATCCGCGACTCCCAAACCCCCTAACTGTTTCGGGCGACAAACTACCTCCCATCCTACTCTGCTCATCCGCCGTTCCAAACCCACACCCCCCCACAAGAAAGCTCTTCTAATTTTATCGATCTTCTCAATTACCTCTCGGGGAGTAACAAATAATCCCATGTAAAATATTGGTAGCGACGAGAGAACTGAGTTGACTAACACCACTCGAGCTGAAAAGGATAGAGAATTCCTCTTCCAACCTGCTAATTTTCGTCGGAAATTAGCGATTACAGGTTCCCACGTAGCTATTAGTCTCGGACTTGCGCCTATTGGAAATCCCAAATATACGAAAGGAAAATCAGCTTTTCTACAACCCAATATCTCGGCCATGTTGCTGCCCAGCTCATCTTCTATACCAATTGTGTATAAAGAACTTTTACCGAAATTGATCTTCAAACCCGAGCACACTTGAAAGCAGTGCAGAATTCGCTTCACGTTTCTCGCAATTTCCAATGATCCCTCAAAGAACAAGAGGGTGTCATCGGCAAACTGTAAATGTGTCACGGATATCTCTGCCGCTACCTGAACACCACGAATTAGACCTTCTAATTCTGCCCTTCGCAGCATCAAATGCAATGCTTCCGCGACTATCACAAACAGCAAAGGTGATAGCGGACAGCCTTGTCGCAAGCCTCTGCCCATTCTGAATTCCTTGGTGGCATTTCCGTTGAGAAGCACCGACAACCTGACTGAACTGATACATTCCTGAATCCACTTTCGCCATGTGTCACAAAAACCCATTCTGCCTAACACCTCATCCAAAAAACACCAACTCACGCAATCATACGCCTTAGCAAAATCAAGTTTCAATAAACAGCCGCATGCATCCCGTTGTCGTAAAGAATGTACCACCTCAAGTGCTAGAAGTACGCCGTCTACCAATTGCCGACCCTTTATAAACGCCGATTGAGTATCACTTATTAAATCTGCCAATACCCCTTGTAGACGAGTCGCAAGGCACTTTGCCAAGATTTTGTACACCGAGTTTACTAGACATATCGGCCTATATTCCCCAATGGCCGTGGGAGATGTTACCTTCGGAATTAACACGATGAATGTGCAATTTGCGTCCTTAGGTAACCGTCCATTTGTATGGAAATACTCAAAAAAACGTGAGATATCAGCATTGATCACATCCCATCCTTTCTTGTAAAAATCAAGCGTAAATCCGTCCGGGCCCGGTGCCTTCGATCCATCACAACCTCTCACTATATCATGTATTTCTTCCAATGTGAAAGTCACCACTAATTTCCTCCTAGCTGCCTGCGATATCATCCTAAAATCCCCTTCAAATTTCCACACGCATTCCCTCTTATCACAAGAGTAGTGTTTTCTGAAAAATTGAACTATGTGACGTCGCATAAGAGATGGTGAGCTGATCCAATTACCATTAATCAAGAATCCCGGAATATAATTTCTTGCCGCGCGCAACTTAGCGGATCGATGAAAGTAGGCTGTGTTTCGATCCCCCAGACGCAGCCATGTCGCTCTAGATTTTTGTCTCCACATCGCTTCTTTGTGTCTCATAGCTTTCCACAAAGCCTGTAGCCATTGCCGCCTTTCCCCCTCTATCTCCTCATCAATACTAGCTGGAGAAATGTTGGAATCCGCCCGGTCAATTTTCTCTTGCAATTCGGCTATTTTCTCATTTACATCCCCAAAGTTGTCCCTATTCCATTTTTTCAGAAATGCCTTCAAATGTCGCAACTTCACCATTATATTTATCGTGCCAATGTCTAATTCAGTAAGGCGGATCCATTCCTCAATAATCTGCCCCATGTGATATGTACCCTCCATCCAACAATTAAAGAAACGGAACGGACGAGGACCCCAGTCATTTTCATCGCATTTCAACACTAGAGGTGTGTGGTCTGATACGCCCCGTGCTAGTGCCACTTGCTGGATTGAGCTAAAGGCATCCATCCATTTTGACGATATCAGAAATCTGTCAATTCGGCTACATCGATTCTTTGGACCAAACCATGTATAGCGTTTGCCTAAGAGAGGTAGATCCATCAAACCTGCTTGTAAAACAAAATCCCCAAACGCTTCCATCTCCATAGTCCTGTCCGAAGTGCCAATTCTGTCCGCCTCTTGTAATATTGCGTTAAAATCTCCCGCTATGCACCACGGGCCTTCATGTTCGCTAATTTTATTCAAAATCGCTGACCAAACAGCTTGTTGCCCTTCCAATTCGGACGGTGCATACACCACTATCAAACCACAACTTAGATCATCCTGAAGCCATCGACCTCGCAGCAAAATAAAGTTACGCTCAATTGCTACCATATTTAAAAGAAATTTACTGACCTCCCATAACACTATAATCCCGCCCGACGCACCAACTGATGGCGTAATCACTGATTCAAAATTATCACTTCCCCAAAGATTTGCTAGCCATAAATTCGGACATTCCTCCATCTTTGTTTCTTGTAGCATTGCCATATCCGCATCATTTTTCCGTATTACATCTCGAACAAACCGGCGTTTAGCACTTCCTCCCAAGCCCCTCACATTCCATGATAATATTTTCATGAGTCACAAAACGCGTGAGTCACCACCAATTACTTTTGCTATGTCGCGGATAATTTCTTCTTCTCGGCCGTTAGAATTGACACCAATCAGGGAGCCCAGTTTCACCGTTGCAATTGCTTCTCTCTCAATGTTGTTTTTTGTCTGACTATCATCCCCGTCTCCTCCCGTGTTTGATGTTACTTGATTGGCTTTGTAAATTCGGTTGGTCTTCTTCTTTCTAGAATTTCGACACCCTTCCAAGTTTCCCCCTACAAACCGTCGAATTTTGCAATAAGCCTGACCCACCTGGACAATTTCAGTTTTACTCAAATCTGGATGTTCAATTGTCGAAAAAAGAGTAGGATAATGATTTAATTTCGAGTTAAAATCTGAATTATCCTCTCTTTGTAAATTAGACTCCTGCTCATTTGATTCACTTGCATTAGAATTAGCAATTCCCGCTATATCCAAACTCTTGCAAATTTGAATGTCTCCTAATCCTGCAGGACTCCTATCACCACTGTCCTTCTCCCCACTCACACCTCTTTCCGCCGTGTCCACTAACCGTGCCGGTGAGTTCATCGTAGGTCTGTCCGGCAATGGAGATGATTTGTTTGATTCCCTTTGTTCATCGTTGCTGTTCTGATTGGATTGACTTCCCACAAATGTTTTTTCGTGTTGATCAAATTGTGGCCCTTCCCATGCTTCATTTGCAAGCCAAAGCACTGAATTTGTATTCTCTTTTATAATTTCTCCCTCCTGTCCGTTTCCCACCTGTGTATGCTGTATCACATTATTTTCAATGCTCCCTTCTTCATCCGTCGAATCAAACTCCCCGCAATCACATTCCACCGTAGGGGTGGTGCCGTCCATCTCTAGTACTCGGATATTATATGTTTCCCCCTCATAACAAACTTCAATGTGTTCTTCAATCCGATTGAATTGGGATGTTTCTACCATAATTCTACCACAATCAAAAGACGATGGTGTTTCCGTATCATCATCCATTCGAATAAAAACACCCCAACGGCTTGCTATGTTCATGAATGTCCGTTTATGCCATAGGTGTATTGGGAGGCCAATTATCGACAACCAAATCCGTCGCGTTTCCACTTTGATCGTTGGAGACCATTTCACTACTTTGGCGAAACATTCCTTCACCCGGTCCAATTGCATAATTTTGTCACGGACGGCTGCCGATGTACACATTAACAATATCATTGCTCCGGATAAACGCATGATCGAGAAACCATCGTGTTTGTCTACCTCCAACCTTTCCGCTAGAGTCTTTATGCTACAAGGGTGTTGGCACCAACCCACCGCGCACCATCGTAATATCGCCAATTTGTCTTCATCTACTATTCCTACGACTTGCGCTTTATTTTGTTTCACTTCCTTCCTTATTGTCGTTTCTGCTTTTCTTGATTCCGCACTGTCTTTCATCTCCTGTTGTTTTATGTTTTTTCCGGTTTTACTGTGCCATTCCGTTTTGCCTCTCCACGCCATAGCCACTCTCAATCTGCCGCCGTGTATCCATTTGCCGTTTAATCTCTCTATCACCCTGTTTGCATCCTCCTCCGACGCCATTCTAACGAAGCCAAACCGCTGTCCGTTCCTGGCTCTCTTGTCTGGGATGAAGGTATCTTTTACAATTCCATGTCTGTCACATACTTGCCACAATCCTTTCCAGTGGATTATCCGTGAGAGACCGCTGATGAATAAGGTCCAAACTCGTTGATGTTGCTGATCTCGGTTTACTGTCCTGCTGCCCGTATGTGCTTCATATTTCCGGCCGGAGCTAATTTCCTGTTCGGCGGCTAGGCGTTTCCAAATTCCCTTTGAGAGCATTTTTATGTATACATCTAATAATTGAAGGAAGAATAATTCACCAACTTAATCTCGGGAAGAAATTGGGTGAATTGGTGGCAACTCGACAGCTCCCATGGTGCCTAGGAGGTGACTTTAACATGGTGTTGAGTGCGAATGAGAGATATGGGTGCTCTAGTGTGATCCGAGGAAATATATACAATCGTATAGACAAGTTTCTGGTGTCGAATGGGTGGTTGGAACAATTTGCAAAATTGGTAGAGATCAATTTACCAAGAGGTTTTTCCAACCATACGCCGATAATGACACGGATGGAGGGCCACGATCTTTGATTTTGTCCTTGGTTTTGTCAAATCGTGAGGCAAATAGATTGGCCGATGTCCTCGCTAAAGGTGATGTCGATCGTAACTCTTGGTTTCAAATGTTGGAATGAGTTGGCCCGTGCCAGGTTTGGTGTTGTGGGTGGTTGTGTGGCGTTGCTTGATTGTGGGCTGTTTCCAAGACTTGCTTTGTTATGTGTTTTTTCTGTTGGTGTTTGCAGTGTGGTTATTTGATTGTGGGATGGTCCTTTCGACTTGTTATGTTTGCATTTTAGGCAGTTTCGTTGGCATGTGTTGGTGTTTTGGTCTTGTTTGGACACTATCATAAGTACTCGTTTCCTCTATTTAGCATTAGAGAAGTTTTTAATGAGGCTTATGGTAGTGGTGACTTTCTATGATTTCTAATAATAATATCGTACGATTTGCCGAGCAAAAAAAATGTGAATTAAGGAAAAAAGGGGGGTAAACTCTCGGCTTCAGTGAATTAAGGAAAGAGAAGAAAAAATGCATGCAAGAACCATCCTTCTCTCATCTGTCTCATACCCGAGAGCTGCCATGGGAGAAAAGCTTGGAGGAGCTTGAAATTTTAGCAAGAATTGGTCTTCAATTTCTTAATTTCCCCACAATTTTGTAAGCCCATTACTTTGAATATAGAAATTATGTACAAAATTCATAGAATTAGATTTGGAATTTAGACTTAAGGTGGAATTGAGGTTTGTTATATATATATATATATATATATATATATATATATATATATATATATATATAAAGAGAGCAAGAATTTAATAAATTCTAAAATCCTAGTAATTTGGTCAATTGTTGAGTGTTGGACATCTAGAATTGGAAAATTTTGAATGGTGGAATTAGTTCATTGGTAATATTATTATGTTTAAATTGTTTAAGTATAAGTTAAAGGTTGAAAACAAACTTACGATAATTTTGTATCACTTTTTCAAAGAGATAGTGGATGAAACAATTGAAGTTTTGAATGGTGGAATTAGTGTTGGACTGATTTAAGGGTAAAACATTACCTAGACTGAATTTTTGTTATTTTTCAAAAGCAGGGGAGGATCTTAAGCGTCAGCCGAATTGAACTAAAGTGATAAATGGAGCAAAAATTTCAGTTGGTGAAATCTGCCCAGATTTTTATACGTTGGCGGTAGGTTTAAAAATTCACCAAAAATTACATAATCAAAATTAGATAATGATATTTATATGTACAAAACCGTGTGTGAATCTAGTTTTGATTACAGCAAACGGGGATCAATTTCGATTTGTAAATTAAAAGATATGAATTTTAGAGTATGGGAAGGTCAGAAAACAGGACAGCAGTTTACTCTTTGGGCAGCAATGGCAATGTCATCGAAAATTCACCATAAATTGTACAAGATGAATCAGAAGCTATACTTCATATGGCTAGAAAGGTTATTCAAACGGAATTGAATTCCGAGTTATAGAGCATATTATAGAAATGTTTTTCTAAAGATAGTGCAAACTGCCAAGTATTGACAAATTAGTGTTTGTGTAAATTTTGTTTGCTAGAGGGAACCAATCGGAGAAAGATCGAGATCGATAAGAGAAAGTCATGAAATTTGAAGTTTGAATCTGGATCGGTAATTTGGATTAGCTGAGTGTAGCTTTGGTGTTCGGGATAGGTACGACACCTTCCCGTAAAGCATTTGTACATTCATTATTTATTTTGTGCAACTTGAGATCAATTAGAGCAACTTTGTGATTGGTATTGAATTGGAAAGTTAAGCTTGGTAAGTTTACCATATGTTGATGTTTTGAAATGTATTGCCATGCTATGTTTGAATAGAAGTTTGTTATGCCATGATCAAATAGGCTATAACAATAATGGACCTTCCTATCCTATGATAGTATGGAAAATTACTATACCATGATCGAATGGGATTAATTATATATGTTATGCTTCGATTAAAAATGATATGATGTTTTGGATTGGATTGGTCTTTACATGTATGAAATGCAAGGTATCACGGACATTTAGGAAAACAACTTCATATGAATTGATTAATTAACCAACCTGTGAATGTGATTCCAATGATGTGATTAGAATAGATAAGTATACCAAGTTGTATATTAATTTGTCATACCATGTTCCTAATGAAATCGTGATGCCATGTTTCGAATTTGAGAACTTTGTTATGATTCTTTTAAAATCTCAGCTAATTCGAATGGAAATACTAATTTATGTTATGGATTGAACCACTTTATGCTCAACTTATAAGTGAGGAATGAATTTGATAATAAGCCTTCGATCGAGTCAACTTAGGGTTCAATTGACATGCCATAAAGTCCATTGAGCTCGTGTGTAGGGGGACTACGGTCCAAGGATTATGATCCTATATTGGCAACAGTAGGAGGTATGATTTGTGGGTCATTGGCGACAATTGGAGGGTTGACCATTATCCGTTATGTTGTCGATAATTTTGGTTGGGGATTCGTGTATTCGAGTGTCGCTTGAAATCAAAGGAAATGATAAATTAATAGACTAATATGAAAGAATATGCATAAACACTTTGATATGCCCTTTGATTCGATTACATATGATTCAATGATTATGATATGTCCTTTTATTCGATTGATTATGATTCAATGACTTTGTAATGCACTTTGATTCAAATGAATATGATCTAATGCCTTTGATATATTTTTCGATATGAATAAGTACATTCCATTACTAATGATACATCTAATAATTGAAGGAAGAATAATTCACCATCTTTATTATGTTTTTATTCATTTTTTATTTAAATTACATTGCCTTACTACCTTACTAAGCCAATAGGCTTAATCAATTACATTGCCTTACTACCTTAACAAGCCAATATGCTTAAGATTAATAATGCTTATGTGAATGATGTTTAGTGTATGCGAAGAATCGTCTACATAATATTATGATATGATTAGTAAGTTAATTATGCCTGAAAAGGATGATGTGAATACTGTTGATGTACGAAATGATCCGTCTATATGGTATTGTGGTAGGCTTCGGCTAAAACACCTTTTTATCCTAATGTTTTAGGTACTTTCGGTTAGGTAAAATATCGTGTCATGGTAAATCGTAGAAAGCTTGAAACAACGTTAGACGACCTTGAATTAGAGTTAATAACTTTCAAATTAGTCCCTGGACTTTAAAAGATTATAATAAGAATCCCGAGTTTTTAAAACTTTGCAATTAGGTCCCTTTTTAAAACTTCCATACGATGTTGAACGAGGTTGTGTCGAGCTTTGTTTTGGGTGAAGCCATGCATGAATGTGATGGGCCAAGGTCCGTGGTCCCTATGGTATAGAGCTATGACAATTGAACATAATGGTGAACTTAAGCGTGTACAACAAGTGTCTGAAATTGTCTTTAGTTTTTATCTCCTGGTGAATTGGAGCAACTTTGTACTTGAGATCAATCGGAGCAACTTTGTGATTGGTATTGAATTGGGAAGTTAAGCTTGGTAAGTTTACCATATGTTGATGTTTTAAAATGTATTGCGATGCTATGTTTGAATAGAAGTTTGTTATGCCATGATCAAATAGTCTATGACAATAATGGACCTTTCTATCCTATGATAGTATGGAAAATTACTATACCATGATCGAATGGGATTAATTATATATGCTATGCTTTGAATAAAAATGATATGATGTCTTGGATTGGATTGGTATTTACATGTATGAAATGCAAGGTATCACGGACATTTAGGAAAACAACTTGATATGAATTGATTATTTAACCGACCTGTGAATGTGATTCCAAATGATGCGATTAGAATAGATATGTATACCAAGTTGTATATTAATTTGTCGTACCATGTTCCTAATGAAATCATGATGCCATGTTTCGAATTTGAAAATTTTGTTATGATTCTTTTGAAATCTCAGCTAATTCGAATGGAAATACAAATTTATGTTATGGATTGAACCGCTTTATGCTCAACTTATAAGTGAGGAATGAATTTGATAATAAGCCTTCGATCGAGTCAACTTAGGGTACTATTGGCATGCCATAAAGTCCATTGAGCTCGTGTGTAGGGGGACTACGGTCCAAGGATTATGATCCTATATTAGAAACAGTAGGAGGTATGATTTGTGGGTCATTGGCGACAATTGGAGGGTTGACCATTATCCGTTATGTTGTCGACAATTTTGGTTGGGGATTCGTGCATTCGAGTGTCGCTTGAAATCTAAGGAAATGATAAATTAATAGACTAATATGAAAGAATATGCATAAACACTTTGATATGCCCTTTGATTTGATTACATATGATTCAACGATTATGATATGTCCTTTGATTCGATTGATTATGATTCAATGACTTTGTAATGCCCTTTGATTCAAATGAATATGATCTAATGCCTATGATATATTCTTCGATAAGAATAAGTACATTCCATTGCTAATGATACATCTAATAATTGAAGGAAGAATAATTCACCATCTTTATTACGTTTTTATTCATTTTTTATTTAAATTACATTGCCTTACTACCTTACTAAGCCAATAAGCTTAATCAATTACATTGCCTTACTACCTTAACAAGCCAATATGCTTAAGATTAATAATGCTTATGTGAATGATGTTTAGTGTATGCGAAGAATCATCTACATAATATTATGATATGATTAGTAAGTTAATTATGCCTGAAAAGGATGATGTGAATACTGTTGATGTACGAAATGATCCGTCTATATGGTATTGTGGTAGGCTTCGGCTAAAACACCTTTTTATCCTAATGTTTTAGGTACTTTCGGTTAGGTAAAATATCGTGTCATGGTAAATCGTAGAAAGCTTGAAACAACGTTAGACGACCTTGAATTAGAGTTAATAACTTTCAAATTAGTCCCTGGACTTTAAAAGATTATAATAAGAATCCCGAGTTTTTAAAACTTTGCAATTAGGTCCCTTTTGCTCTAAATGATTGTTCAAGTTTTAAGTTTGATTGTGATTAGTTTATACATTTGAATGCTAGTTAATTTTGTTTTGTAAAAACATTTTCGAATCGGTTTATCTCCCAGACTAGATAAGGGGTATTAAACCTTATAGCTAATGTATACTCCCAAAATATATAGACGATAATTACATCAGTATATTAAAAAACCACAGGCACCAACCACCATTAGAGCAATCTTAGGTATGATAACACTTTGGTATTACAAAATTATTCTATATAATAAAAAACATATTCATATGTGCAGGAGATATGTAATGTTCAAAAGAAGTATAGTTTATGTCCTTATTTTTATATTAAGCCAAATATTTATATTTAAAATGACCTAGAAAACTTAAGAATTAAATTTGAATTTTTCAATATAAAAAGTTCACACCTTTGCTTCAAGTGTTTTGATTTTCCCTCAAGTGTTTTCCGACGATAACATGTGGTCCGGAACCGCAAACAACTCGGCCACCGCCAATGGGGGTGGACCTACCACCAAAAGACGACGCGCGCCTGATTCCGACTGCAACAATCCATCTTTCGTTGCTGATCATTACACCCCAGCCTCTAGAGATGAAGAATCCGAAACCCCCAACGCTTACATTCCCTCCGGTTCTGTCCATTGTTTGGTGCAGCACCCCGTGATCCGTAGGAAGTTGTTTTATTGGGTGCCCGATACTTGGTTCTTTTGGGTTGAATACCCGTTTCATTGGTCCGGACGGAAAGTCATCGGTCTTCTCTTTCTCATGGCGATTGTTTCCGCTTTCATCAAAGTCTTGCTTCTTGGTACCCACGTTGAGCCAGTTCACGGCAACGGGCTGCTTATCTTGCCGGCGTTCAAAGAGGATTGGGCCATGGCGCAACACGTCGTGAGCGAGACTCAACGCTCCATCCCCAAACGCGTTTTTGAGAGAATCACAGTAAGTTTCTAAGTCAAGAAAATGAAACCAACGGGGTAATAACTTGCCGCCAACGGGGTCGGTCCGAGAGACCTTGTGTAGCCAGAAAATCCAAAGCACGAGTTGGTCCCAAGAGCAAAGCACCGAACCGGGAGGGCAACCAAAAAACAAGTTAATAACGTTGCCATTTTTGTTGGATTGAAATTTTCTTCCTTTGCTTATCCGCAGAAGACCCCGGAAATTTGGATGAAACCAAATAGTGACAATTATCATCAATGTATAGCTCGGCCTAAGAATCGAATAAGTATGTCATGTTCCTTTGTCAGCTTGTTTAAAATGGATTTGTATGTGAATTTTTATTAATAATACAAATCGCATTTCAGGAACAGGATCAGAGTCTAATGGCTATATCATTGTTCATGCCAATGGTGGATTGAATCAAATGAGAACAGGAGTAAGTTTGTTTTTCCTGGAATTTGGATTGGATCTCTGATGTTTCTGCAAGCTTATTTGTTGGCTGTGTTCCTCAAGGCCATGGGATACCCTTCCAGCACGCCTATCTACATTGTTGCTGGAGAGATTTATGGCACCAACAGCATGGCTGCCTTCCGTGAAGAGTTCCCAAATGCATACTCTCATTCGACTTTGGCGACGGAAGAAGAGTTGGGAACGTTGTTGTCGTATCAGAATCGCCTTGCTGCATTGGATTACATTGTTGCACTCGAAAGTGATGTCTTTGTTTATACGCATGACGGGAATATGGCTAAAGCAGTACAGGGCCACCGAAGGTTCGAAGGATTTCGAATGACCATCAACCCTGACAGGTGTGTATAAATCAGAATTTCATTCTGCAAGCATGAAATATTAAGACCACCATAATGACATGATTTGTTTTATCTTCAGAAAAAATTTCGTCAAATTCATTGATCAGCTGGACAAAGGTGTAATATCGTGGGAGCAGTTTTCTTCGGAAGTAAAAAGTTTGCACTCCGACAGGCTTGGGGCTCCATACATGAGACAGACCTGAAAATCACCACGACTAGAGGAGAATTTTTATGCAAATCCCCTTCCGGGCTGCATTTGTAAAGGACCTCAGGAGTAGAACGTTGGAGTAGACCTTGAGTTGGGTTGAACGATAGTATAATTGCTGATAGGGGGATTTTTGAATTAAGGTGCTTTCTTCCTGTGGCAGGTATGCTTGCATTTAGTTAGTATACCATATAGTATTTTGTTGCATTATGTTGGCATCATGTATGATAACATTATAGCTAATTTCTGGTGCATTCTAGAAAGATGTTTTAGTAGCCTTACCGATGATGTTCGATGATGATTCATGCGTCTTTAATTATAATAAAACACACAGATTGCTATCAGTACATCTCAAGGAACCTAGAAAGTTTGCTATAGCAATACTCAGCCTGTTATACAAAAAAGAAAGAATACTCCAATGTCCAATGATGAGTTGTTGAGTAGGCCAGGACATCGTTGTCTGCTCCATCTTTGATTTTGGTCAGAAAGACAGCTTAGATAAGAGTATCAAATTAACGTGGTTAGGGCACTCCGCTGTAGCAATGGGCCTAGTAACCAAGGAACTAGTTGTTTGCTCCATCTGGTCTCCTTAGTCAAAAAGCCCTAGCTTTATGAGTGGCAATCAACTCTTCAAATCATGAAAGTGATGATTAACTAGGGATTTTGTTGTTTGCTCCATCTTTAATTTCAAGCTAAAGTCATTGTGATGAATTGAAGACCCTGACCACAAAATGAAAAAGGCATGAGTTAGGCTTGAGAATCATTATTCAAAATCTTCTGTGTGTTATAACGAGTCTAATTTATGTTGATGAATCATCGAACATCATCAAAAAAGCCATTAAATCATCTATCTAGCAATGCAACAATATTTTTCTATCTTCTTATCATGCATGATGCCAATGCAATATACAATGAAATATCATATGCATTATTAACTAAATGCACAGCCGACGCCTACAGGGTGGGATTACACCATTCATTTATTCATTATTCTTTCAGTAATTATCCTCTTACAAACTTGGATGTAATTCCTCAACACACATGTACATTATTGCAAGTTAACTTTTACGGATTTTCTGCATACAATTCGTCTCGAACTATAGATTTTCTTATCATGCATGATGCCAATGAAATATCATATGCATTATTAACTAAATGCACAGCCGACGCCTACAGGGCTTAGAAAACTTATGGTTGTTTTGATGTCGGCTGAATTTATGCTCAGTTTTGTTAGAAATACCAAACCAAAAACTTAAGGAGAAGATGTATAGTGGCAAATCAGATTATTTATATAAGCACATGCATATACGTTACAGGGGCATTGATTTATTCATTATTCTTTCACTAATTATCCTCTTACAAACTTGGATGTAATTCCTGAACACACATGTACATTATTCCACTGGTATTGCAAGTCACGGTAGGTTGTATTTTTCTTTTATACTCGAGTTAATGATTCTGAAATAGATTTATGATCTTGGGGTTCAGTTAAAATATATTATTAGCATAAAAAATCTGCACTCTTTAGTGAGATTAGAGATTAGTCTCATCAACTGGAAGCATAGATCAAAATTCAAATATGAATGCAACCAAAACCCTTTTGAGGAATTAAAAACCGAAAACTTTTAACTCATAGTATATAGTTTACAGATTTAAAAAATAATTATTTTGATCTAATTAAATTTTTTTATTTAATTTAGGCTTAAGGGTGTAAGAAGCCTCCAAACATTTAAAAAATACAACAACCAAGTCCGTGTACTTTTTTTGCACAAGTAAATTCTTGAACCAAGATATTTTAATTAATTTAGATCTTGAACCAAAAAAATTGAACAAATTAAGTCATCTAAAGATTTTTGACCATTGAATCTTAACATATTTTTCTTTAGACATTAATGGCACATGATACACTAGTTTTATCACGTTGCATTTACTTATATTTTTTGTTGCCCTCCATGTAACCATGGCTTGAACTTAACTAATCCGGACCAACCCGCGTCGCACATCTGGCTTTGGTGTGTGAGTCTCCCAGGAGGGATTTTCCGCATACAAATCGTCTCGAACTATAGATATGCTTAAGCGATATCAAGTTACTTACCACTTTGATCAACCCTGTTTTACAGATATTTTTTTTGTCAAAAAAATATTTTTTGTAATATCTTATAAGAGTTTTAGAATGTTTTCAACTATTAAAGAATATTTTAAATAAAATATAAAAATATGGAAATGTCAAGTAGAAACAATATGACATGACGCACTGTACCGGCATATGCAAAAAAATTGTCAAGATTTAATGGTCAAAATTGGTCAAATGACTTAATTGATTCATTTTTTAGTTCAATGGCTTAATTGATTAATTTTCTTGGTTCAAGGGCTTATATGGGTACAGAAAATTCAACGGCTTAATTAATTTATTTTTCTTTCTAATTAGTTTAAAATAATCTTGCTGCGGGGATTTTAGAAATTAACTTGTAAGAGATGTTGCATGGACTAATTAGTCTAGTTAAGACTAATCTTAAACCTTAAATTAAAATAAAATTTCATGTTATTTGAGTTATTAAATGTGGATAATGAATTGGATGTGTAATTTTTGTGACTTAATTGTTATAAAAGAGAAGAATTTATGGAATCCTCCAAATATCGGGGGAAATTAAATCGTGAATTAATCTACAAATCGATCTATATCGTAAATTCGGTTTCAGTTGAGTAGTCTTATATGTGTTGAATGTGTGTGTTTGTGTTTACATGAAAACCATTGAACCTGGTTTCGGTACCACAAAGTAAACGTGAAATTCTAATTTTCAAGAAGGTTCAGAACCTTCAATAAGGTTTTGATACTTTCAACTTCGAATGAAAATATAGCTAATTTACTTATTCCGCTTATGTTGGTCTAAAAAATCTTATTCCGCATATGATTCAAGGAGGCTTTGAATCTCACAAATAAAAAAATTATACTATGGGCCTAACTTACCACATCAGCCTCCCAACCATCACTTCACACATTTTTTCCCACCATTCTTTTTAATTAGATTCGGGCAAAGTGATTGATCCGATCAAAATTTGGTGCTTACAACCCTCATGTGTTTGATTTAACACACAAGCATTTAAAACAGGGATAATTTAAAAGCTCAATGATTAAATGAAATAAAGTTGAAGTTGGTTAAGACTGATCTTAAACCCTAAATTAAAATAAAGTTTCATGTTGAGTTATTAAATTTGGATATTGAATTGGATGTGTAATTGTTGTGCCTTAATTGTTATAAAGGACAAGGATTTGTGGAATCCTCCAAATATCGGGGGGAAATTAAATCAAGAATTAATCTACAAATCGATTTGCATCGTAAATTCGGTTTCAGATGAGTATAGTCTTATGTGTTGAATGTGTGTGTTTGTGTTTACATGAAAACTATTGAACCTGGTTTCGGTACAACAAAATAAAAGGGAAATTCTAATTTTCAAGAAGGTTTGGAACCTTCAATAAGGTTTTGATACTTTCAACTTCGAATGGAAATATAGTTAATTTACTTATTCCGCTTATGTTGGTCTAAAAAAAATCTTATTCCGCATATGATTCAAGGAGGCTTTGAATCTCACAAATGAAAAAATTATACTATGGCCCTAACTTACCACATCAGCCATGGTCCCAACCATCACTTCACAGATTTTTTTCCCATCATTTTTTTTCGACTGCCAAATCTTCATTAATATTTTTACTTGTAATTTGAAAAAAAAACATTAGAAGATACTATATAATTGAATTTATGACATGGGAAGAAATGGTGAGTTGAATTGTTTTTATTTGTTAGGACCATGACTGATGTGATAAGTCAAGCTCATGATATAATTTTTCTACAAATGATATCGTCATTGCTGACGTACTCCTCGAGGTGGTAGGCGTTGGATTTATCCCTTAGTTCATACATAATCCTAAAAGTTAGGCCTCTTTTTAGAAATATCAGCATTAAAATATTTATTTACCATCGTTACACCCATACAAAATTATTTACATATTTTACATCTTTACATTGAACTTGTCATGTTGGTCTGGCGAGTTCAATTTTTTTATTAGTACTTTATGTAATTCGTTAGGTCATTAAAAATACTTTTTATTTTATTATTATTATTTAATTAGGTCAATATTTAATCAAATATAATATTTAGAACCCGCCATACTGATCTGGAGACTTCCGTTTAATTTTTTATATATAAATTTTAGGAGAAAACAATTAAAAAACCATGAGACTTTTATAAATAAGAAATAAATAGAGGACTAAACTTCAACAGGGTCCCTTTTTTTGGACCGTGTTCTATTTTGGTCACCCATTTTGAAAAAAGATTATTCTTACCACAATGTCACTATCATCTTTATCTAACTTGCATTTTTTTTTATCCTGGTCCATTTATTCTCCAATTAGTTAATACATGGTCCTCCTGAAAGTTGAGAACTTTCTTCCAAATAAAGGATAGGAGAATATTTTAAATAAAATATAAAAATATAAAAATGTCAAGTAGAAACAATATGACATGATGCACTGTACTAGCATATGCAAAAAATGTTGGAGTATGCCCAAAGACCGATCATATGATGATTGAATAGACATACTATTTACTAGATTTATCAAGTAATAGCATTGCCGTTATTATCATTTGGTATGTTTGTGTGCATCAAACTAATCATTGGATAATAATGTCCATACAATAATACGATTATTGTTAAATAGGATCCTTAGTCGAATATTATTACGGGTGTGGAGAGTTATAATATATAAAGACTAATATGTGGTTGATGACAAGCGTTGTCATTGACATAGAGATGTCAAAATCAACACATAAGTATTTGTTAGAGAACAACATACTGAATTGACCCGCTATGAGCATGTTTCTTGGGTAATTATGTGACAGTCACAACATTGTTCATGATAAACATATGTATAATCCTCAAACTTGAGATCAACATGATTTCAACATAAAGATTTACGTATTTTGACATAGTCAAACGTGTGTCGTAACTGGCTACATTATAAAGATTGATGATTGGATACTTGATGACCTATGTAGTGAAATATGGTTGATCAAGAAAGGATTTGTCCCTCCTACTTAATGGGAGAAATATCTTTGCCCACTTGATTGAGTGAGATTAGAAAATGCATGGCCATGCTCGAATATTATGATATGAGATATCATAGAGATTCATTTATCATAATCTACTCAAGACATTAAGAAACACTAGACGGACAACGCAAGTGTAACTAACCCATGACTTGTGTTCATCTAAGATATAAAGGACAAAAGAATGAAATACATAAAGGAAGTTTATTTAGGAATTAGGAAAGTCAAACCATGACTTCATGCAACTTAGGTAGCAAAGGTGTATTGCTAGATGTCACTCATTGTCTGTAAAATTAGAACAGTTCTAATTTTGTTGCTAACGTTGCATGAACCTACAAGGGTCACACCCTTCGAATGAAACGAACAACAATTGGAAACCATACTCCCTATTTTAGGGAGGTTGCCGAAAATCCCATATGGGATAGGGGAAATCGACAACTCCCTTAAATGGGAATAATATTGGATAATTATTGTATTTATCAAATATTATTTAGAGTATGGAAAATATTTAGAGACTTAAATATTATAGAATAAGATTCTATAAATTTAAATATACATTTGGAATTTATATAATGTATATTTAATTCCAAGTTTATGTAGAATTAGATTCCACATAATTAAAAATATATATTTAAATATAGGGTAAACTATTTGGTTGACCACCAATCTTTAGTTAAAGTAAACTTGGTCCTTATTATTTACACATTCTTTCAATTTAGTCCTATTTTTAAACTCAGTAAACAAACAAATCAAAGCAGTAATTTACTATAAGATTTCAAATCTTTTAAATTATAACAGTAATCGAAATCAATGCAATTTAAAAGAAAAAATAGACAAAAAATACAAACAGCAGCTCAATTTAACAGATCTTACTGCATTTTTTAGTCAAACAAATAGCAGAGCTCAAGAGCTCAGAGAACAACAAATCGAAGCAAAGACTTATGAAAAGAAATTGAGTTTTTTAGATTATAACAGTAATTAAAAGCTTTGATGAAGAGAAGAGAGGGACATACGAGGGGGAGGCAGCAACGTGATAGCGGGGCTCTTTTGGACTCAGAGAGGAGAGGGACATCGACTTTAATAAATTCGGTCAAAATATTTGTGTACGGCATAACACGAGACACTTAACCATAATCATTCTAGTATACCAACGACAAACTAATGACCCCAGAAGACAGATTCATAAAAGAGAAAATTAGTACCCTTTCAGGAAGTGAACTAGTGCTTCCTTCTTCCTCAACAACAACCAATCTTTCTGCACTTTTTTCAACGACCTGATTCACAGACAAGTTTATTCCAGTACAACCTCTGCCACGGGCACCAGAACCAACAAGGTTGAAATTGTCATCTGGATTCATTCCTCTACGCCCTCTCTCCGATAATTGAAAAGTTCCATTCGAGATTAGCTGGATGGAAATGTAAGAAATTATCATTCGCAGGTAGAGTTGTGCTACTAAATTCGGTACTGTCCTCTCTCCCGCTATACTACTTATCGTTGTTCCAAATCCCAGACACGGTGCTACGGAAGATAGATAAGATCAGAAGGCAATTCCTATGGGGATATTCTAAAGATAATAAAGGTATGGCTCGGGTTAGTTGGTCGACTGTTTGTCAACCACGCAACAAAGGAGGAGCAGGAGTTGTCGACCTTAGAGCACAGAATAAAGCCTTGCTTGCCAAATGGGGATGGAGGTTCGTAACAGAAAGATCGACACTATGGCAAAAGGTAATTTATTCAAAATATGGGAGCTTCTCGGATAACAGATGGATCAATACTAGTAAGTTGGAAAAAAATGTCCATTGTTTGGAGGGGAATAGTTAAAAATTGGAAACATATGAATGAAAGCGGCTGGGTGAGTTTTGAGTCTTTTAAATGGCACATAGGGGATGGAAGAACGACGTTATTTTGGGAGGATGTGTGGTGTGGGGAATGTTCACTGCGAGTAGCCTTTCCTCGATTATACAGGTTAGCAAGAAACAAGGGTGAAACGTTGGCAAATGTAGCAGTATTAAGGAATACTTCTAATGTACAGTGGGAAAATATTTTCTCAAGAGCCTTGTTGGACAGAGAGTGGCATATGGTGGAGGAATTGAAGGCGAAAGTCTCCAAGGTAATTCTATACCCGGATATTCCTGATAAACTAGTGTGGATTTTCGATAGAGCAGGCTCCTTTTCAGTTAAAAAGCTTTCGGATTTGATCATCAATATGGGGCTGCCAAAGCCTGAGTTTAATTTTGGTTTGCTATGGAATATTAAAGTTCCGCCAAAAATTAAAAACTTTCTCTGGATGCTGAGTATTGATCGACTCCCTACGAAGGAGTTTCTTCTGCGGAGAAGGGTGTTGAATGAGGAAGGAAGTTGTTTATACGAGGAATGTAATAGTGGGGTAGAAGATGCATTTCATGTATTTGCTGGGTGTAAATTAGTGAAGGATGTTTGGGAGGCTTTTTGTTCATGGTGGAGAGTGACTTGGGTGCAGGTGATTGATATACAGGGATTGTTTGATTTTTATTTTGAAAGTAAATTTACAGGCTGGTCACGGAGCTTGTGGCTGTAAACTTTACTAGAGGCCCCTTTTGTTTGGACCGTGTTCTAATTTGGTCACCCATTTTGAAAAAGAAAAGTTATTTTACCAGTTATGTTTTTGATCTGTTTTATTTTGTTCATTGTGTCGTTAACAATTGTTAGTTTGATGATGTGGCATGTTAGTCAAAAGAGTTAATTTCTAATATGTCCCATGATCTTGAAACAAAATATTAATTTGACCCCTAAACTCTCTCAACCTCACTTTTTTACCACAATGTCGCTGCTACGGCCACCAAACTCGTGGATGCTTCCAGTGGACTGCTAATTAAAGGTATACCTACACTAGGAACGTTGGGCCTAGGTATAATACCAAGGTTAATCCCAGTCACACGCCTAATTGTTTCTTCTGCCATTTTCACCTGAAAATTTCAGAATAGAACAACCAAACCTAACAACACAGAAGTAAAGTTGCAGAGATCATAATCAACCGTAATTATTAGCAAGAGGTAAAATTGTAACACCCCCCAACCCGGGCCGGGAGTCAGGAGCGTTACCGGAAAGCGAAAGGCAAACAAACGAAACATATCAGACAAAAGCGGAAGCATTTCGGAAAACAAGATATCATTTTAATCAGTTATTCATATTAATGCGCACGTGGAAAATGGGCTAACAAAAAACTTTTCTTAACTTCTTATGATCATTCAAAAACTTAGACACAATTTCTATTAATCTTGTTACCAAATTACAAGCCAATTTAAAACTTTTATTTTCATTATCAAATTACTATTACAATTAGGTCAAACAAGTCGAATACTTAACTATTCAAATCCATGTCATTCGAAACCTTAATTAAATGGTCTAGGCAATTTCCGAATTAATCCAAATTACCAATAATTAATCAATTCAATTTTCATGCAACACATAATAGATTTCAATTCATGGCATTCGATTTCCTTTACTTAGAACCTTACAAAATATCATGATTTATATGCCCCTAAACCATGTCAAGCTATCGACTATGGACAACAAAAAGAATCAACAATGGCGGACGGTAGTATTTGGTGATGACTAAATAGGGAACAAGGCACCGGTGATCAATTTCAGTCCAACCCAGAAACGGCCGTCGACGAGTCGCAACAGGTTTGGACCTTGTATGTGGGAGGAATTTCAGAGACGTTGCACTGGAAGGGTTTATGGCAAGTCTTTGATCGCCATGGGGTTGTGCAAGATGCGTTTATACCCAGAAAGAGGGCCAGAGACGGGGCACGTTTTGGATTTGTTCGAATGGCGTCACAAGTGGACGCGGATAGAGCGATTGAACGACTGCACGGAAAATGGATATATGGCGCTAGATTGCGTGTGGAGTTGGCGTGGAAGGGCATAAACGATTTGAAGAACGCGTTGAAAAGTAAGGAAATAAAGCAGCCGACGAACGTGAAGATGTCGGGTTCAAAAACAGTGAAATCAGCGATGCAAGGGGATTGCGAGAGTGAATTAAATCGACGGGTGATTGAAGGGGTGTTAGGTGAGGATAAATGGGCAATCCTCCAGTGGTGCGCGATCGGATGTAGTGTTAATCCCTGGAATTTGAAAACACTCGCGGATCGATTGGAAGTGGAGAAGAAAGAGGGATTTTCGATCATGAGACTCTCGGGGTCAATGATCTCGTTAATGTGTACATCGGCGAAAATTCGCGAAGAAGTGATGAAGATGGACTACATCAGGGAATGTTTCTCTAAAGTGATTGAGTGGTCACCGTCAATTACAACTGAATCACGTCGAGTATGGTTGTCCGTGGTGGGGCTGCCGATCCACTTATGGCACAAGAAAACATTCACGAACATAGCAAGCTTATGGGGGTCTTTGATATGCATGGATGGCGATACGGAAACCCCCACATCCTTCGATTGCGGTAGAATACTGGTGGAAACGAAAATGGTGGAACACATTGAGGAAACAATCACTGTGAAATTAGCAGCTGCGGAATACATGGTTTGGGTGTTTGAGTTCGAAGGGCAAGGTCATACGATCAAATGCGGCTGTTATGAGGGTAACATGTCACAAATGGAACATCTCAATAAGGGAAGCAGTAATAGCCGTCCGACGAAGGTTCAGGTTAGAGGGGTGGAGGAAAACAAGGTAGTAGTGGAAAACTCAAATCCGATTGGGGGGATTGACACAACAGAACCTCAAGGCGAATTGAACATGGTGAATGCGCTAGCCAATGCAACGGCAGCAACATTGCCGACACAACAGCTGATCACACCGATCAGCTCCGATAGCTTGGAGAGTGAGAAGAAGAGTCACAATAGGACTCTATATGAGAGTCATGTTATAGCTGGAGTGGTAAATTCTGATTCAAACTTAAAGGAAACGTGGAGAATGCAGTAGTTGGTGATAATGTCAGTTCCAAAATCATCACATTAGAAAATTCTACACTCAACACAGCAGCACAGGGATTGGGTCAAACTGAATTGATTCGTGTGGGGAATTCCTTTTGCAAAGTTCGACGGGTGGTGGGAGGTGAGGTCACTGGAATTTCAGGCAATTCCCAATCTACCCGTGGTCGAGGGTCGGGGAAGAAGGCCACAACGGTGGAAGCCATTAAGCACGGG
The DNA here is from genome assembly GCA_958450335.1 of Hibiscus tridactylites. Lineage (NCBI taxonomy): Eukaryota > Viridiplantae > Streptophyta > Magnoliopsida > Malvales > Malvaceae > Hibiscus > Hibiscus tridactylites. The sequence goes on along the minus strand of OY288267.1, from coordinate 33,852,630 downwards.
CATGAGTTTTGTGAATTTCCAGTTGGGCAGCAACATATTACTAGTGAAGCGGAAGCAACATTGAAATTGGGGGCGTTGATTGGTGTGAAATCAATTGGAAGGGAAGAAGACATAATTAACGACATTTCGCGAGTTATCACCGGGGAGTGCCGGGGTTCTTGACTCATGAAATTGTTAACGTGGAATGTAAGGGGTTTGGGCGGGAGTGCGAAAAGGCGATATGTTCGCGAGGTCATTCGGAAAAATCATTGCGACATGGTGTTGTTACAGGAGACTAAATTGGAGGAGATTCCGTCATTGTTGGGAGCTAGTATGTGGTACTCAGATAACATCGAATTGGCGTTCTCACCATTGGTTGGTGCATCCGGAGGTATATTAGCCATATGGGAAGGTATGAGGTTTATTTTAGAGTCAATTCATATTGAACGCCACTATGTTTTACTGTTAGGAAAATGGAATGTTGAAGAATTTGTCTATGGTATAGTAGCGATATATGCACCTTGTGACGTATATAGTCAATCTGTTTTATGGGACAATTTGCTGGCTAGTATGCGCACATTTCAGGGACCTTGGTGCATGGCAGGAGACTTCAATGCCATATTGAAAACTTCGGACAGGATTAGGGTATTAGATAGAGAAGCTAAAATGGAAACTTTTGCGAATTTCGTCAACAATGCAGGTTTGATGGATTTACCGATGTCCGGTAAACGATTTACATGGTTTGGCCCTGGTAATAGATGCAGCTGTATTGACAGGTTCTTAATTTTAGCAACATGGTTTGATACTTTTAATAGCATACAGCAAGTGGCTTTGTCGAGAGGAGTATCTGATCACACGCCATTGATATTGGCTTGAGACGATTGCGATTGGGGACCAAGCCCCTTTCACTTTTCAATTGCTGGTTAGAAGGAAAATCTAACGTGCTTGACTTAGCTAGGGAATGGTGTCGTTTGACTGCAGTTGGTTTGGGAAAAGATAATATCATGGTGAAGCTGAGGCACTTGAAGTCGTTCTTGAAACGATGGAACAAAGACACATTTGATGATGTGAACTTGATAATTGAGAATTTACAACAGAAAATAGACAAGGCGGATGATGTGATGATAGCGGAAGAGGGAGTTGGTGAGGTAGAGTGTGAGCGTCGACAATGGATGCAAGCACTTTGGAAAGCGATGCGTAATAAAGAAGCAATGTGGCGCTAAAAATCTCGGGCAACTTGGTTGAGGTTAGGTGATCGAAACACAAAATTTTTCCATAGAACGAGGAAGTTACATACGGTTAGGAACTTTATACCAGGGTTGTTGATTGACGGGAGATGGGTTACAACACCGGCTACATTGCGTGCCTTTGTTGTTAAGGCGTTCACTGCCCATTTTTCTAGTGATGCTCGAATTGGAAGATGGGAATTTGATGGTCAGTTTCGTCGTGTACAAGCAGATGCAAGTTCAGTGTTGACAGCACCTTTTACAATTGGTGAAATTAAGAGAATTTTGTGGAATTGTGATGGCTCAAAAGCACCGGGTCCGGATGGCTTTACACTCGAATTCTACAAGAAAAGCTGGGAGGTGGTAAAGGATGACGTGCTGAATTTTTTCACTCAATTTCATGAACGAGGAACATTGCCAAAGGGAGCGAACTACACGTTTATTGTTCTATTACCTAAGGTGGCGACACCTCAAGTGCTAGGTGAGTATAGACCGATTGGGTTGGTTAATTCAAAGTATAAACTACTAGCCAAATGCTTAGCGGCTCGGTTACAAACAATGCTGAATTCCTTGATTAGCGACACTCAGTCGGCTTTCATTAAAGGCCGTCAATTGGTAGATGGTGTCTTGTTAGCGACGGAGGTAATACATTCTCTTCGATATAGTGGCACGGGGGGTTTTATTTTAAAGCTGGAATTTGCCAAAGCATATGACTGCGTGAGCTGGTCGTTTTTGGATTCTGTACTCGTAAAGATGGGCTTTTGCGCAACATGGCGTCAAAGGATACATGCTTGCATCAGTTCAGCGCGTTTATCTGTTTTACTGAATGGGAGTGCGACGAATGAGTTCAAGATGGGTCGTGGTTTGCGACAAGGTTGTCCCTTGTCACCGCTACTGTTTGTGATTGTAGCGGAAGCTTTACATTTGATGTTGATCAACGCAGAAACATGAGGGTTGATTAGAGGAGTGGAGGTGGTTTCAAACATACAACTGACACACCTCCAGTTTGCCGATGATTCGATATTATTTATTGATGCTAGCATCGAGTATGCACGTAATTTGAAGAGGATACTGCACTGTTTTCAGATATGCTCTGGGTTACAAATAAATTTTGCAAAAAGTTCTTTGTATGCGATCGGTGTGGCGGAGGAGTTGAGTGCATCAGTGGCTAATGTACTGGGTTGTAGATTGGGGGAATTACCATTTGTCTATCTAGGCTTTCCATTGGGAGCCGATCTGAGGCGTATATCAGTGTGGGATCTGGTTATAGCAAACTTCAGACGCAAGCTAGCAGGGTGGAAGCGCAATTCTCTATCGTTTGCAGCTATGGTGACTCTTGTTAACTCGGTACTTTCCTCACTCCCTATTTTCTACTTGGGCTTATTTGTTGTGCCTAAAGGGGTAATTGAGAAGCTGGATAAATTACGTAGAGCGTTTCTTTGGGGATGGGTTAATCTTGAGAGATGAATGAGAAGGGTGGGAAGGGACACTGTTTGTCGACCACGACATTTAGAGGGATTAGGGGTGGAGGACTTGAGAGTGAAGAATATGGCGCTGGTGTCTAAATGGGTTTGGCGATATGTGCGTGATCGCGATTCGCTTTGGTTTCGTCTAATAGCGGCCAAATATGGGGAAAATGTTCAGTGGTGGAGATTTAACACGGAAAATCTATCTTCTATGTCGGTTGTTTGGCGTCAAATAGTAGCTAATGCTTGTTGTCCGAGTGTTGATTCACACGTGGGGCGGGGGGGGGTAATTTTCAGTGGAAAATCGGTAATGGGCAGCTTGTTTTGTTTTGGTTTGATGCTTGGGCGACACAACAACATTTGAAGGAAGTGTTTCCACGCTTGTTTGCCTTGGCGTTGAATAAATTAGCTTGGGTGCAGGATTATACAACAAATGGTCATTTTGATCATGAACATTGGGAAGGTTTTTTCCGGAGGCATCTATGGAGTTTCGAACATGAACAATTACGTTTTTTCTGTGATGTAGTGAGTGGAGTTCGCATAAGAGCTGATTGTATTGATACGCTGATTTGGACTCCGGATGAACACGAGGAATTTTTAGTGCAAGCTATGACTAAGGCGCTGCTATTAGAGAGGGTAGGAGATGGAGATTTCGGAGGTTGTTTCGCATGGAAGGTTCTTGTTCAACCCAAGGTACAAGCCTTCCTATGGTTCATTTGGTTGAAAAGGTTATCGACTGCAGATTTTTGCGAATTAGAGGGGAGCCTTTGGCGGAAGGACAAGGCCTATGTCCGTGGTGCGTAAGGCTGGAGGAGTCGATCGCCCATTTATTTTATGATTGCCCATGTATCCAACAGATTTGGGACTGGTTACGTGATTGGTGGGGTATTGCATTACCCTTACCGGCGTGTTTCTCAGATTTCTTCGTAATGAATTTCCATAGCTTTTTTCATGGTTGTCAACTAAAGTGGTGGGTGGCTAGTGTGAGTGCCATGCTTTGGTCGCTTTGTCTCGCCCGAAATGAGTTCATCTTTAGGGGCAAACGATCGACGTTAACGGAAGTGTATTTTCTGGTGAAACTTAGATCTTTCTATTGGATAAAGGTAGATGCCGACAGTGACATTATGTCTGAATCGGTTTGGTGGTCGTGTCCATCGACATGTGTGGTTAGTCGTCGACTAAGGAGGGTGCGAGCTGGGTTGGTATGGCAGCCACCTATTGCGGGAACATTGAAATTCAATGTAGATGGCTCGACGAGGGGCAAGCCTGGACCAGCGGGCATCGGGGGCGTTATGCGTGATGCAGACAGCCGCATTTTGGCGATCTTTTTCGGTCCAGTGGGATGTTTGGACTCCAACATGGAAGAAGTGAGGGCTATCAAACTCCAAGTGAGGTTGGTGGCGGAAGGAGTTTGGCGTGAGAGGTGCGTGGTGATCGAATCCGATTCCCAAGTTGCATTGAGATGGGTAACAGGTTTGGCAAAACGTCCGTGGAGATTGTGGGAGTCGTTTGTATCAATTGATCAAGCGTATCAAGCCATTTCGGAGATACAATTTTAGTACACACCGCGGGAAGCGAATGGTTTTGCCGATGTACTCGCAAAGGAGGGAGTGAATAGGAGTTCTTTATTCTTAGCTTGTATTTAGGCGCTTTATTTTTAGACGGGCCATTACGTACTCTTTTCCTCCATTAGGTTTATGGAGGTTTTTAATGAGGCGTAAGGGCTGCGTCGAGCTGTATGACTTTTATTTTTAATAAATTCATACAGTTGATGATAAAAAAAAAACATAAAGATGCATGATTATGTTTCACAGTTGGCAACAGTCCAAACACTGACATTACACAAGATATTATGTCAGTATATATTGTAAAGATTGAGCTCGACATACAAATCATGAACAATTTTAATTCTACGATAGTTGAACACAACATAGAAGTAACAATGTGACAGTGTTGGACATGTCTAGTAGATTCCTAAAATGAAGAACATACAAATCCAAATCAATCTCCCTTCCCCAAGAGAATTGATAAAAATATATTCTGCAAGCACATTTGCAGTTAAATCCTTCAATTCTAGATGAAGGAATATGAATTGCTCGTGGCTTTTTCAAAATTTGCCACAGAAAAATTTTCACAAACTTTTGTTGTCCAATGACATATTGTCCTATCATTTATTTGGAAGAAAGTTCTCAACTTTCAAGAGGACCGTGTATTAACTAATTGGAGAATAAATGGACCAGGATAAAAAAATGCAAGTTAGATAAGGATGATAGTGACATTGTGGGATAAAAGTGAGGTTAAGAGAGTTTAAGGGTCAAATTAGAAATTATCTCTTTTGACTAACGTGCCACGTCATCAAACTAACGAGTGTTAATGACACAATGATCAAAATAAAACAGATCAAAAACGGAAGTGGTAAGAATAACCTTTTTTCAAAATGGGTGACCAAAATAGAACACGGTCCAAAAAAAGGGACCCTGTTGAAGTTTACTCATCTATTTATTTCTTATTTATAAAAGTCTCATGGTTTTTTAATTGTTTTCTCCTAAAATTTATTTTAAAAAATAATTAAATGGAAGTCTCCGGATCAGTATGAGGAGTTCTAAATATTATATTTGATTAAATATTGACCTAATTAAATAATCATAAATTAAAAAGTATTTGTAATGACCTAACGAGTTACATAAAGTACAAATAAAAAAAAATTGAACTCGCCAGACCAACATGACAAGTTCAATGTAAAGATGTTAAATATGTAAATAATTTTGTATGGGTGTAACGATGGTAAATAAATATTTTAATGGTGATATTTCTATAAAATGGCCTAAATTTTTAGATTATGTATGAACTAAGGGATAAATCCAACGCCTACCACCTCGAGGAGTACGTCAGCAATGACGATATCATTTGTAGAAAAATTATATTATGAGCTTGACTTACCACATCAGTCATGGTCCTAACCAATAAAAATAATTCAACTCACCATTTCTTCCCATGTCATAAATTCAATTATATAGTATCTTCTCATGTTTTTTTCAAATTACAAGTAAAAATATTAATGAAGATTCGGCAGTCGAAAAAGAATGATGGGTAAAAAATCTGTGAAGTGATGGTTGGGACCATGGCTGGTGTGGTAAGTTAGGCCCATAGTGTAATTTTTTTATTTGTGAAATTCAAAGCCTCCTTTAATCATATGCGGAATAAGATTTTTTTAGACCAACATAAGCGGAATAAGTAAATTAGCTATATTTCCATTCGAAGTTGAAAGTATCAAAACCTTATTGAAGGTTTCAGAACCTTCTTGAAAATTGGAATTTCCTGTTTACTTTGTGGTACCGAAACCAGGTTCAATTGTTTTCATGTAAACACAAACACACACATTCAACACATATAAGATTATACTCAACTGAAACCGAATTTATGATATAAATGATTTGTAGATTAATTCCCGATTTAATTTCCCCCCGATATTTGGAGGACCACAAATCCTTGTCCTTTATAACAATTAAGCTACAACAATTACACATCCAATTCAATATCCACGTTTAATAACTCAAGTAACATGAAACTTTTTTTTGCTCAGTAACTCAATTTTATTGAGAAATAGTAGCCTACCCCGGTTGCGAGCCTCGTTAAAAACCTCCCTAATCCTAAATGGAGGAAAAGAGTACTCAACAACCGAGAATACAAGAACCAGTACAAAACAAAACAAATGCCAACACCTATACAACCAAAGAGAGCGTTGAATCCTTAGGCCAGAAAACTGCAGTACATGTACCAACCAAACAAACCAAAGTAAAGTCCCATCGATCCTAAGAATTGAATTGGCAGTCAACAGCAGCACCAACCTACCTCTTTATCAAGTATTCAATAAACTCACCCTCATCAGATTTACATATCGCCTTATGCAAAATTCAATGGATAGTGCCAACAAAGACAAAAATTCAACTACTCCCTCCTAGTTACCACCATGCTTTAAAGAATTTAGTCCTACTCGATCCTTCAATCGCTAAATTACCCGCCAATACATTATTCCCCCTTGGAACAAAAAGAAATCGTACCTTGTTTACCCTTCTTACCAACCTGTCCATATTCAAGAAAATTCCCCCCCATTTCCATGGACGATGAACAAGGTTATAAAGCCAACTCAGCACCACTTTTGAATCTACTTCAATTATCAATCCTACAGAACCTGCCCATCCCAATTCAACAAAAATTTCAAGAGCTACTTTTATGGCCGCGATCTTCGCAAACTCAACCCCCCTTACACCTACAGGCCCTAGAAAGATTACCCGGATTGTGCCGTCAAACATTCTCAACACCCCTCCGCAACCAGAAGCTTCAGCTAAGGCAACACCATCTACGTTGAATTTAAACCACCCAACTAACTGAGGGCTCCGAACATGGCCAAATTCCGCAACACAACTCCTCGTGCACCCAATCGGATTCTCCCGCCATGTTTCCATGGATATATTAGCAACATCCTTTGAAGCCTTGACCCAAATCAGAGATCTTAATTTTGTATGGAAAATTATATCCTTAACCGAAGCTCTTCGTTCCTTGAAAACCAAGTCGTTTCGAGCTAGCCAAATACTCCAAAGAGCAGCTAAAACCGAAACAAGCCACAAGCTCCGTGACCAGCCTGTAAATTTACTTTCAAAATAAAAATCAAACAATCCCTGTATATCAATCACCTGCACCCAAGTCACTCTCCACCATGAACAAAAAACCTCCCAAACATCCTTCACTAATTTACACCCAGCAAATACATGAAATGCATCTTCTACCCCACTATTACATTCCTCGCATAAACAACTTCCTTCCTAATTCAACACCCTTCTCCGCAGAAGAAACTCCTTCGTAGGGAGTCGATCAATACTCAGCATCCAGAGAAAGTTTTTAATTTTTGGCGGAACTTTAATATTCCATAGCAAACCAAAATTAAACTCAGGCTTTGGCAGCCCCATATTGATAATCAAATATCATATGCATTATTAACTAAATGCACAGCCGACGCCTACAGGGTGGGATTACACCATTCATTTATTCATTATTCTTTCAGTAATTATCCTCTTACAAACTTGGATGTAATTCCTCAACACACATATATATTATTGCAAGTTAACTTTTACGGATTTTCTGCATTCAATTCGTCTCGAACTATAGATTTTCTTATCATGCATGATGCCAATGCAATATACAATGAAATATCATATGCATTATTAACTAAATGCACAGCCGACGCCTACAGAGCTTAGAAAACTTATGCTTGTTTTGATGTCGGCTGAATTTATGCTCAGTTTTGTTAGAAATACCAAACCAAAAACTTAAGGAGAAGATGTATAGTGGCAAATCAGATTAGTTATATAAGCACATGCATATACGTTACAGGGGAATTGATTTATTCATTATTCTTTCACTAATTATCCTCTTACAAACTTGGATGTAATTCCTGAACACACATGTACATTATTCCACTGGTATTGCAAGTCACGGTAGGTTGTATTTTTCTTTTATACTCGAGTTAATGATTCTGAAATAGATTTATGATCTTGGGGTTCAGTTAAAATATATTATTAGCATAAAAAATCTGCACTCTTTAGTGAGATTAGAGATTAGTCTCATCAACTGGAAGCATAGATCAAAATTCAAATATGAATGCAACCAAAACCCTTTTGAGGAATTAAAAACCGAAAACTTTTAACTCATAGTATATAGTTTACAAATTTAAAAAATAATTATTTTGATCTAATTAAATTTTTTTATTTAATTTAGGCTTAAGGGTGTAAGAAGCCTCCAAACATTTAAAAAATACAACAACCAAGTCCGTGTACTTTTTTTGCACAAGTAAATTCTTGAACCAAGATATTTTAATTAATTTAGATCTTGAACAAAAAAAATTGAACAAATTAAGTCATCTAAAGATTTTTGACCATTAAATCTTAACATATTTTTCTTTAGACATTAATGGCACATGATACACAAGTTTTATCACGTTGCATTTATATATATTTTTTGTTGCCCTCCTTGTAACCATGGCTTGAACTTAACTAATCCGGACCAACCCGCGTCGCACATCTGGCTTTGGTGTGTGAGTCTCCCAGGAGGGATTTTCTGCATACAAATCGTCTCGAACTATAGATATGGTTAAGCGATATCAAGTTACTTACCACTTTGATCAACCCTGTTTTACATATATTTTTTTTGTCAAAAAAATATTTTTTGTAATATCTTATAAGAGTTTTAGAATGTTTTCAACTATTGAAGAATATTTTAAATAAAATATAAAAATATGGAAATGTCAAGTAGAAACAATATGACATGACGCACTCTACCGGCATATGCAAAAAAATTGTCAAGATTTAATGGTCAAAATTGGTCAAATGACTTAATTGATTCATTTTTTAGTTCAATGGCTTAATTGATTAATTTTCTTGGTTCAAGGGCTTATATGGGTACAGAAAATTCAACGGCTTAATTAATTTATTTTTCTTTCTAATTAGTTTAAAATAATCTTGCTGCGGGGATTTTAGAAATTAACTTGTAAGAGATGTTGCATGGACTAATTAGTCTAGTTAAGACTAATCTTAAACCTTAAATTAAAATAAAATTTCATGTTATTTGAGTTATTAAATGTGGATAATGAATTGGATGTGTAATTTTTGTGACTTAATTGTTATAAAAGAGAAGAATTTATGGAATCCTCCAAATATCGGGGGAAATTAAATCGTGAATTAATCTACAAATCGATCTATATCGTAAATTCGGTTTCAGTTGAGTAGTCTTATATGTGTTGAATGTGTGTGTTTGTGTTTACATGAAAACCATTGAACCTGGTTTCGGTACCACAAAGTAAACGTGAAATTCTAATTTTCAAGAAGGTTCGGAACCTTCAATAAGGTTTTGATACTTTCAACTTCGAATGAAAATATAGCTAATTTACTTATTCTGCTTATGTTGGTCTAAAAAATCTTATTCCGCATATGATTCAAGGAGGCTTTGAATCTCACAAATGAAAAAATTATACTATGGGCCTAACTTACCACATCAGCCTCCCAACCATCACTTCACACATTTTTTCCCACCATTCTTTTTTATTAGATTCGGGCAAAGTGATTGATCCGATCAAAATTTGGTGCTTACAACCCTCATGTGTTTGATTTAACACACAAGCATTTAAAACAGGGATAATTTAAAAGCTCAATGATTAAATTGAAATAAAGTTGAAGTTGGTTAAGACTGATCTGAAACCCTAAATTAAAATAAAGTTTCATGTTGAGTTATTAAATTTGGATATTGAATTGGATGTGTAATTGTTGTGCCTTAATTGTTATAAAGGACAAGGATTTGTGGAATCCTCCAAATATCGGGGGGAAATTAAATCAAGAATTAATCTACAAATCGATTTGCATCGTAAATTCGGTTTCAGATGAGTATAGTCTTATGTGTTGAATGTGTGTGTTTGTGTTTACATGAAAACTATTGAACCTGGTTTCGGTACAACAAAATAAAAGGGAAATTTCAATTTTCAAGAAGGTTTGGAACCTTCAATAAGGTTTTGATACTTTCAACTTCGAATGGAAATATAGCTAATTTACTTATTCCGCTTATGTTGGTCTAAAAAAATCTTATTCCGCATATGATTCAAGGAGGCTTTGAATCTCACAAATGAAAAAATTATACTATGGCCCTAACTTACCACATCAGCCATGGTCCCAACCATCACTTCACAGATTTTTTTCCCATCATTTTTTTTCGACTGCCAAATCTTCATTAATATTTTTACTTGTAATTTGAAAAAAAACATTAGAAGATACTATATAATTGAATTTATGACATGGGAAGAAATGGTGAGTTGAATTGTTTTTATTGGTTAAGACCATGACTGATGTGATAAGTCAAGCTCATGATATATTTTTTCTACAAATGATATCGTCATTGCTGACGTACTCCTCGAGGTGGTAGGCGTTGGATTTATCCCTTAGTTCATACATAATCCTAAAAGTTAGGCCTCTTTTTAGAAATATCACCATTAAAATATTTATTTACCATCGTTACACCCATACAAAATTATTTACATATTTTACATCTTTACATTGAACTTGTCATGTTGGTCTGGCGAGTTCAATTTTTTTATTAGTACTTTATGTAATTCGTTAGGTCATTAAAAATACTTTTTATTTTATTATTATTATTTAATTAGGTCAATATTTAATCAAATATAATATTTAGAACCCGCCATACTGATCTGGAGACTTCCGTTTAATTTTTTTTATTATAAATTTTAGGAGAAAACAATTAAAAAACCATGAGACTTTTATAAATAAGAAATAAATAGATGACTAAACTTCAACAGGGTCCCTTTTTTTGGACCGTGTTCTATTTTGGTCACCCATTTTGAAAAAAGATTATTCTTACCACAATGTCACTATCATCTTTATCTAACTTGCATTTTTTTTATCCTGGTCCATTTATTCTCCAATTAGTTAATACATGGTCCTCCTGAAAGTTGAGAACTTTCTTCCAAATAAAGGATAGGAGAATATTTTAAATAAAATATAAAAATATGAAAATGTCAAGTAGAAACAATATGACATGATGCACTGTACTAGCATATGCAAAAAATGTTGGAGTATGCCCAAAGACCGATCATATGATGATTGAATAGACATACTATTTACTAGATTTATCAAGTAATAGCATTGTCGTTATTATCATTTGGTATGCTTGTGTGCATCAAACTAATCATTGGATAATAATGTCCATACAATAATACGATTATTGTTAAATAGGATCCTTAGTCGAATATTATTACGGGTGTGGAGAGTTATAATATATAAAGACTAATATGTGGTTGATGACAAGCGTTGTCATTGACATAGAGATGTCAAAATCAACACATAAGTATTTGTTAGAGAACAACATACTGAATTGACCCGCTATGAGCATGTTTCTTGGGTAATTATGTGACAGTCACAACATTGTTCATGATAAACATATGTATAATCCTCAAACTTGAGATCAACATGATTTCAACATAAAGATTTACGTATTTTGACATAGTCAAACGTGTGTCGTAACTGACTACATTATAAAGATTGATGATTGGATACTTGATGACCTATGTAGTGAAATATGGTTGATCAAGAAAGGATTTGTCCCTCCTACATAATGGGAGAAATATCTTTGCCCACTTGATTGAGTGAGATTAGAAAATGCATGGCCATGCTCGAATATTATGATATGAGATATCATAGAGATTCATTTATCATAATCTACTCAAGACATTAAGAAACACTAGACGGACAACGCAAGTGTGACTAACCCATGACTTGTGTTCATCTAAGATATAAAGGACAAAAGAATGAAATACATAAAGGAAGTTTATTTAGGAATTAGGAAAGTCAAACCATGACTTCATGCAACTTAGGTAGCAAAGGTGTATTGCTAGATGTCACTCATTGTCTGTAAAATTAGAACAGTTCTAATTTTGCTGCTAACGTTGCATGAACCTACAAGGGTCACACCCTTCGAATGAAACGAACAACAATTGGAAACCATACTCCCTATTTTAGGGAGGTTGCCGAAAATCCCATATGGGATAGAGGAAATCGACAACTCCCTTAAATGGGAATAATATTGGATAATTATTGTATTTATCAAATATTATTTAGAGTATGGAAAATATTTAGAGACTTAAATATTATAGAATAAGATTCTATAAATTTAAATATACATTTGGAATTTATATAATGTATATTTAATTCCAAGTTTATGTAGAATTAGATTCCACATAATTAAAAATATATATTTAAATATAGGGTAAACTATCTGGTTGACCACCAATCTTTAGTTAAAGTTTTAAAATGACCACCTTAAATAATGCGTCGATTGACTACCCAAACTATTAAAATGGGATCAATTTGACCACCAGCCGTTAATGGCTAACGGAAGGTGACGTGACAGTTAAAAAATTAAAGGTATAATCACACATTTGGTCCTTATTATTTACACATTTTTTCAATTTAGTCCTAATTTTAAACTCAGTAAACAAACAAATCAAAGCAGTAATTTACTATAAGATTTCAAACCTTTTAAATTATAACAGTAATCGAAATCAATGATGCAAGTCAAAAGAAAAAATAGACAAAAAATACAAACGACAGCTCAATTTAACAGATCTTACTGCATTTTTTAGTCAAACAAATAGCAGAGCTCAAGAGCTCAGAGAACAAAAAATCGAAGCAAAGACTTATGAAAAGAAATTGAGTTTTTTAGATTATAACAGTAATTAAAAGCTTTGATGAAGAGAAGAGAGGGACATACGAGGGGGAGGCAGCAACGTGATGGCGGGGCTCTTTTGGACTCAGAGAGGAGAGGGACATCGAGTTTAATAAATTCGGTCAAAATATTTGTGTACGACATAACACGAGACACTTAACCATAATCATTCCAGTATACCAACGACAAACTAATGACCTAGAAGACAGATTCATAAAAGAGAAAATTAGTACCCTTTCAGGAAGTGAACTAGTGCTTCCTTCTTCCTCAACAACAACCAATCTTTCTGCACTTTTTTCAACGACCTGATTCACAGACAAGTTTATTCCAGTACAACCTCTGCCACGGGCACCAGAACCAACAAGGTTGAAATTGTCATCTGGATTCATTCCTCTACGCCCTCTCTCCGATAATTGAAAAGTTCCATTCGAGATTAGCTGGATGGAAATGTAAGAAATTATCATTCGCAGGTAGAGTTGTGCTACTAAATTCGGTACTGTCCTCTCTCCCGCTATACTACTTATCGTTGTTCCAAATCCCAGACACGGTGCTACGGAAGATAGATAAGATCAGAAGGCAATTCCTATGGGGATATTCTAAAGATAATAAAGGTATGGCTCGGGTTAGTTGGTCGACTGTTTGTCAACCACGCAACAAAGGAGGAGCAGGAGTTGTCGACCTTAGAGCACAGAATAAAGCCTTGCTTGCCAAATGGGATGGAGGTTCGTAACAGAAAGATCGACACTATGGCAAAAGGTAATTTATTCAAAATATGGGAGCTTCTCGGATAACAGATGGATCAATACTAGTAAGTTGGAAAAAATGTCCATTGTTTGGAGGGGAATAGTTAAAAATTGGAAACATATGAATGAAAGCGGCTGGGTGAGTTTTGAGTCTTTTAAATGGCACATAGGGGATGGAAGAACGACGTTATTTTGGGAGGATGTGTGGTGTGGGGAATGTTCACTGCGAGTAGCCTTTCCTCGATTATACAGGTTAGCAAGAAACAAGGGTGAAACGTTGGCAAATGTAGCAGTATTAAGGAATACTTCTAATGTACAGTGGGAAAATATTTTCTCAAGAGCCTTGTTGGATAGAGAGTGGCGTATGGTGGAGGAATTGAAGGCGAAAGTCTCCAAGGTAATTCTATACCCGGATATTCCTGATAAACTAGTGTGGATTTTCGATAGAGCAGGCTCCTTTTCAGTTAAAAAGCTTTCGGATTTGATCATCAATATGGGGCTGCCAAAGCCTGAGTTTAATTTTGGTTTGCTATGGAATATTAAAGTTCCGCCAAAAATTAAAAACTTTCTCTGGATGCTGAGTATTGATCGACTCCCTTACGAAGGAGTTTCTTCTGCGGAGAAGGGTGTTGAATGAGGAAGGAAGTTGTTTATACGAGGAATGTAATAGTGGGGTAGAAGATGCATTTCATGTATTTGCTGGGTGTAAATTAGTGAAGGATGTTTGGGAGGCTTTTTGTTCATGGTGGAGAGTGACTTGGGTGCAGGTGATTGATATACAGGGATTGTTTGATTTTTATTTTGAAAGTAAATTTACAGGCTGGTCACGGAGCTTGTGGCTTGTTTCGGTTTCAGCTGCTCTTTGGAGTATTTGGCTAGCTCGAAAACGACTTGGTTTTCAAGGAACGAAGAGCTTCGGTTAAGGATATAATTTTCCACACAAAATTAAGATCTCTGATTTGGGTCAAGGCTTCAAAGGATGTTGCTAATATATCCATGGAAACATGGTGGGAGAATCCGATTGGGTGTACGAGGAGTTGTGTTGCGGAATTTGGCCATGTTCGGAGCCCTCCGTTAGTTGGGTGGTTTAAATTCAACGTAGATGTGTTGCCTTAGCTGAAGCTTCTGGTTGCGGAGGGGTGTTGAGAATGTTTGACGACACAATCCGGGTAATCTTTCTACGGCCTGTAGGTGTAAGGGGGTTGAGTTTGCGAAGATCGCGGCCATAAAAGTAGCTCTTGAAATTTTTGTTGAATCGAGATGGGCAGGTTCTGTAGGATTGATAATTGAAGTAGATTCAAAAGTGGTGCTGAGTTGGCTTTACAACCTTGTTCATCGTCCATGGAAATGGGGGGGAATTTTCTTGAATATGGACATGTTGGTAAGAAGGGTAAACAAGGTACGATTTCTTTTTATTCCAAGGGGGAATAATGTATTGGTGGGTAATTTAGCGATTGAAGATCGAGTAGGACTAAATTCTTTAAAGCATGGTGGTAACTAGGAGGGAGTAGTTGAATTTTTGTCTTTGTTGGCACTATCCATTGAATTTTGCATAAGGCGATATGTAAATCTGATGAGGGTGAGTTTATTGAATACTTGATAAAGAGGTAGGTTGGTGCTGCTGTTGACTGCCAATTCAATTCTTAGGATCGATGGGACTTTACTTTGGTTTGTTTGGTTGGTACATGTACTGCAGTTTTCTGGCCTAAGGATTCAACGCTCTCTTTGGTTGTATAGGTGTTGGCATTTGTTTTGTTTTGTACTGGTTCTTGTATTCTCGGTTGTTGAGTACTCTTTTCCTCCATTTAGGATTAGGGAGGTTTTTAACGAGGCTCGCAACCGGGGTAGGCTACTATTTCTCAATAAAATTGAGTTACTGAGCAAAAAAAAAGTTTCATGTTACTTGAGTTATTAAACGTGGATATTGAATTGGATGTGTAATTGTTGTAGCTTAATTGTTATAAAAGACAAGGATTTGTGGATCCTCCAAATATCGGGGGGAAATTAAATCGGGAATTAATCTACAAATCATTTATATCATAAATTCAGTTTCAGTTGAGTATAATCTTATATGTGTTGAATGTGTGTGTTTGTGTTTACATGAAAACAATTGAACCTGGTTTCGGTACCACAAAGTAAACAAGAAATTCCAATTTTCAAGAAGGTTCTGAAAACCTTCAATAAGGTTTTGATACTTTCAACTTCGAATGGAAATATAGCTAATTTACTTATTCCGCTTACGTTGGTCTAAAAAAATCTTATTCCGCATATGATTCAAGGAGGCTTTGAATTTCACAAATGAAAAAATTATACTATGGGCCTAACTTACCACACCAGCCATGGTCCCAACCATCACTTCACAGATTTTTTACCCATCATTCTTTTTCGACTGCCGAATCTTCATTAATATTTTTACTTGTAATTTGAAAAAAAACATTAGAAGATACTATATAATTGAATTTATGACATCAGAAGAAATGGTGAGTTGAATTATTTTTATTGGTTAGGACCATGACTGATGTGGTAAGTCAAGCTCATGATATAATTTTTCTACAAATGATATCGTCATTGCTGACGTACTCCTCGAGGTGGTAGGCGTTGGATTTATCCCTTAGTTCATACATAATCCTAAAAGTTAGGCCTCTTTTTAGAAATATCACTATTAAAATATTTATTTACCATCGTTACACCCATACAAAATTATTTACATATTTAACATCTTTACATTGAACTTGTCATGTTGGTCTGGCGAGTTCAAATTTTTTTATTAGTACTTTATGTAACTCGTTAGGTCATTACAAATACTTTTTAATTTATGATTATTTAATTAGGTCAATATTTAATCAAATATAATATTTAGAACTCGTCATACTGATCCGGAGACTTCCATTTAATTATTTTTTAAAATAAATTTTAGGAGAAAACAATTAAAAAACCATGAGACTTTTATAAATAAGAAATAAATAGATGAGTAAACTTCAACAGGGGTCCCCTTTTTTTGGTCCGTGTTCTATTTTGGTCACCCATTTTGAAAAAAGGTTATTCTTACCACTTTCGTTTTTCGATCTGTTTTATTTTGATCATTGTGTCGTTAACACTCGTTAGTTTGATGACGTGGCACGTTAGTCAAAAGAGTTAATTTCTAATTTGACCCTTAAACTCTCTTAACCTCACTTTTATCCCACAATGTCACTATCATCCTTATCTAACTTGCATTTTTTTATCTGGTCCATTTATTCTCCAATTAGTTAATACATGGTCCTCCTGAAAGTTGAGAACTTTCTTCCAAATAAATGATAGGAGAATATGTCATTGGACAACAAAAGTTTGTGAAAATTTTTCTGTGGCAAATTTTGAAAAAGCCACGAGCAATTCATATTCCTTCATCTAGAATTGAAGGATTTAACTGCAAATGTGCTTGCAGAATATATTTTTATCAATTCTCTTGGGGATGGGAGATTGATTTGGATTTGTATGTTCTTCATTTTAGGAATATACTAGACATGTCCAACACTGTCACATTGTTACTTCTATGTTGTGTTCAACTATCATAGAATTAAAATTGTTCATGATTTGTATGTCGAGCTCAATCTTTACAATATATACTGACATAATATCTTGTGTAATGATAGTGTTTGGACTGTTGCCAACTGTGAAACATAATCATGCATCTTTATGTTTTTTTTTTATCATCAACTGTATGAATTTATTAAAAATAAAAGTCATACAGCTCGACGCAGCCCTTACGCCCAATTAAAAACCTCCCTAAGCCTAATGGAGGAAAAGAGTACGTAATGGCCCGTCTAAAAATAAAGCGCCTAAATACAAGCTAAGAATAAAGAACTCCTATCCAGTCCCTCCTTTGCGAGTACATCGGCAAAACCATTCGCTTCCCGCGGTGTGTACTGAAATTGTATCTCCGAAATGGCTTGACACGCTTGATCAATTGATACAAACGACTCCCACGGACGTTTTGCCAAACCTTTTACCCGTCTCAATGCAACTTGGGAATCGGATTCGATCACCACGCACCTCTCACGCCAAACTCCTTCCGCCACCAATCTCACTGCGAGTTCGATAGCCCTCACTTCTTCCAAGTTGGAGTCAAAACATCCCACTGGATCGGAAAAGATCGACAAAATGCGGTTGTCCGCATTACGCATAACGCCCCCGATGCCCGCTGGTCCTAGGCTTGCCCCTCGCCGAGCCTTCTACATTGAATTTCAATGTTCCCGCAATAGGTGGCTGCCATACCAACCCAGCTCGCACCCTCCTTAGTCGACGACTAACCACACATGTCGATGGACACGACCACCAAACCGATTCAGACATAATGTCACTGTCGGCATCTACCTTTATCCAATAGAATGATCTAAGTTTCACCAGAAAATACACTTCCGCTAACGTCGATCGTTTGCCCCTAAAGAAGAACACATTTCGGGCGAGACAAAGCGACCAAAGCATGGCACTCACACCTAGCCACCCACCACTTTAGTTGACAACCATGAAAGGAGCTATGGAAATTCATTACGAAGAAATCTGAGAAACACGCCGGTAAGGGTAATGCAATACCCCACCAATCACGTAACCAGTCCCAAATCTGTTGGATACATGGGCAATCATAAAACAAATGGGCGATCGACTCCTCCACCCTTACGCACCACGGACATAGGCCTTGTCCTTCCGCCAAAGGCACCCCTCTAATTCGCAAAAATCTGCAGTCGGTAACCTTTTCAACCAATTGAACCATAGGAATGCTTGTACCTTGGGTGGAACAAGAACCTTCCATGCGAAACAACCTCCGAAATCTCCATCTCCCACGCTCTCTAATAGCAGCGCCTTAGTCATAGCTTGTACTGAAAAATTCCTCGTGTTCATCTGGAGTCCAAATCAGTGTATCAATACAATCAGCTCTTATGCGAACTCCACTCACTACATCACACAAAGAACGTAACTGTTCATATTCGAAACTCCATAGATGCCTCCGGAAAAAACCTTCCCAATGTTCATGATCAAAATGACCATTCGTTGTATAATCCTGCACCCAAGCTAATTTATTCAATGCCAAGGCAAACAAGCGTGGAAACACTTCCTTCAAAGGCTGTTGTGTCGCCCAAGCATCAAACCAAAACAAAACAAGCTGCCCATTACCGATTTTCCACTGAAAATTACCCCCCCCGCCCCACGTGTGAATCAACACTCAGACAGCAAGCATTAGCTACTATTTGACGCCAAACAACCGACATAGAAGATAGATTTTCCGAGTTAAATCTCCACCACATAACATTTTCCCCATATTTGTCCGCTATTAGACGACGCCAAAGCGAATCGCGATCACGTGCATATCGCCAAACCCATTTAGACACCAGCGCCATATTCTTCAATCTCAAGTCCGCCACCCCTAATCCCCTAAATGTTGTGGTCGACAAACAGTGTCCCATCCCACCCTTCTCATTCGTCTCTCAAGATTAACCCCTCCCCAAAGAAACGCTCTACGTAATTTATCCAGCTTCTCAATTACCCCTTTAGGCACAACAAATAAGCCCAAGTAGAAAATAGGGAGTGAGCAAAGTACCGAGTTAACAAGAGTCACCCTAGCTGCAAACGACAGAGAATTGCGCTTCCACCCTGCTAGCTTGCGTCTGAAGTTTGCTATAACCAGATCCCACACTGATATACGCCTCAGATCAGCTCCCAATGGAAATCCTAGATAGACAAATGGTAATTCCCCCAATCTACAACCCAGCACATTAGCCACTGATGCACTCAACTCCTCCGCCACGTCGATCGCATACAAAGAACTTTTTGCAAAATTTATTTGTAACCCAGAGCATATCTGAAAACAGTGTAGTATCCTCTTCAAATTACGTGCATACTCGATGCTAGCATCAATAAATAATATCGTATCATCGGCAAACTGGAGGTGTGTCAGTCGTATGTTTGAAACCACCTCCACTCCTCTAATCAACCCTCCTGTTTCCGCGTTGATCAACATCAAATGTAAAGCTTCCGCTACAATCACAAACAGTAGCGGTAACAAGGGACAACCTTGTCGCAAACCACGACCCATCTTGAACTCATTCGTCGCACTCCCATTCAGTAAAACAGATAAACGCGCTGAACTGATGCAAGCCCTGTATCCATTGACGCCATGTTGCGCAAAAGCCCATCTTTGCGAGTACAGAATCCAAAAACGACCAGCTCACGCAGTCATATGCTTTGGCAAAGTCCAGCTTTAAAATAAACCCCCCCGTGCCACTACATCGAATAGAATGTATTACCTCTGTCGCTAACAAGACACCATCTACCAATTGACGGCCTTTAATGAATGCCGACTGAGTGTCGCTAATCAAGGAATTCAAAACTGTTTGTAACCGAGTCGCTAAGCATTTGGCTAGTAGTTTATACATTGAATTAACCAACCCAATCGGTCTATACTCACCTAGCACTTGAGGTGTCGCCACCTTAGGTAATAGCACAATAAACGTGCAGTTCGCTCCCTTTGGCAATTTTCCTCGTTCATGAAATTGAGTGAAAAAATTCAGCACGTCATGCTTCACCACCTCCCAGCTTTTCTTGTAGAATTCGAGTGTAAAGACATCCGGACCCGGTGCTTTTGAGCCATCACAATTCCATAAAATTCGCTTAATTTCACCAACTGTAAAAGGTGTTGTCAACACTGAACTTGCATCTGCTTGTACACGACGAAACTGACCATCAAATTCCCATCTTCCAATTCGAGCATCACTAGCAAAATGGGCAGTGAACGCCTTAACAACATAGGCACGTAATGTAGCCGGTGCTGTAACCCATCTCCCATCAATCAACAACCCCAGTATAAAGTTCCTAACCGTACGTAACTTCGCCGTTCTATGGAAAAATGTTGTGTTCCGATCACCTAACCTCAACCAAGTTGCCCGAGATTTTTGGTGCCACATTGCTTCTTTATTACGCATCGCTTTCCAAAGTGCTTGCATCCATTGTCGACGCTCACACTCTCCCTCACCAACTCCCTCTTCCGCTATCATCACATCATCTGCCTTGTCTATTTTCTGTTGTAAATTCTCAATTATCAAGTTCACATCACAAAATGTGTCTTTGTTCCATCGTTTCAAGAACGACTTCAAGTGCCTCAGCTTCACCACGATATTATCATTTCCCAAACCAACTGTAGTCAAACAACAC